>OZ038378.1:124490548-125690548 GCA_964036045.1 Eutreptiella sp. 'Long Island Sound 2002' | reverse complement strand
AGGGTTCTGTGGTGACCTGGTGCAGGAAACGGCTACTGTAATGCCCAAACTTCCCCTAAATCAAGCTGTGGGGTCAAGTGGGCAAACACTCACAAAACAGAGGTCTTATGTGGATGCCCTACATTTTGGTACTGAATTAAATTGGGTCCCAAATTAATACATTCCCTGCACCCGATTTAGCTTGGACAAGACCATGGCTTGGCCATAAAACAACGATGGTCGTCACCCTCCAGATTCACTCTGGCATACTCAACTGTACTTCAGGCATCAACGTGCCAGAGCCACGATACCTATTATTCAGCAAGGCCATAGTTTGGACAAGGGGGGGGGGGGGTCACTGGCTGGTTAAAGGTTGCACAGTGCGCACCTATTGAGATGGTTATCCCAGGACCCGCAAGATCACTGTGCGCCACAAAAACACGTAACTGTGCATCACGTCTCACATGCCCCAGGATGCTCTATCCCGTCCTGCCAGGTTGCCCCCAGTTGCCCAACTAATTCCGCTGTGTGTGTGAGCACACCTCATGCACTTCCCCAGTGACTGACCCTTCTGCGGTAATACCAAGTACAAAATGTTGGGACGTGTACCTGGCAGAAATTCTGATAGTGTTCCTGCCCTTCCAGCCCTTGTTTTCCCTCCCCCAGCTGCATCCCTGTTCCCCTCATTGTTCCATTAGGCTATGGTGCTTCTGGTGGTGTTTCGAAACTGGGCACGTCTCCGTCCTTGGCTATGCACCTGTTGACAAACGTACCTTTGCAGGTCCGGGGGTGGGCTCGTAGTAGGTGGTGGTCGTGGTTATGGAGAACGTGGACCGTGCCCAATCAAGTGAATAGCGCCTTACAGGCGGTGCTTGAGGGGTGCGGATGTATGAGGCCTCGTAGATGGTCCGCAGCTGGGATCGGCCGCATGAAGCAGTGGGACTCAGGTGCTGGCACAACGCGCACGTCGGCCCGGAAAGAAAAGAGCCACAGGCTTGGGGCATGGGCACAGCATGCCCACTCATGGTGGAGGTCACCCTCAATACAGGTGGATGTCAATGCCCTGGGCCAGCAACAGACTGCAACAAAGGGGAACAGGCCCAGGGGCTCTAGTTTGTTGCACGTTGCAAACTGCACCTTTGTCACATGTTGGCAGATGGTCCCGTTTTAGGGAGACAACTTTCACATTCACCATTCGGCATTTGCAATGCTACTGAATCTTTCAAATGAATTCCCTTTGTCTAGTCAACATTCAGTTGCACAAGCAGGATTGCCTTGCCTACCATTTCCTGAAGTATCACGAGACAACCACATATGCCCCCATCTGATGATGCACCTATACACCACAGGTGATCCAGCCAAATTCCTGCAAGCGGGGGCGTAGGTGGCACCACAAGGGAGTGGCTTACGTGCTCCATATCCAACAGCCTTTCTCTGCAACGTGAGGAATTTTGTTTGGTGCAGTCCAGGTGGATAGTAGGTTCCCCCACGTTCGGGAACAAACAATCCAGCCAACAGCAGCACATTCGTCACAGATCAGCAAACTACCAGCATTGAACACAAACCTTCTGACTCTCACAAAAGCCCTAGAATTAGGCCCTGTATTGAAGTTGGTTTGAACAAAAATACAGTCCTGGCTGGGGCTTGGACAATATGGGGGGCAGGTAGCTCTGCCAATGACAACCATGAGCTTAACATGAAAATTGTTGGATTTTTTGAAAAATTGCTCAAGCAAAATTGAGCTTCACCGCAAGACTGCAGCTGGAACATAGAGAACAATCAGGAACAGGTTTCGGTAGATAGCAGCCAGGGTGGCCTTACAGAATTCAGCTGATGACTGGTTCCCCATGGTTTCCCGGGTCAGTGGAATCACACATGCGGCATACACCAATCCCCTCTCAAATGCCACAAAGCCACTACTAACGTGCACAACAGATGCACTGTCAACAACAGGAATGGGTGCACATAACACTTGCAGCATGCATGAGGTATAGCAAGATGTTAGGCATGTACCAACAGGACACGAGCCGTATATGACAAACACTATATCTCATACGCAACCAATCTAGGGAAGAATGGGAACCCTTTTTCTTTTTGTGGGAAGTCCCCCTCTGCCCCCTCCCAAAACGCCACAAGGTACAGTGGGACCCCTTGAGGTGGCGGGTAAGGCATTTTGAGCCCATATACATTGACTGCACAGTGTGTTTTGCCTCATTGTAAATGCGCTTTGGCCCACATTTCAATCATGGTCCTTCTCTCCAAAAAAAAAAATAATGCATTAATGATTGTCATAGAACAAATCTTCACGTGCATACGAATGGAATAGCAGCAAGCAACGGAGTCATATGGAAACACATGTGAAGCAAAGAATGATACCTGCAAGCCGACCATATACAGAACATATTGCCAACGAAGATCATCTTGATGGATGCCAAAGTCATTCTTATGGCGGGCAAAGGAATTCTGCTTATTATATGCCAAAGCCAATATGGCATTTGCCTTCCAATGTTTTTCTTTGAGAGCATGCCTAGTGTATGCTCCCAAAAAATTCAACAATTCTCTCAAGACCTAGAAAGCAAAATGAAACCTAGAAATGTGATGGATTGCTTTGTGTTTGTAGCAAGCCTTCAGGACTTAATGTACCTCATTGTCCCACGGTAAGGGAGGGGCTTCGAGAATTGGTCCGTATTTCCATTCCTCACCTAGACCCCACCCGAGCATCAAAACATCACGCTTTCGCGTGTCCTTCCATGTTGCTCCAACGGAATGGGCGTACAAGTTGAAATCCCTGTATGAAAGCAACACAACCGACACACACCACATATTTAGTGCTAAGAAGAAACGGAACATGTTTGAAGCAATGATAAAGGTTTGAATTACACATAATCATGACAAGATACCTCAGTAAAAGGCTTGCCTTGGTCACGGAAAATGCAGTCAAAGAACAAGCCAACCCGCACTCATTCTTTTGCACTTTGTTACAGTCTCTGATGAAATCACCCATTGTGGAATATGAAAACTAAGACACGTTAGTTGGACATTGCAATGAAAGGGTAAATGCAAGGATAAATGGATATCATGGATGGAGTGACAATAAAACGGGATTGCCGGAACGAAGTCTTTTCTTAGTTGAAATTTAAAATGTAAAAGCGGCTTAGGGGGTGGGTTGGGTTGACTCCATTTCTTGGATCCTCAAAGCATGCAAATGGAAGACGTTTCACAAAATGTAGTTGAGGTAAAGCATACTTGCCACATCCAAAGGGATTGCCCGAAAATAACCTCTAGTGGCTAAGGTAAAGCACATTTGCCACATACGCTGAGACCAACCATGCTCGCAATCAAGTCGTCGCATCCCCTTACGAAGCTGCTAAGGTATAGCTCACTTGCCACATGCAATGAAACCAACCATGCTTGCAATCACTTGAACACATCACATTACAAAGTGCCTAAGGTAAAGCACACTTGCCACATGCAATGAGACCAACCATGGTTCCAATCACTTCATCACATCACACCACAAAGTGGCTACATTACAGACACTTGCCACATTCAAAGAGCACATTAATGGCTCAATACGGCCTGTTTTCAATGCAAAATGGTCTTGTGAGATGTGATTCTACATGTTTGAAGCAATCATGTTGAAAACCACTCTCTATTGGCTCATTCGCAGGCCATATTTCTTTATCTAAGGTTGTGTCACTCTGTGACCAATCGGAATGCAACCATTATTTTGGTTGTTTCAGAACACTACTTTTCATTTGCAACCACGTATAATTGTGGAGTTCGAATTGTGCAACCGCCTTATGCAACTGGACCCCCCTTTTGCAACCGCTTTATGCAACCCCCTCTGCAACCCATGGAACTTTTTGTGCAACCAATTCATGCAACCCGTGTGCAACATTCAACCCCTTGGCTTAGGAGGCCCATATTGCCCCCAATCGTTTTTTCAAATGGAAATTGATATTGTGCACAGAGCCTAGCCTCTCTACTGCATAGCCAAGTGCAATGGAGGGGTTGTTCCCAGGGTGTATGGGGAGGAGCAGTGATGCTCCATTTAGGGGTGCGAAGCAGCAAAAAAGCAGCATTTTGTGCCCCAGAAGCATATGAGCGCAGCCACTGTTTTTTCCCATTTTGGAGGTATGAAATACGGAAAATGGACCGGCACCGCCGTAAAACTATGTTTCGCGGTCTAATATGACAAATGGAGCACGTATTTGTCAACGGCTCGTGGCGCGGTCGTCTTATCAATCGTCATAATGTGACGCCAATGATGACCATACATCGACCGCCTGTGAAGAAGGTGTACCCTAGAACAACAAATAACAACACCTGTGTGAAAGGAGGGTGCAAACAAGCATTTTCGACGGCCTGGGCTCTGCAGAGCCCAGAACAAGGAAATTCACTAATACTAGGGTAATATTACAGGGTTGTATACCAACACAACAATGTAAAGGCAAACAGGTAGTAACAGGGCCTAAAGTAGGGAATTCCTACAAGTTGGGCTTTGCAGAGCCCAGATCAATAGAAACAACAGAAAGCACCTATGAATTACGATAATGATAAACACGCCGGACCACCGGCGTGGTAATGGATACCATAAGCGGCGCAGTGTATGGTCCCCCCCCCCCCCCCCCCGAAATTGCAGTCCCTACATATGCCAAAGACCACCACAGCACCAGTCATAGACAAGGCATGGAAGCACCATACATACTAGTCAACCAGTATGAAGTGCAAACACACTGACAATAAAGCACGCAAATTGTAAACACCTTTACATGCGCTGTAGGAGGTCCGTCAGAATTCTCGAATTGGTGTTGTACTGACTACAAACCGATGTGTCCCTAGATGTGGTTCAGAAGCACCACTAACACTTGGACACAGAATGCCTGTTCCCCCTTCTAAATCCTGAGCAAATGAGGAAATATGATGAATCTGTGGTTGACACCAACGAAAACCGGTCACAAATGGCACCAAAAAATGTATCATCGCACAGTGAGCAGTGGTAAAGCAGTGCCCAACATACGCACTGTCAACCGCTGGAGAAATCAAAAAAACCTGGCCATACAGATCAATGAAATTGGGTCATACATGATAGCGCAAAATGTACCGTGGCCCAGTGAATAATGGCAAAGCTATGCCCAGCATACACACTGGAGATCGGACTCTGGGCATACTTGGTACATTCAAAATGACAGACACATTTGCATGAGCTCTGCATGGCCCAGGTGCAGGTAACAAACCATGTCAGGACTCAACTGAGGGTACATATTGAATCAGGGGTGTGTAGTGCAAGGGCTGTTGAAAAAAAACCACATAAGCAGAGCATCTGGGATTCACAGACACAGACCTAGCACCGTATATTCAACAAAATCATGATCAAACTCGACAGTTCATACACTGTGTCAACGAGGGACGTACCAAAAGAAATGCTATAGCAAAATGTTGCGTTCTTACAACCAAACTCACAGGGACAGTACTACACTGCTGAGATGAGGGCAACACTGTAACCCTCTAGACACCATGCAAATTTGACTAAGATATGCTGGGCTCTGCAAAGCCCAGCAGTACAAAATTCGTCATATTTGGGGGCAAATCAATCAATTCTGGAAGGTTGGGCTTTGCAGAGCCCAGCTCACCGCAAACTAAAAAAATGACATTAAAATTCAGTCACAAACACGTACAAAGACAAACAGGGCACATCATTCACTGTCCCATGGATAGAACAGCTGTTTGGGACTGCACAGGACATGCCCATTCACATCAGGCCTTCACAACTCCAGCACAGTCACACATTTTGTGTCCAAGCAAGGTCCTAATATATTTGTGGAAGACAGTGAAAAGAAAGCTACGTGGTGGATTGCCGCAAATTTTCTAGGAAAACGAAAGTCATCTACACTACGCAACACAACTGCTTCTACAACCCGAAAGGGTGGGGGCTTCCTTTGCACAAAGGGCAAGGATGCAACAGAAACACTGACAATAAACTTTCTCAGATTGGACCCATACCGCATCACACACTTCTCCGTTAGTGAGAACCGTAGATTCTTCCTCCTTGTTATGGTCTGAGTCAACGTTACAAAAATTTCGGAGGTGCCACTGAGAGATGTGATGGTATTCCAAAACCGGGACTGTGCACACAACCTGCTCAATATTGCCTCCCCGTATTCCTCACTATGAATACAACGTGGCGTTCGGGAGTGCCAATGCTGCCATGTCACCAGAGCAACCACTAGTGTCTTGATGTACTCCACATTCTCCCACGGATCCCCCACCAAAGAAAGCATAACCAACAAACAGGACTCCAGCACTGCCAAGGCATTGTTCCCACCTCCGGGATCTCTACTAGCCCAATTGCCGTCCCTCACCAGGACACCAATGCTAAATGCAGCTGAGTCATACTCCTTCAACAACACCTTCAACCCCAAATGTAGCTCCTTGCTTTTAGCCGGCACGTCCGTCAGTGGTCCATTCTGCGCCGCCACAGCAAATGCATCAAGTTTTGCCTGAACTCCTGTTAGGTAAGTGCCAGCATTACGACACAGCGCCAATATTATCTTCTCCATATGAAGCTTCACCTTTGTTGGTATTGCGTCCCCTTCCTTGAAATCGGTGTGTACTCTCTCGATCAGACAGATAATGGGCAAGAAGTTGCGGTAAAGCACAGTGATCATATGCTTGTACGGGTGCCAAACCCCGTAGATGAGGGGGAGGCTTCACCAATGCAATTGGAAGTTCCAAGAAGTGTAACTCTGCCCATACAGGCACTTCAAGACCTCATAGTGAATCTTCATATGCAAACACAGAGGTAAATCATGTCGAGTTGCCTGCCGCACATGCCGAATCATTTTTAGAAGTTTCAAGTGATCCAGCTTGGTTCCACACCACATTTGAGACACCATCATTGGTTGCCAACGGAGAGATGGCACATTCTACCGCACAATGTCTAGGGCAACTCTAACAAAGGTACGCCGAATCATGTCAGGTTGAGCATACACCCGCCGAAACAAATCCGCATAACGTAGTTGCAAAGCATCAACACGTGCCCCAATGGTCTGGACGGCATGAATTAGTGAGACGTGACCCGGAAATGGTGGTAGCGGAGGCAGATGCAAGACGACCACGGCTGTGCAATTTATGGAGTGGTCAAGATGCAGTGGGTCCACCCCATAATTCTTTTTCACCAAAATTGTCGTACCAGAGCACCATCTGGTGGTTGTGCATCCTTTGCCAAAGCCAAGTTGCTTGTTGCCGTGCATTGGCAGGAACTGAGGGCATAGATGCATGCACAAGTCCTGTGGGAGTCAACAATCGGCACATCCTCCGGCTCAATGAAACAGGCATTGGTACATCCTGGGATTGTGCATGAGGGGCTGCCACCTTTCTCAAAAGTCGCCACAAGCATATCAATTGATTTGAGAAAACAGCTTACCAACGGGGCTTCGGCCGTATTCCATAGGCAAACAGCAACCGTGTAAGATCCTTCCGTGAGCGTCGATTTGTTCGCATTGCTAGGGCCAAGACAGCCAATAACCTTGCAGAGCCCCCATTGGCAACATCCGTCATGAGGTCATGAACGTTCTGAAACTCACGACTTGCCACAACCACCCTTAGCAGTGCCGGATCCATGTCCTGTGGTCACCTCACAGCAAAGAATCACATAATTGCCTCACAACAGGGAGGCATCATCACAGGGAGCTTTTTCGGATAACCGGCAACACCTTGAATTTCTTTCCATTTATAGTAAGCATGCGTACTGTCACAGCCATACAGGCTGCTCATCAGCCACTTCCAACCATCAGAGGACTCTGATCAACTTAGCTATGTCTAAGGTGCGTTGCTTTCGACCGCAGGACCCAAAATACAATGGGACTGCCGGCCCGAAGTCGCCTGTGAATCAGTGGGTGCAAGTAAAACTCCTCCTCTTTTCGTAACTCGATAAAGATCTGCTAGACAACAACAGGTCTTTTCAAGCACTCACCAGGCAGGTTCGGCTCCCGCAATGAGCCACAGCTCGATAATTTTGTAAACGATCCAAATATGCACTAGAAAAACAGCACTGTGACCCATTACAAAGCACACCACTGGAAGGCGACGGTTGATGAAAGCCCCCGGTACTACCCGCTTCACCAACTGAACGAACATCACCTGCGGTCCCTCCATCGATTCCCCATCACACGAAATTTGCCCTTCAACGTGCATCGTGTGTACGGCCTCGTCATACTTCTCCGGCTCAGGCTCCAACACACGTCTTGCTAGGATGCTCCAGAAGCTGCTCCATTCCTCTCCTTCCCAAGTCAGTGCTTCCTTGATTGGTTCCCAGGGAGGGTAATCATCCTCGTGTTGCAATAACCATCTGCCCACATGACATTCCACCGTTGCCGGTCCCACCAGTCCTCGCACCTTCACCTTTTCCTCGGCCATTCCTACTATCACAACAGGGGGACTGGAGCTATAATGACCACAACAGTCGTCTTGGAGACTGTCAAGGGAGGTGCGCACATATTTCCACTAGGATGCAGCAATGGGTTCTCATGATGCTTGAAAACCACCTTCCGTTGCCTGTTACGCTTCACGCCTCTCACGAGCTTTGCCAGGCCTGTCGCTGATGCACTGTCGGATCCCCGCAGATGCACATCTCCTGTGCCTGATCCCGGTGCAGTCCCGGGGCGCACTTTAGGCCTGTGATTTTGAAGTCTGAGTAATGCAATCAGCAAGAATGAGCCATGGCTCACTTAAATGCGAAATGGTCAAAGCAGGGGGCGTGAAATACCTTCTTCTGGCTTTCCGGTGTACGACCTCATCGCTACGGAAATTCGATTGTCGGTATGGTTGACAAGTCGATGCACCAGTTTCCGTGTTCTCCAAACAATGGCTTGTTACGCACATGGGCCACACAGTGTAGGCCACAGAGCTGCAAAGACAACCGTGTTCTGTTGTTGTTGGGGGGGGGGGGCATACCGTGGTGTCTTTCCCATTGATGAGGCTTGCCTTCCAAACTGCCACGTACACTGCCTTATGCGGGTCCGTAGTAGTGGGATGGTCCAATCGTCGTTGGATCCTGCATGGTATAAGAGGGAAATATGAACCAATTAACAGACACAGAATTGACACGGCGTACTCGGATTGCCAACTGAAATACCTGTCAGCGACTTGGTACTATCAGCGACTTGGTACAAGCGGAATGTGCTGATGCTGTGCTAAATGGCATTGTCCTCCCCTGCTATAATCTCCCGTATATGCAGCGCACAAACCGTTTTCACTACTTCGAAGCTCGTTGCGGCCATCCACGAGGGTACAGGGTATAGTGTCTGCTTCTTCTTCAATGTATACGCTGCCCACACTGCCATAGTCCGGGTCAGGGGCTGCTTTGCAATGACGAAGGGCCTGTTGAGTGCACATGATGGAATCAGGGTTTGCAAAAAGAATGAGCCAAAGGTCATTCCGCCCACAAAGTTGCGATTATAAACCCCTCCTATGGCACATGTTCACATCAATGTTCGGCGGGAAACAACAGGGGGCATGCCAATACCTTAACCCATCCAGACACTAACCTCTAGTGGCTGCCGCGGGGGATTGGCCTGTAGTGACTCCAACCGGGCCTGTATACATCGTCGTTGTCCATTTGGCTTGTCTGTCCAAGCTTGGCCACCCAATCCCATTCCAACTTCAAATATGGATCTTAGGGCGCAGTGGCTCAATGTACTTATCCCTGTCCACGGCTTCGCATATGTGAGACACCTTGGCCTTTTTGGATGAGTGGTTGCCTGCTGGGAGAGCATGTGTAAGAGAACTCACCTTGTCATCTTGTGTTCCCTCGAGTTTAACAACAACGTCCGCTAGTGGGAGGGCATCCTCGTTACTTGCATTCCCAAGGGTCATCTGGAACGAGCCAAAAAGAAGATATCCACTACCGAAGAGTAGGAGGAAATGGGAAAACAGCAACAAAAGGGCATAGCCACAGTAGTTCTTCAAAAAAAAAAAGGAGCCATGGCTCATTCGAGGACGGAAGAATGATTATCAGAGCTGACTGCTGACAAATGACAACGGAACCATGGAACCTTCCTCCTCGAGGATAACATAGACACCAACCTCTGTCAAATCTGACCAGTGGAGGGACACCAGGTCCAGACCCACATCAGCACGCAGTACACCATCCCCAATGCATGTGTCAACATGAGATGCATTCAGCGGGGCTTGCATCAATATGTTGATGGAAGTGTACATAACGTGGTCGCGCGTTTGTTGACAAATATAATTCCCGCTTTCATTTGGGACCCCAATAAGACAGCGACCCAGTGCTGAGTGGCTGGCAGATTTTGCCTACCCTATGGCCCCTAGTACCCCCCTCCCCTATACCGTGTACACCTATATGCTAACGGATACCTTGTATACTCTCACCGGAACAGACAAGCTGTTAGAAGATAGTGTGACTTATTTGAACACGCATTTTTCCAAATGCCCCCCCCGATCAAGCACAAATGCGTGCTCGTGTGATAGAGGTCTTTCACAAATCCGTTCCTGCTGGGATACTACTCAAGGGTAAACAACCAACTTTCGTTCAATCGCAAAACGGGGCACAAAAGCAAGGTGGTGGTGGGAATGGCCCCCTCCCTTCCTTCAGACCAGGGGCTCTCAATCTAGTGCGTGCAAAAGTGATGTGACAATGCATGCCGCACCACCGGACGAACCCTGGCCAGCTAGGGGCACCAACGGTGGGCGGTCACTCCCACGCCACCGGCAGGACCCAACACGCACCCCGTGGACACCACTGGGAGTACTAGCCACCGGCGACAAAGGGCAGGAGACCACTAGAGATCAGGCGAACAGTGAAGACGATACCGCCGATAACGCAATCGAGGTGCCCGGGACGGCGGCCGCTTAGGACGCAATGCGACTATCATGCAAATATTTCTCCTCACAACGGGCAGCTTTCAAAATTAGGAACAGTGTCCGACTTGCGTTGTGGATTGGCGTGAATGTTAGCCACAAGCCTTGCCAAAAATGCCTCACGACTTTCCTCTGTGTGACATCGCCAAGGTAGGTTGTCATACCACTTGTCCCATATCAGCAGGGTGGTTCCTAGTGTCCGCAGGTATTCAACATTCTACCGGAACTCATACAGCAAATGTGTCAGAGTTACATAACAAGTTGTAACACCTTGTGCGCAACCTCACCCGAACAGGAGGACGAGCCGCACTCACGGGCGAGGTACCCAATAAGGAAAGGGCACGGTGTATGTTCAAAGAGGCGGGTACACACAGCTTGTGCCAGATGCAGTAGGCGACCGGCATTCGAGGATGCCAAAATAGGGGGATCCCAGCTACCATGTAGCAACCCTAGCTTCTGGTGTATCTGGATCTTATACTTGGCGGCAGAAACAAACAACCATGCGAACTTACGCTCCACAAAGATTGGCTTGGGCGACACATTAGGTGCCCAAATACCATGGCTAAATGCCACCATCAATCGGAAAAAGCGGCAGTGTGTGACAGTAACGGTGTACTTATATGGGTGCCATATACAGCACAACCCGGGGGATGCGACCAAGCTTGTGATCCTAGTTGTACTCATGGTATGAGAAACTATATATCATCTTCATCATACTATAGTGTATCTTTTCCTCGATGAGTACGGGGAGTACTTGGGATGTGTGGTCGTGTATTTCAGACACAGCTAATAACGGTCCAAGCAAATTTGACTGAGCTCCTGAGTGAAGTCTAAAAGCGTGAAGGGATGCCGTTGGGTGTTTTGCACCGCCGTTCGTCGAACATCCAACGGACAACGGATGTATTGGGATTGTATCTCGTCTCCTCTAAGGCCAAACCGTGGTGACATGACCACTGACTGAGTAGTCAACAACATGCCCACTTGGGCATTAGAAGCTTGTAGTGTGGGAAAGGATGGAAAACCCCACAAAAACTCAATTGCCTTGCTAACAAGAGCTACAACAATTGCCGTACATTTAAGTGATGTCTTTGACTCATGTGGGGTAGGGTGGAACACACTACACACATTACCATTACCGACCGCGTCACAACACCGCGTACAGCAGCGCATAGCAAGCACCACAGTACTCAGCAAACAAAGAAACAACATTGTTCACAACATTGAAAGGGCTCCGACATGCAACACGTGGTGCAAAACACCCGAAAAATTCGGAATTTGAGAAATGGCATGTGAAGCCTCGCAGGGTCCAAAACAGGCACTCGGCTAGGGCCGCCTAAGAAATAGGACCCACCCCTCATAGCCTTTCTGGAAGGTTCAAAAGCGCACTCACCTGCTAAAGAGTTCGGCAACATTCACCGTACCCCTCGTGCTGGTGGATATCTCACTCCGACACCCTTGGTGAACAGCCATAGAGACCTAGGTCAAAACCAATATGGTTAACTTTTATTTTCGTTATATATGAAAGGGTGTAAAAATTAACCTGTCAAATATTAACACGTTAACCCAATTAACGTATCAAATATTAAAGCGTTAACGCAATTTGGGCACATTTGCCCCGCTTTGCTTGTGCGCCTACCATGCCCATTTGAAGTGTTTCGGTGGTCAAAGGGCGCCCAACGGGTTGGCACAGAGGTTGCATAGTCCGATAGGTGGCTATGTAGCCCCACACATCCCTCTCTGGTCCCCCCACCCACCCTACTCCCAACCTCCTTTTTCCCTTGTGCAGCTCTTGTTATGCCTTTCTCTCGTGACACCCTTCTCGAGCTTAGTATGACGCTCACGCGTTTGAGTGGGGCCAAGAGTTTGCGCGACTCTTTACTCTCAGAGCTCCTTGGTGAGTGGATGGCCTCATCCCCTTTGGCCAAGGCCCGGTGGTACGAGGCCACCGACGTTGCCCAACTCGCCGTCATCCGCAACAAGCAAATAGAGGCCGTGAAGCAATATGCCGCCGTCCTCTTCCCCGCACCTGAATTGATCGGGTTACTTATGGACTTGAATGTCCCTTAGGGCGGCTTCCGGCATGTGTCGGAGTTCATGACCCGCTGGGGGGCCACATACACCGCCGCAACGGGCCTCTCATTCCCCCGCCCCATCCTTTCACGCGACCGCTTCATGGACACATGGAAGGAGTTGGTCAAGCCGCTTGCGCTAGATCGACCCGAGTCCGTGGCGGATCCCCCCACAAGTGGCCGCTCTTGGCCGTTGCAATCGTGGGCCCGCTTCATCCAATCACGCCCACCCCTTGTGGAAACCATCAATTTGAAGCGGCCACTCACTTTCCTCCTCCGTGGGGATGCTCACCCGTGCGCCGGTGGAAGTTGGACCCAACGTTCCATTGGGCTCCTCAACCACGGTGCACGGGGCCGAACACCCGCCTACGTATGGGTGATTGGTATGCCCGTATGCGGGGATAAAGACATGGCCGGGCTAGCAACAATATGGTCCAAGAACCTGCAGGTATGCGGTCTTTTTGTTCCGCTTTCGTTTTTGCGGTAGTTTCTCGAGGTTAATACTCAATATTTCGCAAAAATTAACGCCGACTGAAAAATTGATCTAATGTTAACCTCGTAAAATTAATTCAAAAACTAATTCCCGTTTGTTCGTAGGTGTTGCAGTCGGTCCACAACTGCAAGAAGTTGTACTGGGGCACTAAGTGGGTGCCCACTAAGTTGGTCATCGGGGGTGGCCAACCCTTCATGAGACGCCACAGTCGTGTCTCCATATCGCCCATGGTGGGCTCAATTTACAATACGTATGTGTGGGGCAAGGTTGCGGCGGCGTGGGTGAAGGCGGGGGTCCGCCGCACATTAGAGGGAGGTGGTGGCCCGTCGCCGTTATCAGGAGACGGGCCTCGGCTTGGAGAATGGGGGGTGTGTAGGAGACCCGCAATTGTGGCGGAGTGGTGCTTGGTCTTCCTATGCATCCTCCATTGTTGCATGGCCAGGGGCCGGCTCGAAGTGGCCTTCATTGAGGCCCGCCTAGGAGACCTTCCCAAGGACACCGCCGTGACCCTGCAACACGTGCTCTACCAGGCTCGCATCGGCGTCACGTTGTGGCCCTCGGCTTTGACGGACGGAGAGGAGGCACAGGCGTTGTTCCTCACATGGGAGGAAATGGGGCCACTATTGGCTTATGCCCGGAAGGACGATGAGTGGCAAGCGGTGGTTGCCATGCGAAACCTCCTCCGGGACTTGTACTCAGATACCCCACCGCACGCAGATCTACAGGCCGCGGAGGTTGCGCGGGCGTATCGCCTGCATTGTTGCAAGGATGGCTGCCAATCAGACTACCTTTTCTACTTGGAGGAGGATGTGACGTTGGCGGTGGCTAATGCGGCGCGGCTTGGGGTCGGGTTGGGCGCGGTGTGCGCCGACGTCGTTGAGAGCCTCAACGCCATCCTGAAGCGGGCCTACAACGCCCACATGGCCCGCTGGCGGGGGGTGGGGAGGGGATGCTGGGGGCTACGGCATTGGAACGGGAGGCGGAGGTGGTTTTACAAGTGTGGGAGTGGTGGTTTTTGAAATTGGACCTTCCATTACAACACCATGGGGCACCTCATACGGCCCCATGCACTATGGCCGACTCACGGCCACCCAAAGTCCCCCGCCCTCCTCCTCTTCGTCTTCCCCTTCCCCTTCCTCTAGCTCTTGTTTCGCCACCTCATGGACCAAGAAATGTTGAAGGCCCTCTTGGGGGACATGTTCAAGACCCAAGAAGACCGCCTGTTATGCTTGTTTTGTTTATTGGTTGCTTTTTGCGTTGGAAATTTTTTGGGCAATTTCGGTTAATTTTTGTAGGTAAATATTAACGCCGGCGACTTTTAATATTCAATATATTAGTTAATATTACGTGGTTAAACATTAACCTCGCAAATATTGTTCGTGAATGCGAAACATTAATTTTTGGTTATTTTTTTTTCAGCCTACGTCCCATGGAGCAACGCCTGCAAGCTATGGCAGCTCAGCCGCTGGAACAGCTTGAGCTCAACCACCACCACCACCACCACCACCACCACCACCAGCGAGAGCTCCCCCGCAGAGTGAAGGGGGAGAGGAGTCAAGCGACAACTCCTCTGACCGACGGCGGGAGCGCAAGGAGAGGAAGAAGGAGAAGAAGAGGGAGAAGAAGAGAAGGAGAGAGAGGCACGGTGAAAGCCAGACCAGCGGGGGAGGGGTCAGTGCGGAGGAAAGTGTGGAGGTGGTGGTAGACGAGGAGGGGGATGGGGTGTTGGAGGAGGGGGGGGGGGACGTGGCGGAGGCCATTCCTCTCCCAACCACCCCACCAAACTAACCCTCCCCAAGTGGCTCCTAAGAGCCCTGAGGCCCACTTCCGCAGCCGCCCGCAAGGCCGCACTGGTGCCGTGGTCGGCACAGGCCCTCCAAGAGGGCTGCGCAAGGGATCAACCCTTGTTCGTAGGCGCGTCGCAGCCGCATATGACCCTTGAGTGAGTCGACTTATGGACTTGAATGTCCCTTAGGGCGGCTTTCGGCATGTGTCGGAGTTCATGACCCGCTGGGGGGCCACATACACCGCCGCAACGGGCCTCTCATTCCCCCGCCCCATCCTTTCACGCGGCCGCTTCATGGACACATGGAAGGAGTTGGTCAAGCCGCTTGCGCTAGATCGACCCGAGTCCGTGGCGGATCCCCCCACAAGTCGCCGCTCTTGGCCGTTGCAGTCGTGGGCCCGCTTCATCCAATCACGCCCACCCCTTGTGGAAACCATCAATTTGAAGCGGCCACTCACTTTCCTCCTCCGTGGGGATGCTCACCCGTGCGCCGGTGGAAGTTGGACCCAACGTTCCATTGGGCTCCTCAACCACGGTGCACGGGGCCGAACACCCGCCTACGTATGGGTGATTGGTATGCCCGTATGCGGGGATAAAGACATGGCCGAGCTAGCAACAATATGGTCCAAGAACCTGCAGGTATGCGGTCTTTTTGTTCCGCTTTCGTTTTTGCGGTAGTTTCTCGAGGTTAATACTCAATATTTCGCAAAAATTAACGCTGACTGAAAAATTGATCTAATGTTAACCTCGTAAAATTAATTCAAAAACTAATTCCCGTTTGTTCGTAGGTGTTGCGGTCGGTCCACAACTGCAAGAAGTTGTACTGGGGCACTAAGTGGGTGCCCACTAAGTTGGTCATCGGGGGTGGCCAACCCTTCATGAGACGCCTCAGTCGTGTCTCCATATCGCCCATGGTGGGCTCAATTTACAATACGTATGTGTGGGGCAAGGTTGCGGCGGCGTGGGTGAAGGCGGGGGTCCGCCGCACATTAGAGGGAGGTGGTGGCCCGTCGCCGTTATCAGGAGACGGGCCTCGGCTTGGAGAATGGGGGGTTTGTAGGGGAACCGCAATTGTGGCGGAGTGGTGCTTGGTCTTCCTATGCATCCTCCATTGTTGCATGGCCAGGGGCCGGCTCCAAGTGGCCTTCATTGAGGCCCGCCTAGGAGACCTTCCCAAGGACACCGCCGTGACCCTGCAACACGTGCTCTACCAGGCTCGCATCGGCGTCACGTTGTGGCCCTCGGCTTTGACGGACGGAGAGGAGGCACAGGCGTTGTTCCTCACATGGGAGGAAATGGGGCCACTATTGGCTTATGCCCGGAAGGACGATGAGTGGCAAGCGGTGGTTGCCATGCGAAACCTCCTCCGGGACTTGTACTCAGATACCCCACCGCACGCAGATCTACAGGCCGCGGAGGTTGCGCGGGCGTATCGCCTGCATTGTTGCAAGGCTGGCTGCCAATCAGACTACCTTTTCTACTTGGAGGAGGATGTGACGTTGGCGGTGGCTAATGCGGCGCGGCTTGGGGTCGGGTTGGGCGCGGTGTGCGCCGACGTCGTTGAGAGCCTCAACGCCGTCCTGAAGCAAGCCTACAACGCCCACATGGCCCGCTGGCGGGGGGTGGGGGGGGGATGCCGGGGGCTACGGCATTTGAACGGGAGGCGGATGTGGTTTTACAAGTGTGGGAGTGGTGGTTTTTGAAATTGGACCTTCCATTACAACACCATGGGGCACCTCATACGGCCCCATGCACTGTGGCCGACTCACGGCCACCCAAAGTCCCCCGCCCTCCTCCTTTTCGTCTTCCCCTTCCCCTTCCTCTACCTCTTGTTTCGCCACCTCATGGACCAAGAAATGTTGAAGGCCCTCTTGGGGGACATGTTCAAGACCCAAGAAGACCGCCTGGTATGCTTGTTTTGTTTATTGGTTGCTTTTTGCGTTGGAAATTTTTTGGGCAATTTCGGTTAATTTTTGTAGGTAAATATTAACGCCGGCGACTTTTAATATTCAATATATTAGTTAATATTACGTGGTTAAACATTAACCTCGCAAATATTGTTCGTGAATGCGAAACATTAATTTTTGGTTATTTTTTTTTCAGCCTATGTTCCATGGAGCAACGCCTGCAAGCTATGGCAGCTCAGCCGCTGGAACAGCTTGAGCTCAACCACCACCACCACCACCACCACCACCACCAGCAGCGAGAGCTCCCCCGCAGAGTGAAGGGGGAGAGGAGTCAAGCGACAACTCCTCTGACCGACGGCGGGAGCGCAAGGAGAGGAAGAAGGAGAAGAAGAGGGAGAAGAAGAGAAGGAGAGAGAGGCACGGTGAAAGCCAGACCAGCGGGGGAGGGGTCAGTGCGGAGGAAAGTGTGGAGGTGGTGGTAGACGAGGAGGGGGATGGGGTGTTGGAGGAGGGGGAGGGGGACGTGGCGGAGGCCATTCCTCTCCCAACCACCCCACCAAACTAACCCTCCCCAAGTGGCTCCTAAGAGCCCTGAGGCCCACTTCCGCAGCCGCCCGCAAGGCCGCACTGGTGCCGTGGTCGGCACAGGCCCTCCAAGAGGGCTGCGCAAGGGATCAACCCTTGTTCGTAGGCGCGTCGCAGGCGCATATGACCCTTGAGTGAGTCTTTTGCCGCCTCGTGCGGTGCCAAATGGACCGGCACGGCGAAAACAAGGGCACGTGGCGGCGGGACAGCGAGCGAGGGGGCGCGTGGACCTGCCGCCCTGTCCCCGGCGAGCCCCTCAGCCCAGAGCCCGAGGGCATCACCGTCCGGTCGCACAGCTCGCTCAACTTGTGCGGCGACCCGCGAGGTGTGCGGTTCGTGTGGCACATTTCCACGTGGCCCTCCAGTATTGGGTCATGCTGGGATGGTGCGGCAAGTGGGCACGAGTGAAGGGGGTCCACTTTGCGGTCCAGTGGACGGCTGTGCTGCCCCCCCCACCCCCACGCCCCGTATACGACCCCGCCGCGCAGCACCAGTACGAGAGGCCTGGGGCTGCACGCGGAACACCGCCACCGCGTTCGCCGAGGCGGCCGTCCCTGCTGCAGCCGCCCCCGCCACGCCCGCCAACGTCATGGCGGATACCGCGAGGCCCCAACGGCCTCCACACACTTTCGCACAGCGATGGCAGCTGTCCAGGCGCAAGGAGAGCCGACTGGTTTTGAGGTACGTGTGCTTGTTTGCTAGTTAATATTTCGACTTTTTGGATTAATTTTTGTAGGTTAACGTTTAATTTCTCCATCGCCGCTGCAAAAATTAAAATTAAGAATTAATGTGAACTTCGAAAAATCAAAAAAGTCGTCATAAAAATTAAGTGGTGTCTTGCCTGTCTCATTCCGGGTGACGGACGTATTGATCAACGCCACGGACGCACGGCCCGTGCGCGTGTCCTCGCGTGACCGCAAAGCAGCGTATGAGTTGCCATTTGGGCACCTGCGCCGCCTCGTCGCGGCCGACCCGCCCTTGGGGTGGGCCATCGTGAGGGGGTTGAGGGATTGGGAGGAGAAGAGGGTGTGCTCGGAGGTGTGGGTGGGTGAAGGGAGGTACACATCTGGGGAGTGGGCCAGGTTAGGGCAGATGGGGTACACGGGGGTGGAGGATTAGGGGATATGGGGAGGGATGGTGGCGGACCGTTGGGAGGGTGAGGAAGCGGTGAAATAGGAGTCCCCCCCCCACGAAGGCCAAAACACCACCAACCAAACCCCTAGTCACCAAAAACGGTGCCAAGGAAAAGCTCCATATAGCTTTTTGAGTGCGATTACATTGGGTGGAGCCACCCCCCCCAAAAAAGCAACGCCCCCCCCCCCGGCCACAAAGGCCACCCCCGCCCCCAAGACAAAGCCCCCGCAAAGGGGGGGGGGGTGCGGACGACCTCCTCTTCGGCACCAAAGTCCATGTCGCGTACCCCACAGGCGTGGAGGTGGGAACCGTCACTCGTGTTCACCGGAGGAAAGCGGGGGTCGTCTGGATGGAATACCGAGACAACCCGAGCTCTGTGAGGTGACCAGTGGCTTCCCCTTCCCCACCCCCCGAGGTGCCCAAGAACACGTGGACCATGTTCGCAAGGGCAAGGGGAAAGCCCCCCGCACCCCCACCCTTTAGGCCAGCCTAACCCAAATACTAACCCCCTGCCCGACCCCAAGACTAACCCCCCCTTGGTACAGACCCAATCTCGTTCTAGGCTAGAACACTGTAGCCTAGATGTTCTGGTCTAGAATAGATCACTACTAGAACGATATGATAGCGTGGGTAGAACACAAAAAACAAATTATCGCACACACACACACACACACACACAAACACACACATGCACGCACACATTTTGACGTAGGCACGGGCACTCTGAGGCTGCCCTCCCTTCAAGCGTTGGTTGGGGGGGGGGGGTCTTTGCTTTTGTCACACATTTTTCAGGGGGGGCTTGGGAACTACCTTGGGGGGGGGGGGGGGCACAGGGATCTCGGAGGGTGTTCTTTTCTTTGTTTCACAGGTGGTTTGTTATTGGATTTTTATGATATTAGATTGACATGCTGCAATTTCGAGTTGCAGGTATGCCATGCAATCTTGCGCAGTGTTGTGGTGTGTTGTGGTCTGGTAAGGTGTAAAGTGGTGTGGTGTGCTATGTTGTAGTCTGTTGTGGTGTCTGATCTGCTATGGTGAGATGTGCTGTGTAGTGGCGTGGTGTGCCGAAGGCGCTGTTACCAGAAGGCAATGGCGGGGACGTCTACCCACGGGTACAGGTAAACGGGTGGGGCTCTGTGTGTGGCGTGTGCGCTGTGTGTAAGTGTGTTGTTGCATACCCGGACCAGTGCACTCTCGCACTTGGCCGACACTTCTCTTCCGACGCCTGTGCGCAGTCACACGGGTCTCATTGGTCCACTGCACCCTGCGTGCCGCGGTGCACCATCAGTGCATTCTTTGTGGTGCCGGACTGCGTGGTGCTGTGCACTAAACTGCACTGTGTGTGGTCGGCTGCACTGTTGTTGTGGGCAAAGGGCAGTGGGCGGTGTAACGCACTGCCACGCCGCCTGATGGCTGTGGCCAGTGGAAATCGTGCTTCGCACTGCCGCATTGCATGGGAGGTAGTGGGTGGTGGAACTCCTTCTATACACCGCCTCTCTGCCTCAGGGCAGTGGGCTAGCAACTCTTGCAATGCCCTGCCTCTCCGCCTGGAGGCAGTGGGTATTGCATACTCCCGCAATAAACTGCCTCACCGCCCCGGGGCGGTGCGCAGTGGAACTCCTATTCACCACCGCCTCTCCGCCCGGGGGCTGTGGGCAGTGGAGCTCCCGCTCCTGTTGAGATGCCTTGTGTCTCTGCCTGGGGGCAGTGGGGAGCGCAACCCCTGCATTCCACTGCCTCACTTCCTGGGGGCAATGGGCAGTGAGACATCTGCAATATAATGCCGCACTGCCTGGGGGCAGCGGGCAGTGCAACTCCTTCAATGAAATGCCTCACTGCCTGGGGGCAGTGGGCAGTGGAACTTGTGAAATGCACCGCCTCACCGCCCGGGGGCACTGGGCAGTGGAACGCCTGCAATGAACTGCCTCCCTGCCTGGGGTCAGTGGGCAGCGCAAATCGTGCATATACACTGCCTCCCCTACTGGGGCAGTGGCCAGTGGAATTCCTTCATTGCGCTGCCTCACTGCCTGGGGGCGGTGGGTAGCGCATCTCCTGCAACAAATTGTCTCACTGCCGGGGGCAGCGGGCAGTGGGACTCCTGCAATGCACTGCCTTACTGCCCGGGGGCAGTGGGCAGTGGGGCCCCTGCGATGCACTGCCTAACTGCCTGGGGGTAGTGGGCAAGGGGACTCCTGCAACGCAGTGCCTCATTGCCTCGGGGCAGCGGGCGGTGGAAATCCTGCAACACACCACCAGCCTGCCCGGACGCACTGGGCACTGCAACGCCTGCGATACACAGCATCACCGCCCAATTGCAGAGGGCAGAGCCACTCCTGCCACGCACTGCCTCACTGCCCAGGGGCAATGGGCAGCCGGACTCCTACGATGCACTGCCTCACTGCATGGGGGCAGTGGGCAAGGGATCTCATGCGACACACTGCCCCATGGCCTAGGGGTAGTGGGCACTGCAACTCCTGCAACGCACTGCCTCATCGCCTAGGGGCAGCCGGCAGTGGGACTCTTGCGATACGTTGCCTCACTGCCTGAGAGCAAAGGGCAGTGGGACTCCTAAAACGCAGTACCTCGCTGCCTGGGGGCAGTGGGGAGTGTAACTACTGTAATGCATTGCCTCTCGGCCTCGGGGTAGCGGGCAGGGGGACTCTTGCAATGCACTGCCCCACTGCCCGGGGGCAGCGGGCAGTGTTATTCCTGCAACGCATTGCCTCACGGCCTGGGGGTACTGGGCGGTGCAATCCGTGCAACACACTGCCTCAGTGCCTAGGGGCAATGGGCACTGGGACTCCTGCAACGCACCACCTCACTGCCTTGGGGCCGTGGGCAGTGGAACTCCTGCAATGCACTGTCTCACTGCCTGGGGGCAGTGGGCAGTGGAGCTCCTGCAACGCACCGCCTCAGTGCTTGGCCTCTCACATCATTAATCCAACTGAGTTCAGTGTAATGCTATGTACACAATGCTGGTAGCTAACATACAACATGCCTCAGGCGACATCGTCACTCACCAATAGCAAGCACCAACATGCCTCGTGTCCCCTTAGTGCTCTTTGTCCACGGACAACACTCATAACACAGTCCAGTTCTGTCGTCCAGAGCCTGCAGCCAGCGGATGAACTCAAGGATTTAATGACACACCTGTGTGCAGTTTGGCATCTGCACGGATTTGGCATCCCTTGTGCACACCTACATTAGCATCACATTATATGGTATGTAGCGCCGTGCGCTGCCATCGGACGTGCAGGTCCTGACATGTCCTGAGTAATGAAGAAAGAAGCCATGGTACCCTGACCAAAAGTCGCCACAAGGCGCAGAAACACCACAAGCTCTGTCGGTTCCGGCAACACCAAATTGCCCAACAAGTCACACTACACACACAAAAAGATACCTTACCGGAAGATACCCAGGTATTCTATGAGGACAGCACACGTACAAGGCATTTCAAGCCACCGCAAGCTATGCCACACTACATGCCGGCCGCCCATACCGGGCATCCCGGGACTCGAACCAGCGCTCCCCAACCCTGGGGACAAGCGCACGACCGTTGTACTATGACGATGGGTACCCTCTATATAGCTTCGGCACTATAACTGCACGACCGCCAGTACACACCGCCGAACAAAATATTCATTACATACAGGGGGTCGCGTAGGCATGGCGCCAGGGGCGCCCATACCCTTGAGGCATGTGCTCGGGCGCTCACGTCTGAGGATGAACCAATAAAAGAGAAATGAGAATGAATGGAAAGGGGGTCATCACCCGAAGAAGAAGCCATCGAGAAGTCTTCGGCCACTGGTGTATCCACCGCAGGAAGCAAAGTGGTTTGTAAGGTGTAAAACTGCTTTGTCGATGATAGCAGCCTGTGTGGGCAAAAGGTGCCTGACGACTCGCCCTCTTGGGGCAAAAAACCACTGGGCACCCGCCCGGCAGCTCTATCATATGACATCCAGGATCTCACCAGTCCGTGGTTGTGGGCACAGGAAGAAAGATGAACCTCCCGGGTTCTCCCGTAAGGGTACAGTTAGCAACAACTGCAACAACTTCTGTGGGCAAAGGGTGTCCAACAGCCCGCCAAATTGGCAAGAGGCCACCAGGCTCCCGCCCTTTGAGGCTGTTGCTACTGGAACAACCTTCTGCCTACAGGCAAATCCCCTGCTGGTTCATCCACGGGGGGGACGAAATCCTGATCATCTGGGGGCATCGGTGTGCCCAAGATGCCTGAGTCTACTCCCAGGTCCACATCAATGTAAAAATCTGTATCAAAGTTTGTCTGAGCTGCCGTTCCATCAGAATCGGGGCAGGGTCGCGGCCTCCCAGACAACGGAGTTTCATTCAGGATCTCTGCTCTGCTTGGCATTTTGTCCGTGTGTGTTACATTCAAAGGGTTGCGGCTCCTACCCAATTCATTCCAGGTCATTGGCTACTTCATTTCCTCTAATATCGCAGTGAGAGGAGAGTAGCACCGTTCTGAGCTCTCTTCCTGGCATGTTCAAAAACTGAAGCAAGGCCGAAGGGCAATGTACATTACCCACTGGTCAAACACCTCCAGCCATTGTCTTTCCATTTCTGCACCCCCACCTTGATGGCATCATTTACAATCTTGCTAACCACTCAATCAAAATTCTACCACTAGTGAAGTGTTCGAAAACCTAGAGCACAGCAAATAGTTCGGCAGCATTGTTCGTCTGCCTCTCTCCCTCCGGGTTCGGCATGGCATGCTTTATCCTAAGCTGCGGGCAGTAGACTCCGAAGCCCCCCACCCATCCATCCGGACCGGGTCCATACGCACAGAGGACCCATCTGTGTAAAATACAACTCACTCCCCACACAAATATGGTGGCACCTCTGCTAACGCCGGAGCCAGCCTTGCTTCCTTATTAAGTTTGCGTCTTTTAGATCTCTCATTGCCCTGTTGGGTAAAAAACCAATCCCCCATAAAAATTCTCGGTACTAATGTACCTGTGTTAAGGAGCACAAGTATTGCATAGCGTACAGAAAAAAAATAGGAGGAAAAACTGATGGCACCCGGCCATTTCGCCAGCTCCATAAGCTTTTGGGCCCATGCTAACAAAAAGGTGGTACTTGTGCGTGTCAAGTTACACATTAAAACGGAAAAAGCAACGTGTGACCCACATCGCCTGTCGTGCTGTCCACACCACATTACCCGGCAGGGTTGCGAGGGTCTTTCCCTCATGTGTGCTTGCAAATTGCAAAAGTGCGTGTGATATGCCATGCACATCAGTGTAACTGCCCAAGGTTTTGTCAATGCAATCAGCTGCCACTTTAACCAACGAACAGTGAAATAGGAAGTGCAAATTGTCCTCATCAGCTCCACAGATGGGACATCCCACAATGTGCCCTGTCAGTGGATGTATTCTGTTCTCTGTGCTAAGCTTACCCCACAACGCTCGATGTATGAAGTCCCTGAGGTGTGGAGGATACTGATGGGGCTTGAAGTATTTCCAAGGAAACTGTGACTCTTTGCAGAAACCAACTGGACGAGTGAGGATGTGATTCACCATATCTCGGGATCCCCAGTTCTCCGAGAAGCTGGGACAAGAGAGCTCAACCGGATTTAAATGGGCACAGTGCAACAGTCTCCTGGCAGCAATGCGGTAACGGAATTTGTATGTGTGTGCTATTCCTTTAATCGGAGCTTCATGAGAGATGTCATGCCAATACACTACTCCTTTCCTAGAAAGCTGAGGAGAGTGGTAGGTGTGATGATTCTCGTTTCGACACAGCGCATTGTGCCACAGAGGTAGGTTTTGCCGGGAGGCCCTGGTGATGCATACAGTTCATCCCGCTGCTTGAGCCACAAAAAGCTTTTACCTAACAACCCCAAATAAGGCACATTCTTCCACTCAGTGATGCCTATTTGCAACAGTGGTAAGAACCCCGGATGCAGGACCAGCCCAATGCGTTTGGACAAGTCAGTCATTGGCTGCACAATGTTGGCCGATAGTTTGTGTGGTTGCCTAGTGAAGCTAACAAACATGTGTGCAAACTGCCAATGCAGGTATGCCTCTGGCTGCAAAAGGTTGTACTCTCCTTTATCTGGAGGCCGTGACAGTATTAGTAACGTGACAGATCAACTGGTGAGCTTTAATCGCACCCAATATATATTGCGGAGTTGTGAGATGCCCGAGTCGTTGGGCTGATACGCTCAAGCTGTGAAATTCAAGAGCGGCAGGATCCAAATTTTGAAAATCACTACCCTTTCATTGAAACCCAGTGGTAGCTTACGTAAGAACTGTGCTCTTTTGAGTGCAATTGCTAAGCATTCAGCGAACGCCTGTTCTGTTGTGATGGGGCCAATCCAGACCCCCAAACATTTTAACTTGGATATAATGAGGAGTTGGGTGTCTTTGTAATCAGCCGGGCTCAGGTCCCCTTTCACGAGCAGCTTGCTCTTGTCCACATTGATTTTAAGCCCAGACAACTTGGAAAAATTCGCAATCTGTGTAAAACCTGCATAACCATAGCATGCACATGTGTACTCCGACCTGTAATGATTAAAGCCAAATCGTCAACATACATCCGTGGTACTGCACTGGGGCAGTGTTGCTGTAAATCATACAACAACGGGACCACCATGAGCACAAACAAGTAGGGTGAAAGCGATTCACTCTGTCTAATTCCTGACTGAGGCACATGCATTATCTCATGCACAATTTGTCCATTGACAATGTATTCGTGTGGTCCTCTTAGAAGCGCAAGAAAACCTTGAATCAAAAGCTGTGGGATACCCATGACTTGGAACACAGCAACGTATAAGTTAAATTGGATGGTGTCGTATGCTTTAGAGAAGTCTACCGAGAGGAAGGCACCATGCTCCATATGAAACCACCCTCCCACTGTATCCCGGATATGCTCAACGATCTTCCTACCACGAATTGAACCTTTCTGGGACCGGGGAACAAGGTAGTCAATGCAGGGTTCCAACATAATAAACAGTATGTTGCTGAACCATTTGAGTATGACATTTTGGAGCGCAATTGGTCTCAACTGTTCCACTTGTGGGACTCCTGAAACCTTAGGCACGGAGTTGATCAGTCGTACCACTCAATTGGGTGGTATGACCTGTGTGTCAAATATGCGCTCTACAGTGGAGTGCATTCGAGGAAGAATGGTCTCTCCCATGGTCTGATAAAAGTGTGCAGGTATTCCATCCTCACCTGGTGAAGGCCCTGCTTTGAGTCTGTTGAGTGCACTGACTGTGAGCGAGTAATCATAGGGTCGTAGGAGCAAACCTGACTGCACTACACGCCTGTGGAATTTCGGGAGGCTTTGGAGATACATGGTGATTTCCGAAACCGTACTGGTGCCATGCACCATTACTGTGTCCCAGACACCCTTCATCTTTCCCGCTATGTCCAGTGGATTGTTAACAATACGCTCAGATTCACGAATCGCATACACCGTCCTGAGATTGTTGTTAGAGAGCCAAGAGGCGCAAGACGAGTGCAAACACGAAGACTAGTCACATGTACATGAGCTGCGGACAGTATTGAACGGCGCGGTTTCCATGGCAAGCACATCACTACAACTGTGTTCAATCCCTGATTGCACCCTATCGCTTTCGTCTGGTGTTCCTCTTGGCTCACGTAATTTGTTTGTGCACATACCATGTTGGCTTCATACAACCGTATCTCATGCTCGCACACGCCAGACATTGCAACCAAACAGCGGAGACGGGTTTGTGTGGTGCTTGGTTTCTGTGTGAGGCAGGTGGAACCAAAAATCGTTACAGTGCACAGTCTACGGTCATTTCGCCAGATCGGAAAACGGGATTTGCAGGTGCTCAAAAATCAAACTAGTATTAAAAATAAGATTGGTGCTCAAAAAACTGACATTGGTCCACCTAATTGGCTTTTCAGTTTCAAATGCCACTTTTGAACAGGCGATTTTGGCATCTGCGGGTTCTTTCAGGCGCCAATGAACGCGCGCGCTGTACATCGCCCGCTGTCGTCCTGCGTGCACCTCGGAAACAGTTCTGCACACACCACACAAGAATGTAAGAGGGAAAGTGTAGGGCCGTTGTGTAGTGCGCCGCACTCGCCGGCCCGAAACTTTCCCTCACCCCATATGCCCCTCCACCCACAGTGTGGCTTCACTTATGAAGGTCAGGATGAAATGGCAGCATGGTCAGTGGCACGTCGGCAAGTGCCCTCGTCCACCCACTTCAGCAGATCTTGAAAGCATACTACCCTATGCCAGAGATGATTGTGGAACAGTCGCCAGAGGGTGGGGTGCCACCACTTCCTCGGATAAGACTTGGCCCCCATCCCCCACATGACGGAGTGGAGGTTGGTGACAAAATCCGCTGTGGTTTGGGCATACCGTATACACTTCAGCAACAGGGAAGGAAACTGGGACTTCCAGACCTGCTTGGCATGAGGGCTCGCTTTATCAACCCTGGAATCCCACTCAACATCACTCGGTGGATCTTCCAGTGACAGGGTACAAGCCTTCCTCAATAGTTGGAATGAGGTTCCATGCTGCTTTGAAATTTTGCCCTCCCCCCAGGCAACGTATGCACCGTGTGGCTCCCACTTCAGCCTAATGCCGTACACACTCCCACGGATGTCTCAGCACCAGGTGTCCTACATTATTTTGCAGCAAGGTATGTTGCTTCTGCAGGTACGCAGAGGCACAATGACGTTGGTGTTCCAACATCGCCTGTCCCATCGGCTTCCAGGCTTGTGGGTCAGGCAATGTGGTGTACTTTAGTACAGGTTTGTCAGCGCAGTGTACAACATGTTGTTGCGCCTGCGGCGCAACTTGGTTGGCGTATAGCAGTCGCGCAACGCGTAAGGGCGTGCTGGGGCGTGTCATGGACCGCGTCGCGTCTGCTAAGTCGGGCAGGACAGTTGAGGCCTGTGTGTACAAGGTCGACACGACACGCGGAAAACTCGTAGAAAAGGGGGAGTGTTTAAGGACGTATTGGACTTGCTGGATGACTTGCTCATCGTAGCATGGTATCCTGACCAACAGGCGTCTCGACAATGGGATTCCCGACTCTGCCTTCGCAAGATTTTGCACACAGTGGAAGAAACGTTCAAAAAGCTTGTGTCCTACGTGTCCCGCTGCCTCGGTCGCCAGCGCAAGCGCGTGCTCGGCGGAATACCCTTGACCTTGCGCATTGACAATATCTTGGATCCACGCCGTAAGAGTTCTGTACTCAGCTGTGGGTTGCTTTTGCTGTAACAGTGCCTCCCACCGTAACCTATCCGTGCCACCAAACGGTAAAACTTTGTTGAGTGTGGGCGCAAGGACTCTCACCCACCATCGTTCTGGTTGCCCCCCGTGGGTATCTGGTCTCACTTTCTGCAATGGAAAAATGGTGGCCGGAGCTGGCCCATTCCGTGCTAACAGACGCGCCATGGAGGGGAGTTTGCCGAAAGCGAAGAGCCTCCGATATCTGTGTCTTTTGGTGCCTTGGAAGTGTTTGTTTCATGCTTTCGCTCTCCTGAGGTGTTCTTTATAACATTCCATGAACGACCGCGCTATAGTAATACAGCCGGTTTGACCAACATAGGGGGCAAAGGGGCCACATATAACATATATAAATCGATCTTCTTCGTTCAGATCCTCAAAGTCAGCTAACTAGGACAGCCTAGCAATTCTCTTGAGTCTACGATCAGGGCACTTCAGAAGCAACCGGTTGGATTGCATCGGGGTCGCTGCTACACTGTCCCAAGGGCAGGGGAACTGCGCGAGGAGCTGTGCACATTCATGTGCGATGTCACCCCACTGTCTCCAGAATTCATCATGTTGTAGTGCTCGGTGTGTGTGTATGTGCTGGGAGGGGATAGTACTCAAACTGATATTTCTTGCACCTAGTGAACCCCTGCAGGGCATCATTTAACTAGGCCTCATCAACCCGACTCCCAAGAGGTACAAGACCTTCCTCGATAATGAGCATTTCCGACGTTCCCTCAAGAAACAGCCACTGCTCTTTTGCTTGCGTCGGGTGAAAGCGTCTAACTTTCATCGTCTGTGCAGCGAAAAGCAGATGTGCCCTCCCTTTCTCCGCCCAGTTGTCCACCCATGCGTTCCATGTCTCACTCACATCACGCCTCAGGAGCACGACACGGCGGAGGGGTAAGGGGCTGCGCAGCCTGTCATCCGGAATCTTTGATTCGTGAGGTGAGGGCGAGGGATGGTGGTCTGACCTCAGGAAGACCGACTCATCCTGTTGCAAGGTATCATCTAAGAAGGAGTGGATCGTGGAGAAGGCACTAAACTGTGGGGTTGGTGTATGAAACGCTGCGGACATTGTGGTTAGAGGGCCCCCCCACAGGGAGGCAGTCACCCCCAAGACACCTTGTAACATCGCTTTTAATCCACCTGTGAACCTGCTCCAGACACTGGACAGTGGGTGCCTCATAGGATGATGCAGGATGTACGCCGCATCCCTAGCAAAGGCATCGATCATTTTTAAGCTTACCTGGTTCCACGTGGTGCAGTGATGTGCTTGCATATATAAGTCCCAAAACCTAGTGCTTGTGCGACAAAGGAGGAGTTTTTTCTTCGGTGCCGTACACGCATTCAGCAGGTGGGAGGTGCGCATTGCATCAGGGTCCGTCAGTAGTGGGGGGCAATCTTGGGAACTATGCCGTGGATCACTCCTCTCAGCGCATGTGTGAGCATAGCCGGTCCTAGACTCAGGTCTATGCAGTGTGCTAGCAAGCGATTCATTTATTGGCACCGGGGGTTGGGCATTGGCCTGGGGCGGCAGGTGCAACACAATTTTCCCGGCTGCACCAAGGTTTGTCGAGATGGTAGCAATTATGGTTTCCCGTTGTATGACCTGCTGCAGCTGTAATACAACAGCATGACGGATAGCTTCAGGCAAGTCAGCAAACAGCTGTTGCAGGTACTCACTCATAGTAACATTGATGTCATAGGTAATGGGTCTTCATGGGGCGATCTCGATACTTCGGGCCAGTTCTCTATCGCTCAGGTCGAACTCCGGCGTTCGGTTGAAGTTGTCGTCTAGTACGGACCCCGTTGCGGATAAGTGCAGCTGCGTAGCTGGGCACTCCCGGTCCCCGACCTCGACACCTGGAAGCCACGTCATCGGTGAAACATCACTACAATCCGGTTTGGGCGGCGGACTGTTGTGAATCGCATCACTAGCAGATTCGGCCATGACAGGCTCTGTGGGGTCCGACATAGACGGCGGGCTTTGGTCCTCACTTTGGTCCGTGCATGGCTTCTTAAGAGGCGGATTCAGTTGACGGACCTTGGTGTCGGCGGCTTCCGCTGTGGCAAAGACATGCGTCAGTCCAATGTCATATCGTTGGCGCTCGTCAACAATGTGGGACCAACCGCGCCCTGCCGAGAACGGCCGCTGTGCTGGTACACCTTCAGCCCAACTGAGTGCTTCTTTGGGTGTAATTGCACAAACACGCCCCCATTGTGTGGTCCACCACGGCGTGTACGTACCACCTACAAGGATGCGAGTAATAAACGGGAGCCCCTCCTCTGCAGCGTGACTCAAGGCTGCGACTGAGTCGGACTTCGTGTTGTACTTCAGGTTTTGAAGAGCCCTTTCACCGCCGCACTGTACAAGTGCTCCCATGACTGCCGCTTCTTCCCAATCCTGAAATGGCTTCGCATCACGTGGGTTCGTCGTGGGGGCGATGGTTAAAGATGGCTGCGCGTCTCCTTCCCTTATTTCACGTTTACACGTCCTCTGTGACGAATCCTACTAGGAGAGGTCGTCGACATTGATGGCGTTTTGTACAAATTTGTGTTCGGTGGTGGGCTCAGCGCGTTGCTCCGCTCGCGTTTGCGGTGACCGTACGGGGTGACCCGTCCCTTTCCGCGGGCGTTCGGGAGTGGTCGGAGGCGTCGGGGGTATCAACAGTCCACGTTGCTGCTGTGACAACCGCAGGTGTTGCTTGCCCGCCTCTATACCTGACTTGGCTTGGTCCAGGGAAATCCCTTGGGCCTGCAGCAGCATTTCTATGTACACATCAGCCTTGACCTGCTTATGTTCCAGTGAAGCCACGGAGTCTGTGAGGACGCGCACGTAACTTATCACACCACGCACCTCCGTTTCAAGCTGCTTCACATCCACATTGGCCGTAATTCCCGGCTTGGGTTGGATCGTTGGATTTTTTTGTTAGATGGGTTGCTTGCCGGCGCTTTTGCTTCGCTGGACTGGAACTGGAAGGCCACTTGCTTGCTTGCACGCTCGCCAGGCCTCTTTCTCGCCGCACCATTTGGCAACGACATACCAGCTGTAAAATACACATCCATGTCTTGCACATCCGTCAAGACGGCACTTCTGCTTTTTCTGGTCGCCGCCATGTCCGCAGCGCTGTTCGTAACCTTCACTTGGAGTTCTGCTGCGTTTGAAACTTTGCTGGAAACGTCACGATGTGGTGGTGCAGGGGCTTGTTCCGAGGCGTGGTCGTCTGCAGCGGGCGAAGTTTCCTCAGCTCGCAACTTGGGCGCAGCAGCCGTATCCACGCGCTGTTTTTGTTTCGCCTTTTTCTTCTTGCGCTTGCTTTTCGAACCAGCGAGGTCTTCGGCCGTGAACAGCCTACATGGGGGCGGAGGTGTGGTACGCGGGTCGGAACCATCCATCATGCGCTTCCAGCCATTTTCGACCAGATAGGACCATTCTGCAATGGAGATGAGCCTATCAAGGTCACTCATCTCAGGCTAGTTGGACATATCCACGTCACGATCCTCTGCCAGGCGTTGTATTGATTTGCCTTGCTGGTGTTCGTGGAAAACTGCAAACCATGCTGATTTGCCAGCCTTGAACCTGGCTGTGCCCACGCATAAAGTGGAAGAAACACGGATTGTTCATCTCATATGAACTGCCTTGCTGATGGACCTGCACGCCGCTGAGGTGCAGTTGTGGTCCCAGTGCACTGCTCGCTTGGGTTCTCTGATCGCCTGAGTTCGTGGTCTGCCCACCGCGGGGCTGCACAGCTCGTAACCGTGAAGATCGCGGAGGCTGATTCATCGAATGTTGCAAGAGCTGGAGTACCTGCTGCAGCACGTCTGCGTGGTTGGACCTATTGCTCCGTGGCATTGTCGTAGGAGACTGAACGGACGAGGCTTTTAATTGCAGCGCCGTCTAAACCACGGTTGTTGGAGGGCCAAGAGGGGCAGGACGAGTGCAAACACCAAGACTCGTCACATGTACATGAGCTGCAGACAGTATTGAACGGCGCGGTTTTCATGACAAGCACAGCACTACAACTGTGTTCAACCCCCGCCCTGCGCCCTATCGCTTTCGTCTGGTGTTCCTCTTGGCTCACGTAATTTGTTTGTGCACATACCATGTTGGCTTCATACAACCGTATCTCATGCTCGCACACGACTGACATTGCAACTAAACAGCGGAGACGGGTTCGTGTGGTGCTTGGTGTCTGTGTGAGGGAGGTGGAACAAACGGTTGTTACACTGCACAGTCTTCGGTCATTTCGCCAGATCGGAAAACGGGATTTGCAGGTGCTCAAAAATCAAACTAGTAGTAAAAATAAGATTGGTGCTCAAAAAACAGACATTGTTCCAAGGAATTGGCTGTTCAGTCTCAAATGCCACTTTTGAACAGGCAATTCTGGCATCTGCGGGTTCTTTCAGGCGCCAATGGTCGCGTGCGCTGTACATCGCCCGCTGTGGTCTTGCCCGCACCTCGGAAACAGTTTTGCACACACCACACAAGAATGTAAGATGGAAAGTGTAGGGCCGTTGCGTAGTCAATTGTTTCATCGGTCTGTATACCTGATTCACCCTTTCACTGCATGTAAGATCAAATTCCTCATCGTGTGTCAGGAGATCTTGCAGTTTCCCGAGTACAGTCTGTCCCTGAAAATCTTGGTGTAAATTATCAACAATTTGACTGAGTGCCTTATATGCAATAGCATGTGTTGGAGGCTCAATTCCCCGATCACGGAGCAAGTCCCAACCCTCACCACACACTCTGGTGAACGAGCTTCGATATAACATAGAAACAACCTGACTGACGCCTTTGGAATTTCCCGTCCTGGCCGGACTGTAATGCGCTGCCCACCCCCGTATCAGGGAGGCCGACACATCCCACCAATCCTCCGCATCTTTTGGGATGGCTTCCGGCTGTCGTCGGAGTGCGTTTGTGGAGGCGTCACAAGAGAGCATTTCCGGACATACCCTATGTCTATGACCCCTTTTCGAGCGAACGCGCGCTGTAATGGCCACAACAACTGCTTTGTGGTCAGACTGTGCTAGAAAAGTGGCAAACGCCCCGCCTATACAACCCACATCATAGTCACTTACATGCACTTTGTCGAGGCTCCTTAGAATATTCCTCTGGCTAAGAACGGTACATGGATTGCCAACCCGCGAGATTTACCCACACATTTTGCACACGTGTACCCACATGTACCCGCGACTTTCCGTGTAGCCACTTGTACCCACGGGCACTGATTGAAGGTCAGAATTTCAGTTACCCATTTTACCCGCGAATTTACCCGCGAATTTACCCGCAAATGTACCCGCGCGGGTACATTTGCGGGTAAAATTTAACATGTGATTTTACCCGCTTAACCACGAATTTACCTACAAATGTACCCGCGCGGGTACATTTGCGGGTCCATTTTGAAGTGGTTTTACCCACCAAATTTGGCATGTCCCCACTCATACCTACCACCTTTACCCACATGTTTTTGGGGGTACCCGCATCAAGATATGCAGTTTTTCTTGGGGGGGGGTTTCCAAGGGGGGGGGGTCGAGGGGCCCCGTCCTCACAGTTGGGTATCCGGCCTACGGGGTTGATACCTGAGGGTTCGCACCCGTCCCATGGGTAGGGATGACAGAGGGCTAGCTCAGATTACCGTGGCGGCTTCACAGTGGGTTGCCCAAGCCCACCGCCTATCACCACTAACGTGCGCCACGAACTCAAACACCGTGATCAGCCGCAAAGCACTTGAGGTGCAAGCAAAGCCCACGGGCTCCACACTTCCAAGTGGGCCTCCGGCCGCCGCAGTGTTTGCAATACCCCGATTTACCATTTCCGGCCACGGGGCAATGTACGGGACCACGCCGGTGCAACTCCGGCACATCCGACGCAATGGCTTTCATGATACGCCATTGAAAGTCACGCAATGTTTCACACGGTGCCACCAATTCTGCTTGCTTGCAAATAGCAAACGCGTTCCCGACGGCGTCCCGTAGCAACATCGCACGTACCGCCATTGGCCAGCGTGGAAACCTATTTGGCTCCCGCAATTGCAAGGCCAATTGGTTGCATGTGTCCACGGCAGGGGACATGTGCCGATACATGTACACAAGAGGGGGCAAATGGTACCCTCGTTTGTGTGTGTGCCACCCCCGTGGGACGCTCACATTGCTGAAGAAAGGGACACCACGTGCCGCTTTCGTCCCGGTCCCTGCAGGGCCTACCAATTAACCCTCCGGTCTCATGGAGGCCAAGTCCCCTCAGTGTTGCCGGCCCTTTTACCCTTTGCATGCGACATGCCACCCTGCAACGACACACGCACCTTGTTCCCTGTGCAAAAAAATTTACTGGGTAAGACATGTGGGTACATGTGGGTACATGTCGGATTATTGTGCGGGTAAAAGCATGTGCCTTTTGACCCGCAAATGTACCCGCGCGGGTACATTTGCCGGTAAAACAATACAAAAAAACCCGAATTCTAGAAACCTTGCAAAATGGCAAAATGAAGAAAAAAAACGTGGGCATCGTGTTCGGCACCATCAAAAACCCCCATTTCATTTCTGAACTCATGAAAACCCACGAAAAAAAATTTCACGGGTAAAAACACACACGTACCCACGCCCATAGCCAAAAGAATATGCGGTGTAGTGGATGTGTGCTCATCTAATTGTTGTAGTGTATCCGTTTTCTGTCTTTTGACGTTTGGTGTGACTTGATCTCTGTGGATCGCACCAAAACCATAAGTCCAACCAAAAGGGTAAAAACTTAGATCATCATGATTCCGAAATAGAGTGACCCAAGAGTCACTTAAATTTGCTGACGCCAGGGCCCCCAGCTCAGCTTCCCTGCTCTGCACAACAGCAGAGGTATGGGTGATGTCAGCCCGCAGGCTGTCAACTCCGCGTATTGTTACCGAGTTTTGACCACACAAGAGTATGAGATGTCCCTCAAAATTCTTGATGATTTGTCTAATCAATAACCATTGTTCTTTGCGCAGCGTGGGTAGGTGGTGCAAGTGACCCACCATGAAGAAAACTTTGGAACCACAATAATGTCTTAGGTATACAAACATGAGCTTGGGGGACAGTGAAAAGCTGGAAATGTGTTCCGACACATTAGACCAATATATCGCTGAAGCACCCCTTCTACCTGGATTCAGGTTACCCATGAAGTGAAAGGATCTCAAGTCGGCCGTACGGTGAACGGACGCGTAGTCATCCCAGAGCTTGCCATGAGGCTCTTCAACTCCCACAACAGAAATACTATGTTTGACTGCCGCTGCCAACAAGAGTACACGGCTTTGATACCCTCTGTCCCCTCGAGTCACATCCGGGTTTAACCCGTTGGCATTGTAGGTCATCACCGAGAAGTTGTCTGTGAATGGGCACGTGTCCACTCCGCCAATGTAACTGCTAAGATCTGTTCACATGGACGTGTACGTGTTGAAATCTTAACTCGTACAGGTTGGTTTTTTCTTGGTTGGAAATGTATCATTTTTCATGGAAAATTCATGCGTGGGGTATCACCTTACCCAACCCAACCCCTTTTTGCACTTCCCCTGTACCACGGGGTGCCACTGCAGACATTGCCGACCGTAGGTCGCCTTCTACCTCCGCAGAGTGTCCCGAAAACCATACTGAATTTCCCAAAACCTTGCTTTCAGACTGTCCTCTGACACATACGTGTTGGCAGTGCAACGCGTACGCGTTGGGTGCGCGGCGCGTACATGTTGATCTGCTGGTGCGTACGCAGTTCGTACGCACCGCCTACGTGTTACGTGGTATGGCAGCTGGTTGGTCTAGAGGTATGTGCATGTTCCCTACGTTTCGAAACCGTGGGTTCAAACCCTTGCATACACACTGTGTCTGCATCGCAGGAAGGAACCGCAAGACCAGGGGCCCACAACGGACGAGGGACGTGGGGATGGAGTACTGTAGGGCCCGCCAGCTTTTGCCCTCTTTGCCGCAATCCCACAGGAGGGCCTCTGCATGCCACATCTGGTTTTGGGGCATGGGCCCATCCGTCGTTTTCAAAATGAGGGTGCTCACGTTTTCGCCAGCTTGTACTTGCAAGGTCGGACCAAGAATTTCCGTGACTGCCGTTTGCAGTTCGGCCATCCGTTCCCATCTCTTAGTCCTTCCCAGCTGTTGGTACTCCTTGAATGGGGGCATCTTCCTTGAGTGGGGGGGGGAAAAAATCCCTAGGGAAAGACAACAAGGGGGGGGGTGCATGGAAACAACAAGGTTCGCACGTATAGGCACCAGTGCAACACTCCACACGTACGTGTGCGCGTACGAGTCGGCACGGCAACGCGTACGCGTTTCATTTTTAATGCGTACGTTCCACAACAGCGAATCGTACGTTTCATGAACCCAACGCGTACGCGCCAGAACAGCGAATCGTACGTGTCATGAACCCACCACATACGCGCCAGCACAGCAACGCGTACGATGCAACACCTTACCGTGTACGCACCCCGCACTCCAACGCGTACGAGCCCCTTCCACAACGTGTGCGCGTTGACACACACTGCACCCATTGCACATGCTACCCCGCACACGGCCTGAACCCAAAACTCCGCAGCAGCTGCAGGTCCTCCCACGACACCTTGCCGAGGCCGACCTGGGTAAAAAACACCAGTGCGTAGCGTTCACCACGCCACGAGCTGGCATGTGCAAAGCACCACTGCAAAAAACGACCACATTCCGAACATCCAATGCCAGCCCATCCTCATCCGGGCTCTCATGCCCCTCTGGCCCTGCAACACATGCCATTGTGTAGGGGCGGGTTCCCCTTGTGGGGAACACGAGCCCCGCCTCTTCCACACAAAACTCCCCACCTGACAAGTCACCAGCAGTCACAATGGCACTCAAGGGCAGGTGGTCCTGGTGCTTATGCCCTGGCATTGTGGTTGAAGAAGAAACAACATGGTTCACTTGGATGGCAGTCCAAGTGAACCACGATGGCAACCTTGCGCGCCCGTAGGCATTGATGGCTGCGCACACCTTTGGGAAGTTGCGTGTTGCACCAGCCACACGGACATTGCCACGCTGCACCACCCCAAACAACGCGGAACGCAATCGTACTCCCGACCTGTCCTTGGACTGCCATGCCCCATCCAACCCCTCCAACAAAAAACATATGTGCGGGGAGGGGAGAGCAACAGCCCCTTGGAGTCAACTGCCATTACCACCATCACGGCCTCTGCCACCGCCACTACCACTGCCACTGGGCTGCTCCACCGCCTTGCCTAACTGTAGACTGTGCACAGTGTACTTGTCCCTCAATGATGTAAGGGCACGCAGAGTCTTCTCCCCTTGTGTCGACTCCTTGCCTCTTGCATCGATGAGTGGATCCCTCAGGTCCTCAATGGATGTGGTGGCCAAGGCCATCCCTGCTTTCCATTGCTGCCAGTTGCAAAAAATTCTTCTGGTCTTCCACATCTTTGCCCCCCTCCCCAGGGCCACGGCTGGCTGCGCCTTTCTTGCTTGCCCTCACAGAGGCATCCTGCAGCTTCTCTCTTAAGTCCCTAATCTCATTGTCCTTTTATCTTCGCTCATCCTCCCACTTTGCACGCTCTTCCCTCAGCATATCCTCTGCATCTTTCTGTGCCTGATCACTCTGCTTGCGCACCTTCTCAAGTTCCTCAATTCGCGCCCTTAGCTGCTGTTGTTTGTCTTTGAGGTGCTCACGCAGTGGTGCTTAGGGGGAGGCGGTGGGCCCAGTGGGCTTTGTAACCGAGGGCCTGTAACCGAGGGCCCTCCCTTGGCACCAAGCTTTGGTTTCTTGGCACGGGACACACGACAACCGTGCCGCGATTGGTCAGTGTCATAACCCTCCTCTGCCTCCGTCTCCGTCTCCCTCTTCCCCCGAACCTTTCCCGCAAGGACAAGCTTCCATCTCTCCATTGCCCCATCCACCTTCGCAACAATAGCAGCGTCAGTGATTGGGAGGTGACCCGCCACCCCTGATCATTGAACACGCTTGGCCTGCTTGAGCTACCCTCCGTGCACACGCCATGTCTGCACGTAACTGTGGGTGTCCCCTTTAATCCGGTACAAAGTCACCCCAATAAAAACTGCTGATGGGTCCCTCCCAACGTCATGCCCCTTCATCCACATGGGAAAGTGGACCATCACGGGCTCAGCCCATGTGACCGCACCATTATATTCGCTTGTTCGTGCCTGCAATGTAACCTGATCTTAAAAACTATACTTGGCGACATTCCCAATATGGACATTGTCTACAACCTCCTCCTTACTCAGCTGCACCAATTGCCTTGGAATTGTCCCTATCGACTTAGGGGCCGGGGCCACCAGTGGAGCGCCCGGGGGGCTCTGAAGAAGGCAATTCGGCCTCAACACCTTCCAGCGCACATCTGGAGGCGTCGGGCGCACTTGTGCTTCAGAGGGCCAAGGGCGCCGCCTCTTGTACTTGAAGGGGGTCACGTGCAAGTGCAAGAGAGGAAGGGTAATGGTGACACCGTGTGCGTACCTCAGTGAAATGGCACGCGTGGTCAGCAAACGCAACGCCTACGCGTTGGTACATTAGCGCGTAAGATCTACTCGGGCAACAGGTACGTGTTGGTACGGCAACACGTACGATCCGCTCGGGCAACCCGTACGTGTTGCTACCCCAACACGTACGATCTGCCTGGCCGAGGCGTACGTGTTGGCAAGGCAACACGTACGCACGAAAAGGTAACGTGTACCAGGCACGTACACCGTACGTACACGGTGCGTACGTGTCACATGCGCACGAAGCACATACCTCCCCATAATTGTCACCAAAGTCCATGCACCCACATGAGTACTCCACTCCGCCGCCCGCCGTCGGCCGCTGCACCACCCAATTTCGCTCCACCGCCTCCGCAACACTAGCGGGCGCGACATGCAGGGCATGCCCCATGGCTGCCCACTCCATCCATGCCGGCCCATCCTCATCCCGCCTCAACGTCCAACCACACGTGGCAAACGTGAACACCAACGAACCTTTCTCAACCATAAACCATGTCCCGCCGGCAAAACTCGCCTTGGGGAGGTACCAACGGTGAAACCGAGCCAAAGAACATTGTGGCTCCTCGGGGCCTGTGGGTGAGTTGAAAAAGAAAGTTGCACCTTGCACACCATGGCCCAAAATCACAAAATCACCACAATCAGGGACAGCTTGCCGTCGCCGAACAAGCAACGGAGCCGAAAAATGGGTAAAAGATTCCCAAGGAATAGGAGCACCTTCGGCATCTTTCAAAAATTGAACCATAGGAGGAAGAGCATACAATTGGCGAGCCAAGTGCATCTTTGACATGGTGGCAGCATGCTCCAAAGGGACAAACGGGATGAACAAAGTGTAGCGCCCTTTTTCCCCACCGCCCGCCCCGCGATGAAAGGTGCAACGTTTTAAAAGAAGGATGTCGCCAAATTCCATGGAACACACATCCCAACGATTGGACTCATGTTGCCCAACCTGATGTGAACCCACACCGACTTGCAAAGCACACTCGGGACGAACATTGTCCAAGGGAATAAACACTTGGATGCAATCCTTCATCAAAGGGGGACCCATAAGGTTGTGATCCGAATAGACCAACTGATACCCATCCCATGGGTCGCATGGGGTACAATGCAGCAATTTCACATCCACTACTTTCAACGCACTCCACTCAACACCACCAATGCGCGTCACCACACCCAACACTTGCGCGCGCAAATCCTCGGGCAACCATTTCGACAACCGTTTTGTTTGCTTCCGAACCACGTTGGCACTTGCATAAGCGTCATCTTCCAACGTAATAACCTCCCAATCCCGGGTAGCAATGTCAATTTTTAAAATCGCTTGGCCAATATCGGCATCAAACGAATTCCGTTCAATGAAGTAACCGGCATGTGCAAACCCATGCACATTTTCAACGCGTGGGGCGGGAAGCAACTGATTTGAGGGCAACGGCATATCACAAGGAAATGATGTGGGTGCACCGTAACCCATTGCAAAAACTTCAGCTGCGGTTGCATACACATATGGCGTCGAGCAATCGGGGTGGTATTTCATGGAAAGGGGTGGGGGCACGCATTGAATGGGGCCATGCTCATTCCATTCATCAGATGCACAACCCATGTACCGCACAAAGGAGTCCGTGCGACAAATGCTCTTCACGGTACTCTCAACGGGAATGGGGAAAAGGGTACCATCGTTGAGCACGGCATATTTTTGCGTAAGGGTCTTTGCAACTCTCTTACGCATTCATACCCATACCCATTCATAGTTGTGAAAAGTGCGTCACGCTCACCAACACTCAAACTAATGGAAACCATGAGCAACCGCTCACCCAGAAACTCAAACAAAGCAGCAGGGAGAATGGTGTGGGGCATTGCATCGGCATTGGGCCATGCAAGAACAGAACGACTATCAACAACATCAATAACACCTTGTGCTTGTGCATTCATATCCAAAAGCAAAACATCTTGCCATGAACTTGGCAATTCTGGAAGACCCTTAAGTTCTTCGTCACCCAGCGTTAAACGAACAACAACAACACCATGAACACCGTGTGCAAGATCTCCTGCCTCACGAGTGTCCGTGAACCAACGGTCCACCGTTTCATCCGCGTCCAACTCCCCGACCTCCAAGGCCCGCTTCACAATCTCGGCGGGCCTATTACCTTCGGCCACCACCTCAAAACCCTCCTCGTCCTCCTCCTCCTCCTCCTCTTCCACCACCAGCTCTCGACCCTCACTTGTCCTCGGCGCCTCCTTTGCGATGGCCCCAGCTTCGGCGGCATGCACGGCGCCTTTCCTTGCAACCTTCTTCTTTGCGGGTTTTTTCTTTCCACCCTTATCGTGCAGAAAAGCACTAAAAACAGGAAGACACACATGAAGCAAAGAAAAAGATTTTCTTTGTCACGTCGAAAGGAACACAATTCAACCACCAGTACTGCAGATAACGTACAGGCACCACAGGCAGCGCGCACGCGTTGCAATCTGAGTGCGTACGCGCTAAAATACCAACGCGTACGCTCCAAAATACCGGTGCGTACGCACTCAGATCACAACGCGTACGCACTCAGATCGCAACGCGCACGCGCTGGATCGTTGTGTACCCTTCGTGAACGGCCGTGAAGCGGCCGTTTGAACAATTGCGTGAATTTCACGTGAATTTACCCAAATTATGAGGATTTTGGGGGGAAATGCCATATTCTTGGTTCATTCCGAGGGCTTTGAGCGGCCAAAATTCCTCCCCCAGCTTTGTTACGCATCATCCAATGAAAGTCCCGCCCCGAAAGCATCCATCATGTCCGAACCGTGCCCAAAACGAGAGGTGCCGGAACCCGGCAAGCCTGTACCCGATTCACAGCCGTGAATTCACGTGAATTCGTACGAAATTCGCACGAATTTCACACGAATTTCGTACGAATTTCGTACGAAATTCACGTGACTTCAGGTGATTTTGTACAAATGTTACCGGTGTGCACCCCCTGATTTGTCCTCACACCCCTAGTAGGCCCCCCAGCATACACCCCGGTCACAGGCAACAATGGTCTGGGTTTGTAAGGTGATCTCATGTTTGTCTCTTGCGGCACCGGAACCGCCCCTGTAGAGTCTGAAGGTGCTGCATGTCGGTTAGAAGCCGTCTTCTTGTGCGGCTTGCATACGTTTGTACACTTATGGGCCCTTGCCCATGTTGAGCCCTTTTGGTCGCATCCCACCCATGCAACCAAAGGCTATCGTCAATGGTGTGGTTGTCCACAACCACTTGCACCCCTAGTCTCACCCGGAGGAGGCTTAGGCCCCCGCTGTTGCGCAACATGCGCTTCAACCTCTGGTGACTTCCCTGCATGGCAAAGCAGGAGAACTTTGACAAGATTCTCCACTTCTTTGCAAAATAATACATGTGGTCGATCCAAAGATGCGTCCACAGAAGTTTGCCCCCCTGGAGCTCATTGTGGGCAGCGCCCACGGCTATGCTATGGTTCCGGAGCCGCCCCAAGTCGGCCCCGGAGAACCATGCGGAACGCCAAGCGTATACACATATGCCTGCAAAATTCTCCCACCACGTTTTGCACACCGACTCCGAACTTTTTCCCCCTACTTGATGCTGCCTCACACTAGGCTACTGCAGGCAAGCATGTATTATCTTCTCCCAACCCCTATTCCGCATGAAATGGATGGCAGCAGCACACTCCATCCTCACCTTCCCCTTGCTGTTTGCCTTGTCATTGTTTAATGAGGCACTGGTGCAAGTTCGTGCAGCAAGCCGTGCCTCATCTAGAACCGGTTGCAGCATGGTGCGTGCCACATTGGCCGGTGCCTTCCCTGTCAATTGTACAACTAGGTCCCGTGTCCCGTTGATTGCACACAACAGGACATAAAGGACCCCATGGAGGCCATAATCAGGCATTCGCCTATCACTCGTAATGGTCCTATATATAGCATTTATGACAACAGCCGGTTCCCGGTTGCCGTCTATCGCACTTACTGTGCCAAAGTTGGCAAGGCACGGAGCACGGTTACGCATGCAGACCCAACACACAGTGGCACCAGGGCGGCAATGCCGGTCATGGCGAAGTGGATCTCCGACTCCGCATCGGCATTGTCCCCCTTGCACACCTCCAGCTAGTGCACGCTGCCCACGAAGAACAGCATGCACTGCTCGCCGACCTCGATGACGGCGAGGTCCGAGGCCGGGGCCGACCGGGAGAGGGGGGTGGGGTGGAACGGGCAGGTGGGGGGGCCTGCCGGGACCGACTCGGGGGGGTCGGCGAAGAGGGCCTGGGCAGCATCCCCCTCCCACAACCCCACCCTCCCAACCGCCCCCTTCCCCACCCACAACACCTGGTCCACGCTCGGAAAGTCCCAGCTAGACGAATCCCCCGCAACCTCCATGGCCTCCTTGGGGGGGGTGGGGTCCAGGTGTGTGGTGTTGGGCTGGTGGTGTTTGTGTGCGCGGTCGGGGGTCCACAAGTGAAAAAGAGCCCCCTGCAGCCCATCCTTGGAGTCGAGGAGGGCAGGCAACCCATGGTGGCGGCTGGTGGCCACCATCAGCAGCATGTCCCCCCGCTGCAGCTCAACGGTGTCCCAGCGCGCCTCCCCAGGGGGCCGTCCCCGCCTGCACCGCCACCTGGTAGTCCTCTGACACGCAGAGGAAGCTATTCAGGTGGCACCCCGAGATGTCCCTGCTGTTGGGGGGGAGCACCTCGGGGTGGGTGGCGACATCGGTGTGGGGGAGCTGCGGCCCACTCCCCACACTCGCCACGATGACGCTGCCCGGCGTCATTGGGTGGAGGTCCCCAACCCCAGGGACACTTTCAGTGAGGTGGGGGTGGAACTTCTTGAAGAGAGGCCCCCTCACCCCCGACCCCAAGTTCCTCTTGCTTTGCCAACGCCGGGCGAGCTCAGGATCTTTGGCCTGATCTTCACTCAGCGCGGCGTTGAAAAGGAGCTCAAAATTTTGTGCGACGACTTTTTCGCCGCCGCTGCCCGACGCCTTCATCACCTTGTTCGACCCCACCTCACAATCCCGTGCTTCCACAAGCCCCCGAAGCACAATGTAGCCGTTCCCATCAACAAAGTTGAGGGGCGGCTGGGAGGGGCCAACCCTGTCAGGGGCGGGGTCGGGATTGCCCATCACCCCATGAGGGGGGTCGGGAAGGGGTTCAGTGCGGAGGGGGGGTTCACTCGAAATGAAGGGGGGGGGGGGGGGCATTGAGGCACCACGGTACCATTGCAAGGAAGTTGTGCTGTAGAAGGTGGGGTGGGTGATGTCGGGGATGTGCACCTTGGGGGGGATGGTGGGATGGAAAGGGGCGATGCTCAAATCATCCCACCACCGGGCGTTGGCAAGGTGCCAAGAGAAGGGGAAAAAAGAATGGTCTGCCGGTGCACCTGCAGCAAGATCCTGCAGGCACACCATGTCGCAGTGGGGGGGGGGTATGGACGAGGTTAGTGGTGGGGTACACCTTGACGTGGGCGTCCTTAGGCTTCCCCACAGGGTTAGTGCGCATGGAATTGAGGAGCTGGTCAACACTGCAAGGGAAGGAGTTAGATACGGAAATTTATTAATAAGGGAGGGGAGTTGGCGGCGCAGTTCCCTCGACAAGGTTGTGGCCCATCCCCTCCCCCCGAGGTAGGAGTTGCGGGTGGGGCTGCGCATGTCGATGTGGATGACCTCGGGGGAGGGGTCGAGGGATGCTGCCCGCCAGCTATGGGTATAAAGTCTGAAGTGTGAAGTCTGATTTGGCATGTCGTGTTGCGGACCCACATTAGAGCACATCCAAGCAAAAGTCTGATATAAGTGCAAAAGTGCAGCCCCCCCCCCCCCCCCCAGACACACAGGAACTTGAGTTTAGGAAAATGGTTATAACAGTGCAGACCCCCCCCCCGGACACATAGCAACTTCACAGGAAAATGGGGATAAAAGTGCAATACCCCACCCCCCATAGACACACACGAACTTCACCTAGGGAAAATTGTGCGTCAGGGAAAATAGGTTGGAATGGAAAATGTGGAGAAGGGAACACTAGGAAAAGTTTGATACAAGGCCCCGCCCCCAAAACACACAACCACTCAGTTCAAGAAAATGATGGGTTGGGTTGGGGGGAAAACGGGGTTTGAAAATGCGGAAAAGGCAATTCTGGGAACAATGTGGCACAAGCCCCCCCCCCCCCAAAAAAAAACACCCATACCTCTTGGAAAATGGGGCGTTGGGGAAAATGTGGGAAAAGGGAAAACCAGGGGAACCGGGAAAACGTTACATACTGATGCTTGCTAATGTATGAATGGACCTGCAGAGAAGGAGAACATGGGGATTGGCACAGCAGGCATGCACAAGCACAATACCACTGCAACCCCAACACTGTCATTCATCAATGAGTCCGTCCATGTCATCCACCGGCACTTGGGAACATGGTTGTGAGCTGCTGGGAGGTGCAGGGGAACGGGTAAGACGATCCGTTGGGGGGACCCAGTCACAGTCCATCTGGGCGAGCAAAGGCAACACCTCTTGCATAGCAAGTTCTCGGGCTTCTCCCCGGGTCTTGCTATTTGGCACCTTCACACCCATGCTTGCCAAGCAATCATAGATGCGAGCGCGTGTCCAGTCACGCAATGTGCCTGATTTTGCAGCACATACCAACTTGGCCTGTGCACGGGCCAAGGCACGCTTTGGGTCGGACTTCCGTGGTGCCACTGCCTCCTCTTCACTATTGTTTTCAGCAGCCTCAGCTGCATCATCCACAACCTGCACCACTACCTCACCACACAGTCTTGGATCCTTGACAAAGCACGTGTGGCAAACCAGACATGTGTTGCACCAGATGCGCACAGATTGCCTGCACATTGCACAGTCCATGCCCCTTCGGAAAGTGAAGAAGTCATGGTTGCCACCATGCTGAGTTGGACTACCATCTGGTTCGACCAAAGTGCCCTCAGTGTGCTCAGACGGGGCTTGTCGGTCATCGCGTCTGCGTGTTGCGCCTTGACAAGCCAGTGGCACTTCCGACCCCCCAAAAGATGGCAAAATGTCACCATCGTCTGCCACTGCAGCCTCCCCTTCTAGGCACTGCAACATGGCCGCTTCCACTGATGTACGTGGATCAATGCCATGCGAAACCCTATGCCGGGGACGCACATCGAAGCGTGCATTGGCTGCCAGCTTGCTGGCTACCTCGACACCCTGCCCCTTCGCCCACTGCCGCAAAGGTGGCAGATTGCAATGCAAAGCCATGCACATGCTAAGGACATGTGTGTCCTCCATATCATGCATACGGTTGGTGAACCTCCCACGCAACGAAATGGCACGCTCAACAGCAGCCCCAGCAGGGCAATATGTGCGCAGCAATGCCAAAACACGCCAAACAACCCATTGGACATGCTCCCACTCCGGCGTCAAGGCCTCCCACATCCGGGACATGGGGGTCTTGGCGAAGGTCCGAACGACATGCTCCTTGAAGGATTCCCACTCGTCCAATGCACGAGCAGCATTAACATGCGCAGCTGCCAGTTCAGCATGGTGTGTGCCCATGAACTGCTTCAGCAGATCCACTCCAAATGTGGCTCGATCAGCGGGTGAAAGAGCGAGCCAACAGCCGTGGTCAAGCAACACAGCACACTCAAGAACACCCCGGGGGTCAATGGTACCCTGTCCCTCCCTGATGCCAGCAAGCAGTGTGTCTGTGACTGCCCGTGCCTCTGTGGCTGGAAAAGGGGGGCTGGTTGTGCACCTCTGGCCATCGGCATCAAACCGGACCAATTCAACGCCATGCCATGCACCTGTCACAGTTTGCTCTTTGAATTGAGTCCACCCTGGCCCCTCCTCCCTCGCCACCTTTTCCACCCGTGCCTGTAACATTTCGGTTGCCTTGGTCAAGTGGGCACCTGTTGGTGCATGCAACTGTGCAACGTTGTTGAAGCTGCGCGTACCATGTGGTATGTCCCCATATACCACTGCCCATGACAGCAAACCTGCATCATGGCAATCCTCCCACACATCCTCCTCCTTGGTGGTGAGGTGCGTTTTGGAATCCAAATGCCTCGCCACCCATGGCACATTGGCCAAGAACACCTTGTTGGACGGGCATTTGCCTCGGACCACTGGATACGGTGACTAGCAGGGATCAAAGGCAACCCGCTGCGTGTATCTGATCTGGTGTTCTCTTGGACACACCTCTCGAGGTCCTTCCACTGGCGCGCACCGTTGTACAATGCACGTTGGCGACCCACAGCTGCCAGGTAGTCAGCATGCACTTGGCCGGCAGCCTCCAAGGCAAGGCCTAGCTTGCGCTGGACCACATGGCATGGCTCACCCAAGGGGGTTAGCAAGGACAGCCACTTCACAAGCATGGCAAACACATTGTGCTCCATTGCCGACACATCAACAGCTTGCCTTGCAGTGGCACCACGCACACCAAGGTTAGAGGCAACATCCACCGCAAAAGCCACAACCTTCTGAGCCCACCAGGCACGATCAGGCATCCAGGACAGCAGCACTGCCTCCACCTGTGCCGTCACCCCTTGTGCCTCCCCTGAAGCCACATCCACCACACCAAGGAACACCTCACACATTCCCGCCGGCCCAGTGCCTGGAAAGAGGAGCAGGATGGCATACTCATTGATGCGATGCCGTTGCCGGTCAGATCCATCCAACAACAAGGCAATGAACAATGCCCTTTGCAAGGTCTCTAACACACCATCTTGCATGGCGCCATGCATTGCGACCATGGCCCTCTCAACTATCCATCGCCGAGAGGCATGATGGCCCGGTTCGGAGGTAAACGCACAATGCAGAAGAATGCGTTCACTGATTGCACGGATGGATGTGCACATGCGGAGGCCAATGTACACCTCCACCAAGCGCGACAAAATGGCTGCCACCGCATCGCTCATAGGTACACCGAGGTCCATGCCCTCACCCCTAATGAACACAGTGCTCCTCTCTGCCACATTGACTGCACATGCAGATGCAGATGCACTGGGGCACAGTGCCCGAAAACGTTCTGCACAATGCACCCGGAAACTCTGCTCAGCGGACAAGTGGTGGCGGCCAGGATTATCAATTTTCTTGCGGCTGCTGGTCGTGCCACGTGACACACCAAGGTGACCCTCTAGGACATCTTTACGCCATCCCTTTGGTGTAGCAATCATCATACGCATGCCCATGCCATATGTCCCATTCACCAAGGCTGCAGCAGCCTTCGGTGGCCGCTTCACCCCAGGACAATCCGTTTTAGCAGCCCATGAACAACATATGCACATTACACCCCCTTGAACAGTGAACTGCAACTGCCAATGCTCATCCACAAACGCTTGCAGTGTCTTTGGCCCTGCTGTCTGTTGCCTGGGGGCTGCCCCCATCATCACAGAAAAAGCATCGCTCCCCGTTGCTGCCAATGCAGCAGATCGGGCTCTATCCTGTTCTATGGACTCGGAAACAGACCGGAACATGCCCTAACCTGCATGCCTCTCATCCCACTCCTTCTCATGACGTGCCCGGAGATGAGCCTTGTGGGCTTGCACACGGACCTGCAGATGCTGTTTCACCCGTACCCTTTGCTTTTGTACAAGCATTGCCACAACTTCAATAAACTCGGGGGTGGGCTGCACATCCCCCACATGTGTGGCATATCCGGGGTCACCCGTTGGCAGCGCCATGGCTGGCAACTGGGTGTTACTTGGCACGCTCGGGGCATGCCTGTTGACAGTTGGTGTTGCAAACTGTGAGGGGGAGGGTTGTGCGTCCCCAATGTGGTTGGTAGACTCTGGGTCACCTGTTGCCAGCGCCATGGCTCGCAACGGGGTGATACTTGGCATGCTCCGGGCATGCCTGTCGACAGTTGTTGCTACAGACTGAGGGGGGCCTTCACGTACACCACGATTGCTTTGTGAACCGCCCTGTGACAGACCCACCATCTCCGTGGGAGTACGCTCATACAATAGGAATGTCACCTTTCGTGAAGTGGCTGGGGGCCGTCCCCTGCTCACGGACGCATCATCACACAACCACCACACATCGCGAACTAAAATGTGAGCAATAAAGTGCCCTTGCTCCCTAGTTGGTCCAACATGTAGCACCATGGCCCGAAGGGACCAATGGTACCCATTGATATCCTCAAACTCATGATCCACCGTCAAGCTATGCAGCTGTTGATTGTGGACATGGAGTGGAGCCCACTTGTTGAACACTAGTGACGATAGTACAATGGCCTCCTGGAGATCCCCCCCACAGCCACATGGGGGGGCGTTTGAAGGGCGGCCCAACGAACGGCCCCTCATTCCCTCCCTCATTCGCACCCGCACGCTCTGGCCCTGGTTAGTAACATGCAGGACTTGGGCGGGCATTCCCAACTCACCTCCAGCCTGGTGGACTTTCAAGTCACACACTGGGCACCACTGCCACCATTGCTCATGAGACAAGCAGTCCGACAGAGAACGAACACCAGCACGAACCAGTTTCGGTACCATGTGCTTCGAACACTCAGCCATCTCGGACTGCTGCATCCACTCAAACTTGGGAGCCCTCCTGACACATTGACACCGACCACTACACTGGCACAGAGTAACAGTTGGCTGTCCCTCATCCGCCAACAGGCGTGCAACGGCATGTGGACGGTACACAGCACCTGTCATACCTGCCACAATGTCACCCCAACATGTAGCCCACACCGCCATATCATCTGGGCACTCATCATGGAAGGCCTCCTGTCCCCGAGAGGCTAGCAGCAGGCATTGCAACGTTGTACCAAGCCAACCCCAATTGTGACTTGGGGGGTTCGCCATGCCACATGGCCGTTGCCGTGCTCCACCTTGCGGACCGCCACTAACCTGCAGGCAGGCGGAAGGCATGTTGCGGCAAGAACTTGCGGTGCGAAGCAGGCAAACTCTGCCACTCTCCACGGCCGTAAAGCACCACCAATCGCCTATCCCCCTTCCATGGGCAAGTAGCATGCCATGCCCCAGTGCGGACCACTACAGGTTGCCTATCGACACGGTACCTATGCCCCGAACGGCTAATGCCATCTGGGCACTGCCTTCTCCTTGGTGTGCCACGTGGACCACTGCCGACGCCTCCCTCTTCCACCCAGATCTCACCACCCACGTGCCGCCCCGTGGAGAACACTACTGACCACGGGGTACTATCAAAACGATGTTGATGGGGAGCTGTCGTCTCATTGCATGACAGCTGTATTGTAGTCCATGTGAACCACTTTGGTACCAACTTCCTTGCAATGCGGTTCACCATCATCACAAGGGGGCCATGCTCCTGTGTCCCTTGCACAAGCCGCGACCGGCGACAATCCCCTTTCGCTGTATGTCCTTTGCTCCCACCGACACCCAACTGCAACCTTCGCAAGGAGAACTGCCCTAACGTCTCTCTAGTGTACAACAGTGTCCCCATTATGCCATGCAAGACACACAAAGGTGCTACCTGCAACCAGCGGTCGTAGCTGGCGCCCCGGTAACGTCCTCCCGGCCGCAGCCCATCACGTTCGGCCTCACCAACGACGATCACGCATGCTTGTTCACAGGCTTCCTCCATCTCCTGGATCGTATGGTACACTTTGGCTTCTCCCATACCCGGACTCCAAACTGCAGCAGACGTCACATCAGTGTCCGGGCCAAACCTTGAATCCATTATTTTGTGTGTGTTTGTACGCAACAACACAACCTTCCCATCGATGTGGTGGGCGAGATGTCGAAAATGGTCGGGCTTTCCCCCCCAGGGCTTCCCTTCCCAATTATTCGCTTCCAGGGCCCTACAAACACTTAGAGCACTCTCCTTAACCTCTATCCCACACCGTTCCCTGTACATTGTGGTTGCCTGGACTCGGAGGTCCACTCCAGTTAAGGGGGTCTCACTGCGGAGCGCATGGAGGCTGAGGGCAGTTGCATAAAAAAAACATGCACCGGCGACATACTCATCACGTGCCAACCGTAACTTCAGTTGGCGGATGGTAGGCAGCTCCCTACTGGCAGGAGCCTTGATTTTATCCACCTCAACCTTCTGGTTAGGATTGTCATAGTCAATTGCTGCGGCCCCATCCGCCCCTAGCCGCACACGCTTTGCAGCAGGCATGGGGTTGGGATCCCTAGGCATTGCTTTCTTGCCTGAGGGGGGGCTGTAACATGGCTCTGAGCCATCCGTGCTGGACTGACTAGGTGCCACGACAGTGCATGCCGTCCCCATACTGCTATCCATATCTGGGGATGCCATGTCACTATCTTGCCCACTCAATGAAACCTGTGGTGGGCGCTGTGCTAGGGGCAAAGGGGATCCCTGATCAGAGAGTGACTCAGCACCGCAACCGGGGTGTGGGGTGAGGCATTCTTCTGCAGCACCTGGCCCTATGTTCTCCATTACCTCTCGGCCCTGGTTCTCATCGTCAGCATGCACACCACCTGCAACTTCGGGTGCACCTGGGGGTCCACATCGCAGCGCACAGGCTGGGACGTTGGACGCACTTGGATCACCTCTGCGGGGATACTGGTCAGCAGTCATAGGAGTGGAGGCGGGGGGGGTGGGGGGGGGGGGGGGTTGCTGTGCTTCACCAAGGGTGCCAGCTGTGCCTATGGCCTCCTTTGTGCCCCCTTCCAGGTGCATAGCACATGCATCGTTGGGCGTACCGTTGTCATCAGGGACACCGACAAATGCAGCTTGGGATCCGAGTCGCAGCGCACAGGCTGGGACGTCGGACTAGCTTGGATCGCCTCTGGGGGGATCTTGGTCAGGTGTCGGGGGTCCGGGGGGGGGGGGGTTGCAGCCCAGCGTCTGCCATGGCTTCCAATAGAAGCTCCATGGCCTCCTCCCCTGCATCATCTGTCCATGCATTATTCACCACACGGACACCAGCATGCAGGTATCCCAAGTGGTGGCGGGGTACCTCGGGGCCAAAAGGGGTGCACCTCAGTATCACATCGCTACTCTCTTGCATGGGAATCCGCATGGACTCTGCAAAGTGGCGTCCCACCGTATGGGCAGCCACCAGGCTCTCCTCTGACAGGGGCTCCCGCCGTTGCTCCCCCAAGCCTTGCATCGCAATGCGGACACACCGGGCAATGCCATGGCACGTTGTCATCAGTGCTTGGTCGAACTGTTGCTGTGTCGTCAGCCGCACCGTCATAGGTGCTGGATTGGGTGGGATGCTGGGTTGAGGTCCGGGACTGCAAGTGGACGTTGAGCTTTCGGGCAACAGGGAGCTCCGTCGACTACCCCCGGATCCAAGGGTCCCGTGGCCAGGGGGACCTGTGCCACCGGCTGGCGCTGACACTCTTTGTCGACCACCCCCGGATCCTTGGGTCCCCTGTGCTTTCGATCCCTCCCCGTTGGCCGGCAGCAGTGAGTTCTGGCGGCTCACAGATGCCACCAATTCACTTGTGAATGGCCGTGCTGCAATTGCTGCCTGTGGCCAAAAGTACTGCATTGTGCCCAAGGGTATCTCCGTACTTTCTCCACATACATCCTCTCCACAGTGGGTTTGGGGTACTTGGTCTCCCCTCTCCAGAAAGGCCATGAGTCCACAAGTGGCAAGGCATACACAATGTCATTCCATCCCTCTAGCCAAGCAACTTTGCTAACGCTCATGGGGTGTCCACCAATGGTGCCTCGTCGACTCCCCACTTTCCCACGGTCTTCCTCATACTTTTTTATCCGGTCCCAGAGGCCTGAGGCTACCTTCTGGTACTCCACAACAACACCTCCATCCTCCCGCGTGCACTTTGGACTGCCCTCTTGGCTGTACATCAAGCGGCACAATGCTGCAAGTCCATGGGTATGGACGACATCAAGGGAACATGTCCCCATGTACATTGCCAACTTCCTGTAATAGATGGCCTCCTGTTCTGGTGGGGCATGCCACCCTGCCTCGCCGAGGGCTAGACGGAATCCCATTTTCATCTAGGCAGCTTCCATGGTGTCCCATGGGGGCCATTCAGGATGCTGGGCCATTTGTAGGAGGCTGCCTCAGCACGGTTAAAGGTTGTGGCCTCTTGCGTGGTCCACAAGGTGCAGTTCGATGGGCACTTGTTGGTGACCACAACTCAGGAGGACAATCTGGTCCCGGACCCCGATACTCGAAGTGGTAGGCTGCTTCCTCCTTGGGTTCTTGCGCGGGCCCACTTGATGCCACCGCGTGGTATGAACGTAGACCCTGGTCGAGGCGCAACGGCCGGGGACCAAGGGCAGACTTCTGCGCCTCAAGGGCTAGCAGTAGCTGGGGAGGGGTGAGGGATGGACGATGACCGAGGTCGAGGCGCGGCGGCCAAGGACCAAGGGCGAACTCCTGCGGTTCGGCGGCCTGCAGTGGTTGTGGTGGGGTATGGACGACGACCGAGGTCGAGGCGCGGCGGCCAACGACCAAGGGCGAACTCCTGCGGCTCGGCGGCCTGCAGTGGTTGTGGTGGGGTATGGACGACGACCGAGGTCGAGGCGCGGCGGCCAAGGACCAAGGGCGAACTCCTGCGGCTCGGCGGCTTGCAGTGGTTGTGGTGGGGTATGGACGACGACCGAGGTCGAGACGCGGCGGCCAAGGACCAATGGCCAACTCCTGCGGCTCGGTGGCCTGCAGTGTGTGGGTGGTGGGACGGCTAATGACCGTGGTCGCGGCGCTGTGGCCAGGGACCAAGGGCCAACTTCTGTGCCTCAAGGGCAGGCAGTAGGTGGGTTGGGGGATGCGGGATGCCCCTGGTTGAGGCGCTGCGGCCAGAGACCAAGGGGCAACTCCTCCAGCTCAGAGGCTAGCACAGGTGAGGTACAGGTAACTGGGTCGTAGACGCTATGGTCAAGACCACAGACAACTTCTTCACCTGACTGGTGAAGTTAGTGGCAGAAAGGTCGTAACAAAGTCTGCACGAAGAGGGGTGAAATATTTCACGGAGGCCTCAAATAATTCACGGAAGGGCATAAATAATTCACGGAGGCATCAAATAGTTCACGGAGGGGCATAAATAATTCACGGAGGGGTGAAATAATTCACGGAGGGGCATAAATAATTCACGGAGGCATCAAATAATTCACGGAGGGGCATAAATAATTCACGGAGGGGTGAAAAAATTCACGGAGGGGCGTAAATAATTCACGGAGGGGTCAAATAATTCACGGAGGGGCGTAAATAATTCACGGAGAGGTGAAATAATTCACGGAGGGGGGTAAATAATTCACGGAGGGGTGAAAAAATTCACGGAGGGGCATAAATAATTCACGGAGGGGTGAAATAATTCACGGAGGGGTGAAATAATTCACGGAGGGGAGAAATAATTCACGGAGGGGCATAAATAATTCACGGAGGGGTGAAATAATTCACGGAGGGGCATAAATAATTCACGGAGGGGTGAAATAATTCACGGAGGGGCGTAAATAATTCACGGAGGGGTCAAATAATTCACGGAGGCGCGTAAATATTTCACGGAGAGGTGAAATAATTCACGGAGGGGGGTAAATAATTCACGGAGGGGTGAATTGATTCACGGAGGGGCATAAATAATTCACGGAGGGGTGAAATAATTCACGGAGGGGCATAAATAATTCACGGAGGGGTGAAATAATTCACGGAGGGGTGAAATAATTCACGGAGGGGAGAAATAATTCACGGAGAAGCATAAATAATTCACGGAGGGGTGAAATAATTCACGGAGGGGCATAAATAATTCACGGAGGGGTGAAATAATTCACGGAGGGGCATAAATAATTCACAGAGGGGTGAAAGAATTCACGGAGGGGCATAAATAATTCACGGAGGGGTGCAATAATTCACGGAGAGGCATAAATAATTCATGGAGGGGTGAAATAATTCACAGAGGGGGGTAAATAATTCACGGAGGCATCAAATAATTCACGGAGGGGCATAAATAAGTCACGGAGGGGTGAAATAATTAACGCAGGGGCATAAATAATTCACGGAGGGATCAAATAATTCACGGACGGGCGTAAATAATTCACGGAGGGGAAAAATAATTCACGGAGGGGCAGAAATAATTCACGGAGGCATCAAATAATTCACGGAGGGGCGTAAATAATTCACGGAGGCATCAAAAAATTCACGGAGGGGCATAAATAATTCACGGAGGGGTGAAATAATTCACGGAGAGGCATAAATAATTCACGGAGGGGTGAAATAATTCACGGAGGGGGGTAAATAATTCACGGAGGCATCAAATAATTCACGGAGGGACATAAATAATTCACGGAGGGGTGAAATAATTCACGGAGGGGCATAAATAATTCACGGAGGCATCAAATAACTCACGGAGGGGCGTAAATAATTCACGGAGGGGTGAAATAATTCACGGAGAGGCATAAATAATTCACGGAGGGGTGAAATAATTCACGGAGGGGCGTAAATAATTCACGGAGGCATCAAATAATTCACGGAGGGGCATAAATAATTGACGGAGGGGTGAAATAATTCACGGAGGGGCATAAATAATTCACGGAGGCATCAAATAATTCACGCAGGGCCGTAAATAGTTCACGGAGGCATCAAATAATTCACGGAGGGGCGTAAATAAATCACGGAGGGGTGAAATCATTCACGGAGGGGCATAAATAATTCACGGAGGCATCAAATAATTCACGGAGGGGCGTAAATAATTCACGGAGGGGTGAAATAATTCACGGAGAGGCATAAATAATTCACGGAGGGGTGAAATAATTCACAGAGGGGCGTAAATAATTCACGGAGGCATCAAATAATTCAGGGAGAGGCATAAATAATTCATGGAGGGGTAAAATAATTCACGGAGAGGCATAAATAATTCACGGAGGGGTGAAATAATTCACGGAGAGGCCTAAATAATTCACGGAGGGGTGAAATAATTCACGGAGGGGCGTAAATAATTCACGGAGGGGTGAAAAAATTCACGGAGAGGCATAAATAATTCACGGAGGGGTGAAACAATTCATGGAGGGGCATAAATAATTCACGGAGGCATCAAATAATTCAGGGAGGGGCGTAAATAATTCACGGAGGGGTGAAATAATTCACGGAGGGGCATAAATAATTCACGGAGGGGTGAAATAATTCACGGAGGGGCATAAATAATTCACAGAGGCATCAAATAATTCACGGAGGGGCGTAAATAATTCACGGAGGGGTGAAATAATTCACGGAGGGGCATAAAGAATTCACGGAGGGGTGAAATAATTCACGGAGGGGCATAAATAATTCACGGAGGGGTGAAATAATTCACGGAGGGGCATAAATAATTCACGGAGGGGTGAAATAATTCACGGAGAGGCATAAATAATTCACGGAGGGGTGAAATAATTCACGGAGGGGGGTAAATAATTCACGGAGGCATCAAATAATTCACGGAGGGGCATAAATAATTCACGGAGGGGTGAAATAATTCACGGAGGGGCATAAATAATTCACGGAGGCATCAAATAATTCACGGAGGGGCGTAAATAATTCACGGAGGGGTGAAATAATTCACGGAGAGGCATAAATAATTCACGGAGGGGTGAAATAATTCACGGAGGGGCGTAAATAATTCACGGAGGCATCAAATAATTCACGGAGGGGCATAAAGAATTCACGGAGGGGTGAAATAATTCACGGAGGGGCATGAATAATTCACGGAGGCATCAAATAATTCACGCAGGGCCGTAAATAATTCACGGAGGCATCAAATAATTCACGGAGGGGCGTAAATAAATCACGGAGGGGTGAAATAATTCACGGAGGGGCATAAATAATTCACGGAGGCATCAAATAATTCACGGAGGGGCGTAAATAATTCACGGAGGGGTGAAATAATTCACGGAGAGGCATAAATAATTCACGGAGGGGTGAAATAATTCACGGAAGGGCGTAAATAATTCACGGAGGCATCAAATAATTCAGGGAGAGGCATAAATAATTCACGGAGGGGTAAAATAATTCACGGAGAGGCATAAATAATTCACGGAGGGGTGAAATAATTCACGGAGAGGCCTAAATAATTCACGGAGGGGTGAAATAATTCACGGAGGGGCGTAAATAATTCACGGAGGGGTGAAATAATTCACGGAGAGGCATAAATAATTCACGGAGGGGTGAAACAATTCATGGAGGGGCATAAATAATTCACGGAGGCATCAAATAATTCACGGAGGGGCGTAAATAATTCACGGAGGGGTGAAATAATTCACGGAGGGGCATAAATAATTCACGGAGGGGTGAAATAATTCACGGAGGGGCGTAAATAATTCACGGAGGCATCAAATAATTCACGGAGGGGCATAAATAATTCACGGAGGGGTGAAATAATTCACGGAGGGGCATAAATGATTCACGGAGGGGTGAAATAATTCACGGAGAGGCATAAATAATTCACGGAGGGGTGAAATAATTCACGGAGGGGGGTAAATAATTCACGGAGGCATCAAATAATTCACGGAGGGGCATAAATAATTCACGGAGGGGTGAAATAATTCACGGAGGGGCATAAATAATTCACGGAGGCATCAAATAATTCACGGAGGGGCGTAAATAATTCACGGAGGGGTGAAATAATTCACGGAGAGGCATAAATAATTCACGGAGGGGTGAAATAATTCACGGAGGGGCGTAAACAATTCACGGAGGCATCAAATAATTCACCGAGTGGCATAAATAATTCACGGAGGGGTGAAATAATTCACGGAGGGGCATAAATAATTCACGGAGGCATCAAATAATTCACGCAGGGCCGTAAATAATTCACAGAGGCATCAAATAATTCACGGAGGGGCGTAAATAAATCACGGAGGGGTGAAATAATTCACGGAGGGGCATAAATAATTCACGGAGGGATCAAATAATTCACGGAGGGGCGTAAAAAATTCACGGAGGGGTGAAATAATTCACGGAGAGGCATAAATAATTCACGGAGGGGTGAAATAATTCACGGAGGGGCGTAAATAATTCACGGAGGCATCAAATAATTCACGGAGAGGCATAAATAATTCACGGAGGGGTGAAATAATTCACGGTGAGGCATAAATAATTCACGGAGGGGTGAAATAATTCACGGAGAGGCATAAATAATTCACGGAGGGGTGAAATAATTCACGGAGGGGCGTAAATAATTCACGGAGGCATCAAATAATTCACGGAGGGGCATAAATAATTCACGGAGGGGTGAAATAATTCACGGAGGGGCATAAATAATTCACGGAGGCATCAAATAATTCACGGAGGGGCGTAAATAATTCACGGAGGGGTGAAATAATTCACGGAGGGGCATAAATAATTCACGGAGGGGTGAAATAATTCACGGAGGGGCGTAAATAATTCACGGAGGCATCAAATAATTCACGGAGGGGCATAAATAATTCACGGAGGGGTGAAATAATTCACGGAGGGGCATAAATAATTCACGGAGGGGTGAAATAATTCACGGAGAGGCATAAATAATTCACGGAGGGGTGAAATAATTCACGGAGGGGGGTAAATAATTCACGGAGGCATCAAATAATTCACGGAGGGGCATAAATAATTCACGGAGGGGTGAAATAATTCACGGAGGGGCATAAATAATTCACGGAGGCATCAAATAATTCACGGAGGGGCGTAAATAATTCACGGAGGGGTGAAATAATTCACGGAGAGGCATAAATAATTCACGGAGGGGTGAAATAATTCACGGAGGGGCGTAAATAATTCACGGAGGCATCAAATAATTCACCGAGGGGCATAAATAATTCACGGAGGGGTGAAATAATTCACGGAGGGGCATAAATAATTCACGGAGGCATCAAAAAATTCACGCAGGGCCGTAAATAATTCACAGAGGCATCAAATAATTCACGGAGGGGCGTAAATAAATCACGGAGGGGTGAAATAATTCACGGAGGGGCATAAATAATTCACGGAGGGATCAAATAATTCACGGAGGGGCGTAAAAAATTCACGGAGGGGTGAAATAATTCACGGAGAGGCATAAATAATTCACGGAGGGGTGAAATAATTCACGGAGGGGCGTAAATAATTCACGGAGGCATCAAATAATTCACGGAGAGGCATAAATAATTCACGGAGGGGTGAAATAATTCACGGTGAGGCATAAATAATTCACGGAGGGGTGAAATAATTCACGGATAGGCATAAATAATTCACGGAGGGGTGAAATAATTCACGGAGGGGCGTAAATAATTCACGGAGGCATCGAATAATTCACGGAGGAACATAAATAATTCACGGAGGGGTGAAATAATTCACGGAGGGGCATAAATAATTCACGGAGGCATCAAATAATTCACGGAGGGGCGTAAAAAATTCACGGAGGGGTGAAATAATTCACGGAGGGGCATAAATAATTCACGGAGGGGTGAAATAATTCACGGAGGGGCATAAATAATTCACGGAGGGGTCGAATAATTCACGGAGGGGGGTAAATAATTCACGGAGGGGTGAAATAATTCACGGAGGGGGGTAAAGAATTCACGGAGGGGTGAAATAATTCACGGAGGGGCATAAATAATTCACGGAGGGGTGAAATAATTCACGGAGGGGCATAAATAATTCACAGAGGGGTGAAATAATTCACGGAGGGGCATAAATAATTCACGGAGGGGTGAAATAATTCACGGAGGGGCGTAAATAATTCACGGAGGGGTGAAATAATTCACGGAGGGGCATAAATAATTCACGGAGGCATCAAATAATTCACGGAGGGGCATAAAGAATTCACGGAGGGGTGAAATAATTCACGGAAAGGCATAAATAATTCACGGAGGGGTGAAATAATTCACGGAGGGGCATAAATAATTCACGGAGGGGTGAAATAATTCACGGAGGGGTGAAATAATTCACGGAGGGGTGACATAATTCACGGAGGGGCATAAATAATTCACGGAGGGGTGAAATAATTCACGGAGGGGCATAAATAATTCACAGAGGGGTGAAATAATTCACGGAGGGGCGTAAATAATTCACGGAGGGCTGAAATAATTCACGGAGGGGCATAAATAATTCACGGAGGGGTGAAATAATTCACGGAGAGGCATAAATAATTCACGGACGGGTGAAATAATTCACGGAGGGGGGTAAATAATTCACGGAGGCATCAAATAATTCACGGAGGGGCATAAATAATTCACGGAGGGGTGACATAATTCACGGAGGGGCATAAAAAATTCACGGAGGCATCAAATAATTCACGGAGGGGCGTAAATAATTCACGGAGGGGTGAAATAATTCACGGAGAGGCATAAATAATTCACGGAGGGGTGAAATAATTCACGGAGGGGCGTAAATAATTCACGGAGGCATCAAATAATTCACGGAGGGGCATAAATAATTCACGGAGGGGTGAAATGATTCACGGAGGGGCATAGATAATTCACGGAGGGGTGAAATAATTCACGGAGGGGCATAAATAATACACGGAGGGGTCAAATAATTCACGGAGGGGGGTAAATAATTCACGGAGGGGTGAAATAATTCACGGAGGGGGGTAAATAATTCACGGAGGGGTGAAATAATTCACGGAGGGGCATAAATAATTCACGGAGGCATCAAATAATTCACGGAGGGGCGTAAATAATTCACGGAGGGGTGAAATAATTCACAGAGGGGCATAAATAATTCACGGAGGCATCAAATAATTCACAGAGGGGCGTAAAAAATTCACGGAGGGGTCAAATGATTCACGGAGGGGCACAAATAATTCACGGAGGGGTGAAAGAATTCACGGAGGGGCATAAATAATTCACGGAGGGGTGAAATAATTCACGGAGGGGTGAAATAATTCACCGAGGGCTGAAATAATTCACGGAGGGGCATAAATAATTCACGGAGGGGTGAAATAATTCACGGAGAAGCATAAATAATTCACGGAGGGGTGAAATAATTCACGGAGGGGCATAAATAATTCACGGAGGGATGAAATAATTCACGGAGGGGCATAAGTAATTCACGGAGGGGTGAAACAATTCACGGAGAGGCAAAAATAATTCACGGAGGGGTGAAATAATTCACGGAGGGGGGTAAATAATTCACGGAGGCATCAAATAATTCACGGAGAGGCATAAAAAATTCACGGAGGGGTGAAATAATTCACGGAGGGGCATAAAAAATTCACGGAGGGGTGAAATAATTCACGGAGGGGCATAAATATTTCACGGAAGCATCAAATAATTCACGGAGGGGCATAAATAATTCACGGAGGGGTGAAATATTTCACGGAGAGGCATAAATAATTCACGGAGGGGTGAAATAATTCATGGAGGGGCGTAAATAGTTCACGGAGGCATCAAATAATTCACGGAGGGGCATATAGAATTCACGGAGGGGTGAAATAATTCACGGAGAGGCATAAATAATTCACGGAGGGGTGAAATAATTCACGGAGGGGCGTAAATAATTCACGGAGGCATCAAATAATTCACGGAGGGGCATAAATAATTCACGGAGGGGTGAAATAATTCACGGAGGGGCATAAATAATTCACGGAGGCATCAAATAATTCACGCAGGGCCGTAAATAATTCACGGAGGCATCAAATAATTCACGGAGGGGCGTAAATAATTCACGGAGGGGTGAAATAATTCACGGAGGGGTGAAAGAATTCACGGAGGGGCGTAAATAATTCACGGAGGCATCAAATAATTCACGGAGGGGCATAAATAATTCACCGAGGGGTGAAATAATTCACGGAGGGGCGTAAATAATTCACGGAGGCATCAAAAAATTCACGGAGGGGCGTAAATAATTCACGGAGGGGTGAAATAATTCACGGAGGGGCATAAATAATTCACGGAGGGGTGAAACAATTCACGGAGGGGCATAAATAATTCACGGAGGGGTCAAATAATTCACGGAGGGGGGTAAATAATTCACGGAGGGGTGAAATAATTCACGCAGGGGGGTAAATAATTCACGGAGGGGTGAAATAATTCACGGAGGGGCATAAATAATTCACGGAGGCATCAAATAATTCACGGACGGGCGTAAATAAGTCACGGAGGGGTGAAATAATTCACGGAGGGGCATAAATAATTCACGGAGGCATCAAATAATTCACAGAGGGGCGTAAATAATTCACGGAGGGGTCAAATAATTCACGGAGGGGCATAAATAATTCACGGAGGGGTGAAATAATTCACGGAGGGGCATAAATAATTCACGGAGGGGTGAAATAATTCACGGAGGGGTGAAAGAATTCACAGAGGGGTGAAATAATTCACGGAGGGGCATAAATAATTCACGGAGGGGTGAAAGAATTCACGGAGGGGCATAAATAATTCACGGAGGGGTGAAATAATTCACCGAGAGGCATAAATAATTCACGGAGGGGTGAAATAATTCACGGAGGGGCATAAATAATTCACGGAGGGGTGAAATAATTCACGGAGAGGCATAAATAATTCACGGAGGGGTGAAATCATTCACGGAGGGGGGTAAATAATTCACGGAGGCATCAAATAATTCACGGAGGGGCATAAATAATTCACGGAGGGGTGAAATAATTCACGGAGGGGCATAAATAATTCACGGAGGGGTGAAATAATTCACGGAAGGGCATAAATAATTCACGGAGGGGTGAAATAATTCACGGAGGGGTGAAATAATTCACGGAGGGGTGAAATAATTCACGGAGGGGCATAAATAATTCAGGGAGGGGTGAAATAATTCACGGAGGGGCATAAATAATTCACAGAGGGGTGAAATAATTCACGGAGGGGCATAAAAAATTCACGGAGGGGTGAAATAATTCACGGAGGGGCATAAATATTTCACGGAGGGGTGAAATAATTCATGGAGAGGCATAAATAATTCACGGACGGGTGAAATAATTCACGGAGGGGGGTAAATAATTCACGGAGGCATCAAATAATTCACGGAGGGGCATAAATAATTCACGGAAAGGTGACATAATTCACGGAGGGGCATAAATAATTCACGGAGGCATCAAATAATTCACGGAGGGGCGTAAATAATTCACGGAGGGGTGAAATAATTCACGGAGAGGCATAAATAATTCACGGAGGGGTGAAATAATTCACGGAGGGGCATAAATAATTCACGGAGGCATCAAATAATTCACGGAGGGGCATAAATAATTCACGGAGGGGTGAAAAAATTCACGGAGGGGCATAAATAATTCACGGAGGGGGGAAATAATTCACGGAGGGGCATAAATAGTTCACGGAGGGATCAAATAATTCACGGAGGGGGGTAAATAATTCACGGAGGGGTGAAATAATTCACGGAGGGGGTAAATATTTCACGGAGGGGTGAAATAATTCACGGAGGGGCATAAATAATTCACGGAGGCATCAAAAAATTCACGCAGGGCCGTAAATAATTCACGGAGGGGTCAAATAATTCACAGAGGGGCATAAATAATTCACGGAGGGGTGAAATAATTCACGGAGGGGCATAAATAATTCACGGAGGGGTGAAATAAATCACGGAGGGGTGAAATAATTCACGGAGGGGTGACATAATTCACGGAGGGGCGTAAATAATTCACGGAGGGGAGAAATAATTCACGGAGGGGCATAAATAATTCACGGAGGGGTGAAATAATTCACGGAGGGGCATAAAGAATTCACGGAGGGATGAAATAATTCACGGAGGGGCATAAATAATTCACGGAGGGGTGAAATAATTCACGGAGAGGCATAAATAATTCGCGGAGGGGTGAAATAATTCACGGAGGGGGGTAAATAATTCACGGAGGCATCAAATAATTCACGGAGAGGCATAAAGAATTCACGGAGGGGTGAAATAATTCACGGAGGGGCATAAATAATTCACAGAGGGGTGAAATAATTCACGGAGGGGCATAAATAATTCACGGAGGCATCAAATAATTCACGGAGGGGCGTAAATAATTCACGGAGGGGTGAAATGATTCACGGAGAGGCATAAATAATTCACGGAGGGGTGAAATAATTCACGGAGGGGCGTAAATAATTCACGGAGGCATCAAAAAATTCACAGAGGGGCATAAATAATTCACGGAGGGGTGAAATAATTCACGGAGGGGCATAAATAATTCACGGAGGCATCAAATAATTCACGCAGGGCCGTAAATAATTCACGGAGGGGTGAAATAATTCACGGAGAGGCATAAATAATTCACGGAGGGGTGAAATAATTCGAGGAGGGGCGTAAATAATTCACGGAGGCATCAAATAATTCACGGAGGGGCATAAATAATTCACGGAGGGGTGAAATAATTCATGGAGGGGCATAAATAACTCACGGAGGCATCAAAAAATTCACGGAGGGGCGTAAGTAATTCACGGAGGGGTAAAATAATTCACGGAGGGGCATAAATAATTCACGGAGGGGTGAAATAATTCACGGAGGGGCATAAATAATTCACGGAGGGGTCAAATAATTCACGGGGGGGGGGGTAAATAATTCACGGAGGGGTGAAATAATTCACGGAGGGGGGTAAATAATTCACGGAGGGGTGAAATAATTCACGGAGGGGCATAAATAATTCACGGAGGCATCAAATAACTCGCGGACGGGCGTAAATAAGTCACGGAGGGGTGAAATAATTCACGGAGGGGCATAAATAATTCACGGAGGCATCAAATAATTCACGGGGGGGCGTAAATAATTCACGGAGGGGTGAAATAATTCACGGAGGGGGGTAAATAATTCACGGAGGGGTGAAATAATTCACGGAGGGGCATAAATAATTCGGGAAGGGGTGAAATAATTCACGGAGGGGTGAAATAATTCACGGAGGGGTGAAATAATTCACGGAGGGGCATAAATAATTCACGGAGGGGTGAAATAATTCACGGAGGGGCATAAATAATTCACGGAGGGGTGAAATAATTCACGGAGGGGTGAAATAATTCACAGAGGGGTGAAATAATTCACGGAGGGGCATAAATAATTCACGGAGGGGTGAAATAATTCACGGAGGGGCATAAAAAATTCACGGAGGGGTGAAATAATTCACGGAGGGGCATAAATAATTTACGGAGGGGTGAAATAATTCACGGAGGGGCATAAATAATTCACGGAGGGGTGAAAGAATTCACGGAGGGGCATAAATAATTCACGGAGGGGTGAAATAATTCACGGAGGGGTGAAATAATTCACAGAGGGGTGAAATAATTCACGGAGGGGCATAAATAATTCACGGATGGGTGAAATAATTCACGGAGGGGCATAAAAAATTCACGGAGGGGTGAAATAATTCACGGAGGGGTGAAATAATTCACGGAGGGGCATACATAATTCACGGAGGGGTGAAATAATTCACGGAGGGGCATAAATAATTCACGGAGGGGTGAAATAATTCACGGAGAGGCATAAATAACTCACGGAGGGGTGAAATAATTCACGGAGGGGGGTAAATAATTCACGGAGGCATCAAAAAATTCACGGAGGGGCATAAATAATTCACGGAGGGGTGAAATAATTCACGGAGGGGCATAAATAATTCACGGAGGCATCAAATAATTCACGGAGGGGCGTAAATAATTCACGGAGGGATGAAATAGTTCACGGAGAGGCATAAATAATTCACGGAGGGGTGAAACAATTCACGGAGGGGCGTAAATAATTCACGGAGGCATCAAATAATTCACGGAGGGGCATAAATAATTCACGGAGGGGTGAAATAATTCATGGAGGGGCATAAATAACTCACGGAGGCATCAAAAAATTCACGGAGGGGCGTAAGTAATTCACGGAGGGGTAAAATAATTCACGGAGGGGCATAAATAATTCACGGAGGGGTGAAATCATTCACGGAGGGGCATAAATAATTCACGGAGGGGTCAAATAATTCACGGGGGGGGTAAATAATTCACGCAGGGGTGAAATAATTCACGGAGGGGGGTAAATAATTCACGGAGGGGTGAAATAATTCACGGAGGGGCATAAATAATTCACGGAGGCATCAAATAACTCGCGGACGGGCGTAAATAAGTCACGGAGGGGTGAAATAATTCACGGAGGGGCATAAATAATTCACGGAGGCATCAAATAATTCACGGGGGGGCGTAAATAATTCACGGAGGGGTGAAATAATTCACGGAGGGGGGTAAATAATTCACGGAGGGGTGAAATAATTCACGGAGGGGCATAAATAATTCACGGAGGGGTGAAATAATTCACGGAGGGGTGAAATAATTCACGGAGGGGTGAAATAATTCACGGAGGGGCATAAATAATTCACGGAGGGGTGAAATAATTCACGGAGGGGCATAAATAATTCACGGAGGGGTGAAATAATTCACGGAGGGGTGAAAAAATTCACAGAGGGGTGAAATAATTCACGGAGGGGCATAAATAATTCACGGAGGGGTGAAATAATTCACGGAGGGGCATAAAAAATTCACGGAGGGGTGAAATAATTCACGGAGGGGCATAAATAATTTACGGAGGGGTGAAATAATTCACGGAGGGGCATAAATAATTCACGGAGGGGTGAAAGAATTCACGGAGGGGCATAAATAATTCACGGAGGGGTGAAATAATTCACGGAGGGGTGAAATAATTCACAGAGGGGTGAAATAATTCACGGAGGGGCATAAATAATTCACGGATGGGTGAAATAATTCACGGAGGGGCATAAAAAATTCACGGAGGGGTGAAATAATTCACGGAGGGGTGAAATAATTCACGGAGGGGTGAAATAATTCACGGAGGGGGGTAAATAATTCACGGAGGGGTGAAATAATTCACGGAGAGGCATAAATAACTCACGGAGGGGTGAAATAATTCACGGAGGGGGGTAAATAATTCACGGAGGCATCAAAAAATTCACGGAGGGGCATAAATAATTCACGGAGGGGTGAAATAATTCACGGAGGGGCATAAATAATTCACGGAGGCATCAAATAATTCACGGAGGGGCGTAAATAATTCACGGAGGGATGAAATAGTTCACGGAGAGGCATAAATAATTCACGGAGGGGTGAAACAATTCACGGAGGGGCGTAAATAATTCACGGAGGCATCAAATGATTCACGGAGGGGCATAAATAATTCACGGAGGGGTGAAATAATTCACGGAGGGGCATAAATAATTCACGGAGGCATCAAATAATTCACGCAGGGCCGTAAATAATTCATGGAGGCATCAAATAATTCACGGAGGGGCGTAAATAAATCACGGAGGGGTGAAATAATTCACGGAGGGGCATAAATAATTCACGAAGGCATCTAATAATTCACGGAGGGGCGTAAATAATTCACGGAGGGGTGAAAAAATTCACAGAGAGGCATAAATAATTCACGGAGGGGTGAAATAATACACGGAGGGGCGTAAATAATTCACGGAGGCATCAAATAATTCACGGAGAGGCATAAATAATTCACGGAGGGGTGAAATAATTCACAGAGAGGCATAAATAATTCACGGAGGGGTGACATAATTCACGGAGGGGGGTAAATAATTCACGAAGGGGTGAAATAATTTACGGAGGGGCGTAAATAATTCACGGAGGCATCAAATAATTCACGGAGGGGCATAAATAATTCACGGGGGGGTGAAATAATTCACCGAGAGGCATAAGCTATTGTCGGAGGGGTGAAATAATACACGGAGGGGCGTAAATAATTCACGGAGGGGTGAAATAATTCACAGAGAGGCATAAATAATTCACGGAGGGGTGAAATAATTCACGGAGAGGCATAAATAATTCACGGAGGGGTGAAATAATTCACGGAGAGGCATAAATAATTCACGGAGGGGTGAAATATTTCACGGAGGGGCGTAAATAATTCACGGAGGCATCAAAAAATTCACGGAGGGGCATGAATAATTCACGGAGGGGTGAAATAATTCACGGAGGGGCATAAATAATTCACGGAGGCATCAAATAATTCACGGAGGGGTGTAAACAATTCGCGGAGGGGTGAAATAATTCACGGAGGGGCATAAATAATTCACGGAGGGGTGAAATAATTCACGGAGGGGCGTAAATAATTCACGGAGGCATCAAATAATTCACGGAGGGGCATAAATAATTCACGGAGGGGTGAAATAATTCACGGAGGGGCATAAATAATTCACGGAGGGGTGAAATAATTCACGGAGGGGCATAAATAATTCACGGAGGGGTGAAATAATTCACGGAGAGGCATAAATAATTCACGGAGGGGTGAAATAATTCGAGGAGGGGGGTAAATAATTCACGGAGGCATCAAATAATTCACGGAGGGGCATAAATAATTCACGGAGGGGTGAAATAATTCACGGAGGGGCAGAAAAAATTCACGGAGGCATCAAATAATTCACGCAGGGCCGTAAATAATTCACGGAGGCATCAAATAATTCACGGAGGGGCGTAAATAATTCACGGAGGGGTGAAATAATTCACGGAGAGTCATAAATAATTCACGGAGGCATCGAATAATTCACGGAGGGGCGTAAATAATTCACGGAGGGGTGAAATAATTCACGGAGAGGCATAAATAATTCACGGAGGGGTGAAAAAATTCACGGAGGGGCGTAAATAATTCACGGAGGCATCAAATAATTCACGGAGAGGCATAAATAATTCACGGAGGGGTGAAATAATTCACGGAGAGGCATAAATAATTCACGGAGGGGTGAAATAATTCACCGAGAGGCATAAATAATTCACGGAGGGGTGAAATAATTCACGGAGGGGCGTAAATAATTCACGGAGGCATCAAATAATTCACGGAGGGGGGTAAATAATTCACGGAGGGGTGAAATAATTCACGGAGGGGCAGAAATAATCCACGGAGGCATCAAATAATTCACGGAGGGGCGTAAATAATTCACGGAGGGGAGAAATAATTCACGGAGGGGCATAAATAATTCACGGAGGGGTGAAATAATTCACGGAGGGGCATAAATAATTCACGGAGGGGTCAAATAATTCACGGAGGGGGGTAAATAATTCACGGAGGGGTGAAATAATTCACGGAGGGGGGTAAATAATTCACGGAGGGGTGAAATAATTCACGGAGGGCCATAAATAATTCACGGAGGGGTGAAATAATTCACGGAGGAGCATAAATAATTCACGGAGGCATCAAAAAATTCACGGAGGGGCATAAATAATTCACGGAGGGGTGAAACAATTCACGGAGGGGCATAAATAATTCACGGAGGGGTGAAATGATTCACGGAGGGGCATAAAAAATTCACGGAGGGGTGAAATAATTCACGGAGGGGTGAAATAATTCACGGAGGGGTGAAATAATTCACGGAGGGGTGAAATAATTCACAGAGAGGCATAAATGATTCACGGAGGGGTGAAATAATTCACGGAGGGGCATAAATAATTCACAGAGGGGTGAAAAAATTCACGGAGGGGCATAAATAATTCACGGAGGGGTGAAATAATTCACGGAGGGGCATAAATAATTCACGGAGGGGTGAAATAATTCACGGAGAGGCATAAATAATTGACCGACGGGTGAAATAATTCACGGACGGGTGAAATAATTCACGGAGGGGGGTAAATAATTCACGGAGAGGCATAAATAATTCACGGAGAGGCATAAATAATTCACGGAGGGGTGAAATAATTCACGGAGGGGCATAAATAATTCACGGAGGCATCAAACAATTCACGGAGGGGCGTAAATAATTCACGGAGGGGTGAAATAATTCACGGAGGGGCATAAATAATTCACGGAGGGGTGAAATAATTCACGGAGGGGCATAAATAATTCACGGAGGCATCAAATAATTCACGGAGGGGCGTAAATGATTCACGGAGGCATCAAATAATTCACGAAGGGGCGTAAATAATTCACGGAGGGGTGAAATGATTCACGGAGAGGCATAAATAATTCACGGAGGGGTGAAATAATTCACGGAGGGGCGTAAATAATTCACGGAGGCATCAAATCATTCACGGAGGGGCATAAATAATTCACGGAGGGGTGAAATAATTCATGGAGCGGCATAAATAACTCACGGAGGCATCAAATAATTCACGGAGGGGCGTAAATAATTCACGGAGGGGTGAAATAATTCACGGAGGGGCATAAATAATTCACGGAGGGGTGAAAAAATTCACGGAGGGGCATAAATAATTCACGGAGGGGTGAAATAATTCACGGAGGGGCATAAATAATTCACGGAGGGGGGTAAATAATTCACGGAGGGGTGAAATAATTCACGGAGGGGGGTAAATAATTCACGGAGGGGTGAAATAATTCACGGAGGGGCATAAATAATTCACGGAGGGGTGAAATAATTCACGGAGGGGCATAAATAATTCACGGAGGCATCAAATAATTCACGGAGGGGCATAAATAATTCACGGAGGGGTGAAATGATTCACGGAGGGGCATAAATAATTCACGGAGGGGTGAAATAATTCACGGAGGGGCGTAAATAATTCACGGAGGCATCAAATAATTCACGGAGGGGCATAAATAATTCACGGAGGGGTCAAATAATTCACGGAGGGGCATAAATAATTCACGGAGGGGTCAAAAAATTCACGGAGGGGGGTAAATAATTCACGGAGGGGTGAAATAATTCACGGAGGGGGGTAAATAATTCACGGAGGGGTGAAATAATCCACGGAGGGGCATAAATAATTCACGAAGGCATCAAATAATCCACGGAGGGGCGTAAATAATTCACGGAGGGGTGAAATAATTCACGGAGAGGCATAAATAATTCACGGAGGGGTGAAAGATTTCACGGAGGGGCATAAATAGTTCACGGAGAGGGGTAAACAATTCACAGAGGGTGAAATAATTCACGGAGGGGGGTAAATAATTCACGGAGGGGTGAAATAATTCACGGAGGGGGGTAAATAATTCACGGAGGGGTGAAATAATTCACGGAGGGGCATAAACAATTCACGGAGGGGTGAAATAATTCACGGAGGGGCATAAATAATTCACGGAGGCATCAAATAATTCACGGAGGGGCATAAATAATTCACGGAGGGGTGAAATAATTCACGGAGGGGCGTAAAAAATTCAGGGAGGCATCAAATAATTCACGGAGGGGCATAAATAATTCACGGAGGGGTCAAATAATTCACGGAGGGGGGTAAATGATTCACGGAGGGGTGAAACAATTCACGGAGGGGCATAAATAATTCACGGAGGGGTGAAAGAATTCACGGAGGGGCATAAATAATTCACGGAGGGGTCAAATAATTCACGGAGGGGGGTAAATCATTCACGGAGGGGTGAAATAATTCACGGAGGGGGGTAAATAGTTCACGGAGGGGTGAAATGATTCACGGAGGGGCGTAAATAATTCACGGAGGGGTGAAAGAATTCACGGAGGGGCATAAATAATTCACGGAGGCATCAAATAATTCACCGAGGGGCATAAATAAATCACGGAGGGGTGAAATAATTCACGGAGGGGCGTAAATAATTCACGGAGGGGTGAAGTAATTCACGGAGAGGCATAAATAATTCACAGAGGGGTGAAATTATTCACGGAGAGGCATAAATAATTCGGGGAGGGGTGAAATAATTCACGGAGGGGCATAAATAATTCACGTGGGGATTAAATAATTCACGGAGGGGCGTAAAAAAATTACGGGGGGGGTGAAATAATTCACGGAGAGGCATAAATAACTCACGGAGGGGTGAAATAATTCACGGAGAGGCATAAATAATTCACGGAGAGGCATAAATAATTCACGGAGGGGTGAAAAAGTTCACGGAGGGGCGTAAATAATTCACGGAGGGGTGAAATATTTCACGGAGGGCCGTAAATAATTCACGGAGAGGCAGAAATAATTCACGGAGAGGCATAAATAATTCACAGAGGGGTGAAAAAATTCACGGAGAGGCATAAATAATTCACGGAGGGGTGAAATAATTCACGGAGAGGCATAAATAATTCACGGAGGGGTGAAATAATTCACGGAGAGGCATAAATAATTCACGGAGGGGTGAAATAATTCACGGAGGGGCGTAAATAATTCACGGAGGGGTGAGATAATTCACGGAGGGGCATAAATAATTCACGGAGGGGTGAAATAATTCACGGAGAGGCATAAATAATTCACGGAGGGGTGAAATAATTCACGGAGAGGCATAAATAATTCACGGAGGGGTGAAATAATTCACGGAGGGGCATAAATAATTCACGGAGGCATCAAATAATTCACGGAGGGGCATAAATAATTCACGGAGGGGTGAAATGATTCACGGAGGGGCATAAATAATTCACGGAGGGGTGAAATAATTCACGGAGGGGCGTAAATAATTCACGGAGGGGTGAAATAATTCACGGAGGGGGGTAAATAATTCACGGAGGCATCAAATAATTCACGGAGGGGCATAAATAATTCACGGAGGGGTCAAATGATTCACGGAGGGGCATAAATAATTCACGGAGGGGTCAAATAATTCACGGAGGGGGGTAAATAATTCACGGAGGGGTGAAAGAATTCACGGAGGGGGGTAAATAATTCACGGAGGGGTGAAATAATCCACCGAGGGGCATAAAAAATTCACGGAGGCATCAAATAATTCACGGAGGGGCGTAAATAATTCACGGAGGGGTGAAATAATTCACGGAGAGGCATAAATAATTCACGGAGGGGTGAAATAATTCACGAAGGGGCATAAATAGTTCACGGAGGGGGGTAAATAATTCACAGAGGGTTAAATAATTCACGGAGGGGGGTAAATAATTCACGGAGGGGTGAAATAATTCACGGAGGGGGGTAAATAATTCACGGAGGGGTGAAATAATTCACGGAGGGGCATAAAAAATTCACGGAGGGGTGAAATAATTCACGCAGGGGCATAAATAATTCACGGAGGCATCAAAAAATTCACGGAGGGGCATAAATAATTCACGGAGGGGTGAAATAATTCACGGAGGGGCATAAATAATTCACGGAGGGGTGAAATAATTCACGGAGGGGCGTGAAAAATTCAGGGAGGCATCAAATAATTCACGGAGGGGCATAAATAATTCACGGAGGGGTCAAATAATTCACGGAGGGGGGTAAATGATTCACGGAGGGGTGAAACAATTCACGGAGGGGCATAAATAATTCACGGAGGGGTGAAAGAATTCACGGAGGGGCATAAATAATTCACGGAGGGGTCAAATAATTCACGGAGGGGGGTAAATCATTCACGGAGGGGTGAAATAATTCACGGAGGGGGGTAAATAGTTCACGGAGGGGTGAAATGATTCACGGAGGGGCGTAAATAATTCACGGAGGGGTGAAATAATTCACGGAGGGGCATAAATAATTCACGGAGGCATCAAATAATTCACCGAGGGGCATAAATAAATCACGGAGGGGTGAAATAATTCACGGAGGGGCGTAAATAATTCACGGAGGGGTGAAGTAATTCACGGAGAGGCATAAATAATTCACAGAGGGGTGAAATTATTCACGGAGAGGCATAAATAATTCGGGGAGGGGTGAAATAATTCACGGAGGGGCATAAATAATTCACGTGGGGATTAAATAATTCACGGAGGGGCGTAAAAAAATTACGGGGGGGGTGAAATAATTCACGGAGAGGCATAACTAACTCACGGAGGGGTGAAATAATTCACGGAGAGGCATAAATAATTCACGGAGAGGCATAAATAATTCACGGAGGGGTGAAAAAGTTCACGGAGGGGCGTAAATAATTCACGGAGGGGTGAAATATTTCACGGAGGGCCGTAAATAATTCACGGAGAGGCATAAATAATTCACGGAGAGGCATAAATAATTCACGGAGGGGTGAAAAAATTCACGGAGAGGCATAAATAATTCACGGAGGGGTGAAATAATTCACGGAGAGGCATAAATAATTCACGGAGGGGTGAAATAATTCACGGAGAGGCATAAATAATTCACGGAGGGGTGAAATAATTCACGGAGGGGCGTAAATAATTCACGGAGGGGTGAGATAATTCACGGAGGGGCATAAATAATTCACGGAGGGGTGAAATAATTCACGGAGAGGCATAAATAATTCACGGAGGGGTGAAATAATTCACGGAGGGGCATAAAAAATTCACGGAGGCATCAAATAATTCACGGAGGGGCATAAATAATTCACGGAGGGGTGAAATGATTCACGGAGGGGCATAAATAATTCACGGAGGGGTGAAATAATTCACGGAGGGGCGTAAATAATTCACGGAGGGGTGAAATGATTCACGGAGGGGGGTAAATAATTCACGGAGGCATCAAATAATTCACGGAGGGGCATAAATAATTCACGGAGGGGTCAAATAATTCACGGAGGGGCATAAATAATTCACGGAGGGGTCAAATAATTCACGGAGGGGGGTAAATAATTCACGGAGGGGTGAAATAATTCACGGAGGGGGGTAAATAATTCACGGAGGGGTGAAATAATCCACCGAGGGGCATAAAAAATTCACGGAGGCATCAAATAATTCACGGAGGGGCGTAAATAATTCACGGAGGGGTGAAATAATTCACGGAGAGGCATAAATAATTCACGGAGGGGTGAAATAATTCACGGAGGGGCATAAATAGTTCACGGAGGGGGGTAAATAATTCACAGAGGGTTAAATAATTCACGGAGGGGGGTAAATAATTCACGGAGGGGTGAAATAATTCACGGAGGGGGGTAAATAATTCACGGAGGGGTGAAATAATTCACGGAGGGGCATAAAAAATTCACGGAGGGGTGAAATAATTCACGCAGGGGCATAAATAATTCACGGAGGCATCAAATAATTCACGGAGGGGCATAAATAATTCACGGAGGGGTGAAATAATTCACGGAGGGGCATAAATAATTCACGGAGGGGTGAAATAATTCACGGAGGGGCGTAAAAAATTCACGGAGGCATCAAATAATTCACGGAGGGGCATAAATAATTCACGGAGGGGTCAAATAATTCACGGAGGGGGGTAAATGATTCACGGAGGGGTGAAACAATTCACGGAGGGGCATAAATAATTCACGGAGGGGTGAAAGAATTCACGGAGGGGCATAAATAATTCACGGAGGGGTCAAATAATTCACGGAGGTGGGTAAATCATTCACGGAGGGGTGAAATAATTCACGGAGGGGGGTAAATAGTTCACGGAGGGGTGAAATGATTCACGGAGGGGCGTAAATAATTCACGGAGGGGTGAAATAATTCACGGAGGGGCATAAATAATTCACGGAGGCATCAAATAATTCACCGAGGGGCATAAATAAATCACGGAGGGGTGAAACAATTCACGGAGAGGCATAAATAATTCACGGAGGGGTGAAATAATTCACGGAGAGGCGTAAATAATTCACGGAGGGGTGAAATAATTCACGGAGAGGCATAAATAATTCACGGAGGGGTCAAATAATTCACGGAGGGGCATAAATAATTCACGGAGGGGTGAAATAATTCACAGAGAGGCATAAATGATTCACGGAGGGGTGAAATAATCCACCGAGGGGCATAAAAAATTCACCGAGGCATCAAATGATTCACGAAGGGGCGTAAATAATTCACGGAGGGGTGAAATAATTCACGGAGAGGCATAAATAATTCACGGAGGGGTGAAATAATTCACGGAGGGGCATAAATAGTTCACGGAGGGGGGTAAATAATTCACAGAGGGTTAAATAATTCACGGAGGGGGGTAAATAATTCACGGAGGGGTGAAATAATTCACGGAGGGGGGTAAATAATTCACGGAAGGGTGAAATAATTCACGGAGGGGCATAAAAAATTCACGGAGGGGTGAAATAATTCACGGAGGGGCATAAATAATTCAAGGAGGCATCAAATTATTTACGGAGGGGCATAAATAATTCACGGAGGGGTGAAATAATTCACGGAGGGGCATAAATAATTCACGGAGGGGTGAAATAATTCACGGAGGGGCGTAAAAAATTCACGGAGGCATCAAATAATTCACGGAGGTGGGTAAATCATTCACGGAGGGGTGAAATAATTCACGGAGGGGGGTAAATAGTTCACGGAGGGGTGAAATAATTCACGGAGGGGCGTAAATAATTCACGGAGGGGTGAAATAATTCACGGAGGGGCATAAATAATTCACGGAGGGGTGAAATAATTCACGGAGAGGCGTAAATAATTCACGGAGGGGTGAAATAATTCACGGAGAGGCATAAATAATTCACGGAGGGGTCAAATAATTCACGGAGGGGCATAAATAATTCACGGAGGAGTGAAATAATTCACGGAGGGGCGTAAGAAATTCACGGAGGGGTGAAGTAATTCACAGAGAGGCATAAATAATTCACGGAGGGGTGAAATTATTCACGGAGAGGCATAAAAAATTCGGGGAGGGGTGAAATAATTCACGGAGGGGTCAAATAATTCACGGAGGGGCATAAATAATTCACGGAGGGGTCAAATAATTCACGGAGGGGGGTAAATAATTCACGGAGGGGTGAAATAATTCACGGAGGGGGGTAAATAATTCACGGAGGGGTGAAATAATCCACCGAGGGGCATAAATAATTCACGGAGGCATCAAATAATTCACGGAGGGGCATAAATAATTCACGGAGGGGTGAAATAATTCACGGAGAGGCATAAATAACTCACGGAGGGGTGAAATAATTCACGGAGAGGCATAAATAATTCACGGAGAGGCATAAATAATTCAGGGAGGGGTGAAAAAATTCACGGAGGGGCGTAAATAATTCACGGAGGGGTGAAATATTTCACGGAGGGGCGTAAATAATTCACGGAGAGGCATAAATAATTCACGGAGAGGCATAAATAATTCACGGAGGGGTGAAAAAATTCACGGAGAGGCATAAATAATTCACGGAGGGGTGAAATAATTCACGGAGAGGCATAAATAATTCACGGAGGGGTGAAATAATTCACGGAGAGGCATAAATAATTCACGGAGGGGTGAAATAATTCACGGAGGGGCGTAAATAATTCACGGAGGGGTGAGATAATTCACGGAGAGGCATAAATAATTCACGGAGGGGTGAAATAATTCACGGAGAGGCATAAATAATTCACGGAGGGGTGAAATAATTCACGGAGAGGCATAAATAATTCACGGAGGGGTGAAATAATTCACGGAGGGGCATAAATAATTCACGGAGGGGTGAAATATTTCATGGAGAGGCATGAATAATTCACGGAGGGGTGAAATAATTCACGGAGGGGCGTAAATAATTCACGGAGGGGTGAAATAATTCACGGAGGGGCGGGAATAATTCACGGAGGCATCAAATAATTCACGGAGGGGCATAAGTAATTCACGGAGGCATCAAATAATTCAGGGAGGGGCATAAAGAATTCACGGAGGGGTGAAATAATTCACGGAGGGGGGTAAATAATTCACGGAGGGGTGGAATAATTCACGGAGGGGGGTAAATAATTCACGGAGGGGTGAAATAATTCACGGAGGGGCATAAATAATTCATGGTGGGGTCAAATAATTCACGGAGGGGCATAAAAAATTCACGGAGGCATCAGAAATTCATGGAGGGGCGTAAATAACTCAACCCATGATGTTCCATGTACCATCCAAAGTCTATGTTCTAGGGGTGCAAGTCGTTGCGCCAAGGCAAGGACATCACACCAACTTGGGTCACCTCATGGGGACCCTGGGTATGTCAGGAAGCGGGGCACTGGGGGGGGGGGTTTCTGCAGAGCCCCTGACTTGCTTCATGACACCCTGAAGCACGGAAGCAAACACTGCACATAGACGAGAGGTGGACAATAGAGACCCTCAGATTGTGGCCGGCAACCCATGACGTTCCATGTACCATCCATTCTCAACGTCCGATGTCCCACGCACACCTCCACATGCGCCACTCTTGGTTAGGGTTAGGGTTAGGGTTAGGGTTAGGGTTAGGGTTAGGGTTAGGGTTAGGGTTAGGGTTAGGCTGTCCAATGTTCCACAGAGCCAGGGTCATGTCATGATTTCCGAACCGAAAGAGGGATGCCAGGTGAAAATGTAGGCTTCTCTGCCGGTGCGACCATGCCGAGGACATACCGCTTCACACCGATCCGGCAATGGCTTCCAACCACAGTGCTGGGCATGTCCACGGTGAACAGCATGTGGGGCACACACATCGCGCCCCCCCTCACACTCTCTCACCCCATGGAGCAAAGACGCCACATACACCCCCAAGGGTGTGCAGAAGTCATCGCCCAAGAAGCCTACCATGTCCACGTGCTTGTAGGCATCCTGCCAGACAGGCAGAGACACAGTGCGGTAGCCAGATGACCGGGGGGGCTGGGAATAGGTTTGGGCCTCGCGGAAGGGCTTGGTCAGCAGAAACTGCACCGGCCTTTGCTTGTGGTCCGCCAAATCCTGTGTGTGGCACACTCTCTCCAACCCCTCAATGTCATGCCACCCTGCCCAACTTGTGTCCTCATCCCTGAGGAGGATGTAGGGCAATGCCCACTCCGTGAAATCGGGGAGGGTCACCCCGAGGTGCTTTGGTTGTACGTCCCCCGCTTCCAGGCGCACCCGCATCTCCAGTGTCCCAACCCTCTTGTTGGCCATGATCCGCTCGCAGTCCAACAATTGGTCACTCTGGGGGGGGGAGAATCCCCAGGGGTCAAGGGCTTTGACATGCTTCCTCCACGGTTTCCAAAGCCACTGCCCCACCACCCCCAACCCCCCCCCCTTGAACTTGTAGATGACGCCCACCTCTTTTTTGGCAAGGGTGGGCTGTTGGTACATAACCCCCGGGAGGTGCACCTTCTGTACGTCGTCTGGGGAAGGGAAATTCTGCAGTTCGGCAACCATCACCCTCAGCCCACTCAACCAACCCGCAGTGAGGGGGGACTCCTCCCAACCGAGAAAGGCCCCGAAAAGATGCAGCTCGGATTGGGCCCTGCTGGTTAGTGTGTTTGCCCGCACCACGTCCTTCATGATCCCCGGCTCCGAGGACACCAGGGAGGCAAGGATAACCGGAGCCTGCAGACCTTGGTACCGGTCCAGGGTGGCGATCATCTGCACACACTCATATCCCTGGTCCCCATGCATATGGCGCCCTGCCGCCCCCACACAGTGCTGCAGCCATAGCATCTGCGCATAGTGTGTGGTGACGATTGCCATTGACTTGGGGGGGTACACATTTGCACTGTGTGCATGCTCCAGAAAGTGCAACACGAGCAAGGCCTCGTCCCTGCTCGTGTTCCCCTGATGGCGCATGGCCTCGTCCATGACAAGGCTCTCCCATGCTCTGCCAACCTCCCTTCTCAGTATCTGCACCCGGGCGCCAGACATCCCGTACCGTGTCAGCTCCGGTCTCCACTCAGGATCGTTTGTGCTGACTATGCGGATGCGTTGCCCTGCCAACACCGCGGGGGGTAATGGTGGGGCCGAGGCGGGGTACCAGCCCAAGGATCCCCCTGTGAACAGCCCACGCACCACCGTTGCCAAAGGCACGTCCATGCGGAATTGCTGGGTTAGGACACACGCAGTACACCTTGTACGGTACAGGACAAACTGCAACACACTACTTGTGGCGAAGCGCTGCGAGTCACCATACTGCATCCCTGGTACCTGGTCAAGGTGCACATTGAGGTTAGCAAAATGCTCGGACTGCGGCCATGCAATATGTTGAGCCGTCACCTTGCCCCCTTTCCCCTTTTTATCCCCTTCCGCTGCAGCTGCTTTCGCTGCAGCTGCAGCTGCAAGAAGAGTGATGGCACTGTATGGGCGCAGTTGACCGGCATCCCCACAAAACATGCACTGTGCCCCAAAAGCTGCCAAGTCCAGAGCCACTGGGATGCTATCGAATCTGGCGCCTTGGGATTCGGGATGCATGCGTCGAAGTGCCCCTGCTGCCACATCACTACCTAGATGCAGGCCACCAGGGTCTCCGACTTCCCCGTGCCGGCCCCCCCAGTCATGGAGGAGACAACAACACCCTCATCCAGACATTGCCGGACAGCCAAGGCTTGGGAGGGGTTCGGGTTATGATGCTCCACAGAGTGACGCAGGATCTGCTGGTCCTCGGCAGAGAGGCTGTTAGACAGCCGTGGTTCTTGCCGGGTGGCATTGAGCAACGCGTTCCAGGCCACCCCCGTCCGTATCTCCTCAAGCAACGACCAGAACGCTGCCTCGTCAGGCAGGACACAGCACCACCACCTGCGCATGTGCAAGATGGGCGGTTTGTTCGCACAGACAATGGTCACCATGTCACCACAGGTGCCATCACCTTGCACCTTGCCAATCCGGTCCGGGTTTGGTGCCACGTCAAGGGTGGCGACATCTGCCCGCTTCATGTCCCATCCATGGATGAGATCCCCATCGGTCAGCTCGTAGTTGCCCCAAACTTCGAGCTCTGCAGACCATTCTATTACGGTGACCATGTTGCCATGCTTGTCCTCCTTCAGCGTCTTAACCCTGTCAAAGCAAAACTCCCTCTGGGCACCTTGGTCCCATGCCCACCTCTGGGCAGCGGCGATCTCATGCACGGTGTGCACCAAGGATGCCTTGTGGACATACCCATCGCGATCAGCCCAACGGGTGGTGAATCCATCTGTTGGGTTCGTGTCGATGTCAGAGTCCACGTGGGCAAGGGTTTCCGCAAAGGTCCGGGCCTTGTCTTTGGCTTGCGGCAGGCCTTGGCCTGTGCCTTGTGGTGGGGCCTGACCTTTGTCTTGCGGCGGGCCTTGGCCTGTGCCTTGTGGGGGGGACTGACCTTTGCCTCGTGGGGGGCCATGGCCTTTGCCTTGTGGATGGGCTTGGCCTTCGCCTGTGCCTTGCTGGGGGCCTTTGCCTTGCGCAGGGCCATGCCCTTTGCCTTGCTGTGTGCCTTTGCCTTGTGCGAGGGCCATGCCCTTTGCCTTGCTGAGGGCCATGGCCTTTGCCTTGCTGAGGGCCTTTGCCTTGGGCAAGGCCATACCCTTTGCCATGCTGTGGGCCTTTGCCTTGATGTGGGCCTTTGCCTTTGCCGTGCTGAGGGCCTTTGCCTTGCCAATGGCCATGGGGCTGTGTTTGCTCTCCGTTTGGCATGTTGTCTGGGTCGGGGCGCTGTGGCCGGGGACCGAGAGCGAACTCCTGCGGCTCAGAGGCCTGCAGTAGGTGAGTTGGGGGTTGAAAGACGACCCTGGTCGGGGCGCTGTGGCCGGGGACCGAGGGCGAACTCCTGCGGCTCGGCGGCCCGCAGTGGGTGGGTACGGAGAGAAACGACGACCCTGGTCGGGGCGCTGTGGCCGGGGACGGAGGGCGAACTCCTGCGGCTTAGCGGCCCGCAGTGGGTGGGTACGGAGAGGAACGACGACCCTGGTCGGGGCGCTGTGGCCGGGGACCGAGGGCGAACTCCTGCTGCTCAGCGGCCCGCAGTGGGTGGGTACGGAGGGGAACGACGACCCTGGTCGGGGCGCTGTGGCCGGGGACCGAGGGCGAACTCCTGCGGCTCAGCGGCCCGCAGTGGGTGAGAGATCAACGCGTGGGTGTTGGGGCAGGCCCAACTCAGATGTCTAGGTCAGAGACGCAACGGTCTAGACCAAAGACGCACTTCCTCGCCTCAAGGGGGAGGTTGGAAATAAAAGAGTGCCCTATGTGTAAGAGACGCCCGGTGCACACTTGCCGAAGAGCTGGAAATTGGAACGTTTCGCCGAAGTCTGTGGACGTTGCGGGGGGGCCTGTGCAGGCAGCAATGACCCAAACTGCGGCCTCTCCGGCGGGGGGGGCGGACTGAGACGCACGGCGCTGGAGCAATGAACCGTACTGTGGGGTGGGGCACGGCCGCTTCGGGGCGGGAGCCAATGGGAGGAGGGAGGAGCGGCGGTGCCTGCTATACTGGGTCAGTGTCACCTGATCACTTGCTGGAGGGGGCAGTGGCCGACGAGGCACAGGTTGTGGGGCCGGCTTGGGGATACGGGGGGGTTTTGGGGTAGCACACAGGATTTCAAGCACCACTGCTGCATGCTCCTCGTCCCTGGAAAGGAAATGCGAACGGCTAATTCGCATGCCCTCCTGCCACACCCGCAAGGGGTTTTTCTTGGGCTGGTGAACCGCAAACCGGTACATCGCACGGCGGTTCAGCACCCCGTCCACGAAATACTGAACCCCACCCCCGTGATTCTCCCGGATGAGCTGCAATGTTTTGGCACTGTAGGGCCCGTGAACAGTGGGTTTGGGGGGGGTGGGGGGGTCCTTGGGTACGTACTTGGGGGGTTGTGGGGGGGATGGCGGTGGAACGGCAGTGCACATCAGGGCCTCCTCCATGGCTTCCAGGGCTACCAGGTATGGGGTTGAGGTAACGTGGGGTCTCGGTGGAGGACTTACTGGCGTTGGACAGGTTGCTGGTGAAGGGGGAGAGGGGGGCGGTGTTGGCAATGGAGGCTGGGGCGAGGCCAGTTCGCTGAGACACTTCTCAGCGTCAGAGTCCCACGGTGGCGAGGGGGGTTGGTCTCCAAACCGCAATACCTCCGGCAGATCCGCCCAACCACATTCCGGGAACGAAGAGCTGGAGGGGACGGAAGAGGCCACGCTAAGGGGGCTAGACGACATGGCAAACTGCGGCGCGCAGCGGGTGGTGGGGCAGGCCCAACTCCAATGTCTGGGTCAGACACGCAGTGGTCTAGACCGCGGACAGACTTCCTCGCCTCAAGGGGGAGGTAGGTAACAAAAGAGTGCCCTATGTGTAGAAGAGGATTCATGGTTTTTTGGGGAGCGGTGTACCACAGCGTTGTACCACAGTGTTGCATGCTAAGTGTGTCAAATTCCAGGAAATCAGAACCCCTTCTCAGTTGTTGTCAGCACATTCTTCATCGAAGGGGTCTGTGGCGCCAGGGCCTAGACCACAGACAGCTAAAACACCTCAAGGATGTTCTGCATAATGAGCACATTCTGATCGGATGCAGAAGCAAACATGTCAAAACCCCTTCTCAGCTGTTGGCAGCATCAGCACTGAAGGGGTATATGGTCGTAGGCGCCAAGGCCTAGACCACACACAACCTGAACACCTCCAGGGTGTTCTACATAATCACATTGAAACAACAGCAAAATGTCTGTGTCAGTGTGCTAGCCTGAGGTCCTGGAGCAAGCTGCGGAAATGGTGTCCTAATTATACCCAAGTCTGCACCCTTGCTAAACCCGGCGGATGTCTTACCGGTGCCACGGGGTACGCCCCGGGTCTCTCCGCCCCTAGGTGCCCAATTTCTGTGCTGGCACCAAAAATGCTTGGGGGAATACCCAGCGATAACGCCAAGGTATTGGTTTTTCCTACCTGCCTGCCTACTGCAGGGGAGGGGTGGCCAAAAGCTATGAGGCATGAAAACGCCTGTTTGCTATGTGGCCAAAACCTAGGCTACAACTGCCACTGCCCACCGAAAACCCTGTTAAAAATCCAGGAAACTGGCAGGACAGTGACACACACACTGTAGGTCCTACACACCCTACTGTGGACCCAGCCTTCGAAGGATGACGTCATCCAGGCCTTCCACTCCTACACGCAGACGCTACTTGGTGCTGCTGTCAACGAGGTCGTAGGCCCTACTGGCCTTCCTGTGAGAGAAGCAAGCAACACACGGCGCTGCGAAGCTGTTGTGGCCTGACAGGGACGCCATTACGCGTACCCCTGCCAGGGCTTGGAGGGAAGGAGTGCACTGCAGCGCAGCGTGAGTACGTGTCGTTCATGGCGGAGTCGTTCAGCGTCTTCTTCGGTGCTTCCCCATTTCTTTGGTGTGATCCGCGCCCTTTCTGCCGGGCAAAAAATTGTGCTGTCGAAGACAGCAAAGTGCACCAATCACCCTGACCTACACCACCTGAGAGGTTCACATGCAGGCACTGTTTTGGGATGAGGAACCTAACCACCCTCGCCGTATTATACGGGTCCTCGAGTGGAAAATAATACGCTGTCCCAAAACAGGTCCTTCCAAGAAAGCAAGCTTAAGGAACTCCGCCCGTTCTCTTATAGAACGTAGGGCGGAGCCCCTGGGTAACCTAAACAAGGGTTTACCGAGCGCACCACGCGCCTACCCTTTAATGCGTCATATGAATTCACAGGATAGATAGCCGCAATGACTCTACCAGGGGGTGGCCCCTCCTGGGCTTACTCACCTTACCTACCACAATGTCAATCTCAAACATGATGACTCTACCAGGGGGTGGCCCCTTCTGGGCTTACTCACCTTACCTACCGCTGCAAGCGAAAGGAGAGCAAACACAATGACATGCACACATGCGGGCATATTTTCCCCAACCCACCATTTTCCTGAAGTGAAGTTCCCGTGGCTCTGTGGGGGTGGGGGGGGGGTACTGCCCTTTTATCCCCATTTTCCTGAAGTGAAGTTCCTATGTGTCTGGTGGGGGGGGGGGGCACTTTTATGATTCGAAACAGGCGGGGGGGGGGGGGGTTCTATGCTTTCCCCCACGTCGAACATTTTCCGAGGTTCCATATTTTCCCATTTTCCACTTGTCCACTAGTCTGATACTGGGGGGGGGGGGGAGGTCTATCATGGGGGGCTTGGGGGGTTGGGGGTTGGTGGGGTTGGTCCATAAAAGTCTGAAGTCTAAAGTCTGATAGCCCATTGGGTTACTATACCCATAGCTGCTGCCCGCTGCCCAGCCCACAACATCATCAACCCCCAGTGCCCCCGACAGGTACGCCGCCTCCTCCAATTGATGGTGGGAGACAGGGAGGGCTTGGTAGTGGGCGAGTGTGTCGGCTGCGGGGTCGGGGCGAGAGGCCAGGCTGGCGAGCTGGAACATAGTCTGCTGGGACATTGTCAAAAGAGAATGCGAAGAGAGTTCGAGAGCTGTGAGAAAGCGAAACAGTGGAAATGAGGGTAAATTCATACGAAGTTCGTACGAATTTCGTACGAATTTCACATTCTCGTGAATGTGTGAATCTAGGGTAAATTTCTGCGTGAATTTGGGTGCGTGAATTTCACATTCACGCGAATCTCACCAAATGTGTCTAACCATGCGGCTACTTCAAAACTGTAAGTTGCACATATTTGTTGGACCTTACTTTGGGCAAAGGTAGCACGACGAAAGCACACGATAGCACCAAGTTACGAGCAAAACACAGCAAAATTGCGTGAAATTCACAGTATTGTGAATCTCGGATTCAAACGGCCGGTTCACGAAGGGTACATGGTTCGTGCGCGTTACAAAATCAGAGGGTACGATAACACGTACGCATACAAGTGAACAAAATGGGGCAGGTCTTAGCAGTTACAAATGTGGAGAGCAATGTCGTGTAGGATGCTCATTTCTTGGGTTCTTAAGACCCCTGAATCCTTTTGCCACACAGTTTCGCAAAGGTCAGCAGGCTCTTATCGATGTCAGTGTTGACTCCGACATTGGAGGATGAACTTTTCTCTTGATTGGCTTCATGTCGCGCTGGTTTGTTTTTGACATTTCTCAAAGCATTATATTCCTCGGCAGAGATGGCCCTAAATTTGTCCAAACCGTCTGCACTCTTGAACACTGTACCCGCAAATTTGCTGATCTCCTTTTTGATTGCTCTCCAGGATGTTGTGCGTACAGCACCAACAAAAAATGACAGCCGTCGTAGGTCACAGTCTTTAAATGTTTCACTGATCAGGCACAGAGCAGTTCGTAGCTCGTGAGCAGCCCACCAGGGTGGTACATCTACCAGTGTCATGGCATCCATTGCCGGCGCTGTTGAGCATGTTGATCCTGCAACGCTAGCAGCGTCTGACATGACATCAATTTCCCTCAGAACTTGACGCAGCTCATCACTGTAGAAGGATACCCCATGGTTGTTGTACATAGTTTCCACGTGTTGCTGTAGGAGTGCATTCGCCCTGTGACTAACGCCAATGCACAATTTCTTCGGAGACACAACATTGATGATGAGGTCCTCCATGTTCGTGAGCACATTGGTAACTACGAAGTAATGTTTCTCAATAAATAGCAAAAATAAGACGCAAAAACGGGGTAAAAATGAGGAAGTGGTCAAAAACATCATTTAGGTCAAAAATGATGGAAACACGCACAGTCCCCTACCCCTATCCACAGTGTTCTCTTGTACCTTTGAGGCCCGGTAGTATGTTTCAGGGATTTTACTTGGTTTTTGCGTGCGTAAAAAGGCCCCTTTGCGTGCGTAAATTGCCCTTTTTACTTACCAGTTTTTTCCCACTCGGGACGCAAAATACCCCTTTTACCTAATAGGCAAAATCAGGGTAAATGCCTGCTTTTGACCCCCCCCCCCACCCCTTACGCGCAAACACAAACCCACATCCCGGATCCAATGCATGCCATGCGTGCAAGCAAACATGGAGGCAATTGCTGGGATCTTTCTTTGCATTGTACCAATCTTTTTGTCACACATGTCCAAGTGGTATTCCACCACCAAGCCTCCGTAGTATGCACAATAGAAATGTAAGATTGTATGACAAACATGCGAGAAACCCTACGACTTCCCCTTACACATCACCCTTTCCCAATACTGCTTGGCATTCCCATATGCCTCTTGGCGGGTCCAAGAAAGCTACCAAACGTTGAACCCCTTGGCATACAACCCCCAGTCTAGGTTGTCGTTCCGAAGCACTTCGGCCCACCCCTTCCTCTGTGCTCGGCGTGCCCCCCGTAGGCGAGACCCCAGTTTCTTACTTCCCCCCTTGAAGCTCCTCTTCCTAATCTCACTCTTCAAAAATTGATGCCTCCCCTCACCCTTGAAAGCACTAAATGTAGACAGGGTACCCCATTCCCTCGCAATCCCCCACATGTGGTCCACCCAAAGGTGGGCCCATAGGGTCACCACAAACCCACAAGCTTTGTGGGCACTCCCCATCTCGGACAAAGCACTTCTCAACACATTCATATCGCGAAGGTCCAACCTCCCCTCTTTCCACACAAGGTCACAAGTCATTGCAAATTTCTCTCCCCACAAACGCCAACAAGCAGTCCATGTCATTGTAACCCCCCCCACTTGCACCGGGACTTGTAAAAGATTGTCCCCTTTCAAGTAGTCGGCAATGCAATCCCACCCTTGCCCTTTGACCCATGCCGCCGCGGCAGTTTGCTCCAAACGCACGGCCTTCTTTCCCACCCTCTCTTGCTCACAATGGGCCGCCGTGGCCGTGCGGCTCTCAACCTTGATGTCATCCCAAAAGCACTGCACCCAAACCAATGCCCTCCGCTTTGTCGACCCATGGTGATGCATCAAAGCCATAACCAACCCACTGCCGGCACAATGCACCAAACGGTGCACCCCATGGAGTCCAAAGTCGGGGGGTCTTTGGAAAGGCAGGACTGCTGGCAATGTCATCCCCCCCCATTGCCAAACCGTGAGCAAAATTGAAATTCCCGGTCCAAACGCACCGAAACCATGAAGACGGTTCCCCCCGCAAAGCCAGCACACAGGTGCCAAAGGATCATTACACTTGAAATTCCGACATCCGGAGAGGGCAACTTGCGCCTTGGTGTCGGCAATAATCACACACGTAACGGGTGTGGGATACCCTCCCTCATTCAACACTTGCATCGCATTCACATCCAAAACGTCAAGGTTCAAATTTTCCTGGTGGGCCAAGTCGCGAAGAATTGGGGTTGTCTCCGAGCTCTGGAGTAGCACCCATGAACCCAATGGCAGACGGCTACCCAACTCGCCGACGGCAAAGTGCTCAAAAGAGCGTTGCCAAAGTTTGGTTCCATCAATGGAAATCCCCACCCAAACTTGGTTACCTTGTGTTACCGGGGGGTTATGCTGCCACATAAGCTGCAGCTTCTCCTTCAGATTTACCCTGGACCCAATCAAATCATTGCCGCCAGGAGTTTGCAACGAGAAATCAATGGGGTGGGGGGCGCCCAAGGTCTTCCGCACGGAGACAATTTTCGCCCATGGGCAATACCACGCGGATGTGGACCGGCTGTACTGCAGTCGCCGCACACTTTGCCCCTCCTTCCTCGATTCCCACAACACTGCCATGGCATTCAACTCCAAATCGAGTTGATGATCCGTGGGGACATCGGTGTACACGTCCACCACATTTGTAACCCCACTCCGCATGCGCACATTCCAATCCTCACCCATAATGTCACACACCGCACGCTGCAAGCTGCTGATCCGCTCACCACGGCCTTTGCGATTGCCCAGGGCCATGGGGTGGAACTGCCACGGAAGCAGCTGCATAATAAAGAAAGAACACCTGGGACGCATGTGGCACAAGCGCGTTGCACTGCAGGTAGGAGACGCAATTACCGCGTTTTTGTGTGCGTAAATGCGCCTATTTGCGTACCTACCCTACTTTCGTTACGGGCGCAAAAAGGGCATTTTGCGCACGCAAAAGGGTGTTTTTGCGTGCTCGCTCGAAAAATAGTCGACGCGCAAAACGTGCAATTTGCGCCCGCAAAAGGGTGTATTTGCGTCCCAGGTGTAAGTTGTGCAGGCACGCAAAAGGCGCCATTTGCATACGCAAGAATGGGGTAAAAGAGGCATTTGCAATGCCATGGCACCGGGTGGGTCAGAGGTATGCATGCTACACTCGCACACGGAAGGCCCTTGGTTCAAACCCGATGCACTCAAAAATTGAAACATGTGTGTAGGCAATTGAAGAACCAAAAGAGTTGAAGAGGTTGATGATCAATTCAAAAAAATCCAACCGGAAGAGCCGCAACCCCCCAAACGGGCGCCGAGGACAGGCGGACACCATAAAACCCACCGGTGACCGAATCTTTTGAAAGGAACGACAGACTGATGTTGAAAGCAATTGACAGACAACAAGACAATTCCCCCAGGCCCTTTTGAAATGAACGACACATTGATTTTGATAATTTGATAATGGCGAAATGAACGACAACAACACACTTACCCCCCTCACTTTTGAAATGAAAAACACGCGTGCGCGGAACAGAAACACAGTTGCCTCCGGGTGACCTCCACGTCACCAATCACCACCTTCCACCAACACGGTCACCATCCGATCACCATCTCCGACCAACACCATCACCATCCCATCGCCATGTGCCACCAACACCATCACCATCCAAGCGCCGTCCCAACAATATCACCATCCGATCACCGTCACTCACCAACACCATCACCATCCATTCTCCAGCGGACAACTCAACGGGCCCCAGATCCCTGAGACCGCGGCGACCCCGCTCCCGCCGTTGCGGTCCCGGGCTCAGTTGCCCCTTTCTTCCTCGGCGGTTACAGGATGTCTCGGACATCGTACTTCTTCAGCAGCGCAGCCAACGCCGCTGAGGAGGACGGAGGGGGCTCAGCATCCTTGTCGACTCGCTTGAGGCTGTCCTCCAGCAGAGCCGTGGCCGTTGCTGCTTGCTGCAGTCCCGTTCGCAACTCAACGGCACACTGCGTCAGCCAGGACTTGTCCTCCGCGACACCCTCCGGCACAGCCACGGCCTCGGGAGCGGTGCGCTTCGTCCTGCGCTGCCCACGCGCAGCCTCCAGCTCGTCCAGGAGCTTCTTCTCCCGGGTTCGCCACCCGTGCTCGGCCTTGGTGGCCGCGCTGCGCTCCGCCAGCAGCTGGCCGTCCTCCTCCTTTAGCAGCGCATCCGCCCGCTGCCTCTCGCCACGCACAACAGCCAGCTGTGCCTCCCGCTCCCGCACCTGGTCCTCCAGCAGGGCCACCTTGCCTTTCAGCAGCTCGTTCTCTGAGCGCAACCGCACCAGCTCGGAAAGTTGCCCGGCCGGAGAGACTCCCGGCACCTTCCCGGGCACCTTGGGGGGGCGGCAGCAGGCCCTCTTCACCGGGAGCACGGGGGATTTTCCTCTAGCAGAGGATTCCGAAGCCACGTCCTCGCCCTGGGCCTCGGCCACCTTCCGTGCCTCTGCCTCCACCTTGCGCACCATGTCGCTGCGCACTTCCTTCTCCCACCTCAGCCAAAAGGCTTCCACCCTCGCCACCAGTGCCGTGCCCTGGTCCACACCACCAACCTCACGTGTCCCTGGGAGGACACCTCCAATCTCACTCAGTGGCACCCCACGCACTTTCTGCACCTGGCCCAGCTCATCGTGCGTGCACAGCAGGGCCCACGTGTCGGAGCTGGGCAGGGCGCATGTACAGGAAAGGAACGAGGAACACTTTCTCCTCTTGCCCCTTCTTGTTTTTCACCCAAAACGGGCAAATCAACGTCACCGCATGGCCCGCCGGCTCTCATCCACCCGCGGTCTTGGCACCCAAGGGCCGCACCGAAATTCCCGGAAGATCTTCCAATGGAGCATCCCGGACCGATCCTCCAAAAAAACCATTCCCGCCTCCACATTGGCAACCTTGCCATACCCATGCACATACCGGACGTCGAAATCATCGACGTCCGGAAACGTCACCTCGCCCAAATCGCCTTCACCAGCCGCGCCACGGTCCCCAGGTTGGGCTCCAGCAGCAGCTCCGGCGCCGAACCCAGCACTGCTGTCGGCGGGCCCGGGATCCACCAACGCGAAGGGCAAGAAGTTCACAACAATCTAAAAGATGCGGAGGAAGTACATGAATTTACTGGGATTTTGTGTGCGCAAATGACACGTTTTGCGTCCCGGGTTGAAATCACGCAACGAAGTAAATACCCTATTTTGCGTGCGTAAATGACCTATTTTGCGTCAGAGACGGAAATTAGGCAAGGACGTAAATATCCTATTTTGCGTGCGTAAATGACACATTTTGCGTTCTCGTCATGCGTGTAACCGATGCGCAAACGATGCATTTTACGCACGCAGTGGGATGCAGCGTTCTAGGGCGTGGTGCAGAACCCCCCCAATTTCGGGTGTTGTTAATATGGTTGGAACCCGGAATTTCACATGTTACATGGGTGCACTATGATGCAACAATGTGCCTTGCATGTTTCGTTTGCTCGGTATTGCCCGTTTTGCACTTTTTGCGATTTGATCTTTGTGTGCTCTAACTAGTTAGAACGGGGTTAGAACGGGGTTAGAGCACTATTTTTCGCGTGGGTTATCGCGCGATAACCTAGTTATCGCGGGGGTTATCGCGGGGGTTATCGCGCGATAACTAGTTATCGCGCGAGTTATCGCGTAGGTTATCGCGCTTCATTTTATGTTTCCCCTTTTCGCTTTAGCTCTCAAAACTTTCATATCCTTTGTAATGGCCCTTGCTGCTGCCCACGCTTGGTGCGAGCACCATCAAAAGCTCGTTGGGGTCCGTCGCCTTGGCGGTCCTGAGGGGTTTACGATGGGTGACGCAAACGTGAGGCGCCCCGTGGCGACTCGCTTTGAACATGGTGTGGACTTTGGACTCCTTGTCCATAAGTCCCCCTTCATGGCCGACAAGAGAGGCCGCCTGGTTCTCGGCAACTACATCTTCGAGTTGCTAGAGGTAAATCCAGGGGTTGCTCAATTCTTGATCCAGCTGCATCCCGAGGATGTGGACGCGGTGTTGGAGGCCGTCACCGCCCATGCCGAGAAGGGTGCGGGGACGAAGACGACCCTTTATGTGGGTCAGGAGGAAGCGGAGGAAGTGGAGGAGGAAGTGGAGGAGGTGGAGGAGGTGGGGGCTGGGAGGGGGAAGCCCCACAACCCCCTCATGAGTAGTGCCCAGAAGGTAAGGATCCGACCGGGTAAGGGGAAGGGGAAGTCGGATGGTTGGTTCCCCCAACCCCTCACCCACAACACCCGCCGGGTCTGCACTGACGACCCCGAAAACAAGCTCCCCATGCACTCCCTTTGCCCCACAAGGGAGTGGGAGCGTGAGTGGTATGGGCTCACCACTCCCAACATTATTTCGGGGCAGGGGGTGATTTTTTTTCCATTTGGGGCAACACCCCCCCTTATTGGGGAGGCAGAGGAGGTGGTTGCCGCCAAGCCCTTGAGGGCCTTTAATAGGGACCCCAATGACCTTGTGCGCACTGTGGGGGGAAGGCTGGAGGTCAACCACCTCCTGGAGCACGATTTTTTGAGTGATGTGCAGCTGCAAAGTCTTTTGGATGATCTGAATAGGGTGCCTCTCTCAGGGAAGGCACCCATTTTCAATGAGAACCCCCCCATTGGCAGCAGGCCCCAAGATTCTGGGACCCGCCGCACATTGTATGGCAACTATGGGGGTGCCAACCACCACAAGCACAACCCCCACAAGCTCCATGATCTGCCAGTCCTCAAAAGGGTGGCACATCGTGTGTTGGAGACGGCGAAGAAGACTGTGGTGGGGGGTGTCGGATGGAGCTGCACCATCCTTGACATGGCCGAAATTTCGAGAGATGACCACACCCCCCGGCATCTCCATCGCGACGCCCCCCCCTACACCATTCCTGAAGGCACATTCATTGTCAATTGCCTTATTATGCCAACCCATAATCATGAGGAGGAGGATGGGTCACATTTTCTTTTTGTGCCCTCTAGTAGTTAACTCGGGGTTCCCTAGCCCTTGGGTGGAGAGGGCTGTGCCATTCAAGAGGGGCACTGCCTTTTTTTTTAATGCCCTTGATGTCCACCGGGGGTCGGGCATTCCAAAGGCCTTAGACTCCCCCACGGGGGTGACCCACCCCCGCCTCATGGCATTTTTTGCCATTGAGATAACCCAAGGGGGGAATCTTTGATTCCCCAACCTGCACGTGACCCAGTCCATCAAGCGGCCCCAGCTGGGGGCACTTGGTGGCTGGGTGGCCAAGACAGTCCAGTGTGAGGGGGCGGTTAGGTGTAGGGGGAAGGTCGTAGCGAACTGCTACGGCTGCAACCGGGCGGTTTTGTGCGCCGCCCACAAAGATGGCCTTTGTGTGCCATGCCAGGAGGGGGAGGAGGTGGAGGGGGGGGGGGGGGGAGGAGGTGGTGGAGGACCCCAGTGGGGTCAGCATTGAGCCATCTGCTCAATGCTCGCTCCCGGTGGGAACAACCACAGGGCATTTTTTGTTGTCGGGGTGGGGGAATGGGAGGGAGGTGATTGCCCCCCTCACTAATGAGGAGGTGGGGGCAGTATGCACCCGAGGGGGAAGGCCGGGAAAGCACACGAAGCGGGGGCCTCAGGTGGTGGTTGTTCAGGCGGATGCGCCCCCCCCCCATAGGGGTAAGGGCCCCAGCCCCTCCCCCAAGCCCTCCCCCAAGCCGTCGAAGGTGGCGAAGGTGTGTACCCTTCGTGAACGGCCGTTAAGTGGCCGTTTGAATAATTGCGTGAATTTCACGTGAATTTACCCAAATTTTGAGGTTTTTGGGGGAAAATGCCATATTCTTGGTTCATTTCAAGGGCTTTGAGGGGCCAAAATTCCTCCCCTAGCTTTGTTACGCATCATCCAATGAAAGTCCCGCCCCAAAAGCATGCATCATGACCGCACCATGCCCAAAACGAGAGGTGCCGGAAACCGGCAAGCCTGTAGCCGATTCACAGCCGTGAATTCACGTGAATTTACACAAATGTTACCCGTGTGCACCCCCTGATTTGTCCTCACACCCCTAGTAAGCCCCCCAGCATGCACCCCGGTCACAAGCAACATTGGTCTGGGTTCGTAAGGTCATCTCATGTCCGTCTCTTGCGGCACCGGAACCGCCACTGTAGAGTCTGAAGGTGCTGCATGTCGGTTAGAAGCCGTCTTCTTGTGCGGCTTGCATACGTTTGTACACTTATGGGCCCTTGCCCATGTTGAGCCCTTTTGGTCGCATCCCACCCATGCAACCAAAGGCTATCGTCAATGGTGTGGTTGTCCACAACCACTTGCACCCCTAGTCTCCCCCGGAGGAGGCTTAGGCCCCCGCTGTTGCGCAACATGCGCTTCAGCCTCCGGTGACTTCCCTCCATGGCAAAGCAGGAGAACTTTGACTAAATTCTCCACTTCTTTGCAAAATAATACATGTGGTCGATCCAAAGATGCGTCCACAGAAGTTTGCTCCACTGGAGCTCATTGTGGGCAGCGCCCATGGCTATGCTATGGTTCCGGAGCCGTCCCAAGTCGGCCCCGGAGAACCATGGTCCACGCTGGGGAGGTCCCAGCTGGACAAATCCCCAGCAACGTCCAGGGCCTCCTTGTGGGGGATGGCGTCCAAGTGTGTGGTGTTGGCTTGGTGGTGTTTGTGTCGGGGGTCGGGGGTCCACAAGTTAAAAAGAGCCCCCTGCAGCCCATCCTTGGAGTCGGGGAGGGCAGGCAATCCATGATGGCGGCTGGTGGCCACCATCAGCAGCATGTCCCCCCGATGCAGCTCAACGGTGTCCCAGCGCGCCTCCCCCGCCTCCCCCAGGGCCGTCCCCGCCTGCACCGCCACCTGGTAGTCCTCTGACAAGCAGAGGAAGCTACTCAGGTGGCAGTCCCCCACCTCCCTGTCGCTGGGGGGGAGGACGTCGGGGTGGGTGGCCACGTCGGTGTGGGGGAGCTGCGGCCCACTCCCCACACTGGCCACAATGACGCTGCCCGGCGTCATTGGGTGGAGGTCCCCAACCCCAGGGACACTTTCGGTGAGGTGGGCGTGGAACTTCTTGAAGAGAGGTCCCCCCACCCCCGACCCCAAGGTGCTCTTGCTTTGCCACCGGCGGGGGAGCGCAGGATCCTTGGCCTGCTCCTCACTCCGCGCGGCGTTGAAAAGGAGCTCAAAATTCTTTGCGACGACTTTTTCGTCGCCGCTGCCCCACGCCTTCATCACCTTGTTCCACCCCGACTCACAATCCCGTGCCTCCACAAGCCCCCGAAGCACAATGTAGCCGTTCCCATCAACAAAGTTGAGGGGCGGCTGAGAGGGGCCAACCCTGTCGGGGGCGGGGTCAGGGCTGCCCGTTTCCCCATGAGGGGGGTCGGGAAGGGGTTCCGTGCGGAGGGGGGGTTCACTCGAAATGAAGGGGGGGGCGCATGAGGCACCACGGTACCATTGCAAAGAAGTTGTGCTATAGAAGGTGGGGTGGGTGACGTCGGGGACGTGCACCTGGGGGGGGATGGTGGGATGGCAAGGGGCGACGCGCAAATCATCCCACCACCGGGGGTTGGCAAGATGCCAAGAAAAGGGGAAAAAAGAGTGGTCTGCTGGTGCACCTGCAGCAAGATCCTGCAGGCACACCATATCGCAGTGGGGGGGTGTGTGGACGAGGTTAGTGGTGGGGTACACCTGGACGTGGGCGTCCTTAGGCTTCCCCACAGGGTTATTCGTCATCGAGTTGAGGAGCTGGTCAACACTGGAGGGGAGAGGAATTAGATGGAGAAATTTGAGGGTCGGGAGTTGGTGGCGCAGTTCCCTCCACAGGGTTGTGGCCCATCCCCTCCCCCCGAGGTAGCTGTTGCGGGTGGGGCTGCGCATGTCGATGTGGATGACATCGGGGGGTGGTCGAGGGAGGCTGCCCAGCCCACGATGTCATCCACCCCCAGTGCCTCCGACTCGTACGTTGCCTCCTCCAATTGATGGTGGGCAACGGGGAGGGCTTGGTAGTGGGCAAGGGTGTCGGCTGAGGGGTCGGGGCGCGAGGCCAGGCTTGCGAGTTGAGACATAGTCTGCTGCAACATTGTTAAAAGAGAAGAACGCGAGGGCTTTGAGAGCTGTAACAAAGCGAAAGAGTGGAAAGGAGGGTAAATTCGTACGAAATTCGTACGAAATTCGTGCGAATTCGCACGAAATTCGTGCGAATTTCACATTCTCGTGAATCTGTGAATCTAGCGTGAATTTCTGCGTGAATTTAGGTGCGTGAATTTAACATTCACGCGAATCTCACCAAATGTGTTAAACCATGCGGGGACTTTAAACCTCTAAATTGCACCTATTTGTTGCATCTTACTTTGGGCGAAGGTAGCACGACAAAAGCACACGATAGCACCAAGTTACGAGCAAAACACAGCAAAATTGGGAGAAGTTCACAGTACCGTGAATCTCGGATTCAAACGGCCGGTTCAAGAAGGGTACATGGCGGCCCAGCCCCCCCCTGAGGCCCTGGATGTGGAGGCCTTGGGGGCCAGTGTGGCCACCCTTGTGACGGACGCTTGCCAGGTTTTGGTGGAGCAAGCGGCCGCCACGGGGGTTCAGGCCGCAATGGTCAAGGGTCGGTTGGCCGACCACAAGTCGGCCTTGGCGAAGGCCGAAAAGGTCCAGGGCAACATCCAGCGTGCCCTGGACCAGTCCCTCAACCTTGCCGCCAAGAGGGGGGAGAAGGTGGAGGCGATGAGGGGGGCCCCGAGGGAGGCCGAGGATGGGAGGCGGAAGGCGGAGGTGGAGGCGGCCCAGCTGAGGGTGGAGGTGGAGGCGCAGCGGAGGAGGGGGGATGACCTCCAGCAGCGCGTGGGGGTGGCTGAGGCGCAGGTGCGCAGCCTCACCTCCACCCTCAGTGCCACCTTCACCGCCGAGCAGGGGCTGGGGACGCCAGGGGTGCAGAGTCAAGGTAGCGGGAGTAGGAGTGGGAGTCAATGACTACTGGGTTTGCTAAGGGGGTTGCCTTAGGGCATTTTTCGTGGGGAAGAGCGATATGGGGCCCAGGTGGACATGTGCCACTTCGGCCTAGTGGGAAGCGGAAACCCCAACGCCTCTAATTTTAGGGCGACCCACATGGCTGCTGCTACCCTGAAGCCTGCCCTCACCCCCTTGGTTGTGGACCTCAATGAGTATTGCACCTCCAATGCTCCGCCATGGTTCACATGGTGTAGCATCCAAGTTGTTCGCCCCCAAGGGACGGACACCATGGGCCTTCACGCCCATTTGCGTGATGGGGCGCCCATGGCGCTTATTGTGTGGGTGGGGTCTTTCACGGGGGGTGATTTTTGGGTGGAGAGTGGTGGCCTGCTGAATCCATCCCTAAGGGAAAAAAAGCGGCACACCCGTGTGTGCAAGGGTAGGGCGGTGGAGGGTTGGGCATGCACGGCCAACCCCCAAGCCCCGTCGGTGTTGTTCAACACCAGGGCACTACACGCTCCATTGCCATGGGAGGGCGAGCGATGGAGCGTGATTTTTTACAGTGCGGGGGTTGCTGCACTGCAAGCCTCTCTGGCGCCAGCAGCTGGTGGCCATGGGTTTTAGGGTGCCCAATGCTTCCTCTAACCCCTCCAATTAGTGCGCACTAATCTCTGCTCTAACTAGTTATCGGGGTAGTTATCGCGCTCTAACTGGGTACTCTAACTAGTTATCGCGGGGGGTTATCGCGTTCTAAATAGTTAGCGCGGGGGGTTATCGCGGGGGTTATCGCGCGAGAACCTAGTTATCGCAGGGGTTATCGCGTGGGTTATCGCGTGTGTTTTTTGGGCCCTTGCTTCAAAACCCTTCCCCATTTCTTGCCCAGGCCCTCTTATTCTTCATGGATAATGCTGTCAATGAGGCCCTGAGGGCTCTGAACACAACTAACCTCCGGCGGTACACCGATCTGCAGTGCCCCAAGGCCCGGCGGCGGCGGTTGAAGGCGGTTCAGCGGCTGGTGCGAGTTCTATTGGGTGATCCGAACGTTGTGTTTGGCACCAACACCAAAGGAGAAGTTTGCTAAAGTGGTGGGGCGTGCACTGCCCTGTCTGGCCCACTTGGTGGCCATCTTGCATTCACAGCTCAGGAGCATGAGGCCCTGACCATGCTACGCATGGCATGCGGCATGCATCTTTCCCAGCGGGCCCTTTTGCGAATGCCCCGCCATGGCACACAACGGGACCACCGTTCGGCAACGGATCATGCCCTACTTTCCCCAAGCAACCATTGTAAAGTCTACCACAGTCCGCAATAGGGCAGCTGCCCATGTGCCTTTGCAGTCAATTGTGCAAAATGCAATATCTATGGCCCGAGTTATTGGGAAACCCCCCCCTAGTGGCGTTGCCATTGTTGTCATTGCAGTTGATGCGACTTCCTTGTGGAAGGCATCCTCTACCCGTGCGGATGTATGGGTTAATGTATGGGGGGGGGCAAAGTATGCTTCGAAGGTGAAGCTATGGGCCTCATGGTTTTGCATGGATGGCGGGGATGAACAGGCTTTTTTGAGAAGCCTGGACATCTCCGCCAACCTCAACCAAGAGGTGAGGGATGTGGAGGAGGATGTACCCTTCATGAACCGGCCGTTTGAATCCGAGATGCACGGTACCGTGAATTTCACCAATTTTTGCTTTGTTTTGCTTGTAACTTGGCGCCATCGTTTGCGTTTCTTATGCCATCTTCGCCAAAACGTTGTCTTTGGAATTGTCTTGAAATTTGATGTTTAACCTTGTTGGTAGCTTGCGAATGTTGGGCTCAATCACCGTGAACGTAACACGAATTTACCAAATTCACGCATCAAATTCACGCATCAAATCCACGTGAATTTCACGTGAATTTGGGTGATTTTTCCATAGAACTTTGGAATTTTTGGAAATTCGTACGAATGTCCAAAATTCGCGCAAATTTCGTACGAATCTGGAGATTCTGGTGAATTTCGCAGACAGCGCGCGCGACATTCGCATGAAATTCGTACGAATCTGCCGAATTCGCACGAATTTTGTAGGAATTTCGTACGAATTTCCTACAAATTGGTACGAAATTCGTACGAAATTCGTGCGAATTTCTCAAATCCAGGCCCAAAGGTACCGGGACGGAATTCCAGGATTTTTGTTGGGCGCCGTTTGGGCCTGTTGGGTCCGTTTGGGGTGGGACTTTCACTGAATCATGGGGACTGAAAATGGAACTTAATTTTTGCCCCCTCTATTACGTCATATTGAAGCTAAAATGTAGTGTTTTCTAAAAAAAAACACCAAAAATGGGTCAAATTCGCGTGAAATTCACGCAATTATTCAAACGGCCACTTAAACCCCGCCCACGAAGGGTACAGACGTTGTCCTCTTTCAAAACCAATTTTTCACTTGCACTGTCATTTTGACAGGGGATGGGAAGGGGATGCAAGCAATGGGGGGGGCTGGGTCTAAGTGTTGCATGGTTGTGCAAAGACCCCATTGGTATTGTTGAGGGGGGTGGAGTCCAGCTCAAGATGGGGGGCGTTCTTGAGAAGTGTGACCCCTGATAGGCGGCCAAGGGACTACCAACATGCAGCATACCGCATTCTAAACGGCATTGCAAAGCGCATTGAGACCACCCTTCAGGCCCTCCCCCCTGGTACCCCTCATAAGGCCCAAGCTCTTGCAACTTTGCAGGCCTTCAAACAAGCCCTCAAGGATGAGACCTCAGGAATCCCTCTGAGGGAACGTCTCCCCTCGGCCTCAAGGGCCACAAAAAAAGATTTCGATCTTACAAGCACCAAAGTTTTCCTAACCTCCCCCCCCTTCCAAAGGCAGCTTGGGGATTGCCCCAAAGAGCATGTCCCCACAGTGAGGACCCCTGGTGCACCTCCATTATGGGTTGTTGTGCATGTCATGGTGAAATGCATTGAGGGTTTGTATGAGCTTTGGAGGGTGAGGGAGATGTACACTCTAACTCAAGTGGAACGCCACCGTGCGTTGACCACAAAATTTTCAAAAGCGTGGGGGGACTCAGCTTGGTCCCCCACTAGGTGGATCCATTGGTGCTTGGCACATTCCACCTTTTTTGCCGAGAAATGGAGGAACATTTTTCAGTTTTCCTCTATCCCAACGGAGTATCGGCATGGGCCTTACAAGAGGAAGCTCAAAAACTGTTTTAAGGGTTGGTCCTTGGTGAGGCCAAGTATGTCCCTCCGCCACATGCACCATTGCATGTCCATGAACGCCCTGGAGCAAGGGCTTTTGGGACTGGAGGCAGCCAAGGCCTCAGACATTGATGACTTTGTATGAAAAAAGACCATACATGCTTTGTGCCAAGTGTTTTGTGTTGTTTGTCCTAGGGAGGGATGGAGGAGGGGTGCGCGATAACTACCCGCGATAACTACGCGATAACTGATTTATCGCGCGATAACTAGTGCTCTAACTAGTTAGAGCAAGGTGCTGCAACTGTGTTCTAACTAGCATGGTGATTGCATTTTACACATCGTGTATGCATGTGCTCTGTAAAGTATTCTGAGACTGGACTTCTGTGTGTTGCACAAGGTCTTTGTGACCATGTTGACTGTGGATTCACGGACAAGTTCAACAATTACGACGTGTATGAGCAGTGCGTTGCTTTGAGGGCAAAGGTACAAGTGTGGTCGGGATTTTGAAACAAAGTTCACGTGTTTTGCAGCATCGGACCTGTGCAGGAGCCTAGTGGCTTATCAGTGGAACCCCTAATTAGAACGCAATTTCCGGAACACCCCCCTACCCTCAATGTTGGGGCATACCACCTAAAAAAATGGATTCAGCACCCTCAAAAACCCCCCATCCCCTTTCTTTCCCCACATAACCCGCATCATGGGGGTGGTTTCCGGGGGGGGGGGGGGGTCAAAGAGTTAGAGCACAGTTAGAACACAGTTAGTAATCGTTAATTACTCTGTCGTAATTCTGTCTGTGCTTTGTCGTAATTCTGTCCGTACTCTGTAGTATTGATGTCGTCTGTATTACGTTGTCAGGCCTATCGCTCGCGAGCGACCTCGCAGATGAGTCGCGATCGCCGGAGCCCGTACTCTGCTGCCTACTGCTAACACTCCCCTCCTAAGGCGACCTGGCGTGAAAGCAGAGCCAGAAAAAGGGCGCGCCTGGTAGATCTACTTAGTAGGAGGCAGCGAACGTCGCCGACGGGATTACTCTGTAATCTGTAATCGTGCAGCGCACTCCGGCGCGGAAAAATGTCAGCAGCGACGGGGGGTAGGGGCTCCCCATCAGCCAAAAGCCAGCAGTGAGGATCAGCACTGAGGAGGGGGGGGGGCAACCACGACAGGTGTTTTCTTTGTGTTTTTTTTTTCACGTCGAAGAGGAGGGAGGATCACAAGTAGAGAGGGTGCGTCGGCCGCAAGCAGAGCGACTGGGTATGGGCTCAGGACCCCAGTCTGAAGGAAAACGGCAACGCACGGCACGTCAGCACCACACTGGCGACACTGACGGCTGCTGCAGGCAACGACTGCGACGCCGACGACGACGACGATTGCTGCTGTCGACGACGCTGACGACGACGACGACTTCTGCTGTGGACGACGACATGTGCTGTGGACGTTTGCGCAGCAGCAAAGCGACACACCGGGACGTGCGCAGAGCACGCCGACGACGACACTGACGGCGTCAGTAAGGGTCTGCACTGGGGTCCACGTGCTCATTGTCTATACTAATTAACAATTCAAGAAGGCAGAGGCTAGGTAGAGGCCAGCTGGCATAGGCATGGGCATGACATGGTACACAGGCTTGCCTTTACCCATGGAGAGCTGCAGTATCCCGTCTTCCCACAACCCCACCACCATGACAATGGCCTGAGCACCGGATAAGTTGACCTCGTCCCGCATTTTGGCACACACCATTTCCCAAAGCGCTTGGTGGTCTTGATGAATCAGGGTGGAGGGACAGAGTCGGAGGGTCGGCGCAGAAATGAATCACTGGCAAACAGGTTTCCCTTTCTCTTTCCCAATAAAAATGCTGCTCGCCAACCCTCGACAGCCACCAAGGCCAGAGAGTCGCCCGAGGCGTTGTGTGGAACACAAGCATTAAATCATCAAACACACTGAGACACAGGGTGCTGGGCAAGAGGCGGAGGGTTAGCGCAGAAATGACTGGCAAGTCGCTCAGCTCGATACTGGTGGTGGCTGATCTGCGCTCTCGCTCTGACTCCAGGTGGCAGCCTAAAAACAAACACAGAAGCATGGCAGGACGGGAGGGAGAGCACAGGAGGGAAAAAAGCAAATCGCCAGATGCATGGGTTGGACGTGGGCTCACTCGCAGGGCCCGTGCCACAGTGGGCGGGCCGAGGTCGTCTCCCCATGTAGCTCGCTAGGACCGCCACACAGGGGTCGAGGATTCTACACGTGTCTCACCAGTTTTTGATATGCAATGACAGGCAGGACCCCTTCAGGGTCGAACCATAAAATCAGATATGGGTATACTGGCAGAGCCCTGCCGAGGCGGGCCGAGCCATCTCCCCCACATGAAAACTGCGGCAAAAATTCAGGGTAGAGCCCCTCTGGGGGCCGAACCCGACAGCAAGAATTCAGGGTAGGGCCCGTCCGGGGGCCGAACCCAACACACAAACTCAGTGTAGGGCCTCTCTGGGGGCCGAACTCGACTTACCCGTGCACTAGGGCACTAGGGCACTAGGGCACTAGGGCGCTGGGCCGAGGTGTAATGGGCACCGCATTGAGATATCGTGGGTGACATGTAGTGAAGGTAAGTGACATGCAGTCAACGTAGGTGACAAGTAGTGAATGTAGGGGACCTAATGGTGGCGGCGAGGGACGGGAGATCACAATGGGACCTGAATGCCATGCTTGGCATTGTAGGCCCGCCAGGGGTCGCACACGTGGTGCAAAAATTGGTCCCTGGTCTCCCATGTCCACTCCTGGTGACCTTTCCACTTGACAAGCCATTTCTGGACCTTGCCGTTACCCCGAGTGGAAGGCACCTCTTTGAAATCCACCACATCCTCCACCACCCAGCTGTCGTCGTGTTCGGGGGAGGGACGGAGCGTGTGGTGGTCGCATTTCAGCTTAACCCCCGACAACAGCGGCAGGGCCAGCTCGAGACGGCCTATCCCCAAAATTTGAGGTCCCTGGGCGGTAGCCACACGGTATCGACCCCCGCCCATAATTTCGAGGATCTCATATTGCCCCGCCCAAATGCGGGCCAGCTTGTGAAAATGGCGGTCCTCGCCCTTGGGCAAATTGCGGACCCAGGCGCGGTCACCCACTTCCCACAATTTTTCAGGGTGCGTCTTTCGAAATTCTTTTTCGTGTTTTTCATGGATGGCCGTCAGCTTTTGCTGAACCTCCTCACGCTCACGCCCGAGACGCAAGAAAAAATCAAGGGCGTCTTCGCACCCGTTTTCCTCCACAATGGGAGGCATGTCCCCGAATCCAATTGGATCCCTCCCGAACAAGAGATGGTGGGGAGAGTATGGCGCTATGGCACCCGGAATTAAGGTCATTGAGACCCCACAGTGCCATAGGCAATTTCCAGCACCACTGACTGGCGGGTGTGTTGGTCTCCTGTAGGTATACCCGAAGGGTTTCAACGACGCTTTTTACCGCCCTTTCGGCTCTCCCATTGGTTTTGTGATCGTAGATCACGGACTCATGGGTGGAGATGCTAGCCAAATTGCAAACGGTGGTCACAAATTTGTTATTGAAATATTTGGCGTTATCCCGCAGGATTTCATTGGGAAAGCCGGTAAGAAACACACACTTCTCCAAAAAAAGTTCCGCCAATTTGCGGGCGTCTAGACCCTTAAGGGTAGCTGGTATGGCTATAACATAGCCAGTTGCTCGGTCAACAATGACGAAGCAACAGTCCACAGTGTAACCTTTGCACACCTCGCACGTAGGGAGATGGACTATGTCCATTGCCACTGAGGCAAACGGATATTTGGGGATGGAGTAGTGGTGGCGCGTCTCGGGGTGCCGACCACACCGCGGCTTACATGTCTGACACGTGTCGCAGCGCTTGACTACATTCTCCACGAGCTCCCGCAACCGCGTGGGGGTGTATCCGTGGAATTTGTAGCGTCTGTGTAGGAGTTCCAGCGTCTTATCCACCCCTGGGTGACTGCATGAGTGCACCGCTTGTATGACCTTAGAGGCCACTGCTTTGGGCACTATCACGTAATGGTGCTCGAGGAGTTGCCCTCGGCCGTTAACATGACGGTCCGCGCGCCGGTGCTCCGCCACGCCAGTCCGAGCGGCCGCATACTCCCCTTTCAGGGCAGGGTCAGCCTCGTAGTGCAGGGCCCAGTTGTGAAACAGGAATTCAGTCGGAGGGGGCATCATGACGGTGCCCTTATCGGGCATATCTGCCTTCTTTTTGCGCCCTGCCCTACACCACGCCTGCATGGCTTGGTAGCACTGCACGTGTGTGGGGGGCCCACTCTGTGGACGTGCATTGTCATAGTAAGCGGTAAGCGTGCGCAGCATAGCCGTATGGGGACCGTCCCAACAACCAGCAGGGAGGGTGTGGCGCATCAAGGCGGCCGCGCCCTGGTACCAGCACTGTGCGTCCATATATGCCCTAGCCTGGCGTCGCTTGGACCTCCAATGCAACCCGTGTGCATCCGGGGCATTCCGTGCGTATTTGCACGAATCATGGCGCACACTGACTACGTCACCGGACACCGTGTGTGCCAGCTGGCGCACCGTAGCACGTTGGGGTCCCGTAGGCAATGCATTGACGAACGCCTGCTGCCGGCGGGCCCTTTCGGCCTGCTCCGTGAGCTCCCTGTCCTTACAGAATTCCGAGTTCCCGGCACTATGACTAACGGGCCGTAAGGCCGCACGCCACTGATGAATTGCTCCTGCCAGGCTTTGACCCGTGCTTGGCAATGTGCAGTTCACTTCCACCCCGTGGACCCGTACGTGGTCGGTACTAAGGTCCAGGTGTTGCAACCGTTCTCCATCAGGGGTGTTCCATGTGCGAGGTGGTAAGGGGGTATGGTGGGGCTCGGGGTCGACCGTGGGGCCGACCGCGAAAGTGCTGCGTCGACCCACTGCGCAGTTTCCTGCTCCGATGCATCCCAACCCGCTTGGTCGGCATCGCTCCCATGCAGGTTGGTGTCGGGGTTGGCTAGGTAAGCAGGGTATGCCCACCTAGACAACACATCCGCTGCCCCGTTGTCTTCCCCCTTGATGTAGACAACTTCTAGGGGGAACCTTGCCAAAAACTGGTGCCAATGGGACCGCCTACCCACTGGACCACCCATGCGGTCAAAGTCGTCTTTGACCCAGGACTCCAAACTATTGTGGTCCGTGCAGACTTGATTTTCACCCCCGTTTGCAGCCAGATTCTAAACTTGTACAAGGTGGCGACGATTCCGTACATTTCCTGATCCGAAATGTGCCAGTTCAACTGGCCCGTTTTGTGGTAGGACCCGTCAGGCCTTTTGGTCCGGGTGCCCTGTAACTTTTTCGAAAAAAATGCCACTGGGCGGAGGTTGCCGTTAGCATCCTCCTGCTCCAGTGTACCCCCAAACGCGAAGGTACTGGAATCAACAGTGATCCACCAGTCCTTGCTCAGATCAGGAAATTGGAGTATCACCTCCTTTTGGAAGCGTTGTTTCAGCTCCTCAAACGCCTCTTTCATTTCGGGGGTCCATTAAATTTTCCCCTGGAGTTTGTAATGTTGTACCAGCTCCTCCTGGCTCATTTTGGAAAAGTTAGCCCTTTGGCGGGTACCAGTACCAGGCAGCAAATCAGTTTGCCGTTGGTATTTTTGGGCCTTCTTTTGGGCCTTTGTGAGGCACATACCTTGCAAGGCCATTTGCAGGGGGGCGGCCATGCGCGCGTAGTCATGTATTTATACGCTGTACCACTGTGTAAACCCGAGAAATCCCTTAAGGTGGGTGGGGGTGGTAATGTCCTCCCACCGCCACTGTTCAATGGCGGCCACCTTTTCAGGGTCCCCGTGTCTACCCCCTGGTGTGAGTATGTGCCCGCAAAATTTAACGCGAGTGACAAACATTTTGCACTTTTCGGGCTTCAGGGAGAGCTTGTAGTGTGCCAAAATTTCAAACAACTCCCGTAGCTGACGCTCATGATCCTCTATACAGAGACGACTAAGTTTTTCGTTCCTCTCCAAATTGTCCCCGTCAGGGGTACGTGTAGCAGGTCATCAATGTACGGCTTTGTACCGAACCGTTTTGTGAAACTTTTCTTGTCCCCAAACCAGGTATCCAGGCAGGCCGCCACCATGCGCTAGTATGCCGTGGGTGCCGTCTTTAGGTCCATGGGGAGTATCAGCCATTCGTACAACCCCCATGGTGTCACGAAGGCCGTATATTGCCTGCTTTCAGGTGCTAAATACATTTGGTGAAACCCGTCTTAATTCAAGGTCAAAGACAGACCAAAGTGCATTTTTACCCTGCGAGAGGATCATATCCTCTATGACCGGGAGGGGAAAGGGGTCGTCGCTGACCTGGGAGTTCAGGTGGCGGTAATCAATTACCAGCCTCCACTTTCCCCCAGGCCTGGGGACCACAAAGGCCCGTTCACCCCACACCGAATTAGACTTCTACAAGAAGCCTCGGGCAATAAACTTGTTAACGAGTTCGCGGAAAGCCGCGTCTCGTATGCCGCACGTGCGGTATGGCACACATTTTTGCGGCTGTGGGGTGGCAGTTTTAAAGGGTATGGCATGCTCCCCGTGCGGCCGGAGATCCCGCGGGACCTCCTTGATGGGTGTGTGTTGAAAATTTTTTTCTTTGAAGGACTCCTGTAATTGGGCCCTTATTTCCGCACAGCGGGGGTCCGCCTAGCCCGCCTGCACGTACTGCTGCCCGCACCGACCGTTGAGACCGTGGGCGGTAGTATTTCCCCTTGGCGTCATGTTCAACGAGGTCCCGTAACCGGGGAGAGGTGTCAGTATCACCCTCATACCCACCAGCAACTGCGTCGCAGGCACTATCCCGGACGTTGCTGGAGAATGCGTCAAAAAGGACCACCCTGGTGGTCCAGCCTCTGGATGGCGGGAGGACAAAACCCGCATTGTCCTGATAAACCGATTGGTCCGCCGGCAAGTCCCACCAATCCAGGGCTATCTTGTACCCTTCGTGAACGGCCGTTAAGTGGCCGTTTGAATAATTGCGTGAATTTCACGTGAATTTACCCAAATTTTGAGGTTTTTGGGGAAAAATGCCATATTCTTGGTTCATTCCAAGGGATTTGAGGGGCCAAAATTCCTCCCCTAGCTTTGTTACGCATCATCCAATGAAAGTCCCGCCCCAAAAGCATCCATCATGTCCGAACCGTGCCCAAAACGAGAGGTGCCGGAACCCGGGGGCCTGTAGCCGATTCACGGCCGTGAATTCACGGGAATTCGTACGACATTTGCACGAATTCGCACGAATTTCGTACGAATTTCGTACGAATTTCAAGTGAATTCACGTGAATTCATACCAATTTCACCCTTGTGCACCCCCTCATTTGTCCTAACACCCGGGGTACCTCCCCCCCAAACACCCCTGCAGGCACCCTGGCTACAGGCAACATGTGCACATGTGTGTGGGTGTGCCTTTGTGTGGGGTGTGTGGGTTTTTGTGGGTTTGTGTATGGTTGTATGGTTGGGTTTGCATGTGGGTGGATGTGTGACTTCCTGTTTGTTTCTACGTGCGGGCGTGCGTCTGTGTGTTGGTGTGTGTGAGGATGTGGGGGCCACCCGACCACATACGCACACAAACCCGCCCCAAACCTCACACCAACACCCACACACCCACACACACAACCACGGACCCATGGATACACACCCACACACAAACACGCACCCACGCGCACAAACCAATCATTACACACACACACACACACACATCCACTGTCCAGGTACGTATGAGGGTGTGTGGGCGGGCAGTGTGTGGGTATGGGTCGAGTGGGGGGCTGTTTGCTTTCATTGAGGGTATGTGTGTGTTTGTGCATGGGTGTGTGTGTGTCTCTGTGTGGGGGGGGGTGTATGACTGTCTTTTTGGTTATGGGTGTGGGCGTGCGCCTTTGTGTGTGGGGCGGGTGAGGATGTGAGGAGCACCAAACCAGATATACGCACAAGCCATACACACACACACACACACACACACACACACATACAGACACACCCTTCCAGCACCTCACACCAACACGCACATACACACAAACACACACAACCGGACACCCAACTACACATGGACACAACGACCCACCCACCCACCCACACAAACACATCCGCAGAAACCCATCCACACACACAGGCAGACACACATACACACACACACACACAACCCCCCCCCCCCCCCCTAAACATCTAACCGTGGCACATCCACTGTCCAGGTACGTATGAGGGTGTGTGAGCGGGCAGTGTGTGGGTGTGGGTCGAGTGCATGGGGGGCTGTTTGCTTTCATTGAGGGTATGTGTGTGTTTGTGCATGGGTGTGTGTGTGTGTATGTGTGTGTGTGTGTGTTTGTGTGTGTGTGTGTGTGCCGGGGGGGGGGGGCAGGTACAGGGAAATGTGTGTGGGTGTGGGGACTTCGTTATTGCATAGGTGGTGTTGGCGTGGCTCTTCTGCCAGTGTCCTGCAAAAATGGCACGAAATTCGCACGAATTTCGCACGAAATTCGTACGAAATTCGTGCGAATTTCGTACGAATTTCGTACGATTTTCGTGCGAATTTCATACGAAATTCGTCTCCAAAGTGTACCGTGAATGTGGTTGTTTGCATGAATTTGCATCATTTTCATGCAGAACAAACACACTCAGCCCATAGCACACAGCACAGCAACACAACAACAACACAGAAGAACAACACAGCCACCCCATATCACACATCACAGCAACACAACAACAACACAGAAGAACAACACGGTCAGGTCATCAGCAACAGTCACCAATGAGGAGCAGCAGACAGACGAAGCACAACAAGCAGCAAGCAAAACAACGGTACCAACACAGCCGAAAAGCAGGCATTACACACACATCATGACCATCAGCAGCAACAAACACAAACGACAGACAGTCACAAACTACAAACAGCACAAAAGTATTGTCCCACATGATTCAACAACAGGCAGCCACCCATCCAACCATCCACACCCACTCATAGCACACAGCACAGCAACACAACAACAACACAGAAGAACAACACAGTCAGGTCATCAGCAACAGTCACCAGTGAGGAGCAGCAGACAGACGAAGCACAACAAGCAGCCAGCAAAACAGCGATACCAACGCAGTCGAAAAGCAAGCATTAAACCCACATAATGACATTCAGCAGCAACAAACACAAACGACAGACAGTCACAAACTACAAACAACACAAAAGTATTGTCCCACATGATTCAACAAAACCACCCAAGAACCCAAGAACCACCAATGCATGCACATACCACCCAGGCACGCACACACCATGCACCCACGCCCACACAAACAACAACCCCTCCGACCAGGCACACCCACACACACACAAAAATGACACAAATTCATGCAAATTGTTTGAACTTCGTACGAATTTCGTACGAAATTCGTACGAAATTCGTACGAAATTCGTAACAACCACATTCACGGTACGTATTGAGGGACGAAATTCGTACGAAATTCGTACGAAATTCGCACGAATTTCGTGCGAACTTCGTACGAATCTCGCACCATTTTTGCAGGACACTGGCAGAAGAGCCACACCAACACCACCTATGCATGTACCGGAGTCCCCACACCCACACACATTTCCCTATACCTGCCCCCCCGGCACCCACACACACATAAAGTGCAGCAATGTACACACACACACACACACCGCACAGACACACACACACACACACACAGGAGGAGGGGGCCACCCCTTCTTTCATGTACCGCAATATCCAAAGAAACTCCCGGGGGGGCTGGCGCCCTCGGCCTAGGCACACCCCCGTGAACACGGGAAGGGGGTCAAGGGGAAGCAGCTACAACAGCAAAAGCAGCACGAGCAACCGCCCTCTTTGGAGGAGGATGAGTTACCTGACGCCCTCCTTCGTGAACAAGTGTATGTGCCCTACACTAATGGTGTCTACCCGGGGGTTGTCACCACGGTTGTGGGGGGGGGGGCGAGGCGGAGAGTGTGGGTGGAAAACTTAGGGGAAAAGGAGATGTTTCGGGTTGGGATGCATCTGAGGTATGCCTCTCATGTTGCAGCAGTGACCCATTGGGAGCAGCAAAAGGCTGCAGCTGCAGGTAAGAAGGCCGCCAAGGCCAAAAAGAAGCCTAACCCCGAACCAGACGCTGACCCGCCAGTTGAGCCACCAAGCCAGCTAAGCCGGAACCCAAGCCTGAGGCTAAGCAGGTCCCTCAGCCCTAGCCCAAAGCTGCCCCTGAGGCCGCACCCATGGAGGCGGATGCCCCAGCGCCACCCTCGGCCCAACCGGCAGCCCAACCACGTACCCAAACCCATGACCAGGCCCCGGATGGGGGCGAAAGCGAGGCCACGGCCCCCCTTCGGGAGGACCCGACAGGCCCTAGCCCTGTGCTGTTGATTGCTCTGTGTGCTTGTTGTTGTCTGTGTCATGTTTGTAATTTGTCTTCATGGTTGCTTGCACATTGCTGCATTTTGTGCATGGTCGCACGTAGAAAAAACCTGTGAAGAGAAAAGGAGTACCCTCCCTAACCTTAACCGCACTGCAACAAGCAAGACACCCTCCTAACCCCACACCCAGACACTCAGGTGTAAGTGGGGGTCTCCTTGCCCCCCCCCCCCCAACCCTAGACGTGGTTGATTACGCTCCTATGGTTTGACCCAATGGACCCCCCCACCCCACCCTCATGCATCTACTAGCAACTATCACCTTTGCCCTTCCCAACAACTGTGTGAGCAATGCAACAATGGTTTGACCAGAATGGACCCCCCACCACTGCATCCACTATCACCTATAACCTATGCCCTTCCCAACAAATTTGTGAGCAACGCAACAAAGCATAAGAAACATAATGTGTATAATGGTTTGATTTGTTATGTGTGTTCTAGTGTAGAACAAATCTAGGGTAGAATGATTCCTGTTCTATTCTACGTTCTAGCTAGATGTTGTAGGCTAGAACGCCCTCGCGATGTCGTTTTAGGCTAGAACGAAATTGTGCGTGCTAGCGTGTATCTAGGGATCTACAAAACAAATTGTTCAATATCCAATGTGTGCAACAAATAGCAGTGACAAGACAAAATTGGGGCCGATTCGTACGAATTCGCACGAAATTCGTACGAAATTCGTACGAATTCGTACGAAATTCGTGCGAATTTCACATTCTTGTGAATCTGTGAATCTACCGTGAATTTATGCGTGAATTTGGGTGCGTGAATTTCACATTCACGGCGATCTCACCAAATGTGTTGAACCATGCGGCTACTTCAAAACTGTAAATTGCACACATTTGTTGGATCTTACTTTGGGCGAAGATAGCACGACAAAAGCACACGATAGCACCAAGTTACGAGCAAAACACAGCAAAAATAGGTGAAATTCACGGTACCGTGAATCTCGGATTCAAACGGCTGGTTCACGAAGGGTACACTCTCCTAATTCCCAAAACCAATCATGTGCCTTCCATACAGGGACAATCATTATCCCTTGGGCCTGGTACATGATGGCCTTGAGGACGACATCTTGCATTCTAGAGAAGGGGGCATTAATCCATAGGTGGTCCCGGCCCCAGTCCTTGGAGAAGGCATCCTGGGCCTGCGTCCAATACCGTGGGAACTGGGCATTGCATTTTTGGGCGAATGCATCAACCATGGACTGCTGCTCCCTTCCTGAAACCCCTGCCCATGCCAGAATCTCTTGCTTGAGACTCGGCAGTACTGCGTATGCCTTGGTTTTATAAGTACGACCAGCTGACTTATGTAGCGCCTTGCGCCGAGCTGCGGTTGGTAGTGCCTGAGCCTTCTTAGAAATGCGGACGGGTCGTACCGAGGTGGTACCTGAACTGGACCCTGGGAAGCGACCGTACCGCTGGACGACCTGTTTGTCCGTGGGGGGGTCCGTACCGGAGAGACTGCATGGGTTGTCTTGTGGGGGGTTCTGGAAGGGTCTCTCCCCTCCATTGCCCGTTGTGGTTCTGGTGGTATCCCCACCCCCCGGCGAAGCTGTCTGGGAACGCGGTGTGGACGGGGGAGGGGGTTTTGAGGGGCCGAGCTAAAATAGGCTCGCCCTCTTCTGACTCGGCCTCGGATAACCCTTGCTCGCACTCGGTACCGCTGCTGGGATCTACGGCTAAATGACACCCACACTGTCGCAGGCACTGGCACCTAAACCGCTGTGGCTCGACCTCGGGGGGGGGTATGAAGAGGGGAACTCCGTCCCCGGCCTCCCTCGTGGCGGTAGGGGGGGGTATGGGCCGTGGTGGCTTGTACCTAGCTTGAGCTATGGTTATCCACTCCATGGAATGTGGGGGTCTGGTTGGAGGAAAATCCGCGTACTGCGGGTCCCCCATGCTGTCTTCATATTCTTGAACCAAACAGTACGAATCGTCACAATCAAATTGCCTATCTGGTGCCACTAAACCTATGGGGTGTAACAAAGTAAGGGGGTGCATAGTAACCCCCCCTTACGGAGTTTGACTTTGCCCCCCCTCCCAAACATGTGTCCCGGTTGTTTTTCTCCACCTTGGGTGGTCCAACACACTTCCCTATGTCCACTCTAGAGGTGTATAACTTCGTTTACCCGGAACTCCATGGTGTGTCGATTTCGCGAAACCCCCCCAAAACTCAGTAACCCCCCTTACTGACACCCTTACTACCGCAGTAACCCAACTCAGTAAGGGGGGTTACTGACCCCCTTAGTGACTGAGTAACCCCCTTACTCACTCAGTAACCCCCCCGTACTGACCCCCCTTACTGAGTTAGTAACCCTCTTACTGACCCCCCTTACTGTGTTTTAACCGTAGCAACACTAGGGCATGAAGAAATCAGGCAAGTATCAAATGTATCACTCAGCCCTTCGTCGTTTGCGTGCCAACAAAGCCTCCCCTTGTCGTCCCTTGGCCTTGCGCAATTGTACACCCACCGCGAGTGCATCCGTGTTGACCACATATGGGCCATACCACGCCTCGTCACTCGCGGCTTCTTCAAGCACCAACGTCTCATACTGTTTTTCAACCGGACTTTCAAGGTCCGGTTGCGGTACTCAATGGGGATGCTAGAGAACAGGTACAAAGACCTATACATCCCCAAAATTTTGCCACTGTGACACGCGGCCCAATGGGCCCACGGTGTGGGCTTCCACCCCAAGGCACTCCAACACTCGCCAAACTGACGGGCATGTGCCTGAGCTTGGGCAATTTGAGTGGGGGTGAGGTACTCCTTTTCCCTCCACAGACTACATACATACCTGCGAAAGACCGCAACAATAGCTTAATGAGGACACGGGCACGCATTCCTCTCTCCCCGACCACCTCACACTCAAAGTGGCTACACAAGATCACAACCAACTTGTGTGGTGTTTGGTGATTCCTCCAGAACAAGGCACTGGAGGTCAGACTAAACTTTCCCTCCTTTGTTTGTTTCTGCTGCAAGGGTTTAGAAGGTGGGATTGCCTAGTACCGGTAAGCTCTGCCTCAGCTTGTACATGCTGATGGAGTTCCTGTAACTCCTTCACAGCACCACGCTTGCTGTGGTCGGCCGCTACCCAATCCTCAACCATCCAACCCACCCGTGTCACAATGGCATTTAAAACACGGCAGGCACAATGATTATAATCACCAATGCGCCGCCTTGGTGGGACGGAGGTAAGAAAAGAGCCCCAACGGCACAGGGCCTCGACAAAATCGGTGGGAACCATGCTTCCCACATTGCCACAACACCAACACTTGTCGCTAGGGTTACTGACTAACATCAGCTTTCCATCCCCGGTGACAAACACCTCAAAAGTGTACCTTGTACCCCCCCACATTATATCCCGATGCTGCTCAAGGTCTTCAACCTCCCTGTCTAGGCCGGCAAGCCGGTCGACGGCACGGAGGCATCGTCCATCGTCAGGACCATCAAGGGCCCACCATGTGGCCCACCTCCTTACATCGCTGGCTCGACTCGGGGTACCCCACACGTGGACGTAGACGTCGCAGCGCGTGGCCGATGTGCGCCACAGGGGTGTGGCATCTGGGGCACCCGCTCCTCACAATCTGTTGAGCGAACATAGCGAAGTTGCTGCACGCATTGTTGGGGGCACCATTGTCCCTCTTGAAAATCGCGAGGTTTCGGCTTCTGGACACTAAATTGAACTGCACCATGCAACGGTGCAACCCAAAGTTTTTGGGTTTTGTTCACTGTTGTGGTGATTTCCTTATCGAGCACTTTGGTAAGGTGGTCATACTCTGCGAAAGGGAGGCGGATGTGGAAACACGGCACGTGGGGGTGGCGAGCTGCGATGTCGAGGATAAAATCGGAAAGCACACACGGTGCCCTCCTGTCGAAGAGGGGGAAAGTCACCTTGACGGAACCAAAATCCGTATCCGCGGGAAACTCAAGGAACTCACTCGCATGCTTAACAACCGCACCATGCTCGACAAACCCATCCCCCCCCCCGTACCCGCGTGTCCCAACTAGGTTATTGACATGGTTGACCCACGTTAGGACGGGCGGGAAGGCAGCCAGCAGCTCAGCACAAGCCATGGCACTCCGGGGCCACAAAAAGTCTAAAAGGAGAACAAAAGTGTGCAGGAAGGACACATCGAAAAACTCAGTAAGGGGGGTCAGTAAGGGGGTTACTGAGTCAGTAAGGAGGGGGTTACTGAGTCAGTAAGGGGGGGGTTACCGAGTCAGTAAGGGGGTTACGGAGTCAGTAAGGGGGGTTCAGTAAGGGGGGTTACTGCTCAGTAAGGGGGTTACTGACCCAAGGTCAGTAACCCTTACTGACCCAAACGGGGGGGGTTACTGACTTTTTTCAACTTTGTCTACCGAGGGCATACTGGCGGAGAGGCTTCCCCACAGGGTTATTCCTCATCGAGTTGAGGAGCTGGTCAACACTGGAGGGGAGAGGGGTTAGATGGAGAAATTTGAGGGTCGGGAGGTGGTGGCGCAGTTCCCTCCAAAGGGTTGTGGCCCATCCCCTCCCCCCGAGGTAGCTGTTGCGGGTGGGGCTGCGCATGTCGATGTGGATGACATCGGGGGAGGGGTCGAGGGAGGCTGCCCAGCCCACGATGTCATCCACCCCCAGTGCCTCCGACTCGTACGTTGCCTCCTCCAATTGATGGTGGGCAACGGGGAGGGCTTGGTAGTGGGCGAGGGTGTCGGCTGAGGGGTCGGGGCGCGAGGCCAGGCTTGCGAGTTGAGACATAGTCTGCTGCGACATTGTTAAAAGAGAAGAACGCGAGGGCTTTGAGAGCTATAACAAAGCGAAAGAGTGGGGTCAGTAAGGGGGTTACTGAGTCAGTAAGGGGGGGGTTACGGAGTCAGTAAGGGAGGGGTTACTGAGTCAGTAAGGGGGTTACGGAGTCAGTAAGGGGGGTTCAGTAAGGGGGGTTACTGCTCAGTAAGGGGGTTACTGACCCAAGGTCAGTAACCCTTACTGACCCAAACGGGGGGGGGTTACTGACTTTTTTCAACTTTGTCTACCGAGGGCATACGGGCGGAGAGACACATGTCCTCCCCTATTTTGGACATGGAGAACATAAATATGCGCCTAGGTCCTAGCAATATGGGCAGATGTGGTAATGGCAGAGGTGTCCATTTTGGGGGGGTTACTATGCACCCCCTTACTGTGGGACACCCCACTACAATGACCTTGATCTTAGTGTCCGTGGGGGGGGGCATTTGGCACTGTTGTGCCAATGCAACTTGTGTGCTCACCACATCCCATAGTGGGACAGCGGCAGCGGCTCTTTGGGACATGCCGCTGCCAAAGACAGCCATCGGGTGGGCCGTGTAGGGGCGCATGTGGCGGCGGGCTTTATCCAAGTCGGCCCGCGTGCAAGTGCGTGGCAGCTTGTATAACTGCCGCACACTAGCTTGCATGTCGATCATCCGCTCAACAAGGGAACCAGCCTCCTCCACGGGGGTATCAGAGTCGTCACCGCCGTCACTTGGGATGCCCAAGGTTATCCCCGTGCCCGCTATGGCAACGTTGGTGACGTTGGCGCCTAGCAGGGCGCTTGCCACGCGTGCAAGGCACTTCTTGCGTTGTGCCTTGGTCTTGGGGTCTTTGAGGGCTTCCAGTGGTGTAAGGGTGAGACGTTGTAAGTGCGCCTCAAACGTATCCACCGCCGCTTCCATTATAAAAAGCTGTGCACAAGGAAAACGGCATCCTTGTTGCGTTGGTCTCTACTCATCAATTGGGGGCAGTAAGGGGGGTCAGTAAGGGGGTTATTGACTCGGTAAGGGGGTCAGTAAGGGGGGGGTTACTGAGTCAGTAAGGGGGTTACTGAGTCAGTAAGGGGGGGTCAGTAACCCCCTTACTGACTCAGTAAGGGGGTTACTGACCCCCCCTTACTGACTGAGTAACCCCCTTACTGACTTAGTAACCCCCCCGTTACTGACCTCCTTACTGAGTCAGTAACCCCCTTACTGACCCCCCTTACTGACCTAGAAAGTGGTGTACCGAGGCAACTGTTTTTCTAGGGGTTGAATGTGGTTTCACTCTTTTAGATGGTATGCCCATGCCATGGACACTAGCAAAGCGTTGCACAACACAAAAGGACATTGTCTGCACCCTCAAGTCACAAGAGTTGGAAAGATTGTTGATATCGGTGGACCTCTCATGAAACACATCATCACTGCGCCAACCACATTGTCATTGCTCAAAAAAGGAATTGGACGTGCTTTTAGGCACCCGATGACGCACCCAGTCATGAGCCCGTTCACGCGCCCAATCACGCATCCAATGACCCATCCCTTCATGAGCCCTTTCACGCACCCATTGACGCGTCCATTAATTCACGTGTCTAATGACCCATCCGTTCGGGAGCCCATTCACGCACCCATTCACGCGCCCATTCACGCACCCATTCACGCGCCCATTCACGCGCCCATTCACGCGTCCAACCACCCATCCATTCATGCGCTCAGTCGCACGCCCAACGACGCGTGCACCTGCATGCTTCACTACTTCTTCCCTTGTCCGATCACCTGCAGCAACTCATTCTTGTGCCTTGCTACCACCTGTGCCTCTGTCTCTGCCTTTTCTCGTGCCGAGCGTTCTTCGGCGGTCTTCTGCTTTTCGGCTTGGACCGCCTCTTGGAGCGTGCGCACTTGCGCTTCCAACTCCACGATCCTACCTTTCTGCTGAGCGGTCACTTGCCGCATTGCGGCCACGTCCGCCTCTGCTTTGGACGCCTTACCCTTGGCGGCCTCCTTCACGATCCTCTCGAGGCGGTCCGGTAGTCCCACAAGCGCGCTCATTGTGTCTTGTGTGTCCTCTGGGACTACCTCACTGACCGACTCGGAGACAGCACGCCTGACAACCGCACGGAGCTCCAACACCGTCCACGTGTCCCCAACTTGAGGAGCCCCCCCCCCCCCCCCGCCCTCAACGTTCCTCTGCTGCCCCTGCCTCTTCCTCTTGTCCTTCCCTTGGGACGGGGGGGAGGAGGACTGGGACGAGGTCTTCGACTGTCCAGCAGGGGAGGGGGGCTGCTCATCCTCGGGCGCCTCTCGCTTGATCCCCCTCCCCGAGGGCCCCATGCGGTGCTGCTCCTCAAGCCACGCTTGCTGCGCAGTTTCTGCAAGCCCCGTTGCCGGCCCGCCCACGCCACAGATTTGCCCAAGTCCGCGCAGCTTCATCCGCTTCCCATTTTCGTCGATGCAGATGTAATAGTGCGCGGTGTTGGCACGTGAGAAGCTCGTCCAAAGCCAAAATCGCGGCGCCGGCTGGCCCGCGGCCTCCACTCCATCCACGGCCACGGGCAGCTGCACCTTCACCGTTTGCATGGTCTTCCCCTCATGCAACGCTGGGCGGGAAGGGTAACTAAACGATTTCAACTGAAGACCTCCGCCACGTACAAGGAATTAACTAGCCCCTTTATTTGCTTTGGGGCATATCAACCTACACATACCTTGAATTTTAGCTCAAATTCTTTGTGCCTCGTGGTCTGCCCAACAGACCACACGGCAGACCCCTGCATTGAGGACAACGGGGGTTGATCCCGTGGGCCACTGTACGGTATTCACCGAGGTCGGACCCACCACTGTTGCAGCCTGGAGTGTGGCCGGCTTTGCACTACCCGCCTTGGGTGCCACGTCCTCCAAGGGGAGATCTGCCGGGATCAACCGGGGCAGCAAGTCAACGGTAGCCTACAACACATAGGGATGCGGGCAACCCCCTTCCACACCCTCTCAGAGCCCACTCCTACCCTAACCCGGTTACAACTCGTAAAACTCAGGAAGGGGGGTCAGTATGGGGGTTACTGACTCAGTAAGGGGGGTCAGTAAGGGGGGGTTACTGAGTCAGTAACGGGGTTACTGAGTCAGTAAGGGGGGGTCAGTAACCCCCTTACTGAGTCAGTAAGGGGGGGGATTACTGAGTCAGTAAGGGGGTTACTATATATAACCCAACCTTACTGACTCATGCAGTAACCCCCTTACAGTCAGTAACCCCCCCCCCTTACTGAGTCAGTAACCCCCCTTACTGACTCAGCAACCCCCCCCTTACTGTCAGCTGGCATTTGTCTGTGCCTGTGGTCTGTGACTATCTGTGACTGTTTGTGACTGTCTGTGACTATCTGTGACTGGTCTGTGACTGTGTGTGACGGAAATCAGTGACGGATGTAATTGGGGGGGTGGGTGTCCCTCCCTCCCCCCCCCCCCCCTGTTGTGACGAGGCAGGCGACGAGAGAGGCATGTGTGTGCGGCAGGGTACAGGCAACAACAAACAGTTTTTTTTCGTTTCTGGGTAGTCCACCAGGGTTCTTATTCACTGTCACTGTGCAGCAGGGTTCTCATTCACTGTCACTGTCACTGTCAGTACCACTTTCCTCGTCACTGACAGTGAGGGCGCTTGCCGACATGCCGCGGCAGAAACACACGGCGGATCACACTGACATTGCACTTTCTTTCGACCCATGACAGAACTGTGACAAAGGGGCAAAACAGGCAGCAATGCATACAAAAAATAGCAAAGGGAAAAAAGGAAAGAAACACATTCACCTGATGGCATGCACACATGTAGTCCCCCTTCTTGCCTTGGGGGTTGTCCCGCACGTGACCCGAGGCCGCCAGCACGGAGATGTCCATAATGGGCATGCGGGGGGGGGCAGCAGGTTCCACCGCCAGACCGTCACCTCGTCGTTGTCAGTGGTGGGCACTTGGAACCCTGCAAATCGACCCCCATTAACAACGAGGATGGTGCCCGGCCTGGTCTTCAGGACCATGCGGCAACCGCCGACACCCGGCTGCGGTAGCGGGGCGTCATCCTGGTGTTGCACCCGGAATGGGCATTCACTCGGCGCCGGGGTGGTGTCCTGAGGGACAGGGCTAGCATCGAACGGCACAGCAGCATAATGTGCCGTCAGCAACTCGCCTCCACCCGGCATCAGGCATGTCAGCATTGTGGGGAAGTGGCTTGGCAGTGCGTTGCTGGGCTGGGCTGCTGGCGCCTCATTCGCGGGCTCATCGCAAGCGGTGCACAACACACCCTTGTGTGTCCCACACAACAACGCTTGCTTGCACCCGAAACACCGCGCACTCGACCCACCCACCTTCCGCCTGCACGACACCACACCACACACTTCCTTGCCCACCGCCTCCGCCTCACGCCGTGCCCATGGGGGGGGGACCACGGGGTCTGTGACATCGTAGTCAACCGGGACAGTTGACAGTCCGTAAAATGCAACCACGCGCGGGAGGGCATCCATGTCACCGGGCGCAGGGAGGTCCAAGGCCTTAGGAATACCCCCCCCCCCCCAATGGACTAACAAACTACGAATGATCCACAGGTCGTTGCGGCGCATTCCCATCGGCACTTCATGCCACGGGTCGGGGGTGCATCTTGTGGACCCGTACACAAATGTGCTCTCGGTGCCATCAAGCACGTCCAAGTCCATGGTCACGGGAGAGAATGCCGACCATGCGAATTGACCGCTTGGCAAAAAATCAGGCGGAAAATCGCGGTGCGGAAACTGCGGGTCATGTGTATTGGCGATGATATAGGCCAATCTGTCACCATGTGGCAGAGCTGGGTAGCTTCATCGACCTGGTGCCGCACATGTGCAGCCCAGCGCAAGAGCGCGGGTAAGGGGTGCTCGACACCCGGGAACTGGGTCCTCACCAAACCCGGCGGGGGGGGAGGCGGCACACCGTACACCACTTGCCGTGCGGGACCATCCTCAGGGCGCGCATACGTGGGCATGGTGCTATTGAAAATGTTCTTGCGCAGTTTGTGGTCCAAACCACCAAACTCACTGCGGAGGTCTGCCGTAAACGAGGCAACCCCACCTTGAGCAAACCAATGCTCGAACTCGAGCAACTTTTCCTTGACGTGGTTAACCATTGGGGCAGGGGTGCTAGGACCTAGGCGTATATTTATGTTCTCCATGTCCAAAATAGGGGAGGGCATGCATGTGTCTCTCCGCCCGTATGCCCTCGGTAGACAAAGTTGAAAAAAGTCAGTAAACCCCCCCCGTTTGGGTCAGTAAGGGTTACTTGTACCCTTCGTGAACCGGCCGTTTGAATCCGAGATTCACGGTACCGTGAATTTCACCCAATTTTGCTGTGTTTTGCTCGTAACTTGGTGCTATCGTGTGCTTTTGTCGTGCTACCTTCGCCCAAAGTAAGATGCAACAAATAGGTGCAACTTAGAGGTTTAAAGTCCCCGCATGGTTTAACACATTTGGTGAGATTCGCGTGAATGTGAAATTCACGCACCTAAATTCACGCAGAAATTCACGCTCGATTCACAGATTCACGAGAATGTGAAATTCGCACGAATTTCGTACGAATTCGCACGAATTTCGTACGAATTTCGTACGAATTTAGGCTCCTTTCCACTCTTTCGCTTTGTTACAGCTCTCAAAGCCCCCGCGTTCTTCTCTTTTAACAATGTCGCAGCAGACTATGTCTCAACTCGCAAGCCTGGCCTCGCGCCCCGACCCCTCAGCCGACACCCTCGCCCACTACCAAGCCCTCCCCGTTGCCCACCATCAATTGGAGGAGGCAACGTACGAGTCGGAGGCACTGGGGGTGGATGACATCGTGGGCTGGACAGCCTCCCTCGACCCGTCCCCCGATGTCATCCACATCGACATGCGCAGCCCCACCCGCAACAGCTACCTCGGGGGGAGGGGATGGGCCACAACCCTGTGGAGGGAACTGCGCCACCAACTCCCGACCCTCAAATTTCTCCATCTAACCCCTCTCCCCTCCAGCGTTGACCAGCTCCTCAACTCGATGAGGAAGAACCCTGTGGGGAAGCCTCTCCGCCCGTATGCCCTCGGTAGACAAAGTTGAAAAAAGTCAGTAACCCCCCCCGTTTGGGTCAGTAAGGGTTACTGACCTTGGGTCAGTAACCCCCTTACTGAGCAGTAACCCCCCTTACTGAACCCCCCTTACTGACTCCGTAACCCCCTTACTGACTCGGTAACCCCCCCCTTACTGACTCAGTAACCCCCCCCTTAGTGACTCAGTAACCCCCTTACTGACCCCCCTTACTGAGTTTTGTGCTGTGTCCTTCCTGCACACTTTTCTTCTCCTTTTAGACTTTTTGTGGCCCCGGAGTGCCATGGCTTGTGCTGAGCTGCTGGCTGCCTTCCCGCCCGTCCTAACGTGGGTCAACCATGCATGTCAATAACCTAGTTGGGACACGCGGGTACGGGGGGGGGGGATGGGTTTGTCGAGCATGGTGCGGTTGTTAAGCATGCGAGTGAATTCGTTGAGTTTCCTGCGGATACAGATTTTGGTTCCGTCAAGGTGACTTTCCCCCTCTTCGACAGGAGGGCACCCTGAGTGCTTTCCGATTTTATCCTCGACATCGCAGCTCGCCACCCCCACGTGCCGTGTTTCCACATCCGCCTCCCTTTCGCAGAGTATGACCACCTTACCAAAGTGCTTGATAAGGAAATCACCACAACAGTGAACAAAACCCAAAAACTTTGGGTTGCACCGTTGCATGGTGCAGTTCAATTTAGTGTCCAGAAGCCGAAACCTCGCGATTTTCAAGAGGGACAATGGTGCCCCCAACAATGCGTGCAGCAACTTCGCTATGTTCGCTCAACAGATTGTGAGGAGCGGGTGCCCCAGATGCCACACCCCTGTGGCGCACATCGGCCACGCGCTGCGACGTCTACGTCCACGTGTGGGGTACCCCGAGTCGAGCCAGCGATGTAAGGAGGTGGGCCACATGGTGGGCCCTTGATGGTCCTGACGATGGACGATGCCTCCGTGCCGTCGACCGGCTTGCTTAATGGACTGCGTCACGTGCAGGTTGGGGAATCGAAGATTCCCCCCCTGGGTAAGCTCAATGGCAAAAAATGCCATGAGGCGGGGGTGGGACACCCCCGTGGGGGAGGCCTTGGGAATCCCCGACCCCCGGTGTACATCAAGGGCATTAAAAAAAAAGGCAGTGCCCCTCTTGAATGGCACAGCCCTCTCCACCCAAGGGTCAGGGAACCCCGAACTGCTGGAGGGCACAAAAAGAAAATGTGACCCATCCTCCTCCTCATGATTATGGGTTAGCATAATAAGGCAATTGACAATCAATGTGCCTTCAGGAATGGTGTAGGGGGGGGCGTCGCGATGGAGGTGCTGGGGGGTGTGGTCATAGCTCGAAATTTCGGCCATGTCAAGGATGGTGCAGCTCCATCCAACCCCCCCCACCACAGTCTTCTTCGCCGTCTCAAGCACACGATCTGCCACCCTTTTGAGGACTGGCAGATCATGGAGCTTGTGGGGGTTGTGCCTGTGGTGGTTGGCACCCCCATAGTTGCCATACAATGTACGGCGGGTCCCAGAATCTTGGGGCCTGCCGACAATGGGGGGGTTCTCATTGAAAATGGGTGCCTTCTCTGAGAGAGGCACCCTATCCAAATCATCCAAAAGACTTTGCAGCTGAATGTCACTCAAAAAATCGTGCTCCAGGAGGTGGTTGACCACCAGCTTTCCCCCCACCGTGAGCACAAGGTCATTGGGGTCCCTATTAAAGGCCCCCAAGGGCTCGGCGGCAACCACCTCCTCCGCCTCCCCAATAAGGGGGGGTGTTGCCCCAAATGGAAAAAGAATCACCCCCTGCCCCGAAATAATGTTGGGAGTGGTGACCCCATACCACTCACGCTCCCACTCCCTTGTGGGGCAAAGGGAGTGCATGGGGAGCTTGTTTTCGGGGTCGTCAGTGCAGACCCGGCGGGTGTTGTGGGTGAGGGGTTGGGGGAACCAACCATCCGACTTCCCCTTCCCCTTACCCGGTCGGATCCTTACCTTCTGGACACTAATCATGAGGGGGTTGTGGGGCTTCTCCTTCCTCCCCCCAGCCCCCACCCCCCCCGCATCCTCCTCCTCCTCCTCCACTTCCTCCTCCTCCTCCTCCTGACCCACATAGAGGGTCGTCTTCGTCCCCGCACCCTTCTCGGCATGGGCGGTGACGGACTCCACCACCGCGTCCACATCGTCCGGATGAAGCTGGATCAAAAATCCAGCAACCCCTGGATTTACCTCTAGCAACTCGAAGATGTAGTTGCTGAGAACCAGGGGGTCTCGCTTGTCCGCCATGAAGGGGGACTTATGGACAAGGAGTCCAAAGTCCACACCATGTTCAAAGCGGGTCGCCACAGGGCGCCTCACATTGGCATCACCCATCGTAAACCCCTCAGGACCGCCAAGGCGACGGACCCCAAGGAGCTTTTGATGGTGCTCGCACCAAGCGTGGGCAGCAGCAAGGGCCATTATCAAAGAATATGAAAGCTTTGAGAGCTAAAGCGAAAAGGGGAAACATAAAATGAAGCGCGATAACCCACGCGATAACCCACGCGATAACTAGGTTATCGCGCGATAACCCCCGCGATAACCCCCGCGATAACTAGGTTATCGCGCGATAACCCACGCGATAACTAGTGCTCTAACCCCGTTCTAACCCCGCGATAACCAGTTAGAGCACACAAAGATCAAATCGCAAAAAGTGCAAAACGGGCAATATCGAGCAAACGAAACATGGAAGGCACATTGTTGCATCATAGTGCACCCATGTAACATGTGAAATTCCGGGTTCCAACCACATTAACAACACCCAAAATTGGGGGGGTTCCGCACCACGCCCTAGAACGCTGCATCCCAGGTGCCGGTTTACGCTGTTCACAGCCGCCAGCCACGAGCTTGCCTCAAAGACCTTCCTGGTGCAACAACACCAACGAAATACACCACCGGGACTATTTTAGCTCCAGAGCACTCCAGAGCGGCCCATGTTTGCTAGGTAGCGCTGAGCCTCGCACCGCCATTGTTCTGCCAATATGGGCAGATGTGGTAATGGCAGAGGTCCATTTTGGGGGGGTTACTATGCACCCCCTTACTGTGTTACACCCCAAGATCTGGCGCCATGCGCTTACACCAAAATCCCCTGTAACGGTCCCATTCGGGCTCAAACGTGGCCCAGTCCCCTCGGAAGACCGGCCTCTTGAGGAGGTCTTTAATGACTTGCCTAGTCTCGGGGTCTAGGGTTTCTAACTCCAGCTTGTCGGTGCCGAACATGTACCCTTCATGAACCGGCCGTTTGAATCCGAGATTCACGGTACCGTGAATTTCACCTATTTTTGCCGTGTTTTGCTCGTAACTTGGTGCTGTCGTGTGCTTTTGTCGTGCTATCTTCGCCCAAAGTAAGATCCAACAAATGTGTGCAATTTACAGTTTTGAAGTAGCCGCATGGTTCAACACATTTGGTGAGATCACCGTGAATGTGAAATTCACGCACCCAAATTCACGCATAAATTCACGCTAGATTCACAGATTCACAAGAATGTGAAATTCGCACGAATTTTGTGCGAATTTCGTGCGAATTCGTACGAATCGGCCCCAATTTTGTCTTGTCACTGCTATTTGTTGCACACATTGGATATTGAACAATTTGTTTTGTAGATCCCTAGATACACGCTAGCACGCACAATTTCGTTCTAGCCTAAAACGACATCGCGAGGGCGTTCTAGCCTACAACATCTAGCTAGAACGCAGACTAGAACAGGAATCATTCTAGCCTAGATTTGTTCTACACTAGAACACACATAACAAATCAAACCATTATACACATTACATTTCTTATGCTTTGTTGCGTTGCTCACAAATTTGTTGGGAAGGGCATAGGTTATAGGTGATAGTGCATGCAGTGGTGGGGGGTCCATTCTGGTCAAACCATTGTTGCATTGCTCACACAGTTGTTGGGAAGGGCAAAGGTGATAGTTGCTAGTAGATACATGAGGGTGGGGTGGGGGGGTCCATTGGGTCAAACCATAGGAGCGTAATCAACCACGTCTAGGGTTGGGAGGGGGGGGGGGGGCAAGGAGACCCCCACTTACACCCGAGTGTCTGGGTGTGGGGTTAGGAGGGTGTCTTGCTTGTTGCAGTGCGGTTAAGGTTAGGGAGGGTACTCCTTTTCTCTTCACAGGTTTTTTCTACGTGCGACCATGCACAAAATGCAGCAATGTGCAAGCAACCATGAAGACAAATTACAAACATGACACAGACAGCAACAAGCACACAGAGCAATCAACAGCACAGACCAATCACCATATTATTTCTACGTGCGATTGGGTGCATCCCGACTGAGGTATGTTGCGTGTAGTTGTTTCGTGCTGCCACATACCGTGTGTGTGTGTGTGTGTGTGTGTGTGTGTGTGTGTGTGTGTGTGTGCTCCTCGGGAACTGTGCTGCATGAAATAAGGGGTGGCCCCCCAGTGATCGACCAGGGGGGGCGCCAGCCCCCCCGGGAGCTTCTTTGGATATTGCGGTACATGAAAGAAGGGGTGGCCCCCTCCTCCTGTGTGTGTGTGTGTGTGTGTGTCTGTGCGGTGTGTGTGTGTGTGTACATTGCTGCACTTTATGTGTGTGTGGGTGCCGGGGGGGGCAGGTATAGGGAAATGTGTGTGGGTGTGGGGACTCCGGTACATGCATAGGTGGTGTTGGCATGGCTCTTCTGCCAGTGTCCTGCAAAAATGGTGCGAGATTCGTACGAAGTTCGCACGAAATTCGTACGAAATTCGTGCAAATTTCGTACGAATTTCGTACGATTTTCGTACGAATTTCGTCCCTCAATACGTGGTTGTTACGAATTTCGTACGAATTTTGTACGAATTTCGTACGAATTTCGTACGAAGTTCAAACAATTTGCATGAATTTGTGTCATTTTTGTGTGTGTGTGGGTGTGCCTGGTCGGAGGGGTTGTTGTTTGTGTGGGCGTGGGTGCATGGTGTGTGCGTGCCTGGGTGATATGTGCATGCATTGGTGGTTCTTGGGTTCTTGGGTGGTTTTGTTGAATCATGTGGGACAATACTTTTGTGTTGTTTGTAGTTTGTGACTGTCTGTCGTTTGTGTTTGTTGCTGCTGAATGTCATTATGTGGGTTTAATGCCTGCTTTTCGACTGCGTTGGTATCGCTGTTTTGCTTGCTGCTTGTTGTGCTTCGTCTGTCTGCTGCTCCTCACTGGTGACTGTTGCTGATGACCTGACTGTGTTGTTCTTCTGTGTTGTTGTTGTGTTGCTGTGCTGTGTGCTATGAGTGGGTGTGGATGGTTGGATGGGTGGCTGCCTGTTGTTGAATCATGTGGGACAATACTTTTGTGCTGTTTGTAGTTTGTGACTGTCTGTCGTTTGTGTTTGTTGCTGCCGATTGTCATGATGTGTGTGTAATGCTTGCTTTTCGGCTGTGTTGGTACCGTTGTTTTGCTTGCTGCTTGTTGTGCTTCGTCTGTCTGCTGCTCCTCATTGGTGACTGTTGCTGATGACCTGACTGTGTTGTTCTTCTGTGTTGTTGTTGTGTTGCTGTGCTGTGTGATATGGGGTGACTGTTTTGTTCTTCTGTGTTGTTGTTGTGTTGCTGTGCTGTGTGCTATGGGCTGAGTGTGTTTGTTCTGCATAAAAATGATACAAATTCATGCAAATTGGTCGAAATTCGTACGAAATTCGTGCGAAAATCGTACGAAATTCGTGCGGATTTCGTACGAGATTCGTAACAACCACATTCACGGTACACTTTGGGGACGAAATTCGTACGAAATTCGTACGAATTTCGTGCGAAATTCGTGCGAATTTCGTACCATTTTTGCAGGACACTGGCAGAAGAGCCACACCAACACCACCTATGCAATAACGAAGTCCCCACACCCACACACATTTCCCTGTACCTGCCCCCCCCCCGGCACATACACACACACACAAACACACAGAAAAAAAGACACACACACACACCCATGCACAAACACACACATACCCTCAATGAAAGCAAACAGCCCCCCATGCACTCGACCCACACCCACACACTGCCCGCTCACACACCCTCATACGTACCTGGACAGTGGATGTGCCACGGTTAGATGTTTAGGGGGGGGGGGGTTCTGTGTGTGTGTGTGTGTATGTGTGTCTGCCTGTGTGTGTGGATGGGTTTCTGCGGATGTGTGTGTGTGTGTGGGTGGGTGGGTCGTTGTGTCCATGTGTAGTTGGGTGTCCGGTTGTGTGTGTTTGTGTGTATGCGCGTGTTGGTGTGAGGTGCAGGAAGGGTGTGTCTGTATGTGTGTGTGTGTGTGTGTGTGTGTGTGTGTGTATGGCTTGTGCGTATATCTGGTTTGGTGCTCCTCACATCCTCACCCGCCCCACACACAAAGGCGCACGCCCACACCCATAACCAAAAAGACAATCATACACCCCCCCCCCCCCCCCACACAGAGACACACACACACCCATGCACAAACACACACATACCCTCAATGAAAGCAAACAGCCCCCCACTCGACCCATACCCACACACTGCCCGCCCACACACCCTCATACGTACCTGGACAGTGGATGTGTGTGTGTGTGTGTGTGTTGATTGGTTTGTGCGCGTGGGTGCGTGTTTGTGTGTGGGTGACAATGTGTATCCATGGGTCCGTGGTTGTGTGTGTGGGTGTGTGGGTGTTGGTGTGTCACTCAATGAGGTTTGGGGCGGGTTTGTGTGCGTATGTGGTCGGGTGGCCCCCACATCCTCACACACACCAACACACAGACGCACGCCCGCACGTAGAAACAAACAGGAAGTCACGCATCCACCCACATGCAAACCCAACCATACAACCATACACAAACCCACACAAACCCACACACCCCACACAAAGGCACACCCACACACATGTGCACATGTTGCCTGTAGCCAGGGTGCCTGCAGGGGTGTTTGGGGGGGAGGTACCCTGGGTGTTAGGACAAATGAGGGGGTGCACAAGGGTGAAATTGGTATGAATTCACGTGAATTCACGTGAAATTCGTACGAAATTCGTGCGAATTCGTGCAAATTTCGTACGAATTCACGTGAATTCACGGCCGTGAATCGGCTACAGGCTTGCCGGGTTCCGGCACCTCTCGTTTTGGGCACGGTTCGGACATGATGGATGCTTTTGGGGCGGGACTTTCATTGGATGATGCGTAACGAAGCTAGGGGAGGAATTTTGGCTCCTCAAATCCCTCGGAATGAACCAAGAATATGGCATTTTCCCCCAAAAACCTCAAAATTTGGGTAAATTCACGTGAAATTCACGCAATTATTCAAACGGCCACTTAACGGCCGTTCACGAAGGGTACACATCGCCCTGACCTGAACATTCGGGTCTTTGTGGGTGGGGGCACTGCCGGGCACGGAGCCATCAGGTACAGAAAAAGACCCTAGGTCGGGTGTGCCCAGGATTGGGGCCTTAGCCGTCCCCCAAACGAAGGCAAGCTACCCATAGCTGAGAGGGGGTCACTCTTGAAAAATTCCTGCACGTTAGAAAAACTCACGTGCTTCTCCCCATCATGGGTGGTGCCTTTCATGTCCAGCCCTGGAAGGTCAAACGTAGCGCCACCCGCCTCATGTAGCAATGTGGGGGCGCTTGCCGCTGGCTTCGGGGTGGAGGGGTTGGTGTGCGGCCTCAGGATGTCCCCCAACCCAGAAAACTGCGTCCCAACCCCCGGTGCACGCGTAGTCTCTCCATATGGGCAATGGGAAAAACGAATGCCCTCTCCCGTGGAAACATGTGGCGGAGCCCCAGGTCCGGCCTTGACGGGGTAAGTGGGATGGGAAAGGCTGGGGTCGGGGTTCACGTTTTGGCGAGGGGCAGGGGTGTCTGGACCCTCTTCCCTTTCATCCGTATACTCATCTACCCACTCCTGTATTTTTCCTCTTATGTGTTCCATCGCATTCGTGAGGGTTTCCATACCATTCACGACCTCTCGGAGCTGCGTCTCCAAAGCCCGGAGGGAGGTGTCATGTTCCGCCACTCGGGCTTCCACCGCCGCCACATCAAAATTTAGGGAGGTGGATACGTCCGGGAGTTGGGCCGGTGGTCCAGGCACTTGCTGCCGTCCCTTTACCAGCGCCAACTCCTGGGCGTTGTGTTGGACTTGTCGTCACAAAGACGCACACTGCCTGTCCACCTCGTGGACCTTCCTGGCTAATGGATTCATGACCTGTGTTTGTAGGCGATCCGAACCTGATTCCGCCAGTATCAGGCGATGGTGACAGTCCCCGATCTCCTCCAGGTGTTGGCGCCGGATGGCTTCGAGGCTCTCCCGCATTTCACTTGTGCTCACGGTGGGGGGAAAGCTGGTGGTCAACCACCTCCTGGAGCACGATTTTTTGAGTGATGTGCAGCTGCAAAGTCTTTTGGATGATTTGGATAGGGTGCCTCTCTCAGAGAAGGCACCCATTTTCAATGAGAACCCCCCCCATTGTCGGCAGGCCCCAAGATTCTGGGACCCGCCGTACATTGTATGGCAACTATGGGGGTGCCAACCAGCACAAGCACAACCCCCACAAGCTCCATGATCTGCCAGTCCTCAAAAGGGTGGCAGATCGTGTGCTTGAGACGGCGAAGAAGAGTGTGGTGGGGGGGGTTGGATGGAGCTGCACCATCCTTGACATGGCCGAAATTTCGAGCTATGACCACACCCCCCAGCACCTCCATCGCGACGCCCCCCCCTACACCATTCCTGAAGGCACATTGATTGTCAATTGCCTTATTATGCTAACCCATAATCATGAGGAGGAGGATGGGTCACATTTTCTTTTTGTGCCCTCCAGCAGTTCGGGGTTCCCTGACCCTTGGGTGGAGAGGGCTGTGCCATTCAAGAGGGGCACTGCCTTTTTTTTTAATGCCCTTGATGTACACCGGGGGTCGGGGATTCCCAAGGCCTCCCCCACGGGGGTGTCCCACCCCCGCCTCATGGCATTTTTTGCCATTGAGCTTACCCAGGGGGGGAATCTTCGATTCCCCAACCTGCACGTGACGCAGTCCATTAAGAGGCCCCAGCTGGGGGAACCTGCTGGCCGGGTGGCCAGGACAGTCCAGTGTGATGGGGCGGTTAGGTGTAGGGGGAAGGTGGTAGCCAATTGCTACGGATGCAATCGGCTGATTTTGTGCACCGCCCACAAAGATGGCCTTTGTGTGCCATGCCAGGAGGGGGAGGAGGTGGAGGGGGGGGAGGAGGAGGAGGTGGTGCGGAACCCCTAGTTAGAACGCAATTTCTGGAACACCCACCTACCCTCAATTTTGGGGCAAACCACCTAAAAAAATGGATTCAGCACCCTCAAAAACCCCCCATCCCCTTTCTTTCCCCACATAACCCTCATTGTAGGGGTGGTTTTTGGGGGGGGGGTCAAAGAGTTAGAGCACAGTTAGAACAGAGTTAGAACGCAGTTAGAGCACCTTGCTCTAACTAGTTATCGCGCTAGTTATCGCGCGATAACTCAGTTATCGCGTAGTTATCGCGTGTAGTTATCGCGCACGCCTCCTCCATCCCTCACTAGGACAAACAACAGAAAACACTTGGCACAAAGCATGTATGGTCTTTTTTCATACAAAGTCATCAATGTCTGAGGCCTTGGCTGCCTCGAGTCCCAAAAGCCCTTGCTCCAGGGCGTTCATGGACATGCAATGGTGCATGTGGCGGAGGGACATACTTGGCCTCACCAAGGACCAACCCTTAAAACAATTTTTGAGCCTCCTCTTGTAAGGCCCATGCCGATACTCCGTTGGGATGGAGGAAAACTGAAAAATGTTCCTCCATTTCTCGGCAAAAAAGGCCTTGGGAATCCCCGACCCCCTGTGGACATCAAGGGCATTAAAAAAAAAGGCAGTGCCCCTCTTGAATGGCACAGCCCTCTCCACCCAAGGGCTAGGGAACCCCGAGTTAACTACTAGAGGGCACAAAAAGAAAATGTGACCCATCCTCCTCCTCATGATTATGGGTTGGCATAATAAGGCAATTGACAATCAATGTGCCTTCAGGAATGGTGTAGGGGGGGGCGTCGCGATGGAGGTGCTGGGGGGTGTGGTCATAGCTCGAAATTTCGGCCATGTCAAGGATGGTGCAGCTCCATCCGACCCCCCCCACCACAGTCTTCTTTGCGGTCTCAAGCACACGATCTGCCACCCTTTTGAGGACTGGCAGATCATGGAGCTTGTGGGGGTTGTGCTTGTGGTGGTTGGCACCCCCATAGTTGCCATACAATGTGCGGCGGGTCCCAGAATCTTGGGGCCTGCCGACAATGGGGGGGTTCTCATTGAAAATGGGTGCCTTCTCTGAGAGAGGCACCCTATCCAAATCATCCAAAAGACTTTGCAGCTGAATGTCACTCAAAAAATCGTGCTCCAGGAGGTGGTTGACCACCAGCTTTCCCCCCACCGTGAGCACAAGGTCATTGGGGTCCCTATTAAAGGCCCCCAAGGGCTCGGCGGCAACCACCTCCTCCGCCTCCCCAATAAGGGGAGGTGTTGCCCCAAATGGAAAAAGAATCACCCCCTGCCCCGAAACAATGTTGGGAGTGGTGACCCCATACCACTCACGCTCCCACTCCCTTAGACTTGTGGGGCAAAGGGAGTGCATGGGGAGCTTGTTTTCGGGGTCGTCAGTGCAGACCCGGCGGGTGTTGTGGGTGAGGGGTTGGGGGAACCAACCATCCGACTTCCCCTTCCCCTTACCCGGTCGGATCCTTACCTTCTGGACACTAATCATGAGGGGGTTGTGGGGCTTCTCCTTCCTCCCCCCAGCCCCCACCCCCCCCGCATCCTCCTCCTCCTCCTCCACTTCCTCCTCCTCCTCCTCCTGACCCACATAGAGGGTCGTCTTCGTCCCCGCACCCTTCTCGGCATGGGCGGTGACGGACTCCACCACCGCGTCCACATCCTCGGGATGCAGCTGGATCAAAAATCCAGCAACCCCTGGATTTACCTCTAGCAACTCGAAGATGTAGTTGCTGAGAACCAGGGGGTCTCGCTTGTCCGCCATGAAGGGGGACTTATGGACAAGGAGTCCAAAGTCCACACCATGTTCAAAGCGGGTCGCCACAGGGCGCCTCACATTGGCATCACCCATCGTAAACCCCTCAGGACCGCCAAGGCGACGGACCCCAAGGAGCTTTTGATGGTGCTCGCACCAAGCGTGGGCAGCAGCAAGGGCCATTATCAAAGAATACGAAGGCTTTGAGAGCTACAGCGAAAAGGGGAAACATAAAATGAAGCGCGATAACCCACGCGATAACCCACGCGATAACTAGGTTATCGCGCGATAACCCCCGCGATAACCCCCGCGATAACTAGGTTATCGCGCGATAACCCACGCGATAACTAGTGCTCTAACCCAGTTCTAACCCCGCGATAACTAGTTAGAGCACACAAAGATCAAATCGCAAAAAGTGCAAAACGGGCAATATCGAGCAAACGAAACATGGAAGGCACATTGTTGCATCATAGTGCACCCATGTAACATGTGAAATTCCGGGTTCCAACCATATTAACAAGACCCAAAATTGGGGGGGTTCCGCACCACGCCCTAGAACGCTGCATCCCAGGGTATTTCACTGCGATGCCTGGCGACGGGCAACCCATGCCAAGCGCAAAAAAATCGTCCTGCGTTACAGAAATTGTGGGCCGCGTCAAATCGGGGATGGCCGGTCCTTTCAAGGCCTCGCGCCGACCCACGGACTGAATCGCTCCGTAGGCCAACCAGTCGTGAAATTTGGACTCCCGGAAAAAAATGTGTGTGTCCGTATCGAGGCGCTCTTGCCAATTAAATGTTTCACCTTGACGGGGTCCGACCGCATCCGTCGGTTACCGTCGACGGCCTCCTTTTCCCGGTCCGCATCTGGCACATTGTACACCGACACATATTGCTTTTGGGGACCTTGGACACGTTGCATCATGGCAAACAATGCCGTTAGGGTGTCTGCGCTAAGTTGCAGGAATATTCCCATTGGGGTAGGGCTCAACCAGTGGTATAGGCCTAGAGCAAAATTGCTCAAAACGCCCTTGGACAAAGCAACTGGACCGGCCTGTAGGTTGACCCTCAACAAATATTTCAAGGGTTCACCTTTTTCCTGGTGCAATTTTTGCAGCCGCTCTCTCACCGAGCAAACATCCTCGGGGATAGCCGGCAACCCCTTAATCTCGTTCACCGAGAGTGCACAATCCAACACCTGGATCCCAGGTACCGCCACATTTTCCACACCCACCACCTTCACATACTCATCAACAACCTGCCGTGTGGGCTCATGGGTGGTGCGGGGAGGAGGTGCGGGCTTGGGCGGTGGCTGCGGGTCCCCGGGGGCTTGGACAACGGCCTTGGCTATGGTCTTCTTGCCAGGCATGTCCCATAAAAGAGAAGCCCCTAAGAGTGAAAGAGGCAATTACATGGATGTTGCGTGCGCAAAAGGCCCAATTTGCGTCCGCAACAGAGTTCACGAGAGAAGTAAATAAACCCTTTTACGTGCGTAAATGACCCTTTTTGCGTCCGAGCTAAACTTATAGTAACCACGCAAATACACCCTTTTACGCGCGCAAAAAGGCAGTAACGAGCAATAATGAATTGCGTGTACATGGTGGTGTTGTGGTGCGGGAGACGTAAAAGTGGCACAACACCTCCGTTTTCGCCCATGTTTCAGCGTATTTGCATGCAAATGTGTCCGTTACACATCATAAGAGAGGGAAAGGCGAGCAAACACGCACAAAGCAAGTTATTTTTTTTTTAACCCATTTTACCTGGTTTTTACCTCGTTTTTTAATACCTGAGAAACACTTTGGGCCTTTACTTCGTAGTTACATTTGACAGGTCGCCAAACAGAGAAAGCACTAGAAGGAATAGGAAAGGGCTCGTCTTGGTCTTGTGAGTGGACCGAATGTATACCTCATATTTGTGGGGTTGGTTTTTGAATTGGTTGTTTCTAATCCATTTGTAATACTCCATGATGAAGAAAGGCTTGGACCCTTGTTTGTTAATGAAGTCAATCGCCTGGGCTTCCGTGAATTGTAGATACACTTGCTTGGTCATAAGAGTGTTTTCATAGTAGATGGTGCCAGGCATGATGGCAATGTCTTTGGCTTCACCGATGGCATTCTTAATCCACGAGGAGTGTGCCTGGACCGCAAAGCGATGGACTGTTATGGCAACATCCTTGAATATCCTGCTCTCCGGGTCAGCACCGAGACGGAACATTCGTTGTGTTTTGAACGCAGGCGCTAGTGAGGACTCCCCGGATCTCTGATCACTCACACAGAACCATATCCAACATTCAGCATGCGCTATTACATCAGTGATCTTCCTCTCAAATCGTATCAAAGAATGCATGTTCACTGGCATTGATTCATTCATCTTGATTCATCTTACCCGCAGAGGCAACTCCCATTTCTTCATACGTGTATGATCACCGCTATCCGATTCAAGTTGCCCACCGCAGCCCGTATTTTGTTGACAGGTTTCTGCATTTCCAGGATGTCATGCTTTCGAATGACCATCAGTACATTGACGGATTCTCCAAACATGATTGCCGGTAGCTGTCCGTTTCAGTGATTCCTTGTAGCATATCATGGTTCCTTGATCAAAAAGGTTATGCATGTAATTGCATGACTTCCTGAGAAATTGGTACTCATTCAAGTCCATCAAATGATAAATCTGCTTGGCCTCCGGGATGGTGATGCGCGGGTCTCCGTGCACCCTCCATTTCTGCATTTACTCTTTGGCACTCATTCGGCCAGCCCGAGTACTCGAGTTGCTCACGGTGGACTGCTAGTTGGCGTCTCGATGCGTCGGTGTCAGCGATCACTGCCTGCAAGCCATAGGGGCCCGGGCAAGCATGGCAAATAAGTCACCGAAAAAAATAGACACTCAGAAAGTGCTCCTTCGCAACAGAGGGACTAGCGCTTGGGCTGGGATCCTCCTCATCGAGCTCTTTATTCTCCTCTTCAGCCTTTTTCCACTCATCCGCTTCATCCTCCTCGTCCAATTCTTCCCCAAGAATGTTGCTTTCCTTGTTTAGCTTTCCTTCTGCCGAATGCCCAGCAACAACCGCCACCCCAAGAAGCCCAAGCTTGGTGTAGCACACCGCCTGCAAGCGCCCAAAAAGGGGATGTAGAAGATGACGGAGGTCTATATGTTCCTCCATGTGCAATGCCTCTTCGCCGGGTGGACTGGCCAACACCTACAGGACCGCCTCATGTGGTGAAACAAAGCAGTGGGTGTAGCGCACGCCAATTGTGCGGCTGAAGAGCACGGATGCCATACCTTATAGACCGATCGCTACGTGGTGCCGACATGCACCCTAGCAAATGCGGCCAGAGGGAACACACCCATCCCCCCGGACCTGCCAATAGCCAACGACAATCTATTGTGCCAAACACAAAGTAGTGTACCCCTCACCATATATGGACACAACCGCGCCCTTTTGGGAAGGCGACCGGGTGCCACAGACGCCGCCCTTGTGTGCCGGTGATGCCCGCTTACCTTGGGCGCACCCAAAAATGCAAAGAGGCCGGTATGGTGCACGAAACAAGCACACCAAACCACCAAGCGCACAACACAACCAAGACACACACAACCCACACGAGCACCACCAACACCAAACACAGAAGCAGCAAGCGGACACGGACACACAACACAGCAAATGTGCACACCGGTGAACAAGCGCCAAATGGCCAAGGACCCCGCAAACACAACACAGTGAGTGTGCACACCGGCAAAAAACCGTAAACAGGCCAAGGACGGCGAACACAAGATTTACCAAGCGTGCACACCGGTGAACAGGCCCCAAGTGGCCAAGGACACCGCACACACGACGCACCAAACACGCACACCGGTGAACAAGCACAAAGTGGCCGAGGACACCTCACACACAGCCCAACACAGCAAGCACACACACCGGTGAACAATCGTTAAGTGGCCAAGGACAGCAGAGACACAACACAAGACACCAAGCACGCACACCGGTGAACAGGCGCCAAGAGGCAACACACAATGTACAAAAAACTCACCAAACGTGCACACTCGTGAACAAGCGCCAAGTGGCGGAGGGCACCGCACACACAACGTAAGACACCAAGTGCGCACACCGGCGTACGAGTGCCAAAAGGCCAACAACACCATTCACACAACACACCCGGCGAGCACACCGGGGAACAAGCGCCCACTGCGCCGGGATACCACACACATGCCACACCAAGGGCGCACAACGGTGAACAAGCGCCAACAGGCGAAGGACACCACACACACAACACACTGAGCGTGCACACCGGTGAACACGCGCCAAGTGGCCAAGGATAGCGCACACACAGCGCAACACACCAAGCACGCACACTGGTGAACAAGCGCCAAGTTGCCAGGGACACCACACAAACACACACAGTACACGCCGACCGCCCACACCGGTGAACAAGCGCCAAGAGGCCAAGGACGCGGCACACACAGCACACCAAGCGTGCACAGAGGTGAACTACAGCTAAGTGGCCAAGGACACCGCACATAGAACTCAACACACCAAGCGCGCACACCGGTAAATAAGCGCCAAGTGGCCAGGAACACGAGACAAACGCAACACAAAACGGGCACACCGGTGAACAGGCGCCAAGCTGCCCAAGACACTACACACACAACACAGCACACCAAGCGGGCACACCGGTGATCAAGCGCCAAGTGGCCAAGGACACTGCATACACAATGCAACAAACCAAGCGGACACACCGTGAACAAGCAGCAAGTGGTCAAGGACGCAGCACACACAACGCAACACACCAAGCGCGCACACCGCTGAACAAGCAGCGAGTGGCCAAGGGGGTGTTCCTAGCCGCGGCTAGCCGCGGTTGGGCGGGTGGGACCCCCCCTTCCCCCCCCCCCGTGGCTGGCCACGGCTGGCCAAAAATCGCTGGGGGGGAAATTTGGCCAAAATCAAGGAAAACGAAGAAAAAACGGCCACACCTGGGGTCCCTAGGGGTGCAAGCCAACCCCTTTTGACTTTTGGGTGTATGTGCTACTGCATTTGGGGCTATTAGGTTGTGTGGCCTCTTTTGAAGTGCGAAATGACCCCCCTCCCTCCCATGCTCAATATCAGGTGCAGCAGAAGACACACAATGTGGCAAAGACATAATGCGAAGACAATCATCAATGTCTCATATCGCATTGTTGTGAAGAGGAGCCCCAAACTACGGGCTACCATGCGAAAGTGAAATAGAGAAAAGTGAGCAAAGGACTCCCTGCACAACTAGAGGCAGAATGGCAGTCCTCATTATTGGGGTAATAGCTATACGTGACGGAGCACCAAGAGCACTTTTTTCAATTGAACATTCAAGAGACTGTGCAAGCAGTACAGGGCACTGACATATATCCACTCACAAACGGGGGCACACATGTGGCCGTCCACCTGATCACTTGTGTATGCATTGCTTTCTGTACCTGCACACCCCGACTTTGTAGTACTCTCTACAGCTTGTTGGGGCTCTACCTGTCCGTGTTCCTCGTGGTAATACTAACACGTCCTCGACTCTGCACCGTGTCTTTCGTGGCTCCGTACCGTGCCGTTAGCTTCGGGAGTGGTTTTCGAGGCTTTTGGTGTGTATGTGTGGCATGGACATGCTTGTGTGCCCTTGTACCTGGCCACTGCGATGCACTGATGTGTGGGGCGATTCAGGCAGGCCCAGGCCATGCATATGTCCCTAGCCTCCGTATTGCACACACATGTGGGGCATTTGAGGCAGGCCCTGGCCCTGCACATGTATCAAGCTACAGTGAGGCACATCTCTACGCATGTCACGACACCGGCACCACATTGGAACAGCCAGGATATATGCACTTATATATATATGCATGGGGGCATGCGCCAGACACGTGCACATGCCCCGCTCCCTCCCTCCCGTTCCTTGAGTTGTGGACTGCAGTCAGTTGTACCCTGAGAGAGGCCGCCTCACGAGTACCGAAACCCCAGCAATGTCAGGCATTTCTGCCCATGCATGACAGCGGTGCCGCATTCTCGGCACACCGTCAAAAAACATTGAACAAACGAGTACCATAGCGGCTGAGAGCCAAGTATTCTACCGGATGATATGCAAGTATTCCTAGACGACAGGACCCATACTACGCATTTCAGGCCGCGGCTGGCTACGCCGCACACCATACCTAGCGCCTATGCTGGCTGCCCGTAGTGGGGCTCGAACCAGCGCAACCCTTGCCCCCCGGGCAGGTGCACGACCGTTGTACTACGGCGATGGGTACCCTAAATATGGCATCGGCATTATCACCGCTAGCCCTTCCCTAGCCCCCCCCCCACCGCATGAGTGCTTTCTTGCACCAAAAAGTATGGAAAATGATTCGCTAAAGACCCCCCTCTTTCTGTTGTGCGCTTGTTTGTAGGAAGTATGGAAAGTGATTTGGAAAAGACCCCCCTCTCTTTGTTGTGTGGTTATTTGCCGGAAGTATGCAAAATGCTGCGGAAAAGACCCCCTTCTCTGCAAAGCAATCAAACCACATCTCTTGTGTTTTGAGGAATGGAAAATCTGTGTGTGACTGTATGTCTCTTTTATTTGGCTGTGCCTGTAGTCTACGTCTTTGCATTGGAATTCCATTTATATAATGAGCACTGGTCATCATGTCAACCCTTGAGGCAGCATAGCCAGTCTGTAGTCTCAGCTGTGACGTTGTGACTGTAGGTGAATTGGTTCCTCAACCTCTTTGTGCCCTTTGTGTGTGGGCAAGACCTTTTGCATCCCCTTCAATGGTTCTTATTGGATGTGTGCAAGCACCTTGTGGGTATGGTTGCTGGTGTTGGGTTTGTGCATAGGCACGAGGCCCCTACAGGGATCTTTTTCATAGGCCCTGTTCTATGCCGACTGACGATAGAGGCAACCTATAAACAGGCAGATGTTGTGTTGGATATGGACATTGTGAGTGATTCACACCAGGAAAATGCGTCTTTCAAAGGAGCTGTTGGTACGAAATCTCTAGAGACCTCTTCACGCCGGGCGCTACAGCGCATGCAACTGTTCTGGCAAAAGCCTCCCAGGGCCCCGCCTTTTTGCGCTGCAACATAATATATGAGAAGGAGCCCTACAGTGGTTGTTGTTTTGTGTGAACATATGTGGCAACTTTTACCGTGATGCTAACCCTTCGGACAGCAAAGCCTGTTGGTAGGCTCAGTTTGCATGCTTCGCTTCCCTTTGCTCTCCATGTTTGTGTATGAGCGGAACGGAAAAAGAATTGGAAACCACAATCGCCCCCCCATTTGGAAAAGCCCGCCCCCACTTTGGGATGTACTTTGTCTTGTGGCCTGTCCGGAAAATCATAGCAAACACCACGAACGTGACGCAAAGCACACCATACACAGGTGTGTTTCCCCGAGGGCTGGGAATGGTCAAAGGGCATAAGAATTGTAAATCACATGGGAGTGGTGGACCATGTAGAGATATGTGCTGTCAATTGCCATTCCATGCCTCCATACCGTCCCTCTGTCCCTCTCTGTTGAGCTGGTTGTGTACACTATAGTTTTCTTTGCCTCACTAAACTCCTCGAGGTGTGGATTTTCGTTCTGCGGCCTCAACCCTAGCGTTGTAGGCCACATCCCAACCTGTCCCCCTGCTACTGCTTTCATGACTGCGTGCCACTAGGCCGCAGCAATTGCTTCTGGTCCAAGCCCTCGCGCTCGGCGACCAAACCTCGTCTTAGCCACTGCGTGTCCCCGAGCTGCAGCACCCAGTTCTAGTCGCACTCCTACCGCTTGTCGACCAAACCTCGACACAGCAACTGCGTGCCCTCGAGCTGCAGCACTTAGTTTTGGTCCAGTTCCTCACGCCCGTCGACGGAACTTCGTCTCAGCCACGGTCTGCCCTTGAGCAGCAGCACTGAGTTCCGGTCAAGGCGATACCTCCAAAAGCCTCACCGAAAACACCCCCGGTTCAGAATCCCATGCAAGTTGACGCCCAGGAATCCCTTGGAATGCCATTGTGCCCAACATTATTGATTGAAACCCTATTGGCCCATGAGCCACAGCAGTCTATCAATGTCCCGGCCCTTGCATCGGCTGACTTGAAAACACCGGCAGTTGCCCAACCCCCATCCCACACACTGTGTGGCAGGGGGTGCCATAAGGACGCTCAGCCTTTTTTTTTTTACTATGCTAGCCACTCTCTAAGTTTCAAGCTTAGCAGATCCTGGCATAGCTTAGTTGGTAGTAGCACTGGGCGCTAATTTCAGAGGAGCTGGATTGAAACCCAGCTGCCTGCAAAATTTTTTCCTTCGCTTTTTTGGTGTTTTTTATGTTCTCATGTTGCCCCCCGCTCTGCAGCGCTGGGGATCCCCGAGACGGCAGGGGTGACGTAGCCGTTGCCCACAAGTGGGCCACTTGTGATTTTGCCCCCAGCTCTGCGGCGCTGGGGATCCTGGAGATGGCAAGGGTGACGTAGCCGCTTTGCCCACAAGTGGGCCACTTCTGATTTTCCCCCGCTCTGCAGCGCTGGGGATCAACGAGACGGCAGAGGTGACTTTGCCCACTTTGCCCAGAAGTGGGCCACTTCTGATTTTGCCCCCCGCTCTGCAGCGGTGGGAATCCCCGAGACGGCAGGGGTGATGTAGCCAGCTTGCTCACAAGTGGGCCACTTCTGATTTCCCCCCCGCTTTGATGCGGTGGCGATCCCCAAGACGGCAGGGGTAAAGTAGCCACGTTGCCGACAAGTGGGCCACTTCCAATTTTGCTCCCCGCTCTGCGGTGCTGGGGATCCCCGAGAGGGCAAGGGTGACGGAGCCACTTTGCCCACAATTGGGCCACTTCTGATTTTTCTCCCCGGTCTGATGCGGTGGGGATCCCCGAGACGGCAGGGGTGACGGACCCACTTTGCCCAGAAGTGGGGCACTTCTGATTTTGCCCCCAACTCTGCAGCGGTGGGGATCCCAGAGACGGCAAGGGTGACGTAGCCACGTTGCCCACAAGTGGGCCACTTGTGATTTCTCCCCCCGCTCTGCAGCGCTGGGGATCCCCGAGATGGCAAGGGTGACGTAGCCACTTTGCCCACAATTGGGCCATTTCTGAGTTTCCCTCCCGCTCTGATGCGGTGGGGATCCCCAGACGGCAGGGGTGACGTAGCCACTTTGCCCACAATTGGGCCACTTCTGATTTTGCCCCCCGCTCTGCAGCGGTGGGGATCCCCTAGACGGCAAGGGTGACATAGCCACTGTGCCCAGAAGTGGGCCACTTCTGATTTTGCCCCCCGCTCTGCAGCGGTGGGGATCCCCTAGACGGCAAGGGTGACATAGCCACTTTGCCCAGAAGTGGGCCACTTCTTATTTTGCTTCCCCGCTCTGCAGCGGTGGGGATCCCCGAGACAGGAGGGGTGACATAGCCACTTTGCCCAGGAGTGGGCCACTTCTAATTTTCCCCCTGCTCTGATGCGGTGGGGATCCCGGAGAAGGCAGGGGTGACGTAACCTTTTTGCCCAGAAGTGGGCCACTTTTGATTTTGCCCCCCGCTCTGCAGCGCTACGGATCCCCGAGACGGCAGGGTGAGGTATCCACCTTGCCCACAAGTGGGCCACTTCTGATTTCGCCCCCTGCTCTGATGCGGTGGGGATCTCTGAGATCGAAGGGGTGACGTTGCCACTTTGCCCACAAGTGGGCCACTTCTGATTTTGCCCCCCGCTGTACAACGGTGGGTATCCCAGAGACGGCAGGGGTGACGTAGCCACCTTGCCCACAAGTGGGCCACTTGTGCTTTTGCCCCCTCCTCTGCAGCGGTGGGGATCGCCGAGACGGCAGGGGTGACGTAGCCACTTTGCCCTGAGTCACATTGCCGGTACCAGACGATCTGGGGTTCGAACCAGCGCTTCCCAGCCCTCCAGGCCAGCGCACTACCGCTTTACTACGTCGTTGGCCAGGGTGAAAAGCGCAACGGTCTTACATCAACTGAGGCGCCACAGCACATCGCCCAAAGAGACATGCCATAAAAAGCACGGGGGTCTCAGGTGTGGCGCCCAGGGTGCCACTACCGTGTAGGCACACCGTTTCGCCCTTGGGTCAGGGGTGCACGCGCAGCTGCGGCAATTGCTGCACCAAGGAGGGCGGTAGCAACTGCAACGGTGCAGGGTTTTTGGGCACTCGCTGCCCTACCCTGGGCTACCCACTCAACAAATTGCGCTACCGTGAGCACCCCGAGTAGGTCTTGGCCTCGGAGGAAGTTTGCCACCGGGGTTTGCCACCACTGCTTAGGGTACTCCCTGTTCCCCAGGCCCCATGCAAGGGACCGCAGGTTCTGCAGCACATCCGTGTGCTGCATCGCAAAGATCAGTGAGTCATTAAGCAGGGGGGTCAACGTGGCCTGTAGCACACATCGTGCATTGGGGGCATAGGTCGGAGGCCACGCGGCCCACTCAGGGTCTGTGTCCTCCAGCGAGAGAACCACCCCTTTTCTCCAGAGGTCGGGGCCAGTGGAGGTGATGGTGAGGTTCGCGACCCCCCAGGCCGTAATGGGCGGGGCCGGCTCCCATTTTAGGGGGATGTCATACACTGCTGACGCGATCCCGTGGGGGGCCTGGCCACGGGACGCTGCGGTGACACGCACAAGCAAGCAGGCAGGCAAAGCACTGCGCTCACAGGGGCATCACTACGCTCGTGTCATGTGACAAAGCGTTTCAGGATCCTTGCCACTCTGATACAAGGGAACAAAAGTATGTACAGCAACACATCAGGATATGTACACATGGGGTTAAGACTGGACTGGGGTAAGGGCATCACAGGACAATAGACACTCAGTCCCAACTCATATCCCAATCTCAGGTCCGACCCTCTCAGTGGCTGGTGGGGGCGGGGGCTCAAACACAACCCATGCCCTGCTCAGTCCGGACCCTGAAACCCTGCCAATGGGGGAGGTGTCCCGCCCAGCCACAGGCGAGTTCCTGGGAACCAAGGGGCTCCAAGGCCAACCAACAGTGTCTCCCTATGCTCCCTTAACGGCAGGTCCCAACTCCTCTCTGAGCCAGAGGTATGGCCCCGCCATTATCCCCTAGGAGTTGGTAGCTGAAAATGGGCTGTTTCAGCCCAAACTGATATTAGCTCAAAAATCTCCAAAATTGACCCCTCGTCCGGACCCGCCAGAGGTAGGGACGAGGCAACTGACCCTATGCCCTTCGCTTACGAACTCCCTGGAGCCCTCACCCAACCTGGTTCCCCCTGAGGTCCCGGCATCAGGGGACCACGGGTTCGTCAAGTGGGGTCATAATTGCCAAAATGGCAAAATCGGCCGTCTCGGGCGACCGTCCAGGGTAGGAAACCTTGGCGATTTTGTCGCGCCAAGCCTAGATTCACGACCCTTGATATCCCCTTTTGGTCCCATGCCCTGGGTTATCGCTTGCTGTCACGCTGGCTGCTTACTGTTCACCAAGGGGATGAACACGCGGATGGGGCAGAAAGCAGCATGCGGTGCAAACGGGGGGATCATGGATCGCACCAAAAGTTGAATAACTCCGGATGAGCCGGAGGAGCAAATACGAAACTCAATGTCGTTCAACCCTTGGTCATAAGCTACAATAATCGCCCCTCCTTCCTGGCTAGATCCTGTGCCCCATGGAGATATGGTAATTCCAACATGGCATACAATGGCAAAAACAGCGAAATATGGCCAAAATGGCCCACACTCATGATTCCATATCTCCATGGCCACGGCGAGGATCCTTTCAACCAAAGATGCTATAGACACATGGGACTTAGGTCCCAATATATGCCACTTGCCAACCCTCATGGTCGCCTCTAGCTATTTTCCCCATTGGAGGGAAAGTGATACACAAATGGGGCAGAATGGCAACATACCCCAAATTGGGTGACTCACAACTCTCCCTTCGAGAGGAGAGGCCACATGAGGAAACACCCCATTCGATGGGGGTTTTTGTGCCCTCTCCGAATTGCCCTTACCCTTGGTCAAGTGGCGCACGCAACCTCGGGGGCGAAATCAGGGGGAGATGGGGATTGTCGCCATTCCGGGCAAAACGGCCAAAATTCACCCAAAAGTGGTCCCTCCAAAAATCGTATCTCTGTATCACAAGAGAAAGGAGCCTCGGCCTTTGGCATGGATGCAAACCGACGCTTTGCTTCCCTTTTGCAACAAGGGTTGAAGTTCAAAGCACAATGGAAACAATTTTAACACCTCAATCCTTGATGCACACTATTTATGGGAAAAAGTGCATACATCGGCGATATTGGCATGAACATATCTTTGGGTCATTGAGGAACAAAAATATGAGCAAGCACTTTTGGAGTAGGCCCATAGTAGGTGCCTTCAAATATGCCCACTATGGTTAGATTGTCTCCGCCCACTCGTGTCGTTAGTGCTTGCATATGAGCGCGTGTGCAAAGAGGCAGTATGGCACGCGTGCTCACAAGGCGAAATTATATAAAATAGAAGACAAGTTTGTAGGAATCAACCAAGCCATCCACGATGTTTTTCGTGGTCTCTACTTTACATATTGCCTTGGTTCGAGGCTCAACTCCCCATAGGCTTCGAGTACGAGCCTCGGGGGTTTGGCCATTTTGGCCTAATTTTCGACCAAAACTTGCCCTCTTTCGAAAATAGAGTTTCGGTACGCATTGAATTGTTTGGAGCCATCGTTGACTTGGCTCAAAAAAACGAAAATGGCCTAGGGCTTTTGGTCTTGTGAACATTGTGTTAGGTTATTAACGTTCATGCTCACAAGGCCACTAAGTTAGCGTTTGCGCACGCAAACGACTTGGGTTTGCGAGACCCATAGGCTGCCTAAAACATCGCCATTGCCCGCTTCCCTATACAAAATGATATGCCCGTGTGAAAGGGCCATTGATGAAAGGCATAGGGGGGGAATGTAGGGTTCCGTCCTAACTCATGGTCCTTGAGAACCATCAGTTCAAGCGATCGACGGAAAAGCTTGCGCGCTGATTTCTGAGTTTCCGAGACCCATAGGCTGCCTAAAACATCGCCATTGCCCGCTTCCCTATACAAAATGATATGCCCGTGTGAAAGGGCCATTGATGAAAGGCATAGGGGGGGAATGTAGGGTTCCGTCCTAATTCATGGTCCTTGAGAACCATCAGTTCGAGCGATCGACGGAAAAGCTTGCGCGCTGACTTTCTTGAAGACGCAACGGCGAAAAATTCTGGTGAAAACACCAGATGAAAGTACATTAAAAAGCCTCTAGATTCAGCCCTTAAGATCTCTTAGAACCTCAAAGGTACTCGAGAAAAATACCTCACAAAACTCGCCACGGAGAAGCGAGGAAAGCGCGCGAACAGGCGACATCAGGCGGCGATTTCACGACAATTAGAAATCGCGGTGGAAATCGGGTATTTCACCGATTTCCGACTGAAAATCGCCTAAGACAATATAATTATGGTAATTCAAAATCAATTTATTGGTTAGAAATCGGATTCCAGATTTCGCGGGTTAGAGAACAGGGATATCCCGCTGAGAGCCGGTGTCAACGGCTTCCGCACGGGTGTGACGGCTCACAGGCCTCCGGGCCATGGGCCATAGGTTCTGGATACCGCTTCACCCCCCTCCTTAGAGCAAACCCTGGGGGGGGCTCGATAACACCCAAGCATGGCAGCGGGTACCCAGGCCCATCCCCTGAAGGGGGGGGGGTGTCACATCCTCACTTCAGGCTGATTTGCAGGTTAGGCTGCCCAAATCCCACAGTAAGACAGGTACGGTGCTGTAGCTGTTAGTAACTGCAAGTATAGTATCAAGTATCAAGTCCCGGGTCCTGGCGGCGATTGTTCGGCATCCAAAGGACCCGTTAACCCATACCAGGTGCACCGGGTGCCGGCTGCGACGGTCACTACCACAGTGGCAGTGGCATACACGGCCAACATAGGCGTCACACGACGACCGAGGTGGTCCCATAGGTCGAAAGCGACCACAAAGATCCATCAGGCTACCCCAGGCTTTCCAAGGCCGCAGTCTGGGGGAGAGTCCCCAAGGGTCCTTCCTTGGGCGCACCATGTCCATATCCACGACGCGAGTCCAGAGTGGTACAGCCGAACGAGCTCCTCCTTAAGGGATCGGGCATCAAGGCCGTCTTTTCCCTCGCCCCATTACCACGAAGGCCATGCATGAGGGAGTCCTCATGCAGTCTGGGCGGAGGCGTCGACTCCTCAAACCACCAGTTTCCCAGGCAGACTGACCGAGGTCAGGACACCGGAGGTCGCCACCCGACTGCAAGTGCGTCTGCGAGTCGGTAGGCTCACACTGGGACTGACAGTGGCGGACTGCTGGGAGTGTAGTCAGGCAACTGGGCTTTCCGCCTGGCGCCATCAGGATCTCAGCACATCAGAGCCACTAGGGCACACGGTATCACGGGCACTCAAACAGAAGAATCTGTACTCAGGTACTCGTCCAGGCTGGACCTTATGTAAGAGCATGTACACGGCGACTCAGGGCGCCACCGTACCCCGATTCGCATCCCTTCGGGGGAAAGACAGTCAAAATCTCGGTAATGGGCTGACAACACTAAACATACAGATGCACATATCCTGGGGGGCAGAAAAGTAAGCAATAAACGGGGTAAATAGGCGTGTAAACACACTCTGGATAGAGCGCCAAACCACGCCCCTGTTAGGATAAGGCATATGCAGGAGGGTGGACAGGAAAGCGCCTGAGTTCAGGCCATATATAGTCTGCAGACACACGTATACTGGTCTGGATCCCGCAAGTGCCATGGGACCAGACCACACACCAAAAAAAAGCGCAATGCCGATGACAGCGGCATCCGTTGCGCAACGTCGTATGGGCTTCAAGGCCCCAAGAGCTCAGGAAATATGAAGGTCAGTCGCCCTGCCTGGTTTCCCAAGGATTCAGCAGGCGGGGAGTGACGAATTTAAGAGAGGGGCCATCCTCCCCTGGATTCAGCAGGGGGGGGGTATATGGCCACTCTGATGGCAGGTCACCGCAAGATGGAAGAGAGCAAGCAAGTGAGGGACGATCCGTCGACCAAACAAGCGCTCAAAATGCATCAGGGGAGAGCTGAGGGCGGTGATCAGGCGCCCCTGGCTGCAATCGCCCGGGTGAGTGCTGTCAAGTCCGAGACGTGGATCTTGGTCTTATGCTTGCGGATGTAGTCCATGAAGGGAGTGTTAATCCGCCGCACGAATGAGGAGACGGGTTCCCAGGTGTCGTGGGACGGCCCATAGCCTCGCCAACGAACCTTGAACTCCAGGCCTCCTGGTGCCGAGGCGTTCGGACGATGGGCCAGGATCTTCTCGACGGTATAGTCATCCTGCTCAGCATAGTCGTCGTCCGAATCAGCCTCATGTGCGGCATAGTCCAGGGACACATGCTGGCCACGGAGGTCGGGTTCCCGCACACGGAGCTGACTCTCGTGGCGCTCCCGGAACTGTCCGTGACCCACCTTGATGCGGTAGGTGTCCTCACCAATCCTGCGGACCACCTCTTCGGGTGTGAACCAGGTTTTGGTGCGGTGGGTGCCCATAGGGCGGGGCCTGATCACCCACACCGGGTCTCCCACCCTGAACTTTTGCGCTGTCGAGGTCAGGGCGGAATTCTGACGCTCAGCATGCTCCTTCTCGAGCTGCTGGCGGATGTCACGCGCCGTTGCTTCTTGCCGCGCAAAGAATTCCTTGGCGTCCATGGCCATACCATCACCAGACAAGGGAAGTCCCCAACAAAGGGGGTCCCTGCCGAACAGAATCTGGTGAGGGGACAAACCACCCGGAGTGGGGGTGTCATGATGGGCCTTCAGAGCGGGCCACATCTCCTCAAAACAGTTCCGAAGTGGATTGGTGATGTGAATCTTGCGCAGCTTCTCTAACAGCTGCCGTCCAGCCACTTCAGCCAGGCCATTGGACCGGCTGAGATAGGCGACGCTCTTGGCATGACGTATTCCCATGAGGGAACACATGGCCTTGAACCAGCCACCAGTAAACTGGGGCCCTCGGTCACTGCAAATGGTGCGGGGGATGTCAAAGACGGTCAGCCAATGACGGATCATGATGACTTCCACTTCCTTGGCAAGCAACCCCTTTTTGCGTGCCGGAACGGCTACTACGTAGCCACTGTGGCGATCCACACAAAGAACCACACAGTCAAAGGTCTCCTTGCCAATGTGAACTTCGGGAATGGAGAAGACGTCCATGGCCACGCTCTCCATGGGCTGGTCAGGCACCGGAGTCCATTGGGCTTCCCCCTTGACGTTCCGGTTATCGGGATTGCAGGCCTGACAGACCGAGCAACCCTTCCTGACCTTCTTGATGGCGGTCTAGAGACCGATCTGGTGGATCTCAAACCGGCGCTGCATGTCCAGGGCTTGCTTCTTGACCCCTGGGTGCATCATGTGGTGGTGCCAAGCTTCACATAGCTCGAGCACGTGGAACTCTGGGACCAGCAGCTTACCATTCCGGTAGAGCTTGCCATCTTCCTCAGTCAGCCCCTTTGGCCACTTCTGCCCGTCATCAGGGTCGGTCACAGCCCTATATTCGGCCTGAAAGGCCTCAGACTTAGCGTAGTCGTCGGTCCAGTCGTCCTGGAGGCAAGACTCAGGGAAGAGGTGCTTGGTGGACTCAGCTCCATCAGGGGCGAGTACTCTGACCGCTCTGCCCATCCTCGTTCTGGGGGGGGCATCCGCAGCCATGACGACGAAGCATTTAACACCCTCCTCCTCCATCTGGCGCTCCATTTCAATGACCCTCTTGGCCTCCGCGGTCTCAGCCTCATCGCCATGGGCAGACACGTCTGTCATGCCCTTGCTGGCGGGATAGGCCCACCTACTGAGACAGTCCGCCACGGTGTTGTCCTTGGCAGGAACATACACAACCGTGAGGTCGAACTTGGCCAAGGTCTCATGCCATCTTGCCCGTCGGGAGGCGGGACCAGAGGGGGTGTCCACGTGCTCTTTGTGCCACGACTGCAGACTCTGATAGTCGGTGCAGACGGTGACAGGATGGAGGGCTATGTACCCAGCCCATTTCCTGAGAGCCATGACGATGGCATACGCCTCCTTTTCTCGGGGCGTCCACGTCCGTCTCTGGCCTTCCGCAAGGACTCGGCCCCAGAAGGCCACGGGCACGTGCCTCCCATCGTCAAGCACTTGCTCCAACACAGCGCCAACGGCGTAGTCGGAAGCATCAGTGCGCAGGACGAACCCTCGGTCAGGATCCACGAGGTGCAGACCCACTGCGGATAGCAGCGCCTGCTTCATCCCCTCAAAGGCACGGTCGGACTCATCATTCCAGACCAGAGCCTTCTTGGACCCCTTCTTGGTCTCCTCTCGGTTGCCCTTGAGCATGGTCGTCATGGGGGCTGCATACTCGGCATACATCTTGATATACCCCGAGTAATAGTTGCAGCACCCGAAGTCCGCCCGTAGCTCAGAGACCGTTTTGGGCCTTTCCCAGTGCTCCATCGTAGCCACCTTGCCAGGTATGGGCTTCCGCTGCCCGTTCCCAACTACGTGGCCAGCGAAGACCACCTCGCTTACCGCAATGGTGGCCTTGTCACTGCTGCCCGTGAGTTTGTGCCGAACCAGAAGGTCCAGCATTCGAGTGACGTACCTCTCATGTGCCTCCAGGAGCTCCTCGTAGCTCATACTGGGGTCCCCGGACGCGATGATCACGTCGTCCACGAAGGGGTCCGCACAGTCACGCACCGGCTCAAGCAGGTTTTCCAGCATCCGCTGAAAAGCCGCATTGCCGTTGGTAACGCCCATGGGCATCACCTTCCACTGGAGAGGTCCAAGTGGAGTGCTCATGGCTGTGCAGGCACGGGACTCCTCGGCGAGAGGCATCTGATGATAACCATGTTTCAGGTCAATCACCGTGATGATCCTCCGCCGGTGTTGTTTTTGCAGCATGTCCTCAATGAGGGGCAGCGTATAGCTGTCGTGCTGCGTTTGGGCGTTTAGGCCGCGGTAGTCGACCACGAGCCGCCACTCACCGGCCACCTTCTTGGGGATGACGAAGCACGGAGAGGCCCACTCGGAGTGGCACGGCTCAAGCCAGCCTCTCACGATGAAGTCACGGAGGATCTTCTCCATGGCCTCCTTCCTCTCGCCCCTTAGGGCGAACTCCCGGTGTCGATACACACGGGGGTCCTGCTTCAGTCGTATCTTGGCCTCGCCATACGGTCCACGCACCGGTGGGGGAAACACAGGTTTTCCGCTGAAGAAGGTTTCACCATACTTCTGCTTCAGCCTGGCCCTCAATGCCTGGATCTTGGGGCAATCATAGGACTCCGCCTTGGCTTTTCCGGGCACCTGGACCACTGAGCTTACTTGAGGCGTAGCGGCCCCGCTCGGCTTTCGGCTCAGGTGGTCTTCCCAGGTGGCCCAAAGGGCCATCTCTGGTCTTGCCTCGGAACATGTCACCGTAGGTGGGTGGGTTCCCGCCGATTGGCTCGTTCTGGCTGGACATGTGGTCCAGCACCCTCTTCACGAAAGTATTCCCATCATAGGAACCGGAGACGATGGAGTCCACTTCCCCCCAGGCTTTGTCCTGGCCCTTGCCCTCACGCTGGCTTCCCCAGTCGTGAAAGGGCTGATGCATATACGCCTGAACCAGATCCAACTCCTCTTCAGTGAGGGGGTCCTCCAATTCTCCGATGTCAACTGGGGAAACCGCAAAGCATTGCCTCCATGGCTCCGCTATGATGCGGTTGACACACACGAAGTCCGTGGTGTCGGCCTGTTCAAGCCCCCCATCCACATAGTGGAATTCCGTTTGCCATCTCTGGGGTGGCATCGTTTGTCCCTTAGCGTCCTGATTGACACTCTCTCCAGCCGGTAGGACGACCTTGTTTAAGGTCATGTTGGTCAATGAGACCACCCAATGTCGGGTACTTTCCTCCTCGGTGCATCCCATAGGAACAACCAGCACTGCCTTGGAGCGGTGCTTGCGAATCTTCGCTACCGCCCTTGGAATGTCCCATCGGGGGCAATGGATCCACATCAAACCCTGATGCGGACCCCAGTGCTTCTTCCACGCAGAGTCCTGGGCGCTCCAGTACTTCTCACAAACCCGAAGATTGGCGGAGGTTCCTGAAGACAACGCATCCAGGGCCAGATCCGAAGCTCCCAGGTCCGCAACAACTCGGCTCGCCACTTCCGGCATTACGCCGTATTCCTGGTTTACTGGCCCAGTTGGCTCAGTGTCCAGCGCGGCTACTTCGAGCTGATTGCGTTCCGGGTGGATCCATTGGCATTCCACATGGTGCTCAGGTGACGAAAGCCACGAGAGCTGGTCGTCCTGGTACAGAGTCATTGAGGCCTGGGCTGGGAGAATGCCGGAGTCCGTCTCCATCATGAAGTCGTACCCAACGATCATGTCCCAGTCCATCTCGGCCTCGTAGAAGCGACCTTGCAGGAGGATTTCCTTGCCGAGGTCCGGGCGGCTCAGCTCACGGTGGTTCATGAACTGCAGCCCAATGGCCGCTTCCTTCGTGCCTCCCACCATGTACTGGCCGTTCGCCACCTTCAGCCTGACAGGCTTCCGACTGTCGGTCAAACACTCTGGCGGAAGTAGGCCAGCCTTGACCAAGCTGACCTGAGCTCCCGTGTCGACCAACACGTCGAAGACCTTCTCCACTTTCCCGCATAAGGCACGGACCTTAAGGTGCATCTGCCGCTCACGCCCCACACGGCGCACGGCGTGCAAGCTCAGGATCTCTGGCCGTTCCAGAAGCTCAACGAGCGACTGGTGCAGGTCGTGGACAATGGGCTCAGGCTGCCCATGTGCAGCATCCAGCTGCGGTCCGGGTGATCCTCCGATACTCTCGGATAGATCTTGAAGCACATCAAATACATTCTTGGTCGCGAAGAATGGACGGGTGCAAGGGTTCGTGCCTTCACTTGCCCTCACCCCGCCACCGCGACTGGGTGCCGGACCGGGCCTTCCGCCCGCGGCAGTCCCTTTGTGCTTATCATCTCCCGACTGGGATGGTGTGGCGCTTCCCACGACACCATCCTGCGACCGCCCTAGCTGGGGCCCTTGGCTGCAGGGGCCCCGCTAAGGGGCGTCGGTTGTGGAAGTAGGGGTATTCTCCTCTGCATCAACCTCGTTGACACCCTTCTTCTTTCCCCTTTTCCTACCTTTCTTGTCGTTGTCCTTGTTCTGGTCGTTCTCTTTGTTCTCCTTGTTCTTGTTGTCCAACCTGGGATCCCAGTTCCTCTTGATCTCTTGGATCTCCTTGGCCAACTCGGTCCCCACCGACATCAGCTTGCAGAGCTCGTCCTTGTCGACCTCCACTTTGGCTTCCCGGATACCCGCGGGTGCACGCTTCTTCGACCCGTGCGCCTTCTTGTAGGCCTCCGTGTCGGCCTGGTGGATGGGGCATGTCCGGTGGTCATGGTTGAAGCCTTGCTTCCTCCCATAACACACGAAACAGCCCTGAGGGTGAGCTCGTATGAACTCCCCAAAGGACAGCGGAGGGTTGCCAATGCCGCGAGGGTCCTTCTTCTCCTTCTTTTTCCAACCCTGCTGCAGGGGCTTCCAGCTTCCCCGGTTGCTCCCGGCGTTCAGGTTGTTGGCCACGAAGGCACAAACGGCCATATCGGCGGGCTCATCGTCGTCGTCATCGTCGTCGAGAGCCTCACCGCCATCGGCTCCCGCTGGGTCCGTGGCAGCTTCCCCGCCAGGCCCCTCGCCAACGTAGTTGACGTCACGGTCGCCGGGCCTCAACCCGCGGGTGTGGTGGAGGTTCCGGTACTCCTTGAGTACTTCCTCTCCAACCCACTCCGGGATCTCGTCGCAACTCATCCGCGCCGGGATGGCCTGCAGACGGATGGTCTGGCCGCTCACGTCACACTCATCAAGGCGCCACATCGCAGTCTTCTCGCGATCGCCCGAGACGGTGATGAGGAGAGCGTTCCGCAGGGAGTGCTGTTTGACATCCCGGGCCACGTTCTTCCTCGTCCATGCCACCACGTTCGTATGATACTCTTTGGGGAGCATCATCTTGACCGTGTGGTTGGACTTGGCCCTCTTGGCTTCCTCTTTGGTGACTCTTTTGATCCATGCTTCCGGCAGCATGGAGAGCAGGCGAGCCTGCTCATCACCCTCATTCCAATCCTCCGCGTTGCGGCGGAAGAGGGTGTATTGCCCCTGGAAGTCCCGCCAATCTCGTAGGCGGATCTCCCGTCCATCATGCTGAAGCTTGATGGACTTCCACCGCTTGGCAGCCACCTGCGGAGCGTCCACCCGCTCCTGCTCGTTGAGCCACTTCTTGGCTTCCTTGAGGGTCTTGGTTTTCCCCTCCTTGGTCGCCACGAAGTATAGCTCTTGGAGCACTTCCGTCAGGCGGTACCTGAACAGTTTGAAGACATATCTCTCCGCATCTGCGGGATCCATGTCTTCAGTGACGGTCATCCCCCAATGGTCCAGCTTTTCCAAGAAGCGGTCGAGGTTGAGGGGGTTGCCATCGTACATGGGGGGCTAGATGTCCTTCAGGTCTTCCCACACGGCGGCTTCCGCGGCCTTAGAGACCATGGACGCCGGCCGCGAGGTCGACCGAGGTTCCCATCGGCCTCTCCCACGGACTCCCACGGCCGCCACTTCCATCTCCTCCACGGTATCCGTGTGGCTACGCCGTGGTTCCTCCATGTACGCTGAACCTAGATGTTCACGCCGTACTCCTTCCATGTATACCTCCTCGTCACAGCGCCGGCGGCTGCTTTCAGCAGCCTTCCGTCGTACAGCACGCGGCGGGGAAATGCCGACCTCCTCCAGGTCTTCCTCACCTCCGCCGATATCCCACTCCACGTCTCCTCCGGGCACCTCATCCCTGAGTCCACCATAACGTCCGCCAGCCATTGGGATTGGCTCCGGGGCTGGTGCGGGGCGTCGGGGGCGTACCGGTGTCCGCGGTGGAGCACGGCGGTTGTGGTACTCCGCCCTGAGCCACTCATCACGCCACCCCTCACTGCCACTGCCGGGCGGCACGCTCTCGTTGCGGCGGCCCGCGCTGTGGTGAGAGGGGGCGCTGAGAGAGGGGGCACTGGCGCCGGGGCGACTCCTGGGGGCTCCGCCGGGGGCATGGGGTCTGCCTGGACCTGGTCCGGGTCCCCAGCCGTCATCTGACGAGCCAGACTCCAGGGGTGGGTGGTCGCTGCCGACGCTCCCACGGCCTTTCAGCACCTCCAACCTCTGCTGCAGGCCGCTGATGACCTTGTTCAGCAGCCTGGTCTCGCCCGTGGCGATATCCAGCTCCCTCTGGGTGGCGGTGGCGACCTTGGCGCTCTTGACCATCTCGATCTTGGCGATGTCCAGCTCCTTCTGTGCGCCCGCGGCGACCCTGGCGATGCGGGTCATCTCGCCCTTGCCCGTGTCTACCTCGCGCTCGAGGGACTGGACCCTCCTGCGGAGGTGGACAATCGACCGCCAGGTGGCATCCGGGTCACCGTTCCCTGGTGGGTCGTCGGGGTCCCCAGGGGGTCCTCCAGGAGGGCCTCCGCCAGGTCTGCTCGGTCCAGGGGGTCCTCCCCCGCCCGGTGGTCCGCCTCCGGGGGGTCCACCTGGTGGGTGTCCTCCAGGGGGTCCTGATGGACTTCCGCCAGGGGGTCCCGGTGGGACTCCGCCGGGTCGCCTCGGTGGGTCCAAGGATGGAAGATTCTTCGTGTAGTCGAAGTCCATGTCATCATCCTCGTCCATGTCGCCCCATCTGGGCGTCTCGGTCCCGCGCGCGGAAGACTCCGAGCCCCGGTAGGGAGGAGGGAGATCCTCATCCTCACCTTCCGGCTCCATGGGGACGTCTCCGCCTCCTCCGCCAGCCACTCCTCGGCGATGTCGGCGGCCTCGTTCATCCCCGTCGCTGGCGGTGAAGAAGGGGTCGTAGTCGTGGGGGTGTCCGCCCGCTGGCCTCCGTGACCTCTCGGGGGTCTTCCCCTTACCCTTCCTCCGTCGGTAGGCAGTGGGGCCACTGCTCCCACTGCTGCCCGTGTCCACCTCCTCCGGATCCAGCGCCATCTTGGAAGAGGCGTCCCCTTCGAAAAGCTTTCGAAGGGTCTCCACTCGGGATCCTCCCGGGGGAGTCTCGCGGCGGAGCTTGGCCTCCGCCTCCGCCATTGCGGCGGCCGTGGCTGCGGCAGCTCGCCCTTCGGCCTCCTCCCGGGTACGAGCCGCCTCGGCTTCCCGGGTCTGCTGCAGCCGAGCCTTCTCCGCTTCCAACGCCGCCAGCTCCGCCTCCGTCTTGGCCCTCTCCTCAGCGACCTTCCGTCGCGCGGCCTCGATGGCGTCCTTCCTGGCGGCGTCCGCCTGGGCCTTAGCCGTTGCCTCGGCGTGGGCCCTTTCCTCCGCCTCCTTCTTTGCCCTCTCTTGGGCAAGCGCCTCTTCCAGCGCCTTCACCTCGGCCTCCTTGCAGGCAATGGCCTCCTGCGTCAGGCGGGCTTCCTCGGCGGCTGCCGCCACCTCACCCTTGACCTGGGCAGTCGCTGCCTCATGGGCGGCTCCGGCCGTGAGTCCGGCCGCAATGGCCGCCACGGTCGAGGCGTGGATGGCCATGCCATGCTCCCACTCCGCAGCCTCCTGCTGGGCGATGCCGACGGCGCCCTCCATGGCAGCGTTCTGCTGCGTGGCCCGTTGCCGGGCAACCCGAAGGTTGCAGGGCACCCCACAGGCGCGCTCACAGGCGCGCGCCACGTCCCTTTGGTCGGGAGCGACGCTGCTGCTGGAGCTGGCCTGGTCGGCCGGCATCCTCCCGCGCTGGGCCGACTCCACGTCGCTGCTTGGGCCTGACTTCCTCAGGTGCAGCTGACGGGGCTTGGCCTTGGCATGCTTGGCGACTTGGAGGAAGTCGCCAAGGGTGGTGTGGCCGGGTTGGTGACCGCCACTGGCCCGTTGGGGGCTGGGGGCTGGGGTTCCGCCCTTGGCGGCTTGGGCGGCTTCGGCAGCCAGGGATTCCTGGTACTCCCGCGACTGCTTGTCCCGCCTCCTGTCCCCGGCGGACGGCTTCTCCTTACCAGGAGACGCGCTGCTGCTGCTTCCCTGCAGCGTGCGCTCGGTCCCCGGCTCCGGGAACTTCCTTTCGATCATGTCCCACATGGAGACATTGATCGTGGCGCCTGACGGGTACTCGTTGGAGTTCTCGTCCTCCTCAATCCCGTCAGGGCGCAGCCCTTTGCCGGGCCTGTCTGGCCGGGTCAAGACCCTCCAGCGCTTCTGGCGGAAGCGGAAGCCAAATCCTTCCACCCGCAGCCAGTCTTCGACTGCCTGCAGGCGGTCGGGGCCCATGTCCTCGCGGAGCTCGAAGCTCCCGGGCATGCCGCCTTCGCACCGGGGGTGGCTGTGGCGGTAGTGCTGGTCCCACACCAACCCACGCAGTAGGCGCACTGCATGGGGGTGGGGCCGCGGCCACGTCTTACCCGCTTCTTGCCAGTTTACCATGGCAGCGGGGGCGTACTTGGTCTTGAGGTCCTTGGTGGTGGTTGTTGAAGCGGTTGTTGCGGTGTGGTTGTGGAGGTGGGTGACGCGGCTGGTGAAGCTGGGTGTGCGGCCTTGCACGTCGGCCGATGAGACTCGCTGATGACGGAGTCCTGGTCTGTCCACCTCCTTCACGGTCGCGGCGCTTCCGTGGTTGCTCAGGGCGATGCTCTGGGCGGTGCTGCGGGCTCCGTGATGTTCTTGGAGTCCTCGGGGTTGGGGTGCTGCTCGTACCCCTCGAAGGCCCCGAGTGGCACACGGGGGCTGGGTAACCCCGCGGCGGTGAAACGCTTTTGACGCGTTCCCGTGGGGGGCCTGGCCACGGGACGCTGCGGTGACACGCACAAGCAAGCAGGCAGGCAAAGGACTGCGCTCAGAGGGGCATCAATACGCTCGTGTCATGTGACAAAGCGTTTCAGGATCCTTGCCACTCTGAAACAAGGGAACAAAGGTATGTACAGCGCCACATCAGGATATGTACACATGGGGTTAAGACTGGACTGGGGTAAGCGCATCACAAGACAATAGACACTCAGTCCCAACTCATATCCCAATCTCAGGTCCGACCCTCTCAGTGGCTGGTGGGGGCTGGGGATCAAACACAACCCATGCCCTGCTCAGTCCGGACCCTGAAACCCTGCCGATGGGGGAGGTGTTGCGCCCAGCCACAGGCCAGTTCCTGGGAACCAAGGGGCTCCAAGGCCAACCAACAGTGTCTCCCAATGCTCCCTGAACTGCCGGTCCCAACTCCTCTCTGAGCCAGAAATATGGCCCCGCCATTATCCCCTAGGAGTTGGTAGCTGAAAATGGGCTGTTTCAGCCCAAACTGATATTAGCTCAAAAATCTCCAAAATTGACCCCTCGTCCGGACCCGCCAGAGGTAGGGACGAGGCAACTGACCCTATGCCATTCGCCTACGAACTCCCTGGAGCCCTCACCCAACCTGGTTCCCTCTGAGGTCCCGGCATCAGGGCACCACGGGTTCGTCAAGTGGGGTCATAATTGCCAAAATGGCAAAATCAGCCGTCTCGGGCGACCGTCCAGGGTAGGAAACCTTGGCGATTTTGTCGCGCCAAGCCTTGATTCACGACCCTTGATATCCCCTCTGGTCCCATGCCCTGGGTTATCGCTTGCTGTCACGCTGGCTGCTTACTGTTCACCAAGGGGATGAACACGCGGATGGGGCAGAAAGCAGCATGCGGTGCAAACGGGGGGATCATGGATCGCACCAAAAGTTGAATAACTCCGGATGAGCCGGAGGAGCAAATACGAAACTCAATGTCGTTCAACCCTTAGTCATAAGCTACAATAATCGCCCCTCCTTCCTGGCTAGATCCTGTGCCCCATGGAGATATGGTAATTCCAATATGGCATACAATGGCAAAAACAGCGAAATATGGCCAAAATGGCCCACACTCATGATTCCATATCTCCATGGCCACGGCGAGGATCCTTTCAACCAAAGATGCTGTAGACACATGGGACTTAGGTCCCAATATATGCCACTTGCCAACCCTCATGGTCGCCTCTAGCGTTTTTCCCCTTTGGAGGGAAAGTGATACACAAATGGGGCAGAATGGCAACATACCCCAAATTGGGTGACTCACAACTCTCCCTTCGAGAGGAGAGGCCACATGAGGAAACACCCCATTCGATGCGGGTTTATGTGCCCTCTCCGAATTGCCCTTACCCTTGGTCAAGTGGCGCACGCAACCTCGGGGGCGAAATCAGGGGCAGATGGGGTTTGTGGCCATTCCGGGCAAAACGGCCAAAATTCACCCAAAAGTGGTCCCTCCAAAAATCGTATCTCCGTATCACAAGAGAAAGGAGCCTCGGGCTTTTGCATGGATGCAAACCGACGCTTTGCTTCCCTTTTGCAACAAGGGTTGAAGTTCAAAGCATAATGGAAACATTTTTAACACCTCAATCCTTGATGCACACTATTTATGGGAAAAAGTGCATACATCGGCGATATTCGCATGAACATATCTTTGGGTCATTGAGGAACAAAAATATGAGCAAACACTTTTGGAGTAGGCCCATAGTAGGTGCCTTCAAATATGCCCACTATGGTTAGATTGTCTCCGCCCACTCGTGTCGTTAGTGCTTGCATATGAGCGCGTGTGCAAAGAGGCAGTATGGCACGCGTGCTCACAAGGCGAAATTATAAAAAATAGAAGACAAGGTTGTAGGAATCAACCAAGCCATCCACGATGTTTTTCGTGGTCTCTACTTTACATATTGCCTTGGTTCGAGGCTCAACTCCCCATAGGCTTCGAGTACGAGCCTCGGGGGTTTGGCCATTTTGGCCTAATTTTCGACCAAAACTTGCCCTCTTTCCAAAAAAGAGTTTTGGTACGCATTGAATTGTGTGGAGCCATCGTTGAGTTGCCTCGAAACACGAAAATGGCCTAGGGCTTTTGGTCTTGTGAGCATTGTGTCCGGTTTTTAATGTGCATGCCCACAAGGCCACAAAGTTAGCGTTTGCGCACGCAAACGACTTGGGTTTGCGAGACCGATAGGCTGCCTAAAACATCGCCATTGCCCGCTTCCCTATACAAAATGATATGCTCGCGTGAAAGGGCCATGGATGAAAGGCATAGGGGGGGAATGTAGGGTTCCGTCCGAACTCATGGTCCTTGAGAACCATGTGTTCGAGCGATCGACGGAAAAGCTTGCGCGCTGATTTTCTCGAAGACGCAACGGCGAAAAATTCTGGTGAACACACCAGATGAAAGTACATTAAAAAGCCTCTAGATTCAGCCCTTAAGTTCTCTTAGAACCTCAAAGGTAGTCGAGAAAAATCCCTCACAAAACTCGCCACGGAGAAGCGACGAAAGCGCGCGAACAGGCGACATCAGGCGGCGATTTCACGACAATTAGAAATCGCGGTAGAAATCGGGTATTTCACCGATTTCCGACTGATAATCGCCTAAGACAATATAATTATGGTAATTCTAAATCGATTTATTGGTTAGAAATCGGATTCCAGATTTCGCGGGTTAGAGAACAGGGATATCCCGCTGACAGCCAGTGTCAACGGCTTCCGCACGGGTGTGACGGCTCACAGGCCTCCGGGCCATGGGCCATAGGTTCTGGGTACCGCTTCACTGCCTGCAGGAGGGCAAAAACTGCTCGCTTCACTGTGGGGAGTAGCGGTGGGGGGATGGAGACAAACATGGTGTAGTTGTTATCCTTGTATCTCGTCAGCAGCATACAAGGGGGGACGGGGTTGTTCGTGGAGGGCTGAGGAGGCTGTGTGTGCTTCTTGCGTGTTCCCCAGGAGGTCCGGGTGGCACCACGTACGCCAGCCCGACAGCGCTTCGCCCCGGAAGGGGCTGAGCACGGGGACTGTGCGCGGGAATGTGCGCAGGATTTTGAGTTCATATCTGGCGGTGGCGTGGATCAGCGCCCCATTTCTGCCTTCCTAGTCACCATCAAAGGGCAGGGGGGAGAGCACCGGGACAACCAGGTCGTCCACATCAAAGAACACCCAGATGGTTTCAAGGGGGTGCCACCACGGAACCATGCCCTCCGCTGCAAGCATGTCAGGTGTCAGGGACGCTGCCTGCCGACGCCTGCGCATCTGTACAAGGTCGACTGCCTGCGGGGCACGCGCCTAGCAGACATAGGGGGCTGGTGCAACCAGGGATAGGCTTACCGCTGGCTGGCGGGGGAGGGGGGGAGGGAGGGAGGGAGGGAGGGGGAGAGGGGAGGGGGCCGGGGTCGGGGGGGTGTGCTGTCTCACTTGGGCTCCTGTTCCAGGAGGTGGGTGTACCTGGCATGCCACCTGGCTTCTGTGCCCTTCCTGTCCTGTCTGAGGCTGCGAGTAAGGTTTGGAACCGGTTTTACCAATTAATCGGAAAAATCGGTTATCGGCAATAATCGGAGATTATTTTCAAAACAATTGGCACAACAGGTTATTTTCAAAATTGATTTAAACCAATTAGGCCGAATGGTTCCAAATTTTTTGTGTTCTTTTCGGCGGTACTTTTTGTTCAATTGTTGCACTAAACAGAGGCTTTGGTAGCAATGAAAGATGGCCGATGGTGAATTGCAACTTCGGACGTAGTTTTGATCACTGTGCTCTGACTTGTATGGGCTCGCTTTTGCCGATGGCAAGATTTTGGTTAGTAAAAGGAAATTAATCGGAAAAACCGGTTATTTTGAAAACGATTAATCGGGAAAACCGGTTATTTTTGTAAAAATAATCGTTTCAAACTGGTTAATTTCAAAACTAGCAGGTTCCAAACCCTAGGTGCGAGATTCCTTCCACATGCTCCACATCTCAGGTTCCCAGCTGGATAGGAAGTCACCTATTGCAACACCCATTTTGGACTGTTCATCAGTTCATAGACGAGAAGACGATCGCGCGATCGCAGCAGAAGAAAAACAAAAGTACGAGAAAAAGACGCACCGCCAGCAGAAATAATGCGAAAAATCGTCTTTTCCGACCTCAGAAACCCCCCCAACAATTTTACGCCGCTGTTTGGCGAGGTCGCAAAATATAGGACACTCACCGAAAAAGACGAACAATAGAGTCGCGACGGCGAAGAAACTGAGCGTTGCTTGCCCCAAACCACCTAGCAAAGTGCGTGCCCTAGGCGCTAGGGACTTGTGCGCGCCCCAAAACAACCCACACATAGACAACAACAACGCCACCGGCCGCCGACAAGCAAGTATGTTATGTGCCGCGCACCGCGAAAAACGGACGAAACAAACACAACGCGGAAAGAGGCAGACAAGGAGAATAAAAAGGTAACGAACCGCACCACGGTGGAGATATACCACAAGTACACGACCAAGCAATGCAAGCCCGCTCATGCAGGAAATACGCGCGAAGGGGACCACAACAAAAAGAGCAAGAGGCCGCACATGTACCCAAGTATGTTGAATGTCGTGCATGAAAAATACACACAAGCAACAACAACGCCACCGGCCGCCTGAAAGCAAGTATGTTATGTGCAAATACGTTGTGTGCCTAACGCCGTAACAAGCGCAAAACAAGTAACGTGATAAGCAACGCCAAAGTGCGCCGCCACGAAAAGCGCAACGAAAACCGCACCGGCAAGGAAAACCAACAAGAGGTGGCACCGAAAGAACGCCTATGCTCACCCCCACTCGCATAGGGAAAGAAAGGTATGCCCGCACGCGCATGCCCGGAACGCCGCAAGGCCATCACCGCCGCGGACGAGCAGCATGGTATGAAGGGACAAACAGGGAGGAACAAAAAGACCACCGAGGTAAAGCAGAACACAACAAAAAAAAAAAAAAAAAAAAAAAAAAAAACCAAGCATACACACGTGACTAGTGGGGTCCAAGTATGTTGCCACGCTACGCTACGTAACCGAGACGTGCCCACCGCCCACCCGCACGCCCGCTTATGTAGGAGGCGAAAGGGAGCGAAAGGGAACAAAAGGTATGCCGCCGCATGCAAACGAATAGTAGACAAGCCACACACCGCCACCAAGAACGCAAGTATGTTACCATGTCGTGCCACGTCGCCAACCGCGGAGTTGCGGGGGTTAGAACACACAAATAGCCAGGGAGGGGGACAAGAAGAGCAAACACACAAATAGCATAGCGCCGGCGAGTGCCGGGTCCCAACGAACACACGTGCACGCACCCATGTTCTATCCTCACAGGTCCCGAAGAGAAGCGTATGCTCGTGTCTGCGTCGTCCGGGCGTTAAAGTAGGGTTGTCTTAGACGCTTAGACAAGTATTGCGTCGTGCCGTTGTCACACATAAGCGAACGCCCGACAAGGCGGGAGGACAAGGACACGTTAAGGTAGTGGGGAAAGAGGCAGGTATGTTGCACGTCACACCGCGCGCGCGGAACGGGCGACGAGAAAAGGTAGCGACCAAAGGGGGGTGGAAACAAGCCGGGAGCAAATGGGGCGATAAACCTACACGCAAGCCGGTCGCACACGAAAGTCGCATGACGTACCAGCCAGCTCGAGGTGCCGTGTCGCGACAAAACCGCCGCCGCCGCACGCTTGCTTACGCACCCTTCTCTCCCTACGCAGGTTCAAAAGAGGAAGCCCGGGCCGACAAGAAAAAAGACAGAGACACGCAACAAAGCGGAGGCAGGGAAAAAGTGCATGCCAGAGAGAGGGGTAGAGGAAAGGGTAAAGAGCAACGAAGCTGCGAAAGGAACAAGGGGAAGCCAGCGAACGAGCAAGGGGCGCACATAGAGGAGGGGACACGGCGGGCACACGGCGAGCACAACACCGCACCGAGACACCGGAGAGGGGAGCACCGGAGGACCAAGGAAAGAGCAGCACCACGCACCACGACACGCACGGCACAGGCACCGCACACACCGCACACACCCAACGAACCCCGGCAACCCACCCGGCAGTGGGCGGGCAGACGGGAGAGGGACAGCGCCTGACCCCAAGCGCCCCTCACCATGGTGGAAGGCACCCCCCCCGGGGACGCCTTTCCGCCACCCCCACAGCGAGCAACGCCGGCCCGCAAGGGCGCACGCTGTGGGGCCGGTGCCGGGCCCCCACGCCCACACCGACCGCACCCGGGACACGCGGGTCGCGGAACCCTGGCTGCACGCTCCGGAGGACGGGCAGCCGGGGGAGGGACAGCGCCTGGCACCAGGCGCCCCTCACAACGGTGGAGGACAGCCCCCCCCGGGGACGCCCTTCCGCCACCCCCACAGCGAGCAACGCCGGCCCGCAAGGGCGCACGCTGTGGGGCCGGTGCTGGGTCCACACGCCCGCATCGACCGCACCCGGGACACACGGGTCGCGGAACCCTGGCTGCACGCTCCGGAAGACGAGCGGCCGGGGGAGGGACAGCGCCTGGCACCAAGCGCCCCTCACAACGGTGGAAGGCAGCCCCCCCCGGGGACGCCCTTCCGCCACCCCCACAGCGAGCAACGCCGGCCCGCAAGGGCGCACGCTGTGGGGCCGGTGCTGGGTCCACACGCCCACATCGACCGCACCCGGGACACACGGGTCGCGGAACCCTGGCTGCACGCTCCGGAGGACGAGCGGCCGGGGGAGGGGCAGCGCCTGACACCAGGCGCCCCTCACAACGGTGGAAGGCACCCCCCCCGGGGACGCCCTTCCGCCACCCCCACGGCGAGCAACGCCGGCCCGCAAGGGCGCACGCTGTGGGGCTGGTGCTGGGTCCACACGCCCGCATCGACCGCACCCGGGACACACGGGTCGCGGAACCCTGGCTGCGCGCTCCGGAGGACGAGCAGCCGGGGGAGGGACAGCGCCTGACACCAGGCGCCCCTCACAACGGTGGAAGGCAGCCCCCCCGGGGACGCCCTTCTGCCGCCCCCACAGCGAGCAACGCCGGCCCGCAAGGGCGCACGCTGTGGGGCCGGTGCTGGGTCCACACGCCCGCATCGACCGCACCCGGGACACACGGGTCGCGGAACCCTGGCTGCACGCTCCGGAGGACGGGCAGCCGGGGGAGTGACAGCGCCTGACACCAGGCGCCCCTCACGACGGTGGAAGGCACCCCCCCCGGGGACGCCCTTCCGCCACCCCCATAGCGAGCAACGCCAGCCCGCAAGGGCGCACGCTGTGGGGCCGGTGCTGGGTCCACACGCCCGCATCGACCGCACCCGGGACACGCGGGTCGCGGAACCCTAGCTGCACGCTCCGGAGGACGAGCGGCCGGGGGAGGGACAGCGCCTGACACCAGGCGCCCCTCACAACGGCGGAAGGCAGCCCCCCCGGGGACGCCCTTCCGCCACCCCCACAGCGAGCAACGCCGGCCCGCAAGGGCGCACGCTGTGGGGCCGGTGCTGGGTCCACACGCCCACATCAACCGCGCCCGGGACACGCGGGTCGCGGAGCCCTGGCTGCACGCTCCAGAGGACGAGCGGCCGGGGGAGGGACAGCGCCTGACACCAGGCGCCCCTCGCAACGGTGGAAGGCACCCCCCCCGGGGACGCCCTTCCGCCACCCCCACAGCGAGCAACGCCAGCCCACAAGGGCGCACGCTGTGGGGCCGGTGCTGGGTCCACACGCCCGCACCGACCGCACCCGGGACACACGGGTCGCGGAACCCTGGCTGCACGCTCCGGAGGACGAGCGGCCGGGGAAGGGACAGCGCCTGACACCAGGCGCCCCTCACAACGGTGGAAGGCACCCCCCCCGGGGACGCCCTTCCGCCACCCCCACAGCGAGCAACGCCGGCCCGCAAGGGCACACGCTGCGAAGCCGGTGCTGGGTCCACACGCCCGCATCGACCGCACCCGGGACACACGGGTCGCAGAGCCCCGGCTGCGCGCTCCAAAGGACGAGCGGCCGGGGGAGGGACAGCGCCTGACGCCAGGCGCCCCTCACAACGGCGGAAGGCACCCCCCCCGGGGGCGCCCCTCCACCACCCCCACAGCGAGCAACGCCGGCCCGCAAGGGCGCACGCTGTGGGGCCGGTGCTGGGTCCACACGCCCGCACCGACCGCGCCCGGGACACGCGGGTCGCGGAACCCTGGCTGCACGCTCCGGAGGACGAGCGGCCGGGGGAGGGACAGCGCCTGACACCAGGCGCCCCTCACAACGGTGAAAGGCACCCCCCGGGGACGCCCTTCCGCCGCCCCCACAGGGAGCAACGCCGGCCCGCAAGGGCGCACGCTGTGAGGCCGGTGCTGGGTCCACACGCCCACATCGACCGCACCCGGGACACGCGGGTCACGGAACCCTGGCTGCACGCTCCGGAGGACGAGCGGCAGGGGGAGGGACAGCGCCTGACACCAGGCGCCCCTCACAACGGTGGAAGGCACCCCCCCCGGGGACGCCCTTCCGCCACCCCCACAGCGAGCAACACCGGCCCGCAAGGGCGCACGCTGTGGGGCCGGTGCTGGGTCCACACGCCCGCATCGACCGCCCCCGGGACACGCGGGTCGCGGAACCCTGGCTGCACGCTCCGGAAGACGAGTGGCCGGGGGAGGGACAGCGCCTGACACCAGGCGCCCCTCACGACGGTGGAAGGCACCCCCCCCGGGGACGCCCTTCCACCACCCCCACGGCGAACAACGCCGGCCCGCAAGGGCGCACGCCGTGGGGCCGGTACTGGGTCCACACGCCCACATCGACCGCGCCCGGGACACGCGGGTCGCGGAACCCTGGCTGCGCGCTCCGGAGGACGAGCGGCCAGGGAAGGGACAGCGCCTGACACCAGGCGCCCCTCACAACGATGGAAAGCACCCCCCCCGGGGACGCCATTCCGCCAGCCCCACAGCGAGCAGCGTCGGCCCGCGAGGGCGCACGCTGTGGGACCGGTGCTGGGTCCACACGCCCGCATCGACCGCGCCCGGGACACACGGGTCGCGGAACCCTGGCTGCACGCTACGGAGGGCGAGCGCGGCCGGGGGAGGGACAGCGCCTGACACCAGGCGCCCCTCGCAAGGGTGGAAGGCACCCCCCCCGGGGACGCCCTCCCGCCACCCCCACAGCGAGCAACGCCGGCTCGCAAGGGCACACGCTGTGGGGCCGGTGCAGGGTCCACTGCCCGCACCGACCGCGCCCGGGACACGCGGGTCGCGGAACCCTGGCTACACGCTCCGGAGGACGAGCGGCCGGGGAAGGGACAGCGCCTAACACCGGACGCCCCTCGCAACACTGGAAGGCGCCCCCCCGGGGATGCCCATCCACCGCCCCCACACCGAGCAACGCACCAACGCACCAACGCACCAGCCACGGGACATCCGCACCCCGCCCCCTGCTCTTAGACACAGCGACATGGCAATGGCGGAACCCGCGGCACCACGCAAGACACGCCCCCGATCTCCGACGCTGGACGAAGCACACGAGGTCATCAGGGCGCTGGGACTCAGAGACGGCGAGGGAGACCCCCCACAAGAGGACGCGGACGCAGACTCCGACCTGGAGGCATTGCCGGAGCCCCCCGCGGGGGGCGCGCCCGCGGAGCCTGCGCCGCCGGCGGGCAGCGTATCCGCGATCTGCCCCGCGTGGAAACGGGGCCATTGCACCGGCGAAGGCTGGTGCCCCAGACAGCACCCCCAGCCCGATGCCGACGACGGAGCGTTGCCCGAGGTGAAACCCGCGGCCGCACGCGCCGCCCTACGCTACGGGGTGACGCAGGGCTGGATCCTGGATGAGACCGCGCGCGGCAGCGTGAACATCCAGGAGGCCGTCGACCGCGTCACCCACGCGGGACAGGCGGCGGTGGCCCTGCACACCCGGGGCCGCCACGGTGGACCCGCAGAGGGGATCATTGTGGATCCCTCGGGAATGGTGCTGGTCCTGGCGGCGGACATGGCCCGAGGGGTGCTCCACGTGTCCCGCGTGCGGCGGGCGTGCCCACAGTGGACCATCCAGGTGTACACCCCCCCGCGGGCGTGGCCCTTTTCCACATGGGCGGTGCTCGCCGTCATGTGGCACCTGGCACCAGAGGACGCCCCCACAGGGACCGCGGAGGACATCGCCCGGGACCTCCACACCTGGCCGGCCGACCAGGAATACCCCTGGCGCAGGCCCCGGGGCGGCCTCCCGGTGGCACCAGCGGCGGAGGGGCTCAGCCTCGCGGCAACCCTCCAACGGCACCCCGACAAGTATGCACGCCACTTCCTGCAGACGGGCACGGTCCCGGCCGCCCCGCCAGACTCCGAGTGGCGATGGGACGCAGGGGTGGCGCAACCACTGCCGGGCCCCTGGACCCTCCCGTTGTGGTACTTACCAATGGGCACCTTGGCCCACGCCACCCAGGCCGTCAAGGGGGCTTTCCCGCAGCCGCCCCTCCCCGGCGTGGCCCTGCTCCGCAGCCTGCAGGCGGGGGCCGCCTGGGTACGGTGGAGGGAAGGGAAGGGGCGCTCGAGCCCCTATTTCCCCATGGTCCAAGGCCAGGCGCTGATTCATGCCGAGGGCATGGGGACCGTGGAATGGGGGGCGATCGTGCCCGGCACGGCGTGCAGGTGGATAACGGCGGCCGCCCCACAGCCCATGCGGTCGCCGCCGGCGTGCCACCGCCTCCTACGGATGGTCCCCTCATTGGCCCCCCAGCACGCCTTTACAAGGGACGTGTGGAAAGCCGTACTGAGCCACACCAGGGAGTGGCTGACGAACCCGGGTACGCGGTACCCGCCGGGACCGGTGCTCGAACAGCTCACGGCCCCCACACCCGGGGTCCTCCACGCCCTACACAGGGCGTCGGCCCTCACGAAGCAGCTCAACGACGAAGTGCTGGACCTGGCGCTGGAGCCGCTGCGGGTGCTCTACCCGCAGGCACACATCCCACCCGCGGGCACGTCCAACCGCCTAGGCCGCCTGGGGTTGCAGCGCCGCGTCGAGGCCGCGCACCCAGGAGGAGTGGTGGAACAGTGGCTAACGCTCCGCAATCCGTCCGCCGCGGAGGGCCACTGGTACCTGCACCAGCTCCTCTTCCAGCCACGGGCAGCCCCGGAACACCGCCGGCAGGACCCGTACCACACGCACCCGGAGCGCCGGGGCGCGCAAAACTACCCGCAGCCAATCCCGCCCGCCCTCCCGCCGGGGCAGGGCCCGGAGGCGCTACAGCGGGGCCCCCCGCTCGACACCGCCACCACGGTACAGCAGTGGGGAGGCGACGATGCGAGCGGTGCCGAACCGGACTGCACGAACTGCGGAGCGGTGGCCTGGATGGCAGCCTGCAGGCACCTCACCCGAGATACCACGGGACTCCGGCAGTACAGACCCACGGACCGCACGGCGCTGGCGTCCGCGGTCGCGGCCGTCACCATGAGTCCAGTGGCGGCGTGGCTGGCGCAGCTGCTGCCCCACGTCCCCTGCCGCGACACGCGGCCCCGACGGCCGGCCGCGACACACGAGCCGACGGCGCCCCTCACGGCGGAGCAACTATACGTCGTCGCGGCGGCTTTGCTAGCGGACGGCGGGGAGAGCTTCGTCCACCACCACGGCCCGGCGCAAATTGCGGGATGCATACAAGGGCCCCAGCGCGATGCACCAGACCCGTGGCATGCCACACTCCGCGGGCGCACCCGCGTCTGGGGTGCGGGCGATGGCGCACCCCCGCCCGGGCCTAAGCAGGGGGAGGCGCTGGTACTGCAGACGGCAGGATACCAAGCCATCGTACACGGCCACGCCGGAGGGTACCGGTCGCACGTCCTGGCCGGAGGCCGATGGGCGGTCTGGCACAGCACCGCCAGGCAAGGGGCATTCCAGCCCCTGTCCCACGTCGACTGGCGACAGGGGCCCACCCAGGCCTACTACATGTCGGCGGACCCCTGGCCGCTGGCGGTCCTGCTGCACACGGTCAGCGCCCCCAGCAAGAGGCAGGAACCGGGGTGGGTCAACCCCCCCGCACTGGTGTGGAGCCCCGACCAGGAGGAGCATCTACGGGCCGCGTGGCAGGGAGACGCCATCAGGGCCACGGACGTCCCGGACCTCCACGCGGGGCCCATCACGCACGCCCGCCCAGCGGCTACCCTGGCGGTGGCCCAACGGGGGCAGCAGAACCCACAGTGGGTGGTCTGCATGTTCAGCCCGGCGGACGCGCACGTCGTCGTCTGCGACCCTGAACGCCTGCCGGGGCCCGAAGCCGTGATCCGCGTGGCAGACTGCACACGCATGATCATCAAGGCGCTGCGGGAGGGCGAACACCACGCCCTCCTGCTCCAGGTCAGGCTGAAGGACAACGCCCGGGCGGCGAGGCCGGGAGTGTGGCCGGCAGCGGCGCACCCCGCCGACCTGGAGCTCCAGCTGGCGGTCCCGACCACGGTGTACCACTGGCTACAGGCCTTCCACGACCTGCGGTGGAGGAGCAAACCCGACCGCCAAATCGGCTCCACGCACTGGCAAACGTGGCTGCAAGCAGACGTGCAGCGCGATGCCATCCGAGGCCTCGGGCCCGCGCCCGCGACGCGAGCCCTCGATGCGGCGGCCCCGGGCCGCACGCTGGCACCGCACACGGTGCCGCTGGCCAACCTGCCCTTCGAACCAGCGGCGGAGGGCGCCATTCGGAAGTCGGTGCAGCTCCCCCCGGCACGAGGGGCCACGGAGCCGACGAAATGCCCCCTGTGTGCGGACAAGTACTACACCAGCGGGGCGATGCTGGAACACCTGGCGTGGCACGCGGTGCACGCTGCGGCCCCGGCGGACGACAAGGAGGCGGCCGCCAACATCCTGCAGGGGAGAGCACGGAGGTCCCCGTGGCACGCCCCGTACACCCGGCGCCCCCCGCCCCAGGCAGCCGACCACGCAGATGGAGGCGAGGAGGCACCCGGAGCGGCCCCGGGGGCCGGCGGTGCGGCCCCACCAGGGCCCATGTCCATCCCCGCGGGGCTGGCCCCCCTGGCCCCCCTGACTCCCCCGGTCCCCCGGGCCCCCTTGTGGGCCCCGCTGGGAACGGGCTCAGCGGATGCGGCGCACCCAGATGCCCTGGCGGCACCAGCGAACCCGGCGGCGATGCCGACGCGGGATAGCTGACTCCAGGAGGACACGACGGGCGACGCCCTGTGGCTCCTCTCGTGGAACCTGCGCAACGGCCTCGTGCCGCCAGACCGGTCCCTCCGGGACACACTCCGGCGGCGCAGGGGGCCGGCGGCCTGCACCGACAAGGAGCACCTCATCACCGGCATGCTGCCCCAGGAGGGGGGCTTTGCCATCATGCTCCAGGAAACGGGGATCGCCACCAGGGCGCAGGAGATGCACGTGGCCGCGGCGCTCCGGGACAAGGGGTACACCGCCTACTTCAGCAGCCGGCTGGCGGAGACGGGGGCCACCTTCACCTCGAGAGGGGGGGGCCTCCTCACCGCGGTCAGCAGCAAGTACGTGGCGGAGCACGAGGTGCTCAGCTTCACGGAAATTGTCCCCGGGAAAGCCGCGGCCCTGGAGATCCGCACGGACGGGGGAGGCCTCACCCTCATCAACGTCCACGGGCCCCAAGCAGGTTGCTCCCCGTGGGCGGGACGGGCGGCGTTCTGGGCCGACATACAAATGTATGCCACGGCACGCAGCCTCGGCGGGAGACACCCGGTGATCATCGCCGGTGACACCAACATCTACATGGATGTCCCCGCCAACCCGGCCACGGAGCATTTCCGAGCGGGCTGGGAAGCCTGCGGCTTCCGAAGAGCCGCGGCGGGCGGAGAGGAGGACATGACCCCCACGCTCCACCCGTCCCAGCACAGGGTGGACACTTTCCTGGTCAACGAGCCCCTCCTGCCGTGGTCCCTGCGGGAGAGCGTCTGGGCTCGCGGCATGGCACACCCCCAGGTGGTCGGCTCGGACCACCTCCCGGTCCGCCTGGCCCTGCCGGGCCTCCTCAGCGCAGCGGGGCACGCGGCGATGCCCACCCCCTACAGCCACACGGAAGGCCGCCTCCTCCCGTACGACGCCGAGGCCGCGCCCGTCCAACACTGCCTGTGGGCGGCGGTCACCGCCGCGCAGGATGAACCCTCACTGGCGCCCTGGCTGGGTCCCGCAGAGCAGCACGACTACGGGTCCATGCCCGCGGCTGCGGTGGACAAGGTGTTCGAACACCTTCACGCGACGCATGACGCCCTGGCGCGCGTGGTGGGACGCCGGCAGCCGTCTCCGGCGGGAACGGACCCGGCGGAGGGGGACCCCCCGGAGAGCGGAAAGCAGCTCCAGGCAGCGGTCCTCCGCTATGACACCCTGGCAGCGCGCGCCCCGGCAGCGTACCAGGCGGACGCGGCCAGGCATGGCATCCGGTCCGAGGCGGCGCTCCGGCTCACGGAGGAACTGCAGAGTGTGTCGCCCGGGTTCCGCCCGACCACGCAGGGCCAGCTGCAGGAGGAGCTGGAGAGGCAAGCAGCCGCCCTCGAGGAGGACATTCGCCAGCTCCGCGCCCTCCTGGCGGCAGACCGCAAGCGCGCCATCAAGGAATTCTGGCGCCGCCACGCCCCCGACATCGCCCAGCGATGGAAAGCCGTGCGGGGAGCCATAGAGGTAGAGGCCCCAGGCCCGTCAGGCCTCTGGAACGTGCGGGTTCCCAACACCCAAACGCTCCTCACGGAGGCCCACGACGTGATGTTCGCAGTTCGCGCCTTCTGGCGAGAACTGTATGACAAACGCCCGGTGGACCTCCCGGGTTTCCAGGCGGTCCTCGGCCGCCACGTCCCCCGGGTCCCTGAGGGAGCCTGGACACAGGTCCAGCAGTACTCCATGCAGGACCTGAAGTCCGCCCTGGACAAGGCCGATGGCAAGGCCCCAGGCCCCAACCACGTGGAGGCCCGCTTCATCAAGGCCCTCCCGGCACCCGTCCAGTGGCTCCTGGTCCACTCCTACCGGGCCATCCTCCGCGGCGCCCCGCCACCGATGCACTGGAGGGACGCGCACATCTGGCTCAGCCCCAAGGTACCGGGCTCTGCCAGACTGGACGACTACAGGCCCATAGCCCTGGGCCAGCTGGACATGAAGCTGCTCACGGGCCCCCTCACCCAGCGCATCACGGAGGTGCTCACACGGCACGGGGTGGTCAGCGACTGGCAGCAGGGGGCCCTCCCTGGCTCCAACACAGGCCCCCCGCTGTTCATGGCGCAGCGGCAGCTCCAGCGGGGAAGGCCCAACTACGTCTTCTCCTTCGACGCCCGCAAGGCCTTCGACACCGCCCCACACGGCGCCCTCCACCTCATCCTGCGCCACCTCTCCGTGCCGCCGGACGTCATTGACCTCCTGCTCTTCCTCCACACGTGCGCCAGGCTGCGCATCGTCACAGCACACGGGCTAACGCAGCCCGTCTACATGCTACGCGGCGTCCGGCAGGGCAACCCCGAGAGCCCCCTGCTGTACGCGCTCCTCCTGGAGCCTCTACTCAGGGCAGAGGGGCACCGCCTGCGCCCGCCGGGAGGAGCCGAGCACGGCCTCATCCAGGCCTATATCGACGACTTGCTGGTGGTGGCCCACACGCTGCAGCACTTCGTCGAGGGCGTGGAGGCGGTGGCCGCGTACCTGGGGATGATGGGCATGGAGCTCAACCCCCGCAAGTGCGCCATGGCCACCACGGAGGGGGTCCCGGGCCTGCAGCTACGCCTCTGCCCCCACCTGGAAAACCCGTGGTACTGGGTACCAGCGGCGGACTCCGTCCCCTACCTGGGACTCCAGCTGCAGCCGGACGGGGAGTTCTCCCTGCAGCGCAAGCACCGGCTACGCCTGGCGGCAGTGCACCACTGGTGCCTTAACAACCTCGCGCCACCGAAAGTGGTGCAGGACGTCATCCTGGCGATCCTCGGAGGGGTGACGCAGTGCGTCGCCCCTTTCATCGCCGACGACTCCGACACTGCACGCCACCTGGACCACATCACGGTCCAGGTCGCGAAGGACAGGGCACGATACGCCTTCGACGCCTCGCTGGACAGCCTGCAGGATGACCGGACCCTGGGACTTACACGGGCGCCCACGCGGTGCCAGCAGGCAGCGGTGGCCCTCGTGGGCACACTCGTCCACCACCGCGCAACCTCCGTGCGCGCGGAGGTCACCAAGATGTTCTGGGAGATAGCCGGCGCGCACGGAATATGCCCTGAGGTGCACCACCCCGTCTCGGAGTTCGCAACTCTGGCGGGAGGCGACTGGGTCCAGCGCATACCCCGGGCCCTGGCCGCCCTGAGAGTGGGGATGTACAACCCCATCGAGTGCCCCAGGGCGGCTCATGTCCAACTACAGTCCCCGCCGGGCAAAATCGTCACGCTGCGCACCGCCAAGCTGCGACACCGCGACACGTGCCGCCTGACGGTGCCACACGCAACGCCGTGGCATGGACACCACGGGCCACGCCACCCCTTCCCCGACAACGACGATCCGTGGCCGACGGCGGTGCGGGAGTGCCTCGACCAATGCGCCGATGAACACCTCCATTATTGCCGCCATGAGCAAGGGCCCACCAACCACCCCGGGTGGCGCGATGCCCTGGCCCACCTCTTCCACACCACCGGCACGCGGGACCCCCGACTGAGACTCGTCCACCCCACGAGGGCTAAGCAGGACGCCCACACCGGCCCACGGGTGACCCCAGACGTCCTGCACCTCCACGTCGGGGGCTACCGCCGCCGGAACGGCCTGTCCCCCCCCACGCGGGGGGCGGCGTACCACCCGCCGGCGGCCCTCATGTACATCCTCCGCGACGTACTCGCGGAAAGCGAGCACCAAGAGCCCAACGCGGACGTGGCGTGGCCAGAACCCTTACGTCCCCGGCCCCACGCGCCGATGCCGCTGTGGCTGGTGACCACAGACGACCAATGCACCCAAGCGGCGGGACAAGCGCAGCTCCGGGCCGAGTGGGTGATAGTGCAAGTGGGGGCAGGCCAGCCCGAACCCCGTGGACTCCCCCGTGGCACCGCCCTACTGGTGGCTACGGGGGTGCCGCACGACCCACACATGGCGGTGCACGCGCTGGAGGACCGTCCGGAGGACACAGGACACTTGGTGGTACACCAGCGCGGGGGCCCGGCGTGGCTCAAGGAACATGTGACGGCGCTACGGTCCTGGGCAAGCACGGTCGCCGGAGCGGAGATCCGGCTGCACGACCACCCGGCGATCAGCCCAGGCAACACCAGGGCGCTGAGCATGGACCAACTGACCCACAGCCACCCCGACGTCCGGTGGCACTCCACCGACCTCAACGCGGGGTGGCTCAGCCCCACCGGATACTACTGGATCCCGGAGGCCTGGGGACACACCTCCTCTGACGCATCCGGGGGCGGACCCTGCAAACACGCCACCAGCGTCGCTCTCGCCGCCGACCTCACCCGCACGTGGGCGGTGGCCATCTCGGGCACGGTGCCTGACGGAGAGGGGGTGGCCGCCTCCCTCCCCCTACACTACGGTGCACACAGACCATGGGTCCACACGGTGGACGCCGAGGTCATCCTCCACCTCCTGCGGCACGCAGATCGCGAGCGAACCACGGGGGTCCCCGCGGGCGCAGCGAAGGTGGTCAACCAGATGCCCCTGAGGTTGCTCCGGGACGGCCTGTGCGCGCGGGGGCAACACGCCGGGCACCCGGTCTGGTACGTCCGAGCCACCTCGCACCACAGTGACGCCCTACTGCACAAGGCGGACTGGGCGGCGTCCCAGGACACCGTCTTGCAGAACACGCCCCCGGACCCTGGCCACGCCCAACTCATCGTCGCCGGCCGTGACGGCCATCTCGATCTACGGCCCCCCACGATGCGGGTGCTCGGCGAGGTCGCACAACGGGCGCAGACGGACCATGCGCTGACGCACCGGGGACACACACCTCTGGGCGCGGCCCACGCCACGGCCTACGTCCACGCCCGGGACCTCACCGGGGCGGCCACCAACCGCCGGGCGCTGCGGGCCCGAGACGGCCACACGCCGGTGCAGCGCAGGCTCCGCGTCCGGAAGGAGCGGCTCTCCGGCGTCGCCATCGTCCCGCAGCCGTGCCTTTTCTGCGGCGGCCCGGAAGAGACCCCGGTGCACATGCACGTGGGCTGCACCCACTCGCGGCTCCTCTGGCCCCACTACCGCCAGGCGGTGCACGAGGCGGCCCGCCACCTCCCACCTGGGGACAAGGCCCTGTGGGTGGCCTCGTGGCGCTCCGCAGGCGCCACGTGGACGGAGGTGTTCTGCTCCGGACTGGTGCCCGAGGACGCGGAGGCGCAGCTCCGCGCCATAACCCGATACGACCCGCCGGGAGGGACCTCGGTGGACGACTTCCTCCACCACATGCTCCGGCTAGGGGACTTCGCGTGGGAGCTTCGCAACCACCGGCTGGAGCAACTCCTCCACGACCCCCTAAGCGCGGCGGCCCGGGCGCACCGGTGGCTCACTGCGGCGGAGGGCGACCACCCTCCCCCTCCCCCGCGCCCTGACAAGGACTTCGTAGCCTCCCTCCGTGTTGTGAATGGCACTCTGGAGTGCCCACTCCAAGAGGGCCCCCACCCGTATCAGGACCTGCCGGGGGGGTTCTCGAAGCACCTACAAGACGCCCTCTTCCCACCATGGATCATCGGGCGCGGCTCCATGACCGCATGGGAGGCGCGCATCGTGGGAGAGGAGTGGGCGCGGGAGTGGGACCGGTGGTGCGCCGCCACGCGCGCCCCGGAGACCCCTGCGCAACGATACGCCGCCATCCCGCTCCGGGGGTGGGGGCCGGACACCCGGCCGAGACCCACCATGGTCCGAGGGGCGGGACCTGACCACCCGTGGGACGCGGCGACAGGGGAATGGCTGCAGGCGGCCCCGGGGCCGCAAACGGGATGGACTGGGGACGTATCCTCACTCGTCAGGACGCCCGTCCCGCCCCGCATCGTCCTTCACACCGCCAACGTGCTCCGGGCCACGGAGATACGCACGTGGGGACACGCTGCGGCCACCGTCCGGTGGCAACCCCCAGAGGACGGGGCCACCCAACTCACTGTGGCGCACTTCAAAGCGGGGGGACCGGTATACGACGACGCCCTGTCCCGGCTGGGCGACACCCAGGGGCCCTTACTCCTCATGCTCCCCACCGGTATCGCAGCCGCGCTGCGCCAGGAACTGGACGGCTGCGAAGGGCTGCGAGTGGGGTGGGAAGCGGTCGCGGACGGCACCCTACTGGCCCTCCTCCACAGGGACACCGCGAACGGGTGCCAATGGGACGCGCTGACGCCCCACCTCACCGGGCGCCACGTGTACATGGCGAGCCCCCCCCAGGGGCACCCCCGCCCGTCGTGGGACGACCTCATCGCCGCCTTCCACGACCACGGGATCCTCCCCGGCGACACGTGGCAGGAGGTCCAGCGGAAGACGCTTGGCAAGGACTACCGGCGCCGCGTCCGCGCCCGCTTGCTGGAGATCCGGGACCCCCTCCGACAGAGGTGGGACGACCTCTGGCTCCGCCATCTCGACCCTTGGTCGCCGCCCTCCCACCTCCCGCACACCTGCCGACTCTGCGGAGAGTGTGACACGGTGTCCTCCGCAGCAGCGACAGGCGCCAACAGGTGCGAGCGGTGCACCCAGGTAGCCGCGTGCCCCTGGCCCGAACCTCCCGCAGGTCCGCGCAGGCGCACAGAGGAGGAGGCCTTGCGCCGGCGCATCGAGGGGGCACACACCCCCTCACACGAACAGGCGGGCCCCGCGGGCGCTGCCCTTCTATGGATCCACGTGCACCTGCGGGACCCCACATCCATTGCGCACCTGTCGCACGTGTTCGCCCCCTAACCCCCACCCGCCGCCCCCCTTTGCAGAGCCCGCAGCACCATGCCACGCCGACGGGGGGATGGGCCGGGGCACGCCAGGGCCCGCCGCAGAGCGCAGGAGGCGGCCGTCCGGGGCCTGGTGGCGGACGCGGTGGCGGAGGCAAAAGGAGCGCACGCTGCCGCACGGTGCGACCTGGAGGGCAGTGCGAGGGCCTTCCTCAACGAGACCGCCCTCCCGGCCGTCCGCGCCCTGAACGGAGCGGGAGCCCCTACGTTGCTCCCGGCAATGCACCGGATCGTGAACGCCGTCCGGCCAGGGGCTCATCAGCCCGGAAGCGGCCCTCTACGGGCACTGGATGGAGTGGCGCGAGTCCAATCGGTCGGGCCGGCCCCTGTCCATGGGGGACGCCCTCCGGCTGACGGGAGCGGGGTCTGCCATGTCCCTCCGCAGTAGCGCCCCAGCCCTGCTGCACGCCCTCAGGACGCGCTACCCCGGGGACGCGGCCCCGTACCTGAACCAGGCGCGGGCCACGTACCCGGGGGGAGTGTCCGAGCTGGATGCGGCGCTCCACCTTCTACACTCGCCGGACGAGGACCTGGAGGTGGGCGAAATCACGGTATTCGTGGAAGGCGCGGACGAGGCGCCCACCCGCCCCCGGCCGACCAACCCGGTGTATGACGGCACCGGGCCTACCCCCCCGTACGCCGTCGTCTACGAGGCGTTCCCCAGGGAGCCCACTTGGTGCCCCGCCCTCCCACCGGCGACGCACGCGCCCCGCGGCTGGGCTAACCCAGACCTGTCCCCCCCCCTCTCCAGGACCAGGGGTGCCCACCACAGGGGGCAGGTCCTCTGGCAAGAGTGCCCTGGCACCCCCCTCCTCCTCCTCGTCGTCGCATCCCGCGGGGGCTCGGGGCGGATCCTGGGGATCACCCCCACGCACCTCTATGGGGCCACACCTGTACCCCGCCCCCCCCTCCCGGCGCCCGCGGCGCGGGACGGAGTACACACCTTCCTGCGCACACAGGAGGTCACCGCCGTTACGGGGGTCCATCTGGTGCGGCTGCCCCCGGCACCGCTCGACGACCCCCGGGGGCCCAGGGCCCTGAGCCCCGTCCCAGACTGGGAGCTGTGGCGCGACGCGTGGGCCGCGTGGCTCCCCCGCCTCCCCTCCCAATGCCGGTGGATGGCCGCGGACCCCCGGCCGTGCGGGGCTGACGCCACAGCCGGCCCCCCACCCCCTCCCCCCCCCCCCCCGCAGAGCACCACACGGCACTGCCCACGGCACGGCACTGATGCACCAGGAGGTAGTGGGAAGGGCGCGCCTGCCACCACGCATGCCTACCAGAGTGACAGTAATGGCAGACTCCGATGGGTCCCTCGGGCGGGACGACCGCCACCACCGCCGGTCCCGCTCCCGCTCCCCCGTCTCCTCCCCAGAGTGGACGGGGGAGACCCTCGCGGAGCGCGAGGAGCGGAGGCTGGCGGAGGCGGCGGTGGTGGGACCGCCGCCGCCGGCCCGGGAACCTGGGCCAGCCGAGACGGCCGCCCCCGCCGCCCAAGCGGCCAGCCCCGCCGCCCCGCCCCGCCCTGACGCGCAGGAGGCGGAGACCGCGGCGAGCCACGCCGCGGCCCCGGCCGCGGCCCCCGGCACACTGCCGGCAAGGGGGGCAGCCCCGGCGCAGGAGCCGGACGCGTCGCCGAGGGCTGCTGCGGCCGCGCAGGAGAGCAAGCAGGGCGCAAGAGGGGTTGCGACGGACCCTGCACGGGCCGTAGGCGCCTCGCCGACGGCCGCCGCGGCAGCAGCGAAGACCGAGAAGGATGTGCGAGAGTCTGCGACCGCGGCCACGGGCGCCTCGTCGGCGGCCGCCGCGGCAGCGAAGGAGAGTGCGGAGGGCGCGAGAGGGGCTGCGGCCCCCGGCACGCCGCGCAAGCGGGGGAAGAACCCCGCACGGGCCGCGGACGCCTCGCCGGCGGCCGCCGCAGCAGCAGCAGTGGGCAGGGAGAGCGCGAAGTACCGCGCCCACGCCAACCCCGCCCACACCCACACCAGCCCCCCCAAGCCGTACCCCCCCAAGCCCTTCCCCCCGGGGCGGGAGCGGCACGTCCGCCCCCCGGCGCGCGAGCGCTCGGCGCCGGGCGTCACGCTGCCGCAACTGCAAAGGCAGCGGGACGCCTGGCGAGTGGTCCAGGAAGGGCGCAGCGGCGAGGGGGAAGGGAGCGGCGGACGGCGTGACAGGCAGGGGGCAGGGGAGGGGTCGGGGCACGGGGAGGGCGCGCGGGAGCGCGGGCAGGGGGCCCAGGTGCAGGGGACGGAGCGAGGGGTGGTGGGAGAGCGAGCGGGCCGGGGCGTGGTGGACGAGAGGCGGGACCCGCGACTCGGGCAGGGGGCCGGGGAGGGGCCGGGGCACGGGAAGGGTGTTCAGGGGCGCGGGCAGGGTACCCAGGCGCAGGGGGCTGGACAAGGGGGGATGGGAGAGCGAGCGGGCCGGGGTGTGGGGGACGAGAGGCGGGACCCGCGACATGGGCACGGGACCGGAAAGGGGCCCAAGGGCAAGGGCAAGGGCAAGGGCAAGGGCCCCAAGGGACAGGAGGGACGGGGCACGGGAGCCCAGGGGGGAGGGCGGGGCGAGGGGAGGGGGGCAGAGGGCGGGGCACCCCCGCAGCCGGAAGTGCAGCCGGTGAGGTGCATCCCCCCCGGCATCCAACAGATGCCGGCACACCACACCTACCACCACCACCACCACCACCACCACCACCTCTACAACATCGACCCTGACGCCGGCGAGCTCATCCCCCCCCAACCCCCACGACACCAGCACCAGCAAGCCCCCCCCGCGCCGAGGGCGGAGCCGGCGCGGGTGGCCCCGGCGGAGGGGGGACGGGGCGTGGCACCGGCGCCGCAGGTGCAGGAGCAGCGAGGGGGGCCGGCACAGGGGGCGGAGGAGAGCCGGCCGTGGAACGTGGACTGGGGCACAGTCCCGGACCCGCTGGGGGGGGAGACCCTCCCCCTGGTGGGGGAAGTGTACGGGTGGTTGTGCTGGGCCAACCAGGGGACCTCCAGGAGGTCGCGGAACCGGCCCTTCGATGCCGTGCTCCTCCGGAGGGACGGAGGACACCGAGAGGCACCCCCGGGGGGGTGGGCGGCGCCAGAGGACCACGAGAGGGTCCTCAGGTCAGTGATCCGGGCGGCGTGGCCCGACAGGGAGCCGACGTGGCCGGCCTTCCTGGAGGGGGGAGCGGTGCTCCGCATCACGGATGCGGACGCCAACAACTGGCTCCCCCGGGCTTTGCGTAGCGCCCTCGCCCACTGGCGCTACCGCCGGCACAACCCGCCGCCGCCGCAGCCCCAACCCCCACACAAGCGGCGGCGCAAGTGACGGCCCAGACGGCGGGCACGGGAGGGGAGGATGGGCCCCCTGACCCACGCCCCCCCCACGGTACGGCAAGACGTGCGGGGACGCGCCGCCACCCGCGGGAGGGAGTGCGGGGGCGCCAAGCGCGGGGAGGAACCGGCTGCCCCGCAACCTGCTAACCACTGACCGCTAACCATCAGCCACCCCCGGCCGGCCGGCGCCGCGCGGCAACGGCCGGGGAGGTGAGGGCCCCGGCGAGGGCCTGCGCGGGCATCCAGCTCTCGATAGGGGGGGCGGATGACGGGCGCGACCCCTTGGCCGATGGCTGGCCCCCGGGACCAGGACCGCCATGCCGCCCCCGCCCCCCCCGAACGCGCACGACGGAGCAGGAAGGAGGCCGCGCCCCACATGACCCTCCCGTAACCACGGCCCGCTCCGAGGTGACGGAGGGAGGGTGTCAAGTCAGATGAGGCCCCCAGGGGGGCGGTCCACGGGCCGCCCCTCACCCCCCCCACCACGGGGCGGCACTTCAGCCCCGACCGCAAGCGCGCGCCGGAAGGGAGAGCACCGGCGACGCGGAGAGAGCCAGGAAGGAGTACCACAGGCCGCCGCCTGGAACGAGAGCAGGAAGGCCGCGGCGCGACACCCCCCCCCCCCCCCCCGCCCCCCCGCCGGCCCGCCGGCCGCAGGGGCCCCGGCCCCCACCCCCCGAGGCTGAAGGGACGGACCCCCCCGCCCGAGAGGGGAGCCGGAGTGTGACCCGCCCCGACGCCCCAGCCGCCGGCTCCAATGGGGGCCGCGAAGAGCAAGTGGGCCCGCGCCTGCGCACCGGGACGCCGCGCAGATCGTGCCCAGAGAAGCCGGGTGGGCGCGAACCGGAATGGTATGGGTGGCCACGCCCCCCATGGACCGCACGACGCCAAGGGACGCCCGCTTTGTTGCCTACCCAGGGAAAGCGGCCCCGCAACCCGATAACCACTGACCGCTGACCCTCACGGCCACCCCCGGCCGGCCAGCGCCGCGCGGCAACGGCCGGGAGATGAGGGGCCCCAGGGAGGGACCGCGTGGGGATCCGGCACTCGGTAGAGGGGGGCGGGGGAAGGGCGCGACCCCCCTGGCCGATGGCTGGCCCCCGGGGCTGGGACCGCCAAGCCGCCCTCCCCCCCCCCCCTTTTTGGCCGACAGGGGGCGTCGCCGGGGAACCGAAGGACCCCCCCCACTCCCCCCCCCCCCCCCCTCCCACACAGGCCCGAGAGCGAGCGGGGTGGCCCCCCCCCCCCCCCCCCCGCACCCACCCCAGCTGGGGAGCCACAGGCGCGGCCCTCCGCCCCCCCAGGGCCGGGGGGGCGCCCCCACCCACAGGAGGAACGGCGACACGGTAAGGGCAGCGGCGGCTGGACCTGCCCCCACGAACCCACACCGGCGTGCCGGAGCAACGCGCACAACGGAACGCGAAGGAGGCCGCGCCCCACATAACCCTCCCGTGACCACAGCCCACTCCGAGGGGAAAGAGGGGGGGTTTGCAGGTCAGCCGGGGCCCCCAGGGGAACGGTCCACGGGCCGCCCCTCACCCCCCCCCGCCCCGGGGCGGCACGTCAGCCCCGACCGCACGCGCGCGCCGGAGGGGAGGGCCAGAAAGGGGTACCACAGGCCGCCGCCCGGAACGAGAGCGGGGAGGCCGCGGCGCGACACCCCCCCCGTGGCAAGGGGAATGGACCCCCCCCACCCGAGAGGGGGGCCGGAGAGTGACCCGCCCCCCCGCGCCGGCCGCCGGCCCACAAGGGGGCCGCGAAGAACAAACGGGCCCACGCCTGCGCACCGGGACGCCGCACAGATCGTACCCGGAGAGGCTGGGTGAACACGAACCGGAGTGGTATGGGGGGCCACGCCCCCCATGGACAGCGCAACACCAGTGACGCCCGCTTTGTTGCCTGCCCAGGGAAGGCAGAGGGACGGAAAGAGGCAGAGCGACCCCCCGCCCTACAGTCAGTCGGCGACCCGGTGGTGCTACTGCCCGCCTCTTACCCCAGTGCACGTCAGTCGGCGATCCAACGCACCCCACCCAGCCCCCTCCCCAGTCCCGACCCCGGGCGCGTGGACTGCGCGTGGACGGCGCACAGCCCCACCCTCAGGGCAGGAGTCATAGCCGACGTAAGAGACTCCCGCGGACGAGGGCACCCCCCCGGGGACGCCCAGCCGCCGCCCCCGCAACCCCAAGCCAAGTAGGGGGGAACCGGGACCGGACCGCCCCCCCCCAAGCACGCCAGACGGAGCACGGGACCGGGGCAGGACACGCGGAGGGGCACGGACCACATGGAACGGCCCTACCAGCGCCCAGTGCCGGGACCACGCGAGATGCGCGCGCCACACCACCCAGCGGGGAGCGGACACCGCGAGAGCGCGAGCGCACACACACGAAAAGGACACGCGGGGACCACCAGAAGGGCAACCGGACCGAGCGCGCGGAACGCACAGACCACCTGGAATGGCGTACCAGCGAGCGAGGGTAAGGGACACCCGGACGGGACGGCCCGCCACACGCAACGCGGGATACGCGGGGCGGGAAGGGGGAAGAAGGGGAAACACAACACCAGGTACCGGCCCGAACCCCCCCGAACCGGCCGCGAGCGCCGCGCACACACAGACGGGACACTGCACCCGCCAAGGCAGTAGTGGCGCACAGCGCCACGCCCCAACCCCTAGGCTAGGCAGCCACCGCGCCAGCCCAAGGGGGTCCCACTGGCGACAAGCCAGTAGCACGGGCCCGGCGGCGCCGGTGCCCCGGGCGACCACGCATTAGGGGGGCGACGCAGTGGGTAAGCGCCCGCGGCCACGGCTGCGAATTGATGCACTGACCGGGGAGTGGCGAAACGGGGACGCCGGGGAAGGACGGGGCTCCGAGCTCTGTGAACCCGGGGGACTCCGCCACCAGGCAGGAGGTGCGTCTTGGAGGGCCCCCCACTAGGACCCGGTGGGGAGGATATCACCTGGCCCGACCAGGTGGCCCCCCGGGGCCGAAAGGCGTCTAGTACCCGCAAAATCAAACCTCAAACCTCAAACCCATTTCGGACTGTTCAAGAATGAGGGGCCCCAGCACTAGACGGTTGTTGTAGTGGAGGTCCCAGTGCAAGAAGCACCGCAGATCATTTTCATCAGCGATGTCGAAGGAATCATCTGCGGCATGGCCCAGGCGGTCTAGATTTTTATGTAGACGTGACAACGAAAATTCAAAAATCCCATGACCATGCCTTGCATTTCTAAGGCAAGAGAGGCACCATTCAAACGATTGCTTCACCTGTGGGTCCGATCGACCAGCACTGGTCATTCATGTCCACTTCACCGTGACTGGAGTGTTTCCAGCGGGGGGTTTGCTGCACCAGGCTGGCGACCAGGACGACGCCAGTGACACCCGCTTTGTTGCCTGCCCAGGGAAGGCAGAGGGACAGAACGCGGCAGAGCGACCCCCCGCCCCACTCGCCCCCCGGGCCGCACAAACGGGGGGCACGGCGCACGGGTCGCCCCCCCCCCCCACCCCACCCCCCGGCACGGGAACGCCCCGGACGCGCAGACCCATCCCACGGGGAGCGGACAACCCCAAGCCAGGTAGGGGGGAAACGGGACCGGGCCGTGCCCCCCCAAGCACGCCAAACGGAGCAGGGGACCGGGGCAGGACACGCGGAGGGGCACAGACCGCGTGGAACGGCCCTAACAGCGCCCAGCGCCGGGACCGCGCGAGGTGCGCGCGCCACACCAACCGGGGGAGGGTGGGAGGGGGACGCAGACGCCGCGGGAGCGCGAGCGCACACACACACAAAGGGCACGCGGGGAATACCAGAAGGGCAACCGGACTGAGCTTGCGGAACGCACAGAGCGCGTCGAACGGCGTACCAGCGATCGAGGGTAAGGGACACCCGGACGGGACGGCCCGCCACACACAGTGCGGGGCACGCGGGGCGGGAAGGGGGAAACAGGGGAGACACGACACCAGGCACCGGCCCGAGCCCCCCGAACGTGCCGCGAGCGGCACGCACACGGCGAGGGCACTGCACCCGCCAAGGCAGTAGTGGAGACTGCGCCACGCCCCAGTCCCAAGGCTAGGCAGCCACCGCGCCAGCCGAAGGGTGTCCCACTGGCGACAAGGCAGTAGCACGGACCCGGCAGCGCCGGCGCCCCGGGCGACCACGCATTAGGGGGGCGACGCATTTTCGCGCAATGTCACAAATGCCTGATCCATAGCCCAGCCAGCCGCCAACGGTGCGGGCAGCAGTGGCCCGCATGCAGGCGGGCGCAGCCCTGCGGCCCCCCTGGCCGGCGTCCTTGCCGACATCTGCGGGCGTGTCGTCGCCCTCGTCTCCGGAGAGCCCGGAGATGGTCAGGAAGGAAGGGCCGGGGGCTACAGGGCTACGGAGGGGGGAGGGAGCTGTGGTGGGGAAGGGAGGGGGGAAGGAAAAGGGAGGACAGGCGAAGGCGGGGAAGGGCGGGACAGGGGGGGGTGGCGGCAGGGGCAGAAGGGCAAGCGGAGGGGCAGGGGCAAATGGGCAGCGGAAGGGCCAGGGGTGGACCCGTTCAATGTCGTGGATGTGAGGGCGGGCGTGGATGTGAGGAGGGAGGAGTGGAGGAGTCAGAGGGAGTCGGTAATCGCCGACTTCCTCGAGGTGTCGGAGGATGAGGGGGAAGGGGCGGGGAGGATGGCGGTGGAGGGAGGCCCAGGACAGCCGTCGGCGCCCAATGTGCCGGCGGCTGCCATGAAGTCCATCCTCCCGGAGGTGCGGAGGCAGGAGGAAGGCAAGGGCGGACGAGGGCAGCTAGAGGCGGGAGCGGCAGGGAGCGGGGACAGCAGCGTGAGCACCGGAGGGAGAGGGCGGACGGGCAAGGGAGGGAAAGGTCAGGCAGGGACGACAAAGGCTGTACACGCGAAGGGGACACCTGGCAGGAAAGGGGGGAAAAGGGAGTGGACGGGGGCGACAGTGGCCGCAGCCCCAACGCTCGTTCAGGCAGCTGCCGCCGAGGTTGCCCCCAGGGGTCAGTGCGGCGGTAAGGGCGGAGGAGGAGAGGGAGGCGCGCCGCCAGCAGGCGGCGTGGTACGAGGCGCTGGCGCACGTGGAGCACCAGCGCCGTCGCCGCCAGCCCCCAGGGCAAGGGCCGGACACCATCTACCAGTTGGAGATGGAGCCGGGGAGGACGGGGATGAGGGGGGGGCAGGCGGAGCAGAGCAGCGCAGCGGTGCAGGGCAGTGGTGCGGAACAGGTAGAGGCCGGCAGGGGCAAGTAGGGGAAAGGGGCGGGGCAACAAGGGCTACAGGGGAAGGGACAGGGGAGGGCGGGACTCCACGGAGTACGCGGCAAGGGACGCGGGGCGATGGGGCGACAAGGCAAGGGGCAGGGGAAGGGGGGTGGCCTTGGGTACATGGGCTCGCCGGTGTTCCCAGGGACGGGATTGGGATGGTGGGGAGGTGTAGTCCCGCCAGCCGTCCCACCAATCGTCCCACCATTCCCGCCGCCGCCATACCCGGCGATGGGGATGATGTACCCACCCTGCCGACGTACCCGGGCATGCAGCCACAGGCGCACATGCAGCAGCACCAGCAGGCCGGTGGGACAGCGTGGGGAGCGCAGGAAGAGAAGGGAGAGGAGCACAGGAGGGCGTGGGAGAGGTTCGGGGAGGCGGAGAGGAGCCTGCGGGAGAGGGAGGCCGGAGACAAGGGTGAGGTGGGCGGAACGGAGGAGGGGAGGACGGAGGGGACCGACAGGCCGCAGGGAGGGGAAGCACAGGCAGTGGAGGAGCCGCAAAGGGCGTGGGCGGACCTTCGGAGGAGGCAGGAGGGGGAAGAGAGGGCGGAACGGGAGGGAGGACGACAAGCGGAGGGTAGGGGGCGGGAGGATACCCCGCTGGTGCCCTTCCGACAGCCGGCCATCCCACCGGAGCAAGAGGGAGAGATGCAGGAGAGGGCATGGAGGCGGATCAGGGGGGAGGCGGCGAGGCTGGCGGACAGGGACAGGGCGGTGGCAGCGCAGGAGCGCAGGGTGCGGGAGGAGGAGGAGGTGGTGGCCCGGGGGGCCCGCTGGGTCCTCCCGGATCCGGAAGGGGACACCCCCTCCACGGATGTGCAGGGGCGGTCGCCGTCAGGGAAAAGGGCCAGGGAGGAGGGCGAGGAGGCAGGGCAGGATAGGGGGAAGCGGCGCAGGGGGGAGCCCCTTCAGTGACCTGGTCCGCAGGGCGGGGAGGCCCGGGGAAACGGGGCCGGAGATGGAAGAGTTGCGGTGGAGGAGGATGCTGGGGGCGGCGCTCCCGGGGGTGCGCCTGGACTGTCCCCAGGAGAGGGGGAAGAAGCCCAGGGTGCAGATGCTGCGAGAGCTGTTGCAGCGGGAGGGACGGTACGGTGGCGACGCGTAGGGCTGGGCAGGGGCAGGAACGGGGAGCGCTAGGGGCAGGGGGCCAGGGGCGTGCGGAGGGACGGGCAGATGGGATGCGGGGAGGCGGACGCAGGGGGTTGGCGGAGGTGGAGGAGGGTGAGAAGGGGATGTGACGGACACGAGGAGAGGAGGAGGGGAGCAGAGAGGTGCAGGTGCGCAGAGGAGGACAGGGACGCGGCTGAAAGTGGAGGGGGATGTGGTGATGGAGGACGCGGACGAGAACCCCAAGCGGAGAGCACAGGACCAGCGGCGGGGGAGAGGGTAGAAGGGGCGGCGGAGTACGGGGGCGCAGGAGAGTGCGGAGGAAGCAACCGGGCAGTGGGACGCGCGACATATCGTGGGTACGGCGAGCAGAGTGGGGCAGAAAGGGCAGCAGACGGGAAGCAGTATCGGAATGTGGTACAGTGACGGAGCGGAGCGCGAGGTCCTGGCTGGCGTGAATGGCCGGCGAAGGCGTGGAGCAGCGCTGTGTTCCTCGGGTGCAGCACAGCGCCAGGGCTCGGGCTTGCAGCTCTCTGCGTGGCAGGAAGCCGCTGCATTGAAAACATTGAGCTTTCGTGCGCCATGTTTCAGAACCTCCGCCGGATAGTCCACTGTGGTTGACATCTTTGTACAGAAGCAGGCAATGGACGCCAGACTCTCTTGTACCACTACCCCTATTGGTCGGCGAACACTTGGTCCGGCAGGTCGGGAATGAACGCATCACAGCTGTCCGGGTACAAGCGGCGGCAGAACACACCCGGTGGTTGGACAGACAGGTTAGGTGCAATACATTGGGTTGAAAATTCCTTCCGAGGTGCATGTACATGTTTTGTGGTTCCGAATGTTTGCCTATTCTGGTAACCTAACCCTATGAATTTGGTATCATAACCTCAAGCCTAAGACGGTTTTTGGCAGTTTCGGATGCAATGGGTATATTCAGTATCTTCACTCCACGATGGGGGGGAGGGACCGCGTTCCCGTATCAGATTGTAAATAATGTAAAGAACGTGTCCCGTAATCGACAAATTTTGCTCGATGACGAGGCGACAAGTGCAGAGAATCAAGCACCCCAGGCGTGGGTGCTAGCACCGGGACAACAAGTGGGGAGCGCACTGCCGCCGGCACCTCAACTACAGGCGCAACTGCAGCACAATGACCAGCATTCTGTACCTCAACTCCCTGCTGTGATGGAGCGCATGGGGGGTACAGGGCCACAGTCCAGAGCACACTTACACCCCCCCCCCCCCACACAGGGCGCCAGGCAGCCAGGATGGGGTGAGAGGCGGGGATCTAGGGAGCACCCAGGGGAAAGGGTAGGGGCGAGGGGGAGGGGCAGGGGTAGGGCACGCAAGTGGCACACGCGAGTGACAGCGCTGCACGGACAGGGAGGGCAGACGTGCAGGCAGGGTCGACAGCGTGAAGGAGAATGGGAGGGGAGACAGGCGAGAGAGGGGGTGCAGGGCAGCGGGACCAGGGTAACACGAAGAAGAGCAGAGGGCACACGCAGGGCGCGCGGGAGCAGCAAGGAGCACGAGCACAGAAAAAAAAACAACGGCAGGACGAGCGGACACACAGGAAGGGCTCATAGAGTCGGCAGGGCGTGGGAGGTGGGGGGAACAGGGGGCCAACGAGGGCGCAAGGGAACACATTGTCTCTCTCAGAGAAGCACCATGCCGATGACCCGCATAGAGCCGTACCGGCCACCCCGCCCGACCATCAGGGAACTGATGGAGGGGCGGCCGGCGAAAGAGGACGACGGGGGCGTCCCCCCGAAGGGGTGTCTGGGGAGGCCGCCCAGGTCGGCCTACAGGTCGGAAGACAGGGGGGAGGCCCTGAGGCACGTGAGGGCGCGCGAGATACAACCAAGGCGCGGTGACGACCAGCGGCGAGCACACGGAGCAGGGGAACAACACTAAGAGGGCGGGCAGGAGACAGAGGGGAGGGGAGGGTAGAGAGGAGAGAGAGCGGATACATATACAGCAACGCGGGCTGAATGGCTGGGATGCCCGGCATGGCCGGGGACGGCCAGGGGCAACGCCTCAGGGTGGCGGAGGGACTGGACGTGAGCACCGAACAGAACCGAGACAGATGGCGATGCAGTGTTGTTGTGCGTGCATACAGGGAGGAGGGAACCAAGCGGAAAAAAGCAAGAAAAAAAAAAGGGGAATAAACGCGGACAACACCCCGCAGCACCACAAGGAGGCGGGACAGAAAAGGACGATTGGCTAGGGCCACGCGACGGCCCCAGGTGACGAGGACAGCTAGGGAGACGGCACAGGAGAGAGGGGCGGGGGAGGGAGGGGAGCGACCCGTGCTAGGCGCACAAAACGGTCCCCGGATGGATGAGGATCCAGTGGGCTCGCACCACAGGGTTGCTGGCGGCCCGGTGGGGTATGAACACGGGATCAGGGATGGGATGGGGCCGCACGACAACCCGGGGGAATAGGCCGGGGCCGCGGCACGGGGGAAGGGGGCGGGAAGGGAGCGACCCGTGCTAGGCGCACGAAACGGTCCCCGGATGGATGAGGTTCCAGTGGGCCCGCGCCACGGGGTTGCTGGCGGCCCGGTGGGGTATAAACACGGGATGAGGGATGGGATGGGGCCGCAAGACAGCCCGGGGGATTAGGCCAGGGCCGCGGCAGAGGGGAAAGGGACGGGGGCGGGAAGGGAGCGACCCGTGCTAGGCGCACTAAACGGTCCCTGGATGGATCAGGCCCCAGTGGGCCAGCGCCACAGGGTAGCAGGCGACCCAGTGGGGTATAAACACGGGATGATGGGACAAGGGGACGGGGCGGGGAAGGGCGTGTGGCTAGGGCCGCACAACGGCCCGAAGGGGTAGGGAGTCCATGGGACCCTGGGAACGGGCCGGTGCCGGGATGAGGCAAAGGGGAATGGGACATGGGAAGGGCAGGGAGGCCGAAAGCGCCAAGCAACAGCCCCGTGGGATTGGGAAACCAGTCGCCATGGAGTGGTGAACCATGGGCCAACCATGGGGAACCTGGCGACGGGAAGTCGGGAAAATGCCCTGAACTCCGGGACGGCCGTGAGGTGTCCGCAGGGGTGAGGGTTGACCTTGAGAATCCCGGGTCAATGGCCTGAGTACACGTAGGTTCACGCGTGAGCGGGACCAGGGGGAACGTGGAAAGGGTCGCCCCCTGGCCTCCAGCCGTGGATGGACCACAACCAAGTGCATCCCCGAGCCGAGTGGGTATTCCAGCCCGTGAGGGATGGGGAGAGGTGGAATGTGGTTGACAGAGAGAAATGCTCCGCTGTCGGCGAGGGCTATCCACAGGAAACCCGCCTGCAGGCGCCCAATAGGCTGTGCCAGGGGGGGAAGGCCGGGGGATCCTTCAAAGGGTGACCGGAAGGAGCTGAAACCGTGAGGGCAGCGACTGAAGGGAGCCTACCACCGGTCATGCCCCAAGGGAACCTGGTTGAAGTTCTCGGCCGTGAGGTGAGACAGGGGTCGCCAGGGGAACTGATGGTGGAGAGCACTCCTTCCCGCCAGAGGCGGCCACCATGTAAAACAAACAAGGAGGAGTCAGATGAGGCTGCGGACGCGAGCGCCCCTACTTACTTACTTACTTCCACATGCTCCACATCTCAGGTTCCCAGCTGGATAGGAAGTCACCTATTGCAACACCTATTTCGGACTGTTCAAGAATGAGAAGCCCCAGCGCTAGACGGTTGTTGTAGTGGAGGTCCGGGTGCAAGAAGCACCCCAGATCATTTTCATCAGCAATGTCGAAGGAATCATCTGCGGCATGGCCCAGGCGGTCTAGATTTTTATGTAGACGTGACAACGAAAATTCAAAAATCCCATGACCATGCCTTGCATTTCTAAGGCAAGAGAGGCACCATTCAAGTGATTGCTTCACCTCTGTGGGTCCGATCGACCAGCACTGGTCATTCATGTCCACCTCTTGTTGACTGGAGTGTTTCCAGCGGGGGGTTTGCTGCACCAGGCTGGCGACCAGGACGACGCCAGTGACACCCGCTTTGTTGCCTGCCCAGGGAAGGCAGAGGGACAGAACGCGGCAGAGCGACCCCCCGCCCCACTGGCCCCCCGGGCCGCACAAACGGGGGGCACGGCGCACGGGTCGCCCCCCCCCCCCACCCCACCCCCCGGCACGGGAACGCCCCGGACGCGCAGACCCATCCCACGGGGAGCGGACAACCAAAAGCCAGGTAGGGGGGAAACAGGACCGGGCCGCCCCCCCCCAAGCACGCCAAACGGAGCAAGGGACCGGGGCAGGACACGCGGAGGGGGACAGACCGCGTGGAACGGCCCTACCAATGCCCAGCGCCGGGACCGCGCGAGGTGCGCGCGCCACAGCAACCGGGGGAGGGTGGGGGGGGGCGCAGACGCCGCGGCAGCGCGAGCGCACACACACACAATGGGCACGCGGGGAATACCAGAAGGGCAACCGGACTGAGCTTGCGGAACGCACAGAGCGCGTGGAACGGCGTACCAGCGATCGAGGGTAAGGGACACCCGGACGGGACGGCCCGCCACACACAGTGCGGGGCACGCGGGGCGGGAAGGGGAAACGGGGGAGACACGACACCAGGCACCGGCCCGAGCCCCCCGAACGTGCCGCGAGCGCCGCGCACACACGGCAAGGGCACTGCACCCGCCAAAGCAGTAGTTGCGCACTGCGCCACGCCCCAATCCCAAGGCTACGCAGCCACCGCGCCAGCCGAAGGGTGTCCCACTGGCGACAAGGCAGTAGCACGGACCCGGCAGCACCGGCGCCCCGCGCGACCATGCATTAGGGGGGCGACGCAGTGGGTAAGCGCCCGCAGCCACGGCTCCGAATTGATGCACTGACCAGGGAGTGGCGAAAAGGGGAAGCCGGGGAGGGACGGGGCTCCGAGCCCTGTGAACCCGGGGGACTCCGCCACCATGCAGGAGGTGCGTCTTGGAGGGCCCCCCAATAGGACCCGGTGGGGAGGATATCACCTGGCCCGACCAGGTGGCCCTCCGGGGCCGAAAGGCGTCTAGTACCCGCAAAATCAAACCTCAAACCTCAAACCGCACCAGGCTGGCGAGCATATCCCTAGTCCCTCGCATTGTGGGCATGGACAGTGTGTGCGTGCACCTGCCCAGCTCCCGAACAATGACGTGCATGGCACGGCCCATTAGTCTACCCCATCTGGCTAGCGGATGTCCAGCAAACATAACAATCACTCTGGCCTTCAACTCATATAAGAGTTCTTGGGACTTCTATTTTGGTTTTTGGTATGCCGTTGGGACCCTGCTGACGAGAGACGTTGCTTCAGGAGTCACATTGCTGAGCACCCAGTCTGTGGCTCGTGTAGGGTCAAGGAACGGGGTTTTCACCGCACAGTGCCGTGCGGCTCTGTGGAGAATACTATGGTCTCGCGACGAGCTAAGGATATATAGCAGGACCCATTGTTGCGCCTGGACTTGTTTTTCTGCCGACCCCCAGATGACAAACTTTTTCCCATAGATGATGTGCGCAAGGGTGTGGGACTCACTGACTAGGTCACAGCAGGCATAGAGCTTGCGGGCCCTTTTATCCCATGTATCCCCAACCAGCTTCGTGGTGCGCATCATACTTCTAACTGTGGAAGGCGGGGCGTCCTGTGCCACATCGGGGGACCGGCTCTGCGCTGCGGGACACGGCAGGCAGTCTGCAGTGCCTGTGCATGCGTGTAGTGTTCCCTCAGTCTAGTGAACGGAGGCCTCTGGTCATGTATGCATCCATACTGCCCTACATAGGGGAAGGAGGAGCTGAGTAGTGCATATATACCCTTGCTTGGTGTCGTGAGGTCGCCACTAACTCCATCATCAGATAGGCGCACTGCCCTTTGGAGCTTTCTATCTGGGGTGGAGAGTAGAAGCATGTTAGAGGCGTATGGAAATTTTGCTACAGCCTCCAGATTTATAGATTTGACACGCATCAGCCAGTTGCGCGTGTCTACCTCTGCATTCCACTTTCTCCACCACCGTGCTGTGTGTTTGTGTGTTTCGCTGGCTGTGGACCTTGCATGACACGGAGGTAGTTCATAGCCGAATTATGGTGCGGTGCGGCGTGTGAGGTTGTGTAGCGCAGCTTGTAGGCTAGAGGGGTGGACATTGCAAGAGTAAGAAAAAGTGCTTTTCCATTGCTTTGAGGCATACTCTAGTTGTATTAGAGATGCACTGAGCATCCATGCATTTTTATCTTACTATTGGTCCAACCAAAAGTGGTGATAACACATTTTGACCTATGGAACCAAACACCCAATCAGGATATGGAGTGGACCCCTTAATCCCCTTTCAATGTGAAGCCAATCATCGTTTCCTGAGTTGACTGAGAACTGACATATCTAAAGTAGAGCCTATGAATTTCTCTATGTTTTTCCATGAATTCTTAGCTATCCTAGTGGTATGCACACTAGGGGCCTGGGCACCTCTTTTTGAGAGGTCCTGGGTTCAATTCCTGGTCAGGCTAGCTAAGTAGGAAGATCCCATGTGACATGGCAGTGACCTCATCGCCACATACCATGCCGCCTCAGCACATATGGGACCCAAAACAAAGAGTGCACATCTCCTAAGATGGCACTATGGAGAGAGAGTGACCCTGAGGCAGTTTTCTAACTCTTTTCCCAAAACATTTCAGCTATCTTTGTGAATATGCATTCATTTGGGACCTGAGTTGCAGTTTCTGTGAATATCCAATCATCTTTCACTGTTTACACTGCAGCCCTTCATGCTTTGATCCTGATCTTCTCCTCTTTGCACACTTCTGGCTTGGGTTATCCTGGATTGACTCTATTTCTGCAAAACAAAGGTTTTCATCTTCCAAAACAAGCAGCAGGAAACCCTACACCTACAGCAAGCAGCAGGAGAAGCAAAAACACAGTGCTGAAAACACTATAAACTTTTCTGGTAGCAGAGGCAGCCTGTCTCTGCGCACCGGCAGCAACCCCGTGCCGTACATCCAGTGCGCCGAGTACGGGCAAATATAAGCTGAAGGGTGAAAGAAGATGGATCCAGGAAAGGTGGACGCTGACGTGAAGACAGCGCCAGCGCCTGAGGCACCGGCAAGGCCGGCACCTGGCGCTGTACCTTTGGCGAAGCCCTTACATGGGCCAGTGGATACGGCGGAGGACTCCCTGGATGGACTCCAGACGGCATTCGGGGCCCTGTCGGTCGAGGAAGTGGTCTCCCAGCCTCAGCCTGTGAAGAGGAAGAGAGAGAACGAGAGCGAGAAGGATGCTGGAGGAGAAGCAGACGAAGGAGAGGAACAAGGGCAAGACCTGACGCATGACCCTACCTTCGAAGGCGCAACAAGCGCTTCTGGCCTCCACGCATCACCCTCTCCTATAACCACCACACTCCCAGCCGCTGCAACATCCACTTCCACAACCAACCCGCCTATGGCAGAGGGCACAGGCTTTACTGGCATGCCTCCCTACCCCGCCTATGATATGGGCCCACCTACCACTGCGCTCCATGAGGCAACTACTGCCAGTGAGCCTGTGGCTTCCAGCTCTGCGCCGCGATGGTATGCGGCCGACTATCCCCATCCACTACACGCCACTGGAACCTATGTGGATGTTCCTGGGTATGCTCCTGGGTATGCACCTGGGTATGCACCCTTGAGTGGGTTGAGGAGAGGACCAGAGTCTCTTGGTGGCAGGAGTACAGGATCGGGAAGATCCTCCAACAGGTCCCTGACGCGGTCGGAGATCAACGAGGTGCTCCGAGGAGCCACTTCAAAAATCGTGGGCGACCTCACTCAAGAGATCCGTGAGAAGCTGGAGCCCCTGATGATCCCGCCCCATGCGTCACCTATCTCGGTGGGAATGTCACCCCACCGAGTCCAGGCCAACCACCTTGCGGCAGGGATGACAAATACCCTGGGGAGCCTGAGGAGCAGACCGCCGCCGACGCCTGCAGCTGTTCCGAGAAGTCCTTTCGTGCCGAGAACGGCCCAGCCGCCTTACAGCCACCTGACGAACTCGACGAGGGCCGAGCTGGCCCAGCTGGGGCTGACAGCCCTAAGGGCAATGGTGGACGTGGAGCCTTATGGCTCCAGTGATCTAGGCGGAGAACCCTCCGATGACGAGCCGCCGTCGATGGATTCTTCTTCGCCCTCAGATGACGATGACCCTGAAGACCCCGAGGACCCCAAGGGTAAGAAGAAGAAGAAGAAGAAGAAGAAGACCCGACGCCCTGAAGGACGCCGAGCTCAGGAGGCGAAGGCTATTGCCACCTCCAAGATAGTGGTGAACTTGCCTGAGTTCACAGGCAAGGACCTCAGCGAGTTCGCTGAGAACTTTGGCCGGTTCCTACGACTGACCGGCCAAACCCACGCGAGTGGGCGAGTGAAGTGCGATCTGCTCCTGCAGTGCTGCAAGACCAAGTACCTGGAGAAGCAGGTCAGGCAGATCGTGACTAACTCCGCCACCTTTGCTGATGTGTTGGTTGCCCTGGAGAGGCAATACCTAACCTACGAAACCGACCTCTCCATCAGGGTCGAGATCCAGAACCTACCCGTGCTGCCCAACAACCCCAAGCCTGGCAGGGTATCTGAGCTGTTGGCTGATCTGGATCACTGGGCTGGACGACTGACGCCCGGCTCCTACAGCAGCGACGACCTGCTATTCTGGTTGGTGGCCAAGCTCCCCAGAGAGCTATGGGACGAGTGCCGTCTGACGGCTGAGCGCAAGGCTAGATCCCTCCACTACGAGGATCTATGCGTGCTGCTCCTGGAGATGGCGCTGGAGAAGGAGAGCAACCAGCACCTGAACAACTACCGTCCTGGTGGTGGAGGTTCTGGAGGCAAAGGGTACCAAGGGTGCCGACCTGGGCAGGGGACTACCCCCAAACACGCCCACGCCCGTACCATGGAGAACGTGAAGGAGCTATTCTGGTGTGATGCCAGAGACGAGCAGGGCCACCTGCAGCACGCCTCTGACTGCAAGCAGCGAGACTGCTTCGTAGTTCAGGGGAAGCAGCAGGAAAAGAACACCGGCGCTAAAGCGAAGCTGCCGGATCATTACCGGTGCACCATCACGTGTGCATTCTGCGGTAAGCGGAAGCACTACGAGGATGAGTGCTACCATAAGCAACGCCTATCGGCGAAGCTTAAAGGGGAAGATCCTGGCAAAGGCTCAAGCAAAGGTGGAGGCAAAGGCAAAGGCAACGACTCCGGCAAGGGCAAGTCGAAAGGACGTGGTCAAGGGCAAGACAAGGGTCAAGGTGGACGAGGAGGAGGCGCTAACCGCCAGCCCGACAACAAGAACAAGGACAAGAACGGAGGCAACCCCAACCCTAATCCAGGGGGGAACTCCGAGCCCTCTGGAGGGCAATCTGGTCCTACCACACGCTCACAAACGCAGGCCCAGCAAGAACAAGGAGCCAAGCGTGAGCATGAAGGTGGGGATGACGGCAACGCTAAGAAGAGGAGCCGTTTCATGAGGATGGCCCGCAAATTGCGGAACAAGGGGTTCGAGGTGACCTGTCCCGCGGAGTTCTGACGGGGACGCTCTGGTGGCACCCAAGACCTGGTGTTTTGGGTACGTATCTGACTAGGGGGACGTGAATACCTGGGGGTACTGGATACTGGCGCCACAATATCTATAGTGGCCAAGAAAATTTTACCTTGTGGGAGGCTGAAGAACACCCTGACCACCGCCGCTATACGCATGGGGGATGGACATGTGGTGCACAGCTGCGGGGACTGTGAAGTGGAGGTACCTATGGGCTCCAGGACTATCGCCCATCGGTTCTATGTGATGGACACTGAGGCCTTCGACTTTGTACTGGGTACTGACTTCTTCGTACAGCACTCCCAGATACAATCCCTGACGCTGCAAGCGCCCTACCTCCTCTACGTGGACCACGGCAGTGGCAGAGAGTCTGTGCCACTGGAGCAGTCGGAACATACCTCGAGTTACCTGAGACTATCGAAGGAGGGGCCCTCGAACATGATGGCGGCCTCCAAAACTGAGGACTATCAACTATTGGGGGAAGTCCTAGACCAAGGTCTGAAGGAGTTGGGTTACTCTCGAGAAGACCTAAGTGTGGAGCTGTTCGCCAGCGACAAGCAGCATGTACTGGACCTATACTGCAGCAAGGGGAAGAACTGCAGCTACAAATTTTACTGGCCCTCTTTCGGGATGGCCTACGGGAACCCCAGGTTCAGTGAACTGGGGAAGGTGCTGACCAAGGTGGCCTTGGAACGTTCCCGTATGGTCCTGTGTTCCCCCGATTGGGGAGCCCATGGGGGCAATGAGTACTGGCGAAACCTCCTGGACAGGCTGACTATCAGCTCTGTTCGTTTGCCTGATGAGGCCATCTACGTGCCTCTGGGACGCAAGACGCCTATTGGGAAGCCCGGATGGGGGAGTATGCTCAGCGTGGTGGACGGAAGTCTTACCACCATCCCCTGGGAGGACCTGGACCCGACTCTGGTCCAGGCTATACAACGTGAAAGCGAGGGACTCGCCTTGGGTAACTTGAAGGACCGCCTACGACCTCAAGATGCTGTTGAAACTACACCCGGAGGAGATGAGTACGTCGTGACTGACACCAACGCCCCCAACTCTCCCTGCCGTGTACCTGTTCCTGATGGAGTCTCTGAGTGTGGACTATCTGAGCTACCTAGCTCTATCCACTCAGAAGACGAAACTGAGCACGACGCCTTCTTCGTGCAGACCTGTGTGGAGGAAGTGGAGAACGCCGAGTACGTCGCCCCACTAAAACCCCTACTCTCCATGAGGGTGGAAGACCCCGTGGACGAGGAGCTGGACCCTCGATCCAGGCTCAGGGAGTATGTGGATTCCAAGAGGAAGTTGGTGGCGAAAAAGCTATGCTACGCGAAGCCTACCCGCAGCTCATGGCCACTGAAGCAAGGACGTATGGGAGACCTATCCCAATTGAAGGAGGACCTTGAACAGAAGATCACCACCTGGCAAAGGGAGGTAGATCTTAAGCTCATGAAGAGCGTGTGGGGCGCCCATGTGAGGACCCCAGAGGAGGACGACCTCTCGGAGGAATGTGTATGCGAACCCCCTCGAGCTTGCCTATGTTGCCATCGTCCACCGGAGATGGTTGAACAAGACCTTCTGTATGCCTACCAAGGGCTGAGAGATACTACCACGGGCGAAGAGTCGGTGGAGGACCACCTCCCGACATCTATTCAGGGGGCAAGCAACTTACACTCTGACGAGGACATGGAGGACAAGATCAAGGTATTGGACCCGCGGGTACAGAAGCTTATAAGGACCTATCTGGAGGTGTTTGGAGAAGTACCCCCTCCAGCCTCATGCGACAAGCTGGTACAGATGGACCTCAAGCTGAAACCCGAGTTCGTGGGTCACAAGATCCGGAGGAGACCCTATCCCGCTCCTAAAGAGCAGGCCGACGAGATTGAGCGACAGATACAAGAATGTATCGACGCTGGCCTAGTCCTGGAGTACAAGGACGGGGACTACACCCTACACTGCAGCCCCTGTTTCCTGGTGGCTAAACCTGGGTCTACAGCCAAACGGCTTGTAGTGGACTACGGAGAGCTGAACAAGAAGACGTTGAACCACTCAGGGTCCATTCCCAATATGGAGTCTACCCTCGAGAAGATAGCTTCCTGCCGCTACAAGACCAAGATGGACAAGCGAAGCGGATTCTGGCAACTGGACCTGACGCCCAACGCACAGGAACTACTGGCCTTCATCACCCCTCAGGGGAGGGTGTTCAAGTGGAAGGTCATGCCGTTTGGCGTGGCTAACGCACCCGCTCTATTCCAAGAGCTGATGAACAAGATCTTGTCCACCCTACGAAGGAGACCTAAGGTGCAGGAGCTCATATCCCGTGGTGCCCAGATGGAGGCTCACATCGACGATGTATGCCTCGGGACCAATACCCAGGAGGATCACCTAATCCTCTTGGGTGAGTTCTTTGCGGTCTGCCAGGAGAACCACACACGACTCAAGCTGGAGAAGTGTGAGTTCATGCAGGAGACCATGCAGTACCTGGGGTTTGACGTTGGCTATGGGTGGTGGACCCCAGCGGCCTCTAAGGCCAAACCCCTGATGGATGCCAAGGTACGACACGAAGACCCCAAGAAAGGACTTCATGATGTACGCAGTTTCATTGGGGCGTGCAACTTCTATCGCCGCCACATCAAGAACTTCACCTATACCAGCGCCGTACTGACGGACTTGATCAAGAAGAGTACTACTTGGCGCTGGGGCCCACAAGAGCAACAAGCGTTTGACGAGCTCAAAGACAAGGTAGCCAACGCTAAGTGCTTGGGCGTGCCTAGAGCACAAGGGGAGATTATCCTGGTGACCGACGCCAGCAATGTGGGCCGTGGTGGTACGTTGTTCCAATGGCAAGCACTGGAGAAGGAGGAGTTCGACTCGGCCATTTCCCAATGGGGGACGGAAGGTCTCAACCGAGATGGAACCCTCAAGCACAGCTACCCTGACGACAAGTGGGTCCTAGTACCTCTGGGCCACTGGAACTGGAAGTGGAACCAGGCCAGGGGGGACTACCCCACCTATGAGCAGGAATTGCTCGCGGGTATGCTGGTGCTATCCTCACAAGCACGACTGTTGGGGAGTAACCCTGTGGTCTGGCTATGCGACCAAGAACCGGTCCGCAGTTTCCAGAAGGGTCCCCCACCTGAGAAAGCCAAGCTACGGCGCTGGTGGACCTACCTCAGTCAACTACGGCTGACGGTAAACCATATCCAGGGAGTGAAGAACGAGTTTGCCGACTACATCAGCCGCAACAACTTCGACACCCTGATTGGTGCCCGGTCTGAAGCGCTGGCTAAGGAGGCGTTCAGCCGTATGGACGTACACCTGGACCTGAACATGACCATGATACGCCCCCTGGATGGACTCCAACAATCGGAGTACCTGAAGGAGTTTGGGGATATCTACAAGCGCCTGGAGAAACGCCTTGAACCCCTCCTGGTCAACCAGGACCAGTGGAAGAGGGACAAGAGCTACCCCTGGCACGAGGACCGCATCGTGGTGGCTAGTGACCGAGTCCCAGCGCTGCTGAAGTGGACCCATGAGTCCAGTGGTCATGTGGGTGCTGACCGTACCCTGAGGCTGTTCAAGCAGTGGTTCCACACTACGTGGACTGACGACCAACTGCGGAGAACCCTCCAGCCTATCGTGGACAAGTGCCCGTGCAGGTCCTGTAAACCAGGGGATATCAGGGACAGAGGTCTCTACTCGACCCTGCCCATCCCTCACTGTGCTAACAGTGTTCTATACGTGGACTACACGGAGATGCCGAAGTTCGGGGGCTATGACTTCGCCCTCGTGGTAACCTGTGGGTTGACCAGGTTTACCAGAGTGTTCCCATGTACCAAGCACATTACCGGAGAGGAGACTATCAAGATACTCCTGGAGGAGTGGTTTTGTGTCTATGGGGCGCCCAAGGAGATCAACTCCGATGAGGACGTCTGAGTACACTCAGATACTGGCTGGTACAAGAGGGTCCTGAGATCCCTCAATGTCCAGGTGTCTACGGGGATTCCCTACTCTCACACGAGCAACCCCCTATGTGAGCGACAGATTCGTGTCCTGAAGGAGAACGTCAGGATATGGTGCAAAACTGAACGCACCAGAGACTGGGTGAGACTACTCCCCGTCATATCCTTGATGATGAACTCGCAAGAGAGTTCAGCTACTGGCTACTCGCCACATGAGCTATTCATGGGGCGCCCGGCATGGTTTCTACATGCCCCCTATCCAGAGGACACCCATTCTTCTGTGGGTGAATGGGTCCAAGAGCAACAAGCGAAGGTGGACAAGGCCAAGGCTATGCTCCAGAGAGTGAGGGAGCGTCAGTGGAACAAGAAGAACAAGCACCGAGTACCGGCCGCCTACCAAGAGGGGGACTGGGTGCTGGTGCACCACAGTCGACTACCCGCCTGGCCACGCTCTACAAGCGATGACCCATACTTCGGGCCGTACAAGATTCTATCTGTGGATGGGCACCGTATCACCGTGCGGTGTTCTCCCCGTCTAGGGGGGACCCTGGTGTGCGCTGCACAACACCTGAAGCGCTACTATGATCCTGAAGACCTCTGTGGGGAGGAGTGGGAGCTGAACGACGAGGAAATCGCCGCTCTGGACCTACAAGGGGCTGCCAGCCCTATGGAAGTTGAAGGTGAACTCCCCGACATGAACGCCGAGGAGATGGCTAAGGAGGGCTTCTACCTGGTGAAGTCTGTCCTACGCCACCGCTATCGCCAGGGTTGGCGCTTCCTCACCCTCTGGGAAGGGTTTGGAGTCGAAGAGGCCACCTGGGAGCCCTTCTCTGCATTTGTTCTACCGGAGGGACGCCTAAACTCAGTTCTGGTTGACTACTTGTCCCAGAACAACCTTGGTGAGTTGCTGAGGCTCGCTGAGACGCTTGCCTCCAAGACTAAAGCTAGGGACTGAACCTTAACCTTACCTGCCAAAGCGTATGTGTGAGTGTACTATCCCTAAGGTCCTGAGAGCAAGCCGCAGAAGTGGTGTCCTAATTATTCCCAAGTCTGCGCCCTTGCTAAACCTGGAGGGTTGGCTTATTGATGCCACGGGGTACGCCCCGGGTCTCCCCTCCCCTATGCGCCCAATTTCTGTGCTGGCGCAAAATCTTTGGGGAATACCCAGCGTACTAATCCAGGTATTGTTTTCCCTACCTATCTGTGTACTACAGGGAGGGGTGGCCAAAAGCTATGAAGGCATGAAAACGCCGTTTTGCTATGTGGCCAAAACACTGACCTAACCACTGCCACAGCCCACCAACCCTGCTAAAATTGCAGGAAACGGGTGGGACAGTGACACACGCACTACAGGTCCTACACACCCTACAGTGGCACCATCCTGGTGGGCGAGCACTGGGCAACTAGCTCTAGCCCCCACACAGGACTACCACACCTACACGCACACTCTACTGGGCGTTGCGAAGGCAAAGGTGTCGTGGGTCCTAGCGACCCTCCTGTGAAATGACAAGAGAACACAGCACTGCTAAGCAACTGTGGCCTAACAGGGGACGCCACAACGCGTTTCCCCTGCTAGGGCTTGGAGGGAAGGAGTGCTCTCGCGTGCAAGGCGCAGATGTCGATGAAGTCGGACTCCCTGCTCTGCCACAGGCGGAGCGGAGTTACATGTTTGTGTGATCTGCGCCCTTGTTTAGCAGGGCATAAAAAAAAGGCTGCTGCACCAATCACCCTACCTGCCCACCTGTAAAACAAAGGCAAATGAAAGGGCGTTTGCGGCGGAGGAACCAAGCCACACTCCAGGTATTATACCCTTCTCAGTGTGAACCTATAATACACTGTCCGCAAACACGCTGGAAGACCAGCTACCCTTCTCAAGCAAGCAAGCGTTAAGGGACTCCTCAGGTTCTCTTAAAGAACGTACCGAGGAGCCCCTGGGTAGCCTAAACAAGGTTTACCGTGCGCACCTCGGGTGGCCTACCCTTTAATGCGTGTGTGAATGCGCGAGCATGCACTTGGGTCGCGGGCAAACCTGCCCATCTTCACTGCAATCTTGAATCCACCAGGGGGTGGCCCCACCTGGGCGTACCCACCTTACCTACCGCTGGGAAGTGAAGCAAGGTGAGAGGAAAAAAAGGGGCGCACGTGAAGAACGTTGCAATGCACTTGTGTGTATGTCTAATCACCCTGATCTGACCGCTAATCATCTGCAATCTTTCTAATCAATCCCTCTATCGCATGCTATCGTTGTTAGCGCTGCTACAAGACTCGTTCACGGAGACACGAGACGAGCAATGTGTATGCGTCATACGAGACGAACATACCTGTGGTTTATAGCAGATTCATTGAAGTCTTTTTCGTTGATTGTCGAATTCTTGAATTTTCGAATCTTCTATTAGTGTGGGTGGAATCTGTATGTTTGTTTATTAATGTGTGTCTCGTCATTTTCAAGACTACGTGATACATACATTTATAATTCCATTATTTCTCCATTTTCCGGCGCTTCGCTAGGAGCCGCTCCTGCGCGCCGCCATTTTATGCGTATGAATTTCTGGATTTAAAAAATCCAGAGATGACTATAATTTCTATAAAAATGTGCTTCTGATGCACTATTGGATTCTGCTCAGGTGTGTTGTTTCAGAAAAATTCTAGGCCGTCATTTGACGGATTTTGGTGTCGTCGCTTCGTTTTTGCGTTGATTCGTCCATAATTCTCCCATTCCTGCCTCTGCAGATACCCACGCGCAGCCTCGCTGAGTAGGCCGTGTTCGGGCCGAAACACAGGTGCCTGGAGAGACTGAGCAGAACCAAGACCCCACCAAGGGGCAAATTAATTTCTTTCACGACTCCCTTCGCCCTAAGACAGGTCACAGGTCGCCAGCAGGTTTACGAGAACCGATGCGAGTGTGTATATTGTGTCTTGCGTTTGGGTTGTGTCGACGCTGCGTCTTGGAGGGAGGGATGCATATGCACATGTTTGGCATGCTCCCATACTAACCCAACCAGACCACAGGAGCCCCGGCAGCGCCATGAGCGCTGAGTCTTCTGTAGGATATGTTACAAACGGAGCAGCAAAAGAGCGCCAGCCATGGTGAGCGCCCATTTTTCAGTGTGAGGGAAACTGTAGGTATTTTAAAGTAGATGTGGAAACCAAGGAAAGGCCAAGAAAAAATCCCTTTTTCCTAAAATGCGACAGTGGTGGCCACCACAGCACAAGGGGGGAGTAAGAAAAAGTGCTTTTCCATTGCTTTGAGGCATACTCTAGTTGTATTAGAGATGCACTGAGCATCCATGCATTTTTATCTTAGTATTGGTCCAACCAAAAGTGGTGATAACACATTTTGACCTATGGAACCAAACACCCAATCAGGATATGGAGTGGACCCCTTAATCCCCTTTCAATGTGAAGCCAATCATCTTTTCCGGAGTTGACTGAGAACTGACATATCTAAAGTAGAGCCTATGAATTTCTCTATGTTTTTCCATGAATTCTTAGCTATCCTAGTGGTATGCACACTAGGGGGCTGGGCACCTCTTTTTGAGAGGTCCTGGGTTCAATTCCTGGTCAGCCTAGCTAATTAGGAAGATCCCATGTGACATGGCAGTGACCTCATCGCCACATACCATGCCGCCTCAGCACATATGGGACCCAAAACAAAGAGTGCACATCTCCTAAGATGGCACTATGGAGAGAGAGTGATCCTGAGGCAGTTTTCTAACTCTTTTCCCAAAACATTTCAGCTATCTTTGTGAATATGCATTCATTTGTGACCTGAGTTGCAGTTTCTGTGAATATCCAATCATCTTTCACTGTTTACACTGCAGCCCTTCATGCTTTGATCCTGATCTTCTCATCTTTGCACACTTCTGGCTTGGGTTATCCTGGATTGACTCTATTTCTGCAAAACAAAGGTTTTCATCTTCCAAAAGAAGCAGCAGGAAATCCTACACCTACAGCAAGCAGCAGGAGAAGCAAAAACACAGTGCTGACAACACTATAAACCTTTCTCCAAGCAACGTCAGCAAGCCCACCTTGGAGTAGCCAAAGCTCCCAGATACCAGGCCGCTGAGCCAACTTTTCGTTTCCCACTGCTGCAGTCGAGTAGCACTTACACCTAAGTTGGCTCCAATGAGCAAGCATGTGGCCCGTGCCCTGATCAGCATGTATCTGCAGTATATTGGACCAATTTCTGTTGTGCTCACGCCATCGTACACTGTTGTAGAAGTCCCTATTATGGAGGACTACCACCGCCTTTGTGGCATGACTCAGAAAGAGGGGGATGTGTTTTGGTTCTATGGTGGTGAGTTGGCTGTGCACGAACACTTTCCGCAATGAAAAGTCAGGCGTGGGCCCTTGATTGAGGAGGGGTAGTGCGCCAAACACGTGGCACATGGGCGTGATCGCGGTGTATTGGGGGGTGGGGGTTGCCAGCGGTGTGCCACTGATGGTGCATTGTGCACCCATTACCTCTCTGATAACATACTTCATGCCATGGGACAGCTCTGTGCAAGCCCATCCCCGGGTGTTGTGCACTGCTGTTGACGACTTGGCATTTCGGGTGTAGAATGCATGCCCCTGTGCCGGCATCTGCGGGTCCTGCGCCTCTTCTCGGCGGGTGTCCGGGCGGTGCATATCAAGACAGTAAGCAGACCACAGGTGCTTCATCAAGCGTGCAGCGCGCATCGCGGTGTTCAGCCCTTGTGCGCTGTGTCTACGTGTGTGTGCCAACTCACGTGCGTGCTCGTGTGCGTGGTCGTGCTCATGTGTGCAGTCGTGCGCGTATGTGCAGTCCTGCGTGTTTCTGGTCCGGCCTCTGCTCGTCCCACTGAAGCGGTACCCAGAACCCAATGGCTAGGGTAGGGCATACAACCGGTCTCCGGTCCACTAACCCCATGTACGGAAGGGAAGACACCCGTTGACGCCCGGTGCGAGCCCGGCGGGAGCGTGTTCCGTGCCGTAAAGCCCTGCATCGGCAACCGATGCGTCGCCAGCGAAGATTTATATATCAGAATATCAGGAATCAACAGGGTTTTATTTTCATATTGTTTCCGTCAATTTTTACGCTTCCGTTCTGATATTCACTGTTTTGACAGCTTGCAGTTTGATCGCGACTTTAGCGTAACCGCCAGTTTAACTGTTACATACAGATATTTTAGCGCAATCCGTGACGAAGACTCTAAAGTCTTCAGGAATTGCATTGATGCATCCGCAATTTTCATATTCTACACTCGCAACCTTAATCCGAATTTTTCAGGATGTCGAAATCGGATTTTTGACTTCGACATCCCCGCACTTGATTTGACCTCTTTCGAGTGGACCTACGTGCCTCCCTATGCACGAATCAACCTTTCTTTTGTCTTGCATTCCATTTGTCTTAGAGATATGGGCAAAACAAAGTTGATTCGTGAGGCCACTTGTGAGGGTCATATCTCGTGCCGCTTGCGAGGAATGACAATAAGGAAACCTGGGATGTATCCACAATACTCCCGACGTAATTTAGGAAGCTTTATACGCCTTGCGTCTCCACACGTGCGCGCTAGCGTAATGGATCATGGTCAAGAGGGTAGAGTTTGCGTTATAACTCTTTGGCCATGATATTGCGTGCGTTAAGATAACTCTCGAGTGTAGCGCGCGAGTGTTGGTGTCGCATAGGAACTTTCGTTGAATTCCTATGAGCGATTGACACAAAGTTATGCCCTTGGAGGGGCATGACATATCGTGTGGGGAGCTACCTTTTTGGGCAGTATGTGGTATGTGCCATGTGTGGTATTGCCCGCCCATTTGGCGGGTTTGGCTAAGAGCGATACACCCACCAATGGACCTCATATTGCACGAGGCTGTTCTTTATACTCCCCACGACCAATTGCAAGCCTAACCTTCGTGGAGAAAAGCTTGTGTGGCGATCCCAAAGCGATGCGTTGGGAGCAAGGTGTGTATTTTGCAATTTTCCATATTTTCATGTGCCAACTTGGGAAGTAGGGCTCGTGACCTTTCAAAGCGCCCCAAGTGGAGCACATATGTGGAATCGAAAGGTCATTGGTGTCAAGTCATTGTGTTTAGAAGGATTGGTTAATTTCTCAATCCAAGCCGAAGATATTATAATATATTTGTGCGCCTTTCAAGGCACTTTTGGGTGTTTTTTTCGCCAATATTGCTGTTCTTTGCCCGTCATGATGTCGAGTGGCGACCTTGTATCTCAACGTTGCGCTCAATTGACATCATGACCCAAGTATGTTATGAGGGTACATATTTCAGTGCCCAACATATCTTGGACCCGGCGAATAACTCCTCTTTGGCTTGGCACATCGTGGCCGCCATGTTGGCGATTTGGGACTATCCCAAATCATGGGCTCACTTGGCGACCCTGCCATTCCCAAAACTGGAGGAGTTGGGCGACGCCCAAAAGATATGTTGGACACATAGGACTTGATACCAATCCTATGGCACACTCCGGTCCAAGTCGGGCATGTGCCTCATTTGCCCCAACCATGAGTGTGCGCATTTTCGGCCATTTTGAGCAATTTTCCACATTTTCTGCCCGCCGTCCACCATGTTCAGCTACCTCGTGCACGCCGGACTCATGGACCAATGGACCATATATGACGTGGGTGTTATGGACATTGGTCCCCATGGTTCACACACCACGTGGGCGAAGCGGAGCAACCTTCGTTAGGGTGCTAGCCCAAAGTGAGTGTGGACAATTTTGCCATTTTAGCATTTGTGGACCCAATTGGGATTGTCACCACGCCGAGTGGCATGGAGATCTTTGAGAGCCAAGGGCATGGGAGTCTTTGTTGGAACCACTGGTGGATCGCGTATGGAATGGCGGATCCGATCTCCAAGCCGGCGTGGACATATACTATTGGGAGCACCCCCGAATTTTGGCTCATTTCGAGCAGTCAAAATGACCCCCTTTTAGGACCCCAATTTCACCCCCCCGTGTGGTCAATTGGCGGCCCCATATCTCTATGCCCATGCGGAGCCCGCACCTAAATTCAACTTGTACACTCAGATATGAGTCCTAGGTGCTGCCTCTCATCCTGTGAGCAATAGGCCGTGCCCTGGCCGGGCGAGCCACGCGTGAGAATGGTGCCAATTTTGGTGATTTTGGGATCATGACCCCACTTGACGAGCCCCTGGTGCCCTGATGCCGGTGCCTCAGAGGGAAGCAGGTTGGGTGAGGGCTTCAAGAAGTTCATACTCGAAGGGCATACGGTCGGTTGCCTCGTCCCTACCTTTGGCGGGTCCGAACGAGGGGTCAATTTTGGAGATATTTGAGCTAATATCAGTTTGGGCTGAAACAGCCCATTTTCAGCTACCAACTCCTAGGGGATATCGGCGGAGCCATATCTCTGGCTCAGAGAGGAGTTAGGACCTGCTGTTAGGGGAGCATAGGGAGCCACTGTCGGCTGGCCTTGGAGCACCTTGGTTCCCATGAAACTCGCCTGTGGCTGGGCGGGACACCCCCCCTATTGGCAGGGTTTCAGGGTCCGGACTGAGCAGGGCATGGGTTGTGTTTGAGCCCCCGCCCCCACCAGCCACTGAGAGAGTCGGACCTGGGATTGGGATACGAGTTGGGACTGAGTGTCTATTGTCCTGTGATGTACTTACCCCAGTCCAGTCTTAACCCCATGTGTACATATCATGATTTGTTGCTGTACATACTTTTTTCCCTTGTTTCAGAGTGGCAAGGGTCCTGAAACGCTTTGTCACATGACACGAGCGTATTGATGCCCCTGTGAGCGCAGTGCTTTGCCTGCCTGCTTGCTTGTGCGTGTCACCGCAGCGTCTCGTGACCAGGCCCCCCACGGGAACGCGTCAAAAGCGTTTTAGGATCCTCTAAGGCCGCGGATGCCGCCGTGTGGGAAGACTTGAAGGACATCAAGCCCCCCATGTACGATGGCAACCCCCTCAACCTCGACAACTTCTTGGAGAAGCTGGACGATTGGGGGGTGACCGTCACTGAAGACATGGATCCCGCGGATGCGGAGAAATATGTCTTCAGACGGTTCAGGTACCGCCTGCCGGAAGTGCTCCAAGAGCTATACTTAGTGGCAACCAAGGAGGGGAAGATCAAGCGTGCACCTGCGGGTATCCGGGAGGCCAAAGTGGAGATGGACAAGGACGAGCTCTCCAAGCTGATGTCGCAGGGGACCGAGTTAGCCAAGGAGATCCAGGAGATCAAGAGGAACTGGGTCCCCAGGTCGGACAACAAGGACAAGGACAAGAAGCCTAGGAATAGGAGGAAGAACGGTGTCAACGAGGTTGACGCGGAATAGAATACCCCTACTTCAACAACCGACGCCCCCTAGCGGAGCCCCTGCAGCCAAGGGCCCCAGCTAGGGCGGTCGCAGGATGGTGTCGTGGGAAGCGCCACACCATCCCAATCGGGAGTCGGTAAGCACAAAGGGATTGCCGCGGGCGGAAGGCCCGGTCCGGCACCCAGTCGCGGTGGCGGGGTGATGGCAAGTGAAGGCACGAACCCTTGCTCCCGTCCATCCTTCGCGACCAAGAACGTGTTTGATGTACTTCAAGATCTATCCGAGAGTATCGGAGGATCACCCGGACCGCAGCTGGATGCTGCAGATGGGCAGCCTGAGCCCATTGTCCACGACCTGCACCAGTCGCTTGTTGAGCTTCTGGAACGGCCGGAGATCCTGAGCTTGCACGCCGTGCACCGTGTTGGGCGTGAGCGGCAGTTGCACCTTAAGGTCCGTGCCTTGTGCGGGGAAGTGGAAAAGGTCTTCGACGTGTTGGTCGACACGGGAGCACAGGTCAGCTTGGTCAAGGCTGGCCTACTTCCACCAGAGTGTTTGACCGACAGTCGGAAACCTGTCAGGCTGAAGGTCGCGAACGGCCAGTACATGGTGGGAGGCACGAAGGAAGGAGCCATCGGGCTGCAGTTCGTGAAGTATCGTGAGCTGAGTCGCCTGGACCTCGGCAAGAAAACCTCCTCCTGCAAGGTCGCTTCTACGAGGCCGAGATGGACTGGGACATGATCGTTGGGTACGACTTCATGATGGAGACGGACTCCGGCGTCCTCCCCGCCCAGGCCTCCATGACCCTGTACCAGGACGACCAGCTCTCGTGGCTTTCGTCACCTGAGCACCATGTGGAATGCCAATGGATCCACCCGGAACGCAATCAGCTCGAAGTGGCCGCGCTGGACACTGAGCCAACTGGTCCTGCAAACCAGGAGTACGGCGTAATGCCGGAAGTGGCGAGCCGAGTTGTTGCGGACCTGGGAGCTTCGGATCTGGCCCTGGATGCGTTCTCTTCAGGAACCTCTGCCCATCTGCGGGTTTGTGAGAAGTACTGGAGCGCACAGGACTCCGCGTGGAAGAAGCACTGGGGTCCGCATCAGGGCTTGATGTGGATCCATTGCCCCCGTTGGGACAGTCCAAGAGCGATAGGGAAGATTCGCAAGGACCGCTCCAAGGCAGTGCTGGTTGTTCCTATGGGATGCACCGAGGAGGAAAGTACCCGACATTGGGTAGTCTCATTGACCAACATGACCTTAAACAAGGTCGTCCTACCGGCTGGAGAGAGTGTCTATCAGGACGCTAAGGGACAGCCCATGCCACCCCAGAGATGGCCAACGGAATTCCACTATGTGGATGGGGGCCTTGATCAGGCCGACGCCACGGATTTCGTGTGTGTCAACCGCATCATAGCCGAGCCATGGAGGCAATGCTTTGCGGTTCCCCCTGTTGACATCGGAGAATCGGAAGACCGCCTCACAGAAGAGGAGTTGGATCTGGTTCAGGGGTATATGGATCAGCCCTTTCACGACTGGGGAAGCCAGCGTGAGGGCAAGGGCCAGGATAAAGCCTGGTGGGAAGTGGACTCGATCGTCTCTGGTTCCTATGATGGGAACACCTTCGCTCAGAGGGTGCTGGACCACCTGTCCAGCCAGGACGAGCCAATCGGGGGTAACCCACCCACCTACGGCGACCTATTCCGAGGCAAGACCAGAGATGGCCCTTTGGGCCACCTGGGAAGACCTCCTGAGCCGAAGCCGAGCGGGGTCGCTACCCCTCAAGTAAGCTCAGTGGTCCAGGTGCCCGGAAAAGCCAAGGCGGAGTCCGACGATTGCCCCAAGATCCAGGCATTGAGGGCCAGGCTGAAGCAGAAGTATGGTGATACCTTCTTCAGCGGAAAGCCTGTGTTTCCCCCACCGGTGCGTGGACCGTATGGCGAGGCCAAGATAGGACTGAAGCAGGACCCCCGTGTGTACCGGCACCAGGAGTTTGCCCTGAGGGGCGAGAGGAAGGAGGCCATGGAGAAGATCCTCCGTGACTTCATCGAGAGAGGCTGGCTCCAGCCGTGCCACCCCGAATGGGCCTCTCTGTGCTTCGTCGTCCCCAAGAAGGTGGCCGGTGAGTGGCGGCTCGTGGTCGACTACCGTGGCCTGAACGCCCAAACGCAGCATGACAGCTATATGCTGCCCCTCATTGAGGACATGCTGCAAAAACAACACTGGCGGAGGATCTTCACGGTGATTGACCTGAAACATGGTTATCATCAGATGCCTCTCGCCGAGGAGTCCCGTGCCTGCACAGCCATGAGCACTCCACTTGGACCTCTCCAGTGCAAGGTGATGCCCATGGGCGTTACCAACGGCAATGCGGCTTTTCAGCGGATGCTGGAGAACCTGCTTGAGCCGGTGCGTGACTGTGCGGACCCCTTCGTGGACGACGTGATCATCGCGTTCGGGGACCCCAGTATGAGCTACGAGGACCTCCTGGAGGCACATGAAAGAGACGTCACTCGAGTGCTGGACCTTCTTGTTCGGCACAAACTCACGGGCAGCAGTGACAAGGCCACCATTGTGGTAAGCGAGGTGGTCTTCGCTGGCCACGTAGTCGGGAACGGGCAGCGAAAGCCCATACCTGGCAAGGTGGCCGCGATCGAGCACTGGGAAAAGCCCAAAACGGTCTCTGAGCTACGGGCGTACTTGGGGTTCTGCAACTACTACTCGGGGTATATCAAGATGTATGCCGAGTATGCAGCCCCTATGACGACCATGCTCAAGGGCAACCGAGAGGAGACCAAGAAGGGGTCCAAGAAGGCTCTCCTCTGGGATGCTGATTCCGACCGTGCCTTTGAGGGGATGAAGCAGGCGCTGCTATCCGCAGTGGGTCTGCACCTCGTGGATCCCGACCGAGGGTTCGTCCTGCGCACCGATGCTTCCTACTACGCCATTGGCGCTGTGTTGGAGCAAGTGCTTGACGATGGGAGGCACGTGCCCGTGGCATTCTGGAGCCGACTCCTGGCGGAAGGCCAGAGACGGACGTGGACGCCCCGAGAAAAAGAGGTGTATGCCATCGTCATGGCTCTCAGGAAATGGGCTGGGTACATAGCCCTCCATCCCGTCACCGTCTGCACCGACCATCAGAGTCTGCAGTCGTGGCACAAGGAGCACGTGGACACCCCCTCTGGTCCCGCCTCCCGACGGGCAAGATGGCATGAGACCTTGGCCAAGTTCGACCTCACGGTTGTGTATATTCCTGGAAGGATAACCCCGTGGCGGACTGTCTCAGCAGGTGAGCCTATCCCGCCAGCAAGGGCATGACGGATGTCTCTGCCCATGGCGATGAGGCTGAGACCGCTGAAGCCAAGAAGATCATTGAAATGGAGCGCCTGATGGAGGAGGAGGGTGTCAAATGCTTCGTCGTTATGGCTGCGGATGCCCCCCCCGGAACGAGGATGGGCAGAGCGGTCAGAGTACTCGCCCCTGATGGAGCTGAGTCCGACAAGCACCTCTTTCCTGAGTCTTGCCTCCAGGACGACTGGACCGACGACTACGCCAAGTCTGAGGCCTTTGCGGCCGAGTATAGGGCTGTGACCGACCCTGACGACGGGCAGAAGTGGCCAAAGGGGCTGACTGAGGAGGATGGCAAGCTCTACCGGAATGGTAAGCTGCTAGTACCGGAGTCCCGGGTGCTCGAGCTTTGTGAAGCTTGGCACCACCACATGCTGCACCCAGGGGTCAAGAAGCAAGCCCTTGACATGCAGCGCCGGTTCGAGATCGACCATATCGGTCTCTACACTGCCATCAAGAAGGTCAGGAAGGGTTGCTCGGTCTGTCAGGCCTGCAATCCTGATAACCGGAACGTCAAGGGGGAAGCCCAATGGACCCCGGTTCCTGACCAGCCCATGGAGAGCGTGGCCATGGACGTCTTCTCCATGCCCGAAGTGCACATTGGCAAGGAGACCTTTGACTGTGTGGTTCTTTGTGTGGATCGCCACAGTGGCTACGTAGTAGCCGTTCCGGCACGCAAAAAGGGGTTGCTTGCCAAGGAAGTGGCAGTCATGATGATTCGTCATTGGCTGACCGTCTTTGACATCCCCCGCACCATTTGCAGTGACCGAGGGCCCCAGTTTACTGGTGGCTGGTTCAAGGCCATGTGTTCCCTCATGGGAATACGTCACGCCAAGAGCGTCGCGTATCTCAGCCGGTCTAACGGCCGAGCTGAAGTGGCTGGACGGCAGCTGTTCGAGAAGCTGCGCAAGATTCAAATCACCAATCCACGTCGGAACTGGTTTGAGGAGATGTGGCCTGCTCTGAAGGCCCATCATGACACCCCCACCCCGGGTGGTTTGTCCCCTCACCAGATTCTGTTCGGCAGGGACCCCCTGGGTCGGGGACTTCCCTTGTCTGGTGATGGCATGGCTATGGACGCCAAGGAATTCTTCGCGCGGCAAGAGGCAACGGCGCGTGACATCCGCCAGCAGCTCGAGAAGGAGCATGCTGAGCGTCAGAAGTCCGCCCCAAGCTCGACAGCGCAGAGGTTCAGGGTGGGAGACCCGGTGTGGGTGATCAGACCCCGCCCTATGGGCACCCAGCGCACCAAAACCTGGTTCACACCCGGAGAGGTGGTCCGCAGGATTGGTGAGGACACCTACCGCATCAAGGTGGGTCACGGACAGTTCCAGGAGCGCCACGAGAGTCAGCTCTGTGTGCGGGAACCCGACCTCCGTGGCCAACACGTGTCCCTGAGCTACGCCGCACATGAGGCTGATTCGGACGACGACTATGCTGAAGAGGACGACTATACCTTCCAGAAAATCCTGGTCCAGCGTCTGAACGCCTCGGCACCAGGAGGCCTGGAGTTCAAGGTTCGTTGGTGAGGCTATGGGCCGTCCCACAACACCTGGGAACCCGTCTCCTCGTTCGTGCCGCGGGTCAATACTCCCTTCATGGAGTACATCCGCAAGCACAAGACCAAGATCCATGTCTCGGACTTGGAAGCACTCACCCGGGCGATTGGAGCCAGGGGTGCCTGATCAGCGCCCTGGGCTCTCCCCTGATGCAGTTTGAGCGCTTGTGTGGTCGACGGATTGTCCCTCACTTGCTTGCTCTCTTCCATCTTTCGGTGACCTGCCGTCAGAGTGGCCATATACCCCCCCCTGCTGAATCCAGAGGAGGATGGCCCCTCTCTTCTACTTCTGTTCGTCACTCCCCCCCTGCTGAATCCGGTTGTGTATATTCCTGGAAGGATAACCCCGTGGCGGACTGTCTCAGCAGGTGAGCCTATCCCGCCAGCAAGGGCATGACGGATGTCTCTGCCCATGGCGATGAGGCTGAGACCGCTGAAGCCAAGAAGATCATTGAAATGGAGCGCCTGATGGAGGAGGAGGGTGTCAAATGCTTCGTCGTTATGGCTGCGGATGCCCCCCCCCGGAACGAGGATGGGCAGAGCGGTCAGAGTACTCGCCCCTGATGGAGCTGAGTCCGACAAGCACCTCTTTCCTGAGTCTTGCCTCCAGGACGACTGGACCGACGACTACGCCAAGTCTGAGGCCTTTGCGGCCGAGTATAGGGCTGTGACCGACCCTGACGACGGGCAGAAGTGGCCAAAGGGGCTGACTGAGGAAGATGGCAAGCTCTACCGGAATGGTAAGCTGCTAGTACCGGAGTCCCGGGTGCTCGAGCTTTGTGAAGCTTGGCACCACCACATGCTGCACCCAGGGGTCAAGAAGCAAGCCCTTGACATGCAGCGCCGGTTCGAGATCGACCATATCGGTCTCTACACTGCCATCAAGAAGGTCAGGAAGGGTTGCTCGGTCTGTCAGGCCTGCAATCCCGATAACCGGAACGTCAAGGGGGGAGCCCAATGGACCCCGGTTCCTGACCAGCCCATGGAGAGCGTGGCCATGGACGTCTTCTCCATGCCCGAAGTGCACATTGGCAAGGAGACCTTTGACTGTGTGGTTCTTTGTGTGGATCGCCACAGTGGCTACGTAGTAGCCGTTCCGGCACGCAAAAAGGGGTTGCTTGCCAAGGAAGTGGCAGTCATGATGATTCGTCATTGGCTGACCGTCTTTGACATCCCCCGCACCATTTGCAGTGACCGAGGGCCCCAGTTTACTGGTGGCTGGTTCAAGGCCATGTGTTCCCTCATGGGAATACGTCACGCCAAGAGCGTCGCGTATCTCAGCCGGTCTAACGGCCGAGCTGAAGTGGCTGGACGGCAGCTGTTCGAGAAGCTGCGCAAGATTCAAATCACCAATCCACGTCGGAACTGGTTTGAGGAGATGTGGCCTGCTCTGAAGGCCCATCATGACACCCCCACCCCGGGTGGTTTGTCCCCTCACCAGATTCTGTTCGGCAGGGACCCCCTGGGTCGGGGACTTCCCTTGTCTGGTGATGGCATGGCTATGGACGCCAAGGAATTCTTCGCGCGGCAAGAGGCAACGGCGCGTGACATCCGCCAGCAGCTCGAGAAGGAGCATGCTGAGCGTCAGAAGTCCGCCCCAAGCTCGACAGCGCAGAGGTTCAGGGTGGGAGACCCGGTGTGGGTGATCAGACCCCGCCCTATGGGCACCCAGCGCACCAAAACCTGGCTCACACCCGGAGAGGTGGTCCGCAGGATTGGTGAGGACACCTACCGCATCAAGGTGGGTCACGGACAGTTCCAGGAGCGCCACGAGAGTCAGCTCTGTGTGCGGGAACCCGACCTCCGTGGCCAACACGTGTCCCTGAGCTACGCCGCACATGAGGCTGATTCGGACGACGACTATGCTGAAGAGGACGACTATACCTTCGAGAAAATCCTGGTCCAGCGTCTGAACGCCTCGGCACCAGGAGGCCTGGAGTTCAAGGTTCGTTGGTGAGGCTATGGGCCGTCCCACAACACCTGGGAACCCGTCTCCTCGTTCGTGCCGCGGGTCAATACTCCCTTCATGGAGTACATCCGCAAGCACAAGACCAAGATCCATGTCTCGGACTTGGCAGCACTCACCCGGGCGATTGGAGCCAGGGGTGCCTGATCAGCGCCCTGGGCTCTCCCCTGATGCAGTTTGAGCGCTTGTGTGGTCGACGGATTGTCCCTCACTTGCTTGCTCTCTTCCATCTTTCGGTGACCTGCCGTCAGAGTGGCCATATACCCCCCCCTGCTGAATGCAGAGGAGGATGGCCCCTCTCTTCTACTTCTGTTCGTCACTCCCCCCCTGCTGAATCCTTGAAAAACCAGGTAGGGCGACTGACCTTCACACCTTCTGAGCTCTTGGGGCCTTGAAGCCCATACGACGTTGCGCAACGGATGCCGCTGTCATCGGCATTGCGATTTTTTTTTTGTGTGTGGTCTGGTCCCATGGCACTTGCGGGATCCAGACCAGTCTACGTGTGTCGCGACTATATACGGCCTGATCCCAGGCGTCTTTCCTGTCCACCCTCCTGCATTTGCCTTATCGTAACCGGGGCGTGGTTTGGCACTCTGTCCAGAGTGTGTTTACACGCCTATTACCCCATTTATTGCTTGTTTTTCTGCCCCTCCAGGATATGTGCATCTGTATGTTGATTATCAGCCCATCACCAGAGTATGGACTGTGTCTTTCCCCCCAAGGGGATGCGAATCGAATACGCAGGCGCCTTGAGTCGCCGTTTACATGCTTTTACATAAGGTCCAGCCTGGACCAGTACCTGAGTACGGATTCTTCTGTTTGAGTGCCCGTGATACCGTGTGCCCTAGTGGCTGTAATGTGGGGATCCTGATGGCGCCAGGCGGGAGGCTCAGTTGCCTGACTACACTCCCAGCGGTCCGCCACTGTCAGTCCCAGTGTGAGCCTGCCGACTCGCAGACGCACTTGCAGTCGGATGGGGAAGGTTTGCCTGGGAAACTGGTGGTTTGAGGAGTCGACGCCTCCGCCCACACTGCATGGGGACTCCCTCATGTATGGCCTTCGTGGTAATAGGGCGAGGGAAAAGACGGCCTTGATGCCCGATCCCTTAAGGAGGAGCTCGTTCGGCTGTACCACTCTGGACTCGCGTCGTGGATATGGACATGGTGCGCCCAAGGAAGGACCCGTGGGGACTCTCCCCCACACTGCGGGCCTTGGGAAGCTTGGGGTAGCCTGATGGATCTTTGTGGTTGCTTTCAACCTGTGGGACCACCTCGGTCGTCGTGTGACGCCTATGTTGGCTGCCACTGTGGTGGTGACCGTCGCAGCCGGCACCCGGTGCGCCTGGCATTGGTTAACGGTTCCTTTGGATGCCGAACAATCGCCGCCAGGACCCGGGACTTGATACTTGATACTGTACTTCCAGTTACTAACAGCTACAGCACCGTACCTGTCTTACTGTGGGATTTGGGCAGCCTAACCTGCGAATCAGCCTGAAGTGAGGATGTGACACCCCCCCCCTTCAGGAAATGGTCCTGGGTACCCGCTGCCATGCGTGGGTGTTATCGAGCCCCCCCCAGGGTTTGCTCTAAGGAGGGGGGTGAAGCGGTACCCAGAACCCCATGGCTAGGGTAGGGCATACAACCGGTCTCCGGTCCACTAACCCCATGTACGGAAGGGAAGACACCCGTTGACGCCCAGTGCGAGCCCGGCGGGAGCGTGTTCCGTGCCGTAAAGCCCTTCATCGGCAACCGATGCGTCGCCAGCGAAGATTTATATATCAGAATATCAGGAATCAACAGGGTTTTATTTTGATATTGTTTCCGTCAATTTTTACGCTTCCGTTCTGATATTCACTGTTTTGACAGCTGGCGGTTAGTTCGCGACTTTAGCGTAACCGCCAGTTTAACTGTTATATACAGATCTTTTAGCGCAATCCGTGACGAAGACTCTAAAGTCTTCAGGAATTGCATTGATGCATCCGCAATTTTCACATTCTACACTCGCAACCTTAATCCGAATTTTTCAGGATGTCGAAATCGGATTTTCGACTTCGACATCCCCGCACTTGATTTGACCTCTTTCGAGTGGACCTACGTGCTTCCCTATGCACGAATCAACCTTCCTTTTGTCTTGCCTTCCATTTGTCTTAGAGATATGGGCAAAACAAAGTTGATTCGTGAGGCCACTTGTGAGGGTCATATCTCGTGCCGCTTGCGAGGAATGACAATAAGGAAACCTGGGATGTATCCACAATACTCCCGACGTAATTTAGGAAGCTTTATACGCCTTGCGTCTCCACACGTGCGCGCTAGCGTAATGGATCATGGTCAAGAGGGTAGAGTTTGTGTTATAACTCTTTGGCCATGATATTGCGTGCGTTAAGATAACTTTCGAGTGTAGCGCGCGAGTGTTGGTGTCGCATAGGAACTTTCGTTGAGTTCCTATGAGCGATTGACACAAAGTTATGCCCTTGGAGGGGCATGACATATCGTGGGGGGAGCTACCTCTTTGGGCAGTATGTGGTATGTGCCATGTGTGGTATTGCGCGCCCATTTGGCGGGTTTGGCTAAGAGCGATACACCCACCAATGGACCTCATTTTGCACGAGGCCCTTCCTTATACTCCCCACGACCAATTGCAAGCCTAACCTTCGTGGAGGAAAGCTTGTGTGGCGATCCCAAAGCGATGCGTTGGGAGCAAGGTGTGTATTTTGCAATTTCCATATTTTCATGTGCCCACTTGGGAAGTAGCGCTCGTGACCTTTCAAAGCGCCCCAAGTGGAGCACATATGTGGAATCGAGAGGTCATTGGTGTCAGGTCATTGTGTTTAGAAGGATTGGTTGATTTCTCAATCCAAGCCGAAGATATTATAATATATTTGTGCGCCTTTCAAGGCACTTTTGGGTGTTTTTTCGCCAATATTGCTGTTCTTTGCCCGTCATGATGTCAAGTGGCGACCGTGTATCTCAACGTTGCGCTCAATTGACATCATGACCTAAGTATGTAATGAGGGTACGTACTTCGGTGCCCAACATATCTTGGACCCGGCGAATAACCCCCCTTGGGCTTGGCACATCGTGGCCGCCATGTTGGCAATTTGGGACTATCCCAAATCATGGGCTCACTTGGCGACCCTGCCATTCCCAAAACCGGAGGAGTTGGGCGACGCCCAAAAGATATGTTGGACACATATGACTTGATACCAATCCTATGGCACACTCCGGTCCAAGTCGGACATGTGCCTCATTTGCCCCAACCATGAGTGTGCGCATTTTCGGCCATTTTGAGCAATTTTCCACATTTTCTGCCCGCCGTGCACCATGTTCAGCTACCTTGTGCACACTGGACTCATGGACCAATGGACCATATATGACATGGGTGTTATGGACATTGGTCCCCATGGTTCACACACCACGTGGGCGAAGCGGAGCAACCTTCGTTAGGGTGCTAGCCCAAAGTGAGTGTGGACAATTTTGCCATTTTAGCATTTGTGGACCCAATTGGGATTGTCACCACGCCGAGTGGCATGGAGATCTTTGAGAGCCAAGGGCATGGGAGTCTTTGTTGGACTCCCCGGTGGATCACGTATGGAATGGCGGATCCGATCTCCAAGCCGGCGTGGAGATATACTTTTGGGAGCACCCCCGAATTTTGGCTCATTTCGAGCAGCCAAAATGACCCCCTTTTGGGACCCCAATTTCACCCCCCCGTGTGGTCAATTGGCGGCCCCATTACTCTATGCCCATGATGAGCCCTGACCTAAATTCAAGTTGTACACTCAGATATAAGTCCTAGGTCCTGCCTCCTATCCTGTGAGCCATTGGCCTTGCCCTGGCCGGGCGAGCCACGCGTGAGAATGATGCCAATTTTGGTGATTTTGGCATCATGACCCCACTTGATGAATCCGTGGTGCCCTGATGCCGGTGCTTCAGAGGGAACCAGGTTGGGTGGGGGCTCCAAGAAGTTTATACTCGAAGGGCATAGGGTCAGTTGCCTCGTCCCTACCTTTGGCGGGTCCCGACGAGGGGTCGATTTTGGAGATTTTTGAGCTAATATCAGTTTGGGCTGAAACAGCCCATTTTCAGCTACCAACTCCTAGGGGATAATGGCGGAGCCATATCTCTGGCTCAGAGAGGAGTTAGGACCTGCTGTTAAGGGAGCATAGGGAGCCACTGTCGGCTGGCCTTGGAGCACCTTGGTTCTCATGAAACTCGCCTGTGGCTGGGCGGGACACCCCCCCTATTGGCAGGGTTTCAGGGTCCGGACTGAGCAGGGCATGGGTTGTGTTTGAGCCCCCGCCCCCACCAGCCACTGAGAGGGTCGGACCTGGGATTGGGATACGAGTTGGGACTGAGTGTCTATTTTCCTGTGATGCCCTTACCGCAGTCCAGTCCTAACCCCATGTGTACATATCCTGATGTGTTGCTGTACATACCTTTGTTCCCTTGTTTCAGAGTGGCAAGGATCCTGAAACGCTTTGTCACATGACACGAGTGTATTGATGCCCCTGTGAGCGCAGTGCTTTGCCTGCCTGCTTACTTGTGCGTGTCACCGCAGCGTCCCGTGGCCAGGCCCCCGGCGGGAATGCGTCACCACACTGTTGCCCCTGCTCTTGCTGTCAGTGCCTCTGGTGAAGAGCGTCCAGGGCACCTTCATTCTCCGCCAGCTTTTGCTGGAGGTGGGACAGGGACTCACGTAGGCGCATAGTGACGAGTTGCGACTCGTGGTACTGGACCGCATGTGAGACCAGGATTTCTTTCAGGGGGGAGGGGACATCCTGGAAGGCACTCTCCGCGTCCAGTCGCCGGGCACGCAGGTACTGCTCACTGCCAAACGGGCGACTACAAGCTTTGGTCATTGCTTCCTACGCCAGGCTCTTCATACGATCCTTGGCTGGGGTCGAGCTGCGCCAACGGGAACTGGGACTCTGGTTGCTCCAGCGGGAATTGGGACTCAGGTTGCCCCAGCGAGTATGGGACTCTGGTTCGGACTCTGCATCGCCCATAGGCTCATGCTCTTGCTCCCGGTCGCAGGGCAGTGTCATACCATCACATGGATCAGGACCTTGTGGGGCCCCCAGTGGGTCCGAGAGATGTGAGTTGGAGACTTGTGAGTTAGAGCCTAGCGAAGGAGGTTGTGAGTCCCGAACTCTCGACATCTGCGATAGGTCTCCCGGACGTCGCTCTGCATTCTGTGCTGGCAGACAAGGCGTTGGCAGGCAGGTCGGTGAATATCCAGGCACCTCTCGTTCCAGGATGCATCGCCCACCCTGTCTCACGGGGTCCCACTCTCCAATCGCTTCTCGCCATTTTTGGACGGAGTTTTTCCCCCGGGGGCTGCAGGGGGGCTTCCTCTGGTGCACCACTCAGAGCCGTTGCTGGTGCTGGCGGTGGTGCTGCTGCTCGGCTTTTCAAGGGCGTGACCGTCCTCGTGTGGTCTGGGACTGTGGCACCTCGATGTCGACAGCTCCTCTTGTAGGGAGGTTTGAGTTCATCTGCACAGTCCTGCACATCGTCTTGTCGGAAAAAGACAGGTCCCTTTGGGAGCTGGCAGGCCCGCCGCTTTGTCATGGAGAAATCCCCTTTGATCGATCGGGGGTGTATATAGCAGTGGGGGCATGTCGCATTCCCACAGTGGTTCCCCAGACTGATCCAGGGCTGAGACCCTGGCACACATAGGGATCCACATTTCCTGTGGGTCTCTCTCGGGGGGGGTAGGCGAGACACCCTGCTGCACAACCAGTAGGCATCCTGCCACAAATCTGTGGCTGATCTGCGCAATCAGGGGTGCATACGTACTAGCCGGCAGGATCTTCCGGTCAATAGACTTTAGCAGTTCGACTAGCTCCCCCCGGGCGAGCGGGTCAATGGCGCGTCCTTGGAGCTTCCGGGTGATTGGCTTCTTCCAGAAATCATCTGGGTATGCCAGGTGCATCGTTTGCAGTGATCGCTTGCTATGCTCCTTTATCTCACGGTTGGCCAACGGGGAGCCCTGCTCCGTAGAATCATCGTCACTGTCATCTAATCCTTCATGTACAGAGGTTGCACGCAACTGCGGAGAGTCCCCTCTTGTGGGGTCCAGGAAGGATCCATAGCCTGTTTGACCTGCATTTGGGGCCTGTGGCTCTGCATCGTGGGTTTGCCCCGGCGCTTCGCATTGCGCGGTCTCAGATCTTTGCTGGCGTGGGCGTAGTAGTCCCTCTGTATGGTCCAACGGCATGTCTGGGAGGCGTCCTGCTTGGGCTGCGTGTTGGGCTGGCCCCGTGGCCATGGGGCCTTTATGGCCGTCGAGGGGTCGTGGGGTCTATCTCCATAGGAGTGCTCAGGGGCGCCTGCACCCTTTCAGTCTTAGGGGCCTGCAATGCTGGGAGTCCTTGGAGGTTTCGCGCGAAAGAGCTGTTGGTCATGCCAACTTGGACTAGACGTTGTTGGATTTGCTCTTGCGACCACCCCATGCCTTCTAGCATGCAGATCATCAGGGAGTTTCCACAGGCTTGTCCTGCTTCCAAGCGGCCAACTGAGTGTTGCACAGTGCCTAGGTCCTTGCGTAGGCCTTCAACATCGGAGGTGAGGGACTTTATGTTCCTTCCACTGCTGTAACGCGCGACTCCATATGCTCGGACTGGATACTGAAGGAACCTTGCCCCGCTTGACCGCTTCCTGTTGGTGCCACGGATTGCCCCGCTCTGGCCGGGCAATATTGTTGCACGGGCCTGGTGATGTGAGCTTGGTGCCCAGGGGCTCCCGTCATCTTGGAGCCGCTGGCCAGCCCTCGCCCTGCGCCCATGTGGGCTGCCGTGAACGGGAATCCTTTGGCAGCCTTATGATCCGGCCGTGTCTGGGGGGGGCCCGGCTCTGGGCCCGGCTTTGGTCCATGTTGGCTGCTGGGGGATCTCGATGGACTCGCCCGTAGATTGTGATGCGTGTGGCTTTGCGCCAGGACTCCTCCTTCGCTTTGCGAGCCTGTGTCCATCGGGGCATCATTGCTCTCGCTGTCCCAGTCCTCCGCTTTCTCCGGGGGGAGGGGGTGCAGGGTTTGAACTGCATGCGGCCCCTGGGTAACCCATGAGGGGCCACCTATCCAGACATTGCCTTTTTGCTCTTCCCGGAGCGCTTCCAGTTCCCATCCTTCTGAAGGCGGAGGAGGAACTGTCCTCGGGTCTGATCCGTCCGCCCACCTGGGGAATCCACCAAATTACTCCATGATGGCCTTGAGGTGGTCAAATGTGCTCATCTGCGGTGTGGGCCACTTGCTAACGACCTTCCTGTGGACGTGAAACGCCGCCGCAATTTGTTTCGGGGTGCGGCCCAAGTCATACATGCGCCCAATACAGCCCCATTTCGTTCGATTTGATTCGTACCGCGCTGCGTCATCATTATCCAAGGTGCCATGCCAGGCGCCCTTGCACCAGCTGTTGCCACAGGTATAACACACGTTGTCAGGGATGTAGACCGACACCCACAGCCATTCGTCCGGAGTATTTGGCGCACTGCTCGCTACATCATATCGCTGTTGCACCTAGAAGCCCGCGGGTGCAACAGACTTGTCCTTTCCTTTGGCTTTTGCCTTCCCCTTGCTGCCTTTTTCCTTGTGTGCGGGGAAGGTCCCAGAGTGACGAGTAGCCGCAGCGTCCACAGTACCTTGGGCCTCGTCCTTTTGCCGGGCCTTTGCTGCGCGGTCCTGCGGCCGGGGAGGTCACCAGAGGATCGTTGTTTGCTCCTGTCGTCCGCTTGGCGATGGTGTATGTGAGGTTGTTAATGGCTTTGAGCAGGCTTTGCATAGCCGCTGGATCTGCCTCTTGCTGAAGTACTTGAGGCTGGGGCTGGCTGCCACTCCTGACGGGCTGCTTGTGGGGGGTTGAGGCTGCTGCGGTGTCTTGTTGTGGTGGGGAGGCCCTCACTAGAGCATCGGCCGTCGTTGCTGGGGTCTGTCTTGCGGTGCTGGGGGCTGGGGTTTTCGCTGTCGATGCTGCTGATGGTAGGCGGGGCGTACGCTTTGACATTGTTGTCCAGTCTCTCAAAGTCTAGGAGTGATCACACAGGCAATAGCTATACGGGACAAAGCACCAAGAGCACTTTTTCAATCGAACATTCAAGAGACTCTGCAAGCAGTACAGGGCAGTGACATATATGCACTCACAAACGGGGGCACACATGTGGCCGTCCACCTGATCACTTGTGTATGCATTGCTTTCTGTACCTGCACACCCCGACTTTGTAATACGCTTTACAGCTTGTTGGGGCTGTACCTGTCCGTGTTCCTCGTGGTAATACTAACACATCCTTGACTCTGCACTGTGTCTGTCGTGGCTCCGTACCGTGCTGTTAAGTCACGGTGTTGTCTCGAGGCTTGTGGTGTGTATGTGTGGCATGGACATGCTTGTGTGCCCTTGTACCTGGCCACTGCGATGCAATCACACGTTGGGCGATTCAGGCAGGCCCAGGCCATGCATATGTCCCTAGCCTCCGTATTGCACACACATGTGGGGCATTTCAGGCAGGCAATGGCCCTGCACATGTATCAGGCTACAGTGAGGCACATCTCGACACATGTCACGACACCGGCACCACATGGGAACAGCCAGGATATATGCACTTATACATATATATATATATATATATATATCCTCTAATGTACACCCCTCTCCTGAACGCTACGCGGGTTTATTATGTGGTAGCAGAGCACAAAGTGGAGGCTAGTGGGCATTTTTATCCGCTAAGAAAGAGCCCGTTCTGTGCGTATGTCCCGGAAACCGCACTGTAACGTAACTGTCTGGCAGTGTTGGAGTAACGAGGCAAGGTTTTCAAAACATGTGAAGGAATCACTTGCGAGTCTCGTGGTAATCACTCTACAGAAACAGTTGTAACCCTTGCTCGCAAGGTTTAGACATGGCATGAAGGTGAAGGTAACTTCGCTAAGAGTACACCCGTACATTGGGAATTCCCACACATGGCAACCGGAACTAGTGGGAGCCCCCGGCTACTGGAAAAGTTTGGAACTGAGGGGGACTGGGTTTGAATTGCATAGTATTGCCGTCGATGGACCTAGTCATTGTCGCTGTACAAATGGGGTGAATCAAATGCATCACATAAAATTGTTGTATGCACGTCAGCGGCAAAGTGGTTTATTAGCAATTGCAATATTATAATTGTAGAGAAGATTTAGGGAAGGGAGTGCGGAATTGTTGGTTTGTGGCAACACTTGTGGATTCCATTCGTTAACCAAGGTGTTGACGAGGTCAATCACACTATGGTCAACAAGACAAATGTCTTGGAAATCCAGTTGAATGGAACACAAAGTTGTTGCACGTTCTTGGGTGTCAAAGGGTTTGGCAAATTCATTCTTTTGGGTCCTCCACTTTTCCTTTGCACAGACATTGAAATAGAACCTTTGCAGCTTCTTATATTGTCCCATCAATCGAAATAAAGAGGCCACCCCAAATGGACCCATATGGTCGAGATACATGCGGGTAAGTGTTTGCGCGTTGCTAAAAACCCTTGTTTGAACCTCCCAAATGGCCGAGGATCACTTTAGGAACAATGCATTTTTGACCCATTTTTGACGCTTTTTTTGTTTCAAAATGGCCTCTTTTCAAGGCATAATGTGATTTTCCATGGGCCAAAACACGGCACCACAGGCTCTAAACGGGTCAAAAACATTTGTTTGGGCATCCCAAATGGGCCAGGATCACTTTTGAGAAAAGGGTTTTTTGACCCATTTTTGAGCCATTTTTGGTCCCAAAACGGCCGATTTTCAAGGCACTTTGTGGTTTTCCGACGCCCAAAACGCGCCACCACGCGGTCAAGACGGGCCCAAAACACTTGTTTGAGCATCCTAAATGGGCCACAATCACTTTTTCGAAAAGGATTTTTTGACCCATTTTTGAGCCATTTTTGGTCCCAAGACAGCCCATTTTCAAGGCATTTTCAGAGTTTCCGTGGCCCAAAACGCGCCACCACGGGCTCAGAAAGGGCCAAAAACACTTGTTTTAGCATCCCAAGTGGTCTTGACACGTTCCCGTGGGGGGGCCTGGGCACGGGACGCTGCAGTGGACAAGCACAAGCGAGCAGGCAGGCCAAGCACTGCGCTCACAGGGGCATCCTCATGCTCATGTCATGTGACAAAGCGTTTCAGGATCCTTGCCACTCTGAAACAAAGGAACGGAAGTATGTACAGCAACACATCAGGATATGTACACATGGGCTTAAGACTGGACTGCGGTAAGGGCATCACAGGACAGTAGACACTCAGTCTCAACTCAGATCCCAATCCCAGGTCCGACCCTCTCAATGGCTGGCAAGGGCGGGGGCTCAAACACAACCCATACCCTGCTCAATCCGGACCCTGAAACCCTGCCAATAGGGGGGGGTGTCCCGCCCAGCCACAGGCGAGTCCCCGGAAGCCAAGGAGCTCCAAGGTCAACCCACAGTGGCTCCTTATGCTTCCTTAACGGCAGGTCCCAACTCCCCTTCTGGACCAGAGATAAGGCCCCGCTATTATCCCCTAGGAGTTGGTAGCTGAAAATGGGCCGTTTCAGCCCAAACTGATATTAGCTCAAAAATCTCCAAAATTGACCCCTCGTACGGACCAGCCAGAGGTAGGGACGAGGCAACTGACCCTTTGCCCTTCAAGTACGATCTCTCTGGAGCCCTCACCCAACCTGGTTCCCTGTGAGCCCCCGGCATCATGGCGCCATGGGTTCGCCATGTGGGGTCATGATGCCCAAATCACCAAAATTGGAGTCATTCCCACGGGTGGCTCGCCCGGCCAGGGCACGCCCAATAGCTCAGAGGATAGGAGGCAGGACCTAGGAACTACATTTGAGTGCAAGATTTGAAATTAGGTTCGGGCTCTCCATGGGCATAGAGATATGGGGCCGCCAATCGACCACACAGAAGCCTGAAATGCGGGTCCCAAAAGGTGGTCATTTTGGCTGCTCAAAATGAGCTAAAATCGAAGATATCCCCAATGGTATATCTCCCCGCCGGCTTAGAGATCGGATCCGCCGTTCCATATGTGATCCACTGGGAGTGCAACAGGGACTCACATGTACTTGGCTCTCAGGGATCCCCATGAGTCTCGGCGTGATGATGATCCAAACTGGGTCCACGAATGCAAAAAGGGCAAAATCGGCCATCTCGGGCGACCGTCTTGGGTAGGAAGTCTGGGCGATCTTGTCGCGCCAAGCGTTGATTCACGGCCCTTGATATCCCCTTTGGTCCCATGCCTCGGGATTTGGCTTGCTGTCACACTGGCTGCTTACTGTTCACCGAGGGGGTGTACACACGGATGGGGCAGAGAGCAGCATGTGGTGCAAAAGGGGGGGATCATGGATCGCACCAAAGGTGAATAACTCCGGATGAGCCAGATGAGCATATACAAAACTCAATGGCGTTCAACCCTTGGTCATATGGTACAATAATCGAACCTCCTTCCTTGCTAGGTTCTCTTGCCCCATGGAGATATGGCAGTTCCAATATGGCATACAATGGCAAAAACAGCGAGATTTGGCCGAAATGGCCCGCAGTCATGACTCCATATCTCCATGGCCACGGCGAAGATTCTCCCAACCAAAGGTGCTAGAGACACATGGGACTTAGGTCCCAATATATGCCACTTGCCAACCCTCGTAGTCGCCTTTAGCTATTTTCCCCCTTGGAGGGAAAATGACACGCAAATGGGGCAGAATGGCAACATACCCCAAATCGGGCAACTCACAATTCTCCCTTCACAAGGAGAGGCCACGTGGGGATACACCCCATTCGATGCGGGATTATGTTCCCTCTCCGAATCGCCCTTACCCTTGGTCAAGTGGCGCACACAACCTTGGACCGAACATTAAGGGGGAGACGGGGTATGTGGCCATTCTGGGCTAAGTGTAAAACTTCACCTACGGCTCAAATCCCCGGGTCGACCTTCTCCAAGCCCATGCGGCCTCCTCTCTTGCACGCGTAGCACAAGCAGAAGACCACTCACATCCACATTGAGTCCCTCAACTCAGTGAGCATCCATCGGGATTGCGAAATCGAAGCAATCCCTTTGAGATCTAAACAACAAAGGAAAGAAAGCATGTACAAACGGTCATAGGAACATGTAAAACCTCCAAAACATGTCCCGGTTAGGGTAAGGTACAGAAATCAACATAATTCACAAAGGAAGAGGCATCAAGGCAGGAGAGGGGGGGACAAAGGGAGCCCACTCTCCCACTCAGCACATCCTGGGTAGCCTGATTCAGGATCCCAAAGGAGGAAGAACAAAACATGCAAAAACAACAAGACATGGGTAAGGCCCATTGGCTGTCAAAGCCTACCCTAGTGGGGGGGTTGTCACTCTCCACTTTCCGGCACTACAGGACCCCAGAAGCGGGGGTCTAGTGCCTACACACTGACCCACCATCCTCCCCAAATATCCCAACTCAAGTCCCCTTGGGGCAGGAGATAGCCCCACCACACCACTGTAGGGGGGGTGGTGGTCCTGGGTGCCTATAAGACTTAGGCCCCAGAAATTCTGTGGAAAAGGGGGTAAAGTGGTAAATCGCCCATACCACCTCAGGATCCCACATCCCAAAAGGAAACAAGGGTAGTTGGGGGTAGCCAAGACCTTCACCCTGACACACGTAGAGGGGCAGGACCCAACTCCACACGGGCTCTGAGACCCAGCATGGGAAGCAGGGCACAAAAACAGGCAAAACCAAAAATCAGAGGTTACCCACTTCAACACACTCTCCCGCCAAGGCAAAGAGGATTCGAAGGATTCCATGTGGGCATATCCAAAGGGCATCAGTCAAACATTATGCCCACCAGATATCCGAGTCTGTCTCCCTGGTACCGTGTCACTGTCACAAGTCTGGTAGGCTGCGCACTTTGGTGAAATTCCCCTTAAGTGAAAAACAAGGGAGAAAAGAATGCAAATAACTCCCGCATAGGGTCAGCCTAAGGTCCAGGGAAGTGCATGCACGAAGGATCTGGATAGGACTTGATTGTCCTAAAAGAGTTGGCCCTACCTCTCCCTCAGGTTGGAGCAAGGCAACAAACTCCAACACCCACTTTTTGAGGTCATTTTTGGGGACCTCAAAAAGGGCATATGCATACATTCCTGAGTCAGATTTGAAGTCCAAATTGAGGTGACATATGGGTTTGGTCCGATCCCATAAGGGTAGGCCATTACCCAAACTCCTCAAATATGAGGAATAGACACTGACGAGAGTCCATGGGTAAAATACTGGCCCAAATCGAGAAGATGGCCTAACTTTTCCATGGCCCAGAAGTGACCTCATGAAATTTGGAATTTTCAACAAAATTCCAGGGAAAATTCAAAACAGTGAACTTGTGTACCAGTAACCTTCCAACAAATGCTCAATACAAAGTAGAGAGCACCATTGAAACATAGGAAAAGACCCCAAGGTCCAACTCCTCATAGGTTCTTTACTGTTTACCCGCCAAGTGACTACATGACAGGGTGGTTTTCAGGGTCGATAATGTACATCTCTGGGACCATGTAAAACCACTATCCTATACACTTGGCAGACTTGGTTCCAATGAATTGGGTAAGTAAAAGAACATACCAAAACAAGTTCAAATACCCAAAGTAGAAACATTGGGGAGGTCTAGGGTCAATGAACAAGGAGATTTGGCCCGAAGACCCCAATGAACCAAGTGAATGAAGTGAACACACAAAATTTGAAATCTCCAAAAAGTTTTAGAGATTGCAATGGTGTGGCAAACCCAAAGTGAGTTATAACCAAGTAAAAGGATGCACGTAGAGTGGAAAGCATGTTCTTCCATTGGAATCAACACTTGGGTTCGAACTCAACATGTACATGAAGATATGAGTTTGAGAAGTCAACACATGGACTGAGTAAATTTGGGCAATGTGCTCATGACCAAATTTACTATAAGCAGAAATAGGCCAAAATGGCACATGGAAAATTGAACGTAGCGTAAAGACAAAAATCGACGACGACCTATGATGACCATATATGAATAGTAGGGACCATGGAGACCACGAATGATCGAAAGTTCGACCAAAAACTCAATGGTAGTGGATCTCCATGGTCACCACAAGTGAACACATGAAAAAAATAAAATTCAAGACACAACCACTGAAATTCACGTGTGGCCCTATGCACAATGAATCACGGCCGAACAAAGTGCATTAACGAAAGTAGACACATGCTACAACACGCACAAAGAATACTTAGACTCGAACTCGACGCGAGCTAGGAGATCCAAGCTCGAAAAGTAGGCCCATGACAGGCCAAAAATGAGTGATTTTTGGCATAAATTGAATATGCCAAAATGGGCTCAAAAAAGTTGAAAATTTCGAACCAAAAGATAGTGAAAGCGTCGAAACGCAACTAAAACTCGAACATATATTGTTTGTACTCACCAAGTACGAACAAAATGAGCTCTTACTTATTTTCCGTCGCCACTATATCTTGAAGATATAGTGGCGAACTTTGAGCACATGAAAACAAAGTGCTCAAAATGTCGAAACCAAAATTGACGCCAAAAATCACCAATGGCTCGAATGGACTCGAATCAAGGTGACAATGAACGTAGAGACTCGTTGCTACGACACCAAAAAGAAATTACGGAAAAACTCGACAATGACGTGACACACGAACTCGACAAAGTGGCATCATGAACACAACAAAAATGCACTATTTATGCATGAAAGTGGGTCCCACCATGGAGTGTGGTGACCCACCACGACCATATCTCGACATTGCACAGGGAAGGAAAGGCAAACCAAAATGTATACCAATGTTGGCTTCACCCTGGAATCATCGAAATCAACTTGAGCTTGAGACTCACCATGGGTTGTTCACCACAACCAAAACTCAATCCAATCTTAATAATTAAGGCATATCTCCAAACTGGCTTGCAACTCACACAAACAAATAACATACCATTGTAGAGGAGAGTCATGCCATTCCATTGCATCTCTCCTCAAGAGAAATGGATGGAAAATCTCAATTTACGGTTAGGTTGAAGTGACTACATGAAATGCATAAGATATGCATGCCATGCCTAATCTAACAATGGGGGGTAAAAGAAAAAGGCACCGTAAGGTGCCGGCAACGATGCCTAAGCTATCCCTATACTTTAAATGGCTGGGCATCATGACGTTAGGGGGTTTTTGAAAATAGTGGGACCGGAACCTGAACTTTTAATTCCCTATCATAAACTAAGTCTTGACTATTACAACCGTGCAGTCAGAATTAATTCAGGTCAACAGGATGGACTTTCCGTAAAGGCCAGTTCATGGTCTCGCGATTTGGGTCGCCAGATCCCAACTGGCAGTTCGCCCGCGAATTGGCGCGACGCCGGTTCACCACCAGGCCGCTGCCAATATCTAACTTCTGTACCTATGCGAATTTAAGGCAAATTCGCATAGGTATCAACAGGGCAATTGATTCCCTAATGACTAATACAAAAGCGGCGGAAAAACACGCCGAGTTCCCTCATATCCCTACTGCAGGCTCAAGTCAAAAGACCAATGAGAGGAAAGGTGAAGGGGGGATGAAGGCTAACAATATCCCCTATCAAATCCCATAGTGTGGGCCTTTAATAGGCTACACAAAGGGATGACGGGGGTCAGCACAAGGAGGAGTATGTGTCCCCATAACCGGGGATCAGGCCCCACATGGGGGGCCGAGGGGCGCAGGGCATGACGGAAACCAAACACTCCCCTCCCTAGCTCAACGACACCGTTGAAGCGGAAAAAACAAAGGTGGTGACGTCCTGACCCAGAACCAGGAAAAAACAGGGATGGGATGAGTGGGTGTAAAACTTCACCTACGGCTCAAATCGTTTTACACTCCCCTCCCCAGCCCAGCAATCGTGCTGGCGAAAACTGACACGGAAAAACGATTTTAGCCGTGTGGTGTCCCTCTGCCCATCAGTGCTTCTGTTGGGCTGAACTATCAGGTTAGCACAACAACCTACTGCAGTTCTACACATTCAAATGAAAAACAAACAACACAGAAAGTCAATCAGTTAAAACTCAAGGTATGCTGTGACAGGAGGAAATGGTTTAGGCATGCCATCATTATCCTCTGTCCAGCACCTATCCAGATTGAAGACTGAATGTTCTATCAAGACAATGGCTGCCCACTTCCATGAAGGAAGGGCCCACGTGCCAACAGTGGGTTAAAAAATAGAAACAGATGACAGTCCATTCAGTGGGCAGGGACCCATACCTGAAGTGGGTGTTAGATCCCATCAACCCCAGCGATGCAGAGAAGAACAATGTACAGATTGCTACTGATCATCCAGGATCAGTCAGGATTCAGGATAGAGGTACTGCAGAGGCTATGCCAGCGCCTGCAGTGCCTGGATTCAGTCAGACTACTTGCAGCATACATATTTCAGTCAGAATACTCAGCATACTTTACTTCAGTTTCACTCAGGGACACCAAAAGTTACTGTACTCATACCACAAGCAGTGCTGTTTACAGCCACAGCCTCCACAAGAGCTTACATTAGGGGGAATCTTTGAGGTGCCCCCTTAGCCATGGCGGCTCTGTGGACTATCTCAGGACGTTGCTGCGACTTTTTATGCACCTCAGACTGGTCCAGTGTCAACCCCCTGCAGCTGCCAGGTTTCTGGCCGATACCTGGGTTCACATGGCCATTTCCCCTCGTGACCCTATCCCTGGTTACCCAGCCATGGGATTGTACAAGAACTGACCCGACTTGGTCATCAGTGGATCTTCTGGACCGGTCTGACTCCAAGACCTTACACTGCTGCAGTGCAGAACAGACTCTTCAGGGCCTCTGGGTGTTGGTGCTGCACCAGAAGGCCAGAAACGTCCTCTTAACAGCCCATGTGTTGGGGATGTCCACGGCCCCAGTGGCTGCAACCTACGCACTGTACTGGGGTCTGGACTCCACTCCGACACTAAATGTGCTGCCTAAGTACACGTATATGGTGGGTGCTCCGCATATGGGGGCCTGCACTTGACTGCACTACCCAGCGGGTCCCGCTGTTTGCAGTCCAACAACCTGTTTCTTCCTTGATTGGCCCTTTTAGTTGTGTTTGGGTGTTGGCGACCCCGAACAAGGGGACTGCTGCAGTTTGGGAGCCAATTTCAGGCACACATAGGCTGGACACTACCCTGTGTTGCTGCCAGTCTGGGGCCTACCCGCCCAAGTTGGTGGCCTGAGCGTGTCAGCTCCATACGGACAGCAAATATGACTGTATATGTATCAGTCGGAGATGGGTTGAGTGCCCATCTCCTGTGTTAGAGGAAGAGAGATTAGTGTAGGCGTATGGACCCAGGATATGGAGGTCGTACCGCCTCAAGTCCGACCCTGATGGTCTGATGGACTACTTTGGCTTAACGGCTCCGCTGGGATCCTGAAATACATCCTGATGAATGTATTTACTATGGGTGTACCAACCTCTGCCTGCAGGACAGGGGGGTACAGAAGATATGACATACATATGCACATATAAGGGAAAAGAGAAGACCTACACGTTCCCCAGAGCCCCAGAGACTTGCAACTGGGCGGTCTGGTTCCCAGATCCCCAGAGACTTGCAACTGGGCGGTCTGGTTTGGTACTGTGGGTAGGCAGCGCCCACAGTGAGATGTCAGGACACCTCAGATCACAGTCAACACATCACTACTACACCCGAAAGCAAGACACACTTGGCTCAGGCAGGCAGGTAGGCATCAGCCGTCCACATACGGCCTACACTTGGGGGCGCTGTAAGAAGACTACCCCAGACCGGGGACTCCCCTAAGGTTGACTTGGGGTTCCCACTGAGTGCAGGTCCTCCAGACCCTCGCAGGGTAACCACAAGGCTGTGGTGGCACTCTTCGACGATGCGTGAGTGCATCCATAAGGTAGATTGTCCGTCTACCCGGGAAGAATAGACCTTGCTGGATCTGGTGGGCCCCCACTGGAGGACATTGTTCACCCCCTGCTGCCAAGCACATTCCTCACACGCACTCCACTCACCAACTCACACATTCCGCGGTGTTCCAGCGGACTGATGGGGCGTTTCGCCGTGGTCTCCTAAGAGGCCCCGGTTGGGGCTAAGCTGGACGGCAGGACATCGTCCTGCGGGTCCCTAAGGTCCATGACACTGACGTTCATGGCACCACGCTCATGCCCTCATCACCCGAGCAAGACTCGAAATCCTGCTCAGGGGCAGCCAATCCTGGCACAGGCCGCGATCATCTTGGTCAAGTCCCCAGAGACTTGCAACTGGGCGGCAGGACCTTGATCGGACGGCTCTGGCTGGATAGGAAAGGGGAAAGGAAAAAAGAAGGAGGGGATGTCGTCGACCATCACCTCCTAAGTCCGGTCACAGTCCGTCACAGCTGCCAGGACCCGTACGCTGCAGCGACAGGGCTCACCGGTCGTTGGCACTTCAGGCTTTTCTGGCTGTGCAGACTGGGGTGCCTTCACCTTACAGCACAATCCAGCCAAGAGGGACGTCATAATGCATAGGGCGTCCACGAGCTGTGGGCCGCCCTTTGCTGGCATCGAAGCAGGGGGAGTATCTTATTCAATCCACCCTCTGGAACTCTGTCAAATCCCAGCCTGGGTGGCTATACTCCCGGACGGGGCGAGCAGGACTGATATGCTGTTAGCATAGCCCCATTCATCGGATGGGGACTCTGGGTTACTGCTCTCAGGGGTAGTCCCAGTCAGTCTTTGGACCTCATTCAGTCCTTCGCTCAAGCCCTGTTCAGGTGTGAATCCTGCTGGAGTCAATGGCAGCAAACTGCTCAGCATTTCTGGACAAAATGGGCGTGGCATCAGGACCACTTTCACAGTGGGTCCCTGCCGGTGGTTGCGAAACCTGTAGAGGTCTCTCCATTCTGTCCTTGCCTGCTGATTGTGTGTTCACAGGTGTGTATGTGGGATTGACGTCCAACCGTCGGGGTAGCCACCAGCTTTCGCTGGGCATCCCTGAATCAGACCCAAGAAAGAGGAAAAAGAATAGGTCTTGAGTGGGTTGGCATGTTATGACATCCTGAAAGCCAGGGGTCTCGCCAGAGCACCCCTTACCTTCTCATCCATGCCATCTCATGCCCAATCAGTAGGTCCATGGCACTCAGTCCATGGCACCCTGGGCATATTGTACCCAGTCAGCAGGGCTAAGGCATAGGGTCCATGATCCCAGACCCCAGATCCAGCCATACCTCAGGGTAACGTCCCTCCGGTGTCCCAACACCGCCTCCCTTATGGAGGGCTGGCACCCCGAAGGGTCCAACCCCCTGGCGCCGCCTTCATGCGGGGTATATCCCGCCGTACCCACCTGTGTTCCTTCGGCGCGACTCGTAGGTCGCTGCGTGGGTACTGTCCTTGCGGGGGGTCCAAAATTGGCATAAAAAACACCTGAAAAACTGGTCCCCTCGCTGGGCGCGCCATGCTCTGCCTTCCTCAGGGTCTGTCACCCACTGTCCTTCAAGATATTGGTGGGGCTGCCCTGGTCAAGGCCTTCCCCCTCCATTTGTGGTCACTCCCCTCCCAAACGGTTTCTAGCGCTTCGCGCTACTCCCACCCCGCCTTGGCACTGTGCCCTGCAGTGGTGCTCCTGGTTTACCTGGTCCCTTCGTGTCCGGTTGCCCCACTTGCGCAGATATGCGCTCCGGTTGCCCTTAGCCCACTACTCCCATCATCGGCCACATCCTGTGCAGCCTCCGGGCTGGGAAGTGCCATGTGGATACCCACACCGCACCCGGCTCAGTGTGACAGTAATGTCCCACTGGTGATAGGACGTGGGGCTCCCTTCCACTCTGTGACCTGGCACTCCCATGGCACCATAGCTGGCACATGCGCTGGGGGGGGGGGGTCCCCACAGGGGTAGGGCGTCCTGGTCTACCCCTCACTACTGCAGGTCCATGGCACTCAGTCCATGGCACCAATGAGGCATTGAAAAATGAGGTACAGGTCCCATACCAACCTGGGTGTTCGCCTGGGGCACTGAACCTTCAAGGGGGGGCAGGTTCTGATGCTGAAACTGGTAACCTATCTTGACGACGAACTGCCCCGGTTGCGGTCCAGCCCTAAAGGGCATTTCTATCCACCCACGGCTTGAGAAAGGAAGTGAAAGAAACTGGAAACAGGCCGATTGCAACGGCTCAGGCCCCACATCAGCACAACTGCAGATTTTCTGGTGCTCTGGCCATCATAGGCTGACATACCCCTATAGACACTCAGAATCGGCCATTGCACTGATTCCTATGTACAACAGCGGCATAGACCGGTTGCGACGGCTCGAGCCCAACATGGAGCAATCCTGCTGACAAACACAAAAAGTAACAGCCTGCAGGTCTGCTAGTTTCTGCTCCAGTCTGGTGGATCCCCGTTACCCACAGGGACCCCTATAAACATCCCGACTGGGCTGAAAACCAGAAACCAGGCCTGCATATAACTTAATGCTCGTCTTGGCAGGGTAGTGCCACTCCCCGTAGGTCATCCGGTTGCACCTGAGTACAACCGCAGGCACGTCCCCCGCATGGCGGATCCCAAGGGCTTCAGATCAGGTCGTAGCACTCGGGAGCGATGAATCCCCATAATTGTTGGAGGCGATGGAGCGAGCGTGGTGGCGCGGGCTGTGGCGCCTCCACAGGGCTGGGGTTGATCGCCAGCATGTCCTGCACGGTCTTGTGGGCCTCCTCAGGGCAGGGGCAGGTTGCCACAGTGCCCTGCTCGTTCGTGGTCGCCTCCTCGGCCTGCTCAGCCCCTGAGGGCGCGCATTGGGCATCCTTCTCGGCCTCCTTGACCCCTGAGCGGACATCCCTGAAGTCCAAGGGGTCCTCCACGGGGCTCTGCGGTTCGGCTGCGGTGGTCAACTCCATGGGCTCCTCTGGGGGGGCTGAATGGGGTTGATTCGGCGCCATCTCAGCCCCGGCGGCGCACGGGGGGTCATTCAGGACCTCGGGGGCGTCGCTCGGGACTGTGGAGTTATCGGGGGCCGGCGACGGGGCCCCTCGGGCTGGTTCGGACCCTTCACGTTGTCGTCGACTCTTCACTTGTCGACCTGCTCGACATCCTCTCCGGCGGCGGCGGCGTGGGGTGCTCGTCACCGTTGTGGGTGCACGCGGTTCCCATAATCTCTTTGATGATCTCGTAGGCGCCGGCCATTGTTGAGTTGGCGGCGACCATTGGGGCTGCCCTTCAACTGATGGGCGCCTCCAGGGCTGCGAGGGGGCGGCCACTGAGATAGGGGCCTCCCCTTGGGGGGATTGAGGCGCCGGGCTCAGGGGGTGGTCCTGAGCTGGGGCTGCCGGGCTCGGTGGACTCGAGGAGGTCGGTAGGGGGGCGCTGACGGCCTCCTCCATCACTGAGATCCTCTTCTCCATGGACTCCAAGCGCTCCTCGATGGCCAGGGCTGGCCTGCATACCCGCAGGGCAGGACCCAAGTCAATGACGAAGTCCTCCAAGATAGGGAGGCGCGCCATGCCGCATTGGATGGTGAGGCGCTCTCTCCTGGATTATTCCAACTCCATGAGGGCCTTGGTGAGGGCATCCATGGTCTCTTTGAAGTCCATCTCCGAGGGATTGACACTTTCCGAGGATAAGGGGCTTGATTTGCGCCTTACCGATGGCGCTCGGGATGTGGGGCTGGTCGATGCTTCGATTTGCTGTTCCGGGGCTACCATCCCCGGGTCGACCTTCTCCAAGCCCATGCGGCCTCCTCTCTTGCACGCGTAGCACAAGCAGAAGACCACTCACATCCACATTGAGTCCCTCAACTCAGTGAGCATCCATGGGGATTGCGAAATCGAAGCAATCCCTTTGAGGTCTAAACAACAAAGGAAAGAAAGCATGTACAAACGGTCATAGGAACATGTAAAACCTCCAAAACATGTCCCGGTTAGGGTAAGGTACAGAAATCAACATAATTCACAAAGGAAGAGGCATCAAGGCAGGAGAGGGGGGGACAAAGGGAGCCCCTTCTCCCACTCAGCACATCCTGGGTAGCCTGATTCAGGATCCCCAAGGAGGAAGAACAAAACATGCAAAAACAACAAGACATGGGTAAGGCCCATTGGCTGTCAAAGCCTACCCTAGTGGGGGGGTTGTCACTCTCCACTTCCGGCACTACAAGACCCCAGAAGCGGGGGTCTAGTGCCTACACACTCACTCACCATCCTCCCCAAATATCCCAACTCAAGTCCCCTTGGGGCAGGAGATAGCCCCACCACACCACTGTAGGGGGGGTGGTGGTCCTGGGTGCCTATAAGACTTAGGCCCCAGAAATTCTGTGGAAAAGGGGGTAAAGTGGTAAATCGCCCATACCACCTCAGGATCCCACATCCCAAAAGGAAACAAGGGTAGTTGGGGGTAGCCAAGACCTTCACCCTGACACACGTAGAGGGGCAGGACCCAACTCCACACGGGCTCTGAGACCCAGCATGGGAAGCAGGGCACAAAAACAGGCAAAACCAAAAATCAGAGGTTACCCACTTCAACACACTCTCCCGCCAAGGCAAAGAGGATTCGAAGGATTCCATGTGGGCACATCCAAAGGGCATCAGTCAAACATTATGCCCACCAGATATCCCAGTCTGTCTCCCTGGTACCGTGTCACTGTCACAAGTCTGGTAGGCTGCGCACTTTGGTGAAATTCCCCTTAAGTGAAAAACAAGGGAGAAAAGAATGCAAAGGTGACATATGGGTTTGGTCCGATCCCATAAGGGTAGGCCATTACCCAAACTCCTCAAATATGTTGAATAGACACTGACGAGAGTCCATGGGTAAAATATTGGCCCAAATCGAGAAGATGGCCTAACTTTTCCATGGCCCAGAAGTGACCTCATGAAATTTGGAATTTTCAACAAAATTCCAGGGAAAATTCAAAACAGTGAACCTGTGTACCAGTAACCTTCCAACAAATGCTCAATACAAAGTAGAGAGCACCATTGAAACATAGGAAAAGACCCCAAGGTCCAACTCCTCATAGGTTCTTTACTGTTTACCCGCCAAGTGACTACATGACAGGGTGGTTTTCAGGGTCGATAATGTACATCTCTGGGACCATGTAAAACCACTATCCTATACACTTGGCAGACTTGGTTCCAATGGATTGGGTAAGTAAAAGAACATTCGAAAACAAGTTCCAATACCCAAAGTAGAAACATTGGGGAGGTCTAGGGTCAAGAAACAAGGAGATTTGGCCCGAAGACCCCAATGAACCAAGTGAATGAAGTGAACACACAAAATTTGAAATCTCCAAAAAGTTTTAGAGATTGCAATGGTGTGGCACACCCAAAGGGAGTTATAACCAAGTAAAAGCATGCACGTAGAGTGGAAAGCATGTTCTTCCATTCGAATCAACATTTCGGTTCGAACTTAACATGTACATGAAGATATGAGTTCAAGAAGTCAACACATGGACTGAGTAAATTTGGGCAATGTGCTCATGACCAAATTTACTATAAGCAGAAATAGGCCAAAATGGCACATGGAAAATTGATCGTAGCGTAAAGACAAAAATCGACGACGACCTATGATGACCATATATAAATAGTAGGGACCATGGAGACCACGAATGATCGAGAGTTCGACCAAAATCTCAATGGCAGTGGATCTCCATGGTCACCACAAGTGAACACATGAAAAAAAAAAAATTCAAGACACAACCACTAAAATTCACGTGTGGCCCTATGTACAATGAATCACGGCCGAACAAAGTTCATTAACAAAAGTAGACACATGCTACAACACGCACGAACAACACTTAGACTCGAATTCGACGCGAGCTCGGAGATCCAAGCTCGAAAAGTAGGCCCATGACAGGCCAAAAATGAGTGATTTTTGGCATAAAATGAATGTGCCAAAATAGGCTCAAAAAAGTTTGAAATTTCGAACCAAAAGATAGTGAAAGCGTCGAAACGCAACTAAAACTCGAACATATATTGTTTGTACTCACCAAGTACGAACAAAATGAGCTCTTACTTATTTTCCGTCGCCACTATATCTTGGAGATATAGTGGCGAACTTTGAGCACATGAAAACAGAGTGCTCAAAATGTCGAAACCAAAATTGACGCCAAAAATCACCAATGGCTCAAATGGACTTGAATCAAGATGACAATGAAAGTAGAGACTCGTTGCTACGACACCAAAAAGAAATTACGGAAAAACTCGACAATGACGTGACACACGAACTCGACAAAGTGGCATCATGAACACAACAAAAATGCACTATTTATGCATGAAAGTGGGTCCCACCATGGAGTGTGGTGACCCACCACGACCATATCTCGACATTGCACAGGGAAGGAAAGGCAAACCAAAATGTATACCAATGTTGGCTTCACCCTGGAATCATCGAAATCAACTTGAGCTTGAGACTCACCATGGGTTGTTCACCACAACCAAAACTCAATTCAATCTTAATAATTAAGGCATATCTCCAAACTGGCTTGCAACTCACACAAACAAATAACATACCATTGTAGAGGAGAGTCATGCCATTCATTGCATCTCTCCTCAAGAGAAATGGATGGAAAATCTCAATTTACGGTTAGGTTGAAGTGACTACATGAAATGCATAAGATATGCATGCCATGCCTAATCTAACAATGGGGGGTAAAAGAAAAAGGCACCGTAAGGTGCCGGCAACGATGCCTAAGCTATCCCTATACTTTAAATGGCTGGGCATCATGACGTTAGGGGGTTTTTGAAAATAGTGGCACCGGAACCTGAACTTTTAATTCCCTATCATAAACTAAGTCTTGACTATTACAACCGTGCAGTCAGAATTAATTCAGGTCAACAGGATGGACTTTCCGTAAAGGCCAGTTCATGGTCTCGCGATTTGGGTCGCCAGATCCCAACTGGCAGTTCGCCCGCGAATTGGCGCGACGCCGGTTCACCACCAGGCCGCTGCCAATATCTAACTTCTGTACCTATGCGAATTTAAGGCAAATTCGCATAGGTATCAACAGGGCAATTGATTCCCTAATGACTAATACAAAAGCGGCGGAAAAACACGCCGAGTTCCCTGATATCCCTACTGCAGGCTCAAGTCAAAAGACCAATGAGAGGAAAGGTTAAGGGGGGATGAAGGCTAACAATATCCCCTATCAAATCCCATAGTGTGGGCCTTTAATAGGCTACACAAAGGGATGACGGGGGTCAGCACAAGGAGGAGTATGTGTCCCCATAACCGGGGATCAGGCCCCACAGGGGGGGCCGAGGGGCGCAGGGCATGACGGAAACCAAACACTAAGCGGCCAAAATTCACCGAAAAGTGGTCACTCGAAAAATCGTATCTCCGTATCACAAGAGAGATAGGCCTTGGGCTTTGCATGGATGCAAACCTAAGCTTTGCTTCCCTTTTGCGACAAGGGGTGGGGTTCAAAGCGTTATGGAAAGATTTTTAACACCTCAATCCTTGAAGCACACCATTTATGGGAAAAAGTACATATATTGGCGATATTGGCATGCATATATCTATGGGCCATTGAGGAACAAAAATATGAGCAAACATTTTTTGAGTAGACCCATGGTAAGTGCTTTCAAATATGCCCACTATGGTTACATTGTCCTCGCCCACCCATGTCATTAGCGTTTGCATATGAGGGCGTGTGCAAAGAGGCAGTGTGGCACGCGTGCTCACAAGGCGACGCTATACAAAAAAGAAGGCAAGGTTGTAAAAATTAGCCGAGCTATTCAGGATGTTCTTCGTGGTCTCTACTTTACATATTGCCTTGGTTCAAGGCTCAACTCCCCGTAGGCTTCGAGTACGAGCCTCGGGGGATTGGCCATTTTGGCCTCATTTTTGACCAAACTTTGTCCTTTTCCAAAAAATGAGTTTTGGTACGCATTGAATTGCGTGGAGCCATCGTTGAGTTGGCTCAAAAAACGAAAATGGCCTAGGGCTTTTGGTCTTGTGAGCGTGGTGTTTGGTGATTAATGTGCATGCTCACAAGCACACAAATTTAGCGTTTGCGCACGCAAATAACTTGGGTTTACGACACCCATATGCTGCCTAAAACATCCCTATTGCCCGCTTCCCTATACAACGTGATATGCCCACGTGAAAGGGGCATGGATAAAAGGCATACGGGGGAGATGTGAAGTACCGTCCGAACTCATGGTCCTTGAGAACCATGAGTTCAGGCGATCGACGGAAAACCTTGTGCGCTGATTTTCTTGCAGACGCCACGGCGAAGAATTCTGGTGAACACACCAGATGAAAGTACATTCAAAACCCTCTAGATCCAGCCCTCAACTTCCCTTAGAACCTCAAAGGTACTTGAGAAAAATCCCTCACAAAAGTCGCCACGGAGAAGCGACGCCAACAGGCCGCGATTTCAAGGCAATTAGAAATCGTGTTAGAAATCGGGTATTTCACCGATTTCTAACCGAGAATCGATCAGAAAAGTGAAATTATGGTAATTCCACATCGATTAAAAGGTTAGCGCTCAGATTCCGTATCCCACGGATCAGAGAAAAGGGAATCCCCACTGACAGACGGTGTTGACGGCGTCCGTGCGGGTGTGACGGCTTCCGGGCCTCGGGGCCATGGGCCAGGGGTTCTGGGTACCGCTTCACCCCCCTCCTTAGAGCAAATCCTGGGGGGGGGCTCGATGTCACCCACGCATGGCAGCGGGTACCCAGGACCATCCCCTTAGGGGGGGGGGTCACACCTGAAACTCAGGCTGGTTTTCAGGTCATGTTGCCCACTACAATCCCACGGTAAGAGAGGTATGGTGCTGCAAGTGCTTGTAACTGCAAGTATAGTATCAAGTATCAAATTTGGGGTCCCCGCGGCGATTGTTCGGCATTCAAAGGACCTGTTGACCCATACCAGGCGCACCGAGTGCCGCCGGCGACGGTTACTACCACAATGGCAGTGGCATAAACGGCCAACATAGGCGTCACACGACGACCGAGGTTGTCCCACGGGTCAAAGGCGACCACAAAGATCCATCAGGCTACACCAAGCTTCCCAAGGCCGCAGACTGCGGCAGAGCCCCCACGGGTCTTCCCTCAGGCGCACCATGTCCATATCCACGACGCGAGTCCAGAGTGGTAAAGCCGCACGAGCTCCTCCATAAGGGATCGGGCATCAAGGCCGTCTTTTCCCTCGCCCCATTACCACGAAGACCATGCATGGGGAAGTCCCCATGCAGTGTGGGCGGAGGCGTCGACTCCTCAAACCACCAGTTTCCCAGGCAGACTGACCGAGGTCAGGACACCGAAGGTCGCCACCCGACTGCAAGTGCGTCTGCGAGTCGGTAGGCTCACACTGGGACTGACAGTGGCAGACCGCTGGGAGTGTAGTCAGGCAACTGGGCCTCCCGCCTGGCGCCATCAGGATCTCAGCACATCATAGCCACTGGGGCACACGGTATCACGGGCACTCAGACATGACAATCTGTACTTAGGTACTGGTCCAGGCTGGACCTTATGTAGAGGCATGTACACGGCGACTCAGGGCGCTGTCGTATTCCGATTCGTGTCCCCCCGGGGGGAAAAACTGTCCATACTTCAGTGATGGGTCGTTAACACTCAACATACAGATGTACATATCCTGGAGGGCGGAAAAGTGAGCAATAAACGGGTAACTAGGCATGTAAACACACTCTGGACAGAGCGCCAAACCACGCCCCGGTCAGGGTAAGGCTTATGCAGGGGGGGTTGACAGAATACGCCGGAGTCCAGGCCATATATAGTCTGCAGACACACATAGACTGGTCTGGATCCCGCGAGTGCCATGGGACCAGACCACACACCCAGAATCGCAATGCCGATGACAGCGGCATCCGTTGCGCAACGTCGTATGGGCTTCAAGGCCTCAAGAGCTCAGGAAATGTCAAGGTCAGTTGCCCTGCCTAGTTTCCCAAAGATTCAGCAGGCGGGGAGTGACGATCAGGAGAGGAAGAGATGGGCCAGCTTCCCCTGGATTCGACAGGGGGGGGGTATATGGCCACTCAGGTGGCATGTCACCGGAAGATGGAATAGAGCAAGCAAGTGAGGGACGATCCGTTGACCAAACAAGCGCTCAAACGGCATCAAGGGAGAGCTCAGGGCGGTGATCAGGCGCCCCTGGCTGCAATCGCCCGGGTGACTGCCGCCAAGTCCGAGACGTGGAGCTTGGTCTTGTGCTTGCGGATGTAGTCCCTGAAGGGGGTGTTAATCTGCGGCACAAACGAGGAGACAGGTTTGCAGGTGTCGTTGGACGGCGCATTCCTCGCCAACAAACCTTGAACTCCAGACCTCCGGGTGCTGAGGCGCTCGGACGCTGGGCCATCGATCTTCTCGATGGTATAGTCGTCCTGCTCAGCGTAGTCGTCGTCCAAATCCGCCTTATGTGCTTTGTAGTCCAGGGACACATGTTGGTCACGGAGGTCGGGTTCCCGCACACGGAGTTGACTTTCGTGGCGCTCCCGGAACTGTCCGTGACCCACCTTGATGCGGTACGTGTCCTCATCTAATTTGCGGACCACCTCTCCGGGTGTGAACCAGGTTTTGGTGCGGTGGGTGCCCATGGGGCGGGGTCTGATCACCCACACCGGGTCTCCCACCCTGAACCTTTGCGCTGTCGAGCTCGGGGCGGACTTCTGACGCACGGCATGCTCCCTCTCGAGCTGCTGGCGGATGATCCGCGCCGTTGCCTCCTGCCGCCCAAAGAATTCCTTGGCGTCCATGGACATACCATCACCCGACAAGGGAAGTCCCCGACCCAGGGGGTCCCTGCCGAACAAAATCTGGTGAGGGGACAATCCACCCGGAGTGGGGGTGTCAAGATTGGCCTTTAGCGCAGGCCACATCTCCTCAAACCACTTTCGACGTGGGCTTGCGAGGTGAATCTTGCATAGCTTCTCGAACAGCTGCCTTCCAGCCACTTCAGCCCGGCCGTTGGACCGGCTGAGGTAGGCGACGCTCTTGGCATGACGTATCCCCATGAGGGAACACTTGGCCTTGAACCAGCCGCCAGTAAACTGTGGTCCTGGGTCACTGCAAATGGTACGGAGGATGCCAAAGACGGCCAGCCAGTGACGGATCATCATGACTGCCACTTCCTTGGCTAGCAACCCCTTTTTGAATGCCGGAACAGCCACTACGTAGCCGCTGTGGCGGTCCACACAAAGGACCACACAGTCGAAGGTCTCTATGCCAATGTGGACTTCGGGCATGGAGAAGACGTCCATATGGCCACACTCTCCATGGCCTGGTCGGGTACCGGAGTCCATTGGGCTTCCTCCGTGACGTTGTGGTTATCAGGATTGCAGGCCTGACAGACCAAGCAACCCTTCCTGACCTTCTTGATGGCGTTGTAGAGACCGATCTGGTGGATCTTGAACCGGCGCTGCATGTCTAGGGCTTGCTTCCTGACCCCTGGGTGCATCATGTGGTGGTGCCAAGCCTCACATAGCTCGAGCACTCGGGACTCCGGGACCAGCAGTTTACCATTCCGGTAGAGCTTGCCATCCTCCTCGGTCAGCCCCTTTGGCCACTTCCGCCCGTCATCAGGGCCGGTCACAGCCTGGTACTCGGCCTCAAAGGCCTCAGACTTGGCGTAGTCGTTGGTCCAGTCGTCCTGGAGGCACGATTCAGGGAAGAGGTGCTTGTCGGACTCAGCTCCCTCCGGGGCGAGTACATTGACCGCTCTGCCCATCCTCTTTCCGAGGGGGGCATCCGCAGCCATGACGACGAAGCATTTAACACCATCGTCCTCCATCAGGCGCTCCATTTCTATGATCCTCTTGGCCTCCGCGGTCTCGGCCTCATCGCCATGGGCCGAGACATCCGTCATGCCCTTGCTGGCGGGGTAGGCCCACCTGCTGAGACAGTCCGCCACGGTGTTGTCCTTGCCAGGTACATACACAACTGTGAGGTCGAACTTGGCCAAGGTCTCATGCCATCTTGCCCGTCGGGAGGCTGGACCAGAGGGGGTGTCCACGTGCTCCTTGTGCCACGACTGAAGACTCTGATGGTCGGTGCAGACGGTGACGGGATGGAGGGCAATGTACTCCGCCCATTTCCGGAGAGCCATGACAAGGGCATACGCCTCTCTTTCTCGGGGCGTCCACCTCCGTCTCTGGCCTACCGCCAGGACTCGGCTCCAGAAGGCCACGGGCACGTGCCTCCCATCGTCAAGCACTTGTTCTAACGCAGCGCCAACGGCGTAGTCGGAAGCGTCGGTGCGCAGGACGAATCCTTGGTCAGGATCCACGAGGTGCAGACCCACTGCCGATAGCAGCGCCTGCCTCATCCCCTCAAAGGCACGGTCGGACTCAGCATTCCAGACCAGAGCCTTCTTGGACCCCTTCTTGGTCTCCTCTCGGTTGCCCTTGAGCATGGCCGTCATGGGGGCCGCGTACTCGGCATACATCTTGATATACCCCGAGTAGTAGTTGCAAAACCCCAAGTATGCCCGTAGCTCAGAGACCGTCTTGGGCTTCTCCCAGTGCTCAATCGCAGCCACCCTGCCAGGTACGGGCTTCCGCTGCCCGTTCCCGACTACGTTGCCAGCGAAGACCACCTCGCTTACCGCAATGGTGGCCCTGTCACTGCTGCCCGTGAGCTTGTGCCAAACCAGGAGGTCCAGCACTCTGGTGACATCCCTCTCCTGTGCCTTCAGGAGCTCATCATAGCTCATACTGGGGTCCGCGGACGCGATGATCACGTCGTCCACGAAGGGGTCCATACAGTCACGCACCGGCTCAAGCAGGTTCTCCAGCATCCGCTGAAAAGCCGCATTGCCGTTGGTAACGCCCATGGGCATCACCTTCCACGGAAGGGGTCCCAGTGGGGTGCTCATGGCTGTGCAGGCACGGGACCCATCGGCGACAGGCAACAGATGCTAAATAGGCAGCTTGGACTGGCCACATTCGAGGACCTCTCCACTATACAGAGATTTTAAGCTACTTAACCAGGACTGGAAATGGGCTATCAGCATCATGGGGAGCCTGACAGAAGGGTCATTCAGGTTTTCAAGCAATCCTACTGGTGCCAGAACACACCCCGTACACGGGACGCGTGCACTGCAGACCCACAAGCACACACAAGGTTGCATGCACTCCTGATCTGACCCCGTGTCTCTTCTCAAGTGCTAACTGGAGCGCTATCCAAGACCGTCCAGTGTGTCCTGATCTGCCCCCCTCTTCCTACTCTGGCTCTAACTGGGGTGCTATCCCCAAAAGTGAGGGTGTTACCTTACTTCTCTCCACTTGGATGCAAGTGGGATTGATACTTGCACAGATGTTATCCCAGCGTGTTTCACACACTGCCTTATGCGCAGTTTCAAGTTACAGCTGAGAGGGGGGGCCCTCAGTGCTACATCAACAGGTAGTGCAGGTGTGAAAGCCCACCCAAGGAGCCTGACCATATCTGGCACATCCAGCCTGACGTGATGATCCCCCACAGGTAATGCCCCTCGAGTATGACAACGTACCGAGCCCTCTTTGAGCAATGTTTGATTGAGCCTGTGGCGGCGGGGGGGGGGGGGGGGGCAATTTCCTGAGATGCATCCCTATTCGTCACTATACTGAATTGAGCCGCCTGACTGACGTGCAACCCCGATTAGGTATAAACTGGAAGTTGGGGCTTTGCAGTCGTCGGGGGTGTACACCCCGGAGACTCAGTGGCATGGTAGTACCTGATAGGGAGCTTTTCAGCCCTCAGCTGTGACATGTCTGTGACATGGAACTGTGCCATCTTTGTTGAATTCATCTTGTATAAACTCCGGTGTCTCTTAACAGAGAGCCCACCTTTTGGTCTTCCCGGCCTAAGGGAGTGATGCGAGACGACGACCCCCTTTTTCACGCACAAGGTGGATCAGGGTAAGCCAGTCAAGTCAAAATATATAAAACTGCCTCCGTCTACCTCAGCGATTGAGGGGTTGAGATTGTACACCCGCATACCCTGTTGATGTTGGGGCGGGTTTTCATGGCCCTTCTTTCTTTCCGTTCAGGGAATTCAGGCAAATGAGACCAGCGATATGGTTCTCGGGGACTCCTAAGGGCTGGATTACGCCTTTTTTTTGGAGTGTGCACCCTTGAAGGGTATTTTGTCTTTTGAGGCATGGCGGTCTCCCACCCAAAACACACAATCATTGCGCATCTGCGAGGTTCCTCGAAGGACTGCTGCAGTATTTACAATTTAAAAAAACAGAGCAAATCTGGGGTGCAATGCACTGCCCTTTCGGCACCATAGGCCACAAAAAAGTCTGTTTTGAAAAAGAAACAAGGCAGGCTTTCCCCTGCAGGTTGACTGTGTCAGATGAAGCCTATATGTAGGCTAAAAAAGCTGGATGTGTTTGTGTGTCCTTTGAAATAAATAAAAAGGGGAAACAGGCAAAAGCAAAGGCACGAGGCAAGTCTGTGGTGAACACATGCAACAGCTCAGTGAGTGTATTAGTGGAGTTCATCGCAGTCCTTTTCGAGGCCTTGCAGAAGTTCAGGGTTCGTGCGTCCAAGGTGTTCAAATTGATTGATGAGATATAGAGCCACATGTGCTTTGTATCTGTTTCCAGTCTGAGAAGAAACCTTGCACTGATTCAAAGTATTACTCCAGGCACGGCGCATTAGGGCTTGGTAAGTGGGCCTTTCATGCAACAGTTGTTTGATCTTTTTTTTGAGCTTTTGGTCGTTCATGACGAATTGTTCAGGATCCGGAAGGTTTGGTTCATTGTCCTCATCGCTGGAACTTGAGTCCTGGAGTTCAGGCATGCAGTCTGCGGTGGTGTCAGAATTCGCAGCGAAAGTTCTTTCTTGTTCACGTGGTGAATCATAGTGAAGCTTTTCGTGTGGTGACCAATAAGAGGCAGGCGCAGACTGTGAAGATTGCTCCTCAGAGGAGGCCGTTGTGCTCGTGTCCCAAAAGCGACCCGTTAGCGGTTCAGAGTAGGATTCGTAGTGGTGAATTGCAGTAGTCTTGACGCTGACTGTACGAGATTCCCTTGCATCGGATTCCGTGGCGCTCTCTTCGGTGTCGGTCTCCTGGTTTGAGGCTGATTCCGGACTTGATTCATCGTGTTGATTGATTGGATCTTCTTTTTCGTTTGTCGAAGTTGAGTCGTGATTCGCTTGACATAGCTTGGCGCGGCCATTTGCTTGAGGACTCGCACTCCGCTCCGGTCGGTGAGGGAACTCATTTTGCTGCGGAGGAGCGGTATTCTTGGTGACGGTCCAAGGGTTAGCGCAGTGAATCAGCAGGTTGTCAGCTTGGCGGATGATCTGAGGAGTTGATGTGGATTGACTACAGTCTTTTTCCTTTCTTTGTTGGATGCAGGAGTCGCATCGTAGAGGGAGATTCAGACCTCTGTTAGGAAACCACTCTATTTTGTCGTGAGATGTCTGGAAGGGCGCTTGGCAGTCTTTGCATCGCTGGTCCTCGTGTTGCGGTTGCGGGTCTCAATGCGTGCGTGTTCGTGGCCGCTTTGCAACTGTTTGCCATACTCCATCTGTGGTATCTGGGTAGTTTGGTTTGCCTCGGCCCTGTGGAAATTGCGGCTGCTTGACCTTAGTACGAGGGCTTGCTTGCGATTGATCGGCGGTTGATTCTGTGGCAGCGGAGGTGTGGCTTGGTTGTGTTTGGGCTTGGAGGTGCTGCGGTGGGGTGACTGGTCGGCTTGTCGTACACGTTGGTACTTCAGGGTGAGTTGTGGTGTGAGCTGTTGCATGCGCACGCACAGACAAACCTGAGTCGACCTTGTCTTGTTGCTTTGTTAATATATTTGTATCCAAACAGTAAGGTTGGTGAACTTCTGCTGTGAGACTGTAGTCTGTGATTGTGCAGCAGTGCGAGTGAGTGTTGGGGCGAGGAGACAAGCGGTTGGGGTGTTTGAACCAACACGCCAGGAAGTCCGGTGAACCTCTAGGGTTCCGCCCAAAGGAGGGGACTTGCGCAAGCACGGGGGGACACCCTCCCGGCGAGACAAGCACGTCACGCCAGCGGCGATCAGCCCTCCCGGAGTTGCCCGGGGCCGCTCTGTTGGGGGCCAACAGTCAGGTCTAGCGGGATGTAAGCCGCCTCCCCTCTTCACGCGCGGAGCCTCCTCCTGTTCGTCACAGGGGCGACGCCAGGGGGAACCATGGGGCGCCTCTCCACGACCGAGTGCACCTACCTACCTACCTGTTTGAACCAACATTTACGACCGAATTTACAGGCAGAGCCGTGTTTGCAATTGGTTTGCTGTGCTTTCAACCGGAAGGCGGCGTATAATTTAAGCAACAAAAAATCTGCGGGTCGCGCTGGTCACAACAATGGTTTACAAACTCATCGCAACTTATCGCAATCTTTACAATGTCGCCGAATTCTGAAGATTTACGTTGATTCCATAAAAATCGCAATGTTGGATTTACTGGAATCAAAAGAAGAATTTCAAAAGATCGAAGCACCACAATTCAACGAAGACGACAGAGAGCTACCGAATCACCGGAATCTGCTTAAACCCTTGAAGGGCATTTGTACCCCGGGGTCAAAAGGCAACGTCAGTGCCTATCAACCCCACTCTGAGATCACGTACTGAATGATAACCTGAAACTGAATGCTGTCTGTAGAGCATGTTGTTTCTTTGCTCTCTGTATGCCCTGCGTTACGGTACTGAGACATGAGGGCAGTGGGATGGAGCAACAGTCGAGAAGTAATAATTCCTGGTCTGAAATACTTTCGAGGATGGCTGAAAGGATAATACTTAGTCCCCACGAAGACGAGACCTTCCCTGATATAACGCCATAAGAGCAAGCCACAGCACCCCTGTGCTACAGGTATGGAAAGCACAGGCAAGGGTCCTAATTAGGCCTCAGGTGACAGGGTGAAGACAGTAAATGCCCCCAGGGGTCCACCGTTGCTCTTATTGCTACGTAGCACTGTACATAATTTTTCTCGTCCATCACTGCACTGATGATACACCGATGTACTGATTACACATTAGTGTGTATACTCCACCGCATGTACACAAATACCCCTGACGAAAGGTGTAAAGCACGCTGGAGAAGCACTGAGTGAAATCTCCACAGCACCCCTCAAGTTACAAGTGTCTCCTACCTCTGAGGGTGTAGAGCACCTTACTGGGTATCTGATGAATAACGGCTGTGAAGCTCATATGGTTATCCACCAACATAAACAACAGAGACAGGGTCTGAGAAGCTCTAGCCAGTGATGAACTTTATTGAGTCTGTTAGGATGGAAGTGGTAGTAACGAGGCGCGTCACAGAGACCGCCGAAAGACGAGTAACCTCTGGACTCAAGTAAGCGTAAAAGACCCTACAAAATACCGTAACATAACCTAGTCGACCGGGCGAAGTCACCCTTAGGACTGCATGAAAGCCTACTACAGGTAGCCTGGTGGGGGAGCTGTGAGGCATGACTGAGTAGCAGCCAGACTTAGTGTTGGTTATTGGTAACTTTCTACGTAGTGGTGTATGTGTAGGCTATGAGGCACCTTTTCCGTGCTCGCAGGACTACCCGTTTTGCTTTGTAGCTTTTATTCATTGTTCAGGAGAATGAACTGGAATGATTCAGGGTAGTAAAGCCGGGGGAGAGAAAGCTGGCCGGGTGACACACTGAGAGAAAGATACCCTTTTCTCCTACAAATGCGACCATCTGCACAATCTGCTCAGAGGGAGGATTCTGATTGATTGTTTTTGTGTTAGGGTAGTCATGTATCCAGCCAAGGTCATCGGGCAAGCCAGCACACCCCCCTGCCCCCTAGCTAATCATTCTGACGGAAGTCTTGGAGGTATGTCAAGAGTTACCCTGCAGTTAGCGGAAGGAGTGTTTCAACACCCGGTTTCGGAGTAGCAACTCTGTATGCCCTCCTATGCTGGCCCGGAATACCAAGGTATCTAACTGCCCGAACCATGGCAGCCTGATAATTTTGGTTGCGGGGTTCAAGGCAGCTTGCACTGGCCACATTTGAGGACCTCTCCACTATACAGATATTTCAAGCCACCTGACCGGGACTGAAAAGGGGCTATCAGCATCGCAGGGAGTCTGAGAGAAGGGTCATTCAGGTCCGGAAGCAATCCTACTGGTGCCAGAAGACACTGAGTACACACGGCGCTTGCACTGCAGACCCACAAGCACGGTCAAGCTTGCATGCCCTACTGAGCTGACCCCCTGTCTCTTCTCAAGCGCTAACTGGGGCGCTATCCAAGAACATCCACTGTGTCCTGATCTGCCCCCCTGTTCCTACTCTGGCGCTCACTGGGGTGCTATCCCCAAAAGCCAGGGTGTTACTTTATTTCCTTCCACTTTCATGTAAGTGGGATTGATACTTTCACAGATGCTATCCCTACATTTTTCATACACTGCCTTATGCGCAGCTCCGAGTTACAGCTGAGGGGGGGGCCTGAGCGCTACATCAACAGGTAGTGCAGGTGTGAAAGCCCGCTCAAGGCGCCTGACCATATCTGGCACATGGAGCCTGACGTGATGATCCCCCACAGGTACTGCCCATCGTGTAAGACAACCTACCGAGCCCTCTTTGAGCAATGTTCGATTGACCCGGTGGCGCGGGGGGGGGGGAACATCCTGAGAGGAATCCCTATGTGTCACTGTACTGAACTGAGCCGCCTGATTGACGTGCAACCCTGATTAGGTCTAAACTGGAATTTGGGGCTTAGCAGTCATCGTGGGTGTACACCCCGGAGACTCAGTGGCATGGTTGTACCTGATAGTAAGCTTTTCAGCCCTCAGCTGTGACATGTCTCTGACATGGAACTGTGCTATCTTTGTTGAATTCATCTTGCATATGCCGTGCCCCTTTGTCTGGGCTGTTTGCACTGGTGCGCGAGCGCGAGTGAAATAAAAAGAAGAAGCAGGAAAACGCCGCAGAAAACAAATAAAAGAATAGAAAAATCGAATTTTCTGACCTCAGAAAACCCCCCACCAAATTGGCGCCACTGTTTGGCCAGGTCGGCAAAAATCCACCACACACAGCAGCACAACACGAACAAAGAGAGAAAATAAGGAAACTTGCTTGTGCACGCGCCAAAACAGTGGCAAACTGCCCGTAAGTAGAGGATTAGTGCTTGAGTGCATGCTCCAACACCACACAAAGTGCACGCAAGGGAAAGAGAAGACACCGCACGCTTCCTCCTGGGCGTTGCCAAATACAACGCAAAGAATGAATAGCATGTGTCATCTCCCGAATTCATTAAGACAACACGCTTGCTCTTGGGTGTCGCCAAGTACAAGGAGTCCACAACACAACCAATAAGGAGCATGTGTCATGAATGCACTAAGACAACACGCTTACCCTTGGGCGTGGTCAAAAACAATGAGTCCGCGACACAAAGAATAAGTAGCATGTGTCATGAATGGATTAAGACAACGCGCCTGGTCTTGGGCGTCGCGAAGTACAACGAGTCCACAACCCAAAGAATAAATAGCATGTTGCATGAGTGCATTAAGGCAACACGCTTACTCTTGGGCGTCGCTAAAAACAAAGAGTGCACAACCCAAAGAATAAGTAGCATATGTCATGAATGCATTAAGTTGACACGCTTACTCTTGGGTGTCGCCAAGTACAAGGAGTCCACAACCAAACGGGTAAATAGGTAAATAGCAGGCGTCATGTGAGCATAAATGATAAGATGCAAATGAAGCGACAACAAAAAGGAAAGAGTGCCCTAAGACAACGCGCATAAACATGGGAGAGTACCTGAACGAGGGGAGGAAGCGAACAATGATTGAGAAGGTGGCAAGGTGCATGCCCAGGAAGGAGAGCTTGAGTGCGTGCCGCAAACAAACAAAAAGTGCGTACAAAGGGGGAAGGGACAAGGGAACAGGATAGCACGCAAATGCCGAAGGGAGCAAAGTGCATGCATAGGGAAGAGGGCCAAAACTGCACGCCCCAAAGCAACACAAAGTGCCCGCAAGGAAAAGGAAGAGGGGATAAGAGGACAAGTGAGGGAGGAGACTAGCAGTGCATTGCAAGAGTACAATGCGTAAGCAGGAAAGAACAAAGAGCGGACGAGAAAACCGGAAAACGTGATTGTGTGTGTGTGCCCGCCCAAAAACATAGAAGCATGCACGCGTAGAGACTAGGAGCTTGTGTGCGTGCCCCAGCAAAGCCAGCGCAAAGGGAGGAAAAGGGAGCAGAGGGAAGGGAGGAGAGGGGCCCGAGAGAGAGAGGGAAAGGGCGGAGTGGAGGGAAGCGAGAAAGAGAGGGAGAGGGAGGGAGGAGAACAAGAGGGAACACAGAGCAGAGCGGGGAGGACCGGGGGAAGAGGAGCAACGAAGGGCGCGCGAAAAAAAAGGCAACTGCACGAACCACCAGTGATGTGGTAGCGGGAGCGTCTCCCCAGCGCGACCGCAGAAGTCACCGCAGGCGTAAAAATGACCTCAGCAGAGGTGTAATCCCAGATTGGGAAATAGCGATTTTTATAGTTAATTTTATAGATTTTCGCAATAAATTAATCAATTTTCCTTCTGCGCCTCTCCAGAGACCATGTAGCCTGGACTAATCCTGCCATACGGCAAAAACCCTGGAAAGATTTGTATAAAAAGTGGTCAAATGGACTCCCAAAGCGATCGAAATCGAGAAGATAACACCGCTGATCGGAGTCATGGTTGAAGCCTGATTTTTGTGCTCTGTTGCATTTTCAGGGTCTTCAAGGGCCAACGCGGCGGGCCCCCACTCTACCGCTTCAAAATCTTTCCACAATACTGCCGCACGCCGCGCAGCAGAGAACAACCGTCAGCCGCTCACGAGGAGAACGGCCGCCAGCCGCTCACGAGGAGAACGGCCGCCAGCCGCTCAAGAGGAGACGGCCGCTAGCCGTTCAAAAGGAGACGGCCAACAGCCGCTCAAGAAGAGACGGCCACCAGCCGTGGAGAAGTTGACGGCCTCCAGCCGTTGAGAAGGAGACAGCCGCCAGCTGCTCAAGTGGAGACGGCCGCCAGCCGTTAAAAGGAGACAGCCGCCAGCTGCTCAAGTGGAGACGGCCGCCAGCCGTTGAGAAAGAGACGGCCGCCCGCCGCTCAAGACAAGACAGCGTCAAGCCGTCTGCGCCGAGGAGGACGGCCATCAACTGTTTGCGGTGGAGGAGTCAAAGAACGGCCGTCAGCCGCCGCAGTGAAGGAGTGAGAGGACGGTCAACAGCCGTTTGTTAAAGGAAGAGGAGCTACAATGAGCAGCTCATCGGACTGGGGATCTATCAGTCAAAAAGCAAACTCGCCGTGGAGTTCGGGCAGCAGCGAGCCTGAAGGTCATCATGACATCATGTTTCCCGACGGCACGAAATGGAGCTCAAGCAAGTTCTCAACCCCTGTCACGAGTGAACGATGGACAAATGCCAAGACCCCGATGATGCCAGCCAGAGGGCAAGATCGGTGGTACCAACCGGCGTATCCAAGTCCAAGTGACCCGTGGCAGCAGCAAAAAGAAGAACCGCGTGCCACCAGAGGAATGCAGGAGCCCCGAACAAGGCAAGCGAATCTGCGGGAGAAGGAGAGACATGCAACCATGGGTCCGCGGCAGCAAGTGCCTGCAGACTCACCAAGGCGGCAACTGGCCTTTGAGAGCGCCAGACACCAGGGTCAGCGAAGAGCGGCACACCAACCGCAACTCGAGCAAAGGACCGCAAGGGGATCCACAGCCGGGCAGCAACGACGCTACCGACCTCACCATGGTGACGGGCGCCAGAATGGTACCAGGAGTGCGTCGTGGAGGAGTCAAACGAACCAGCAGCGTGATCCTTTGACAGCACGAGCGGCACCGAATGAACAGGCAGCGCAGCCAATGGAAGAGCGAATCAAGAGACTAGAGGAGATGGTCCTCCTTCGAGTACCCGTACTGGAGGCGGAGGTCGAACGCCTGAAGGGCGTTCTCAAGCTTCAAGCGGAACAAATGGGAGGACCAACGACATGGGCATCCAAGCGACAGATGACCATGAGCAGTCAAACGTCTAGTCCGAGCAGTCGCCGATGGCGGCGTTAAGCCGTGATGACACCTCTTAAAGGGGGTATCGGAAGAGCAGGACGAACCTGCGTAATTATTATTATATTTTATTTGAGTGCTCGCAGTCTTCCTTCTCTGGTGGAGCACTAATAGCTGAGCGTAGTCTTGGCAGGCTCCACCGACCGGGTATATATGTGGGACTTAAAACCCATGTATATATGGGGCAGCTCAGCCCCTTGCACACGCACCCGCACTTGTACAGTACAGTGCACGGTGCCTGGGTAAGGCACGAACTGATACAGCACCATAGATTTGATGCTGCGTTATAGTGCTGTGTGCGTGCCTGTCCTGTTGTTTGGTTTTTGAAAGCATGGAGGCTTTCGGGAAACTGAAAGCTTTTGCCAGGTTTTCAAAACAAACGGGGCAGGCCACCCAAGGCCTTTTTCTTTTTTCTAAGGTGTCAAAGTAGGCAGATTTCTGCCTGAGGGTAGTATTGGTGCTCCCCACCGGACACCTAGGGCAGGGCCACCCCTGGGACTTGTTTTTCCCCCTGGGGGATAAACGAACCTTTTTGTATCCCATAAAGGAGGGTCACCTAGCGGAGACTTCCTCCAGGGCACTCCAGTGCGGAGTTGCAAGCCTCCTAGAGGGTTGCAACTCTTTTAAGGAGAGGGGTGATGCGGTAGCGGGAGCGTCTCCCCAGCGCGACCGCAGAAGTGTCCGCAGGCGTAAAAATGACCTCAGCAGAGGCGTAATCCCAGATTGGGAAATAGCGATTTTTATAGTTAATTTTATAGATTTTCGCAATAAATTAATCAATTTTCCTTCTGCGCCTCTCCAGAGACCATGTAGCCAGGACTAATCCTGCCATGCGGCAAAAATCCTGGAAAGAATTGTATAAAAAGTGGTCAAATGGACTCCCAAAGCGATCGAAATCGAGAAGATAACACCGCTGACCGGAGTCATGGTTGAAGCCTGATTTTTGTGCTCTGTTGCATTTTCAGGGTCTTCAAGGGCCAACGCGGCGGGCCCCCACCCTACCGCTTCAAAATCTTTCCCTACCGCTTCAGTGCCACTGTCCTCTCTTCGGGTTGGACTCGGTATCCCCCTATAATCCGCCCTGATTGAGGGGGTAGAGACACAGCACAGGATGGTAGTGAGGTAGTACTGGTACACCCTGGGTCTGCGTTATCACTTTGGTTGCTACAGTCAGCCCCTGAACAACGAGGACCAGTTTGGACGGTGCTATATAAAAACAATGATGCCATCTGTGACAGAGGACGTGCCCACAGAAAGGCCAACCGTGACAGAAGACTTGCACGGCCGTGATACCTGTACTGCCAAAGCCAGAGTTGCCTCTAATAATAGTCCCACATTCAGGAACCTCGGTTGGGACTGGCACGGCAATGCACTCACAAAACAGTCGGGCAATGCGGTGTCCCGACTGCACTGACAATGTGGCAGTGTGAATGTTACCAAGGATCCCCGCTACGTTACCGGTAAAATAACAGTCCACTACACATCCTAACACCAGAGTTTCCTTGGTTGCAAACCGGGTTCGTGGGCTGATTCGCCCATAAGTGCCCGCAGGCAGTGGGACGGCCAAATATGTGGGCACCACCGCAATCTCACCAGGCGGGAGCTCCAAAGCGGTGGCCGAACATAAGTCCAGCCCGGCGGCCCCTTGTGATCCCTGGATGAGGGCGGAAGCACTTCAGGTGAGCTTCCTGTAACACAAACAATTCTCAGGCTTGGGTGTAGTTGTTGAGCAACAAGCAAGCATGATAAAAAGCATAAGAAAGACGAACCCTTCAGCTGTGACTGGCTGTGACCGTGAAGGGATGCAACTGACTCCTGACTGTGACTTTTACAGGCTGTCACTGGCCTCTGGCTCTGCCTGACCGCACTGGACGTCTGCACGGGGAACTCCTATGATGCTGTCAGAAAGGCGAGCTCTCACGCGACTTAACGTTAAAGGCTCAGCTCGCAAAGTGCAAACCACACCAGGGCGTCATACCGTCACAGAATTCTGGCGCTTGCGCCTCATTCGACCTCTGATTCCCCCGACCCTGTGCCTCTAATCCTCAAAGAGAAATTTTGCAGGCGACGGGCAAACAAATCATGTACACAGCGATGGGATGGACGGCACAAAACATATGAAATGTCCCCCTCCAGTCTCGAAGAAAATCTGAAATACGTATTCAGAACGTCGCCAGGTACAAGATACTCACACTGAGGCAGAGGCATTAAATTGTAGGGTATAAGATAGGGAGATTCAATAATAACCCTAGCCCCTACATCGTCCAGGTGAATAGAAAAATCTGCACACTGAAAAAACTGCAAACCAGCAACATTCAAGACCGCCAACTCCATATGATTCATATCCACTCCCACTGCACCACCAGGAAGGGGCCAGTTCTGTCCCACACTCTTCAGACATAAGCCACAAGGTGCACCCTCGTGAAGGTTTTTTTGAAAACCGTCAAAACCAGCAACCACGATTACTTTGTTCCCTGAATCAACCATGCATGGCATCGTCATGGACGGCACATCTCTGCCTGCAAAAATGAAATCGTACAGACCCTTGCAGTTCACACTTTTCTTCCAATGATCTGCTTGCCACGTCAGGCCGTTGCTGCAGCATCGGCAGGCTGCCGAAGTCAACTTCAGCAGAACTTGCCTAAGACTGCAACCTCCCAATGCTATACGATACTCCTTCCGAATCCAATGGAGGTTGTGAAAACAAACTGGGCCCGCGTGCTGGGGTAGGCCCTTCATTCAGGAGGGGGGGGGCACGCTGCCTGGGACACCAGCCCGCTGCCAACTGTCGTAGCCGCTGTTAACGTGGCCCTTCCCAAGGAACTGCCCTCCTTCACAATCTTTGTATTTCGGACTGGACTTGGGAATGGGACTGCCCCGATGTGCACTGCTGGTCCTACGTCCCGAACCCCGTCCACGCTGTGATGCAGAACCGAGCTTCCTCTCAGGAGTGTTACTGCATTGTGAACGCCCGGTCTGCTGAGATTTTAAGCTTGGGCGTCGTTCAGGTGTGAAGCCACGGTGTTATTGTTCTCATTGCTGAGAAGTCCTGCGTTGCTTTGATCGTTTCCCGGGCTGAGATCCAGTCCTGTCACGTGATTGACTGGGAGACCCTGGTCTGATGCATTCCGCAGCCCGATGCGGTCAATCGCATCGATAATACTGCAATTTCTGTGGCTCTCGAGAGTCACCAGCGAAGTGTCCAGGCTTGTCGCAGGTTTGACAGACTCGCTTCTGGTCCAACTGCCCTGCCTGATCAGGACGCCTTTTCCTGGGGTAATGTGCCTTAATGTGATCATGACTGCCGCAAGTAAAACGATGCGGAGATACCGCAGACACAGAATATGCCGCACCCAGAAAATGAAGTCTGGCTCGATGTGCGTCCTCTATCTGTGTAAGGAACTCCATCACCATGACATACAGCTCCAGCTAATTGAAACCGACTCCGCGGTAGACTGGGTCATCAAAAAGCTTTTCCCCTATGCGCCTCCATGGCATGTCTTCCCGTTCTTCACAAAACTGGGTCAACACCGAAAGGAACTGAGAACGGGCTTGCATTTTGGTCACTCCCCCGATAACCTGGCTGCCCTTTTCAATCCAGGTGGTGAACGAATTGAACCACCCCATGAAATTCCACTGATTCCTCCATACGTAATCCTTTCCAGACCGGCTCAGCTCTGTAAATGTTCCTGAAAAGAGCGCCCATACCTGAGAAATCTTTTCCACAGGGTAAACATGTAGAGATCCTCCCACATCGTACGCTCGAAGAAGTGGTCATTATTAGCCTTCTGAAAAGTGACAAGCAACCAGCCCACCAGAGTACGACCATCAACCACTTCGGGCCGCACCCGCACCCATTGGCTGCACTGTTTCTCCGACTTTTTGCGCTCCTCCTGGTCCGCGAGGTCTTTCCACACTGGCATTGCATACTCCGTCTGCAGCAGTTGCACTGTCGAGGCGTCATTAATGGGGTGGCCATTCTTTTTTAAGAACGCCATGGGCATGGGTGCACCTGACTGCTCATGGAGGAGGGCCTGCAGCTCAATCACAGCGACCATAAAAGGTCCTCCTTCAGGAAAAGGAAAGCCCTCACCACTACCCGTGGGCATAATCTTTTTTCGTTGTCCATTAGGATGCGGGTCAACAGCCCTGGAAGGAATGAACCAAGGACCTTTGAGATAAGGAGCAAGCTGGCAAAGATCATCCTTCTTGCACATGGACTCGACATATTGATGGGGCTGTGGGAAGTAGGTAGGTAGGTATCTTCGGGAGCTCGGGACGGCTCCTTTGACATTGCAAGAGGAACGTCTTACCAAGGGGACATCCTGTCCCTTCCACTGCCCTATGTCAAATGCCTCTTGAGCCGCTCCCGCATGTGCTTGGGAAGGCATTGTCGCGGCCACCTGGTCCATGTGTCCCAGGTGGGAGGGTGTCCCCACATGTGTCCATGGGTAGGGCCACATGCCTCCTCCTTTGGGCGGCAGCTCTGGGGGCTACCAGGCCGTGTGGAGTATCTCTCACCACAAGGGGTATTGCTCCCGCTAGTCTACGGTACGACCGCCTCACACTTGTGGCTTGAGTTGCGGGGCCACTCTGCTTGGCAGGATACGCCCTCCTGGACTGTGTACCGGCTCACCTGTCACCGGTTGCTTCCATGGGTCTGGGTGACGTTTGCCATGGTCCCCGATGCAGGCTGGCCGGGCTCGGACCAGTGGCCTTGCAGTACCGCTCCTGCAAATTGCTCAGTGGGTCGGCAGGGTCGCCCCAGTGCGTCCAACCCATGGGGTGTTGGTTTCTTCCTGTCCCTCGGCCGCCCTACGTGTGTGCAGTGTCCTGGGCCGCTTGGCTCCTGTTCACCGGTGTGCCCGCGCGGTTTGTTGTGTTGCGTGTGCGGTGTCCTGGGCCACTTGGCTCCCGTTCACCGGTGCGCCCGCTGGGTGTGTTGCCTTGCCTGTGCGGTGTCCCGGGCCACTTGACTCCTGTTCACCGGTGCGCCCGCTCGGTGTGTTGCTTTGCGTGTGCGGTGTCCTAGGCCACTTGGCTCCTGTTCCCCGGTGTGCCCGCTCGGTGTGTTGTGTTGCGTTTGCGGTGTCCTGGGCCACTTGGCTCCTGTTCACCGGTGTGCCCGCTCAGTGTGTTGTTTTGCGTGTGTGGTGTCCTGCGCCACTTGGCTTCTGTTCACCAGTGTGCCCGCTCGGTGTGTTGTTTTGGGTGTGCGGTGTCCTAGGCCACTTGGCTCCTGTTCACCGCTGTGCCCGCTCAGTGTGTTGTGTTACGTGTGCGGTGTCCTAGGCCACTTGGCTCCTGTTCTATGGTGCGCCCGCTGGGTGTGTTGTAGTGTGTGCGGAGTCCCGGGCCACCTGGCTCCTGTTCACCAGTGCGCCTGCTCCGTGTGCTGCTTTGCGTGTGCGGTGTCCTGGGCCACTTGGCTTCCTGTTCACCGGTGTGCCTGCTCCATTGGTCGTGTTGCGTTTGCGGTGTCCCGGGCCACTTGGCTCCTGTTCACCGGTTCGCCCGCTCTGTGTGTTGCTTTGCGTGTGCGGTGTCCTGGGCCACCTGGCTCCTGTTCACTGGTGCGCCCGCTCGGTGCGTTGTGTTGTGTCTGCGGTGTCCTGGGCCACTTGACTCCTGTTCACCTGTGCGCCGGCTCGGTGTGTTGCTTCGCGTGTGCGGCGTCCTGGGCCCCTTGACTCCTGTTCACCGGTGTGCCCACTCCGTGTGTTGTTTTGCGTGTGTGGTGTCCCGGGCCACTTGGCTCCTGTTCACCGGTGTGCCTGCTCTGTGTGTTGTGTTGCGTGTGCGGTGTACTGGGCCACTTGGCTCCTGTTCACCGGTGCGCCCGCTCCGTCCTTTGCTTAGCTCGTGCGATGTCCTGGGCCACTTGGCTCCCAGTCACCGGTGTGCCCACTCGGTGTGTTGTTTTGCGTGTGCGGTGTCCTGGGCCACCTGGCTCCTGTTCACGGTGTGCCCGCTCGGTGTGTCGTGTTGCGTGTACGGTGTCCTGGGCCACTTGGCTCCTGTTCACCAGTGCGCCCGCTCCGTCCTTTGCTTTGCTTGTGCGGTGTCCCGGGCCACTTGGCTCCTGTTCACCGCTGCGCCCGCTCGGTGTGTTGATTTGTGTGTGCGGTGTCCTGGGCCACTTGGCTCCTGTTCACCGGTGCGCCCGCTCCGTCCTTTGCTTTGCTTGTGCGGTGTCCCGGGCCATTTGGCTCCTGTTCACCGGTGCGCCCGCTCGGTGTGTTGTTTTGCGTGTGCGGTGTTCTGGGCCACCTGGCTCCCGTTCACCGGTGTGCTCACTCGGTGTGTTGTGTTGCGTGTGCGGTGTCCTGGGCCACTTGGTTCCTGTTCACCGGTGCGCCCGCTCGGTGGGTTGTGTTGCGTGTACGGTGTCCTGAGGCGCTTGGCTCTTGTACACCGGTGTGCTCGCTCTGTGTGCTGTGCTTTGGGTTGCGCGCGTGTTGTTGCTTGGGCGGGGCGTCGCTGCGAGGCGCTCACTCGTCCATCTGGACGGCCGCTGTTCGTAAACGGTAGGGGCTGGGTACCCTCTGGGCGCGCACTCGTCCATCGGGACGGCAGCTGTTCGTAGCCGGTAGGGGCTGGGTACCCTCCCTAGACGCCTTTCGGCCCCGGGGGGCCACCCGGTCGGGCCAGGTGATATCCTCCCCACCAGGTCCTAGTGGGGGGCCCACCAAGACGCACCTCCTGCCTGGTGGCGGAGTCCCCCGGGTCACAGGGCTCGGAGCCCCGTCCCTCCCCAGCTTCCCTGTTTCGCCACTCCCCGGTCAGTGCATCAATTTGCAGCCGTGGCTGCGAGCGCTTACCCACCGCGTCGCCCCCCTAATGCGTGGTCGCCCGGGGTGCCGGCGCCGCCAGGCCCGTGCAACTGGCTAGTCGCCAGTGGGACCCCCTTGGGCTGGCGCGGAGGCTGCCTAGCCTAGGGGTAGGGGCGTGGCGCAGTGCGCCACTACTGCCTTGGCGGGTGCAGTGCCCCGTCCGTGTGTGCGCAGCGCTTGCGGCCGGTTCGGGGGGCTCGGGCCGGTACATGGTGTTGTGTCTCTCCCGTTTCCCCCTTCCCGCCACGCGTGTCCCGCGCTGCGTGTGGCGGGCTGTCCTGTTCGTGTGTCCCTTACCCTTGCTTGCTGGTACGCCATTTCACGCGGTCTGTGCGTTTCGCGAGCTCGGTCCAGTTGCCCTTCTGGTAGTCCCCGCGTGCCCTTTGCGTGTGTGTGTACTCGCGCTCCAGCAGTGTCCGCTCCCCCCCCCTCTCTGGGTGGTGTGGCGTGCGCACCTCGCGCGGTCCCGGCACTGGGCGCTGGTAGGGCCGTTCCACGTGGTCCGTGCCCCTCCGCGTGTCCTGCCCCGGTCCCTTGCTCCGTCTGGCGTGCTTAGGGGGGGGCGGTCCGGTCCCGGTTCCCCCCTACCTGGCTTGGGGCTGTGCGCCCCCCTGTGGGGCGGGTTGGTGGCGTTCGTGTGCCAGGGGGCGGGATGGGGGGGTGGGGCGGCCCGTGCGCCGTGCCCCCCTGTTTGTGCGGCCAGGGGGGCCAGTAGGGCGGGGGGTCGCTCTGCCTCGTTCCGTCCCTCTGCCTTCCCTGGGCAGGTAACAAAGCGGGTGTCACTGGCGTCGTTCTGGTCATGGGGGGCGTGGCCCCCACACCGTTCCGGTTCGTGCTCGTCCGCCTTCTCTGGGCGCGATGTGTGCCGCGTCCTGGCGCGTTGGCGCGGGCTCGCTTGTTTCCCGCGGTTCCTGTGGGAGCCGGCGGCTGGGGCGGGGGGGCGGGCCGTGCTCCGACTCCTCTCTCGGGCGGGGGGAGGGGGGACCATCCCCCCTGCCTCGGGGGGCTGGGGGCCGGCGCCCCCGTGGCTTGCGGGCCGGTGGGGGGGGTGGGGGGGGGTCGCGCCGCCGCCTCCCTGCTCTCCCTCTGGGGGGCGGCCCGCGGTTCTCTACCCTGGCCCCCCTCGTGTCGTCGGCGCACCCCCACCCCCGGCGTGCGCGTTCGGTCGGGGTGGCGGGGCAGCCCCGGGGGGGGGGGGATGAGGGGCGGCCCGTGGACCGCTCCCCCGGGGGCCCCTCCACCCTGAAACCTCCCTCTGCCCTCCCTGAGTGGGCAATGGTCAGGGGGGGGGTCATGGGGGGCGCGGCCCCCATACTGTTCTGGTGCATCGCCATGTGCCGCCCCCAGGCTTGGTCCGTGCGCCGCTCCGCCGCGCCGGTGTGGGCTCGCCCGTATTAATGGGGCTGTGGGAATGGGGATGTTGCTCGTGGTCTCCAATTGTCCACAGAAAAATCCCCAGGGTCATTGCCATACCCCTCACCACGGCTGTCACAGTAACCATGACCCCCTCCATATCCAGCTGCAATTGGCTGTGGCGGCTGTGGCGGCAGTGGCGGCGTTGGTGGTGATGATGAATGCGATTCAGGACTCGCCCTAGTTGTCAGATCAACCTGCATGCCCTGGCACCTGGCAACCAGGTTGTCAACTGCCCCGCGCTGATCCTGGTCAAACGCTGTATGCCCTTCAGAAACAAGCTGAAGCTCCGCCCCACGATCAGCATGTGTCTTTACTTGTGTCGGTACTCCGTGTACATCTCGTTGTACACCTTCTAAAAGGGTGGTGAACAGGGCAGTGTCGGGGCCAGACCTCAGGTTGTGGTCAACACCAAAGGGACTTCCTCCAATGAGCTGTGTGGGTATCAGCAGCACTCCGACGTGTCTGTTCAGCCGCTGATTTCAGCTCAGCCAGCATGGCATTGGGCTGGCTTAGCATGTCGTGGACCCCGCTGAGTGTCCCCGTATCAGGCGCACTTCCCGTGGAACCATTATTGGACTCCAGCTGCTTGTTTTTCTGGTCCACCATTTGTATGTTGGACTGCACAACGCACATCTGATCAGAAGTGCTCTGTGCTGCAGAATGCGCTGCTGCAGAGGTGGCGTGGGCAGCACTGGCAACCTAAACCGAGCGCTGTACCTCAGCAGAAATTGCTCTGCCCGCGCAACACATTTCTTGAATCTCCGACCGTAACTGCTGCACGGGCGTGAGTTTGCTGTGATAGACGTTGTGCAGCCGTCGACCCATTTGTGCCTGTTGCGCCAGCATCAAGGCTTGCTGCGCATCCAATACCGCTTGTTGCACCTGGCTGACCCTTCTTTGGGGTACTCGTGGTGGGGCATTCGGGCGGCGGGCCCTGGCTCACTGTACCCTGCAACCCCTCAACGTGCTCTGTCAGACACTCAGGGAGCTGATGAACCTGCAGATCTCTTTGATGATGTGCATGCTCATTATCTTGCACTTGTCCTTGAAGTCGTTGCAATTCATGTTCAAGCCGCACCACCTTTTCACTCAACGTATTCACCTGTTGGTCCGGCTTGGTAATTGTATCCTGCGGTTGTCGATTTTCAGCCTCAGCTCGTTCAAATTGTTCGTCAGTTTGTTCATTCTCTACACTGTTCTTGTCCTCCAGTTGTCGCAGTGCATGATGGGTGGTCTCGAATTATTTCCTCATGGGTTCTTGTTCCCTGGAAGGCGTCCATGTGATGAAAGTCTTGAATGACTCGAATTTTACGATGGTCTCATCAACACCTGGAGGGTGGGTGGCCACGGACTCCCCGATTGATTGCTGCATGGCATGTAATCCTGTTAGATGTTCATCATGGAGACCGGAGCCTCCATTTGGTCCACGAATGGCTTGTTGTGTTTCTTTAAGTACACGCGCATATGGCCGAATTCGGGGTTCTACCTCCCGAACATTGGCCTTTTGGAGCAGAGAGCCTTCCAACTGTCTCGTGCACTCCTCTGTGTAACGGGGATCCACCAATGTATCCTCCGAAATTCCAACTCGAGCAGTGAGATCCCGAAGTTGCTCATCTCCTCGTGCTTTGCCCGCTGGACGTTCCCGTGTATCATATGGCCCCGGATGTGTCTTATGTGGCATTGAAATTTCCAAAGAGGTTGGTTGTTCACCCGACCTTTGTGAGAACGCTTTGACAAACCCTTTGCTTTGCGCAATACCTCGCTGCACCGGGCTTCTTTGCCGATGAGGGCTTTTTAGTTATATTCTGTTGGGGTATGAATTTCTGGTACATCGTAACCAATGTCGATCACCAATTTCGACTTGACCGGTGTAGCAAAATTCTCATGCTTCATCTGAAATGTTGCTTGAGAAGATGAGGATGGCCCTGGTCATGCGACACACAATGTTCATATTTGTCTTCACCAATTGTTGACGCCATTCGCAAAACCGAACCGAAGGAACCAACAAACAAACCACAAAAGTAACAAGAGGACTGATGAAGGAAGAATCAGAATGTATCAGTCAAGCAACATAGATATAAACAAAACCATACTACCATGCAATAAGACGTTTCGTATATGATCCTCTTCTTCTTGAATACTTAAGAAATGAAGCAAAAGAAAACCAAAAGGATATTTGACTGATACACACCCAAATATCAAATGTAAACTCCAAAGCTTTTCCCAAACAACAACCGCCCTCAAGTCACCCAGCACCAAGATGCAAGGCAGCAAAACAGACAACACAAAATTGTGTATGAACCTGGTGTGAGGGTCTCCGTGAGGCTGCTTCACTTAGTGAATCTCCATATTATCGAATTCGTTTCCGAAACATCCAATCCGGAAGAGGTTGAGACTGAAGCATGCCGAAAAGAAGATGCGAAATGATGTATGCATATGTGCATGTGAAAAATCAAACATGTCTGCATGAATGCACGGACGAGAGGTATTTGCCGACGAATGAATCATTGACCTTCTTTCTTCTTTATAGGACCCCAACACATATATGTTCTCCCTTACTTAATTATGTTCACAAAATTGCAACAACGACATGCAAATAAAATGAGATGTACATTCCAAGTATGTACAAAAATCTGGCAAATGCAAATAAAAGAATCAATAGCATTCGAGCAGAGTAGCGAGATCCAATGAGCAATTTCCATAAGTCGATACAGACAAGACAATGAGGTCATATTTGAGATGAGATGCAAAAGTGAAAGTGGAAAATTGTAAAAACAACACACTAAATCAGAGTGGACCCCTGCACCAGTGACACACATGTGACTATGAGGTCGCTAACATTGTCCAATAACACATGCCGTGAAATTACATTAATGCACAGCACTGACGGCGAAGCCAGGACATGTTGCACTACAACAACCAATTTTCCTCCACCAATATTGCGCCTGTTCATGCTTTCGCATGACAGATCTAACACTATTAGCACTACTGTGGTACTCTGTTGGCTGGCCTGCAATACAGCGCAACCCAGCAGACAGCGCACCCACAGCCAGCTTGATAATCCCACCCCTAAGATATTACGATATCACCACACACAAACCTGTCCTCCACTGTCCTCTGTATTACTGTGTACAGAGATTCGACATATGTACGGGCCTCACTAACAGGTCTACTGTGCCTGAGGACACATCCATCTAGGTTTACCCTTGGTCTGTCTTCGCTTACACTGCGCAAAAGTGAAAGGATGCACTGCAGCGTTGAGAAGGCAATATCGGCAAGAGGTGGGTTGGTGTTCTGATAGAGGAGGCCGGCCGCCTTTTGTTGTAGGTTCATGCGCCACGGCCCAGTTCTGTATCAGGAAAAATGAAAGCCCTCTGTTGTGATAGAGGGGAGCCAGGCGCAACGTGGCATTTTAGCAAGGTCATGTCTAGCGCAATACAGCGCACCCCCAGCAGGGGAGAGGGCAGCTGTCAGGTTGCAAGCAACGTGGGACAAAATATACCATCAGTAGGTGGTGATGCGGATAAACAACTGGTACAACAAACAATTTACCACAAACCCTGACAAAGATGAAAAGAGCCTTAACCCAACAGCGCTGGCTCCCTTGCTCCTACGAGATGCACCAGGATACTGGCATGGTCATTCTAGACTGGGGGAGCTCAAACGGCGTATCCCTATTGTTGCGTGCATGCTTCGGAACACTGAGGGAATGTTTGCCCGCATCCTCCGTGACCTAGGATTTGCTAGCAACGCGAGGCCTCGCGCTAGGTTGTTAGTAACAACAGTTAGGATAACTCGCAGTTTTGCATTCTGAACCCGGCGTACCGGTTTTGGCTAAGAAATGATTCTTACGTTCGTTTTTAACCTGTTCTACTACTTTGTTTCTTGCAAGACAGCCCCTCTCGTCACCGCAGAATGCAAACTCTGGCGAACAAAACAGCTGAGGAACGGGAGGATACCAACCATGAACCTGAAGGAGTCAAATCGGAGGGTAGAACACCGAAGAAGGGTCCAAGAAGAAGGAAGAACCGGATCCTGGCCTGACAATTGGTACAGACATCGAGGACTCCTTGCAGAAACATGGGAAGCAAGTGGAGATTGAGCTGGACAAAGCGGGAATCGACCATGGAAAGAAGAAAGGCAAGATTGGACAGCAAGATGCAAAGTTACTCGTAAAGCATATGGAGTCACTTGAAGCAGCACCTCCAACACACCCCATAGATGTCGTTATCTGGGAAGAAAACAGTATGTTTCCACCTGACTGTTTCTCGTTTGCGTTTTGCGAGCTCTCGCCAATGGACCTCTGTACCGTTCACTGATGGCCACTATTGGGGTGTATCTGGGGTGCACAGCCTTGAAGCGGTTGTTAAAATTTTTGCGGAGTGACGGACAGCATGTCTGGATTTGCAGAGGTGGCATACCACATGCGATGCCGATATTCTGAGGCCGGATACACCGTGGGCCTTCTGTGCCAAAATGGGGGACAAGCCGAAGGAAACGCACAGGACGTCGAGCTGATACCATTGTGGGAGGCGGCAGATAACCTCATTCGAAGTGTTGCAGATCAGCGGCGTCGGCATTTACCCGACACATCTAATAATTTTAAGATCGCAATTGTTGATGCTGTGCAGATGAGTGCCCTTGTTCCAACCGCTGAACCAAAACAGTTGGGTTAATTTGTGTGTGCATTGAACACTGTTTCAACTCTGGCTGTTGCGCATAGCCTCGTGCATGAACTTTGTATACCAGGACAAAACGTATGAATGGTGAAAAGATTTCATGACGTTTGCGTATTATACTGTTCCCGATACTGTGAAAGGTTTGAGACAGTTGCATAAGAAAGGAGAAAAAGTATCGAAGAACTCGCGAAAGACACTGGAGGGTATCATCTTTCCGTAGTTGTAAAAGAACGTGGCAACCGGGATGCAGGACGAACGAATGACCCTCCAGTTGTTGCAGAAAGCGATTGACACCATCATCATACAACAGTGGGTCATCATGCACCTGGATCACCCAAACAACATCCATTACGTTCGACCTGCGAAATGTGTGTCCCGCTAACAAGGCCTTGGTTGTGTTTCCACACGGCTGTATATGTCCTTCTGCTATTGTGTTTCTCAGCTCAAGACATGCGCACCCATGCAGCAGTGGAAGCACTCAAGATTGAAACCTTGCAGGTGACTCTTGGTACATGGGGCTACTGGCGGGAACCTGAAGGCGAGATTTGTGGTCCATGGCCAGTATGGAGGTGAATGCTGCGTGCACAGCTGTGGCAGCCGGCAGAGAAAGGTAAGCCTGTTAGTCCGCAAATGGCAAATGGCCGAAGACTTCTGGGCTCAGAGATCACCAAGCGCCGTCTGCTGCGGGCAGCTGCTGGTGAAGCGGTACCCAGGACCCCATGTGCCATAGGGAAGGTTTCCGTCCTTCCCCGTCATCTACAACTGTTCCCCGTCCTGTGTGTCGAGATATGCTTCCTCCAGTCCGTTGGGAACCCGCATGGGACTGATCCCGTCCCTAATCTTTCAAATCGATTAGATCGATTAGGAATTTTAACATTTCAATTTCATGATCGAATCTTGCGGGAAATCGATTAAAATCGATTATTCTCACCCGATTTATGGCCGCCGTGAAAATGTTGCCCGCCGTCGCCTGCGCGCGTGTTGGCGGCGTGTGTTCGTGGCGAGTGTTGTTTTGACCTTTTGTCCTGCACCTTTGAGGTTAGAAGGGAAGTTAAGGGACCGATCTGTAGGGTTTCCCATATACATTCATCTGGTGTGCTCACCAGAACGTTTTGCCGTCATGTGGAGGAGAAAATCAAAGCGCAAGCTTTTCCGTCCAGCGACCAAAGTCATGATTCTCAAAGACCGTGAGCTCCAGAGAACTGTACATCCCCCCCCCTTTGCCTTCCTTTCATGAGTCTCTCACATTGGCATATCGCTTCCTTTGAGGAAGCGGCTGAGAGGGGTGTTTTGAGACACACATAGGTGAGCAAAACCTGAGTCAAAATCTTGCGCAAAAGCTCACTTTCCGTACTTGTGAGCATGAACGTAAATAACTTAACATAATGCTCACAAGACCAATAGCCCTAAGTCATTTTCTATTTCAGAGCAAAGGAAATATGGAAGCTAGAGAGCACAAAGGGCATCATGTATGGCTGGCTTGATTTTTCCAGGCCTATCCACTATTTCATATAACATTGCCTTGTTAGCACGCGCGCCTAGGCTGCCTTTTGCACACCTGCCCATATGCATGCATGATTGATTTGGGATGCAGCGAGGACTTGACCCATAGTAAGTATGTTTGTAAACACTTACTATGGGTCCCCCGATTTGGGTATATGCCATATTATATGGACGGTGGTGTCCCATGGGTAAATATGTCCCGAAATTCACATTTTTGCCATTTTTGCCACCTTTCCTTTGCTCCAAGGGCCTAAGTGTTAAAATGATTTTCTTGTGCTTGGGTCCTAAACTAATGTTGATAAGGGGACTTAGGGCTTTGGGTTGCTTCAATGCAAAAGCCTAAAGTCCATCTCCCTTGGGAACCGGGGATACAACTTTTGGAGTAAACACTTTAGGGACTACTAACCCTCTTTTTGGCAATAATGGCACCAATTCCCATCTACCACTTAATGTTCGCCCCCGGGTTGTGTGCACCCGTTTTGCAAGGTTAAGGGCAATTTGCAAAGGGGAAAGAAACCCGCCTGGACTAAACCGTATCCCCTTGTGTCTTCTCCTTCAGATGGGAGAGCCATGGGTGGCTCAATATGGGGTATGCTGCCTCTTGCCATTTCTCATGTACCATTTCTCCGGTAAGGGGAAAAATTGTGAGAGGCCACCTTGGGGATTGACATGGGGCATACATTGGGACATGAGCTCATGTGTTTCTAGCAGGTTTCGTAGGATTTTTGCTCCCCATGACCATGGAGATATCGGATCGTGATTGTGGGACGTTTCCGTGTATTTTCGCTGCTTTCGTCATTTTAGGCCATGTCGGGAATGCCATATGTCCATGGAGCAAGGGACCTAGCCATGAGGAAGTGACGATTTCTGTAGCATGTGAACAGGGGTCAATTGCCCTACGATTTCATATTTGCTTCTCCAGCTTAGCCGGAGTTATGCAACTTACGGCGTGTGCCACATTGCAAAATTTTGCTCTTCTTGCTGTCTTATTCCCCGTCGCGTGACCATCCCCTCGGGGAACAGTAAGCAAGCCAAAGTCATAGCAAACCTGACCCCGATGCACCGGACAGAGGGGGATATCAAGGCCCATGGATCAGGGGTTGGCTTGACGAGATCCTCACAAAGACCGACTCTGGTCGGCCACCCGAGATGACTAAATTTGCCAATTTCGGCATCCTCACCAACCGTGGCGACCCCCTGGGGCCAAGATGCAAGGCAATCTGGGGGAACCAATTTGCATACGGCCTCTAAGGAGTTTGTACTCGAAGAATACAGCGTTGGTTGTCTCGCCCCTTCCCTCGTATGACCCAGCCGAGGGGTCAGTTTTGGATGTTTTTGGGCCATAGTCAGGATGGTCTAAAACAGCTCATTCTCAGCCCGAAACGCCTAGCGGATATCGGCGGGCCATATCTCCGGCTCAGAGAAAAATGTGGGACCAGCCATCATAGGAGCACGGAGAGCTACTGTCAGTAGGCCTTGGAGCTCATTCTTTCCCGGAAACAGGCCCCCGGCTGGTCAGAAGACCTCTTCCTTGGCAGGGGTCCAGGGTCCAGTTTGGGGAGACCCGTGGGTTGTGTTTTAACCCCCGTACCTGCATGCCACTGAGGATGTGGAACCCAGGGATGGGATATGGTTGGGGACTGAGTGTCTCTTGCCCTGAGGCGCCCTTACCGACACTTTGCATCTTCCGCACCAACAACTAAAGTCACAGCCAGAACCAAGCCCCACGGCCAGCCCCAGGAAGCCAAGCCGGGCAATCATCAGCAGCTTCGTGCGGGGGCTGGAGTTGGACCGGGAGTACCAGCACTCTCGGCCCCAGAGGGAACCTGCCCCCCAGTACGTGGAGATCCGCGAGGATGTGAGCCATCAATGCGAGATCAAAGCGGACCACCAAGCCCTGGGCTACGAGCACGCGTGGCAGCAGAAGCGGTGGCGTGTCTAAGGTGACAGCGGATACGTTGCCAACTTCGGCCCCGACCTCCACAAGGACAACCGGCCCGCTGAAGAGCCGAGCGCCCCCGACCCGGGCGAGGCTGCCCCCACCCAGGAGCCGCCACCTTTGGCGATTTCATGGTGGTCGCCAGAAGATGCAAGGCCAAGGTAGCTAGGTGGGTATCCTCGGGAGCTCGGGATGCCTCCTTTGACAATGCAGGATAAAGGTCTTACCAGGGGGATGTTCTGTCCTCCCACTGCCCTAGGTCAGGTGCCTCTTAAGGCGCTCCCGCAGGTGCTAGGGAAGGCAGTGTCGCGGCCACCCGGTCCAGGTGTCCCGGGTGGGAGTGTGTCCCCACATGTGTCCATGGGAAGGGCCACATGCCCCCTTCTTTGGGCGGCAGCTCCGGGAACGGCCCAGCCGTGTGGAGTATCTCTCACCACCAGGGGTATTGCTCCCGCTCGTCTACGGTACGACCGCCTCACCCTTGTGGGGCCTCGCTGCATGGCAGGCAACCCCCTCCTGGACTGTGTACCGGCTTGCCTGTCACCGGTTGCTTCCATGGCTCCAGGTGACGTTTGCCATGGTCTCCGATGCAGCCTGGCCAGGGTCGGACCAGTGGCCCTGAGGTACGGCCCCTGCCACTGGCCCGATGGGTTGGCTGCGTCGCCCCAGTGCGTCCGACCCATGGGGTGTTGGCTCTTTCCTGTCCCTCGGCCCCCCTACGTGTGCTCGTGTGTGCGGTGTCCTCAGCCACTTGGCTCCTGTTCGCCGAGGTGCCCGCTCGGTGTGTTGTGTTGCGTGTGCGGCGGCCTGGGCCACGTGCCTCCCGCTCACCGGTGTGCCCGCTCGATGCGTTGCTTTGTGTGTGCGGTGTTCTGGGGCACTTGGCTCTGCTTCACCGGTGCGCCGGCTCGATGCGTTGGTTTGCTCGTGAGCCGTTCTAGGCCACTTGGCTCTGTTCACTGTTCTGCCCGCGTGCTTTTCCTGTGTTGCGTGTGCGGTGTCCTGGGCCATCTTGCACCTGTTCACGGGTGCTACCGCTCGGTGCGTTGCTTTGCTCTTCCGGTGTCCTGGGCCACTTGGCTTCTTTTCACCCGTGTGCCCGCTCGGTGTGCTGTATTGCGTGTACGGTGTCCTGGGCCACTTGGCTCCTGTTCACCATTGTGCCCGCTCGGTGTGTTGTGTTGCGTGTGCGGGGTGCTGGGCCATTTGGCTCCTGTTCACGGGTGTGCCCGCTTGGTGTGTTGTGTTGTGTTGCTTGTGCGGTGTCCCGGGCGACTTGGCTCCTGTTCACCGGTGTGCTTGCTCCGTCCCTTGCTTTGCTTGTGCGGTGTCCCGGGCCACTTGGCTCCTGTTCACCAGTGTGTCCGCTCGGTGTGTTGTGTTGCCTGTGCGGTATCCTAGGCCACTTGGCGACTGTTCACCGGTGCGCCTGCTTGGTGCGTTGCTTTGCTTGTGCAGTGTCCCCGGCCACTTGGCCTCTGTTCATCGGTGTGCCTGCTCGGTGTGTAGTTTTGCGTGTGCGGTGTCCTGGTCCCCTTGGCTCCTGTTCAGCGGTGTGCCTGCTCGGTGTGTTGTGTTGCGTGTACAGTGTCCTGGTCACCTTGGTTCCTGTTCAATGGTCTGCCCGCTCGGTGTCTTGTGTTGCGTGTGTGGTGTCCTGGGCCACTTGGCTCCTGTTCACCGGTGTGCCCGCTCGGTGTGTTGTGTCGCCTGTGCGGTGTCCTGGGCCACTTGGCTCCTGTTCACCGTTGTGCCCCCTGGGTGTGTTGTGTTGCGTCTGCGGTGTCCTGTGCAACTTGGCTCCTGTCCAGCTATTTGCCTGCTCGGTGTGTTGTGTCGCCTGTGCGGTGTCCTGGGCCACTTGGCTCCTGTTCACCAGCGTGCCCGCTCGGTGTGATGTGTTGTGTGTGCTGTGTCCTGGACCCCTGGCTCCTGTTCACCGGTGTGCACGCTTGGTGGGCTGTGTTGTGTGTGCGGTGTCCTGGGCCACTTGGCTCCTGTTCACTGGTGTGCTTGCTCGGTGTGTTGTGTTGTGTGTGCGATGTCCTGGGCCACTTGGCTCCTGTTCACCGGTGTGCCCGCTCGGTGTGTTGTGTTGCGTGTACAGTGTCCTGGTCTCCTTGGCTCCTGCTCAACAGTTTGCCCGCTCGGTGTGTTGTGTTGCGTGTGTGGTGTCCTGGGCCACTTAGCTCCTGTTCACCGGTGTGCCCGCTCCGTGTGTTGTGTCGCCTGTGCGGTGTCCTGGGCCACTTGGCTCCTGTTCACCGGTGTGCCAGCTCGGTGTGTTGTGTTGCGTGTGCGCTGTGCTGGACCCCTGGCTCCTGTTCACCGGTGTGCTCGATTGGTGGGCTGTGTTGTGTGTGCGGTGTCCTGGGCCACTTGGCTCCTGTTCAACGGTGTGCTCGCTCGGTGTGTTGTGTTCTGATGCGCGTACCGTGTCGTGGGCCCCTTGGCTCCTGTTCACCGGTGTGCTTGCACGGTCTGCTGCGTTGGGTGTGCGGCGTTCTTGGCCACTTGGCTCCTGTTCGGCAGTGTGCTCGCTCGGTGTGTTGCGCCGTAGGTTGCGTGTGCAGGGGGTAGCTGCGGGGCGCTCACTCGTCCATCCAGACGGCGGCGATTCGTAGCCGGCAGGGGCTGGGTACCCTCTGGGCGCGCACTCGTCCATCCGGACGGCGGCTGTTTTGTTGCCGGCAGGGGCTGGGTACCCTCTGGGCGCACACTCGTCCATCCGGACGGCGGTTGTTCCGTAGCCGGCAGGGGCTGGGTTTGCTGCCTGGCGCGCACTCGTCTGTCCGGACGGCGCCTGGTGTTGCTTGGCGCCGCTTCTTGTTTCGTCGTTCGCTGCGTGCAGTGCGCGCTCTCCGGGTTTGCGGCAGCCGGCGGCCGTTGTTGCTTGGCACCTGTCCGTGTGCCTTGGTTGTGGCCAGCGGCGTGCCTCCCTGGCGTGCCTCGTGGCCCCATGTGGTGCACTGCGCCTCGTCCGGTCCGGTCGCTCTCGATTGCTCGAGTCGGGTTTCCCGACGCCGTGCTGCCTTTCCCCACCCCAGGGGCTTGCGCCCCCGGCTTTACTGGGTGGCTGAGCAGGGCACACGGAGCCTGGCTGTGAACCGGGCTCATTGTGCCTGCCGCCGGCTCCCGCCGAGGCGGGGGCGCTGGGCTCGCTGCGCGTCGTATCCGTTCGGGGCCCCGCGATGAGGTTGTCCCTGGCGGGTCCCTCCAGTGTCTGTCTTTGGCTGCGTGCGCTGCAGTGGTTGGAGTGTGTGGACCCGGTCACTGACGCATTCGTTTCCCCGTACCGTCCGTCGTTCGACGAAGGACTTGGCCGGTGCACCGGGGCTGTTTTGTGTGGACGCCGACACCTCCCCTTGCGGGTTGGATGACGCCACAACCAGGTCTTGCGCGTCTGTGCGTGTGCTTGTCCTCCCTGGCTTGGTCAGGCGGGCCGGCCTCCCGGGCGAGTTTTGGTGCGCCTCACCTTTTCTTTAGCCGCTTTTTCTTTCTGCTTTGCTCGGCCCCCTCCGGCCTTGGGTTGCCCCGCTGTTTGCCTTCCCTCTTCTTGACTGGTTCCCTTCGGGTGCCTCTGTTGTCTCCTTCTTTCTCTGGTTTCCGGCTCCGGCTGTCCTGGGCCTTCGCGCTTTGTTTCCCTTTCCTCCGTCCTTTTTTTTTTGCGCCCCCGTGGTCCCTGGCTTACTTTGGTTTCTGGCCCTGGGTGCCCTAGGCCTTGGCGCTGTGTGTTGTTGGTCTCCCGCTTCTCGTGCGCTCTCGCTGCTTTTGTGTTCTCAGCCTGGCCGTTTGCTGCGCCCTGGTGGTTGCTGCCCCCCCCCCCTTGTTGGTGTCTCGCGATTTTCATCGCTCGGTGCCCCCCCCTTTTTTTGTACTTTCCTCTGCTGCTTTGCTCCTGCCGGCTTACTTGGCACTCGTCGGCGGTTCTGGGCCTCCGCTGCCCCCCCTACCCCCCTCTTGTTTCTTTTGTTGGTCTCCCGCTGCTCGGCTCTCCGGTTGCCTTTCCGTGCTTTTGTGTTTCCCGCCTGGCCGTTGGCTGCTCCCTGGTGGTTGCTGCCGCCCTTTGTGTTTCGCGGTTTTTTTTGCTGTTGCCCGGTCCCCCCCCCCCCTCCTTCCTTTCTTCTTCTCTGCTGCTTTGCCCTTGCCCTCTTGCTTGGTGTTCGTCGGCGGTTCTTGCCGTCTGCTTCCCCCCCCTCCGTCCTCTTGTTTTTTTTTTCTCCCGCTGCTCGGCTTTCTGTGCGCTCTCGATGCTTTTGTGTTTCCCGCCTGCTCGTTGGCTGCTCCCTGGTGGTTGCTGCCCCCCCCCCCCCTTCCGTGTCTCGCGGTTTTCGCCGCTGCCGCTCGGTGCTCTGTTTTTTTTTTGCTGCTTTGCTCCTGCTTGCCTGCTTGGCGCTCGTCGGCGGTTCTCGCCGTCTGCTGCCCCCCTCCCCCCCTGGTGCGTGGTGCCTCGCCTTGCTGTGTTGTGGGCTGCTGTGCACCGTGCGGTGTTTGTTGGGGTGTCTCTTTGTGTGTTGTGCTGCGCTGTTGGTTGCTGCTGCGTGTTTTGCCGTGTCTCTGGTCGTGCCGTCCGGTTGGGTTGTTTGCGGATTGGTTTGCTTTTTTGGTCTGCGGTGCCGGGTGCTGTGTTGTGCTGTGTGCCCCTGGGGGCGGTGCTGCGCCGCGCTCCTGCGTGTAGTGCCACCCGCTGTTGCGCTGTTGTGTGCCGTTTCGTTTTGTTGCACTCGTTTGGTGCCGCTGCTTGTTGTGCCGTGCTCTCTGGCGCTGCCTTTTGCCCCCGGGCCCTGCCCTGTGCCGCGCTGCGTTTTGCAGTGTTCCAGCGCGCTGTGTGCTCTGTGCTGTGTGTGTCTTGTCCTGGCGTGTTGGTGCGTGCTGTTCTTTGCCTCTGTGCTTCGTGCTGTGTGTGTCCTGGGGTGTGGTGCTGTGCGTTCCCTGTCCTCTTCGCTCTGTGCGGTGCTGTGCTGTGCTGTGCTGGTGCGCTTGCGTTGTGCTGTGCGTGTGGTGCCTGCTGTTGCTTGCGCCTCGTGCTGTGGTGCGCTGCTGTGTGGTGTGCTGTTTCCTCTGGTGTGCTGCCGTGCGGTCCTGGGTCCGGTGGCCCGTGGTTGTTTGCTGGTGGTGTGTTTCGGTGTCGGGGTCTCTGTCTGGCCGTGGTCTGTTTCCCTCTGGTTGGTGCGGTTTGCTGTGTTGCCCTGTTTCCCTGTGTGGTGTTCTGTGGTGCTGTGCTGTCTCGTGGTGCTGTGCCGTCACGCTCCGCTGTCGTTTTGCGGCGCTTTTTGTACTTGCTTTGCCCTCCTGTGCCATGTCCTGCGGCACCGTGCTGTGCTGTGTCCTGCTGTTGGTTGTCTGTGCTGTTTCTGGCCCGGTGCCGCTGTCTGTGTGCTGTGGTGCCCTTCCCCTCCCTGCCGGCACACACAAAAAAAACATTGATTATCGCCCTGTGTTACTTCGCGCCCATGTCTGTGTCGGCTGCTCACGTCATTGAAGAATCTGGTCTCGTCCTTCGCCGTTTTGTTGTTGATTCTGGCGGCGTTGTTTTTGATGGAGTCGTCCTGTTCGTCGTCTCTTGTGTTGATGGCCTCGTCCTTTTCCTGAGTTCTTGGCTTGCCCGCAGCAAGTTTGGGGCCGAATACGGCGAGGGTGGGTCGTAGGCAAGAGGGGGAGGTACATGGAGAGAAAAACAAAGCGAGAGGGCGCGAGTTCAGGGGCGCAGCGTCTTAGAAATTTTTTTTTCGGTTTTTACGCGCTGCTCGCGGAGCGTTTTTCTTTATGTATACGGGGTGTTAGAGGGCAAGGGACACGGCGTTCCACTCGTACAGTCGTTACGGTGCTTACTGTGTTTACTGTCCACCTTTTTAGGGCCGAAAAAATATTTGTCGCCTTTTTTACGAGTTTCGCAGCGCGCTTTTTTACCTAGCTGTTTCTTTCTGCTAATTAGTTTTATTTTCAGCTATTGGGAAAGTTTTTTCGTCGTGTTTTATTTATCTTTTTATTTCATTCTGGCACAGAAGGCCACCTTGAGGATTGACATTGGGCATACATTGGGACATGAGCTCATGTGTCTCTAGCAAGTTTGGTAAGATGATTGCTCACCATGACCATGGAGATATGGGATCGTGAGTGTGGGACGTTTCGGCATATTTTCGCTGCTTTCGTCATTTTAGGCCATGTTGGGAATGCCATATGTCCATGGAGCAAGGGACCTAGCCATGAGGAAGTGATGATTTCTGTAGCATGTGAATAAGGGTCAATTGCCCTACAGTTTTGTATTTGCTCCTCCAGCTTAGCCGGAGTTATGCAACTTTCAGCGCGTGCCACGTTGCCAAATTTGCCTCTCCTGCTGTCTTCTGCCCCGTCGCGTGACCATCCCCTCGGGAAACAGCAAGCAAGCCAAAGTCATAGCAAGCCAAACCCTGATGCACTGGACAGAGGGGGACATCAAGGCCCGAGGATCAGGGGTTGTCTTGACGAGATCTGCCCTGTGTTACTTCGCGCCCATGTCTGTGTCCGCTGCTCACGTCATTGAAGAATCTGGTCTCGTCCTTCGCCGTTTTGTTGTTGATTCTGGCGGCGTTGTTTTTGATGGAGTTGTCCTGTTCGTCGTCTCTTGTGTTGATGGCCTCGTCTTTTCTTGAGTTCTTGGCTTGCCTGCAGCGAGATGGGGGGCGAAAACGGCGAGGGTGGGTCGTAGGCAAGAGGGGGAGGTACATGGAGAAGAAAACAAAGCGAGAGGGCGCGAGTTCAGGGGCGTAGCGTCTTAGAAAATGTTTTTTCGGTTTTTACGCGCTGCTCGCGGAGCGTTTTTCTTTACCTATACGGGGTGTTAGAGGGCAAGGGACACGGCGTTCCACTCGTACAGTCTTACGGTGCTTACTGTGTTTACTGTTCACCTTTCTAAAGCCGAAAAAATATTTGTCGCCTTTTTAACGAGTTTCGCAGCGCGCTCTTTTACCTGGCTGGTTTTTTCTGCTAATTAGCTTTATTTTCAGCTATTGGGAAAGTTTTTTCGTTGTGTTTTATTTATCTTTTTATTTCATTCCGGCACAGAAGGGCACCTTGAGGATTGACATTGGGCATACATTGGGACATTAGCTGATGTGTCTCTAGCAAGTTTGGTAAGATTATTGCTCACCATGACCATGGAGATATGGGATCGTGAGTGTGGGACGTTTCGGCGTATTTTCGCTGCTTTCGTCATTTTAGGCCATGTTGGGAATGCCATATGTCCATGGAGCAAGGGACCTAGCCATGAGAAAGTGATGATTTCTGTAGCATGTGAATAAGGGTCGATTGCCCTATGGTTTTGTTTTTGCTCCTCCAGCTTAGCCCGGGTTATGCAACTTTCGGCGCGTGCCACGTTGCCAAATTTGCCTCTCCTGCTGTTTTCTGCCCCGTCGCGTGACCATCCCCTCGGGAAACAGCAAGCAAGCCAAAGTCATAGCAAGCAAAACCCTGATGCACTGGACAGAGGGGGATATCAAGGCCTGTGGATCAGGAGTTGTCTTGACGAGATCCTCACAAAGACCAACACTGGTCGGCCACCCGAGATGACCGAATTTGCCAATTTGGGCAACCTGACCCACCGTGGCGACCCCCTGGCGCCAAGATGCAAAGCAATCTGGGAGAACCAATTTGCATAGGGCCTCTGAGGAGTTTGTACTCGAAGAATACAGCATTCGTTGTCCCGCCCCTGCCCTCGTATGACCTGGCCAGGGGGTCAGCTTCTGATTTTTTTAGCCATAGTCAGGATGGACTGAAACAGCTCATTCTCAGCCTGAAACTCCTAGGGGATATCGGCGGGCCATATCTCCGACTCAGAGAAAAATGTGGGACCTGCCATCATAGGAGGACGGAGAGCTACTGTCAGTCGGTGTTGGAGCTCTTTCGTTCCCGAGGGCAGGCCCCCGGCTGGTCAGAAGACCTCTCCCTTGGCAGGGGTCTAGGGTCCATTTCGGGCAGGCCGGTGGGTTGTGTTTGAACCCCCGTACCTGCATGCCACTGAGGAGGTGGGACCCAGGGATGGAATATGGTTGGGGACTGATTGTCTCTTGCCCTGAGTCCCCTTACCAACCCTTTGCATCTTCCGCACCAACAGCCAGAGTCACAGGCAGAAACAAGACCCACAGCCAGCACCAAGAAGCCAAGCTGGGCCATCATCGGCAGCTTCATGCCAGGGCTGGAGTTGGACTGGGAGTACCGCCACTCTCGGCCCCAGAGGGAAGCCCCCCCCCACTACGTGGAGATCCGCGAGGATGTGAGCCATCATTGCGAGATCAAAGCGGCGCTCCAAGCCATGGGCTACGAGCGCGCGTGGCAGCAGAAGCAGTGGCATGTCTAAGGTGACAGCCGATACGTTGCCGACTTCAGTGCCGACCTCCACAAAGAGAACTGGCCCGCTGAAGAGCCGAGCGCCCCCCAGCCGGGCAAGGCTGCCCCCACCTGAGAGCCGCCACCCTGGGCAACTTCATGGAGGTCACCCGAAGATCCAGGGCCAAGCCCGCCCGTCAGCTGCAACTGAGTTGCTCAGGTCCAAGCAGCGATGTGGCGTCAGCCCATCAGGGAGCGCCACCCTGCCCAGGACCCTCCGACAGCAGCAGCAGCAGTGTGGCCCCATCCCATGCTGCCTCTCAGCGGGGCAAAGTGGCCCGCCTGTGCGAGCGTGTCTAAGGCGTGCCCTGCAACCTCCGGATTGCCCGAGACTGGGCCGCGCAGCAGAATGGCTGCATGGTGATCAACGCCTCGGCTGCACTTCCGGCTGCAGCAGCGTGCAAAGCGGCGGCTGCCCGTGCCACAGGTGAGGCGGAAGCAGCCACGCGGGAAGTGGTGGCTGCTCGCAAAGCCCGCGCCGCAAAGGAGGCCGTGGGGAAGAAGGAGGCGCAGGTGAAGGCGTTGGAGCAAGCCCTAGCCCAACAGAGGGCACAACAAGAGGCGGAGACGAGGGCCCAAGCGGACGCCGCCAAGCAGGAGGCCATCAAAACGGCGCAACGGGGGGTCGCTGAGGAGAAGGCCAAGACCGAAGCGGAGCTCAGGGACCTGGAGGCAGAGAAGGCCCGACTGCAGCAGCAGCAAGAGCGGGAGGCCGCTCCTGCCCATGAGGAGGCCGAGAAGCGTGCCGCGAAGGCAATCGCCGCCCCTGGAGAGGATGCCGATAGGAAGATCTGCCGCGAGACGCCTGGGAAAGGGTCTCCAGTGGACACCCCCCGGAGGTACTTCGACGGGGACGCCGCCTTCAGGATGAAGATCAAACTGGACGCGGAGGACTCTCGGAGCAGGGAGGGCAGCGGCTCCGCCACCTGTCCTCGCTGCAAGGACAAGAAGAATACCCCGGAAAGGCCACTGAGGCCTGCCGTGAGGCACCTCCATTAACCCGACCCCTTCGGCACCTGCAGCGATGGGGATGGAGGAAACCGCCAGCATCGCCAAGAGCCTACTGATTGCAAGCTGGGGGTGCCCAGAGGCGGTGGCGGAGGAGGCGACGACACCCCTCCGAGCTCAGGTGGAGACGGCTCCCCCCCTCCTTACTGCAGTAGGGAAAGCACTCCGGCCGACCGAGGACATGGGACTCGCCCCAGATGCCGACGCATCCGGCAGCAAGGGGCCCCCGGATGGTGGACCAACGGGACCCCCAGGCGAGGGACCTCCCGAGGGACCGCCGGGAAGAGCACCACCCGGTGTAAAACCTGGAGGACGACGAGGTGGAGACCCCCCCTGACGAGCCGCCAGGAGGAGACATCTCCAAGAACATCTCGCGAGGGATCGTGTACCTCAACAGGAAGATCCTGAACTCTGAGCGTGAGGCGCAGATCAACAAGATCAAGATCGGCAAGAGTGCCGCCGTTGACGCCAAGGCCCAGAGAGAGATGGACATCGCCTGTTTGAAGGCCAGGAAGCTGAGCGGCGTGGTTACCAAGCTGTACAAGAGGTTGGGCAGGCTAAAGGACCTGAGGAGCAACAGAAGCGACCGGCCTCCCCTCGGGAGTTGGGCTCCGACAACAGCTGGGGACCTGGGCCGATCCAGGCAGGTCCTGTGGCCGCACCGAGGAGTGACCGCGCGCCCTCAACCTGTGGCAGCGCCTGACCGAGCGACCCTATGGCCCCGCAGCACAGCGTCGAGGGAGAGCGGGACGGGTAACTGAGTGCGGAATACCGCCGACGCCGTGATCTCATCTGCACCCCCATTCGGGCCAAGCGGCCGAGACATCCCCTGGAGCCTGCTCACTGGGCGTAAACCCAATACGGAGCGCTGCGGGACGAGGTGCCCGAAGAGGACATGGAATGGGACATTGAGGGTCCCGATGGAGACCCCTAGGAGGACTTTCGGATCAGCGCACCCCCAGGATCAGCCAGCCGGAGCCGCCGCAAACGCAGGGAGGAGGAGTACATGGAAGGCGTACGCCGACGAGTCTTTGGAGGAGCGTACGTGGAGGAACGGCGGCACAGCCGCTTGGACTCGGAGGAGGATATCAACATGGCAGCCGTGGGAACCCACAGGGGACGCCAGCGGGAACCTCGGTCGAACTTGCGACCGGGCTTCATGGTCTCTAAGGCCGCAGACCCTGCCGTGTTGTAAGACCTGAAGGACATGAGGCCCCATAATGTGCGATAGGAACCCCCTGAACTTTGACCGCTTCCTTGGGAAGCTGGAGATTGGGGGATGACCGTTAGTGAAGACATGGACCGCGCCGCGGCGGAGAAATATGTCTTCCAACGGTTCCGATGGCGCCTATCAGAGGTGCTTCAAGATACGTATCTCGTAGCAGCTAAGGAGGGGAAAATCAAGTACGCCAGGAAGTGGCTCAATGAGCAGGAGCCGGTGGACTCCCCGCAGGTCGCCGCCAGGATCTGGGGAGTAATCAAGGTTCACCATGATCGCCGGGAGATCCGCCTGCGGGATTGGCGCAACCTCCGAGGACAATACATCCTATTCTGCTGGAACGCGGAAGACTGGAACGAGGGTGATGAGCAGTCCCGCCTGCTTAATCTCCTCCCGGCCGCCTGGATAAAGCGGGTGACGAAGGCGGAAGCGGAGAGGGCCAAGAGCAACCACAGCGTCAAGATAAGGCTCGATAAGGGGCACCACAAGAGGGTGGTGAGCTGGACAAGAGCCAAAGTGGCCGGGGACTTCAAGAGGCAGTTCCCGTCGAACGCCCTCCTCATCACTGTCTCAGGAGATTGCGAGAAGACAGCGATCTGGCGCCTGGAGGGGTGTGAGGTAGGCGGCGATACGATCTGTCTGCAGACCACTCCGGCCCGGATGAGCTGCAACGACGTGCAGTGAGGCAGAGTGGAAGTACTCAAGGAGTACAAGAACCTCGCCCACAACCGCAGACTGCAGGTAGGCGCCGCAGCGTCCGCCAGGCCAGCGCGGGGTCTGACAGGGAAGCTGTCATCGACCTGGCGGGAGTGAAGCGGTATGGGGTGCTTCACCGATACCCGCTGCCCAGCCTGTGGCGCTCTTCGCCAGGCCAGATCAGGAATTTTCCTGTGGATGCTACGGCATCCTGATTTCTGTGGGACTTCTGTAAAATACCCCAGAAATCGTCATTTTACGTCTTTTCTGGGCTGGCGACGACAGTCGTCGCCTGCGCGACGCAGCCCCAGATCGAGAATTTAACTCTCGATTTCTAAAGATTTTAGGCAATTTTATTATTGTTTTATCGTTTTTGGAACTAAAAGATTGTAGCGTGACCTTTTTCGCGGCGTTCCGCGAAGGTCCATTTTTGCGAAAAGTGGCGCGTTCACGCATTTTTCAAAAAATGCTGAGGCGATTCCAGGAATCGCCCAGACGCCCATGGCGTAGCCCAACAGTGGGCCTTTTCATATGTAGGTTGAATTGGTACAGAAACGCGTCGTGTCGGCTACGCGACGCGTTGGGGGGAGACGCGTGAAATGAGTGTTTTTGGCTCAAAAATCACTATATTTCATTGTTTTTCGCCCAAAAACCACTATTTGGCCCAGTTTGGGCAGGATCTCAGTGGAGATCCTGATGGCGACGCCTCGTAGCCGTCAGATTTGCTGATGGCGGCGACGCCGTCGCCTTCATTTCGTCTTCTTTTTTATGCTATTTTATAGTATAGAATTGTTACATATACATTGTACATGTCAACGCATTTATTATGTTACATATACCATCTCTTTGTTCATAGACGCCAGATTGTGTCCGCGGACGCTCCCCGTGGGGTGAGCAAGGATTCCAAGACCATTTACGCAACTCCAATGGAATCGAAGTTTGGAATAGACGTCATGTAGTACTTGGAGAGGTTGGGGTGATGGGTTGAAGGATTTTCGATTTTTCTGTGGACGCACGGACATCACCCTCGCCGAAAACGCTTCAAAATGGTCTTGCCGCTGTCCACGTGGTTCACTGGCGGACCTGTCGATGAGCTCCCACAACGTCGAGGCGACGCCTGCTGCCTGGCTCTCGACAACTCCCGCAGCGCAACAGACTGCAGCCTAAGGTATTGCACTGGTGGAAATACAGTGCAAGAAGGGACGCCTGGGCCAAGACTGGCCCCCAAGGCAACAGCAGCGACGACGACAGCCCTGAGATCAGCTCCGGGAGCTCCTGCGACGACGACGACGATCCCAGCAGAGGTCTTCAGGAAATCTGGACCCTGCAGCAGCTTGACAAGTGGTGTGGATGGCAAATCCCAAGAGCAACGACAGCAGGTCGCGCGGAGAGCGCCCCGCGTCCACCAGTAACCAAATCAGGCGCGTTAATTCGTCGCCTTGGGTTGGTTGACCCTCCGGGAGGTCCCTTCCTAAACAGGCGTGGGGCGCCTTGGGTAGGAAATGACCCTGAATACCCCAAATCAGGTGCGTTCATTCGTCACCTTGGGTTGGGAATCGACCCTAAAAGGCACGAGGAATTCGTCGCCTTGGGCAGCAAATGGCCCTAAATTCAGGCGCGAGGAAGTCGTTGCCTTGGGTGTGACCCTAAATAATTTTTTCCGAATTTATTGAATTATTGATTTCCATGCCCATGGAGAAAAAGGGCCAATATGTGCGCCTCAGCGCCATCAGTCAGGGCGGAAGGCCCTGCAGCGCCCCTGGTCTGGTCACCAGAGGCTACGAGGAGTGCCAGGGACCAGTGTGGTCGCCTGAGGGGCAATTGCCCTATGAATATTTCAAGATAAAAAAAAAGAAAAAAAAATTAAATTTTTTTTTTACATGTGTGTGGTGCTCCCCCCCATGTAAATTACTCACGAAGCCCCCCCCCCCCCACTGTCCTGCTGAATCAGAGTTGAAACCAGGGCACTGCAGGGGTCAGAGCGCCTCCTTGGCCTTGCCTTCCTTTGGATATAGGCAAGGCTTCTAAGGAGGGGGGTGAAGCGGTATGGGGTGCTTCACCCATACCCGCTGCCCAGCCTGTGGCGCTCTTCGCCAGGCCAGATCAGGAATTTTCCTGTGGATGCTACGGCATCCTGATTTCTGTGGGATTTCTGTAAAATACCCCAGAAATCGTCATTTTACGTCTTTTCTGGGCTGGCAACGACAGTCGTCGCCTGCGCGACGCAGCCCCAGATCGAGAATTTAACTCTCGATTTCTAAAGATTTTAGGCAATTTTATTATTGTTTTATCGTTTTTAGAACTAAAAGATTGTAGCGTGACCTTTTTCGCGGCGTTCCGCGAAGGTCCATTTTTGCGAAAAGTGGCGCGTTCACGCATTTTTCAAAAAATGCTGAGGCGATTCCAGGAATCGCCCAGACGCCCATGGCGTAGCCCAACAGTGGGCCTTTTCATATGTAGGTTGAATTGGTACAGAAACGCGTTGTGTCGGCTACGCCACGCGTTGGGGGGAGACGCGTGAAATGAGTGTTTTTGTCTCAAAAATCACTATATTTCTATGTTTTTCGCCCAAAAACCACTGTTTGGCCCAGTTTCAGCAGGATCTCAGTGGAGATCCTGATGGCGACGCCTCGTAGCCGTCAGATTTCCTGATGGCGGCGACGCCGTCGCCTTCATTTCGTCTTCTTTTTTATGCGATTTTATAGTATAGAATTGTTACATATACATTGTACATGTCAACGCATTTATTATGTTACATATACCATCTCTTTGTTCATAGACGCCAGATTGTGTCCGCGGACGCTCCCCGTGGGGTGAGCAAGGATTCCAACACCATTTACGCAACTCCAATGGAATCGAAGTTTGGGATAGACTTCATGTAGTACTTGGAGAGGTTGGGGTGATGGGTTGAAGGATTTTCGATTTTTCTGTGGACGCACACACATCACCCCCGCCGAAAACGCTTCAGGAGCCGAGGGCGGCAAAGGTCTCGACGATGATGACCACGAGAGCTTACCCACTGAGACCGCCGTCTGAGCATTCGTGGCCAACAACCTGCGGAAGGGACGCAACTGGGGTTGCTGGAAGCCCCTTCAGCAGGGATCTAAGAAGAGGGAAAAGCAGGGGCACCGCCGAGTGGGCGATCCACCACTGTTCTTTGGGGAGTTCATCCCAGCTCATTCTCACGGCTGCTTCGTCTGCTACGGGCGGAGTTCTCCGTTCGAACAAGATCATCGGACGTGCCCGAGCAACCAGTCCAACGCGGCGGCGTACAAGAAGGCGCACGGGACCAAGAATTGTACGTCAGCCAACATCCGGGAAGTCAAAGTGGAGGTGTCCAAGGTGGTCGGGACTGAACTCGCGCAGGAGATTCAGGAGATCAAGAGAGCTTGGAGACCTAAGCCGGACAAGGACAAGAACAAGGACAAGGACAAGGACAAGAAGGGGAAGGGCCGGTGGACTAAGGAAAGAGATGCGGTGAACCGGGTTGCCGCGGGGGAGGACACCCAGACCACCGACGCACCTTAGCGGGGCCCCTGCAGCCAAGGGCCCCAGGCAGGGCGTTTGGAGGGTGCTGCAGCGGTCAGTGCCGCCCCTTCCATGTCAGGAATCGTCAATTCCCCCGGACGTATACCCAGCGGAATGCCGGGAGCAAGCACAGAGGGGAAAAAAAGTCGCAATGGCTGGGTGAGGGAGAGTGCCGGAGGGATAAGCGCCCTAGGCGGATCCACGTGTCCGACCAAGGTCCCCGGTGAAAGCACCAACCCTTGCACCCCGTCATCCTTCGCGACTAAGAATGTATTCTACATACTACAAGATCTTTCGGAGAGTATCGGAGGATCACCCGGACCGCAGCTGGATGCTGCAGATGGGCTGTTTGAGTCCATTACCAACAACCTGCACCTGTCGCTGATTGAGCTTCTGGAAAGGTCAGAGATTCTCAGCTTGCACGTGGTGCCCTGTGTTGGCTGCGAGCGCCAGCTCCACCTGAAGTTCCGTGCCCTGTGCAGGGAAGTGGAGACGGTCTTCAACATGCTGGTTGACACGCGCGCCCAGGTCAGTCTCTTCAAGGCTGGCCTACTTCTGCCAGAGTGTCTTACCGCAAGTAGGGACCAATCAGGCTGAAGGTAGCCAATGGCGGGTACATGGTGGGAGGCACGAAGGAAGCTGAGATCGCGCTGCAACTTGTGAACCATGGTGAACTGAGCCCACCGGACGTCGGCAAGGAAATCCCCCTCAAGGGAAACTTCTAGGAGGCCCAGATGGTCTGAGACATGATCATCGGGTACAACTTCATGATTGAGATGGATTCTGGCGTTCTCCCAGCTCAGGCCCCAATGACCCTGTACCTGGACGACCAACTCTCGTTGCCATCGTCACCAGAACATCAGGTGGAGTGCCAATGGATCCACCCTGAGCGCAATCAGCTCGAACCAGCAGCACTGGGGAGCGAGCTCGTAGGGCCGACCTACCAGGGGTACTTCGTCAAGCCAGAAGTGGCGAACTGGGTGGCTGCTGATCCGGGAGCATAGGATTTGTCCCTGGATGCGTTCTCCTATGGAACCTTAGCCCATCTTTGCATGTGTGGAAAGTACTGGAGCGCCCATGACTCTGCGTGGAAGAAGCACTGGGATCCGCATCAAGGTCTGATGTGGATTGATTGTGGCAGAGTGGACATTCCAATGGTGGTTGCGGAGATCCGCAAGGACTGTTCCAAGGCAGTGTTTGTTGGCACTACGGGCTGTTCCGAGGAGGAAACTACCCGAGATTGGGTGGCCTCACTGGACAACATGACCTTAAACAAAGTCGTCCTACCGCCTGGAGAGAGGGTCTATCAGGACGTCAAGGGACAGCCCATGCCACCGAAGACATGTCCAACGGAATTCCACTATGTGGATGGGGGGCTGGAACAGGCCGACACCAGGGACTTCATGTGTGTCAACCGCGTGATTGCGGAACCCTGGCGGCAGTTCTTCGCAGGTTTTCCCGTTGACATGGGTGAATCGGAGGACCTTCTCTCTGTTGAGGAGCTGGATCTGGTTCAGGGGTATATGGATCAACCCCTTCATGACTGGGTAACCCAGCGAGAAGGAAAAGGCCAGGATAAAGCCTGGTCGGAAGTTGACGCCATCGTTTCTTGTTCCTACCATGCAAATACATTCGTAAGGAGGGTACTGGACCACATGTCCATCCAGGATGAGCTGATTGGCGAGAACCCACCAACCTATGGTGATCACTTCGGCAGCATGGCCCGAGATCCAAGGCCCGAGAAGACCCCCAGAGCCGAAGACAAGTGGGGTAGCTACCCCTCAAGTAAGTTCAGTGGTCCAGTAGCCCGGCAAGACCAAGGGGGAGTCCAAAGAGTGCCCCAAGATCGAGGCATTGAGGGCCAGGTTGCAGCAGAAGTATGGGGACACCTCCTTCAGTGGAAAGCCTGTCTTGCCGCCACTGGTCCGTGCACCGTACGGTGAGGCCAAGATACGACTGGAGCCAGACCCCTGTGTGTACCTGCAACGGGAATTTGCCTTCAGGGGCGAGAGGAAAGAGGCCATTGAGAAGATTCTCAGGGAGTTGAACGACAACAGCTGGTTGGAGCCCTGTCACTCCGAGTGGGCCTCCCCCTGCTTCGTTGTCCCCAAGAAGGTGGCCGGGAACAGCCGGGGAGTGGCGTCTGGTGGTTGACTGCCGCGGCCCGAACGCTCAAACGCAGCATGACAGCTATACACTGCCCTTCATTGAGAACATGCTGCAGAAGTAATTCTTGCGGCGGATCTTCACGGGGATCGACCTGAATCATGGTTATCACAGATGCTTCTTGCTGATGATTCCCGTGCCTGCACAGCCCTGAGCAAGCAAGTGGGACCACTCCAGTGGAAGGTGATGCCCATGGGCGTTACTAACAGCAATGCGGGTTTCCGGAGAATGCTGGAGGACTCCTGGCGGAAGGCCAGAGGCAGACATGGACTCCCTGGGAGAAGAAGGTGTATGCCATTGTCATCCCTCTCAATGGGCCGGGTACATAGCCCTGCCTCCCGTCACGGTCTGCACAGACCATTACAGTCTGCAGTCGTGGCACAAAGAGCACGTGAACACCCCCTCAGGACCAGCTTCCAGTAGACCTCTTTTTGATGGAGGAGACTGAGGTTTTACTCATAGATTTTGTTGTGTTTCTACGTTAGCACACATACGATACAGTCAGCTGAAATTATCTTGATGCTGAGCACGGAGTAGGTAAGTAAGTAAGTAAAGGCGGCCTCATCTGACATCCCCTTGTTTGTTTTACATGGTGGCCGCCTCTGGCGAGAGGCGGAGCCCTCCACTGTCTGTTCCCCTGGCAACCCGGGTCTCACCTCATGGCCGAGAACTTGTACCAGGTTCTCTTGGGGCATAATCGGCGCTAGGTTTCCTGCAGTTGCTGCCCTCACGGTCTCAGCTCCTTCCGGTCCCCCGTCGAAGGATCCTCCGGCCTTCCCCCCCCAGCACAGCCTTGGGGGAGCCTGCAGGCTGGTTTCCTGTGGATAGCCGTCGCGGAGAGGGCAGCATTGCTCTCAACCACATTCCACCACTCCCCATCACTCACGGGCTTGAGTACCCACTTCGCTCCCGGATGCACTTGGTCTTTGTCCATCCGCGGCTGGAGGCCAGGGGGTGACCGTTTTGGCGTTCCCCCGGGGTTCGGCTCACGCGTGAACCTACCTGTACTCAGGCCATTGACCAAGGGGCCTCAGGGACAACCCCCACCCCTGCAGACACCTTACGGCCGTCCAGTGGTCCAGGGCATTTTCTCAACTTCCCGTGGTCAGGCTTCCCATGGTTGGCCCATAGTTCACCACTCCATGGCGACTGGTTTTCCAATCCGACACGGCTGTTGCTTGGCGCTTTCTGTCGCCCCATATTCGGTGCTCCGATTTGTTCGCAACCCTGCGATGTCCCGTTCCCCTCTGCCACTTCCTTCAGCGGCGCAGTCTCTGTGTCCTGATCCCAATGGTCTGTTGTGCGGCCCTTGCCGCACCCATTTCCTGGTCGCGTTGCCTCATCCCATCCCTTGTCCCGTGTTTCTATCACATCGGGCCGCCAGAACGCGTGGCACGTGGCCTCCCAACAGTGGACCATTTTGTGCTCCTTGCATGGGTCGCTCCCATCCCATACGCCTTTCCCGCGCACGTGCTGGGGTCTCCTGATGATCCATTTTGGGGCATCTGGCCACACTTTCCATGTCACGGCCCTATTAGCCTACCTGTGAAATAGCAAGAGAACACAGCGCCTCTTAGCGGGTCTGGCCCAGCAGGGACGCCACTACACGTAGCTCTGCTAGGGCTCGGAGGAGAGGTGTGTCCTGTATGCGTGCACCGCCTGTGGTGTAGCCAGCCTTGACGTCGTTGTTCAGACCTCGCCATCCCTGGGAGAAGGCCCTTCTGATGTTCCTCCCTCGCTATTCCTGGCTGAGGATCCCTCTTTCTTATGTCCCCGCCATACCTAGCTCGGGCGTATTGCTGTGTGTGTGATTTTTGCCTTTGGTTTTGCAACGTTGGCGGCCCTAGTGATCCACCTGTGTTTGGGCACGAGTACACAGCGTTTTCCTCTCTTTTGAGACTGTGGCCTAGCAGGGACCCACTAAACGTACCCCTGCTTGGCCTCGGAGGGATGGAGTGCTCTGTATAGGTGCTCTTGCTCCTCCAGGCGTTCAGCCCGGGATGAGCCAGTCCCCGGCGCCAGGCCGCCACTTGTCTTTGTATGAACCAGCCAGGATTGCGGCGCCTCCTGCTGCTTGATACGCCTCGGATGATCCAATCCGGGGCGTCAGGTCTCATTTCACTCAATGATGCTATCATCGTGTTTTGGCCGCTCCTTCTTGTTTTGCCCCGGATGATCCAGTCAGGGGCACTCCATGGTGTTGTCATCGTATCACTGCATCAACAAGGCTCCTCCTTGTCGCTGCTTCCCTGCTTCCCCACTGCCTCGTCCTCTTGGCTGCTGCTCCGCATCACAACGGCCTCGTTTAAATGTCAAAATCACTGCATCACCACGGCCTTGTCCTCATGGCTGCATCTCTGCATGACCGCAGCCTCATCCATAGGTCTGCTTGCCTGCGTCACCACGTCCCGTCTTCATCCATGCTGCACGCGTCCCCTCCGCCTCGTCCTCATCATTGTATCACTGCATCTCCATGGCGTGGTCTTTTGCGCTTTGTTCAGACATGACTCCATCGCTGCACCACTTCGGTCTCGGCCTCCTGTCTCCTTCGCTTCTGGCCGCCCCTTTCCCCCGGACACTCCAGTCCGGGGGTGGAGGCTCCTTCTGCTTGATCCGCCCCCAACTATCCTGCCCAAGGCGCCCGGCCACCCTTACCCGGATGATCAAGTCTCCAGCGTTGTGGCCGGTCCCTCTTGTTCTGCCCGGGATGATCCAGTCCCGGGCGTCAGCCGCCACTCATCCCTGGATGCTCCAATCGGGGGGGGGGGCGGCGGCTCCTACTGCTTATTCCACCCTGGATGATCCAGTCCTGGGCGACAGTTCTCATTCCAACGGATGTTGCTGTCGTTTTGTTTTGTACGCTCCTTCTTGTTTTGCCCCGGGTGATCCAGTCCAGGGCTCCCCATGGTCTGGTCCCCGCATCGCTGCCTCATAACGGCCCCGTCCAGATCTCTTCATCTCTGCATCGGCGCGGGCTCCTCCTCTTCGCTGCGGCAGTGCTTCACTGTAGTCTCGTCCTCATGGCTGTTGCTCCGCTTCAGCACGCCCTCCTCCACTTGTTTGCCTCAGTGCTTCACCACAGCCCTCCTCATTGTTTCCCTGAAACTCCTCAGCCTCGTCCTCATCTCCGCTTCTCTGCATCACCACAGCCTTGTCCTCTTGGCTACATCTCTACACCACGGTGGCCTCATCCTTAGGACTGCTTTTCTGCTTCACCACCGCGTGGTCGGAATCAATGCTGCACTGCATTACCTCGGCCTCGTCCTCATCACTGTATCAGTGCATCTCCATGGCGTAGTCCTTTGCGCTGCATCCCGAAATGACTCCATCGCTGCACCACTTCGGCCTCAGCCTCATGTGTCCTTCGCCTCTGGTCGCCCCTTTCCCCCGGACTCTCCAGTCCGGGGGGTGGGGGCTCCTCCTGCTTGTTCCGCCCCGGACTATCCTGCCCCGGGCGTCTGGCGACCATTCCCCGGATGATCATTTCTTCGGATTTGTGGCAGCTCCTTCTTGTCCTGCCCCAGATGATTCTGTCCGGGGCGTCAGCCGCCACTTGTCCCCGGATCATGCAGTTTCTGGGGGCGGCGGCTCCTGCTGCTTGTTCCGCCCCAGATTATGCAGTCAGGGGCGGCAGTTCTCATTCCAACGGACGTTGCGGTCGTTTTGTTTTGGCTACACCTTCTTGTTCATCGGTCATATGCGAGACTAGGCCTGTAAGATTCCGTCTATCGAGCCTCATTCCCGCATTTATTCTTTACGTGTCCACAGACAGTGCCGCTGATTTGGTCAACAAAGTGCAGAATCAGCTGAACCACGTCTTAACACATAGTTTAAAGCCCGAACATTCTGGTGATTGCGATCAGCAGGCCAACTGGCCAAACCGTGGAATTCCCCTTTGGGATCGGGAGAAGAAGTACGGTGCGGATGCGTGCGAACTGAAGGAAGAAGAAATTGTTCAGAAGGGTCAAGCAGGAGCCGCGCAGGCCCCTGCAGCAAAGTGGAAGTTGACTGGTGAGGAACCTGCCCCAAAGAGGAAGACTGCTTCTAAGCCCTAGGCAGCAGAATGGGTCACCAGTGAAGATACCAACGAGGGCGATGGAGATGAAGAGGAGGAGGACGAAAATGAAGAGGAGGAGAAACCACAAATCCCCGGAGGCAAGACAGCAAAGAAGGCGGCAGCAAGACCAGGGACCGAGGAGAGCTAGGCCATAGCTCCATTCAAGCAGCCAGCGCGTCAGTCCGGACCAAGTGAACAACCTGCAAAGCCGACTCGAAAGGTCAAGACGTCCGTGTCTAAATTTTCCGGTGCTAGGTTATCGACCGCTCCGAGGAAAAAGTACTTTCTTTGTTTTTTTGTGATATATTATGTGCAAGGGCTCCCACTAGACATTTTTTTTCGACGACAGTTTTGCTGTCACTTTGCGTGGTATGTTTCCTGATGTGAATGCATCTGCCTGTGATGTTGTGTTGCTTGTTGCGCGAGGACTCGCGCAAAGATAGATGTCAAATAAACGGTTTTTGTAGTGCTGCGTGCACAATAAATTTCAAAAACTGTCCACAGAAGCAATTAACAGTAGATGGGCATTTTCACAACAAAGCAGAATTGTTTCAAAAAGATAAACGTCGTGGTGTTCCAGAACCGGCAGTGGACGTTGGCTGTAATGAATAAATTGTTCCTGCATTCGGTTTTGTCAAAAACAAACCAAAACAGTCAGAGTAATCATTTTGGCGAGATTCTGAGACTCCCTATGCTTGGGCTACCCAAAGGACTCTTTTTCCCGGGTGCCGCCGTCAGGCGCTTTTTGACTTGTTTTGACCACGCAACCTGAGCCGCCTAAGGACCTGAGATTCCTGGAAAAGAGCGTGATTTGAATACAATGAAGCAGCTATATAGCCTCCAGGCTTTTGAAGGCATCATGAGCTGATGCATCTTTGCTTGCATCCGGTTGTTCTGCAACATTAACAGAACTGGTTACACATCCCCTCTCGATTATATATATATATATATATATATATATATGGACGGGTGCCACGTGGACGGGTGCCATCTACGGCACAGTCCCGGAGGCAGAGATCATCGGCGCAGCGGCATACCTGTTGCACACGCCCCCGTCAGCGTGCACGGTGCACGTGGTGGATGCGTCCATCATAGGAGCGCATCTCCGCAGGGCGCAGGAGGCCCTGTACCGTGGCATCAAGGGGCCGACAGCACATCTGGTCAGCCAGCACGCACTGAGCTGGATAGTGGAGGGGCGGCGGCGGCTGCCACGCCGAGTTGAAGGGGCCGCACCACTGGGTGGTGAGGCAGAGCTCGCACTTGGCGGCGGTCGCGCTCGAGGCGCCGGACTCTGCCGCGGCCCGTGCAATGGCCCCGCCAGTCCATCTCGTCCTACCAAAGGAGCACACCATCCTCTTGGTGCCGGCGGATAATGGAGGGCTCGAGGCGCGTGTGCCATCCATGCAAGCCCTTCAGCAAGTCCGGGAAATGGAGTGGCGTTCGCTAGCGGCACGCACCAGGGCGCACACACCACTGGCTGGCGCCTGCGGGGCGGTGCCCCTGGGAGCTATACAACACGGCCCAACGCACAGAAATATGCTGCGGGCACGTGACGGTCGCTTGTCCACAATGCAGGTCATGCTACGCTGGAGACAGAAGCTCACGTGTATGGCAATACCGGCCCACCCCTGTATCTTCTGTGGGGGGCCGGAGGAGGACGTTGGCCACATGTGCCTGCTGTGTGCGCGGGACGAGGAGGTGGCAGGGTTCCTGTGCAGGTGTGTGGAGGAGTTCACAGCGGAGCATCCCCTGACAGACAGGGCGGTGGAGTTCGTGGCTTGGAGGGAGCACGGCTGCAGGTGGACTGAATCCCTGATGGCGGGTGTCGTCCCCGGGGACCTGAAGAGGCTGTTCGCTGCGGTGCGAGCGGCGTCGTCCCGGGGCCCTGCCAAGGCCAGGCTCTTTATGGAGGACATGGTCCAGATTGGGGAAGATGTGCATGCCCGCAGGACTCATCGGCTCACCCAGATCATGCAGCTACCGATGCAAGATCGATAGGAGGGCGGTATACGCGTTTCTATGAGGTGACACACCCTTCTGCCCGCTGGCAGGGAGGATTCAACGGCGTCCGCCCTGGAACCCGTTTGCCGGCCTCCCCGGCGACGTGCTGCCAACCTTTCAGAGGGCACCGCTGCAGGAACTGCTGGTGCCACGGTCCTGCATCGCGCACGAAGAGGCCATGTCCTTGGTCCCTCACTGGATGGTCGCGGTGGCGCAGGCCCTCAGCCAGTGGATCGGTTCCTGGGTGGCACGGAACATCACGGCATTCAGGGAGTGGTCCCGCGTGGTGTCGGCGCAATCGTGGGCCCTGGTGCGTGGTACCATGGTGAGTAGACCTGACGGCCAGAGTGATCCCTGGCTCCAGGTGTATGCCAACCATGCAGCCGGGGGGAACATCATGGGCTGGCCTCGCGAGGTGCTACCGGTCCTTCAGCAACCTCTGTGCAGTCTCCGGATCCCGGCGCTGGCTGTCGTACTTGACGTGGGAACGTTGTGGCTGTATGACCGGCAGCTGCGACGAGCCATACCAGCGGTCACGGAGCGGCGGTCCATGGCAGTGTTAGTGGGCTCCAAACAGCTGGCACGGATACAGGGCAACGACGCGCAAGGCCACGACACGGAGGCCATGTTCTCTCTGCCAGAGGGGGACGACCACGTGGCTGCCGATGCCCGTCACACCCTTGACACCCTGGGCCTCGCGGCGGTCATTGAGGCTCGGGCGGGAGGACAACGCTTGGTTCTAGAATCCGCCAGGGGCCCGGGGCAAGACCGGGTTGATGTCATCGAGGAGGTCTTACGGGACTACGGTTGGGAGCTCCTGGCCCATGGCACACACAGCCCCAAAGTTGCGCGGTGGCCCCGGCTGATTGCGGGCCTGCCGGTGCTGCCTGACAGGCGACTGATACTCCGCCCCGTGTCCACGTCGGAGGAAGCGAGGCGCAGCCTACTCAGTTGTGCCACAGCACGCACGCTGGTGGGTGCTTTGCTCGGACTCCAGGACGCGTGCTGCGATGTATGGCAGGACCTGTGGTCGCATTGTTGTGATAGTAGCTGCGTTCCGTCGCGGTCTGTGCTTCCGCAGCGATGCCACCGGTGCGGAGAGACGGCGTCAGTTTGGGTTCATCAATGTGCCTCCGTCCCAGTATGCGGGACATGTAAGGAGCGTGCCGATAGGAGGTGGGCTAGGGCAAGGTGGGCACTGCCGCACTCTGAACAGATCTCCTCAAGTGCCTGGAAGACAATCCAGAGTGACCTGAAGAGCGTCCAGGTGGAAGGGGTGAGACGCCCTGATGCGCTGTCGGCAGCCCTGCCCCTGCTGCTATGGTGGGCGGCTCTGGAGGGCGACTCGCGGATACTCTGGTTGTGGCATCACGGAGGAAATGGTGACGGCGTGGTGGGGGCCGGGGGTGATGCAGATTGATGGGGTTAGGAATTGTGGGTGCACCTGCTACCGCCCCTACGCTGGACGCGGCGGAGGGGGTAGTGCCTGAGAAGTAGTGCCCTCATGGCTTGATTGTGCGGTACTGGCAGGCGGTGTATGACGGCCAACGCGATGTGACAGGTCGTGCCGGCCTGATGGTGAGCCGTACTGCCCCCGTGCATGAGGGTTGGACAGGGATGCTTCACCTGCCTGCCGCGGGTGGCCGCATACAACAGTGAGGTGTCATGCGTTGTTCTGACCAGGGTAATAAGGCCCAGACCCCTGTAGGGTATTCCCATGGCACCGGGGTCTCCACTGGCGGCCTGGCAACGGCAGTATTGGGAGTGGTTGCTCGGGATACACTGGGGGTGCACAGACTGGTCTGGGGGCGGGCGACATCGTTGCCGGCGCTACGGTGCACGCGTTGCGACGCCCCCTGGGAGTGTTACACGGGGTTGCGGGGACAGCCTGCAGGCCCCGGGAGCGGCAACGAAGTGGTGATGTGTGCATAGAGGGATGTGACGGCGAGGTTGTCAGGTGGACTGTATGGCGGGCGTTCCTGAGACAGCGTGGCAGCCTGGGAGGAGCACTCACGAGGGGCACGCGGAGTTCAAGGTGACGGTGTACTGGCGTCTTGGGGGTATACGCGGCGGTACTGGGGTCCGTACGGTGGGGGTACGTGGTGGTACTGGGGAACCATACAGTGGGGGAGCTGCGGAAAATGCATGGCGGTACTGGGGTGTCCCCTGACCCCTCTAACAACTCAGGGGGCGCATAGGGGCATCCCTTGGCCCCGTTAACAAACTAGAGGGACCGTGCCTGCGGGCATGTACATAGTCTAACCTCTGACCATGGCCTTGCGGTTGCTGTGGTGCGTGTGGTGGTGGCTCGCAGGTGGCATCAGCGTGGCAACAGCGGTACTGCGCGGCGTCGTAGCGCAGACTATGCGGTCGCCTCACCATTTGTAACGACTTACCCCTGGGGGGCGCCAGTCTGGTGGGCTAGAGGCGGGGAGAGAGGAGGAGCAGCATGCTGAGTGGTCCGGGGGGTGACGCGCGGGCCAATGCCATGAGTAGGCTCGACACGTCGTCGGTGGGGGCCGAACCTGCGGCCTGGCCGCTGCTGTGGCGGAAGAAGCGCAACCACGGGAGCTGGCCAATCAGTGCAGGTAAGGGTCAAGGGTAGGCGCCGGGGCAACGTATGTGGGCCAGATGAGGTGCACCTGGTTACCACAGCCCGGGGCGAGCCTCTGGTGGGTACCCCTACAGGGGGTCGATAATCAAGCTACGGCACCCACCAGCCCGAATCCCAGCCAGCGATATTCACGGGTTGCGCCACTCCCGTTGCGTAGCGGCCAGTGTCCCCCCCTGTAGACCGTCAGGTTCTATTATACGTGGGTAAGAAGATGCCGCGAAGCTAATTGGGTTCTGGCCCCTGACAAGGAGTGCCGGCACAGTATATATATCTGGGGTGTGGGTGCTGCTCAGGGCCACGGGGACGTGGATTTGATACCGTGTTTATATACTATACTAAGGGACCTGATGCTGTGGGTCGGCAGCGTACATTGTGGGGACACCCGGGCGATGAAGGCTGAGGGCCAGGCTAGGCTGGAGCCTCCCAGAAATCCTGGCTGTGCATAAAAGGGATATTGCGTGCTGGCAGTGGGATATGAGGAGTCAGGGGTGGTGGGTATTTACGAGTACGCAACTGACAGTGGATTACATGGGGTCAGGGGTACTTGACGTCTCCACGATGGCGGGGGTACGCAAACAACGGAGAGTCCGCTCTTGCTTCGCCGCATGCGTGCTGCTTTGTGCCTTGGTTGCCGCTTTGCGCCGGACGGAGAAGCCTTTGCTTTCTGCTTGTTGCGATGCTGCTGCATTGCTGTGCCTTGCCCCCTTACCCCTGGCGAACATAGGGGCCAGCGTCCGTCGCCGTTGCTAATGCTAACGCTTTGCAGTCGTCACTGCCCCCAAAGCCTCGTTGACCGGTATCCCCGGTCCTCCGGGTCCTCCGTTATGCTGTGGGTTTCCTCAGGCAGCCCTGGGACCGGCAAGATCGAGCGAGGCAGGAACCACCTGTCCGCGCGAGATGCCCGGTAACTCCAGTAGACAGCATGATAAGTGGTTATGACTATGACTATGACTATATATATATATATATATATATATTGGGGCCAGCTCTCGATGGCTTACATCTGTTTGTTGTTCAATAACAGACGTCATGTACAATCCACTCATCTCTGACCTCCCCAATGTGCATGATGTCTTATGACCTTTACCTGAATTTGCACCACCGAGTGCTTGTATTCCTGCACGTTCTTTTTATGGAAGAGACTGCATTTTTACTCATAGATTTATCTGTGTTTATGAGTTAACACACATACGATACATTCAGCCGAAAATATTCTGATGCCAAGCACCGACACCATGAATACCTCATCAGCTGGCTATGGGTCCAATTTGCATTTTCAGTAGATATATTTCCTGATGATTTGATGGACCAATGCAGGTTGGTGCCTGAGGTGAATTCAGCATGTTTGATTGAATGTGCCATCTTCATTTGATGCTTGATGCCATGCACTGGATTTTCTCCTTTCTTTTTTTGCATTGAGTCTCCTGGCCATCTTTGGCAGGGAGCTTGAAGCTGCAACAGCAGCACCACCACCACCAGTAGGCAGCGCTGCATTTTCTTGATGCACTAGGTTGGGCTTCCCAGTTTCTGGGGAGGGTGCTGCTATCGTTCAACAGTCATTATTGGAATGTGCTTGTTGTTTGTGTTTGAGGAGGGGACGGGTGTCAGCAGGGAGGGTTTATTGTGATAGAATATTTGGTTGCAGTTTACCTCAAATTCAGGCTTCTGCTGTTTTAACCAAAATGTGCTGTGTGTGGCGGTGTGCATCCCTAGGTCTGTTCTTGTTTTTTGTCATAACAGTATTGAAAAACTACCTTTTTCCCAATATCCGGCAGTTGCCGGTTCAACTGGTAACCTGGGGATTCATGTGACACAGAAATTGCTATGAGACCTATAAACCTATGAACACCAACCACCGACATACTCATTTATTTGACTTGGACTTGGTTGGACGTGTTTGATGACAAAGCCACATTTTGTGATTTGCGACCCAGCATTCACCACAATATAGGCCAAAATGAATGAATGTTCAGGTAACGTGAGCCCCTCATGAGACAAGGTTGGCGACACTTTGGAACAATGCTTGTGAACACCAGTCATGAGGATATGTAATGCTTTTGCTTGGACTGGATGAGTGGTGGTTGATGACAAAGCTACATTCTGTAATTTGTCACCAAACATGCACCATAATATTGTCCCAAATGCATGCAGGTTCGAGTAATGTGGGCCGTTCGTGAATCCCGTTGGGCATAATCCTTGGCACCATGCTTGTGAACATTAGTGATCAACATATCTAATGGTTTTGCGTGGATTTGAATAAAGCTGGTTGATGACAAAGCCAGTTGTGGGATCTTTGACCCAAAATGCACGGCAATGTAGGCCAAAACGCATGAAGGTTGGGTTATTTGAGCCGTTATAGACACAAGGTTCGCAACGCCTTTGCACCAATGCTTGTGCACATTCCACTAGAGCATTTTCGATGCTTCAACTTGGATTTGAATGAAGGTGTTTGATAACAAAGCAGCATATTGTGATTTGTGACGCAGCATGCGCCAGAATATAGGCCAAAATGCATGAATGCTCAGGCAACGTGAGCCCTTCATGAGACAAGGTGGGCGACACTTTGGAACAATGCTTCTGAACAATAGTCAGGAACATGTTTAATGCTTTTGCTCCGACTTGGTGAAAGGTCGTTGATGCCAAAGCCACATTCTGTGATTTGTCAACCAACATGCACCACAATATAGGCCCAAATGCATGAAGGCTGGAGTAATGTGAGCCCTTCCTGAGTCAGGTTGGGCACAATCTTTGGCACCATGCTTGTGAACATTAGTGATGAACATATTTAATGGTTTCGCTTGGATTTGAATGAAGGTTTTTGATGACAAAGCCAATTGTGTGATCTTCGACCCAAAATGCACCACAATATAGGCCAAAACGCATGAAGGTTGGGTAATTTCAGCCGTTAGAGACACAAGGTTGGCAACGCCTTTGCACCAATGCTTGTGCACATTCCACCTGAACATGTTTGATGCGTTCACTTGGAATGGAATGAAGGACTTCGATGACGGAGCCACATTTTGTGATTCTTGACCCAGCATGTACCAGAATATGGGCAAAAATGCATGAATCTTCAGGTAACGTGAGCCCTTCATGAGACAAGGAGGGTGACACTTTGGAACAATGCTTTCAAACAATAGTCATGAAAGTATTTAATGCTTTCGCTTGGACTTGATCAAAGCTGGTTGATGACAAAGCCACATTCTGTGATTTGTCACCAAACATGCACCACAATATAGCCCCAAATGCATGAAGGTTGGAGTAATGTGAGCCGTACATGAGTCACGTTGGGCACAATCTTTGGCACCATGCTTGTGAGCATTAGTGATGAAAATATTTAATGAGGTTTGAGGTTGGAGGTTTGATTTTGCGGGTACTAGACGCCTTTCGGCCCCGGGGGGCCACCTGGTCGCGCCAGGTGATATCCTCCCCGCCGGGTGCTAGTGGGGGGCCCTCCAAGACGCACCTCCTGCCTGGTGGCGGAGTCCCCCGGGTTCATAGGGCTCGGAGCCCCGTCCTACCCCGGCTTCCCCGTTTTGCCACTCCCCGGTCAGTGCATCAATTCGCAGCCGTGGCTGCGGGCGCCTACCCACTGCGTCGCCCCCCTCATGCGTGGTCGCCCGGGGCGCCGGCGCCGCCGCGCCCGTGCTACTGGCTTGTCGCCAGTGGGACACCCTTGGGCTGGCGCGGAGGCTGCCTAGCCTAGGGGTTGGGGCGTGGCGCAGTGCGCCACTACTGCCTTGGCGGGTGCAGTGCCCCGTCCGTGTGTGCGCGGCGCTCGCGGCTGGTTCGGGGGGTCCGGGCCGGTACCTGGTGTTGTGTCTCTCCCGTTTTCCCCTTCCCGCCCCGCGTGTCCCGCGCTGCGTGTGGCGGGCCGTCCCGTCCGGGTGTCCCATACCCTCGCTCGCTGGTACGCCATTCCACGCGGTCTGTGCGTTCCGCGTGCTCCGTCCGGTTGCCTTTCTGGTAGTCCCTGCGTGCCCTTTGCGTGTGTGTGCGCTCGCGCTCCCGCGGCGTCCGCTCCCCCCCCCCCCCCGGGTGGTGTGGCGTGCGCACCTCGCGCGGTCCCGGCACTGGGCGCTGGTAGGGCTGTTCCACGTGGTCCATGCCCCTCCGCGTGTCCTGCCCCGGCCCCTTGCTCAATCTGGCGTACTTGGGGGGGGGGCGGTCCGGTCCTGGCTCCCCCCTACTTGGCTTGGGGTTGTGGGGGTGGCGGAAGGGCGTCCCCGGGGGGGGTGCCTTCTACTGTTGCGAGGGGCGCCTGGGGTCAGGCGCTCCCCCTCCCCCGACTGCCCGCCCACTGTGCGGGCTGTTGGGGTCCGCTATCCACGTGCTGTGGGCGCGGGCGTGCGGGTGTGGGGGCCCTACTCCGTCCCCTTGGCCTGCACGCCCTGTGGGGGCTGCGTGCCGCGGGGCTTGTCCGTGGAGTTCCTGTGCCGGGGGCAGGCTGGGATGGGGGGGGGGGGCGTGCGCCATGCCCCCCGTTTGCGCGGCTGGGGGGGGGCTGTAGGGCGGGGGGTCGCTCTGCCTCGTTCCGTCCCTCTGCCTTCCCTGGGCAGGCAACAAAGCGGGTGTCACTGGTGTCTTTCTGTCCATGGGGGGCGTGGCCCACCATACCACTCCGGTTCGTGCTTGCCCGCCTTCACTGGGCGCGATCTGTGCGGCGTCCTGGCGCGTTGGCGCGGGCTCGCTTGTTCTCCCCGGTTCCTGTGGGAGCCGACAGATGGGGCGGGGGGGCGGGCCCCGCTCCGGCTCCTCTCTCGGGCGGGGGGAGGGGGGGGCATCCCCCCTGCCTCGGGGGGTGGGAGCCGGGGCCCCCGCGGCTTGCGGGCCGGTCAGGGGGATCAGGGGGGGGGATGGGGGGCGCGCCGCGGCCTCCCTGCTCCCCCTCTGGGTGGCGGCCCGCGGTACCCAATCCTGGCCCCCCTCGTGCCGTCGGCGCACTCCCCTCGGGCGTGCGCGTGCGGTCGGGGTCGCGGGGCCGCCCCGGGGTGGGGGGGGATGAGGGGCGGCCTGTGGACCGCTCCCCAGGGGGCCTCTGCAGACCTGAACCCCCCCGATCTGCCCTCCCTGAGTGAGTTGTGGCCATGGGAGGGTCATGGGGGGCGTGGCCTCCATACTGTTCTGGTGCGCCGTCGTGCGCCGCCCCCAAGCTTGGTCCGCGCGTTGCTCCGGCGCCTTGGTGTGGGCTTGCCTGTCGGCCGTGACCCCCGCGGGAGCAGGCAGCTGGGGGCGCTGGGGCGCACGGTGTGCAGGTCCAGCCGCATCCCCCACCCGCGCGTCACGGTCCCTTCTGGGGGAGGGGGGGCGCCCCCTCGGCTCCGGGGGGGCGGAGGGTCGCTCCTGTGGCTCCCAAGCTGGGGGGGGGGAGCAGGGGGGGGGGGGGGCGCCCCCCCGCCCCCCCGCCCTGTCGGGCGTCGGCCTGCCATCCGTTGTCTCCGGCCTGCCCCCCCGGGGTATACTCGTGCCGTGGGGGTTGCCGGGCGGCCGCGGTCCGGTCGGCCGCCAACAGGTCAGTGTGGCGGGGAGGGGGGGGGGGAGGGGGGGGGGACCCCCCCGCCCTGGTTCGCGCCCCCGTCTTCCCCGGGCCGGCCTCTGAAAGGGCCGCTCTGTTTGCGCCGTCCTGGGCGCCGCCGGTCCGCCGTCGGCCGGCAGCGGGCAGGGCGTGCAGGTGCCTGCCTCAGCCGTGGTGCCCCCGCACCCCGGGTGCAGCGGCCTCTTCCGGGGGGATGCGAGGCCGCCGTTTCTTTGGTCTGCCTCTGTCCGCTCTTGGGCCTGAGAGGGAGGGGGGGGGGGGGAGTGGGGGGGCCCTCTGGTCCCCTGGCGCCGCGCCCCGCGAGCCGAGGGGGGGGCGGCATGGCGGTCCCGGCCCCGGGGGCCAGCCATCGGCTGGGGGGTCGCACCCTTCCCCCACCCCCGCCTACCTAGAGCCGGTCCCTCATGCAGGCCCTCGCTGGGGCCCCTCGTCCCCCCCGCTGTCGTTGCGCGGCGCTCGCCGACCGGGGGCGGCCGTGAGGGTTAGCGGTCAGCGGTTAGCGGGCTGCGGGGCAGTAGGTTCCCCCCCACGCTCGTTGTCTCCGCCCTCCCTCCCGCGGGAGGTGGCGCGCGCTCCTTCGTCACGCCGTACCGTGGGGGGGGCGTGGGTCGGGGGGCCCAGCTCCCCCCCCCACTTTCTCGCGTCCGCCGTCTGGGCCGTCACCTGCGCCGCCGCTGGTGTGGGGGCTGGGGCTGTGGCGGCGGCGGGTTGCGCCGGCGGTAGCGCCAGTGGGCGAGGGCGCTGCGCAAGGCCCGGGGGAGCCAGTTGTTGGCGTCCGCATCCGTGATGCGGAGTACGGCTCCCCCTTCCAGGAAGGCCGGCCACGTCGGCCCCATGTCGGGCCACGCCGCCCGGATCACTGACCTGAGGACCCTCTCCTGGTCCTCTGGGGCTGCCCACCCCCCCGGGGGTACCTCTTGGTTTCCTCCGTCCCTCCGGAGGAGCACGGCATCGAAGGGCCGGTTCCTCAACCCCCTGGTGGTCCCCTGGTTGGCCCAGCACAACCACCCGTACACCTCCCCCACCAGGGGGAGGGCCTCATCCCCCAGAGGGTCCGGGACCGTGCCCCAGTCCCGGTCCCAGGGCGAGGCCCCCTCTGCCCCTTGCGCCGGCTCCGCCCGCTGCCCCTGTGCCTGCGGCGCCGATGCCGCCCCCCCCCCCCCCCTGCCGAGGCCATCCGCGCCGGCTCCGCTCTCGGCGCGTGGGGGGGCTGGCTGGTGCTGGGGTCGTGGGGGTTGGGGGGAGATGAGCTCGCCGGCGCCAGGGTCGATGTTGTAGAGGTGGTGGTGGTGGTGGTGGTGGTGGTGGGTGTGGTGCGCCGGCATCTGTTGGATGCCGGGGGGGATGCACCTCACCGGCTGCACGTCTGGCTGCGGGGGCGCCCCGCCCCCCGCCCCCCTCCCTTCGGCCTGCCCTTCACCCTCGGGCTCCCATGCCCTGTCCCGTCTGTCCCCTGGGGCCCGTGGCGCCCTTGCCCTTGCACTTGGGCCCCCTTCCGCCCCCCTGCCTGTGCCGTGGGTCCCGCCCCCCGTCCCCCACGCCCGGGCCTGCCCGCTCGCACACCGTCCCTCGCCCCGCTCCCTGCACCTGGGTGTCCTGCCCGCGCCCCTGCGCGCCCTTTCCGTGCCCTGGCCCCTTCCCGGCCCCCTGCCCTGAGTCGCGCCGTCCGCTGCCTGCGCTCTGTCCCCCTCCGCTGCTGCGCCCTTGCTCCCTGCCGCGCGTGCCCTGGCCCCATCCTTGCGCGCGCTCCTGGGCACTTGCCCTGTTGCCTCCTGTCCCCCGCTCCGCGCCCCCGTGGCTGGCACGCAGCTCTGCCTGCGCGCCGTCTCCCCCTTCCTGGATCACGCGCCGGGCGTCCCGCTGTCTTAGCAGCTGCGGCAGCGTGACGCCTGGCGGCAAGCGCTCGGGCGCCAAGGGGCGGACGTGCCGCGTCCGCCCCGGGGGGAAGGGCTTGGGGGGGAAACGGCTTGGGGGGACTGGTGTGGGTGTGGGTGGGGTTGGCGTGGGCGCGGTACTTCGCGCTCTCTCTGCCCACTGCTGCTGCTGCAGCCGCCGCCGGCGAGGCGCCCGTGGCCCGTGCGGGGTCCTTCCCCCGCTTTTGCGGCGTGCTGGGGGCCGCGGCATGGCCGGCCGAGGCGGTGGCGCGGCTCGCCGGGGCCGCGGTTGCAACTACTCGCGCGCCCTCTCCGCTCCCCTCTGCGCCTGCGGCAGCCCTTGGCGATGCGCCCGGTTCCTGCGCCGGGGCTACCCCCCGTGTCGGCGGCGTGCCGGGGGCCGCGGTCGGGGCCTCGTCGTGGCTCGCTGGGGCTGCGGTCTCCGCTTCCCGCGCGTCTGGGGCCCCCTCCCGGGGCGGGGCGGCAGGGCTTGCTGCTTGGGCGGCGGGGGCGGTCACCTCAGCTTGGTCAGGCTTCACGGGCTGGCGGCGGCGGCCCGACCAGCACCGCCGCCTCCGCCAGCCTCCGCTCCTCGCGGTCCGCGAGGGCTCCCCCGTCCACTCCGGGGAGACGGGGGAGCGGGAGCGGGACCGGCGGTGGTTGCGGTCGTCCCGCTGGGGGGAGCCATCGGAGTCTGCCATCACTGTTATCTTGGTGGGCGTGCGTGGTGGCAGGTGCGCCCTTCCCACTACCTCCTGGTGCATCAGTGCTGTGCCGTGGGCAGTGCCGTGCGGTGCTCTGCGGGGGGGAGGGGGGGAGGGGGTGGGGGGCCGGCTGTGGCGTCATCCCCGCACGGGCGGGGGCCGGCGGCCATCCATCGGCATTGGGAGGGGGGGGGGGGGACCCACGCGGCCCACGCGTCGCGCCACAGCCCCCAGTCTAGGGCGGGGCCCAGGGCCCTGGGCCCCCGGGGGTCGTCGGGTGGTGCCGGGGGGAGCCGCACTAGGTGGACCCCTGTAACGGCGGTGACCTCCTGTGTTCGCAGGAAGGTGTGTAGCCCGACCCGCGCCGCGGGCGCCGGGAGGGGGGGGCAGGGTACGGGTGCTGCCGCATAGAGGTTGGTGGGGGTGAACCCCAGGAACCGTTCCGGGTACCCGCGGGTCGCGACGATGAGGAGGAGCAGGGGGGTGCCAGGGCACTCTTGCCAGAGGACCTGCCCCCTGTGGTGGGCACCCCTGGTTCTGGAGAGGGGGGGGGACAGGTCTGGGTTGGCCCAGCCGCGGGGCACCAGGTGGGCTCCCTGGGGAACGCCTCGCTTACGATGGCGTACGGGGGGGTTGGCCTGGTGCCGTCGTACACCAGGTTGGTCGGCCGGGGGCCGGCGGGCGCCTTGTCCGCGCCTTCCACGAACACCGTGATTCCGCCCACCTCCAGGTCCTCGTCCGGTGGGTGTAGATGGTGGAGCGCCGCATCCAGCTCGGACACTCCTCCCAGGTATGTGGCCCGCGCCTGGTTCAGGTACGGGGCCACGTCCCCGGGGTAGCGTGTCCTGAGGGCGAGCAGCAGGGCTAGGGCGCTGCTGCGGAGGGACCCGCTCCCGTCAGCTGCAGGGTATCCCCCATGGACAGGGGCCGGCCCGACCGGTTGGACTCGTGCCACTCCATCCAGTGCCCGTAGAGGGCCGCCTCCGGGCTGATGAGCCCGGGCTGGATGGCATTCACGATCCGGTGCATCGCCGGGAGCAGCGTAGGGGCCCCTGCTCCGTTCAGGGCGCGGACGGCCGGGAGGGCGGTCTCGTTGAGGAAAGCCTTCGCACTGCCCGTCAGGTCATGCCGTGCGGCAGCGTGCGCCTCGTGCGCCTTCGCCACCGCGTCCGCCACCAGGCCCCGGAGGGTCGCCTCCTGCGCTTTGCGGCGGGCCCTGGCGTGTCCCGGCCCATCCCCCCGTTAGCGTGGCATGGTACTGCGGGCTCTGCAAAGGGCGGCGGCGGGTGGAGGTCAGGGCGCGAACACGTGCGACAGGTGCGCAACAGATGTGGGGTCCCGCAGGTGCACGTGGATCCTCAGAAGGGCAGCGCCCGCGGGGCCCGCGCGTTCCCGTGAGGGGGCGTGTGCCCCCTTGATGCGCCTTTGCAGGGCCTCCTCCTCTGTGCGCCTGCGCGGGCCTGCGGGAGGTTTGGGCCAGGGGCACGCGGCCACCTGGGCGCACCGCGCGCACCCGTTGGCGCCTGTCGACGCTGCGGAGGACACCGTGTCACATTCCCCGCAGAGCCGGCAGGTGTGTGGGAGGTGGGAGGGCGGCGACCAAGGGTCGAGATGGCGGAGCCAGAGGTCGTCCCACCTCTGTCGGAGGGGGTCCCGGATCTCCAGCAGGCGGGCGCGGACGCGGCGCCGGTAGTCCCTGCTGAGCGTCTTCCGCTGGACCTCCCGCCACGTGTCGTCGGGGAGAATCCCGTGGTCGTGGAAGGCGGCGATGAGGTCATCCCACGCCGGGCGGGGGTGCCCTTTGGGGGGGGTTGCCATGTACACGTGGCGCCCGGTGAGGTGGCGCGTCAGCGCATCCCATTGGCACCTGTCCGCGGCGTCCCGGTGGAGGAGGGCCAGTAGGGTGCCGTCCGCGACTGCCTCCCATCCCATTCGCAGCCCTTCGCAGCCGTCCAGCTCCTGGCGCAGTGCGACTGCAATGTCCTTGGGGAGCATGAGGAGCAAGGGCCCCTGGGTGTCGCCCAGCCGGGACAGGGCGTCGTCGTATACCGGCCCCCCAGCTTTGAAGTGCGCCACGGCGAGCTGGGCGGCCCCGTCCTCTGGGGGCTGCCACCGGACGGTGGCCGCGGCGTGTCCCCATTTGCGTATCTCTGTAGCCCGGAGTACGTTGGCGGCGTGAAGGACGATGCGGGGGGGGACGGGTGTCCCGACGAGTGAGGACACATCCCCAGTCCATCCTGTTTGTGGCCCCGGGGCCGCTTGCAGCCATTCCCCCGTCGCCGCGTCCCACGGGTGGTCAGGTCCCGCCCCGCGGATCACGGTAGGTCTCGGCCGGGTGTCCGGCCCCCATCCCTCGAGCGGGATGGCGGCGTATCGTTGCGCAGGGGTCTCCGGGGCGCGCGTGATGGCGCATCACCGGCTCCACTCGCGCGCCCATTCCTCACCCACTATGCGTGCCTCCCACGCGGTCATGGAGCCGCGCCCGATGATCCACGGTGGGAAGAGGGCGTCTTGTAGGTGCTTCGTGAACCCCCCCGGCAGGTCCTGGTACGGGTGGGGGCCCTCTTGTGGCGGGCACTCCAGAGTGCCATTCACGACACGGAGGGAGGCTACGAAGTCCTTGTCAGGGCGCGGGGGAGTGGGGGGGGTGGTCGCCCTCCGCCGCGGTGAGCCATCAGTGCGCCCGGGCCGCCGCGCTTAGGGGCTCGCGGAGGAGTTGCTCCAGCCGGTGGATGCGAAGCTCCCATGCGAAGTCCCCCAGCCGGAGCATGTGGTGGAGGAAATCGTCCACAGAGGTCCCTCCTGGCGGGTCGTAGCGGGCTATGGCGCGGAGCTGCGCCTCCGCGTCCTCGGGCACCAGTCCGGAGCAGAAGACTTACGTCCAAGTGGCGCCTGCTGAGCGCCACGAGGCCACCCACAGGGCTTTGTCCCCGGGTGGGAGGTGACGGGCCACCTCGTGTACGGCCTGGCGGTGATGGGGCCACAGGAGCCGTGAGTGGGCGCACCCCACGTGCATGTGCACCGGGGTCTCCTCCCGGCGACCGCATAAGAGGCACGGTTGTGGGATGACGGCAACGCCAGAGAGCCGCTCCTTACGGACGCGGAGCCTGCGCTGCACCGGCGTGTGGCCGTCTCGGGCCCGCAGCGCCCGGCGGTTGGTGGCTGTCGCGCTGAGGTCCCGGGCATGGTCATAGGCTGTGGCGTCGGCTGCGCCGAAAGGTGTGTGTCCCCGGTGCGTCAGCGCATGGTCCGTCTGCGCCCGCTGCGGGACCTCGGCGAGCGCCCGCATCGCCGGGGGCCGTACATCGAGGTGGCCGTTACGGCCGGCGACAATGAGTTGGGCGTGGCCAGGGTCCGGGGGCGTGTTCTGCAGGACGGTATCCTGGGACGCCGCCCAGTCTGCCTTGTGCAGTAGGGCGTCACTGTGGTGCGAGGTGGCTCGGACGTACCACAACGGGTGCCCGGCGTGTTGCCCTCGCGCGCACAGGCCTTCCCGGAGCCACTTTAGGGGCATCTGGTTGACCACCTTCGCCGTGCCCACGGAAATTCCTGTGGTCCGCTCGCGATCTGCGTGCCGCAGGAGGTGGAGGATGACTTCAGCGTCCACCGTGTGGATCCATGGTCGGTGGGCACCGTATTGTAGGGGGAGGGAGGCGGCCACCCCCTCCCCGTCGGGCACCGTGCCCGAGATGGCCACCGCCCACGTGCGGGTGAGGTCGGCGGCGAGTGCGACGCTGGTGGCGTGTTTGCAGGGTCCGCCCCCGGACGCGTCGGAAGAGGTGTGGCGCCAGGCCTCGGGGATCCAGTAGTACCCGGTGGGGCTGAGCCAGCCCTCGTTGAGGTCGGCGGAGTGCCACCGGACGTCGAGGTGGCTGGGGGTCAGTTGGTCCACGCTCAGCGCCCTGGTGTCGCCTGGGCTGATCGCCGGGTTGTCGTGCAGCCGGACTTCTGCTCTGGCGATCGTGCTCTCCCAGGACCGAAGTGCCGTCACATGTTCCTTGACCCACGCCGGGCCTCCGCGCTGGTGCACCACCAGGTGTCCCGTGTCCTCCGGCTGGTCCTCCAGCGCGTGCACTGCCATGTGTGGGTCGTGCGGCACCCCCGTAGCTACCAGCAGGGCGGTGCCACGGGGGAGTCCAAGGGGTTTGGGCTGGCCCGCCCCCACCTGCACTATTACCCACTCAGCCCGGAGCTGCGCTTGCCCCGCCGCTTGGGTGCATTGGTCGTCCGTGGTCACCAACCACAACGGCGTCGGCGCGTGGGGCCGGGGGCGCAGGGGCTCGGGCCATGCCACATCCGCGTTAGGCTCTTGGTGCTCGCTTTCCGCGAGTACGCCGTGGAGGATGTACATGAGGGCTGCCGGCGGGTGGTACGCCGCCCCCCGCGTAGGGGGGGATAGGCCGCGCCGGCAGCGGTAGCCCCCGACGTGGAGGTGCAGGCCGTCCGGGGTCACCCGTGGGCCGGTGTGGGCGTCCTGCTTAGCCCTCCTGGGGTGGACGAGTCTCAGGCGGGGGTCCCGCGTGCCGGTGGTGTGGAAGAGGTGGACCAAGGCGTCGCGCCACCCGGGGTGGTTGGAGGGCTCCTGCTCGCGGCGGCAATAGTGGAGGTGTTCATTGGCTCATTGGTTGAGGCATTCTCGCACCGCTGTCGGCCACGGATCGTCCTTGTCGGGGAAGGGGTGGCGTGGCCCGTGGTGCCCATCCCACGGCGTTGTGTGCGGCACTGTCAGGTGGCATGTGTCGCGGTGTCGCAGCTTGGCGGTGCGCAGCGTGAGGATGTTGCCCGGCGGGGACTGTAGTTGGACATGGGCCGCCCTGGGGCACGCGATGGGGTACTACAGCCCCACTCCCAGGGCGGCCAGGGCCCGGGGTATGCGGTGGACCCAGTCAGCCCCCGCTAGAGTTGCGAACTCCGGGACGGGGTAGTGCACCTCGGGACATATTCCGTGCGCGCCGGCTATTTCCCAGAACATCTTGGTCACCTCGGCGCGCACGGAGGTTGAGCGGTGGTGGAGGAGTGTACCCACGAGGGCCACCGCTGCCTGCTGGCACCACGTTGGCACCCGTGTGAGCCCCAGGATCCGGTCATCCTGCAGGCTGTCCCGCGAGGCGTCGAAGGCATACCGCGCCTTGTCCTTCGCGACCTGGACCGTGATGTGGTCCAGGTGGCGTGCAGTGTCAGAGTCATCGGCGATGAAAGGGGCGATGTACTGTGTCAGCCCCCCGAGGATCGCCAGGATGATGTCCTGCACCACTTTGGGTGGCGCGAGCGTGTTGAGGCACCAGTGGTGCCCCGCGGCCAGGCGTAGCCGGTGCTTGCGCTGCAGGGAGAACTCCCCGTCCAGCTGCAGCTGGAGTCCCAGGTAGGGGACGGAGTGCTCCGCTGGTACCCAGTGCCATGGGTTTTCCATGTGGGGACAGAGGCGCAGCTGCAGGCCCGGGACCCCGTTCTCTGGTGGCCATGGCGCACTTGCGGGGGTTGAGCTCCATGCCCATCATCCCCAGGTACGCGGCTACCCCTTCCACGCCCTCGACAAAGTGCTGCAGCGTGTGGGCCACCACCAGCACGTCGTCGATGTAGGCCTGGATGAGGCCTTGCTCGGCCCCTCCTGGCGGGTGCAGGCGGTGCCCCTGCGCCCTGAGCAGGGGCTCCAGGAGGAGCGCCTACAGCAGGGGGCTCTCGGGGTTGCTCTGCCGGACGCCACGCAGCATGTGGACGGGCTGCGTTGGCCCGTGTGCGGTGAGGATGCGCAGCCTGGCGCACGTGTGGAGGAAGAGCAGGAGGTCGATGACCTCTGGCGGCACGGAGAGGTGGAGCAGGATGAGGTGGAGGGCGCCGTGCGGGGCGGTGTCGAAGGCCTTGCGGGCGTCTAAGGAGAAAACGTAGTTCGGCCTTCCCCGCAGGAGCTGCCGCTGCGCCATGAACAGTGGAGGGCCTGTGTTGGAGCCAGGGAGGATTCCTTGCTGCCAGTCACTGACCACACCGTGCCGTGTGAGCACTTCCCTGATGCGCTGGGTGAGGGGGCCCGTGAGCAGCTTCATGTCCAGCTGGCCCAGGGCTATGGGCCTGTAGTCGTCCAGTCTGGCGGAGCCCGGTACTTTCGGGCTGAGCCAGATGTGCGCGTTCCTCCAGTGCATCGGCGGCGGGGCGCCGCGGAGGATGGCCCGGTAGGAGTGGACCAGGAGCCACTAGACGGGTGCCGGGAGGGCCTTGATGAAACGGGCCTCCACGTGGTTGGTACCTGGGGCCTTGCCATCGGCCTTGTCCAGGGCGGACTGCAGGTCCTGCATGGAGTACTGCTGGATCTGTGTCCAGGCCCCTTCAGGGACGCGGTGGACATGGCGGCCGAGCACTGCCTGGAGGCCTGGGAGGTCCACCGGGCGTTTGTCATACAGTTCTCGCCAGAAGGCGCGAACTGCGAACATCACGTCGTGGGCTTCCGTGAGGAGCGTTTGGGTGTTAGGGACCTGCACGTTCGAGAGGCCTGACGGGCCCGGGGCCTCTACCTCTATGGCTCCCTGCACGGCCTTCCATCGCTGGGCGATGTCAGGCGTGGCGGCGCCAGAAGTCCTTGATGGCGCGCTTGCGGTCTGCCGCCAGGAGTGCGCGGAGTTGGCGAATGTCCTCCTCGAGGCCGGCTGCTTGCCTCTTCAGCTCCTCCTGTAGCTGGCCCTGTGTGGTGGGGCAGAACCCAGGCGATGCACCCCGCAGCTCCTCTGCGAGCCGGAGCGCCGCCTCGGTCCGGATGCCATGCCGTGCCGCGTACGCCTGATACGCCGCCGGCGCGCACGCTGCCAGGGTGTCATAGCGGAGGACCGCCGCCTGGTGCCGCTTTCCGCTCTCCGGGGGGTCCTCCTCCGCCGGGTCCGTCCCCGCCAGGGACGGCTGCCGGCGTCCCACCACACGCGCCAGGGCGTCATGCGTCGCGTGGAGGTGTTCGAACACCTTGTCCACCGCGGCCGCGGGCATGGACCCGTAGGCGTGCTGCTCTGCGGGACCCAGCCAGGGCGCCGGGGAGGGTTCATCCTGCGCGGCGCTGACCGCCGCCCACAGGCAGTTTTGGACGGGCGCAGCCTCGGTGTCGTACGGGAGGAGGCAATCCTCCGTGCCGCTGCGCTGAGGAGGCCCGGCAGGGCCAGGCGGACTGGGAGGTGGTCCGAGCTGATCACCTTGGGGTGTGCCATGCCGCGAGCCCAGACGCTTTCCCGCAGGGACCACGGCAGCAGGGGCTCGTTGACCAGGAAGGTGTCCACCCTGTGCCGGGACGGGTGGAGCGTTGGGGCCATGTCCTCCTCGCCGCCAGCTGTGGCCCTCCGGAAACCGCAGGCCTCCCAGCCCGCGCGGAAGTGCTCCGTGGCCGGGTTGGTGGTGGCATCCATGTACATGTTGGTTTCGCTGGCCCTAGGTCTGTTCTTGTTTTTCTGTCATAACAGTATTGGAAAACTACCTTTTTCCCAACATCCGGCAGTTGCCGGTTCAACTGGTAACCTGGGGATTCATGTGACACAGAATTTGCTATGAGACCTATAAACCTATGAACACCAACCACCGACATATTCATTTCTTTGACTTGGACTTGGTTGGACGTGTTTGATGACAAAGCCACATTTTGTGATTTGCGACCCAGCATTCACCATAATATAGGCCAAAATGAATGAATGTTCAGGTAACGTAAGCCCTTCATGAGACAAGGTTGGCGACACTTTGGAACAATACTTGTGAACACCAGTCATGAAGATATGTAATGCTTTTGCTTGGACTGGATGAGTGGTGGTTGATGACAAAGCTACATTCTGTAATTTGTCACCAAACATGCACCACAATATTGTCCCAAATACATGCAGGTTCGAGTAATGTGGGCCGTTCATGAATCACGTTGGGCATAATCCTTGGCACCATGCTTGTGAACATTAGTGATCAACATATCTAATGGTTTTGCTTGGATTTGAATAAAGCTGGTTGATGACAAAGCCAATTGTGGGATCTTTGCCCGAAAATTTACGGCAATGTAGGCCAAAACGCATGCAGGTCCGGTTATTTGAGCCGTTATAGACACAAGAGTCGCAACGCCTTTGCACCAATGCTTGCGCACATTCCACTAGAGCATTTTCGATGCTTCAACTTGGATTGAAATGAAGGTGGTTGATGCCAAAGCCACATTCTGTGATTTGTCACCCAACATGCACCACAATATAGGCCCAAATGCATGAAGGATCGAGTAATGTGAGCCGATCATGAGTCACCTTGGGCACAATCGTTGGCACCATGCTTGTGAACATTAGTGATGAACATATTTAATGGTTTTGCTCGGATTTGAATGAAGGCTTTTGATGACAAAGCCACATGTGTGATCTTTGACCAGAAATGCACCACAATATAGGCCAGAACGCATGAAGGTTGGGTAATTTCAGCGGTTATAGACACAAGGTTGGCAACGCCTTTGCACCAATGCTTGTGCACATTCCACCTGATCATTTTTGATGCGTTCACTTCGAATTGAATGATGGATTCCGATGACAGAGCCACATTTTGTGATTTGTGACCCAGCACGTACCAAAATATGGGCAAAAATGCATGAATCTTCAGGTAAAGTGAGCCCTTCATGAGACAAGGAGGGGGACACTTTGGAACAATGCTTTTAAACAATAGTCATGAAAATATTTAATGCTTTCGCTTTGACTTTATCAAAGGTTGTTGATGACAAAGCCACATTCTGTGATTTGTCACCAAACATGCACCATGATATAGCCCCAAATGCATGAAGGTTGGAGTAATGTGAGCCGTACATGAGTCACGTTGGGCACAATTTTTGGCACCATGCTTGTGAGCATTAGTGATGAAAATATTTAATGGTTTCACTTGGACCTGAAAGACGGTGTTTGATGACAAAGCTAATTGTGTGATCTGTGACCCGAAATTCACCACAATATAGACCAAAACGGAATAAGGTCGGGATAAAGTGAGCCGTTATAGACACAAGGTGGGCAACACCTTTGGGACAATTCTAATGCTTTAACTTGGATTTGAGTGAGAGCATTTGATGACAAAGCCACATTTCATGATTTGTGACCCAGTATGCACCAGAATATGGGCCAAAATGCATGAAGGTCGGAGTAATGTGAGCCCTTAAAGGCACAACGTTGGCAGCGCCTTTGCAACAATGCTTGTGCACATTCCGCCTGAACATTTGTGATGCGTTCACGTGGATTTGACGGAAAGATTTTGATGACAAAGGCACATTTTGTTATTCGTGACCCAGCATGCGCTACAATATAGGCAAAAATGCATGAATGTTCAGCTAACGTGACCCCTTAATGAGATAGGGTGGGCGACACTTTGGAACAATGCTTGCGAACAAAAGTCCTGAACATATTTAATGCTTTTGCCTGGACTGGATCGAAGGTGGTTGATTACAGAGCCACATTCTGTGATTCGTCACCCAACATGCATCACAATATAGGCCAAAATACATGAAGGCTGGAGTAATGTGAGCCGTTCATGAGTCACGTTGGGCGCAATCTTTGGTACCATGCTTCAGTGATGAACATATCCAATGGTTGTGCTTGGATTTGAACGAAGGTGTTCGATGACAAAGACAATTGTGTGATTTGTGAACTGAAATGCACCTCAATATAGGCCAAGGCTGTTATGGACACAAGGTTGGCGGTGCCTTTGAAACAATGCTTATGCACATTCCACCTGAACATTTTTCATGCTTTCACTTGGATTTGACCGAAGGATCTTGATGACGAAGCCACATTTTGTGATTTGTGACCCAGCAGGCACCATAATATAGGCCAAAATGCATGAATGTTCAGGTAACGTGAGCCCTTCATGAGACAAGGTGGGTGACACTTTGGAACAATGCTTGTGAACAGTAGTCATGAAAATATTTAATGCTTTCGCTCGGACTTGTTCAAAGGTGGTTGATGACAAAGCCACATTCCGTGATTTATCACCCAGCATGCACCACAATATTGCGACAAATGCATGAAGGTTGGAGTAATATGAGCCGTTCATGAATAAAGATGGGCACAATATTTGGGACCATGCTCGTGAGCATTAGTGATGAAAATATTTAATGGTTCCGCTTCCATTTAAATGAGGGTGTCTGATGACAAAGCCAATTGTCTGATCTGTGACCCGAAATGCACCACAATATAGGCCAAAACGTATGAGAGTCGGAGTAATGTGAGCCGTTATAGACACAAGGTAGGCAACGCCTTTGCACCCATGCTTGTGCACATTCGACTTGAGCATTTTTGATTCTTCAACTTCAAAATTTCAAATTTGAATGAACCTGTGTGATGATACATTTTGTGATTTGTGACCCAGCATGCACCACAATATAGGCCAAAATGCATGAATGCTCAGGTAACATGAGCCCTTCATGAGACAACGTGGGCGACACCTTGGAACAATGCTTCTGAACAATAGTCAGGACCATATTTAATCGTTTTGCTTGGAATTGATGAAAGTTAGTTGATGCCAAAGCACATTCTGTGATTTGTCACCGGACATGCACCACAATATAGGCCCAAATGCATGAAGGTGGGAGTAATGTGAACCCTTCCTGAGTCAAGTTCGGCACAATCTGTGGTAGCATGCTTGTGAACATTCCACCCGACCATTTTTGATGCGTTCACTTCGATTTGAACAAAGGATTTGGATGACAAAGCCACATTTTGTGATTTGTGACCCACCATGCTCCACAATATGGCCCTAAATGAATGAGGGCCTGAGTGATGTGAGCCATACATGAATCAAGCTGGGTACAATCTTTGGCACCATGCTTGTGAGCCATAGTGATGAAAATATTTAAGGGTTCAACTTTGATTTGAATGACGGTGTTTGATGACAAAGCCAATTGTGTGATCTGTGACCCAAAATGCACCACAATATAGGCCAAAGCGCATGAAGGTTGGGATAACGTGAGCCGTTATAGACACAAGGTGGGCAACACCTTTGCAACAGTTCTGATGCTCTCACTTTGATTTGAGTATGCACCAGAATATGGGACAAAACGCATGAAGGTCGGAGTAATGTGCGCCGTGATGGACACAACGTTGGCAATGCCTTTGCAACAATGCTTCTTCACATTGCACCTGAAGGTTTCTGATGCGTTCACTTGGATTTGAAAGAAGGACTTTGATGACAAGACTACATTTTGTGATTTGTGACCGAGCATGCACAACAATATAGGCAAACATGCATGAATGTTCAGGTAACGTGAGCCCTTCATGATACAAGGTGGGCGACACTTTGGAACAATGATTGCGAACAATAGTCCTGAACATATTCAATGCTTTCGCTTGGACCGGATCAAAGGTGGTTGATGACAGAGCCACATTCCGTGATTTGTCAACCAACATGCACCACAATATAGGCCAAATGCATGAAGGTTGGAGTAGTGTGAGCCGATCATGAGTCACCTTGGGCACAATCCTTGTTACCATGCTTCTGAAATTTAGTGATGAACATATCCAATGTTTTTGCTTGGATTTGAAGGAAGGTGTTCGATGACCAAGACAATTTTGGGATTTGTGACCTAAAATGCACCACAATATAGGCCAAAACGCATGAAGGTCGGGGTAGTGTGAGCCGTGATAGACACAGGGTTGGCAACGCCTTAGCAACAATGCTTATGCACATTCCATCTGAACATTTTTGATGCTTTCACTTGGATTTGAATGAAGGTGTTTGATGACAAAGCCACATTGTGTGATTTGTTACCAAGCATGGACCACATTATAGGCAAAAATGCATGAATGTTCAGGTAACGTGAGCCCCTCATGAGACAAGGTAAGCGAAACTTTGGAACAATGCATGTGGACACTAGTCATGAAGATATCTCATGCTTTCGCTCCGACTGGATCAAAGTTGGTTGATGACAAAGCCACATTCTGTGATTTGTCATCCAACATGCACCACAATGTTGCCTCAAATGCATGAAGGTTTGAGTCATATGAGCCGTTCATGAGTCAAGTTGGGAACAATACTTGGCACCATGCTTGTGAGCATTAGTGATGAAAATATTTCATGGTTTTGCTTGGATTTGAATGAAGGTGTTTGATGACAAAGCCAATTGTGTGATCTGTGACCTGATACGCGCCACTATATAGGCCAAAACGCATGAACGTCGGGGTAATGTGAACCCTTGTAGACACAAGGTGGGCAACGCCTTTGTGACAATGCTTGTGCACATTCCATCACAGCATTTCTGATGCGTTCAGTCCGGTTTGAATCAAGGTGTTTGATGACAAAGCCACATCTTGTGATTTGTGACCCAGCATTCACCGCAACAAAGGCCAAAATGCATGAATGTTCAGGTAACGTGGGCCCTTCATGAGATGGGGTGGGCGACACTTTGGAACAATGCATGTGACCAAGAGTCCTGAACATATTTTATACTTTCGCTTGGACTGCATCAAAGGTTGTTGATGACGAAGCCCCAGTCTGTGATTTGTCACCCAACATGCACTACAGTATAGGCCCTAATGCATGAATGTTTCGGTAATGTGAGCCGTTCATGAGTCACGTTGGGCACAATCTTTGGTACCATGCTGGTGATCATTAGTGAGGAACATATCTAATGATTTTGCTCCGATTTGAATGAAGCTAGTTGATGACAAAGCCACTGGGCGACACTTTGGACTAATGCTTGCAAACAGTAGTCATGAACAATCTAATGCTTTGCCTTGGACTTGATCAACAGTGAGTGATGACAAAACCCACATTCTGTGATTTGTCACCCAACATGCACCCCAATATAGGCCCAAATGCATGAAGGTTGGAGTTCTGTGAGCCGTTCATGAGTCAGATTCGGCACAAACCTTTGCACCATGCTTGTGAACATTAGTCATGAACCTTTTTTAATTGTTTTGCTTGGATTTGAATGAAGGTGTTCAATGTCAAAGCCAACTGTGTAATTTGTGACCCAGTATTCACCACAATATAGGCCAAAACCCATGAAGCTCGGAGTAATGTGAGCCGTTATTGACACAAGGTGGGCAACGCCTTTGCAGCAATGCTTTTGCAGATTCCACCCGAACATTTTTGATGCCTTCACATGGAAAGGATTGAAGCTGTTTGATGACAAAGCCACATTGTGTGGTTTTGTGACCCAACATGCACTACAATATAGGCCAAAATGCATGGAGGTTAAAGTACTTTGAGCCGTTTATGGGACAACGTGGGCCAATCAGTTGCAACAATGCTTGTGAACATTAGTGGCCAACATTTGTAATGCTTACACTTGGAGTTGATCGAAGGTGTTTGATGACAAAGCAACATTGTGTGACTCTTGACGCAACATCCACCAATGTAACCAATATACTCCAGAGTGCAGCACGGTTGGAGTGTAGTAAGCTGTTCAAGAGATGAGAAAATTGCAATTCAATGTTGCGGTAGCAAGAAATAAAACAATTTCAACACAAATAGCACACGGAATAGTAACCTGTGCCGAAGTTGTAAACTTTTAGTTGCTTAACCTTTTTTGTGCCAAACTTGGGAACTGTCACGCGGAGGAGAATAGGTATATGACGCACCAGGGTGAGGTTGCGGCGGAGGGGAAAATGTCCCTAGTCGTGTTGGTCTCCCTGCAGCACGTCACGGACATGCTGCAGCAGCAGAGGCCGTAAGCCCCCGGAGCGTGGGAAGAGCATGCCCAGTGGTGCCTGCGTGTGGGGCGCCTAACGCACATCCATGCCGTTGGCCTGTGTACAGGCGGGAGAGGGGGGCCTGGACTGAATTATGGTCGACGCGAGCAGGCTAGTGAGACACCAATCCAGAGGTCCTGCCTGCGGGCGTCCCAAACAGGCCTGACCATGCGGGCCACATCTGATGGGTCGGCATCAACGCCCCGACCCTCCGGCGAACCAGCCGAGATGTGGCCTGGCCTGGCGACCACACTGAGCAACGCCCCCCGCAGTGATCCAGCCAGGGATGCCGCCAAACAGCGCCAGCGAGCAACACCCCAGGCCCCAACCAGAAGAAGCCGCACAAACCAGTAGCCGTTGGATGCCAACGCACATGCCTACAAGCACTCTCCACGCCCAACGGCGCCTAATGTTCGGAGCCTAATCCGGCTTACCGAAGCAGAAGGGGAGCAACGAGCCACGCCCGAAGCACTCAATTCCGCCTAACCTGCCAAAACCAACTGACCCGCAAGTCACGCGCACAAGCCCCACCCGAAGCTTAACAGGAACAGCAGCGGCTGGATGCCAATGCACAGGCCGACGAACACTAACCACGCTCAAAAGCATCTAACGCTCCGAGCCTAACCCAGCTCAGCGAGACAGAAATGTAACCGGACCCATACCAAAAGCAGTTCAAACCGGATAACCCGCCAAAACCACCCGACGCATGAGTGACGCCCACAAGCCTCACCCTGACATGGACCGAGACGCACATTAACCCACGACCGTGTACATTATGACACGCCAGCCGCACCCTTGGGGCGCGACCACCGGGAAGACACCAGCAACGCAGACCACAAACAGGAACACAGCACTGCTCAACCGCTGCTCCGACTGCCCATGTCTGTGCCTGTAGTGTTCAGGCTTCGGTTTCTCCTTTTCCTCTCTTTTCAAAAAAACAAAGCAGAAAGCAAGAAACAGGCAACACTCAAAAAGGAAGAAAAAGAAAAAAGAAAAGGGGGGCGAGTCGAACGATGCCACCAACACCACGCGCGTACCGCAAACAGCCCGCACACCAGTGAACAAGCGGCAAGTGGCCATGAACACCGTGCACAGAACACACACGAGGCGCACATTGGTGAAAAAGGGGCCCTGGACACCAGACGCACGTACGGACCTAGGGCGGCAGAGGGACAGGGTGTAATGAACCACACCCCAAGGGTGCGACGCACTGGAGCGACGCAGCCAGTCCACGGGGCCAGTAGCAGAAGCGGTACTCCAAGGCCGCTGGTCCGAGCCTGGGTAGGCTGCATCAGGGGCCATTGCAAATGTTACCCGGAGCCAGGGAAACGACTGGTGACAGGCTGGAGGGCACACAGTCCAGGAGGGGGTCCGCTGCCAGGCAGCGGGGCCCTGCAACTCCAGCCACATGGGTGAGGCGGTCGTACCGTAGACTGGCGGGAGCAATACCCCCTGTGGTGAGAGATACTCCAAAGGGCTGGGCAGCCTGCCAGAGCTGCTGCTCAAATGGTGGCGCATGTGACCCCACCCAAGGACACATGTGGGGAAACCCTCCCAGCTGTGACACCTGGACCGGGTGGTCGCAAAACTGCCTTGCGAAGCACCTGCGGGAGCGGCTCAAGAGGCACCTGACCTAGGGTAGTGGGAGGGTGTAAAACCTTTCAAAATCCTCCAACTTTGAACTTATGTGCTTTTTCTTCAAAAGGTCTTATGGAAAACCAAAGCAGACACGGAAACAAGGAGAAACACAAAACTCGAAGAACTCCTTCAATGTTTTGTATTCCTCATAACCCTGTCCATACTGAGATCAAACGATCCCATTGCACACTATACAACAATAGACATTCAGCAATGCAATACATAAACTAACACACGCAAAGTCCTACAGAATCACATCATTTTATTATGAAACAAAGCTTTATGAATGCTGATTCAGAGCCTAACTCTGTTGGCGCGCATGCTCTGCAGTGCCCAAAAAGGCAGCATCTGCAATGCTACGCAGCCAGAAAGATACATGGGGCTGCCTAACATACAAGTGTCAGTACAGCCAAGTACTGAGCATGATACCTCAGTGGAATCATAGCAAAAATCATAATGAACCGACTCCTACAGCAAACACAGGATTTCAGGCGTTTCCTCACCTTTACACTCCCCCCCCCCAACCCCCACATAGGGCCTGCCCCAGGGTCGCTGAAACAAAACAACTAGAGGTGAGGCAAGACAGTTTGGGCGGGTCAAAAAGCACGGCTTTGGGTGGTTGTAACATTGTTTTGCCTGCAAAATGAGGCTGCAAAGTTTTACAGAGGGACGGGACGTCCCCTTGGTAAGACCTTCCTCCTGCGTTGTTAATGGCGGCCTCGCGAACTCCTGAAGATACGTACCTACCTACCTGCACCAGAATATAGGCCAGAGACCATGAATGTTTGAGTAATGTGAGCCGTTAATGAGACAAGGTGGGCTACACCCTTTGCAAACATGATTGTGAACATTCGACCTGAACATTTTTGATGCATTCACTTGGATTTGAATGAAAACGTTTGATGACAACACCACATTGTGTGACTCTTGACCCAACGCCCGCCAGTGCGACGAATATAGGCCAAAATGCAACTAAGTTGGAGTGTTGCAAGCCGTTCATGAGATGAGAAAAACACAATCAAGGGTTGTGGTAGCAGAAGTAAATCATGTTCGACAGAAATTCGACACAAGATAGCAACCTGTGCCGAACTTGTAAACGTTTTGTTGCTTGATCATTTTGGTGCCAAACCTGGGCACTTTCGCGCGGCAGATCATAGGTGTATGGTGATGGGTCCACGCCACCCTATACCCCCTCATCTCCCCCCACCCACACCCACGCCAATTCGGCGGTAAACAGGGACACTCCCCAGCACAGGCCACCCACGCCTTTATGCATGACATCGAACAGTATGAAGGACTCGAAGCCATCTTAGCCTTCGACGTCTATCATGCCTTCGACAGCCCCCCCAAACATCTCATCCGCACAGTCCTAGATAGACTTGGTACTCCGCTCAAGTTGCTGCACATAATTTCCCTGGCACTCGAGCACGGAGCCACCTTTATCAGGGGCGCCCCGGATGAGGTTTTTACCACCACCCATGGAGTCAAGCAGGGGTGTCCCCTCTCCTGTTTCCTTTTCCTTTTCCTTGAGATCCCCCTTCGCTACCTTGCGCGTCGCGGCATAGTTTTCTGTGCATACGTGGACGACATCAGCGCCCCAGTCCCCCCTGGGAACAGCCAGGCGATCGCCATCACTGTTCAAGAGACCCTCTCGTTCATAGCCTGCCAGTGCAACGTACTGAAGAGTGAATGCCTTCCCCTCGTCTCCCCACCACCTACTGTTCCCTCCCTCCCCAAGTACCTACACCCCACTGCTCCCGTTCAGGTGTCTGGTTCTTCGCCTTGGTCCAGTGTGCATGCAGCGGAACCACCGGCGTGGGCCCTGAGCACAGTACACCCGTTTAAGGTAGTCCCACACCTGATGCACTTGGGTCACCCCCTTCCTGCCTGTTTCGACTTAAGGTCGGCTTTTGATCTCGGCCGGGCCGAGCTCAGCGCACAGGTTGCAGAGTTCCATCCGCAGCCCATTCAAGTACTGGACCGGGTTCTTTTAGTCAACACAATGATCCTCCCTAGACTCCTATACCGTACCGAATGTATGCCCCTCTCCCCTGCGCAGTTGATTGACCCTTCCCCCGTTGTCGAGAGGTTCGTCCTAGGTGTCACTGGCCTGCCCCCTCTCGTCACCAAAAAAACCCTCTACACACACCGCCGCCACGGCCTCGGCCTCTCTTATTTCCCCGTCCTCCACCCCACACGTGTCCTGGACGCCCTCCACCGGAATACCGGGCTCCCTGAATTTTCCACGTCCCCCCGGAGCTTCCCCCTCTCACCGTACGCCCTGTTTCTGTCGGCCGTCGCCCAACTCGGATTCCCCTGAGACGCCCCCACCCCCCCCCTGCCCGTGTTGTGGCGGGCGCAGTCCACCCTGCGCGATGCCATCTCTATTCTGTCCGCATCAGGGTTGACTGTGTATCTTCTCCCACATCACTCATCCCCCGACGCCACTTACACTGACGGTAGCAAACTCGGCGACCCCCCATCGTCAGGCGCCTCTGCTGTACTCCCCGGCGGCACTGTCGCCGTCTGTAGCGTCCCAGGAGTGCCAAACTCCTACAAGGCCGAGTTAGTTGGTGCCCTCCTCGGCTCATCCCTCTCTTCCGATGGTCAGCGTATCCGTCTGGACTGCCAAGGTGCCATAGCCGCGGTGCATAGCCGTCGACGTCCGGTCCGGCAGGCCTTCTGGGTCCACAAAGTACGGTCCTCGGTCCTAAACCGAGGCCAAACCCTCGAGTGGGTAGAGGGACACGTGGGGCATGAGTTCAACGAGGTGTCCGACACCTACGCCAAAGTCGGTACCGCCCTGCCCCTTCCCCCCCCCATGGTCCCATCTACACCGTGTGACGTCATCCGCTCCGGCGAAAAAGTCCTGCCCCCCCACAAGGTCTGGACACACGACCTCATCCCCTCCCACTGACATGCACATTTCCACCCCCTGTCTTGGCGTCCCCTCTGTCACAAACGGCTCGCTTGGCACAAGTGGCTCTTTGGCCTCCAGTCCAGGCCCGGCTATCGCCACTACGCCACTTTCTGGAGAGACGACCTCCCCAAAGACCCCTGCCCGCACTGCCACACACGCCACAATTTAAGTCTGCATGGTCTGCTCGCACACTGTACACCCTCCCACCCCCTCGTCCAGGCATGGCTAACAGCTTGGCAGCGACCACCTCTCTTACGGAGCTGGCGCGACACTGCCAATCGCCGGGACTTGCGCATCATGGCACGCCTGGCTATTCCCCAGTCCCTCTACCGTTTCCTCTCATCCAACCTTGGAGGACTAAGGGCCGCCCGGGAAGCAGTGCTGTCCTTCCAACAGAAGGTCGTCGACGCGGTCAACGCTGCGCTTGCCACAGATGCCCCCTTCCCCCCGCCTCGTCGCCCCTGCCCGTTTAACATCGCTGACTGGCGAAATTCCCCGGAGCAGTGACTGTCATTGGCGTGCCCCTGCCCCCCCCCCCCCATAGCGTCCATGCCACCCATCACTCCACAGGCCGTCTACCTTCGACGCCACTCACACCGATTCCAGTCAGGGTGCTGCTGAATCGCCTGCCGCTGCCGCTTTCCTTCCCACCTTTGTCACTAGGTCGGAGAGTTACTTGCCTCCTCACCCTCCTGCGGCCATAACGATACGCGCATTCGTGCATATAATCTTCGGCGATGCCCTGCCCATGTGCCTACCGACCCTGGTCAGCGTCGGCCGAGCCGTCTACAAGTGTCGCCTTCTTTCTCCGTTCCCTACCCTCACCATTAGGCCCACGAGATCATCGTGCCTCCCGCCCCCCACCCATTCCTCGCTTGGTTTTTAGGACTGCTTGAGTATCCCGCTGCTGAGCACCACTCCTTGGCCATAATCTAATGCGGTTTGCCATCAGGGCCATGTACTTACTCAGTTTTGACTTCCTGCGTTGTCCGCCAGCCAATCTACAGTGTCTTTTGCCTGCCACCTGCATTCCATCTGTGGTGTCCTCTTTTGTATCCCACGGACTGGTTCTCCCCTGCGCCCCCCCCCCCCCTGAGCACAGTCAGTCGACGCTGTGCCCTGACAGCCTGGCACTGAAAGGCCATAGCCCGTAGCCTTAGAGAACAACCTCGTATGCACTCACTGGTGATCTGGCGCCAGAAGTAGTTGAAAAGAGATAGGTGCCGGAAGGCCGTTTGCCAGGAGGACGTCAGGATTTTTCCTCCCCCCGCTCCCCCTCCACTGACTACCTTTTGCAAGGGAAAACCAGCCTTGCCTGGGCTCGCTGCCCACCGTTCCTGCCCCCCCTCCTCTGGGCTTTCCCGTGGCTGCAGCCCGTGTGCCTGGCACCCTCACATGTCCCTCGGTTCCCCGGAACCCCTGGATGAGGCGATTGCCATCATGCCGCCAGTTTTGTAGTTTTTGCTTTATTCTTGCACCGTACCACCCCTTCCTTTGCCCGTCCGCAGCCCCTCTGACCGACCCTGACCCCATGGGATTGGGTTATGTTGTATGATGGGCTGGCCCTTCCTGCATCCGGACTTCCTGCGTTGGACAGTGGGCATGTATTTCCAAAAAAACAAAAAAAAAGGTATATGGCGCAGCAGGCGCAACTGCCTGATCTGCGGCTGCAACATGCCATGCTGTGCCAGGCTGCAGCGGAGAGGAGAATGTCCCTAGTTGTGTTGGTCTCCCTGCAGCACTTCAAGGACATACTGCAGCACCAGAGGCCGTAGGCCCCCCAACGGTGGGAGGAGCATGCCAAGTGGTGCCTACGTGTGGGGGACCTCACGGGCAGCAACGCCATAGGTCTGTGTACGGGTGGAAAGGGGGGCCTGGATTGAGTTACAATCAACGCCAGCAGGCTAGTGAGGCAACAATCCAGGGGCGCTACCTGCTCTGGGGTCCTCATGGACCCTCTCCGGCTCTTCGGTCACGTGCGCCGGGCGCGCAGGTGCACACCCGATAACATCCTGCAGGCGCCAGCCGTGTTTGTGGAGGTTTTGAAGAATCTGCACGTCTTGGAGCAGGACGTATGGCCGGTGGTCTCCGGCAACATGTGGCAGGCTGAACATGCAGGTGTCATGTTTAACGAGTTGCAAGGTCATGCCACGACCCTATCATGGGCGCCAGCGGCACAGTCATACAGCAATAGGCCAGCATCCCACCTGGCAATGCTGCACGGTGCGCCACGAGCGTGGTGCTGGGTCATTGTGGCGCTGGAGTCGCACTCACCCACGCTGCGCATGTACGGTTGGCGGAGAGCGAACCGATCGCACGGTCCGCGCTGCTGATTTGGAGGTCCTGCGTCTCAGTGCCCTGAGCGACGAAGGGGTCACAGTGCTGTACCTCCAGGGGAACTCGCTGGGATCAGTCGCATTATGATTCCGCATGCAGTATGGTGGAGATGCCCTCTGCCTAGTGATGGCAGAGAGCATGGCGCCGTGGCTCCGGCGTTGACCACCACCCAGTGACCAAATTGAGGGTGACGGGGAGAATGTTGCCGATCCCTGGCGCCGCTGCACAAAGGCACAGTTCCCTGCGAAGAGAATACCGCACCTGCGGCAGCCACATAGTGTGTCCCCAGTCCTGCCAGCCGCTCCTCAAGAAGGGCCTCGCCCCACCTTAACGCAATGACTCTAACGTCAGAGTAGTCCTGCAGCACTTCAGGGGACAGCTGACCACGGAGCACCATGGGTCAGGCGAGCTGAAGGTCCGCCCCTGGTTTAATCTGGAGAGGTAGGTGCACTGCAGGCTGCAGGCTGTCCGACAATTGAAGCCTAGCCGCCTCCACCCCAAGGACCTCCCCGACTACGTGGCAAAGGACCATGGATCCGTCCCACCTGAGCGAGAGCAAGCGGAGGTTCAGTGCCTGCAGATTTTGACGTCCCCTGTCTTGGACCGGAGTATGTTCCCCACTCACCTTGCAACACCTCGTGTACCCCCTGGGCTCCCATGGTCTCAAGCCTGTCATCTGCCTCACTGGTTTCGTACATCCGTTAGCTACGCTCTTGGCCCTTGCCTTCTGCGTCCGTGTCTGCCGCAGCCGGTGGGCGGTCGCTGGCCGCGGCCATGATTCTTGCGAGGGCCGCCTCCAAGTTGGCCTCCATGTCCACCACACAGCCCTCAGGCGCGCTCGGGTCGTGACTCCACACCACCAGGGGCCCAGCAAGCAAGCGGAGGTCATGGTCAAAGGCGTCATATCTGGAGGACTGAGAGGACCCTTTGCGGTGGCCAGTGCTGGATCCTAGGCGCTTGCATTGCCTGGGGGCGTCCATCCCACGGGGACGCCAGATGTGTTGCCATCGGCGACGTTGAGTGGCGCTCGCGTGTCTGCAGCGTGTCTTCAACAGAGGGCACGGGGACAAGCTCAGGTGCATCTCACAGTGGAGCCATACAGACTTCTGCAGTGTCCAGTGAGGCGCACCAGGCGGCGACCTCCTCAAGGGGTGGGCAGCAGAGGTCGGCGTCCGGTCAGGCTGAGGGGTCGTCGCCCCTGCTGCCCAAACCAGGTGCGCACCGTCCTCATCCCTCCAGCAACCCGGGCCTGGCTGACAATCCGGATCTGGCAGTGTTGCTGTGGAGAGATTCAGCCTGTGACACCCGGACTGCAGTGTCTTGGAACATGCAGGGCTCGATGTGGGCTGACCGCGTGCCAACGGCCTCAGGCATGCTCGAAAGCCAGGCGTTTGCGGGATGCTTGTTGAAAGCAGAAGGTACCATTCTGGGTCTTTTCCAGGAGACAGGCCGGCAGGACGCCCAGGGCATGGTACGTGTGGAGAATCCATGGCGTCACCATGGATACCATGCCTTCCTGAGGAACCATACCGAGGCAGCGTCGGGGGCTGCAGAACGTGGCTGTCTCTAGAATGCCCTTCAACCAGACCTGTTTGCAGTGCAGGAGGTTTCGGACGTGCCAGACATCCTGCACTGCAAAGCTATGGCCCTCAATGCAGTGACAGAGGCTGAAACACTGACCGTCAGCAACATCCACGCCCCAGCTGGGACTTCTGCGCATCTGAGGCGTTTTTCTTGGCTGACATGGCCATGTATGCAGCAGCCAAGAGTACGGGAGGCACGGGGCCGGTGCTCACTTCAATGTATGGCTGGATTGCCCAGGGCACCCCACCACGAGTGTACTGGTGAGGACAAGCCTGAATTGCTGTCTCTTTTCTTGGTTTATGATTTATTATGAATATTATCTATTTGTTCTGTTTTGTGGTGCATGACATAACCCCATATACAGGTGGTGCAGTGCAGAGCAGATGGCACTTTTTTGGGTACTGCAGAACACTCGCGTGCGTGAATATGAAGGGCAGAACTGATAGAATGTGAGCATAAATGATGAGAGTAAATGCAATATCATCCATTATGCGTGTGCAGGCCCATGAAATGTCCTGTTTGTTGCACCACTGTCACCGTCAATGATCTGTCATCATTACCGCGTGCCGCTTGGGGATTTGGGTATTCTGTTGACTCGTCTCTGATTGAAGGAGTTTCTGGAATTATTTCATGCAGAGAATTTCAATGAAGGGCTTTGAAAAAGAGCAACTAGTAGTCGCCGAAACGCCTGAGATTAAGTCTGAATAAAGTAAACCTTTGTCGTTTTCAACAAACACAACCTCCAGTTCCTCGGATGGAGACTTCGTTGAAGGAGTTGACATCAGCAAGAGCGAGTCTTCAGGTATCTCCAGCGATCAGTGCATTCACATTCCAATACAGTTTGGCCGATCCGTCAAACAAGACATCATCAAGGCGCCATCAAGACCAGCACCAGCCCCGCCAAGGACAGCAACGCCGCCGCAGCCCTGCTCAAGTGGGGTAACAGAAGTGCCACAATGTGCTGAAGCCGCAGCAGTGCAACGACTCTTCGCAGAGGAAGAACGAGTAAGGCAAAGTCACAAGTATGAGCAACAAGTCATCTGCACAAAGAGGCACGCGAACTTTGGCCACGTTATTCAAAAGCTCTATTGCTGGTTCTTCCAGCCTTCGTTGAAATCAGAACAGACAAGTACGCCGCCGAACACACTGAAGGAACCATGGGAGTGCTCATCGAAGGAGCTGGAGAATTTTAGCAAGGCAACGCCAAAGAAGATCACCGCAAAATCAAATGCGCCGCCAAACAAGAACAAAGTGTCTGAGTACACAGGTGTGTTGACGAAGTTGCTGACCTAGTTGGAAAATTCCTTGAAGTGATCCTTAAGTGACCTCCCACAAGTTGTGGAACTGTTGGGTAACTGGCAGACGAAATCCCAAGTGACTGAGCGTTGAACAGACGAGTCCCAAGCGACTTTGAATGATTTTGAGGCATGGACAGTAGCTTGGGGAGATCTTGGTGGAGTTCAGCAGCGAAGGAGCTCAACAAATGAGTCGTCAAACGTCCTGAGGCCCAAACAAAGCAGACACTGAGCAGCACAAGCTGTGCAGCGTCGCCTCGCTATAGCCAAGTTCATTGAGGTATTAGACTCAATCGAAGGATGCGCATGACGAGGTAAAAGTGAGAATAAGACCGAGTGCCCTACGGGATACATGTGGGGGCAGTCTGTGGTGGACTCCAGGGAGGACAAAAGCAATCCCTTTTTGAACTGAGCAGTGCTCCTCAAAGCGAGCTGTTTTGGCGGTTGGCGCGCTGTCACAAGCACGATGTCTTTGCAGTTTTGTGCGCTACGAAAGCGCAGTATGTTGCCACTGTGAGCATTGTTCAATACGCTCGCCTTGGGGAAGAGTAACAGAAAGATATCCTTGATTTATGCCCTAGTAGTTTTGATGCAATCTTACAGGTTTTGCTGTTGAAAAAAAGGATCAAAGCAGAAAAAAGAGCATGAACAGGATGTGGATCGAATCGATGAATGTTTTTGGAATTCAGTATATAACAGAAGGGCTGCAGATAGACAGGGCAGGCTTGAGTAAAATGGTTGAATCACAAATGGATAAAACAAATGATTCTTAAGTGAAAACTGGCATTACTCAGGCCTCCAAGGATCGCACTAAGCACTTCATGTGCACTCCTTTGAATAAAAAGGTGTAGGTTAGGAATCTGGGGCATAGGAGTGGGGCCAGACACAGGATATGGCTTGGCGAGCATGGCCAAGCAACTTAATCCAGAATAAGTTAAAATGTAGAACCACAATAAGTGGTAGAAACAGTTGAGTATAGGGGTCTTGAGGTGGGAGATCACTAGGCTTAACCTACAAGGCCATAGGCAAGAAGTGCCTACTTTTGTTTGGTATTACCTCCATGAAGGAGGATACCTCCGCTCAGCTGAGTGGTAGGGATGAACTTCATGGGGAGGTAGGGTTATAACACTAGTTAATTAAAGAACGTGTACTCCAAACTTCAAAAGAGTGATGAAAAGAATTATGTTAGTCTCGACATCAACAAGAGGCTTCTAGGGGGGACTTGGCCTGGATCAGGTACCCCAAGAGAGACATGGTAGTGACGTTTTCCTACTCCCCCCTGGAGTACTAATTGATCAAGCTAGTAGGACCAAGGGAAAAGGCTCAACTTTGCCCAAACCTACCTCAGAAAATGCATTCACCCAGCCCAATACACTCCAATCAGCTCATAGAAGCCTATCACACTGTAGGTACCCTAGAAAAACAGTGTAATGTACCGTGAATCATGTCCCTTCGGTGGAGCTTTCCTCAAAAGACGCCAGCGTGCGGCGAAAACCTTTGGTAAATTTTTCGGGGTTGAACCCAGGACTCCCTTCCAGAGCACACATGCTTGCCCACTAGGGTACAGTTGAACGCTCTAATGCGGACGATGATCGCTATATAAACAGCGTTTTAGTGAACGTCCTGACCAAGGGCCTGGGCCGAGCAATACTCCCAATGGAGGGCACAAATTGAAAACGGAACCAACAGGGAGTGAATCCTGTGGTTTGGCGAAAGGGGTAGCGATTTAAGAAGTCAAATAGCTAAAAGTTGATGAAAAGACGTTAGAAGTTCGTCATTTTTAGGCCAAAGCCTAAAGTCGCAGACAAGCGCAAGAGGAGCGCACTCCCGAAAGGAGTTGCGCAAGCGTAAATGGCTCCTGAAATAGAAGGTATGAGCCGTGGGTTTTAAAGCTTTTACAAGAAATTTTTGCACAGTTGCATCAAAAATGTAATAAACTTTAGGAAAACGTATTGAACCGGAACCCGAACCACAGAGCAGGTGGACAACCCACCTCTCAGGTATGTTAGTGTCATGTTACACGCATGCATTGCGTTCGTGGTGTTAGTTTCGTTGAAACGCTGGGGTTGTCACCGTTGCGTTTGTTGGGGGTTTGGGCGTTCACTCCCCTCACTCTGCACAGGTCAAGACAGAAATGAAAGGTATGTTAGACGAATGGAGCGCAGCACGCACGTAGATTTAGTTTATGCGCTGTGCTCGCCCTGCATGTGCCTAATCTAGGCATTCAAACATTGTGGCGCTTTCCCTGAGCATCCGTCGACCCTTCTCTTCTCTACACAGGTAGGAAAGGAAAGTGCTTGCTCGTGCTTGTGTCGCCGTAGCGCTCAAATAGGGTTGCTTAAGGCGCTTAGGCTTGTTTTGCGCTGTGCAGTTGCCCGCCATCCTTCAGCGTTGTTTATAACTCGCCGTGGGGTTGTCTAAACGCTTAGGGCTGTCTTTGCGTTCCTTTTCCCTTCGGCATACACATGATGCGTGGTGAGTAAGATAGGTACCCCCAGGAGGAGCTCACCTCCTGGTTGAGTTACGTGATGATTGGTCAATTTTGGGATAAAAAAATAAGTTAGGAAAAACATTCGACGTGCGCGCGAGCGACTGACGACGTGCGAAAAGCAGAATCTGTCTGTTTTCCGAAGACTTCCTCTTTTTTCTCTCACTTTGGGTCTGCAAACTTCTGTTTTTGACCTAAACCCTTTTTCTTACGTCCATTGAACCGTTACCCGCATTTTCTCGTTCCATTTTCTGTGATGTCTGAACCTACGGCTCGCGACTCATCATCACCCAATTTCGTTCCTACACCTTTGCCTACTACCGCTGCTTCTGACCCCGGCATACGCCCCTCGTCCATTGTATCTAAAAAAAGACAAAGAAAAAAAGGAAAGGCAACAAAGGCCACGGCCGCAACCTTGAAGGCTAAGCCGAAACATCGCCACAGCATTGACACAATGCTTGCGCACGATCAAAGCCACCTTGGCAGGGGGACTGCTCCGCACGTTACCCGCTCTTTATCACCTTCCATTGCTCGTCACCAACAATCCTTTGTTGCCCCGGAGAATATCAAAAAAAGCGTAGCCCAAGCGGCCTTGCTCCTATGGAAGTTGAAAGTGAAAAAGAAGATGATGGCAAATAAAAGGACGATGAAGCTGCTCTCTCGGAGGCGGCGGATGAAAAAAAAGATACGGAATCTCTCTTGCTGGAAGAGGATAATGAGAGCCCGAACCCACTCGGCGATGCGGCAATGGACGCCCATACTGAACTACCCGCGTTGACCGTCCCGCTTACACCCTCCTCTTTGCCCGTAGATCAACATGATGGCCCACAAGGCCATGATCTCTCCGGAGCCGACGCTGCGAGTGTGGATACATCCAAACAGGTTCTCCGCAATGCTTTTGTTACACCATCTAAAGCGCCCATGCCTCATGACAGCCGGCCCCCCGAATCGGATGCGCTAACTGACATTGCACCGCGTGCACCGCTCCTTTTGCCGACGGACCCGGTCCAAGTCATCACAAACCGATTTTCCGGCCCCATGGCACCCTCCCTACAAGCTTTCCAGAGACACGAGACTTAGGTAGGGACGTACAAGCCGGTAAAATCCCGGTCCGCGGGCAGTCACGTTTCTCGAAAGTGGACATTTTGTCCTCATCTCCACTAGTATACCATGATGCCTCACCACTACCGCCTCAAAGCCTCCTTGCTTCCCTGAGTCCGGCACCACAAGTGTTAGTCTATGGCGACGGACACCCTTATAATGGTTTTTTACGGTCATTTCCCATTGCGGACCTTCCATCCATGGAATGGAATAAACTAGCGGGGCTTACTGTTTTCGTTATGCTCCCTTCCTTTACTCCGTTTGACGATGAGCCCCCATTTTACTCCCACAAAACAATAGTTCAACAACTAGTATCCCTGCTTCGCTTCTCTAAAAAAAATGGAAAGACCACACACATATGGCTAGCTTACATCTCCAGGTCCAACGTTGCCGACAGCAGTTTTGCCACGTTGCTGAACCAAAAGATAGACCTCATACCTACGCTCTCGTTCCTATAGCTATCCGTTGTGTGTCCCATACTGCATTTGGCGGTGAGGGATGCCAATAACAACCTCATCGTAGAAAATACCAGCCGTCTAGACCACCCTCCCATCATAATGCACCTCACATCATCCCCTCTACCAAAAAAACATGTGGCGCGCACCGTCGAGTTTTGCCCGCGGGTAGCCCCTAATGAAGCAGTGTCAGACTCCATCTACCACCCACAAGCCACACTGTTTCAGCTGCGCATTGACGTGCCTTCAAAAGTGGTACTCGTTTACGAGGGGTCTGAGGTGACATGGGACATCACCGGGACCCTTCCCCTCATGCTCATGCTAAACGGCCTCAGCCCCGACGACACATCAACCGTGCTACGGGACATCCTTGCACCCAGGATCACAAAAGAGGTTTGGCCCATCTCGGTTAACTCCTGCCCCGACGGGTTTAAACCTTTTGATTTCCACGTCCCCATTGATGTTCTGTCTCGCTTTTACCAAGAGCAGGACGCTTTGGCAGAAACGCAAGCTTCCTTGGGTCTTTTGCATGAATCAGTCAAAGACAACCCGCTGGTTATCACACACCAGCCACGTTTCCAAAAAGGGGGACCCAAGAGGAAGAAAATGCCCTCCCCTGAAATTCGAGATGCGATTGAAATAAATTCATCGCTCCGGAAAAAATTGGCGTTTGTCATACTCCTCAACAAGTATGACGTCTTTGCCATGGTGCGTGAGAAGGTCCTCATCCAGCCTGCAGTGCAGGAAATAGAGACCCTCGGCGAGATGATTGTAGTATGCGCCACCACACAGCAGCGACTCACAGCCAAGGATGTTACTCGCACTGTTGCGCCCCCTTATACACTCATACGGCTCCCCGGAACATATGCCGTCACTGAGGTCCTCCGTTACGCCGCCACCCTTGGGCCTGTACAAAGCCACCAGCTTTTTCAACAGTCGGGCATCCTGCTGATTAAATATCAGACCGTTTCATCCGCCCGCGCCTCCTACAGAGCCAGCCTCCCTAGCCCTGTCTACTTCACTTCGGGCAGCCCAGACAACGACTCCTTAGAAAGCCTTGATGAGCGTTTGCGTACGGGTGTCCTCTCCGACCGACCTGCACCAGCACTTAATGAGGTCAACCTGCCTGTAGCCGGCAACACAGCGCTACTGGGGCCTTTCAGTGTTCCTGACTTCAACACGCAAAACCGACCTTCCCCAGTGCCACCATTTCTTCCAGAGGCTTCTGACCACGCTAGCCCAGGCTCGACGCCGCGCGCAGTGATGGTTCCTTTCCCCAACCTCTCCATCAACCCTATTGATCTCTCTACCCTACCTCCACCACTGTGCACAGATGCTCACGATGATGCCTCACGCCCGTTGAATTGCTATCTTCTACCAGTACCTCTGCAGGCCCTGCTCGACAACACACGCCAGCGTGTCTCCTCCCACCATGGTCTTCTACGTATGCTGCACCAGCTGCGCCTTGGTGATTGGGACTACCCTTATCTAGTTGCACCCTGTATCCTCACTGGACACGTTTGCGTCGGAGTACATACTGTTACGGCCGCTGCTCACAGAGTCATTGCTGCCCGGTTACATGCTGCCCATATCCTGGCGCTTTCCTTTTGCGCCGCCACCCACCCCCCCCTAATTTGTAACCTCAGTGTCCAGAGAACTGACGCCACGAAATACTGTGGACCGCCCCGCCGCTGGGCGTGAATCCTCCGGTCATCAAACCAGATGGGCTGCCTCTTGCATGGTACAGCGGGCACCGCTCTTCGACAAACCAGACCGATGCTCGATGGCGTTTGCAAGTACCTGCCTGCACTCCTTCCTTGGTCCTTATAAATGCTACTGTGTGATTGCGAGTTTGCACTGTGTTGTGGTCCTCCACTCGTTTCGGTGTTTACTGTCATTGCAACCCATGCCCCTGCATGCAATCAATCCGTCACTCGCCGCCCCCTTCCTCACCTCATTACCGGCCACGCATCTGTGTAGCGAGGCTGCAGATCAGACCAATGCGATGGACTCACACACAGCGAATCGTACACCACGTGCTGAAAGTGCTACAGCTGAAGGTAACAACCCTTGCCCACGTGCAGAAGCAAGTGGCCCCCAGCAGTTTTCCGTTTCCCACACAGGCCACTTGCTGTCACATGCCTCCCTCAACGTTGGCGGCCCCGAAATCACGCCCAATAGGCTGTGCCACCTTTTCTCTGGATTTCTAACTCTACCACACACCCTATGCCTACAAGAATTCAAACCGACATCCGCGCACCACACCAGAGACTATGAACGAGTGGCACTCCATTGAAACTACCATCTACTATACGGCTCCCCGACATCCAAAAATGGCGTGGCCATCCTACTACACACATCCATATCCCCCAAGCCCCCCCCTCTCAAAGTACACATACCTGGCATACTCGTATCCACCCAACTTCAACTGCACGCCAACCCCCTCATGCCCCCTGTACACATCGCGTTGTTTTATGGGCCACACAAAATTGGGGACAAACGCCGCTGCGTACCCATCATCGATTCGCTCCTCCGTGAGAACATAATCTTGCTGGGAGACTTCAACAGCACCACACACTCCTCTCATGCCACCACCCTCACTACCAATCTGTGGCCCTGGTTGATAGCCAAGGAGAAGTCTGGAGTACTGACCGACCTCCTGCTGCCACACACAACGTCGGTGCCATACACCCGAGTTCGGCGTTTCGCTGGAACTAAGAGCTACATAGATCGTGCATATGGTAGCCGCCTGTTCCACGGTATCTTCAACACTTCATTCCCCGAAGTCATCGACTTCAAGTCGGTAGATGGAGCATCCGATCACAACCGGATAGTGATTAGAACCATACCCTGGACAGCCCCCCGCCTCCCTGAACCGCGGTGCGCGCTCTGGAACCGTTGGGACTTGCAACTCTATCGTACTATAATTGCCTCCTCCTCCAAAGATGTTCCCGCGCTCGAATGTTACACCGACGTCCAGCTCACTTACGACAAACTGTGTCACCGCATGCTAGATGCCATGCGACAGGTCAACTCTGCCAAGACTCCCCTTGCCACCCCACCCACCGACGCGTCTGACTGGAGCCAGGTTGTAAAGCAATTGGCCCGTCAAGCGAAAAAAAGGTCAAAAATATTTTTTCGACGGGTCAAGCACACCCTCCTTACCCCCCCCCGCCCCCTCCACCCTCCCAGTCCCCAACCGCAAAATCCAGAGAATTCTACAGCGTAACTCCCCTTGGAGTGCTTCAGCTGCTGATCTCATCCCCCGACACCCAGAACTAGATGATGTACCCCCCCCACCGTCGCAGAACTTCGCGAGCTGGCACGTGCCGCCCGCAAGAAGTCCCCAGGCCCCGATGGAGTCCCACCCTACCTGCTCGCGGTCCTACCAGACCACATGTTTTCACTCGTGCACCAGTGCCTAGTCCTATGTTACGACCAAGGCTCCACTCCCCAGTCCTGGCTAACCTCCGAGACCCTCTGCATATTTAGAGGGAAGGGATCCTGGCAAGACCCTGACCGCTGGCGTCCCATCGCCATGAGCAACTGCATCTATCGCCTGCTCATGAGATGGTGCTATAAAAAGCTGTACCCCCTCCTGTCACCCCTCCTCCACTCACTTCAATTTGGGGGGCGTCAGGGGATATCTACTTCGCATGCCACTCAAACCTTTCTGAATGACATCGACACAGACACCCCATGGGAGTCAATTTTTGCTTTCGACGTGTACCACGCGTTTGACAGTCCGCCTAAGATACTCATCCGGGAAGTCCTCGAGCGAATGGGGACCCCTGCCAAGCTACTGCGCATAATCACCACGGTGCTACAGCATGGGTCAACATTCATCCGGGGCTCCCTAGATGAAATCTTCCGGACGACACATGGAGTAAAGCAGGGGTGCTCCCTCTCATGCTTCCTGTCTGTCCTCGTGTTTGAGATCCCACTCCGGTACATGCAGTCCCAGGGACTTGTCTTTTCAGCCTATGTTGACGATGTCCCCACCCCTGTGCCGCCCTTCCAGGGACCACGCACAGCAGAGATCCTCCAAAGGGCTCTAAACCTCATCGGGTGCCAGTTGAACGTCGTGAAGGGTGAGGCGCTCCCTCTCTGCAAACCCCAACCCCTGTCACCCTCCTTGCCGAAGTATCGACATCCACTCGCGCCTCTACAGGCGAGTTCAGAGTTTTGTTTACCGATCTCTTGCCCCTCCCTACCTGAGTGGGCTGACACGTCCCAGCACCCCCTGAAACAGGTATCCTACCTCCTCCACCTCGGGCATCCCCTTCCAGCTCACTTTGATATACGCCGCGGGTTTCGGATCATTGCTGATGAACTCCTTGGCCAGCTCGCTGATTTAAACTCACACCCGATCCAGACCCTGGATCGTGTCCTGTTAGCTAACACAGTGATCATCCCAGGGTACTGTACCGTTCCGAGTGTTTCCCCCTCGACAGTGTACAACTTTCCGAGCTCTCTAATGCGATGGAGCGTTTCGTCCTTGGAGTTGCTGGTATACCATCTCTGGTCGCCAAGAAAACTCTCTATACCCACCGCTCCCATGGTATGGGACTCCGTAGTCTAGCCGTGCTCCAGCCCACACGCGTCCTTGACTCGCTACACCGCAACCCCTGGCTATCCAGCCTGCGCACACACACGAAACGGCCAATGTCCCCCTATAGTATGTACACCCGAGCCCTTGAGTTGTTAGGCTCCCCCACGACGTCTACCATGCTCCCTCTACCTGTCGATTGGAAGGCCCAGCACCTCCTGAGAAACGCTGTTGAAGTGAGGTCCCTGGCAGGACTCACTGCATACATCATCCCCGGTACAAGAACCCAACCTGACTGTACGTACACCGATGGCAGTTGCATCGGCTCGCCCCCTGCCTCTGGCGCCTCTGCAGTGCTTCACGATGGGCGCATAGTGATGTTCCGAGTCCCAGGGAGCCCAAATTCATATAAAGCTGAGGTGATAGGACTCCTGCTAGGATCCCACTTTTCTCCCCCCCACACCCCACTGCGAGTCGACTGCAAAGGGGCTATCGCTTCCACCACTGGCACTCAGAGACCGATTCGGCACGCGAGATGGGTACTCCAGGCCAGAGAATCCCTCCTCTGCAAAAGCCAGCCTGTTGGATGGATCGAGGGTCATACTGGACACGTCCATCAGGAATGCTCTGATGAGCATGCCAAGTATGGTGTAACGCTGCCCCCCCCCCCCCCCAGAGACAAAACAAACCCCCTGGGACGCCATCAGGCATGGAGAGCGAATGCTGCCCCCTCACCAGGTATGGACACACGACCTGGTACCCCAACACTCCCAAGAAGATATCCACCCAGTCTCTTGGTGTCCCATGAAGTACCGCCGATTGGCCTGGCATAAGTGGCTCTTTGACCTGCAGTCCCGGCACGGCTACAGCCACTATGCAACATTCTGGCGTGACGACCCCCCCCCCTCACATCTGCCCGCTGTGCCACACGCGCCACAACCTCAGTGTACACGGTTTGTTGGCGCACTGTGACCCCTACCACCCCCTAGTCGGCGCATGGTTACACTCCTGGCCAGACCCGGCCGTGGTCTCACGCTGGCGCTCCCATGCCCTCTGTCGTGACCTACTCATTGCTGGGCGCCTGGCCGTTCCGCGGACACTGTATAAGGTACTCTTTGACTCACTAGGAGGCTCAAAGGCTGCCAGAAAATTCGTAGGTCAGTACCAGAGGCAAGTCCTAGATGCAGTCATCGGCGTCTTGGCTGACTGCGTCCCGCGTCGCTCTACAAAGCCCAATCAATTCGACCCAGACGACTGGCGAACTTCAGCGCGCCCTGTCTAGCTCCCCCCCCCCCCTGCACGCCCAGCAGAAGAAAACACCTCCTGCTCTGCCCCACCGTGCCCCCTGCGTGCCCCCATGTCCTTCCACTGCTACCCTGTGTACTTGCCTCCTCACAGATTGTCAGAGCTGGACCCTTCCAACAAACTCCGTCGACCTTGAGTCCCTAATGTAAATGGTTCCTCGCCATCAGGGCCCTTTACATATGACATGCCAGGCACACAGTACCCTCGGGACACCGTCCAGCTTTATACCCAGCATTCCTCCTGCCCTGTGTTGCTGCTACACATTCCACATGATGGACTGCACCCCCCCCCACGGCAGCAGCCCTGACCAGTGTGTACCACGCGAATACCCTCCCCGCGGATGTTGATCCCAGTGCATTTTACCCCACTGTTTGTTGTGTGTTTGTCTGCTCCAGTGCTCCACGCCAACTACGTGACCCAGTTCCTTTTCCTATTCTCTAACCGAACACAGGCTGGGTTGGCCCTTCCTCTGGCCATCTACCCCCTCATACACCCAAAGGATGTGGACACATCACCCTTCCTGCTCCCTCCTCCTATGGCTGATAACGGCACGTCAATCAGCAATGCGACCATGCCCATCCGTGATGCCCGCCCCCTCCGGGAAGCAGCTAGATGGCGATCAGGCGCGCATTAGTGCACATGTAAAACTTTACCTCTCAATTGCATCCAACCCACGACGCATGGCGTTTACCTCTGGCCCCCCTGAGTGCAGGGGTTTGGTTACCAATGGATAATGGGCTGGCCCTCCTGATTTGGACGATGTCTGTGCACTGTGGACTTGTATTTCCAAAAAAAAAAAAAAGTTAGGAAAAACAATTGTTGTCATTCGTCTCCCTTCCTTGCATACACATGATGCATTACAGGTGGTAGGCCACGCACTGTGCACGCGGTATAACCCTTGTTTAGGCTACACAGGGCTCCGTCCTACGTTCTACAAGAGGACGGGCGGAGTCCTTCCGCTTGCTTCCTTGCAGCACGGTTAGAGAACAGCGTATTTCTTTCTACCCTAAGACCTGTAAAAAACAGCGAGGGTGGTTAGGTTCCTCATCTGCTGACCGTGCTTCATCTGCCTTTGCTCCCTGGTGGGAAAGGTCAGGGTGGTTGGTGCAGCAGTAGTTGCCTTCGGCAACTTCCAATTTTTCTGCCCAACCTAAAAAGGGCGCGGATCACACAAACAAATTGGGTTAGTGAACGACTTCTTCATGGACAACCCTTACTACACGCTGTGCACACGGCACTCCTTCCCTCCAAGGCCTAACAGGGAAACACGCGAGGGCGTCCCTGGCAGGCTACAGTTGCCTAGTGACACTGTGTTCTCTTGTAATCTCACAGAAGGGCCAATAGGGATCAAGACCTTTTTGTCATGGCCAGCCAGTAGCGTCTGTAGGGGTTAGGATAAGCACGCCTGGCAGAGACTGAGTGCGGTTGTGCTCACCCGGCTTTTGAAGGCTGGTGCTGGCATTAGTCAGTGTAGTGTAGCGGTGTATCCTGCTCCGCTTGCTTTTCCTCGCGGGCAGGGGAGTGAGTTAGTTCTTGGCCCTTAGAAGAATGGGCGTTTTGTATACCCTTAGCACAGTTGGCCACCCCTCCCCTCTAGTAGGTAGGGCTTTTGCCGTCTTTCCCAAAGGATAGGCACCAGCACAGAAACTGGGCGCCATAGGTGTGGTAATAGTACCTGATTAGAAATTTCGGTCCGACGTCAGCGAAGCCCGTCCGCGGGAGCCACGCCCGGGAGTGAAGTGATACACATACAGACATACGTAGCACACTTAGGTATATGGTAACACCTTCGAGAAGGGTAGAACCCCATGGATCTGAACCAGTTAGGGGTCCTAACTGTGGGCACACTTGTCCCCAAGGGGGGTGAAGGCACCTTGCTTCACAGCACCTTATACTTGTATTTGTACTTGTCATTCCCCCCCTGGAGTAGTAAGCCACCGCTCTTCGTTGGATCCCCAAGGTCATAACATCAGGGCAGATTCCATGCAACACATGGTCAACAAGGCACATACTTGCTGGGTCGCTGCAAACCTGATAAGCGGCTATCTGGCTCACGCTGGTAACCATAGGCAAGGGACTGCAGGGCACAGCCAGGGCAGGGGCAGTGCTTCGCAAACAGCGGATGTGTAGGTGTCTGCAGCGCCAAACCCAATTGAGGATGGGAGTTAGTACATTCACCGTAACGTGAGCTCTACAGGAGTCCTGAACCTGTCCTGGCACACAATGAGTAGGCCTAGCTATCTGCACAAGAGTGCTTACCGCCCTTGGGAGGTTGGAAAACAATAAATAGTTAGGCACATGGATAACCGAAGGGCAGGGGCCAGGCACTGTAGTTTCCTGGCGGCGAACGAAATATACACACCGGTAGCAGAGGGGGACGGATGCGCCGGGCCTTGCCCGGTGCAGATTAGTATCTCTTCTACCGCTGGGACAGAGTCTCAGCATGGGTTAGTAACTTCCCTCGTTGTTCTCAACGAAGTAGGAGCAAAAGATGGGGTTGGTACTCCCATCTGGTTGTATGAAGGCGGACATGGGTTCCCAGGTCGCCTCAGATAGCCCATATCCGTCCCAGAGGGTAAAGAATTTCCAGCCCTGTTTATACTTTTGCAGGGAATACCTCCAACCACATAGTAACCATCGACCGCCATCCCATTGGCAGTCATTTCTTCCAGTTCGTGTGCCTCCTCAGGGCTGGCAGCATTCTCCGGGTGGATACGCTCGACCTGGCTGTCGTTTAGGCGCCATTCGTCCCAGGACAAGTCATCGGGGAGTGGTAGTGCCTCAATTGTTTGGGAGCACAGAGCAGTTCATCACCTAGACGTGGACTGCACCTGACATGGATCCTACATCCATCTATCTTGATGATAAGATAGGGCGCAAAAAAAGGGTCCTGCAGGCAGTTACCAGGACATGCGGGTAGTCGGGAATGGTGAACCAAAACAAGGTCACCAATCTTGAAACTGGGGGGTCGCCGTAGGCGATTTCGTCAACTCAGTTCACGTTCCTGGATGTGTCTCAGGTGAGTCCCAGCCTGGTAGCCATAGACTGCTTGAGGTCCAGTGAATCTCCAACGGGGCCCTTGAAGTCCTCAGGAAAGGGCACCAGCAGCCACCCATAACATACGGACCACAGCCCCACCCGGACGCCCATGCGGCCGCCTCCCAACCATACCTCGGCACCACAACCAGCCAGGGGCCGCAAGGACCGCGCTGCGCACAGAAGCAACACCCACACGACCCAGAACGACGCCCAGACCCCGAGCCAGCACAACACCCACCCCCGCCCCCCCCATCCCCAACAGTGCCACCCCCACACCACCCCCCCCCGCCCACCCCCAGGGACCAGGCCACAGACGCAACACGCGGCAGCCTCCACCAACCGATTGATGTCGATGCCCCCGCCGACACACACCACCGCAAGTACCCCCTCCCGCGACTGCCGAAAGAAACCCCATCACCGGACCCCACACGCGACAACGACGACGACCCCCCCCCCATCCCACACCACGCCCCCCATCACACCCCGCACCACCAGCCGCCGCACCGGCCAAACCCTACGCCCTGCACAACCCCGCAGCGGTACGGCAGCACCTCCGGGGACTCGGGGACGAGGAGGTGCTGCGCCTCCAGACCTCGAGCACCACCCAGCGCATCCGGACGATCACCCTTGTCCAGGCGGCCACCCTGGGGGAAGGCGTCCCTGACTTCTTGTACGACGCCTTCCTCCACGTCGCCCGACACGACCGCCTTCCATGCACCACCCCAGATGGCAAGAGCCCGCCCCCCACGTGGAACCGAATCTGGGTGCCCCCCATCAACTGGCCGCGACACCTAGTCGGACACCCCGTGCCGGAGCGGGAGGACACCCAGGGTCGCACCTGCTACTGCGAGCCCAACATGGCCCTCCCCCCACCTGGCGCCACCCCCAGCAACACCAGGGAGTGGGAGCGGGAAACATGGGTAGCCCGGATGGCCTCCCTGAGCAACTTCAGGCAACACGTCCCCGGGGACATCCCCAGGCCCGACGACCGGCAGCTAGCCCCCTCCACGTACATGACCCTCATGTACAATCTGAACTAAGCCCTCTCCACCACCCACTGCCACACACCAACTGGCCACTGGGTGGTGCACTGCACCGACTCCCTCCTCCCCGCCGACTACGCCCCACCCCCACACAACCCAGGCCTCGACACGTACGCCAGGGACGACGAGCCGGACAACCCCCACATCTGGGGCACGTGGGAACGCAAGTCCCTGGACACGCTGCTCTCCATCCGCAGCGGCAACCGAGGCCTTGGTAGGGCAATGTATTGCCTTGCCAAGTGGACCCAGCGGACATGGGGGATCCCCACAGACTGGTGGCTGTGGAAGGTCTCGCGGCGCCCCCAGCATAGGGAGGAGCCCCCAAACCGCAGGGGACCCACACCCCCACGCCCCACCACCCTACAGCTCTGCCCATTCATGGTGGCAGCCCGCCTCATTGCGCTGCTGTGGCCGGGCCCCCACAGCCCCACCCAAAACTACCCCCGCCTCACAGAGGAGGACATGCCAGGCATCCAGCAATGCTGCTTCCGCACCCTCGACTACCTCCAGCAAACACATCCACACGTCCTTGAGCAGATATGGACACCCCCTGGGTGACCCATGTGCCCGCGCAGCCAAGACAACGCCACCACAGCGCCACATGCATCTACACCGGCATCAGCACACACAGGTCACCAGGGAAAGGGCGCGCACATGACCGGTGCCCGAACCCGCACCCTCGTCCTCAATACTCGCAGGACCCAGCATACTACGGCCGCCCCCGCAGCCCAGGGCACTCAGCCGTCCCCCACGGCCCTCTCTCCCGCATCTGACTCCACAACCTCCACCACCACAACCACCTCATCCACCACCACCACCACCACGTCCTCATCCAGCACGCCACCCCCGAGACCGCGGGGGAAACCTCCCAAACGGGCCTCTAAACCCGTCCCCACTGCTGGCAAACCCGCCCCCGCCAAGGCACACGCCCCGACGAGGCCCGCGCCCGCAGCTCGGCCAAAACCCAAGACCGCCGCCACGCAGCCGCCGAAACCCGTCAGCGCGCCCCGGCCGCAACCCGCAGCTGAACCCAAGCCCAGGCCCAAGCCAGGCGCCACGACAGCAGCGCGAGCCTGACCCCCCGAGGACGTCCTCTATGACATTCCGCCCCCGCCATCCCTGGCCCCGATGCAGCAGTGCCCAGCGCGGCGCCCCCCCACCGTCACCGACGCCACCGCCACCACCTTCATGGCGGAGCGCGCCGCGGCCCTCTCTCCCGCCTCTGACTCCACAACCTCCACCACCACAACCACCTCATCCACCACCACCACAACCACGTCCGCATCCAGCACGCCACCCCCGAGACCGCGGGGGAAACCTCCCAAACGGGCCTCTAAACCTGTCCCCACCGCAAGCAACCCCGCCGCCGCCAAGGCACACGCCCCGACGAGGCCCGCGCCCGCAGCTCGGCCAAAACCCAAGACCGCCGCCATGCAGCCGCCCAAACCCGTCAGCGCGCCCCGGCCGCAACCCGCAGCCGAACCCAAGCCCAAGCCCAAGCAAGGCGCCACGACGGCAGCGCGAGCCTGACCCCCCGAGGATGTCCTCTATGACATTCAGCTCCCGCCATCCCAGGCCCGGAGGCAGCAGCGCCCAGCACGGCGCCCTCCCCCCGTCACCGACGCCACCGCCACCACCTTCATGGCGGAGCGCGCCGCGGCCAGAGCGCGAAGCACCGTCCCGCCACCTCTCAAAGCCCACACCGCAGGCCCACTGACCGTCTCCAACCAGGCCAGAACGATGCCAGGATCCACAAGCAGCATCCCTGCCCCCCTACCAACCCTCGATGTCAGCCCACATACAGCGCATGCCCCGCTACTGCCGCTGCCGCGAGTCCCCACCCAACCCCGAGGCGGAGACCGTGCGCGCACACCCGCGAGTCCACGTCCGCTTGCGCCCCACTCCCCGCGCACCCCCACGGCACAGGACTACGAGGAATCCCCCAGAGCCGCCACCGCCACCAGTCCCCACGACCCCGTCACGCCAACCCACACCCACTCCTCCGTCAAAGACCGCGGCCTCGCCCATGGACAGTGGTGGCAGCGCTGGACCCACACGCAGCTCTGGGAGCTGCAAAAGTGGGCCCGGGCAGAGCCCTCCCTCGAAGGCCTGGTCCACCGGCCCCGCAAGGGGTCGGTGGAGAACTGCCGCCTCCGGCCGGCGGGGGGCTGGATGCCGCAGACCGCACGGGAAGCCATGCTGGCCGATGCGCTCCACCCCCTGGGTGTCCACCCCCGCAACCTCCCCGCGCCCAAGGACCACCCGTATGTCCTCTGACGCCTGCAGGAGACCCTCCAGGAGAGGCAGCGAGACGGCATCCGCCTGTGGGACATCACCCAAAGCCAAGCTCCGCACACACACACCCCCTCACCACCCCACGAGCGTCAGCGGACTGACACTGGCGGCACCCACAGCACCCCAGGAGCCCTGCGCGCCACACAGGATGACACGCCTGACCCCCCGGCGAGCGGCGCCGCCACCTAACCCCTTTACCCAGCAAACCACCACCGCCAGGCGCCACGCCAGGCCCCGCCGAGAAGTCACCAATCGAACCGGAAGCCCAAGGACGCCAACACACACGACAACGGGCACCACTACGCCCAAAGGCACTGAACCCAGGCCCGCAACTGTCAAAACTGCGTAACTGAGCCAAAGCCCCAACACAAATCAAACCCGAGCCACACCCGGAAACCGCTAACCCTTGACTCCTAACCAGGCCCGCCGAGGGAACAACCTTGCCACAGCCCACACCCACAGCCCACACAGCCATCTAACCAGCCAGCGCCAGCAGCAAAGAGACACCTAACCAAACCCACCCTGACCCATACCCGTGTACATCAGGACGCGCGAGCCGCACCCCTCGGGCGCGACCGCTGCCAAAGCACCGACGACACACACCAGAGGACACAACACTATTGCACCGCCGCACCAGCTGCCCGTGCCAATGCCTGCAGTGTACGCGCGCCCCTGTTTTTTTCTTTTTTTCAATTTCAAAAAAAGAAAAAACGAAATTAGGGGGGGAGGAAGAGGGACACAACCACCAATGGCACACGCGCACCGCACACAGCGCGCACACCGGTGAACGGGCGCCACGAGGGCCAGGACACCGCACACGCGTGTGCACGGAGGGCAACAAAGGGACGGGACACCACGGCCTGGCACACTGGTGAACAGGAGCCAAAAGGCCCAGGACAACGCACACACAAAACAGCACGCCGAGCGGGCACACCGGAGGACAGGAGCCAAGTGGCCACCGCACGTACAAAACAAAAGACACAGCAGGCATCCTGGTGAACAGGAGCCAAGTGGCCCGGGACACCGCGCACGCAAAGCAACACACAGCGCGAGCGCACCGGTGAACAGGAGCCAAGTGGCCCAGGACACCGCACATGCAACACAACACACCCAGCGGGCACACCGGTGAGCGGGGGCCAAGGAGCCCAGGACGCCACACACGCAACACAACACACGAAGCGGACACACCGGTGAAGAGGAGCCAAGTGGCCTAGGACACCGCAGACACAACACAACAAACCGCGCGGGCACACCGGTGAACAGGAGCCAAGTGGCCCAGGACACCGCACAACCAAAACAACAGACAGAGCAGGCACACCGGTAAACATCAGCCAAGTGACCCAGGACACCGCGCACGCAAAGCAACACATGGAGCATGCGCACCGGCAAACAGGAGCCAAGTTGCCCAGGATACCGCACACGCAACACAACACACCCAGCGGGCACACTGGTGATTGGGAGCCAAGGGGCCCGGGACACCGCACATGCAACACACCACACCGAGCGGGCGCACCGGTGAACAGGAGCGAAGTGGCCCGGGACAACGCAGACAAAACACAACAAACCACGCAAGCACACCAGTGAACAGGAGCCAAGAGGCCCGGGACACCGCGAGCACATAGTGCGGCTGAGGGACAGGAAAGAACCAACACCCCATGGGTTGGACACACCGGGGCAACCCGGCCGACCCACAGGGCCAGGGGCAGGAGCGGTACTCCAAGGCCACTGGTCCGAGCCTGGCCAGGCTGCATCGGTGATCATGGCAAACGTCACCCAGAGCCATGGAAGCAACCGGTGACAGGCGAGCCGGTACACAGTCCAGGAGGGGGTCGCCTGCCAGGCAGAGTGGCCCCTGCAACTCAAACCACAAGGCCGAGGCGGTCGTACCGTAGACAAGCGGGAGCAATACCCCTTGTGGTGAGAGATACTCCACACGGCTGGGCAGCTCCCGGAGCTGCCGCCCAAAGGAGGGGGCATGTGGCCCTACCCATGGACACATGTGGGGATACCCTCCCACCCGGGACACATGGACCGGGTGGCCGCAACAATGCCTTCCTAAGCACATGCGGGAGCGGCTCAGGAGGCACCTGACATAGGGCAGTGGGAGGGACAGGACGTCCCCTTGGTAAGACCTTCTTCCTGCTTTGTGAAAGGAGGCATCCCGAGCTCCGGAAGAAACCTACCTACCTACCCCTCGGGAAACGGACTTTTGAAGAACCAAGCAGGTCATCCTCCATGAAACAGCTCGTGGGGGCTGAAACGTGTAGAGAAGCTCCTCTGAGAGTTCATGGTCAGCACTGCCCCGGACATCTTGTACATCTTCATCAGATTGCACCTGTTCAGGTGCTCCGTATGGTTCCAACCATTGTTCGACCAACATTTTTACCTGTTGCTCACCTGTAAATTTCTTATTGCAAGGAACCACACGGCTGAAGCGGAACAGGCCACAGGTGACAACTAGGCAGCTATCATAGCCACCGAAGCGGGGTAGGCTGTGGATGAAATCCACATAGAGAAGAGCGTACAATAGGGTATGGGTAAGCTGGAAATCAGTCCCCTATCCCTACTATCGCTCTGCCTGCCATGACAGCCACAAGCATCAGCAATGGTCTGCATACAAGACCTCAGTTCAGTCAGAGTTAGACCAGAGTGATACATTTACGGAAGAAGTCCTATGAGCTATTAGCGCCAGTGTGACCCTAGCTGAGATCGGCCTACTGTGACACCCATCAAGTCGTGCATCAGGCACAGCTATATGATCCTTGTAGAAGAAGTACTGTTTATTTTTATACCACTGGTGCCCGTCAATGATGCGGGGTTCGAGACCAGTGCTGAGGGTCTGGAAAATATCTTTATATTCTGACTGCTGGTCAGTTGGGCTCCATCCCTCGAGGATTGCAGCTGTGCGCATAGCGAGGTCCAGCTGGACGTCCATACGCTGGAAAGCCTCTTCGGCAAGAGCCTCAGAGCTCTGACCAATAAGCGCATCGAAAGTTTTGCGCGATATATAGTCAGACAGTTGATTTTTTATACCAGGGATATGAGGGACTGTCAGGCTGAACTGACTGAGGTAAGTCCACCACCGTTTGAGTTTCGCTTTCAATAGACAGGCAGACAATGGGATTAGATCCCAGTAGTCGGGACAGGGATGAGAACACCAGCATACCAGCCAGCAGTTCCTGGTCGGAGGTGCTGTAATTGGACCGCGCCTGGTTCCATTTCCAGTTCCAGTGACCAAGTGGTACAAGTCTCCACTCACTGGAGGGATAGTCGTGCTTCGGCGAACCATCAACTTCCAGTCCTGTGGTGCGATAGTGGCAATGAGTTATTTCAGCCAGGTTGAGCTCTTGCCATTGGTAAATTGTTCCAGCCCCCCCTACATCACTGGCATCAGTGATCAGGACTATCTCACCCTTAGGCCGAGGTACCCCCAGGCAGTTGGAGGAGGCAATCTTCTTCTGCAACTCCTGGAAACAATCCTCCTTCATGGCGGTCCACCTCCAGGGAGTAGTGAAGCGTTCCCGTGGGGGGCCTGGCCACGGGACGCTGCGGTGGACACGCACAAGCAAGCAGGCAGGCAAAGCACTGCGCTCACAGGGGCATCATTACGCTCCTGTACATGTGACAAAGCGTTTCAGGATCCTTGCCACTCTGAAACAAGGGAACAAAAGTATGTACAGCAACACATCAGGATATGTACACATGGGGTTAAGACTGGACTGGGGTAAAGGCATTGAAAAGACACTCAGTCCCAACTCATATCCCAATCCCAGGACCGACCCTACCAGTGGCTGGCCGGGGCGGGGGCTCAAACACAACCCATGCCCTGCCCAGTCCGGACCCTGACACCCTGCCAATAGGGGAGGGTGTCCCACCCAGCAACAGACGAGTTCCTGCGAACCTAGGTGCTGCAAGGCCAACCAACAGTGGCTCCCTATGCTCCCCTAATGGCAGGTCTCAACTCCTCTCTGGGCGAGAGATAAGGCCCCGCCATTATCCCCTACGAGTTGGTAGCTGAAAATGGGCTGTTTCAGCCCAAAATGATATTAGCTCCGAAAACTCCACAATTGACCCCTCGTCTGGACCCGCCGGAGGTAGGGACGAGGCAACTGACCCTATGCCCTTCGAGTATGAACTCCCTGGAGCCCTCACCCAACCTGGTTCCCTCTGAGATTCCAGCATCAGGGCAGCACAGGTTCGTCAAGTGGGGTCATGATGCCAAAATCACCAAAATAGGCGTCATTCCCACGCGTGGCTCGCCCGGCCAGGGCAAAGCCAATGGGCTCACAGGATGGGAGGCAGGACCTCCGACTCATATCTGAGTGCACAACATGAATTTGAGTCCGGGCTCCCTGTGGGCATAGAGATATGGCGCCGCCAATTTACCACACGGGGGGGTTAAATTGGGGTCCCAAAAGGGGGTCATTTTGGCTGCTCAAAATGGGCCGAATTCCGGGGTACCCCCAATGGTATATCTCCACGCCGGCTTGGAGATCGGATTCACCATTCCATATGCAATCCACCTGGAGTCCAACAGAGACTCTCATGCACTTGGTTCCCAAAGATCTCAATGTTACTCGGCGTGGTGACAATCCAAATTGGGTCCACAATTGCCGAAATGGCAAAATCGTCCACACTCACTTTGGGCTAGCACCTTGACGAAGGTTGCTCCGATTTGCCCACGTGGTGTGTGAACCATGGTGACGAATATCCATAACACCCGTGTCATATATGGTCCATAGGGGGCTGAACATGGTGCACGGCGGGCAGAAAATGTGGAAAATTGCTCAAAATGGCCGAAAATGCGCACACTCATGGGTGGGGCAAATGAGGCACATGCCCGACTTGGACAGGAGTGTGCCATAGGATTGGTATCAAGTCATATGCGTCCAACATATCTTTTGGGCGTCGCCCAAACCCCTCCGGTTTTGGGAATGTCAGGGTCGCCAAGTGAGCCCACGATTTGGGATCGTCCCAAATCGCCAACATGGCGGCCACGGTATGCCAAGCCCAAGGGGAGGTAGGTAGGTAGGTATCTTCGGGAGCTCGGGATGCCTCCTTTGACATTGCAGGAAGAAGGTCTTACCAAGGGGACGTCCTGTCCCTCCCACTGCCCTATGTCAGGTGCCTCTTGAGCCGCTCCCGCATGTGCTTGGGAAGGCATTGTCGCGGCCACCCGGTCCATGTGTCCCAGGTGGGAGGGTGTCCCCACATGTGTCCATGGGTAGGGCCACATGCCCCCTCCTTTGGGCGGCAGCTCTGGGGGGCTGCCCAGCCGTGTGGAGTATCTCTCACCACGAGGGGTATTGCTCCGGCTTGTCTACGGTACGACCGCCTCACCCTTGTGGCTCGAGTTGCGGGGCCACTCTGCTTGGCAGGTGACCCCCTCCTGGACTGTGTACCGGCTCGCCTGTCACCGGTTGCTTCCATGGCTCCAAGTGACGTTTGCCATGGTCCTCGATGCAGCCTGGCCGGGCTCGGACCAGTGGCTTTGGAGTACCGCTCCTGCCACTGGCCCGGTGGGTCGGCTGGATCGCCCCAGTGCGTCCGACCCATGGGGTATTGGTTCTTTCCTCTCCCTCGGCTGCCCTACGTGTGTGCAGCGTCCTGGGCCGTTGGGCTCCTGTTCATCGGTGTGCCCGCGCGTTTTGCTGTGGTGCGTCTGCGGTGTCCTGGGCCAGCTGGCTCCTGTTCACCGGTGTGCCCGCTCGGTGTGTTGTGTCGCATGTGCGGTGTCCTGGGCCCCTGGGCTCCTGTTTACCGGTGTGCGTGCTGTGTGCGGTGCGCGTGTGCCATGGGTGGATGTGTCCCTCTTCCTCCCCCCCTAATGTTCGTTTTTTTCTTTTTTCCTGTTTTTTTTTTTTTTTGAAAAAAGAAAAAGAAAAAACAAAAAAGAGGAAAACAGAGGCGCGCGTACACTGCAGGCACAGGCATGGGCAGCTGGTGCGGCGGTGCTATAGCGTTGTGTCCTCTGGCGTGTGTCGCCGGTGCTGTGGCGGCGGTCGCGCCCCAGGGGTGCGGCTCGCGTGTCCTGATGTACATGGGTATGGGTCAGGGTGGGTTTGGTTAGGTGTCTCTTTGCTTCTGGTGCTGGCTGGTTTGGCGGCTGTGTGGGCTGTGGCTGTGGGCTGTGTCTACGCATTTCCCTCAGCGGGCCTGGTTTGGAGTCAAGGGTTGACGGTTTCGGGATGTGGCTCGGGTTTGATTTGTGTTGGGGCTTCGGCCCGGTTAGGCTTGGGTCAGGGTGGGTTTGGTGAGGTGTCTCTTTGCTTCTGGAGCTGGCTGGTTAGGCGGCTGTGTGGGCTGTGGGTGTGGGCTGTGGTTGCGTTGTTCCCTCGGCGGGTTTGGTTAGGAGTCAAGGGTTAGCGGTTTCGGGGTGTGGCTCCGGTTTGATTTGTGCTTGAGTTCTGGCTCGGTTAGGCAGTTGCGCGGGGCCGGGCGTGTGGGTAGCGGCGTCCACGGAGTCGTGCGCCCGAGGCGGGTGCGGGGTGGTGCGTGCGGGCCGGCCGTTGGCCGGTGGCCTCACTGGGAGTCCCACACGGAGGGGTCGACGGGCGTGCCGGGGGCGTACGCAGCGTGCAGGTTGGGCAGCAGCGGGCGCACGTGCAGGGCGTCGGCGTGCCCGATGGGGACCTCACTGAGGACCGAGGGGTTGGCGGCAAGTAGTATGCGATGCCCGGGAGGGGTGGTGGCGGGGAGCGGGAGGATGTCCGCGGCCCGCGACGTGGGGGCGAACACGGCGTGGGTCGGGTGCGGCCCCGGGAGTGGTGCTGGGGGGAGCGGGACCACAGGACGGCGGTCTACTGTGAGGTGCCAAGTGCCGCGATGGTGGAGGAGCCGGACTAGGGCGATGCTGTGGCGCAGTGTGTGGGACTGGGTGCTGGGCGGCGTGGGGACGTGCGGTCGGAGGGGGGGGGGGCGGGGCGGTGGCGTGGGAGGGGGCACGGCGGAGGAGTGACGTCAGTGACGTGTGTGTCGTGCTGAGGGTGGAGAGGAGCCCACGGTATCGGGCCCGGGTTCGGCGCCTTTGGGCGTAGTGGTGCTCGTTGTCGTGTGCGTTGGCTTCTTTCGGCGTTCGGTTTGTTTGGTGACTTCTGGGCGGGGCCTGGCGTGGCGCCTCGTGGTGGTGCTGTGCTGGATAACGGGAATAGATGGCGGCGCCGCTGGCCGGGGGGTCAGGCGCGTCGTGTTGTGTGGCGCGCAGGGCTCCTGGGGTGTTGTGGGTGTCGCCGGTGTCGGTGCGCCGACGCTTGTGGGGTGGTGAGGGGGTGTGTGCGTGCGGGGCTGGGCTTTGGGTGATGTCCCACAGGCGGATGCCGTCCCGCCGCGCTTCCTGGAGGGTCTCCCGCAGGCGCCTGAGGACGTACGGGTGGTCCTGGGGCGCGGGGAGGTTGCGGGGGTGGACTCCCAGGGGGTGGAGCGCATCGGCCAGCATGGCTTCCCATGCGGCTTGCGGCATCCACCCCCCCGCCGGCCGGAGGCGGCAGTTCTCCACCGACCCCTTGCGGGGCCGATGGACCAGGCCCTCGAGGGAGGGCTCTCCCCGGGCCCACTTCCGCAGCTCCCAGAGCTGCGTGTGGGTCCAGCGCTGCCACCACTGTTCCTGGGCGGGCCTGCGGTCTTGGGCGGAGGAGTGGGCGTGGGTGGGTGTGATGGGGTCGTGGGGGCTGGCGGCGGTGGCGGGCCTGGGGGATTCCTCGTAGTCCTGTTCCGTCGGGGTGCGTGGGGAGTTGGGGTGCACGCGGATGTGGACCCGCGGGTGTGCGCGTACGGTCTCCGCCTCGGGGTTGGGCGGGGATTCGCGGCGGCGGCGGTAGTGGGGCATGCGTTGCATGTGGGCTGTCATCGGGGGCCGGTAGGGGGGCGAGGGCGCTGCTGGTGGACCCTGGAGCGGTCCGTGGGCCTGGGGTGCGGGCTTTGGGAGGTGGTGGGACGAGGCGCGTCGCGCTTCGGCCGCGGCGCGCTCCGCCATGAAGGTGGTGGCGGTGGCGTCGGTGACGGTGGGGGGGCGCCGCGCTGGGCGCTGCTGCCTTCGGGCCTGGGACGGCTGGGGCCGGATGTCGTAGAGGACATCCTGGGGGGGCCGGGCCCGAGCTGCCGTCGTGGCGCCGGGTTTGGGCTTGGGCTTGGGCTTGGCTGCGGGCCGCTGTTTGGCGGCGGCCTTGGGCTTCGGCTGGGTTGTGGGCATGGGCTTCGCCGGGGCGTGGGCTTTGGCGGCGGTGGGGCTGCTCGCGGTGGGGGCGGGTTTGGAGGCCCGTTTGGGAGGTGTCCCCCGCGGCCTGGGGGGTGGAGTGCTGGATGAGGACGTGGTGGTGGTGGTGGTGGATGAGGTGGTCGTGGTGGTGGAGGTTGTGGAGTCGGAGGCGGAGGAGAGGGCCGCGGGAGACGGCGGAGGGTCCCGGGCCTCGGGGGCGGGCGTATGATGCTGGGTCCTGTAAGTAGCGAGAACGCGGGTGCAGGTTCGGGCATCGGGCGTGTGCGCGCGTTTTCCCTGGTGATCCGTGCGTGCTGGTGCTGGTGTGGCGGTGTTGTCTCGGCTGTGCGGGCACGTGGGTTACCCGGGGGGTGGCCATATCTGCTCCAGGACGCGGGGGTGTGTCTGCTGGAGGTAGTCGAGGGTCTCGAAGAAGCATCGCTGGATGCCGGGCATGTCCTCCTCTGTGAGGTGGGGGTAGTTTTGGGTGGGGGTGTGGGGGCCCGGCCATAGCAGCGCCATGAGGCGGGCTGCCACCATGTATGGGCATAGTTGTGGGGTGGTGGGGCGTGGGGGGGTGGGTCTCCCGCGGTTTGGGGGGGCTTCCATCTGCTGGGGGCGCAGCGTGACCACCCACACCCATCGGTCCGCGGGGATCCCCCAGGTCCGTTGGGTCCACTTGGCGAGGCAATACATCGCCCTACCAAAGCCCTGGTAGCCGCTGCGGATGGAGAGCAGCGCGTCCAGGGATTCGGGTTCCCACGTGCCCCAGATGTGGGGGTCGTCCGGGTCGTCCCCCCTGGCGTACGTGTCGGGGCCTGGGTTGTGTGTGGGGGGGGTGTAGTCGGCGGGGAGGAGGGAGTCGGTGCCGTGTACCACCCAGTGGTCTGTGGGTGCGTCGTAGGTGGTGGTGGGGAGGGTGTAGTGCAGATTGTACATGAGGGTCATGTACGTGGAGGGGGCTGGCTGCTGCTCGTCGGGGGTTGGGATGTCCCCCGGGACGTGGTGCCGGAAGTTGCTTAGGGAAGCCATCCGGGCCACCCATGTTTCCCGCTCCCACTCTTTGGTGCTGTCGGGGGTGGCGTCGGGTGGGGGGTGGGCCATGTTGGGCTCGCGGTAGCGGGTGCGGCCCTGGGTGCTGTCCCGCTCCGGCACGGGGTGTCCGACCAGGTGTCGCCCCCAGTCGATGGGGGGTACCCAGATCCGGCTCCCCGTGGGGGGCGGGCTCTCGCCGTCTGGGGTGGCGCGTGGGGGGCGCTCGTGTCGGGCGACGTGGAGGAAGGCGTCGAAGAGGAAGTCTCTGACGCCTTCCCCCAGGGTGGCCGCCTGGACCAGGGTGGCTGCCCGGATGGGGCTGTTGGTGCCGGAGGTGCGGAGGTACAGCACGACGTCCTGTTCCCCGACCCCCCGGAGGTGCTGCCGTACCGCTGCGGGGTTGTGCAGGGCGTAGGGTTCGGCCGGTGCGGCGACTGGTGGTGCGGGGTGTGATGGGGGGGGTGGTGTGGGTTGGGGGGGGTGGTCATCGTTGTCGCGCGTGGGGTCCGGTGATGGGGTCTCTTGTGGCGGTCGCGGGAGGGGGGATTCGCGGTGGCATGTGTCGGCGGGGGCATCGACATCGATTGGCTGGTGCTGGCTGCCGCGTGTTGTGTCCGTGGCCTGGTCTCGGGGGGGGGGCGGGGGGGGGTGGTGTGGGGGTGGCGCTGTTCGTGGTGGGGGGGGCGGGGGTGGGTGTTGTGCTGGCTGGGGGTCTGGGCGTCCCTGTGGGTCGTGTTGGTGTTGCGTGTGTGCGCCGTGTGGCCCTTGCGGTTCTTGACTGGTTGTGGTGCTGGGGTGTGGGTGGGAGGCGGTCGCATGAGCGTCCGGGTGGGGCTGTGGTCCGTATGTAATGGGTGGCTGCTGGTGGATGGTGCTCGCTGGTATGGGGTGTGGGTGGGGGGGCTGCTGGTGGTGGTGGGGTTCGGGGGGCGGGGGTGGGTGTTGTGCCGGCTGGGGGTCCAGGCGTCCCTGTGGGTCGTGTGGGTGTTGCGTGTGTGCGCCGTGTGGCCCTTGCGGTTCTTGACTGGTTGCGGTGCCGGGGTGCGGGTGGGAGGCGACCGCATGAGCCCCCGGGTGGGGCTGTGGTCCGTATGTGATGGGTGGCTGCTGGTGGATGGTGCTCGCTGGTATGGGGTGTGGGTGGGGGGGCTGTTGGTGGTGGTGGGGCGCCCCTACTCGGTCCTGGTGTTGCCGGTGTGCGTGCGCGGCTCCTCGCGGGTCCATGGGGGTGTACCGTGGCTCGTATGTCGTGGGCCCGTGTAGCGGGGGCGGCGGGTGGTGCTGGACCGCGTTGTGGTGGTGTGGAGGGTGTGTCGGTTGTGTGTGGTACCCCGGCGTTGGTGGGTGTGGTGGCAGGGGCTGGTGGTGGTGGTACACGTGATGGTGTGGTGCGGTGATGTGCGCTATGTGGGGTGGGTGGTTCGCTGGGCCTGGTTGTGCTGGGGCGTGGTGGGGATGTAGCTGGTGGGGGCCGCTGTAGCTTGGGGGCATTAGGGGGTAGGGGTTGGGAGGGACGGGGGCGCGGTGGTGGTGTTGGTGGTGCCATGTCCCCTGGCTCTGCGCGTACGGTGGTCCTGGCATGGTGTGGACGTGTGTGGGCGGTGGTGGCTGACTGGGCTGCAGGGTTTGGGTGCTGCGGTACGGTGGTGGTGGTGGGCGTTGGTGGTGGTGGTGTTGTTGGTGTGCCCCGGGGGTCTGGGCGTGGGGCGGTGCGGTGTGGCTGGACCCGGGCCTTGGTCGGGGCGTCGCGCCCTGCTGGCGGGCGCTTTGGCGGGCCCCCTGGTGCCGGTGCCCCTTGGTCTTCTCGGCCTGGTGGGTGTCGGGGGCGGGTGAACCCCCCTGTCCCCGTGGGGGCGACGGGGAGCGGGCGCGCCAGCGGTGTGCCTCTTGGAGGCTCGTCTTGAGGCCTCTGACGTAGGCCTCCTGGTCCGTGAGGCTCATCCGCGTGGCGGTGGCCTCGTCGGGGGCGGCCAGGTGGGCGTCCCGGAAAGACGCCCAGCCCTCCGGGGGCGTCTGTTGTGCGGGGTAGGGGTGGTGTGCCGGGTAGAGGAGTGCGCTGAGGGGGTAAGGTGTTCCCTTCCGTCGGCCGAGGGCGTTTGCGAACCAGCGGCAGGTGGCTCGGAGGTAGGCTGCTATCTCCTCTGGTGCCGTGTCGGCCCACGCTTCCGGCGTCAGGGCTGCTGCTTGGGGGGGCGGGAGTTGTGGGTCTGGGAGGTGTAGGTCTCGGTGGTGGAGGTATAGGGCGAGGAGGATGTGGCGGGCCGCCACGTTCAAGCCGCCTCCGCTGTGGCGTAGGGGTGGGCTGTGGGGGGGCAGGGGTGTGTTGCCCGCGGCCACGGCTATGGCCCATGCGTGGTCTGCCGCGTCCGCCACGTAGTACCCCCCCAGTTGGTCCCGGAGAGTGTCGGTGAGGTACCCGAAGAAGCTGGGGTGGCTGGCGGGGGGGGGTGCGGCTGGGGCCGCGGGCCGTTCGCGGTGGCGGGGGTTGAGGTCCCCGCAGTGGGGGCAGTGGGTGAGGCGGTGCGCGGCTCCCAGGCAGACCCAGTGGTCTGGGTTGCAGGGCAGGGCTGTCTGTGGTAGCCGCTGGCGAACGCAGAGGGGACATGCGGTGGCTGGTGGTTGGTGGTACCTGTGGACGGACGGCGGCGTGGGGGGATGGGGGCTGGTGGCGCGCGCATGCTGGTGGGAGCGTGTGCGGTGCCTGTGGCGCCCGTGTGTGCTGTGCCAGTGCTGTGCTCGGTGGACGGTGTGTAGACGTGGTGGGGGTTGGGTGTTGGTATGTCACGGGGTAGGTTCTCATGGTTGGTAGAACAGGAGTTTGAGGAGGTGGGCTTGGTCTGTTGGGGGCAGGGTTGCCGCATGCTGCAGGTATTTGTGGGTGCGGTATGTGAGCTGCTCCGCCGTCTTGGCAACGGCCGTCCGCTGCATGTGTGCCGCCGTGGCCTGGGGGTCCTTCGCGTGGGTGCGTAGTAGGGTGTAGACGGCAGTGGGGACGAGTCCCCTGCGGACTGCCTCGAGCACCTCCGTCTGCTTGAGGACGGTGGTGAGTTGCTGGGTCGCCGGGGACTGCGCCAGCCATCCGGCGTGCTGTGCGATGGTGTGGGTTGGGTTCCAGTCTGTGAGGGTGTCCAGTCCCCTGTACAGGGGGCACGCCTTGAAGTGGTCCCATGTTTCTTCTTCCGCGTGGCTGCAGATGCATTTGGTGTGTCCTGCGGGGATGTGGATCGAGCGGCGCGTATACCATCGGTGGTATCGGGTGAGGAGGGGAAGTTGTTCGAGGGCGAGTTGGAGTCGGGGCTTTTGTAGGTGTGCTGGGAGGCTATCCGGGCGCAGGGCGGAGTAGTAGAGGGGGGTGTGGACGGAGTTTTCGAGGCGTCGGAGGAGTTCGGTGTTTGCTGGGTGGCCCAGTGTGGTGGCGAGTTGCTGGATGGGTGTGGGGTAGTGGTACTGCTTGTCTCGATCCGTGTACGGCGTGTCCTCGGGCATCCATTGGGGGGGCTGTGCGGCCAGGGGTATCGGGGGCAGGTGCTGCAGGTGGCTGTGGTGTGGGGTGTCCAGTCGCACGCGTTCGAGCCCTGGGGTGTGGTTGGTGTTCTGGTGTTTGGCCTGCGTGTCTGCGCGTCCATTGCCGTATGCGTAGCGGTGCGACTCCTGCTTGACGATGTGTAGGGCGTCCTCGGGGTGCATGCCCTTGAAGGCCATCCATAGTCCCAACGCTTGTGTGGTGAGGCCGGAATCGAGTGCTTTGTGGAGGGGCAGGTCCGCAAGGCGCCTGGTGAGGTGGATGTCGACCGTGGCGTCCACGACTACCCAGATGTTGCGGGGCCGGACCGTCGTGGGTGGCGGTGTGGCGGTGACGGCGTCTGCCATGGTGCGCAGTTCGCCGTGGGAGGACGCCCCAAAGATGGTGGTCCCGGTGTGGTGTTCCACGTGGAGGCCGTCCGCGTGCCGGGTGATGCGCACGGAGGCGCAACCGACCGTGGGGGTGCGTTGCTGGGTGCCGGATGCGTCAGTGAAGTAGATGATGTCGGTGTCACTGGGTATGGGTAGGCGGGCGATTGCTGTGGGGTGATAGACGTAGATGGGGTTCCCCTGGGTGGTTCTGGCGGTGATTTGCGTGGGTTGCAGTAGTGGCGCTGCATAGACGCCTATTCCCTGGGTGATGATGGCCTGGGCTCGTGGGGTGAGGCGGAGGAGGCCCCTGTCTGGGCGTCCCTGGGTGATATACGCTTACATCAGGTGGAAGAGGTATCCCGTATTGGGGTGGAACTTCTGGCACGTGATGGTCTGTCGCCGCTCCTTGTTGTCTTTGTCGCCGCGGAGGGTGGGGCATTTGTGCTGTAGGGGGCGCATGGGTGCCTCCTGAGGTCCTGCGCGGTGTGGGTCGCAGCGGTCGTACTCCATGGCTACGCTGTCCGGGTCTGCCCGCTCGTTGGTGAACGTCCATGTCGCCGTGGGTGTTCGGGTCCAGGCTACGTGCGCCGGGTGGTCTGGGGGTACCGTGTGAAACCAGGGGGAGAGCCATGCCTGCTGGTCGGCGGTGGCGGCGGCGGTGGGGGTGTGGTAGTGGGTGGAGATGAGGTGCAGCAGGGGCCACGGAGTGTCGAGGGCTGCCGGGCCGCAGTGCCAGCACGTGCGTGGTATGCCCTGGTCACTATGTCTGACTGGTGGTACATCGGTCTCCGGTGCATTGTGTTTGGGGATGGACCAGGGGGCATGGTGTCGCTGGACGGTGCGGGTAACATGTTTGTGGCCGTTTGGTGCTAGTAGCAGGATGGTGGGTGGTGTCCAGCCTTCGGCTGACGGGGTGGGCTCTCCCTGCGTCGTGCCGCCGTCGTTGGGGGTCTCGTGTTCGCTCAGGCGGGGCCGGGGGTGCTGGCGCTGGAAGGCTGTGTACGCCGTGTCGATGTCCTTGGGCCCCGGCATGTCGCGCCCTGCCTTCGTAGCACATGCGCGGAGGTACGCTTGGAAGACGTGGCGTGCCGGCCATTGTGGGTCGGAAAGGAACGGGGCGTGGTGGGCGTCGCATTGGGCCATGATCTGCATCTGTGTTGGGGTGATATACACTATGGGGATGGTGGCCCCTACGAGGCGCAGGGTGTCCACCTCGCCTGCCGGGCGCCGGTGGATGTCGGTGTGTGTGGCCACGAGTGGCCCCTGTTGATCGCAGTGGTGGTTCGTCAGGATGGCGTGTGTGTGGTGCGGTAGGAGGAGTTGTAGCTGGGCCCAGATGCCAGTGCCCACGGGGGTGGAGACGCCGTGTTGTGCCAGTATCCACCGGGGGCAGGTGTTGCGGGCCATTTGCGCTTCTTTTATGCGTATGGCCGCCGCCTCGCGAACTTCTGGTTAGTGGTTGTGTGTTACCCTGTGTAGGAGGTGTGCTGCGTGTTTGGCATAGGCCATGTCGACCAGGGCGCCCGTATTGTCTCCGTAGTAGCGCCAGTGGGCCATCATGGCCTCCTTGGGGACAGACGTGGGCCAGCCTCCGTGTTGCGCCCATGCCTTCGTCACTTGCTGTCGAGCGTGGCGTAGTGCGTCTTGGGGGCGCGGGACGTGCAGGGCTTGGTACCCGATGGCCGCGTTGAGCACTGCTTCCATGAAGTACGCCAGGCCCTGCGTAGACAGGAGGTCCCCCCTGGCAATCTGGGTTAGCCGGGCGAGGCGCTCTTCTAGCTTGCTTGGGAGTGTGATGTGGTGGTGCTTCGTGGCCTGTGTGACTCCCAGGTGGACTGTGGTGTCTTCCAGGTGTAGGGGTTCGCCTTTCCGGATGTGGGGGGTGGGGGTCTTGGCGTCGGCCAGCCCGACCGATTTGCGGGGGTGCACTAGGAGCTGGTGGGCGTCCAGGTAGGTTGTGGTGGGTTGGAGAATGGCGGACGCTTGTTCGGTGGTCGTTGGTAGCCCTGCGTTCTCAGGGTCGCGGTGGCGGGTGGCCGTAGTGAGGAGGTTGTCATCTGCGAAGTTGATGAGGGGGGACCGTAGCGGGTATGGGGCGTACCCCGGGTATACCCGTGCTAGCTCGAATGCCAGTGGCAGGGTGACGAGGAGGTAGAGGAAGGGGCCTTCGGCGCCTCCCTGGGGGACTCCGCTGTCTGTGCCGGTCCAGGGGGTGAGGCCCGCGGCCGTGATGACGGCGTAGAGTCGGGTTTGGATGTACCCGGTCATGAAGGATAGGAATGGGAGGCCCATGGCATCCCATACCTCCGTGAGGAGCCGGTGTGGGGCGTGGGGGAACGCGCCTTGGACATCGAGGGAGGCGATGATCATCTCGTAGGGGTTCATGTCCAGTGCGGTGTCCTGGAGGAAGATGGCCTCGTGGGGGGACCTGCCGGCCATGGCCCCCCACATGCTGGCGGGCACGTGGGCGAAGACCGCTGGCGCGATGCGGCCTAGGATGAGCGTCCAAACCAGCTTGACCTCGGTGGTGACGCATACTATGGGCCGCCAGTTCCCCGGCTGCGCCCAGTCCCCCTTTTTGTAGAGGGGGTGGACCAGGTTGGCCCACTCAGGGGGGATGGGCGTGGCGCCCGTGACGATGTCCCACAGGCGGGCTGCCAGGCGGCGTTTGATGGGCAGGGTGAGACGTTGGTACGCTTCGGCCGGCAAACCGTCGACGCCGGGCACGACCCCCTTCTTCAGGCGGTCTAGGGCGCGCTGCAGTTCCGAGATGCTGAAGGGGTCGTGTTCGATGGCGCGCCGCTGTTCCCGGTTGAAGACCCTGGGCACATGCTCGCGGATGGTGTTTCTGGTGTGGGGGTCGAGCTCGGGGAGGGCGTCCCCGTGTTGTGCCTGGAAGCTGTCCAGGACTGCCTGGAGGACGGCGTCGGGGTCATTGGTGAGGCCTCCTTGGGGGGTGCGGACCGCATGGATGGTACGGCGCCCCGTGTCCTCCAGGATGCGGCTGACGTACCGTAGGGACTTGTACGGCGTGTCGTTTCTGCCGTATCTTTCGCGTTCCTGGGCTGCTGCCGCTATGCGGTGGGCGTGCCATTCCTGGAGTTGGTGGCGGCGGGTGGTGAGGAGCGCACGGAGGTGGGCATCCCGGTCTCGTGCCTCCGGTGTGCTGGGGCGTAGCAGGGTGGCGAGTTCCCCTTTCGTGGTCCAGATGTCATGGACGAGTTGCTGGAGGGTGAGGTCTGGTGGTGCTCCCGTGTGGTTGGTGTCACGCTCCATGCCGCATGCTTGTGCCGCCCGGCGCATGGCGGTGGTGAGTGTCGGTGCACCCGGGCGGCGTAGGATGGCGTGTAGGGCCCTGTTATACCTGTGCCAGGCGCCGTGGTCGTCCTCGGCCGGGAACTGCAGTGTGGGTGGGAGGGTGTCGTCTGGCAGGGTGGCCGCGGGTGGGGGTAGGTTGGGGATGATGAGGTCGATGTAGAGGGGCCGGTGGCCCGTGCCTGTGGGCGGGAGGTCCCCGTAGGCTGCTTCGTGGACGCGCACCGTGGTTGGGTCCCCGTAGCACGTGTCGATGCGGGATGGGTGGGTGCCGGCTTGGTGGGGGTAATGGGAGGGTGTGCCGGTGAGCCCTGCCGTGAGGTCGGTGAGGCCCAGTTGGTGCATGGCGTCCCGGACAGCTATGTCGGTGGCTGTGGGTGGGCCAGTGCGGTCGTCGTCGGTGGGAGCGGCGTTTAGGTCGCCTATGATGATGGTGGGTGCCAGGAGGGAGAGTCGGCGGTACGCCAGGCTCAGGGTGTCCAGGAAGTCCTTGGTCTCCTCCCCGAACGGGACGTGCGTGAGCAGCACGTTTAGCTGCCATCCGGGCCCCACGCACTCGTACGCCCCGAGGCGACCATCCACTCCGAGGTCGGGGTGGGCATGTACCGCAACCGATGTCTTGTGGTAGAGGGGTACCCCCCGCTCCCAGTGGGCGTGATATTTGTTCCCCTCTGGGTCTAGGATCGGTGCTGGTTCGGGTTGGTCCGCTTTGCGGAGGGCTTGCTCCAGGAACCCCAGGAGGTCTGCGCCTTGGGGGTGCGGCCCGGGCATGGCTTGCAGTGTGGCGGCCTTGGTGGGGTCGTAGGTGACCGCGGGCTCGTTGAGAATGTTGATGCGGGCGTGGGCTTCTGCAGGCGCCGGTTTCTGGGGACCGGTAGTTGGGGGGGCGGGCCGTGTCCGGCCCTGGCCCCGTCAGGCGTTGAGGAGGTCGATGACGCCCTGAGCTGCGGGTGCCCTGCGGTTCCGCTTCTGGGGCTGGGGTAGGGCCCATGCATTGTGGACTTCGCCCGTGTACTCGGTGCCGGTGAGGTGCTCCGTGTCGGGGGTGCACAGCTGCATGGAAACCATCTCACGACCGGCTTGTCTCGCCAGAGTTCGATGGTGCGCCCCAGCTTCTTGTCGTTGGGGGTGGCCGGGTCCCACTTGACGTGGATCTTGAACCCCTGGTGGTCCCCGGTGACGCGGTACCGGTGCTTGACCTCCCCTGCGGCCCATATCCACTTGGAGGGGCCCGCGGCCGTGGGGTACTCGAAGGGCAGCTGCACCCGGGTGTTGATGGCGTATTCGGGATACAGGGCAGCGGCCTCCTCTTTGGTCCAGCTCTTCGGCTTGGCCCTTGGCTTTGGCGCGGGTTTGGCCTGTGTGGGGGCCTTGCGCTTCTGCGCACCTTGGCGGCGCCGGGCAGCGGGTTGTCCCCGTTGGGGAGGTGCGCCCTGGGGCCGCTGTACGGGTGCGTGGCCCGGTGCAAACACGGGGTGTTCGCGGGCGGCTGGGACGTCGGGCTTGGACGTGGGGACGGGGTCCGCCAGCTGGAACACTTGCTTGGTCATGAGGCCAAGCACTTCCTCGGCCTCCTGCAGGGCGTCGGGCGGGTCCGTGGGCCAGGTGAGGAGCCGGTGCCCGGTGCCTGCCCCGTGGCGGCGCATGTGGGCCGTGTAGCGGGTGGCGTGGCGTGTCCACGCTGGGGTGCGTTCCGGGGGGAGGGGGCCTTCTGGCGCCCCCTGCGCCCAGTAGAGGGCGTAGTGCAGCGCTTCCCAGGCTGCCTCTGGGGCGTGGGGGATGCGTGCGGCGAGTCGCAAGCGGTCTCCTCCGCGTGGTGGGGGCGGGACTTCGCCGTCGGGGGCGTGTGCCGTTGCCTGTCTGACCTTGCCGTGGTCGTCCCATTCCACCGTACACCAGGTGTCCCGGTGTTTGAGGATGTGGACCTCCGTGGTGGCCGGGGGGGCGTCCATGGCGTCCCAGCTGACGAGCTGGATGGGGCGGACCGCAGGGTGGGTCTTCGGGGGTGCTCGCATGTTGAGGATTTGGTGGATGTCCTCGGCGGTGGGGCCCGTGTCGGGGGCGTCCTGCGCTACTTGGGCTAGAGGTGGGGAGGGGCGGTCCTCCCAGAGGCGGGATGCGGACGCCGTGGCGTACATGGCTGCGATCAGGACGTGCTCTGTCAGCCCTTCCACCATGAGGTGGTTTTCCCCCTCCAGGTCTCGGGGGATGGCGGCTTCCGCCTTTAGGGTGAGGAGTGCGATGGCGCGTTTGGGTCCAGGTGTGGCGTGTGTCGGCTCATCTGGCGGGCGTCCGTCGGATGGGGTGTGGGGGGGGCGCTTCTGGAAGGGGGATGGTCCCACCGCCAGGTGCTCGACAAGGTGTAGTGGTATGGCGTGGTGGCGGTCCGCTGCGGGCAGGAGGTAGGGGTGTGGGTCTCCGGGCACCGTGCCGAGGAATATGCCCCCCCTGTAGGTAGGGGTGAGCAGGGGTTGCTGCAGAGCGCATGCGCATGGTAGCGCGCACCGAGGGTTGCAGTGGGTGCATGGGGCTGTTATGGGGTGCGGTACCGCGTACACGGTGAAGGGCCCTACCGCTCGCTGGATGTGGCGGGGGATGATGTTGCGGAGGTCCGCCACCCGTGCCGTGCGGCCTTCGCCATAGTATATCCAGAGCGTGTCCTCCAGTGCCATTTTGGGGCGTAGCTTGCGAGCCAGTAGGTTCAAGGTGCTTTTGTGGGTGGCCTCGGTGATGGTGCCGGGCCCAGCGTTAATGCGTCGGAGCAGGTGGCTTTGGTGTTGTGCTGCGGCCCGTCTGCGGGCGGTGTGGAGGGCGGTGCTGTCGGCGGGAGGGGGCGCGTGGTGGTTGGGCCTTTTGCGTGGGGTCGGGGCGACGTGTAGGGGGTGCTTCCATGCCGGGCGTGGGTGGTGTTGCGGTGGCTGGAGGCCAGGGTTGGTGGTGAAGGTGTATACGGTGATGGGGGAGCGTTCATGCGTGGCCTGGAGGTAGTAGTGGTCGCGACCCGTGTTGTGGGTGACGATGACGTTGGGCGCTGGTATGTCGTAGTGGAGTGCGGTTTTGGGGAGTTGTTTGGTGATGCGTGCCGTCGCGTCCCCTGTTTTGGGGGCGGTGTCGTGGGGCACGAGGATGTGGACTGCCCACGCATCGTGGGCGGGGAGGTCGAGGTCCGGTAGGGTGGGATGAATGGGGCGTCCCCGGAAGTGTGCGAAAGCTGGGTTGTGGCGTGCCGCCGTTTCCTTGATGATGGACGGTGCCCATTGGGGTGGCGCCCCAACTTGCTGGGCCATGGCGGCGACGGCGCGGGCGATCGCCGTGAGGTCTGGGCCGATGCCAGGCTGGTCTGCCGGTGGTTGCAGGCCCCCTTCTGGTGCGGGGTGGTGCCACCATAGGGTGTAGCCCTTTTGTGTGTTATCGTGGGGGGTGTGTACGAGGCCCTGGTGGTTGGAGATGGCGGTCTTGAGGGCTTCTGCTGCCTCGCGGTGGAGGGTGCGCGTGTAGGCCCAGACTCCGGTGGGGGGGGCCGCCCCGGTGTGGGATTCGGCCGTGGTGGGGGCCGGTTCGAGGGTGTGACTGGTGAGGGAGGCCCAAGGGGAGTTGTCCGCCGGGTTCAAGATATGTTGGCCACCGAAGTGTGTACCCTCATAACATACTTGAGTCATGATGTCAATTGAGCGCAACCTTGAGAAACACGGTCACCACTTGACATCATGACGGGCAACAGACAGCAAAATTCGCGAAAAGACACGCAAAAGTGCCCTGAAAACTGCACAAATGTATTATAATATCTTCGGCATGGATTGAGTAATCGACCAATCCTTCTAAACACAATGACTCGACACCAATGACCTCCGATTCCACATATTTGCTCCACTTGGGGCGTTTTGGAAGGCCGCGCGCGCTGCCTCCCAAGTGGGCACAGGCAAACATGGAATATTGCAAAGAACACACCTTGCTCGCACTGCTTCGCTTCGGGAGCGCTCCACAAGCGTCCCTTCACGAAGGTTAGGCTCGCGAGTGTTGGTTTGGAGTACAATGAAGGGCTTCGTGCGATATCGGGTCCATTGGCGGATTAGTCTTGGAATGGTGCACCCGCCAAATGGGCACATGATATGACACCAAATATGGCATACAACCCTACCCTCGCCTTCTACACCCAACCTAGTGGCCTAGAATCAAAGTGTGCCTATATTCTAGAGTAACATTGGTCCCTTAACAAGCATGCAAGTGCTTTGGTCGAAAATCGACCTCCTTTCGGAAAGCCGAATTTGAGCATGCACGCAAAATATATTGCCAATATATATATGGAGATCATATATGTACTATCCGGGGAAGACAAGTGATATGCCCCGGATGTGGAGGCAAGCAGAGAGGGAGAAAAGGCCAACTCAACATACTTCTACACGTACTTGGACGCCAATTACGTGAGATTGCCCATTTCTTGGAAAACACTCAAAATAAATAACCCTTTGGGCCTAAGGAGTTGGGATCCTTTGGCCTCATCTTATGACTATGGGGGGCAAAACCTCATACATAGTGCCTATGAGGCACGTTAATTCGTCCTTGGGCGCTTGAACGCTCGTAACCCTTGGTATTTCACTTGGGGGTTCAAAGCGCCTTCGGCCGCCCAGATTTTCTCGGAAAAATCTGGGACGCGATGCGTTTTATCAAGGAAAAATTTGCGGATCACTCGAAGAGTGTTTCAGTCTTGACCTCCAAAAAGATCGTTTTACAGAATCATCTAATGCAGTGCACGGAACGGGCGACGTCAGGCGGCGATTTCACGACAATTAGAAATCGCGGTAGAAATCGGGTATTTCACCGATTTCTAACCCTAAATCGACCAAGACAGTAAAACTATGGTAATTCCACATCGATTCAATGGTTAGAGATCGGATTCCAGATTTCGCAGGTTAGAGAACAGGGATATCCCGCTGACAGCCGGTGTCAACGGCTTCCGCACGGGTGTGACGGCTCACAGGCCTCCGGGCCATGGGCCATAGCGGGTGTGATGGCTCACAGGCCTCCGGGCCATGGGCCATAGGTTCTGGGTACCGCTTCACCCCCCTCCTTAGAGCAAACCCTGGGGGGGGCTCGATAACACCCAAGCATGGCAGCGGGTACCCTGGACCATCCCTTGAAGGGGGGGGGGCTGTCACATCCTCACCTCAGGCCAATTTGCGGGTTAGGCTGCCCAGTACAATCCCACAGTATGACAGGTACGGTGCTGTAGCTGTTAGTAACTGCAAGTATAGTATCAAGTATCAAGTCCAGGGTCCTGGCGGCGATGTTCGGCATCCAAAGGACCCGTCAACTCCTACCAAGCGCACAGGGTGCCGGCTGCGACGGTCACTACCACAGTGGCAGTGGCATACACGGCCAACATAGGCGTCACACGACGACCGAGGTGGTCCATCACGTCGGAAGGGACCACAAAGATCCATAAGGCTACCCCAGGCTTCCCAAGGCCGCAGTCTGGGGGAGAGTCCCCACGGGTCCTTCCTTGGGCGCACCATGTCCATATCCACGACGCGATTCCAGAGTGGTAAAGCCGAACGAGCTCCTCCATAAGGGATCGGGCGTCAAGGCCGTCTCTTCCCTCGCCCCATTACCACGAAGGCCATGCACGGGGGAGTCCTCATGCAGTCTGGGCGGAGGCGTCGACTCCTCAAACCACCAGTTTCCCAGGCAGACCGACCGAGGTCAGGACACCGAAGGTCGCCACCCGACTGCAAGTGCGTCTGCGAGTTGGTAGGCTCACACTGGGACTGACGGTCGCGGACCGCTGGGAGTGTAGTCAGGCCACTGGGCTTCCCGCCTGGCGCCATCAGGATCTCAGCACATCACAGCCACTAGGGCACACGGTATCACGGGCACTCAAACAGAAGAATCTGTACTTAGGTACTGGTCCAGGCTGGACCTTATGTGAGAGTATGTACACGGCGACTCAGGGCGCCTTCGTATTCCGATTCGTGTCCCTTCGGGGGGGAAAACAGTCCATATCTCGGTGATGGACTGACAACACTTAACATACAGATGCACATGTCCTGGGGAACAGAAAAATAGGGAATAAGCGGGGTGATAGGCGTGTAAACACACTCTGGACAGAGCGCCAAACCACGCCCTGGTTAGGATAAGGCATATGCGGGAGGGTGGGCAGGAAAACGCCCGAGTTCAGGCCATATATAGTCTGCAGACACACGTAGACTGGTCTGGATCCCGCAAGTACCAGGGGACCAGACCACACACCAAAAAATCGCAATGCCGATGACAGCGGCATCCGTTGCGCAACGTCATACGGGCTTCAAGGCCCTAAGAGCTCAGGAAATGTCAAGGTCAGTCGCCCTGCCTGGTCTCCCAAGGATTCAGCAGGCGGGGAGTGACGGATAGAAGTGGAAGAGAGGGGCCATCCTCCCCTGGATTCAGCAGGGTGGGGTATATGGCCACTCTGATGGCAGGTCACCGGAAGATGGAAGAGAGCAAGCAAGTGAGGGACGATCCGTCGACCTAACAAGCGCTCAAACTGCATCAGGGGAGAGCTCAGGGCGGTGATCAGGCGCCCCTGGCTGCAATCGCCCGGGTGAGTGCTGCCAAGTCCGAGACGTGGATCTTGGTCTTGTGCTTGCGGATGTAGTCCATGAAGGCGGATATTAATCCGCGGCACCAACGAGGAGACGGGTTCCCAGGTGTCGCGGGACGGCCCATAGCCTCGCCAACGAACCTTGAACTCCAGGCCTCCGGGTGCCGAGGCGTTCCGACGCTGGGCCAGGATCTTCTCGACGGTATAGTCGTCCTGCTCAGCATAGTCGTCGTCCGAATCAGCCTCATGTGCGGCATAGTCCAGGGACACATGCTGGCCACGGAGGCCGGGTTCCCGCACAAGGAGTTGACTCTCGTGGCGCTCCCGGAACTGTCCGTGACCCACCTTGATGCGGTAGGTGTCCTCACCAATCCGGCGGACCACCCCTCGCGTGAACCAGGTTTTGGTGCGGTGGGTGCCCAAAGGGCGGGGTCTGATCACCCACACCGGGTCTCGCACCCTGAACTTTTGCGCTGTCGAGCTCGGGGCGGACTTCTGACGCTCAGCATGCTCCTTCTTGAGCTGCTCACGGATGTCCCGCGCCGTTGCCTCTTGCTGCGCAAAGAATTCCTTGGCGTCCATGGCCATACCATCACCGGACAAGGGAAGTCCCCGACCAAGGGGGACCCTGTCGAACAGAATCTGGTGAGGGGACAAACCACCCGGAGTGGGGGTGTCATGATGGGCCTTCAGAGCGGGCCACATCTCCTCAAACCAGTTCCGACGTGGATTGGTGATGTGAATCTTGCGCAGCTTCTCGAACAGCTGCCTTCCAGCCACTTCAGCCCGGCCATTGGACCGGCTGAGATAGGCGACGCTCTCGGCATGGCGTATTCCCATGAGGGAACACATGGCCTTGAACCAGCCACCAGTAAACTGGGGCCCTCGGTCAATGCAAATGGTGCGGGGGATTTGAAAGACGGTCAGCCAATGACGAATCATCATGACTGCCACTTCCTTGGCAAGCAACCCCCTTTTGCGTGCCGGAACGGCTACTACGTAGCCGCTGTGGCGGTCCACACAAAGGACCACACAGTCTGAGGTCTGCTTGCCAATGTGAACTTCGGGCATGGAGAAGACGTCCATAGCCACGCTCTCCATGGGCTGGTCAGGCACCGGAGTCCATTGGGCTTCACCCTTGACGTTCGGGGTGTCGGGATGGCAGGCGCTGCATATCCAGGGCTTGCTTCTTGACCCCTGGGTGCATCATGTGGTGGTGCCAAGCCTCACATAGCTCGAACACTCGAGGCTCTGGGACCAGCAGCTTACCATTCCGGTAGAGCTTGCCATCCTCCTCAGTCAGCCCCTTTGACCACTTCTGCGCGTCATCAGCGTCGGTCACAGCCCTATACTCGGCCTCAAAGGCCTCAGACTTAGCATAGTCGTCGGTCCAGTCGTCCTGGAGGCAAGATTCAGGGAAGAGGTGCTTGTCGGACTCAGCTCCATCAGGGGCGAGTACTCTGACCGCTCTGCCCATCCTCGTTCTGAGGGGGGCATCCGCAGCCATGACAACGAAGCATTTGACACCCTCCTCCTCAATCAGGCGCTCAATTTCTATGATCCTCTTGGCCTCAGCGGTCTCAGCCTCATCGCCATGGGCAGAGACATCCGTCTTGCCCTTGCTAGTGGGATAGGCCCACCTACTGAGACAGTCCACCACGGTGTGGTCCTTACCAGGAACATACACAACCGTGAGGTCCAACTTGGCCAGGGTCTCATGCCATCTTGCCCGTCGGGAGGCGGGACCGGAGGGGGTGTCCACGTGCTCTTTGTGCCACGACTGCAGACTCTGATGGTCGGTGCAGACGGTGACGGGATGGAGGGCTATGTACCCAGCCCATTTCCTGGGAGGCATGACGATGGCATACGCCTCCTTTTCTCGGGACGTCCACGTCCGTCTCTGGCCTTGCACCAGGACTCGGCTCCAGAAGGCCACTGGCAGGTGCCTCCCATTGTCAAGCACTAGTTCAAACACAGCGCCAACGGCGTAGTTGGAAGCGTCGGTGCGCAGGACGAACCCTCGGTCAGGATCCACGAGGTGCAGACCCACTGCGGATAGCAGCTCCTGCTTCATCCCCTCAAAGACACGGTCGGACTCAGCATTCCAGACCAGAGCCTTCTTAGACCCCTTTTTGGTCTTCACTCGGGTGCCCTTGAGCATGGTCGTCATGGAGGGTGCATACTCGGCATACATCTTGATATACCCCGAGTAGTAGTTGCAGAACCCCAAGTAAGCCCGTAGCACAGAGACCGTTTTGGGCTTTTCCCAGTGCTCGATCACAGGCACCTTGCCAGATATGGGCTCCCGCTGCCCGTTCCCAACTACGTGGCCAGCGACGACCACCTCGCTTACCGCAATGGTGGCCTTTCCACTGCTGCCCGTGAGTTTGTGCTGAACCAGAAGGTCCAGCACTCGGGTGACGTCCCTCTCATGTGCCTCCAGGAGCTCCTCATAGCTCATACTGGGGTCCCCGGACGCGATGATCACGTCGGCCACGAAGGGGTCCGCACAGTCACGCACCGGCTCAAGCAGGTTCTCCAGCATCCGCTGAAAAGCCGCATTGCCATTGGTAACGCCCATGGGCATCACCTTCCACTGCAGAGGTCCAAGTGGGGTGCTCATGGCTGTGCAGGCACGGGACTCCTCGGCAGGAGGCATCTGATGATAACCATGTTTCAGGTCAATCCCCGTGAAGATCCTCCGCCGGTGTTGTTTTTGCAGCATGTCCTCAATGAGGGGCAGCGTATAGCTGTCATGCTGCATTTGAGCGTTTAGGCCGCGGTAGTCGACCACGAGCCTCCACTCACCGGCCACCTTCTTGGGGACGACGAAGCACGGGGAGGCCCAATTGGAGTGGCACGGCTCGAGCCAGCCCCTCTCGATGAAGTCACGGAGGATCTTCCCCATGGCCTCCTTTCTCTCGCCCCTCAGGGCGAACTCCCGGTGTCGATACACACGGGGGTCCTGCTTCAGTCGTATCTTGGCCTCGCCATACGGTCCACGCACCGGTGGGGGAAACACAGGTTTTCCGCTGAAGAAGGTATTACCATACTTCTGCTTCAGCCTGGTCCTTAACGCCTGGATCTTGGGGCAATCATCGGACTCCGCCTTGGCTTTTCCGGGCACCTGGACCACTGAGCTTACTTGAGGGGTAGCGAACCCACTTGGTTTCGGCTCAGGTGGTCTTCCCAGGTGGCCCAAAGGGCCATCTCTGGTCTTGCCTCAGAACAGGTCGCTGTAGGTGGGTGGGTTGCCGCCTATTGGCTCGTCCTGGCTGGACATGTGGTCCAGCACCCTCTTTACGAAGGTATTCCCATCATAGGAACCAGAGACGACGGAATCCACTTCCCACCAGGCTTTGTCCTGGCCCTTGCCCTCACGCTGGTTTCCCCAGTCGTGAAAGGGCTGATCCATATACCCCTGAACCAGGTCCAGCTCCTCTTCAGTGAGGGGGTTCTTCGATTCACCGATGTCAACAGGGGAAACCGCAAAGCATTGCCGCCATGGCTCCGCTATGATGCGGTTGACACACACGAAGTCCGTGGTTTTGGCCCGTTCAAGGCCCCCATCCACATTAGTGGAATTCGGTTGGCCATCTCTGGGGTGGCATGGGCTGTCCCATAGCGTCCTGATAGACACTCTCTCCAGCCGGTAGGACGACCTTGTTTAAGGTCATGTTGGTCAATGAGACCACCCAATCTCGGGTGCTTTCCTCCTCGGTGCCTCCCATAGGAACAACCAGCACTGCCTTGGAGCGGTCCTTGCGAATCTTCGCTACCGCCCTTGGAATGTCCCATCAGGGGCAATGGATCCACATCAAACCCTGATGCGGACCCCAGTGCTTCTTCCACGCGGAGTCCTTGGCGCTCCAGTACTTCTCACAAACCCGAAGATGGGCGGACGTTCCTGAAGAGAACGCATCCAGGGCCAGATCCGAAGCTCCCAGGTCCGCAACCACTCGGCTCGCCACTTCCGGCATTACGCCGTACCCCTGGTTTGCTGGCCCAGTTGGCTCAGTGCCCAGCGCGGCTACTTCGAGCTGATTGCGTTCCGGGTGTATCCATTGGCATTCCACATGGTGCTCAGGTGACGAAAGCCACGAGAGCTGGTCGTCCTGGTACAGGGTCATTGAGGCCTGGGCCGGGAGAACGCCGGAGTCCGTCTCCATCATGAAGTCGTACCCAACGATCATGTCCCAGTCCATCTCGGCCTCGTAGAAGCGACCTTGCAGGAGGATTTCCTTGCCGCTTCCTTCGTGCCTCCCACCATGTACTGGCCGTTCGCCACCTTCAGCCTGACAGGCTTCTGACTGTCGGTCAAGCACTCTGGCGGAAGTAGGCCAGCCTTGACCAAGCTGACCTCAGCTCCAGTGTCGACCAACACGTCGAAGACCGTCTCCACTTCCCCGCATAAGGCACGGACCTTAAGGTGCAACTGCCGCTCACGCCCCACTCGGCGCACGGCGTGCAAGCTCAGGATCTCCGGCCGTTCCAGAAGCTCAACAAGTGACTGATGCAGGTCGTGGACAATGGGCTCAGGCTGCCCATCTGCAGCATCCAGCTGCGGTCGGTGTGATCCTCCGATACTCTCGGATAGATCTTGAAGCACATAAAATACATTCTTGGTCGCAAAGGATGGACGGGTCCAAGGGTTCGTGCCTTCACTTGCCCTCACCCTGCCACCGCGACTGTCACTGATTTTCTGGTGGCGGACCGGGCCTCCCGCCCGCAGCAATCCCTTTGTGCTCACCGTCCCCCGACTGGGATGGTGTGGCGCTTCCCACGACACCATCCTGCGACCGCCCTAGCTGGGGCCCCTGGCTGCAGGGGCTCCGCTAAGGGGCGTCGGTTGTGGTAGTAGGGGTACTCTCCTCCGCATCAACCTCGTTGACAGCCTTCTCCTTTCCCCCTCTCCTACCCTTCTTGTCCTTGTCCTTGTTCTTGTCCTTCTCTTTGTTCTCCTTGTTCTTGTCGTCCGACCTGGGGACCCAGTTCCTCTTGATCTCCTGGATCTCCTTGGCCAACTCGGTCCCCAACGACATCAGCTTGGAGAGCTCGTCCTTGGAGACCTCCACCTTGGTCTCCCGGATACCCGCGGGTGCACGCTTCTTCAACCCGTGCACCTTCTTGTAAGCCTCCGTGTCCGCCTTGTGGATGGGGCATGTTCGGTGGTCATGGTTGAACCCTTTGTTCCTTCCATAACACACGAAACAGCCCTGAGGGTGAGCTCGTATGAACTCCCCAAAGGACAGCGGAGGGTCGCCAATGCGGCGGGGATCTTTCTTCTCCTGCTTCTTCGAACCCTTCTGCAGGGGCTTCCAGCTTGCCTGGTTGCTCCCCCTGTTCAGGTTCTTGGCCACGAAGGCACAAACGGCCATCTCGGCGGGCTCATCGTCGTCGTCATCGTCGTCAAGAGCCTCATCGCCATTGGCTCCCGTTGGGTTCATGGCAGCTTCCCCGCCAGACCCCTCGCCAACGTAGTTGACGTCACGGTCGCGGGCCTCAACCCGCGGGTGTGGTGGAGGTTCCGGTACTCCTTGAGTACCTCCTCTCCAACCCACTCCAGGATCTCGTCGCAACTCATTCGCGCCGGCGTGGCCTGCAGACAGATGGTCTGGCCGCTCACGTCGCACTCATCAACGCGCCACATCGCGGTCTTCTCGCGATCATCCGTGACGGTGATGAGGAGGGCGTTCCGCAGGGAGTGCCGTTTGACATCCCGGGCCACGTTCTTCCTTGTCCAAGCCACCACGTTCCTATGATACTCCTTGGGGAGCATCATCTTGACCGTGTGGTTGGACTTGGCCCTCTTGGCTTCCACCTTGGTGACACTCTTGATCCATGCTTCCGGCAGCATGGAGAGCAGGCGAGCCTGCTCGTAACCCTCATTCCAGTCCTCCACGTTGCGGCGGAAGAGGGTGCATTGCCCCCCGAAGTCCCGCCAATCTCGTAGGCGGATCTCCTGACCATCATGCTGAAGCTTGATGGCCTTCCACCCCTTGGCAGCCACCTGCGGAGCGTCCAGCCGCTCTTGCTCGTTGAGCCACTTCTTGGCTTCCTTGAGGGTCTTGAAGCTTCCCTTCCTTCGTCGCCATGAAGTATAGCTCTTGGAGCACCTCCGCCAGGCGGTACCTGAACCGTTTGAAGACATATCTCTCCGCATCTGCGGGATCCATGTCTTCAGTGACGGTCATTCCTCAATCGTCCAGCTTCTCCAAGATTTGGTCGAGGTTGAGGGGGTTGCCATCGTGCGTGGGGGGCTTGATGTCCTTCAGGTCTTCCCACACGGCGGCATCTGCGGCCTTAGAGACCATAAACGCCGGCCGCGAGGTGGACCGAGGTTCCCATCGGCGTCCCCCACGGACTCCCACAGCCGCCACTTCCATCTCCTCCACAGTATCCGTGTGGCTACGCCGTGGTTCTTCCATGTATGCCTCCTCATCACGGCGCAGGCGGCTGCGTTCACCAGCCTCCAATCGTACACCACGCGGCGGGGTAATGCCGAACTCCTCCAGGTCTTCCTCGCCTCCGCCGACATCCCACTCCACGTCCCCCCAGGGACCTCATCTCTGAGTCCACCATAACGCCCGCCAACCATTGGGATTGGCACCTGGGCTGGTGCGGGGCGTCAGGGGCGTACCGGTGTCCACGATGGAGCACTGCGGGTGTGTTACTCCGCACTGAGCCACTCATCACGCCACTCTTCACTGCCACTGCCGGGCGGCACGCGCTCGTTACGGCGGCCCGCGCTGTGGTGAGAGGGGGCGCTGAGAGAGGGGGCACTGGTGCCCGGGCGACTCCGGGGGGCTCTGCTGGGGGCGTAGGCTCTGCCCGGACCTGGTTCAGGTCCCCAGCTGTCGTCCGACGAGCCAGATTCCAGGGGTGGGTGGTTGCTGCTGACGCTCCCACGGCCTTCGGGCTCGTCCAACCTCTGCTGCAGGCCGTTGATGACCTTGTTCAGCAGCCTGGTCCCGCCCCTGGCGATGTCCAGCACCTCCTTGGCGGCGGTGGCGACTTTGGCGATCTTGACGATCTCCGTCTTGGCGATGTCCAGCTCCTTCTGTGCGCCCGGGGCGACCCTGGCGATGCGAATCATCTCGCCCTTGCCCGTGTCTACCTCGCGCTCGAGGGACTGGACCCTCCTGCGGAGGTGGACAATCCACCGCCAGGTGGCATCCGGGTCACCGTTCCCTGGTGGGTCGTCGGGGTCCCCAGGGGGTCCTCCAGGGGGGCCTCTGCCGGGTCCGCTCGGTCCAGGGGGTCCTCCCCCTCCCGGAGGTCCGCCTCCGGGGGGTCCACCTCGTGGGCGTCTTCCAGGGGGTCCTGATGATCCTCCGCCAGGGCGTCCTAGTGGGTCTCCGCGGGGTCCCTTCGGTGGGTCCGAGGATGGGGGCTTCTCCGTGTAACCGAAGTCCATGTCTTCCTCCTCGTCCAGGTCGCCCCACCTAGGCGTCTCGGTCTCGCACTCGGTGGATCCCGAGCTCCGGTAGGGAGGAGGCAGATCCTCACTCTCACCCTCCGGCTCCATGGGGACGTCTCCGCCTCCTCCGGCAGCCACTCCTCGGCGATGTCGGCGGCCTCGTCCATCCCCGTCGCTGGCGGTGAAGCAGGAGTCGGAGTCGTGGGGGTGTCCGCCCGCTGGCCTCCGTGACCTCTCGGGGGTCTTCCCCTTACCCTTCCTCCGTCGGTGGGTGGTGGGGCCACTGGTCCCACTGCTGCCCGTGTCGACCTCCTCCAGATCCAGCGTCATCTTGGAGGCGGTGTCCCCTTGGAAGAGCTTTCGAAGGGTCTCCACTCGGGATCCTCCAGGGGGAGTCTCGCGCTGGAGCTTGGCTTCCGCCTCCTCCATTGCGGCGGCCGTGGCTGCGGCAGCTCGCCTCTCGGCCTCCTCCTGGGCATGGACAGCCTCGGCCTCCCGAGCCCGCTGCAGACGAGCCTTCTCAGCCTCCAGCGCTGCCAGCTCCGCCTCCGTCTTGGCCCTCTCATCAGCGACCTTCTGTCGCGCGGCCTCAATGGCGTCCTTCCTGGCGGCGTCCGCCTGGGCCTTGGCCGTTGTTTCGGCGTGGGCCTCTTCCTCCGCCTCCTTCCTTGCCCATTCTTGGGCAAGCGCCTCTTCCAGCGCTTTCACCTCGGCCTCCTTGTGGGCAATGGCCTCCTGGGCCAGGCGGGCTTCCTGGGCGGCTGCCGCCACCTCACCCCTGACCCGGGCAGTCGCTGCCTCCTGGGCAGCTGCGGCCGTCAGTCCGGCCGCAATGGCCGCCACGGTCGAGGCGTGGAAGGCCATGCCTCTTCCCCAATCCGTGGCCTCCTCCTGTACGATGCCAACGGCGCCCTCCACGGCAGCGTTCTGCTGCGTGGCCCGTTGCCGGGCAACCCGAAGGTTGCAGGGCACCCCACAGGCGCGCTCGCAGGCGCGGGCCACGTCCCTTCTGTCGGGAGTGACGCTGCTGCTGGAGCTGGCCTGGTCGGCCGGCATCCTCCCGCGGTGGGCCAGCTCCACGTCGCTGCTGGGGCCTGACTTCCTCAGGTGCAGCGGACGGGGCTTGGCCTTGGCCTGCTTGGCGACTTTGAGGAAGTCACCAAGGGTGGTGTGGCCGAGGTGGTGACCGCCACTGGCCCTATGGGGGCTGGGGGCTGGGGTTCCGCCCTTGGCGGTTTGGGCGGCTTCGGCGGCCAGGGATTCCTGGTACTCCCGCCATTTCCTGTCCCGCTCCTTGTCTCCGGCGGAACGCTTTCCCTTCCCAGGAGACGCGCTGCTGCTGCTGCCCTGTAGCGTGCGCCCGTTCCCCGGCTCCGGGAATTTCTTCTCGATTATTGTCCCACATGAAGACGTTGATCGTGGCGCCCCACAGGTACTCGTTGGGGTTCTCGTCCTCGTCAATCCCGTCGGGGCGCAGCCCTTCGCCGCATCTGTCTGGCCGGGTCCAGACCCTCCAGCGCTTCTGGCGGGAGCGGTAGGCGTATCCTTCCACCCGTAGCCAGTCTTCCACTGCCTGCAGGTGGTCGGGGCCTATGTCCTCGCGGAGCTCGAAGCTTCCGGGCATGCCGCCTTCGCACTGGGGATTGCTGTGGCGGTAGTGCTGCCCCCACACCAACCCACGCAGTAGGCGCACGGCATGGGGATGGGTCTGCGGCCACGTCTTGCCCGACCCCTGCCAGTTCACCATCGGTGGTTGTGGAGGTGGGTGATGTAGCTGGGAGTGCGGCCGGTGCTGGTCGGCCGAAGGAACTCGCTGATGTCGGAGTTCTGGTTGCTGCTCCTCCTTCACGGACTCAGCGCTGTTGCCGGGCGGCGCAGCCAAGCCCGTGGTGCTCGGGGTTGGTGGCCCCGAGTGGCACGCGAGTGATTGGTAACCCCGCGGCGGTGAAACGCTTTTGACGCATTCCCGTGGGGGGCCTGGCCACGGGACGCTGCGGTGGACACGCACAAGCAAGCAGGCAGGCAAGGCACTGCGCTCACAGGGGCATCATTACGCTTGTGTCATGTGACAAAGCGTTTGAGGATCCTTGCCACTCTGAGACAAGGGAACAAAAGTATGTACAGCAACACATCAAGATATGTACACATGGGGTTAAGACTGGACTGAGGTAGGGGCATTGAAAAGACAATAGACACTCAGTCCCAACTCATATCCCGATCTCAGGTCCAACCCTCTCAGTGGCTGGCAAGGGCGGGGGCTCAAACACAACCCATGCCCTGCCCAGTCCGGACCCTGACACCCTGCCAATAGGGGAGGGTGTCCCACCCAGCCACATACGAGTTCCTGGGACGGAGGGGCTCCAAGGCCAACCGACAGTGGCTCCCCATGCTCCCTCAATGGCAGGTCCCAACTCCCCTCTGAGCCAGAGATAAGGCCCCGCCACTATCCCCTACGAGTTGGTAGCTGAAAATGGGCTTTTTCAGCCCAAACTGATATTAGCTCCGAAAACTCCAAAATCGACCCCTCGTCTGGACCCGCCAGAGGTAGAGACGAGGCAACCGACCCTATGCCCTTCGCGTATCAACTTTCTGGAGCCCTCACCCAACCTGGTTCCCTCTGAGATTCCGGCATCAGGGCAGCACGGGTTCGTCAAGTGGGGTCATGATGCAAAAATCACCAAAATTGGCGTCATTCCCACGCGTGGATCGCCCAGCCAGGGCAAAGCCAATGGGCTCACAGGATGGGAGGCAGGACCTTGGACATTCAGCTGAGTGCACAGTTTGAAATTGGGTCCGGGCTTCTTGTGGGCATAGAGACATGGGGCCGCCACTTGACCACACGGGGGGGTGAAATTGGGGTCCCAAAAGGTGGTCATTTTCGCTGCTCAGAATGGGCCAAATTCCGGGGTACCTCCAATGGTATATCTCCACGCCGGCTTGGAGATCGGATCCGATATTCCATATGCGATCGACCAGGAGTCTAACAAAGACTCTCATGCACTTGGCTCCCGAAGATCCCCATGCCACTCGGCATGGTGACAATCCAAATTGGGTCCACAATCGCCAAAATGGCAAAATCGTCCATACTCACTTTGGGCTAGCACCTTGACGAAGGTTGCTCCGCTTCGCCCACGTGGTGTGCGAACCATGGTGACCAATATCCATAACACCCATGTCATATATGGTCCATAGGTCTATGCGTCCGGCGTGCACGAGGGGGCTGAACATGGTGCACGGCGGGCAGAAAATGTGGGAAATTGCTCAAAATGGCCGAAAATGCGCACACTCATGGGTGGGGCAAATGAGGCACATGCCTGACTTGGACCGGAGTGTGCCATAGGATTGGTATCAAGTCATATGCGTCCAACATATCTTTTGGGCGTTGCCCAAACCCCTCCGGTTTTGGGAATGGCAGGGTCGCCAAGTGAGCCCATGATTTGAGATGATTTGGGATCGTCCCAAATCGCCAACATGGCGGCCACGGTATGCCAAGCCGGAGGGGAGTTGTTCGCCGGGTCCAAGATATGTTGCGCACCCAAGTGTGTGTGCTCATAACATACTTGAGTCATGATGTCAATTGAGCGCAACGTTGAGAAACAGGGTCACCACTTGACATCATGACGGGCAAGAAACAGCAAAATTGGCGAAAAGACACACAAAAGTGCCCTGAAAACTGCACAAATATATTATAATATCTTCGGCATGGATTGAGTAATCGACCAATCCTTCTAAACACAATGACTCGACAGCAATGACCTTCGATTCCACATATGTGCTCCACTTGGGGCGCTTTGGAAGGCCGCGCGCGCCGCCTCCCAAGTGGGCACATGCAAACATGGAATATTGCAAAGAACACACCTTGCTCGCACCGCATCGCTTCGGGAGCGCTCCACAAGCGTCCCTTCACGAAGGTTAGGCTCGCGAGTGTTGGTTGGGAGTACAATGAAGGGCTTCGTGCGATATGAGGTCCATTGGCGGATTAGTCTTGGAATGGTGCACCCGCCAAATGGGCACGTGATATGACACCAAATACGGCATACAACCCTACCCTCGCCTTCTACACCCAACCTAGTGGCCTAGAATCAAAGTGTGCCTATATTCTAGAGTATCATTGGTCCCTTAACACGCATGCAAGTGCTTTGGTCGAAAATTGACGTCCCTTCGGAAAGCCGAATTTTAGCATGCACGCAAAATATATTGCCAATACATATATGGAGATCATATATGTACTATCGGGGGAAGACAAGTGATATGCCCCGGATGTAGAGGCAAGCAAAGAGGGAGAAAACGCCAACGCAACATACTTCTACACGTACTTGGACGCCAAGTACGTGAGATCGCCCATTTCTTGGGAAGGACTCAAAATAAATAACCCTTTGGGCCTATGGAGTTGGGATCCTTTGGCCTCATCTTATGACTATGAGGGGCAAAACCACATACATAGTGCCTATGAGGCACGTTAATTCGTCCTTGGGCGCTTGAACGCTCGTAACCCTTGTTATTTCACTTGGGGGTTCAAAGCGCATTCGGCTGCCGAGATTTTCTGGGAAAAATCTCGGACGCGATGCGTTTTATCAAGGAAAAATTTGCGGATCACCCGAAGAGTGTTTCAGTCTTGACGTCCAAAAAGATCGTTTTACAGAATCATCTAATGCAGTGCACGGAACGGGCAACGTCAGGCGGCGATTTCACGACAATTAGAAATCGCGGTAGAAATCGGGTATTTCACCGATTTCTAACCGCAAATCGACCAAGACAGTAAAATTATGGTAATTCCACATCGATTTAATGGTTAGAAATCGGATTCCAGATTTCGCGGGTTAGAGAACAGGGATATCCTGCTGACAGCCGGTGTCAACGGCTTCCGCACGGGTGTGACTGCTCACAGGCCTCTGGGCCATGGGCCATAACGGGTGTGACGGCTCACAGGCCTCCGGACCATGGGCCATAGGTTCCGGGTACCGCTTCAGTAGCTTTCTTGATTAGGTCAGTGAGAGCGGCAGAAGAGTAAGTAAAATTGTGGATCCGTCGCCTATAGAAGTTACAGACGCCCACAAAACTCCTCAGGTCGTGTAGACCCTTCTTAGGGTCATCGCAAATCTGCATTTCATGTAAGGGCTGCAGGTTAGACGCGGCTGGTTTCCACCAGCCATACTCCACATCGAAACCCAGATACACCATCTCCTCCTTCATGAACTCGCATTTTTCGAGTTCGATTCGGAGATGGTTTTCCTGACAAACGATAAAAAACTCACAGAGGAGAAGGACATGGTCTTCTTGGGTATTGGAAACCCAAACTCACGTCATCGATCGAGGCCTCCATTTCTGTGCCTCGGGAAATCAACTCCTGTACAAGAGGTCTGCCCCTCAGTATCTACAAAATTTTGTTCATCAGTTCTTGGAAGACGGCCGGGGTGTTTGCTACCCCAAAGGGGATGACCTTCCATTTAAACACACGACCCTTAGAAGTAATAGAGGCCAGCAGTTCCTGAGCTGCGGGCGTTAGGTCAAGCTGCCAGAAACCACTGTGTTTGTCCATTTTGGTTTTGTACCGGCACTTGGCAATACGCTCCGGGGTGTTTTCCATGTTGCGAATACCTCTCAAGTGTTTTTGGTTTTTCTTGTTGACTTTACCATACTGAACAACCAGTCGCAGGGCAGTTGATCCAGGTTTAGCAACCAGGAAGCAGGGACTGCAGTGATGGGGGTAGTCCCCCTTCTTATACTGTTCAACAACGCCAGCATCAATGCATTCCTTGATCTGGCGCTCGATTTCCTCAACCTGTTCCTGAGAAGCGAGAAAGGGACGACGTCTCACTCGCGTCTCCTCGGACTCAGGTTTCAGTTTCAGGTCCATGTGGACCAGTTTTTTGCAGGACAGGGGAGGCGGCACGGCGCCCAACACCTCCTCATAGGTCAGGAGCAGTTTCTTCAGTCGGAGGTAAAGGTTCAGACTCTCGATTTTCTGCGGGAAATCCTCCTCAGCATGAGGGTTGCTCTTACTGCGCTCATTCTCTTTCTGCCGATCAGCAGTTTAGGTAGGTACTGATCTACCATCCCACTCAGGGGAACGTTGTTGCCCATAGTGCAGAGAATACACTAGGGGTACCTCAGGGTCAGGTAGCGTGTAGGACTCATCGTCCTCCTCAGACCAGATGGAGGATTCCCAGGTCTGTCTGAGGTATTCAAGCCATTCTTGGCGTTCAATCCCTTCTGCTCTCAGGTACAACAGTCGTCGGAGTTCCTGAGTGTCATGCTCTGACAGTGGCATGTTCTTAGAAGCAGCCCGCGCTAGAGCGTCAGGACTCTGAGCCACGAGTTCACCTGAGCAGGTAGGCTGCATGTGCAGCACAGGTTTCCAAACAGGGAAAGTTCGTTCTGAGGTTGACTCCAGGTCTACCTACTCCAGCAACAGCTGGGCCAAGAAGACACTTTGTTTGAGGTCAACACAGCTGGCATCAACAGGGGGAATAGAGCTGGCGATTTCAGACAGTTAGTTATCAGCATCTTCCTTCACAGCAACAGGTTCCAGATCGTCATCATGGGATTCACGGCCTGTACGTGTGGCTGAAATGTGCTCAGGAGATTATTTTTTGAGATCAAAAAGGGTCAAGCCACGTTTTTCGGCCATGACCTCTTTCAGTAGCACCTGGTGCAGATCACACAGGGGTACAGGGTTGAGGGATCCATTGACGATGGATAAAAAACTGGCGCATTCAGAAGCCTGCATCGCTGTGTCTGAATCATCAGCCACATAGATGGGTCAGTCAAGGAGGTGCACTCTTCGAACAGTCATTCGGTCCAGCAGTTGGCGCCAATAAGCGTCTTCACCGGAAGGACTGCAGTCAGGGTTACACAAGACAACCGTTCCTACCTCATAAGCAATTTTGATTCGTACTTTCGCGAGCGGGGAGGAGGGAGGGTTAGCATACGCTAGGCCCATTGCGTTCCAGAAGAAACGGAAAGCGTTATTCATATCTTTCGAGCAATACAACTGCATGATGTGCTGTTGTTGGCTCGAGAAGAATTCAACCTGGATCTCATCCAGGGATACCTGCGGGGCCGCCAGTCCAATTTCAAGAACGTGACGGGCCAATCGGTAGTCCTCAGTGCGGTAGTTAGTCTTTGCTGCGTAGCGCAGTCCAGACTCTTTTTGTCCTGACAGCTCCAGAGGTACGAAGAAGAGGCCACTGCCAAAGTCGCAGTGTAGAGAATAGGGGCGTTGCAGAGACAACATTTCAACCCTGGGGGTTTCTCCGCAGGAAGACGGTGCCATTGACCATGTCAAAGGTGTCAGTGTCCAACACTCTGCAGTCTTGCGTCACAGATTCGTCGCAAAGACAAAGAGACACATCGACAGCCCCCAAGGAATGGATGGTTCAACCATCCCCTACTCTTGTGGCCACAGTCTTAGTTTCCTTGAAAGTCTTTAGCAGACGCTGGGCCACTATAGAAAGTGGTGCACCGGTGTCAAGCAGTGCTCGAAAAACTTGTTCCCCGATTTTCACGAGGATCAAGAAAACCAAGTCCTCCTCTTCAGAGCCGCCCCCCTACTCCTCAGCGGGGAATTTCACATCCACCCCAGCAGCCATGAGTGACTTGGCCATCCAGGCCAGGTGCCTCTTCTTGGACTTAGAACCCTTAGGAGAGGCGTTATCCCCCTCGGGACCTTTCCTTGGGGTCAGCAATGTAAGGAGCGGGAGAAGTAGCGGGCGCTGATGAGCGCCTCTGGGGGTTCAGGTTTCCACCTTTATCATCCATCTTACCCCCTCCCTTACCACCCTTGTCCCCATTCTGGGGAGTTCTCGTGGGTGTTTGGGCTTTCTGGCGTTCAGCCTCCTGCCGTTTGTGTTTGTCACTCTCACTTTTTTTGATGTGATATTCGCCCTCGTAGTGACGACGTTTGCCACAATAGGAACAGGTGATTGTACACCTGAAATGATCCTGATGAGTCACTGTTTTCCCATCCTTAGTGTGCTGCTGTCTTTTCAGTTGCAGCACACAACCAGTGCAATGATCGCAGTCAGGGGCATGACAGGGCCCTCCCTTGCCACTGACAGGTTTACAGAACAAAGTTGACGTAGTGAACGAGGCCTTCATTTGGCCTACAAGTGGCGCCAGGCGCCTTGTGTGCATTCACTGACATGTGCCTTTGCCTTTTTTTCACTTTGTTGATACTTTTTCTACACTTTGCAGCAGTGGCTGGTTAAACCCTGCTTGGCACTTTGAATGATCTCCTATTTACTCGGTCTTTGGTTTTTGTTTCGCTTTGCACCTGCCTGATTGTGAGCAGAGTGTCTTTTTTTGTTTTTCAACTGCTTCAGTCTTTGAGAAAGAGCAGAGTGGTTTTTCTGTTTGTTTTTCTGCTTTTGTTGGGAAAAAGCAGAGGTTTGGGTTCAGTCTCTTTCTACCAAATTTTTTCTCTCCCATGAGCACTGCACGTTTCGTACTATGAGCACTTAACATTTCTCTTACACGCAGTGGAGTGTGCAGGTGGGTATAGGTCCAGACACCACCCCACGCGACGCTGTGGGCACTTTTGTCAAGCTGAAGACTACTGAAAGTAGTTGCCTGACATTGTTGGAAAGGTAACGTAGGTGAGACTTGATGTACAAGAAAGTGTATACTATTGTAGGTTTACAGCCTTCAGGTTTCATTGTTCCCCGGTTAGAGCCAGCCTTGGGAGGGTAGTTCGCAGCCTAACGGGGGACTGTAAAGCCTTCCACAGTTCCAGGCTCATTGTCCAGGATAAACAGTTTTACACCCACCCAAAGCAATGCTTTTTCACCCACGCAAACGGTCTTGCCTGACCTTTGGATTTTTATTGCTCAGCCACCCTGGGGCTGGCCCTGTGAGGGCTCGCGAGGGGAGTGTAAAGATGAGGACACGCCTGACTTGCTGTCTCTTCTCTTGGTTTAGAATTTATTATGAATGTTGTCTACTTTTGTTTGTTTTCACGTGCATGACATAACCCCATATACAGGTGGTGCAGTGCAGAGCAGATGCCGCTTTCTTGGACACTGCAGAGCACGCGGGTGCGCGAATATAAAGGGCAGAACTGATTTAATGTGTGCATAAATTTTGATAGTCAATGCAATGTCGTCCATTATGTGTGTGCGAGCCCATGAAATGGACTGGCTGTTGAATCCCTGTCACTGTCAATGATTTGTCCTCATTATGACGTGCCGCTTGCAGATGTGGGTATTCTGGCGACTCGTCTGTGATTGAAGGAATTTCTGGAGTTATTTCACGTAGAAGGGTTTGATGAAGGGTTTTGAAGAAGAGCAACTAGTAGCCGCCGAAAAAGGCTGAGATGAAGTCCGAACAAAGTAGAACTTTGTCATTGTAAAACCTTGCAGGCTCCTCTTTGAGGGAAACCGGTTTCACAAGCAGGAGGTTCACGGACCTGTGGACCAATGTGGTTTCCTGACGACAGGTCACGCGGTGGAGGAGGACCGACAGCCTATGCGAGCGAGGCATACGCTGGACTCCTGTGTGCTAGACAGGCCCCTGGTCCTCCAGTCAATGCCTGAATGCCCGGACCTGGCGCCGGAGAGATCTCCGGGGTTTCTTGCGTCTGACCATGCCCCCGTGGTACTGAGCATTGGTGTCGCAGTGGCTGCCAAGGAGAGGATCACAGGGCTGGCCTACTTGTACGCTCAGGGCAGGCTGCACGCCATACGTCCCGACTCACCGGGAGTTGACGAGCTGGCTGCAACAGTGCTGCAGAGGGCCTGTGATTACCCGGCGCTTTGACGGTGGCTCTCGACGTATCAGCACACTGCTACCATGGGCACGTTGGATGTACAGGCGGTATTTGACCAGCTGTATGCCTTTCGTTGTGAGCTGTGCGCATGCCATCGGGCATGAACCGGCAGTATTTGTATGAACTGGCAGATATGGAAGTGTCTCTACCCCAGATCCTCATCGATCAGCAGGCCCCTGCCTGGCGAGCCCACGAGGTGTGGACGGCTCGCCTCTCAGGATGCAACTGCCCTGTTACGGCACATCCGGCACATCGACCCCGGCTTGTCCAGCGCCACCATCGAGGACTTGTTTTGGCTAGCAGCTTTAGCAGCTTGAAAGCTGGGTGGAAGCGCCCAGGGGTGTGCTCACCTGCAACAGGCACAGGTCAAGCAAGGATCATTGGCGGAGCAAGGTGCCGCACCTACAGGTCCGGTGGATGGCATTCCGCGGGGCTATCAACGTGGTCAGTCACACGCCCTTTCTGCTTGTGGTCAGTGCCTGTCCAGGAGTCGTAAGAGGCGCTCATGGAGGCCTCAGAGGTCATCGGCAAAACACAGATGTAGTGGGAGGCACTGTATGCAAAGAGACCAGTGAACGTACCAGCCTTTGATAGGCTGGTTCGGGCCCACATCCCTTATGGTGTACCTAATGAGTGGAGGTTGGTACAGGACTACGCCCCACAGGACCTCAAGCAGGACACGTTGCGGATCACAAGGCGCCAGGGTCCAATGGGATCTAGGCTGTCCTCATTGCGGAGCTGCCTGGGCCGCTGCAGGGGCTCCTGGTACACGCCTACTGGGCCATCATCCGGGGCGCGGTGGTCCAGGAGTTGTTGCAGGAGGCCATCATCTGGCTCATGCCCCTAGCCACAGCCGCTGGGGACTTGAATACATACGGGCCCATAGCATTGGGGCACCAGGACTTGAGAATCAATATGATACCCCTTATGAGGCTGTTCACAGCAGCCCTGGCTCGGTAGGCGTTTACTGCAGACTGGCAGTTTGTGGCCATGCCGGCATTACGCCAGCAGCTCCTGTGTCTTTGGCCCAGCGCAGACTGCTGCAGGGACAGGAGGGGTATCACGTCCTGAACGTTTATGTCTCCAAGGCCTCCAACACCGCAGTGGCTGTCATCCTACGCCAGGGGTCCCGGAGGAACTCGTAAAGCGCTTCCATACCCTTAGCTGCGGCTCCACGGTGCGCATTGTCACCGCACATGGCCCTACTGTTAGCATCCGCTTCCATCGAAGCCTGAGGCAAAGTGGCGCAGGAAGCGCCGTACTCTACCTCCTCCTCCAGGAGCTCATCTCTGGGACCTTGCCTGCAGATCCTAAGAGGATGCCCGCCACACTGTGCAACCCCTGTTACAAGCGTATTCTGACGACCTATAATACTCAGCGGCAATCGCGCAGCACTTGGCGGACATGGGCACGTCCCTCAACGTTGGCAAGTGTGTGTATGCCACCAGCGGTTGCATCCTGTCTGTCACGGTCTACCTGAACCCGCTGTAACTCCGTCAACCGGTGTGCAAGCCAACAGTACGGTGCTGTACCAGGGCCTGAAATGTGGTGCAAAAGGAATGGCATCCATGAAGCAGAGACATGTACTCCGGTCCGAAGCTCTCCTGGGCTGGTGCAAGAACACCCTCTGACCGGGGTTCTACTGTAATTGGCCTTGTCGTATGTTGGAAAATCATTGCTTAAATCTTGAGTGGACATTCCACTTGAAAAACAGTTTCAAATGCAGGAAAAAAAACCCTTATCCCATAGGCACGCAAGATGCAAGACACACAAACCCAAACACAAACGCAAAGAAATCCTAATACAAACTTATGAGAATACTAAGCGTCCGGCACATTGAGGTCCATTGTAAAAGCGTGACAAAGGAAAAAATGGCACAGGAGATCAAGGTCTTGTTACAATGCATACTAAGTATTCTGAACTCCTGCATGATGCAGGCATATGTACCACTCGAGCACTTCGTATTTGAATACACGATATAAGTCGAAAAACAAACTAAGCATAGATACTTCTCGTTGCTTTTACTCAGGTCAGTGTTGCCGTACAAAATATCTCCACACGTGTAATATCAATCATGCCTAAATACTGATATAAATCTGATTCCCAAACTCTCTCCCTCTGGCTCTGTACCTCAGCAAAGTCTGGTTGTGCGCGTGTATATTAGTGTTCTGCACGTGGGCGGGAATCTTTCTTTGGACTGAGGCCTGAGGTAGGCTCTGTCCACGGTAGACTCCCCTCCTCAGGGTTCCAAAAAAATGTTGTGCAGAAGCGACAGAGCCATAACAACGATTTTCTTTTGCAGTCAGGCACACTGAGGTGAGCAGGACCTGAGAAACAGAGAAATCTCATGTGTGAGCAAGGTTAAGCAAAAGAAAGGGGGAGCGTCCCTAACAGTGCTTAAGCAAATCACAGCTAGCGGGACCTCAAATCGGCAGTGATTTGCAGAATAAAACAAAAAAGACATCCGCTGGGCGGGGGAACAAAAACAGAAACTGCAGAGAAGCCCAGGGGGAGGCAGGACAAGAGTGACGTACAGTAATCAGTGATCTGTGAGTAAAAGGGGATATGCGGTCGAAGGAGATGGAGAAGTGTAGGGTCAGACGAAACACAAGAGGACAAGGGGAAGATCACAGTGACACAAGGAAATGTTAAAGGTCAGCACTGTGGGAGTACACCAGGGTGGCAACCCCCATCATGGGGGACCGAAGAGACACCGAGGGAACCATGTGGTGGCCGAAGTGCCAACAGCTGGAGACGAAATAGGTTTGCAGCGGCCCACGCAGTGCAGTGTGCGAATGCAGGGTACGGCAGGGCAGCGGGACTCGCACAAGAATGTGTCCCTGTGCCATCGTGTCCCTGTACCTCATTTACACGAAGGGGAGAGGGATTCAGTGGGGCGAGGGGGCAGCATACCCTGGCTGTCCTGAAATTGCATCACACTCACCACACTCATACATTAGTGACTGCTACAGGGCAGGCATTTTTTGGATTCCATAGCAATGCCCTGATCCACGCTATACCTGACTCATGGGAAATTATATGCGGGCAGGAAAGTTTCTGCCGGCTCCCAAGTGTCGTCCTTCGGACCAAAACCCTGCCATTGCACCCGGAAATAGAACGTTTTTGCACCCCCGTGGACTTGCAGACTCGGGTCTCATTGCCCAAATGTTTTGACACCAAGTACTACATGGATGGAGAATTCTTTGGTTGCACTATGTATTGCTTACTCTAATACAGGGGCAACGAATCACCCTGTAAGGCCCAGTAGTATACTTTTAAGTCCAACACCCTATGTTCCTCAGACTTGGTATCACTGACGGATACCACAAAGGTTACACGTCCAGATTGTTTGCAAACTACCACTGGTCCTAGCCAGTTGCGCACCAACTTCTTATCGTCCACATTGCGCTCAGAGTGAACTGGAAAGCGGTCATCCACTTCAAAGTGATGTGGCTTATGACAAGAGGCATCACATTGCACACACATGGCCCACTGCTGTGAATGGACATGTTGCTTGGCCAAAAGGTCCATATCACGCATGTTGGCAAGCCACTGTGAAGCATCAATGCATTCACGCACCAGTGGGAGGCATGATGCCGGTTTCAGACGTGCCCACCCTGTCAGCACTTCCTGTTGACTCAGCCAAAATTCAGGATCCAAGGGGTGATTGTGGTTACAAATTGTAGCACAACGTGCAGCAAACCATGACTCTACTTGCACTGTATCACCTATCAACGCCTGCGTCTTGGGGAGAGTGTTCATCACCACTTCGTTGGCTACTCCGCCCTGCCGTTCTCCTGGTGCCTGTAGGCTTGGAAAGATGCCACATTGGGTGCCGGCCCGCAAAATTTATGGAACACCAGGCGGACAGAAATTTGGGGTCCCGGTCCGTGGTCAGCTCAGTGGGAACGTCAAAGAAAATTTCTGAGGCGTCCAGCAGAACGTTTGCCGCCTTCTCCCCTGTCAGTCTCTTGAAGCAGATTGGCTTTCCAATCATATATTCACTGAGCAGGTCATTGCAGAGTGGTACACCATCCGACGTGGTGCCCTGATCATCAACTACAGGTGACAACTCAAACAGATCAAGGCGCACGCTACTCATCATTCGGTGGGGCACATGGTTGTGTTACAGATGTCCACGCTTGCGCTGGTTCTGGGGCTGCGCTGCTTGGCACACAGGACAGTGCTTAGCCACCTTTGCACATTCATGGGGCAGACCAGGAATGATAAAATGACGCTGCAAATCCTGAATCACCCTGGCAGCACCACTGTGCATGTCCTCTTAATGCCAAGCTAAAATCACGTTATACGCAATACCCTCATGAAGAACACAACGTGCGTGCTTAAACGGCCTGCCGTTTTTGATTTGATAAGCCTTGTATGCGGCGTCAGGACTGAACGCTCGTAGTGCCTGAAAAACGTCCTGGAGTGGGGAAAGGCGCAGATGATAGCTCTGGCAATCATCCCACAAGATATTGGGGGAAACATTAGCTGCCGGGCGTGGTTCAGCAGGAGACGGAGTTTCGGCATCTGAGGGCTTCGCCGCTTGGAGTTTGGCTGCACGAGGCTTTGCAGCACAGGGATTGGGCCGGCACCGTGCAGCGGCAGCTAAGTGCTGGATACGCGGATGGGCGTGCAGAAGAGGTGGAGGCTGTGCAGGAGCAACCTGGAAGTGGGTTCGGGTAGCAGACACAGGCACCCGGGCAGAAGCCTTGGAACCCCGGCCTTGTGCCCTGGTTACAACCTGAGCCAGGTAGCACTCATTACAATGGTGACTGTCTGGAAAATCCAGCGTTCCGCCACAGCTTCGGCATCCCAGCTTGTCACTAGGGGGCAAATGGTGCAAAAATTGTTGGAACTGTTCAGGCTGTCTGAGGTCCAAGCAACAGCATGAACACCCTGCTGCTCCTCCACATGCTCTAGACGCTCAAGTTCCTCTACAGCCAACTTGTCTGCCAGACTACCATTGTTTGCACACATCATTACCGGACTGGCAAGCCGGGTACGCCTAGCGGCACATGGCATCTGCCACCGCGTTACGCGTCCGGGCAGGTAGACAACTTCGAGTCCGAAACGGCGGAATGTTTTGTGCCACCTGCCTCGGCGCCCACTAGGGCCACTCCCGGTGTCCACGTGTTCCTGATACCAGCCTTCTAGTGCCTGATGGTCAGTTAGAATTATGATGTGATTGATACCCATCCATGTAGCACATTTACGTAGAGTGCTGACAAACGCGTAGGTCTCGTTCTCCCTTCGAGACCAGTTACGCTTAACAGGCGTGAGCCTTCAGCTGAAGAACGCAATGGGGGATGAGTTTCCCTCCTCCTCGTGCTGTTTCAGCACACAGCGGACACCATACAGGCTGGCATCACAACGCACGAAGAAATCAGCATCAGGGGTAGAGCATGAATTCCTTAACACCGATGGTTGCGCTTTTGAGAGCCTCAAAATGGCTAGTGTGGACATCCGTCCACTGCAGCCTCACAGGACTCCCTTTACGCATTGCGGCTGGATCTCCTTTCAGGATTTCTTGCAGCGGGGCCGCTAGGGTCACATATTGCGGTCTGTAAGTACGATATTAATTACATGCCCCAAGACAGGAAGGCAGCTGAGACACAGTAACAGGCTCGGCCATTTTGCCAGGGCAAGCATGGACCCTGGGGCTGGTTTTTTTGTGTCCGCGGACAAAATTTGGGTGCAAAATTTGGTTGAGCGAACAAACATTTTGTTTCTGTTCAGCGCTCACACCAGAAGCCAGTCTTGGAGGCGCTCCAGTACACAGCCAACGTCTTCATGGTGGCGCTCATACAGGCCATCCTCGGGCCAACCAGTGCCAATGATGAGATCATCAACGTAAGTGCTGGCGCACCCGATTGGTTCAGGAATGCCCTGCCACACACCGCTTCAGTCTTGCCTACCGCGCCTATGGTTGGGCACCCAGTGCATCATGCGCTGGAACTGTCCCGGTCCGGTTTTTTAGACCCATGGGCAGCACCCGCGACTGCAGTGTTCTCAGGGGTGTCGGGATCGCTTTCAGGTACCATTCCTCAGGAAGCAATGGCATCTGATCGAAGCCATGCTTGGAATCAAGCACATTGAAAGGTTAATGCGGTTGACAACGCTCTAAAATATCCTTTATGAGAGGAAGTGGGGCTCGGTCATCCCGTGTATTTTCATTTAAGTAGCAAACACTTAATGACTGGGCGCCACTAATCCAGCAGGGGCATTGGAGGCGGGACCGGCCTGGGGACACAGAAAGGTGGCGCCGACGAGTCAGAACAGAGGATACATTCTCAAACCATCCACGTATTTGAAGGTTGCGTACAAAGATGGCAGAAAGCGCTTCCCCCCACTCCCCCAGATACGGAAAAAGGACCCTGCCAAAGCGAAGCTGCATTGCTCTTCAGATTAACTGTACCCTATCCAAAGGGTCGATGCACTCTGTCCTGTTCAATCAGCCGAACCTCACCCGTCATTACGTCAGCAGATGTGTGGATCACAGACGGAACGCACTTACAGTCATCAATACAGAAACAGGGTTCAACCTCACAATGTTTACCCAAACCATTTGCACCTGTGACTCGTTCATGACGGGTTGAATGCACGTGTTGGTGCCGCTGGTGTAAACCACCGCGGTGTCCACGCCACAACTGAGACGTAAGCTCAAGCCAGGGCAGAAGCAAGTGCTGATTTACCAGATCAGGCTGATGTACTGCCGCAAATGCCCATTCGCGTCGACCCACGCTGTATTTGCACACACCCCGAATGCAATGGCAAATCTGTAGCAGAGGCTCAGGGGTAGGCGGGGGCTCATGACTGGAATGAACTCTGATGTCTCGCAGAATGGCTTCAATGAGTGCAGGCTGATTTAGGGAGGAGGGCGGCTATGAATTTTCTGCCTGATGTCCTTTGGCCGTCTGAAAACTGATTTGATCGACGGGAATGGTTGGGTTACTGTCCTTAATGAATTCCTGGACGGAGGAATACTTGTGCGAAAAAACACTGAAACAGTTGGAGGCATCATAGACCCGTGTGCCCAAGTCGCGCGGCTGGATCCGGGTCGCCAATCCTCGTCAAGGCACTTATATTGCAGTGGAGGGGGGTATCAGCCACAGAGCACAGGGACGCGTCAAAAGTCGCTTCCGGGAACCGAGAAGGGATGCGCTCTGCACCCAGGAGTGATCCGTCCACCAGACAGACTACTAACACAAATCATTGAACAGGTGGCAGTGATACTGAGCTACCGGCATCATTGAAGGCGTACAACCTGTCCAAAGGCAGCGAATAGATCGCAGTACACATGGTCAACCACGGCTGCAACCATTTACAGTGTACGGAATTTTGCACTACAATTGTGCGTGCGTTTTCCTCAGCCAGCTTGTACCGCAACGTGTTCAATACTGTTGCAATATGCAAATCAGTGTGGATAAGATACACAGCGTTCTAGGGGAGGCCAGGCCCCCTTACCGTGACTTAGGTCACGCAAACTGCACCCTGTTTTTCACCTCAAGGGTGGCATCTGTGTGCAAAAAAAAGACGCGCAGTTTGCGCATGTTTGCACCTGAAAACTGAGAATTGAAAAAAGGTGGAATCTGAAATATATTTTTTTAGGCTATCAGCGGGATGCAAGTAGTCAGAGATTTAAAAAAAATGTTTTTTTTGGCATGTTGAGTGCGCGAGGCCTCGCGCACTCAATTATGCAGAATGTCCATTTCCCAATGGTCCTGAATAAACAGTATTTCATGCCAAATGAGGCTCTGATGTCTTAAGGGGTGCCTCATGGCGTACTGTTCGGGTCATGTCAGCAGCAAGAGTGGTCAATCAATGGACGTGTTGCAAACGCCATGCACTATGTAAGGTGTAATGCATCTCAATAGCGGGTTGCCCTCAGTCCTTACTAAACACATGATTTCCGGTTAGTTTACTACAAATGAGGTGTCCAGCCTCCCATCTTTTGGGTCTGTACAACAGTTTGTCATAAGCGCTAGGTCACAGGACGTATGAAGCAAGTGCTCTAGAGGAGGATAGTCTAACTGCTACTCCTGAGCTAACTATTTTCACAGATTTCCAAAAGAGAGGAATCTCAAAAAGCCGTTTGGAGGCTATCGGCAGAATGCAAGTAGTCAGGGGTATTCAAAAACCCGTGCCTCTAGCATGTTGATTGTGCGAGCCCTCGCGCACTGAGTGTTCCGCTGTGCAAGTCTCTAACCCATATTGACTCTTGCAGTTTTGCTTTTGCTCCATCCTTGCTTCATGCCACTTCTGATGTCAAAAAATGATCTCAAAAAAGCCTGAAAATCTCACTCCAGCTGGCTGAGGGCGCGAAGCCCTGAGCACCCAGCCTCCCATAATAAGTATTCTTTCATGTGGACATGTATGTGATGTGTGAACAGCGCTAATCTTAAATAGTGTTCAAGACGATCCAAAAATTGATGTTCTTCAAATTAGCAAACAAAAATTTTTTTCAGGGAGAACGACCGGTAAGCCCTCTGATTTTGGACTAAAGAATGGTTATTTGACCCCCCTAAAAACATCAAAAAAAGGGCAAACCTGATGAAAAAGGCATTTTTTGGGAGGGTTTGAAAAATAGTATTTTCAAGATGGCGAAAAAAACCTTTTTTTTCGGTGACAAAATCTAGGTGCTCAGGTGAAAAAAGAGGGTGTAGTTTGCGTGGGCAAAGCTCGAGCTGGTGCAGGAACATCATGCTGCCCTGGTGGAGGCCATGGCACACCATCAGGCATGTGTTGACAGCATTCTGGAAGCCATGAAATGAGCTGGAAGCTTCAGCCCTTTCCCGGTACATTGTGAGCTTGTAGCTGCAACAGGCTGTAGGCATCACAGTTTTTCTCAGCTGCGAGGCTCGAAGAAAACTGTTGCTTCACTGGGGGACACGCCAAGTCCAATTCGGGGACATACGGTCCAACGTCCAGCTCACCCAGGGCCTGTACAGCAGAGAGAAGCTTGCCTGCCAGCCGTTTGTCAGCCAGTGAATCCCGCAGATCTTCCCGCAACTCAGGCAGGCAGTGCTCTGACACATAATGGATTAAAGCCTGTGGTGACTCTCTCCTCGGCCAAATCCAACAGCCCTCCCCCTGATCGTGTCCAATACTTCTGCGATGTGCGAAGGGCGCGATCTTGTGGTCGAACAGAAACGGGTTTAAGAAAGAAAAATTTCGAAATTTATATCCCCTTCCTAAGCAAAAGTCGAAAAACATTTCGGTGTCGAAAAATCTCCATCAAGGCGCTGCCAAAAAAGCTTCAGGTTGAGCGAACACCCGCGAGAGCCTCCACCCAATGGTGTTTCGTTTGCCATCACCAGGTTGACTGTTTCTTCAGGGTTCTGCCAGAGTTGGTCGCTAATGCCCTAAATGAAACCGGAACGAACCAAAACGAGTTCCGTCCCATCATCAACGCGTACGCGGACGCTGACTTCTAAACCATTGGGGGAATGGATAGGTACTTTCCTCGAAAAGCGATTTTGGCTTCTGCCAACAAAGGAAATTTTGCAATCAACTGGTGGCATGGTTCCAGCAAACAGCCCATTTCGACTGCAGGCTTCTGCGGAATCGTTGACACATGGGTTGCAGTCTGAAACACCCCCCTTTTTGGGATCCAGACCTGGTCTGGTCACCACAGAACTATTTTCTCAATCACTGTCCACGGCCGACCAACATGACTCCAAGGCCTCCAGGTCCAAGCTGGAGCCCGACTAGGAATTTTACTCAAGTTCAGGCGCTATCCTGATCTCAGCACAATCACCTTGAAGGTCACAAGCCGTTGCATTACAATCTGACGGAGGCGTAAACGTGGCACAAGCTTCATCAGGTTCCGGTGTGGCTGCGGTTGAGGCATATTTCCATTCAGACACCAACATGGAGGGCGCGACCAACACAGTCTCAGCATCAGGAAAAGATGTAGACACAGACTTTGCAAAGCAGAACTCACAAACATCCGATCGCATGTGCAGGGTTCTGCCTCAACAGCCAGATTTGCAGTGCTAGTCTCAGGGTGTATGACATGTTCTGGGAATGAAGAATGCAGCGTATCTATTACAAATGAAACTGGGGCTTCGGTCGCCAAAGGAACTCAGATCTCAGAGACCGAATGAAGGTCAGAAGGCTGAGACTGTTGCAGATGGACTGTGGATGACCGCACGGGGGCTTCACGGGGGGGGGCTGGCTGAGGAGTCCTGTGCTCTCTTGCTTGGGGTCATCACCTTGCCCAACGCATTGCAAATCATGCGGTGTGCCAGGTTAGAGTGTGGTAGAAACTTGGGGGAAAAGAGAGTGTGCCCAGGCTGTCTGCGTCAGACCAATCTGTTCAGAAGCGGACAGGGTATGGGGGATGTTGGTAATCTTTGCAGGAAGTTGTGTGCCGGACAGCCGGGTGCCCCATCAGCACGGCCCCGTCAGTTTGATAGTGGCGTGTCTGTGGCAACAGGGTCTTCGGGATTGTTCAATGTAGTGCAGGGTCCTGTTTGTGTGGGGTCCTGCACTTCAGCTTGCACCTCCGCAACCTCTCAGGCCTCAATAGTCTTATACCAGTTGTTATCCCGCTCGTCCCTGGCTGGTTCGTATTCATACACATCATACCAGTCATCATGCCACTGCCCATAAACTACATCAGCAGCCTCAACCGCGCATACCTTCATTTCATCAGTTTCATCAGAATCCGCAGCGCCATCCCAGTCGTACTGTCCGTTGTCCCCATAGTACTCGTCCCAATCACGGACATTTGCAGGATGGGCCTCAAACTCCCGCGCGCCACGCCAAAAAGTCCGCTTAGTGCCCTTTGTAGCCTTGCCCGTGGTGTACCAGGGGTGACCTCCGTTGCGCTGGCCTTTGCCACTTCCCTTTTATTGGAATTTACAATATGTGGGAATGTACCCTTTGCCACGTCCTCTGTTGTCACCCCCTTTTTCTCCTTTTAGGACGCCCTGTTTGCCGTGTAGACTGGCCCCTACGGCAGGCCTTGCGCCTTTGCCGCCTTTCTTACGGCCATTGTCTTTTCCTCCTTTGTGGGAATGACCCCATGAACGGTAGAAAGGGCGCTGTGTCCCAAAACAGGAATTGTATGGGCCATTTGCTTGGTGCTATGGCGGATGTTGGTTTGGATTCACCGCTATGTTCTGGCCCTCCAAAGATGTTTGCCGGTCCAATTCATTCTTCAGGATTTTTTCTATTTCATGAAAAATTGCGGCGGCATCAAAGGTGTATATCCATTCCCCAGCCGTAATCGTAGTCCCTTTGTTGGTTGCCCTCCCACTTAGCAGGGAGATCAACAAGACTCTGCTGCCAATGGTCGGGGACTTTCATCATGACACAGTGGATATTGAACTCCACCCCTTTGATCAACGTGTGGACCAGAACTTCAGACTCTCGATGTAGTAAATGTACCAATCGCGTCTCTGTCGGGGTGTCAACGCCAACAGGCAGTCCAAAAATCGTGCACCAGTAGTGACTGAACTAGCGCTCAAATTCCTGACAACCGGGTTTCTCTTCATAAGCACCTGATTTGGAGAGGAAAACCTCTCTGTGGCGTTCCGGGGCCAAGCCTCCAATGACCTTAGCATACGTTTCACAACGCGTGACCTACCCTGATTTAAACAATACGAGATTGGCACTGTTCAAGTGTTCGGGCGGCAGATACTAAAGCCACGCTTTCGTTAGGATACCCAGGGGTACTCTCCCATTGCTGTCTTCTAGCCAGCACGAACCCTCCTGAAAGGTCAAGGAATGGGGATTCTTGTTTTGGAGCTGCAGGTGTCCGTCACAAGGATCATCGTCTAGGCAGGCCACAAGCCAATGGACGTTTTGGTCCAATTGCAGCCCAGAACGTGTGAATTAGGGTTCCGAAGATAGCTTAAAAATGAACCGATTCGCAGATTGTCCTTCAAAGCGTGGCTGTGGATCGCGAGCCCATTATGAAGCGTAAGCAGGGTGCATCAGGGCTTGCCAAGCTGGCGAACTCTGTGTTCCGCGTGCGTGAAGTGCCGTGTTGGCTTGTTTTACCATATGAATGGCGGCCTCAGTGGCCAACGGCGGCAACATATTGGTATCATACCGCAAGTCTACCGCTGCGTATGGTGTCTGTGGTCGGGGCGAGTCAACCAGTCTCCCGGAGAGACTACAACACATCTTCCCGGCTTGTGGGGGGCGTTGCTCTATCTCATCAATGACCATGCACTCAGTTTCAGCCACAGTTGCGGACACTCACGAACCTGGGTGGTGCTGTGTGCCTGTGGGGCCTTGTAGGGCGTCTCACTTGCCAATAGCACCAACAGTCAGTAACTTCACTTGCCACTCAAATGGGCCACTCTACGTTCCAGCTCCACGTTTTTCTGTCAGGTTGTACTGGTAGTACGGCACGAGTACCATTGCCTCCTTGGAGGGATGTCACATTGTCTGCTTTGTCGGACCCTACTCCTGACCCGTAATCTTGGGAGGATACCGGTTCTGGCAGATCGTTAATGGACTTTCGTGGGCAGTAGACCCTGTAAGATGAAGGGTAGATCATAGGTTCAATTACCCTCATCCAGCCGACGTATATGAGGTAAATTTTCTGCATAACCGTGGCTCCCTGCACCGACTGGTAAACTCGTGTTGTGGCCAAACCTGGCCCTGCAAAAGGCAAAACAGGCTTGCCCAAGCTGAACGTTTTTGGTAGCCGCGGTGCTTGAGTGTGTTGGAGGTAGGTAGGTATCTTCGGAAGCTCGGGATGCCTCTATTGACAGTGCAGGAAGAAGGTCTTACCGAGGGGACGTCCTGTCCCTCCCACTGCCCTAGTTCAGGTGTCTCTTAAGCCGGTCCCGCAGGTGCTTGGGAAGGCAGTGTCGCGGCCACTCGGTCCAGGTGTCCCGGCTGGGAGGGTGTCCCCACATGTGTCCATGGGTAGGGCCACATGCCCCCTTCTTTGGGCGGCAGCTCTGGGGGCTACCAGCCGTGTGGAGTATCTCTCACCACAAGGGGTATTGCTCCCGCTAGTCTACGGTATGACCGCCTCACTCTTGTGGCTTGAGTTGCGGGGCCTCTCTGCTTGACAGCGACCCCCTCCTGGACTGTGTACCGGCTCACCTGTCAACGGTTGCTTCCATGGCTCCGGGTGACGTTTGTCATGGTCCCCGATGCAGCATGGCTGGGCTCGGACCAGCGGCCTTGGGGTACCGCCCCTGCTGCTGGCCCGGTGGGTCTGCTGGGTCGCCCCAGTGCGCGCGACCCATGGGGTGTTGGTTCTTTCCTGTCCCTCGGCCGCCCTACGTGTGCACGTGTGTGCGGTGTCCTGGGCCACTTGGCTCCTGTTCACTGGTGTGCCCGCTTGGTGCGTTGCTTTGCTTGTGCGGTGTCCCGGGCCACTTGGCTCCTGTTCACCGGTGTGCCCGCTCTGCGTGTTGTGTTGCGTGTGCGTTGTCCTCGGCCACTTTGCTCCTGTTCACCGGTGTGCTCGCTCGGTGTGTTGCTTTGCCTGTGCGGTGTCCTTGGCCACTTGGCTCCTGGTCACCGGTGTGCTCGCTGGGTGCGTTGCTTTGCCTGTGCGGTGTCCTGGGCCACTTGGCTCCTGTTCACCGGTTTGCCCGCTCGGCGTGCTGTGTTGCGTGTGCGTTGTCCTGGGCCACTTCGCTCCTGTTCACCGGTGCGCTCGCCCGCTGTGCTGTGCGGTGTCCTCGGCCACTTGGCTCCTGTTCACTGGTGTGCGCGCTCGCTGTGTTGTGCTGTGGATTGCGCGTGTGGGGCGTCGCTGCAGGGCGCTCACTCGTCCGTCCGGACGGCAGCCGTTCGTAGCCGGCAGGGGCTGGGTACCCTCCGGGTGCACACGTGTCCATCCGGACGGCGGCTATTCCGTAGCCGGCAGGGGCTGGGTTTGCTGCCGGGCGCGCACACGTCTGTCTGCATGATGGCTGGTGTTGCTTGGCACCTGTCCTCGTGCCATGGTTCGTTGCTAGTTGTACGCGCTGTCCAGGTTTGCGGCACCCGGCGGCCGTCGCTGCTTGGCACCTGTCCGTGTGCCTTGGTTGTGGCCGGCGGCATGCCTCTCTGGCGTGCCTTGTGGCCCCGCGTGGTGCGCCGCGCCTCGTCCAGTCCGGTCCCTCTAGGTGCTCCAGTCGGCTTTCCCGACGCCGTGGTGCCTTTCCCCACTCCAGCAGCTTGCGCCCCTGGCTTTACCGGGTGGCTGCGCGGGTCAAGCGGAGGCCGGCTGAGAACCGAGCTCATTGTGCCTGCTGCTGGTCCCCGCCGAGGCAGGGGCGCTAGGCTCGCTCCGCGTCGTACCCGTTCAGGGCCCCGCGATGGGGTTGTCCCTGGCGGCTCCCTCCGGCAGCGGTCTTGGGCTGCATGCGCTGCGGTGGTTGGCGTGTGTCGACCAGGTCACTGACGCGTCCGCTTTCCCGTACTGTCTGTCGTTCGACGAAGGTCTCGGCCGGTGCACCGGGGCTGTTTCCTGTGGACGCCGACACCTCCTCTTGCGGGTCCGAGGACGCCACACCCGGATCCCGTGCTTGTGTGCGTGTGCTTGCTCTTCCTGGCCGGGTCGGGCCGGCCGGCCTCCCTGGCGCGTTTTGGTGCGCCTCACCTGTTCCTTTGGTTGTTTCATCTTTCTGCTTTGCTTGGCCCCCTCTGGGCTGGGGTTGCCCCTGTCTTGGTCCTTTGTTTGCCCTCCAGTCCCCATTTTCCTTTTTTCTTTTTTCGTTTCTCCGTTGTTGTCTTCCTTGCGCCCCCTTTGTCTCTTGCTTTCTTTGGTTTCCAGCCCCGGGTGCCCCGGGACTTGGCGCTGTGTGTTGTTTGTTTTGTTGGCCTCGCGCTTCTTGGCTCTCCCTGTGCTCTCGCTTCTTTGGTGTTGCCTGGCCGTTGGCTGCTCTCTGGCGGTTGCCCCCCCCCCCCCCCTTTTGTGTCTCGCTGTTATTGCCTCCGCTCAGAGCCTTGCTTTTTTTCTTTTTTCTCTTCCTTTGGGCGCCCCCCTTGTTTCCGGCTTTCTCTGGTTTCCAGCCCTGGGTGCCCTGGGCCTTGGCGCTGTGTTTTGTTTGTTTTGGGGGCCTCCTGCTGCCCGGCTCTCCGTGCGCACTCGCCTCGTTTGTGTGTCCCGCCTGGCCGTTGGCTCCTCCCTGGTGGTTGCTGCCCCCCCCCCCTTTGTGTCTCGCGGTTTTACTCGCTGCCGCTCGGTGCTGTGTGCCGTGTGCTGTGCTGTGCTGTGTGTCCCTGGGTGTGGTGCTGCGCCGCGCTGCTGCGCGTTGTGCCGCCCGGTGTTGTGCTGTTGTGTGCTGTGTTGCTTTGTTGCGTTCGTTTGGTGCCGCTGCCTGTTGTGCTGTGCCCTCTGGCGCTGCCCGGCGCCCTGGGGCCGTGTGCTCTGTGGCGCTGTGTTTTGGGGTGTTCCCCCGCGCTGTGTGCTCTGTGCTGTGTGTGTTTTGTCCCGGTGTGGTGGTGCGCGCTGTTGTTCGCCGCTCTGCTCTGTGCTGTGTGTGTCCTGGGGTGCTGTGCTGTACGTTCCCTGTCCTCTCCGCTCTGTGCGGTGCTGCGCTCCGCTGTGCTGGTGCGCTTGCGTTGTGCTGTTCGTGTTGCATGTGCTGTTGCTGGCGCCCGGTGTTGTGGTGTGCTGCTGTGTGTTGTGCTGTTTCTTTTGGTGTGCTGTGGTGCGGTGCTGGGTCTGGTGGCCCGTGGTGGTCTGTTGGTGGCGTGTTTCGGTGTCCATGTCCCCGTCTGGCCGCGTGGTCTGCTTCCCTGTGGTTGGTGTGGCTTGCTGTGGTGCCCTGCTTCCCTGTGTCGTGTTCTGTGGTGCTCTGCTGTCACGTGGTGCTGTGCTGTTGTGCGCTGCTGTCGTGTTGTGGTGCTGTTGGTGCTTGCTTTGCCCTTCTGTGGCCTGTCGTGCTGTGCTGTGTTGTGCTGTTCGTTGGCCGTGCTGTTTTGTGCCTTGTGGTGGTGTCTGCGTGCTGTGGTGCTCTTTCCCTCGTGCTGTGCGTTCCATGTCTTCTCCGCTCCGTTGCTGTGCCTTGTTGTGCTGGCTGTGGTGCCCTGCTTCCCTGTGTCGTGTGCTGTGGCACTGTGCTGTCGCGTGGTGCTGTGCTGTCGTGCTCTGCTGTCGTTTTGCGGTGCTGTTTGTGCTTGCCTTGCCCTCCTGTGGCCTGTTGTGCGGCGCTGTGCTGTGCTGTGTTGTGCTGTTGATTGTCTGTGCTTTTTTTGCCCTGGTGGTGGCGCTTGTGTGCTGTGGTGCCCTTTCCCTCCCTGCCGGCAGGCATGAAACAATACCACACACTGAAAAGAAACCAGCCTGCTTTATTTATTTAGTTCTTCGCCTCGCTGCTCCTGTGTTCGACACGCCCGTTGACACCTCTTGACACCTGTAGCGAAAAGGGGGGCAAACACGACAAAGAAGCAGAAGGAACATGGAGGGTAAAAAAGGGCGAGAGGGAGCGAGAGCAGGGACGTAACGTGTTAGCCTATTTTGTTTTGAGGTGCTTTACGCGCTGCTCGCAACGTCGTTTTTGCTAACCGTTGGGCACACGACCATGGAGGGACACATCGTTTTGTTCGTTCGTTCGTTACGGCGCTTACGGCGCTTTAGGTTTAAGCCATAAAGAAATCTTGTTCGTGTTTTAACGCGTTGCGTCACGCACTTTTTGCCTAGCCGTTTTCCATGCCGCCTAATCTGCAGTAACAAGCACAAAGGTGGGAGGGAAGGTACATGGAGAAGGAGAAACGAAGAGAAAGTGTGCAAGACGGAGGAGGTGACGTGTTAGAAAAATATTTTTCGGCTTTTACGCGCTGCTGGTGAAGCCTTTTTCTATACCTATACGGCGTGTCAGACGGCGAGAGGCACGGTTCTGTACTGCTAAGCTCGAGTGTGTTGGAACGCTATGATGGCAAACCGGCCCGCCTGTTCAAATATCCATAAAACATGTCCTGTGTGTGCCAGTTCCTCTAAATTTTGGGGCCCTGGGAACATATAGACAGGCAAAATCATTACCTTTCCGTGATCGTTTGACTCAACATAATCCACAATGTCCGAATATGTTCCTGAGACGACTACATGTACCCTAGGGTGCCATCTGCCCGTATGTTCTACCCAGGCTCCAGGTGGCACAGCAACCTGTGGCTCCGCCGTCCGGAAGGGTGACGGCGGTGGCTCCCAAGGGACATGCAGGTCTTTTTGTGCATTGTCTCGGGGAGTTGTGTCGGAACTGGTAGATGGATTTGACCGTGTCACCCTCTGCAACGGGCACTGTGCTTGCACACAGGGGCTTAGGCCCCTACACGTGTTGCAAACACTGTGAAGGATACATATACAGTCGTGATTGCGTGCATATGAAGCTGACACGCCCACGCCACCAGCTTCGGCGAATAGGCCCCAGACTGGCAGCATCACAGGGTAGTGCTGAGCCTATGTGTGCCTGGAAATGGCTCCCAAACTACAGCAGTCCCCTTGTTCGGGGTCATCAACAACCAATCAAAAGTAGAATGACCAATCGATGAACAAACAGGTTGTTGGACTGCAAGCAGCTGGACCCGCTTGGTAGTGCAGTCAAGTACAGGCCCCCATATGCGGAGCACCAACCGTATACATGTGTACTTAGGCAGCAAATTTAGTGTCGCAGTGGGGTCCAGACCCCAGTGCAGTGCGTAGGTTGCAACCACAGGGGAGAGAGCAAGGCGGAGAAAGCAAACAAACACAGACAACAAACCATACAAGGCAGCAGGACAGGACACCACAGCACCGCACGGTGGCACAGCACCAAGGGGCACAGCACAGGGGAGCAGGGCACCAAGGGTGTTTCGTGTCAGACAACCCCTTAGAACACCTGCCTCTGTCTTCCACTACTCATCCTTTACCCCCCCCTCTTCAGGTCAAAAACTGTACTTTGTTGCCCACAACAACTCCACATCCAAAGTTCCCCCAAAACCCCAAATTCTTGGTAACTTTCAGAAGACTAGGCACATTTGTTTGGTTGTTTGTGTTCTTCGATAGGGAACGAAAATCCATAGATATTTGTGGGCTAATTTCCGCGACATTCGCAAAGCTACAGGACTTGGGTTTTGGCTTCGGCGCCTGCGTGAACCGGCATCGTGCCAGTTCACGTAACTACCGCCAGTTGGCACCCATGCAACTAAAACCACAGAACAATGAACTGGCCTTTGGGGAAATTTAGTAAAGGCCAGCAACAATTCTTTGACTTCACTGTTGGTTCATTCAATATCATTGTAACCAAACAAGCGCGCGTGTTCACATCGCAGGTACATAAATGCATTAATTGTCGCATATTCAAGACTATTTGTGCATAATCAATACTCTATTTAATTGCACATTTAGATACCACAATGATCTCATCATGCCCTGTGCCTGTGCCTGTTTCATGGTGCAGAGGCCACAGCAAATTGGTTTTGCTGATTAAGGTCTTGCTGCTGCGCTACTCTGCAGCAGGCTGGCCGGGGCCATGGCCATTACGGCCTCATTTGGACTTTGGGGCTACTGGTGCCCCTACCTTCAACTTGGGGGTTTATTTGGGTGGTTCAACCTTTTCTCTGCCTTTTACCAGACAAGTCCAGTCGTTGGCATTGCATTATGAACAACTTTGCCGTCCATGCCAAGTTTGGATCCAAATCTGGTCTTGGGGCTCTTTGATCTGCTTCTCCAAGGCCTGCATCCTCGACTTCTTTACTGGTGAGTACGCTGGTGACTCTGGCTTCGACATCTCTGGTTTAGCTGCCCATACCCATTGCCTTCCAGTACTTCACGGGTACTGTGGGGGCATAGCCGGGTTCGTCGCCGCTCGTTGGTGTGGGCTGACTACCCAGCAGGTCATCGTGACTGGTGAGGGCAAATTCACAGAAGACACAATAATTATGTGTGTGTCTCACACTGGTGTCCACTCTGTCATCATGGCATGCCACAGCCCTTGAGAGGCCTTTTTATGCATCATTGTCTCCATAGCCCACGAGTGGCCTTTGCAACTTCCCGAAAGCAGATAAAGGGACTAGTTGTACTATTGGTTGTGCTTCTGTGGCCCTTTCAGTCCTTACATTTCACTGTTGGCCTTGAAGGGCCTTGTTTTGAATAATTGGAGGTTGTCCCCCGAAAGCAGGTACTGGGGCTAGATCTGGTGCCCAGAGAGGCCAGGCGCGCCTCCTGGGCTTTGCATTGTTCGCCGGCGGCTGTGTGCGTCCCCAGGGGGACAGCCAAGCCCCCTGGGTTGACGCTCATTTGTCTTTTTTTTTAGTTACAAGGTGAAGGTAAGGTATACAGTGTGGCCTAGGATTAGTGTAGGATCAGTGCAGTTTTTTTTGTTCGTTCGTCGTTGTCGTTGAGTTTCGTCGAGCTTCGTCGAGTTTGGACGCGTTCTTCGTTTCGTTCGTGGGGTTTTGCTTCGTTTGGAGCTTACAAAACCTGTTTTACTAGCCAATCTGGGCCCTACTGCCTTTGTTTTGGCAGTTTGGGTGTTGGCCTCCACGGTCACTGGGGGGGCAGGGGCGTGGGCTTGTGCGGTGGTGCAATCTCAGTTCACCTTTGGTTGAGTGGACCTTCGTCGAATCCTTTTGGCTCTTTTCTCTTCGAGTTGGTTCCAATTGTGCTCCCTTTGGAGCTTGAGATAAGTTTTGTGTGAAACATTGGGGCATTGGTTGTCATTGCTTTGAGGTTGTTTGTTGGGTGCCCCCCACCCGACCAAGGAGCACATTCTGCGCTTTTCTGCGCTTAGTGGTGTTTGTCTGTGCTCGCCGTGGTGTTTGAGAGCACTGTAAAGCAGTGACAACTAACCACCTTTTCTTTTAGGTGGGGGGGGCTGGGGAATCCTCCTCACAGCAACCCCTCCCATGAGTTGCACTAGATCAACCATGGTCACAATGACCCTGAGAGAACGTCAGAGAAGCCTTCAGCCTATGGCTGAGGCTGACGATTTAACTGTGATAGCCTTATGCAAGGTGCTGAGGCTCCTGTCTGGACTCCTCCCAGGGAGCAAACAGGTTATTATTGCTTTGATCACCCCGACCCAGTTTCCAGCCTAGGTAACAAATCCTGGGGGGGACAACAAAATGTGTTAAAAGCCTTGCCTACAAAAGAGTGAGGTGGGAAGAGGCAACACCAGTAACAGCCTTCAGGGAAAAGCACCACTGATGGTGCAGCACTGTAGGTGGTAGTGCACCCTGTGAGAGTTGGGTTGGGTTCAGACATGCAAGAGGCACTTGGACTTAAACCCCAAGACCAAGCCTCATCTAAGAGATTTTCTGGGGATTTGGGTCTAGTAGGCTAGGGTGTTGCGAAGGAACTCTCCCAGCTTGTGGGCATGACAGGAGCCCTCCCAGCCTGTGGGTAGTCAGCACCATAGCCAGGCCAGATGTTTAGTAGGAACCCTCCCAGGCTTGTGGGTTATGGGAACCCTCCTGGACTTGTGGGTAGAAATTAACTTAGTTCCTAAACACTGGTGCCCAACTTTAACCCTCTGATGGTATTGACCTTTGAGGAAGTTGTGCTGAAGTCACTTTTCCTTCTGCAGTGCACCGAGCTCTGGGCACTGGCCTTGCTCGGTTGCAAAAGGACAGACAAAGAAAGAGAGAGAGAAAGGGAGAGAGTTAACATTTGGGGCTGTGGGAAAATCAGTATGTCCGGCCCTTGTTTGTTTTGCTGTCAGTCAGTCACACTGTCAGCACAGCACTGCACATCTTTGATCCACTGCAGTGTCTGTCTAGTCGGCAATGACGCCGTCCACACTTGTCCATCCTTCCCTTGGGCGTGGCCACTTCTCAGTACAGGTCTGCCAGTTAGCGTCACCGTTGCCATCTCAGGTCTTTTCCAGCTGTTTGTACAGTATGGGCCTTCATCAGGGCCATCAGGGGCTGGCACAGCCCTGCTGCCACTCACAGCCCCACCCCGGGTAGAATCGATAAATTTTAGATCCAGGGACTTCAGTTTAGTGCCCCTGGACCAGGGTTAAAGGTGCCTGGTAGCAGTTGTTCTGCCTTTTGGCAGGGCCATTTCTCTGTCTTTGGCCCCAGAGCAGGTCACTCCTGCCAATCAAAACCCACTTTGGGGTGTCGAAAGCTAAACCCACTGTTTTGTGGAGTTAGGAGCTCAGCCTTGTTCTTGGGCTCCAAAACTATGAACGGACACCTTAATCAGAGATTTTAGGGTGAGGCCCGCCTGGTCAAAAACCCATAAAACATGTCCTGTGTGTGCCAGTTCCTCTACACTTTGGCGCCCTGGGAGCATACAGACAGGCGAAACCATTACCTTTCCGTGATCGTTTGACTCAACATAATCGACAATGTCCGCATATGTTCCTGAGAGCACTACATGTACCCTGGGGGCCATCTCCCCATATGTTCTACCAAGGCTCCAGGTGGCACAGCAACCTGTGGCTCCGCCATCCGGAGGGGTGACGGCGGTGGCTCCAAAGGGACAAGCAGGTCTATTTGTGCATTGTCTTGGGGGGGTTATGTCGGAGCTGGTAGATGGATTTGACTGTGTCACCCTCTGCAACGGGCACCGTGCTTGCACACAGGGGCTTAGGCCCGTACACGTGTTGCAAACACTGTGAAGGATACATATACAGTCATGATTGCGTGCATATGAAGCTGACACGCCCACGCCACCAGCTTGGGCGGATAGGCCCCAGACTGGCAGTTCACAGGGTAGTGCTGAGCCTATGTGTGCCTGAAAATGGCTCCCAAACTACAGCAGTCCCCTTGTTCGGGGTCATCAACACCCAAACACAAGTAGAAGGACCAATCGATGAAGAAACAGGTTGTTGGACTGCAAACAGCTGGACCCGCTTGGTAGTGCAGTCAAGTACAGGCCCCCATATGCGGAGCACCCACCATATATATGTGTACTTAGGCAGCATATTTAGTGTCGCAGTGGGGTCGAGACCCCAGTACAGTGCGTAGGTTGCAACCACAGGGGAGAGAGCAAGGCAGAGAAAGCAAACAAACACAGACAACAAACCATACAAGGCAGCAGGACAGGACACCACAGCACCGCACGGAGGCACAGCACCAAGGAGCACAGCACAGGGGAGCAGGGCACCAAGGGTGTTTCGTGTCATACTACCCCCTAGAACACCCGCCTATGTCCTCCACTACTCATCCTTTACCCCCCCCACTTCAGGTCAAAAACTGTACTTTGTTGCCCACAACAACTCCACATCAAAGGTTTTCCAAAACCCGAAGTTCTTGGTAAATTTTAGGGGACTAGGCACATTTTTTTCGTTGTTTGTGTTCTTCGATAGGGAATGAAAATCCATTGATATTTGTGGGCTAATTTCCGTGACATTCGCAAAGCTACAGGACTTGGGTTTTGGCCTTGGCACCTGCGTGAACCGGCATTGTGCCAGCTCGCGTAACTACCGCCAGTTGGCGCCCATGCAACCAAAATCGCGGAACCATGAACTGGCCTTTGGGGAATTTAGCAGAGGCCAGCAACAATTCTGTGACTTCACTGTTGGTTCATTCAATATCATTGTAACCAAACAAGCGCGCGTGTTCACATCGCAGGTACATAGATGCACTAATTGTGGCATATTCAAGACTATTTGTGCATAATCAGTACTCTATTTCATGCAAATTTAGATACCACAATGATCTCATAATGCCCTGTGCCTGTGCCTGTTTCATGGTGCAGAGGCCGCAGCAAATTCGTTTTGCTGATTACGGTCTTGCTGCTGCGCTACTCTGCAGCAGGCCTGCCGGGGCCATGGCCATTACGGCCTCATTTGGATTCCGGGGCTACTGGTGCCTCTACCTTCCACTTGAGGGTTTATTTGGGATTTTCAACCTTTTTCTTTGCGCTTTCCCTGACAAGTGCAGTCGTTGGCATTGCATTATGAACAACTTTGCCATTCATGCCAAGTTTGGCTGCACATCTGGCCTTGGGGCTCTTTGATCCGCTTCTCCAAGGCCTGCATCCTCGACTTCTTTACTGGTGAGTACGCTGGTGACTCTGGCTTCGACATCTCTGGTTTGGCTGCCCATACCCATTGCCTTCCAGTACTTCAAGGGTACTGTGGGGGCATAGCCGGGTTCGTCGCCGCTCGTTGGTGTGGGCTGACTACCCAGCAGGTCATCGTGACTGGTGGGGGTAAGTTCACAGAAGACATAATAATTATGTGTGTGTCTCACACTGGTGTCCACTCTGTCATCATGGCATGCCACAGCCCTTGAGTAGCCTTTTTGTGCAGCATTGTCTCCAGAGCCCACGAGTGGCCTTTGCAACTTCCGCAAAGCCGAAAAAGGGGCTAGTTGTACTATTTGTTGCGCTTCTGTGGCCCTTTCAGTCCTTACCATTCACTGGTGGCCTGGAAGGGCCTTGTTTTGAACAATTGGTGGTTTTCCCCCGAAAGAAGAGACTAGTGCTAGATCCGGTGCCCAGAGAGGCCAGGCGCGCCTCCTGGGCTTTGCATTGTTCGCCGGCAGCTGTGTCTGACCCCAGGGGACAGCCAAGCCCCCTGGGTGGACGCTCATTTGTCTTTTTTTTTAGTTACAAGGTGAAGGTAAGGTATACAGTGTGGCCTAGGACTAGTGTAGGATCAGTGCAGTCTGGTTTTGTTCGTTCGTCGTCGTCGTCGGGTATCGTCGAGCTTCGTCAGTTTCGACGCGTTCTTCGTTTTGTTTGTGGCATTTTGCTTCGTTGGAAGCTTACAAAACCTGTTCTACTAGCCATTCTGGGCCCCACTGCCTTCTTTTGGTAGTTCGGGTGTTGGCCTCCACGGTCGCTGGGCGGGCAGGGGCGTGGGCTTGTTTGGTGGTGCAATCTCAGTCCGCCTTTGGTTGAGTCGACCTTCGTCGAATCCTTTTGGCTCTTTTCTCTTCGAGTTGGTTCGAATTGCGCTCCCTTTGGAGCTTGAGATACGTTTTGTGTGAAACATTGGGTCATTGGTTGTCATTGCTTTGAGGTGGTTTGTTGGGTACCCCCCACCCCACCAAGGAGCACATCTTGCGCTTTTTTGCTCTTGGTGGTGTTTGTTTGTGCTCGCCGTGGTGTTTGGGACCACTGTAAGGCAGTGACAACTAACCACCTTTTCTTTTGGGTCGGGCGGGCTGGGGAATCCTCCTCACAGCAACCCCTACCATGAGTTGCACTAGATCAACCATGGTCACAATGACCCTAAGAGAACGTAAGAGAAGCCTTCAGCTTATGGCTGAGGCTGACCATTTAACTGTGATAGCCTTATGCAAAGTGCTGAGGCTCCTGTTTGGACTCCTCGCAGGGAGCAAACAGGTTTTCATTGCTTTGATCACCCCGATCCAGTTTCCAGCCTAGGTAACAAATCCTGGGGGGGACAACAAATTGTGTGAAACACCTTCCCTACAAAAGAGAGAGGTGGGGAGAGGCAACACCAGTAACAGCCTCCAGAGAAAAGCACTACTGATGGTGCAGCACTGTAGGTGGTAGTGCACCCTGTGAGAGTTGGGTTGGGTGCAGACATGCACGAGGCACTTGTACTTATACCCCAAGACCAAGCCTCATCTGAGAGAGCTTCTGGGAAGTTGGGTCTAGTAGGTTAGGGTGTTGCGAAGAAACTCTCCCAGCTTGTGGGCATGACAGGAACCCTCCCAGCCTGTGGGTAGTCAACACCATAGCCAGGCCAGATGTTTAGTAGGAACCCTCCCAAGCTTATGGGTTATGGGAACCCTCCTAGATTTCTGGGTAGAAACTACCCTAGTTCCTAAGCTCTGGTGCCTAGCTTTAACCCTCTGATTGTATTGACTTTTTGGGAAGTTGTGCTGAAGCCACTTTCCCTTCTGCAGTGCACCGAGCTCTGGGCACTGGCCTTGCTCCGCTGCAGGAGCACAGACAAAGAAAGAGAGAGAGAAAGAGAGAGAGTGAACATTTGGGGCTGTGGGAAAATCAGTTTGTCCGGCCCTTGTTTGTTTTGCTGTCAGTCAGTCACACTGTCAGCACAGCACTGCACATCTTTGATCCACTGCAGTGTCTGTTTAGTCGGCAATGACGCCGTCCACACTTGTCCATCTTTCCCTTGGCGTCGGCCACTTCTCAGTACAGGTCTGCCACTTGGCGTCGCCACTGCCATCTCAGGTCTTTTCCAGCTTTTTGTAAAGTATGGGCCTTCATCAGGGCCATCAGGGGCCGGCAGAGCCCTGCTGCCACTCACAGCGCCAGGCCGGGTAGAATCGATATATCTTAGATCCAGGGACTTCAGTTTAGTGCCCCTGGACCAGGGTTAAAGGTGCCTGATAGCAGTTGTTCTGCTTTTTGGCAGGGCCATTTCTCTGTCTTTGGCCCCGGAGCAGGTCACTCCTGCCAATCAAAACCCACTTTGGGGTGCCCAAAGCTGAATCCACTGTTTTGTAGAGTTTTGAGCTCAGCCTTGTTCTTTGGCTCCAAAACTATCAACGGACACCTTAATCAGAGATTTCGGGGTGATCTGAGTTGGGCTGGTGCAGATATCAGAAAACGCCCTCCTCCACAGCCCATGATTAGCATCATCTGATCATGCATTTCTGAGTGTTGATTTTTTGTTTCAGAAATCAGTTCTGATTTTCAGCCAGCCCCCTGAGTTTCAGCTTAGTGGGGGGGCTCCTGAGTTTTGTGCCATTGTATTTGGTAGTGGAGCCACTACTAGCTCTAGGCTTCTCTTTCCATGTTGTTGTGTTTTGGTGGGGACAGAAGCCATGTGAGGCTCCTAGGCGGCCTTCACCCCTTGAAACCTCTCGCCTTGGGGAAGTAGTTAAGTATACATGGCCTAGGTTGCAGGAGTCCCCCTTATGTCTCTCGTCGGTTCGGCGGGAGTATGCCGTAGTGGCGTGACCCCATTCTCTTCCCCCTTGGGGTTGCTCTTAACCCACATTTTCTATTTTTTTTTGGCACTCCCTTGTCTTGTTGTGGTTTTTCGGCCACGGCCCCATCATATGCCCCCCTGGGTTGTGTCCCAGTGGGGGGGTGTAACCAGACAGGTGCGCGCGTTTGCATCGCGGATACCTAATTGAAATAAATGTTGCATATTCAATACTATTTGTGCATAATCATTACTCTATTTCGTGGACATTTGGATACAACAGTGATCTTCTAATGCCCTGTGCCTGTGCCTGTTTAGTCAGATTTATACAGTGGAATCGAAGAACTGCAAAGTGGTGACGTAAAAATCAAAAACTCGGCACCGACAAGATGCCCAGGGAAAGTAAGATGCTGAGTGTGTCAAGAAGCCTCGCTAGCACCTTCTGGTGCTTTTCTTTCCCCTTGTCCTTCATTTGACTAGTCATGGCACGCCATTTTTATGCAGTTCATTGGGTGGCTTCAGCAAGGCAAATCTTTGAGCCAGTGCTTCTGTAACCATTACAGTAACATGCATAGAAAAGCCATAAGTGTCTATTTAAATTGTATATTAAATCAAAATGTCAGTTGCAAGTAGATGTGAAGTTATGAGTGATTTATTCAGTTCGAGTCATATAAATAGAACCCCGAGAAAGGCATATTTTGCCCCATGAAAAGAAAGGAATGCATCTCTTCCCATTATCTACATGGATACAGGCCGCTGCGTTCGGGCCTTCCAGTTTGGCGGCCCTTGCTTGCACTCCTTCGGCCGGCTGGGTGGCAGTTTTCCACACTGCTGCTGGCAGCCGTGCTGGCATGAGCCCTGGCTGTGCGGTGTGCTTTTCGGGGTTTGCGGCTTGCATTGCTGCTTGTGGTTGCCCCTGAATGCCGGCTTGGTGTTGCACTTGCATGACCGCTTGCTGTGCCCCTTGCTGTTGCGCAGCATGCTGCGCCGCTTAATGTTGTGTCCGCATGGCTGCTTGTTGCTGTGACTGCATGGCTGCAGCTGCCTGCTGTTGTGAGCGCACAGGAGGTTGTTTCGCCTGCAGGGTTGCTTGCTGCTGTTGCGCTTGCATGGCTGCTTGCTATTGTGCTTGCATGGCCTGTTGTTGTGCTTGTATGGCTGCTTGCCGTTGTGCTTGCATCGCTCGCTGTTGCGCTTGCATGCCCTCCTGTTGTGCTTGCATCGCCGCTTGCTGTTGTCTCCACATGGCCCCGGTGCCCGTCAGTTCCCCTGTTTCTCTCTTCCATTGGCATAACCTCATTAATTGCGGCCACAAAATGACGGGTTATTTGTCCTTTTTGAGAATGAAAGGTGTGTGGAGGTTGGTGTAGAAAGGTGTGAAAAAGCGTAACTTTGTTGGGATCCATTTGCCCAATTTGGGAACAAGAGTCCCCTTCCCCCAAAATGTCCTTCACCACCTGCTGACACGGTCGGGGCTCATATTGTGGAGTATGGCGTGGGCCTTGAGACGAGGACGAGAAATTACATCGTGGTTTTCTTTCACTCGCGTCCTCGGTCATGCGCGCAATGGGAGTCCCCGTAGCTCCCGTACCCACGCGCATGGCCACAGGTGCAGCCCAGTTGCGTTTGGCTCCCCAGAACTGCGGGGTGGCCTCCATTGAGGTGGGTGCCATGTCCACACCCCAGTCGCGCCACCTGGGCCAACCGATGTTGGGTACATCACACACGGATTGGGTTTCCATAGCCAAAGGAGAAGACCAGTCCGTGTTTGTCCCTCAGAGTTGAGGGGTACAGTTCCAATTTCGGCGGGTGGGTATGGGCTCATTACATGGTACACTCAGCACTTCAACCTCATCAACGTCATCCGTGCGATTACCACCATCGTTGTATGCAGGATCATACCAGATAGCGCCAACATGTTGTGGCGCCTCCGGAGCAACACATACCGGGTTAGTTGGATCAACAAACAAGGATGCTTGGGCGGAATCTACAACTTGCAATGGCCCCGAAAGCTCATGGTTCGCATGATTCGCATTGTGCAAAGGCAATGAGAACGAGGGGTTGTGAGCAAGAGCAACCTCTTCCTCTCTTCCTAAGCTTTGAAGGAGGAGGTCATTTCGAAGGGGGCTTCCGGCTGGTGGGCTGGGGGGTATCTGAAGAGAGTCTGTTTCGTAAAAACGCACCAACTCAGGTACTCCCTGCCTACACACACACACACTCTTACAACACACATTACAATATGAATGTGAATTGAGTTGTTGTAGTAGCACATTCGCCGGTGGCGGAAGTGGATGCGATGTGGGATTCCACGGTGAGTGTCGATGCACTTTTTGTTGATGTAAGGGTGGCGGCGGTTGGTGTTGTTGTTGGAGCATTTGTGCTTGGTGGTCTTGTAGGAGTAATGGTGATCGTGGCTGCTGTTGTTGGGGGATTTGTGGTTCGTGTTGTTGTAGGAGTCCATTTGCAGGTAGCGGGAGCGGAGTTGCTGTTAGATCCCATGGCAATACCTGTGATTGAGATTTCGGGGTGGTTGATTGTCCACATACGTGGCAATGAAGTCGCCGACGTACGGTTGTTGCATTCGTAATGAAATCAATAATCGACTAAGGGCAACCTTCAATCAATGGTGTTCTTCAACGCAAATAAAATTACCAATTGCCATACTGAAAGAATTGGTCTCAGCGATCTTAACGAAAATGATCTCAAAGCAAATGAATTAGCCAATTGCAATATTTAACGATTTTGATAGTTGTTTGATATAATGTTCAATAGTTATTGTCCAAAAGCGGAATCACGGATCCAAGAATCCAACAAAGGTTGTAGAATTCAAAGAGGACATCTATGAAGCAACCAAAGTCGCACGAGATTGACAACGGAATTGCACTGAATGGAGCGAAGAATAGAGATAACAAATGCAATACCAATGAATATGCACCAATGACCAATCGTAGCACCAATCACGAGTTGTAGCACCAACGACCAGCAATGTCCAAAGATGTAAAAGAGTGAACAAGGACCTTCAATGGTTCTCAACGAAGTCCTGAGGTCACAGCGTTCGAACGCACTGGTGTGTGCTCGTGGACGTCGGCTTTGAGTTGTCGAATTTCTTCAGCGTCTTACCGCCCGATGCGTCGGCCTTGTGAAGCTGATCCTCCGAGCTCGTCGATTCGTTTAAGGAGTGGTGGCCTTGTTCATAAAGTCCATGGAGACTTCCGATGACGGCCTTGTCCAAGGACCAGGCTCATGGCCGCGCGTTAAAAATACAATACTACAACACCACAACAAGCAAGTAAGTGTGCGAACCTAAACGCTACCATGTACTGTAATTGGCTTTTTGGTATATTGCAAAATGATTGCTTACACCTTGATTGGAAATTTCACTTGAAAAACACTTTAAAATGCCCCGAAAAGGAAACCTTATTCCATAGTCCCGCAAGATGCGAGCCACAGAGGGCCAAACACAAACATGAAGAAACATTACTACAAACTTACGAAAATACTAAGAGTCTAGCACATGAGGTCCATTCTAAAAGAGTGACAAATGAATGAATGGCACATGAGTCCGAGCCTCTGTTACAATGCATGCAAAATATTCTGAAATCTTGCATGATGCATGCATATGAACCACTCAAGCAATTTGCATTTGAAAACACGATGAAGGTCAAAAGGCAAACCAAGCATAGATACTTCTCGTCGTTGTCACTCAGGTCGATCTTTCCGTATAAATAATCTCAGCACGTGTAATATCATGCATGCCTAAATACTGACAAACGTTCTGATTCGAAAACTCTCGCTCTGGCTCTGTACCTCAGCAAAGTCTTTCTATGCGCGTGTATGTTAGTGTTCTGCACGCGCGCGGGAATCCTTCTGTTGACTGAGGCCTGAGGTAGGCTCTGTCCACAGTACAGGCGTCAGTAGCCCAGGGAGTGATGGCAGCGTTGGTGGATGGTATTCTGCGGTACACGCTGCCATAGCTGTTGGACACGCTGGAGATGGTGGTGCAATTGAATGCCGCCATCGCGACTGCGGCCTTGCAGTTTGGAAACCTGCCTAAAGACGCATCCAACGTGGCAGTGCCGTCTGGTAACGGGCTTAAGTTGGCGGATTTTTGGGTTCCTGTGCTCTGACTCCGTGGTAGTAAATTCAGCTCAGCTCGCGCACCAGCGCACAGCTATGGTCACAGATAAATTGAGTGGCATGCTCAGCGAACCTCGAGCGCACTATGGCATGTGTCGTCATTTCATGGTCCCTTCCAGGGCATTGGTGTCACATGCAGGAAACACGTAGGTTGGCCGAATGCTCAGAGCTATGGAGGAGGTGCGAGTTGGACACCTCCTGCCGTCATCAGTGTACTCGTGCGTGCATGCGAAACTGCCGCAAGTGCGCATGGGCTGGACAGCAATGGGCGATGCGGTCCTACACGTTCAAGGTTAAAGACATCCGTACGCTGTCTGGGCCCCGCATCGGCGCCGCAGTGAGTTCCCATACGCATCAGGCCAATGATCTTCTGCAAACGCAGCTTCCGCGCCTGAACCTGGTCACTTGGTCGTGCAGCTTTGGCAGTGTCACGACAACTACCTGCATCCTCGCCATACAGGAGTTGTGCCCAACACACCTGCACCACGTGTGTTTCACCAGGCCCCAAGCGGTTTTACACTCCCGGATGCCGAGTCCCCATAATCATTGCCTGCTACACCCGGCGCGACACGAAAAGACCACCAAGCGCACCAGGCAGTCCACTTCCGGCGATGCATATGTGGTAGGTGGGCATAGGGATGAATACTGGAACCCAGCCCATTGAGTTGGTCCGTGTCGTCCCTTCCGCTGCCCGCCATGATGTTCCTGTTGGGGGATTTCTTCGACAGTCACCCGCAAGGAGATGCTCCGCTGTCAGTCCCCCTACTTGCGCCGCATGCCGGGGGCAGCCTTAGCCCTCCGCCTCTCTCGGCTGTACAAGGGAGGTCAGCGTTCGAGATGGGATGCAAAGCAGTGTGGGGAATAGAGGAGTATGCTATAGCCCTCCTACTGTTGGCAGGCCCAGCCCCGGATGCTGATGAATGACCCGTCCGAAAGGTGGTCCACCTAAACAAAGTACCGCACGATCCACACATGGGTCTCATTTCGCTGCGCAATGGTGGGTGCGGGAGCAGGGAACGTTGGTGGTGCACCAGCCTCTCCGCTCCATGACCTTGTGGGGGGCACAGTATACCAGGACCCTCGATGCCATCAAGCCCATCTTACGGATGCAAAGTCTTTTGTGCGAAGCAAACATGGATTAGATGGTATTTGTAGTTGGTGAAATGATAAATAGTTGAAGCGAAATGGTGCTGATGGACCAATTTGTTCTGCTGGGTCCGAAGGATCATTTTTTTCTTTCTGAATTCTTTTCCAAGTCGCAAAGACTGCAGGAACGTTGGTTTTTGTGACGAATCTCAAGCAACAAGAGAGAGAAAAAAGTAGGTGAAGGGGAAAATTGACGTTTTTGGTGATAACGTCCATGGTGCCTGCACTGGTGGCCACATGCAGTGTATCAGCTGAAAGCTGTTGTTGAACTGGAGCTGACAGCATTGAATGCGACATCGCTGGGGAGGGGCCTGATATGCCACCATTCAGATGTGGCCTAGCTGGAGCCCCATAAGACTGTTGAGTGCCAGCCGCGGCGAATTTCACGTTGTCTGACGCATCTTCCCAGGAAGACGGGGGCACCAACGCGGCAGTACCAAGTCATGGCTGCCCCAACTGAAACAGGGCCATCGGCCTTGCTGAGGCGGAGATCATCAGGGCGGCAGTGTACCTGCTCCTCACCTGTAACTGCGGTCTCTGTGGATCATCTTTTGCAATCACTCCAGGCACCCTGACACCCAGTTGCAGGTGGCAACCATGGTTGTGTGTGCACCATATACATTGCCCTAATACTGAGATAACCACGGTCATAGACGGAGATAACCGAATCCCGAGTGGCCGCATTGTTGATTGCAATATTGTGCGTGCTACGGCATAAATGGTGCGGTGTACGGTGATATATAAAAGTAGTTGGTGAATAACACGCCCCGTATTCATAGGGTACGATGACCGCGTGAATTATCTCTGCCTTCTCTGCCTGCTGAATACTTGCAAAGACAAATGCCGTGTTACCAGCTGTACTGCAGCGGACTACAAAATCGCTGTTTTGCTTGTGTTGTTGCCTTCTCGTGAACCTCTCTGAGCGGTGCAGGGACTATTAGAAAGATGTCTTCGATTAGTGCCCTATGGATTTTGATGAAATCCTGCAGGTTTTTGATGGGGGAATACCAAGACCAAAGGAGCAAGTAGAGCAAGAACAGGATGTGGATCGAGTCAATGAATAGTTTGAAATCAAGCGTAACACAGAAGGGCTGCAGATCGACGAAGCAGGTATGAACACAAAGATTCAATCACAAATGGATAATACAAAAGATTTTATATGAAAGCTGGACTGACTCTAGCCTCCAAGATAGCATCAAGCACTTCATGTGCACTCTTTTGGGTGTAATGGTGGTGGTTAGGAATGTGGGGCATAGGTGTCAGGCCAGATACAGAATGTGACTCGGCCAAGCAACTGAATTCAGAAACAGTTAAAAGATAGAACCACAATAAGTGGTAGAAACAATTGAGTAGAGGGGTCTTGGGGTGGGAGACCACTAGGCTTAACCTCCAAGGCCTAAGGCATGAAATGCCTATTTCATTTTGGTATATCCTCCATGAGGGAAGATACCTCCGCTCAATTGAGTGGTAGCAGTGAACTTCATGGGGGGCTAGGGTTACAACCCTAGTTACCTTGAGAAATTTTACTTTAGGGCTTCAAACGAGAGATAAAATTACATAAGTTAGTCTTAGCATCAACAGGAGTGTTTTAAGGGGGGCTTGACCTGGATCAAGCCCTCCAAGAAAGACATGGCATCAACTTTTTCTTACTCCCCCCTGGAGTACTAGTTAGCTAAGCTAGTAGGACCAAGGAAAAAGGCTCACATATTCCCAACATTACCTCCGAAAATGCATTAAACTTACAAAGAACATCCTCATCAGTTCATAGAAGCATATCACACTGTAGGTACCCTCGAAAAACAGTGTAATGTACCGTGAATGATGTCCCTTCGATGGGGCATTCCTCAAAAGTCGCCAGCGTGCGACGAAAACGTTTGGTACAAATTTGGGGGTAGCCGGGTTTGAACCCAGCACTCCCTCCCTAGAGCACATATGCTTGCCCACTAGGGTACAGTCGAACGCTCTAATGCGGACGGCTATCGCTGCATAAACAGCGTTTTAGTAAACGTCCTGACGAAAGGCCAGGGCGGAGCAATACTCCCAATGGAGGACACAATTCTCCAGGAGCTGAAGAAAATAGAAAATGTAACCAACAGGGAGTGATTCCTGCGGTTTAGCGAAAGGTGTAGCGAGTTAAGAAGTATAAATCGCTAAAAAATGACAAGATCACGCGAGAAATTGTCATTTTTACACCAAAACTCAAAGTCGCAGACAGGCGCAACAGAAGCGGACTTCAAAAACAAAGTTGCGCAAGCGTAAACGGCTTTTGAAAAAGAAAGTATGAGCCGTAGTGCTTAAAGTTCTAAAGGAAATTTTTGCACAGTTGCATCAAAACTTTTAAAAAATTTAGGGAAAAGTATTCAAACTCAGCCCACACCACAGAGCAGGTGGACAACCCACCTCTGAGGTATGCCAGTGTCATTTCACACGCATGCATTGCGTTCGTGCTGGTTGCTTCGTCAAGACGTTAGGGTTGTCAACGCTGTGTTCGTTGGGGGTTCGGGTTCTCCTCTCTCTTGCTCTGCACAGGTCAAAGCAGGAATGAAAGGTATGCGATGCAAATGGAGCGCGCAACGCGCACGTAGGGCTAGAATATGCGCTGTGCTCGCGATGCATGTGCCTAATTGAGGCATTCACACGCTGTGGCGCTTTCCCTGTACCCCAATTCACCCTTGTTCTCTCTTCACAGGTAAGAAAAGAAAGTGCTTGCTCGTGTTTGTGTAGCCGTAGCACTACAGTAGGGTTGCTCAAAACGCTCAGGCTTGTTTTGCGCTGTGCAGTGCGCCACTTTCTCTCCATTTTCTGCAGGAAACAAGACAAGGGAAGCGTGCATGACACACAGTGCATTAATCGCTTAGGCTGGTTTGGAATTCGCCGTAGGTTTGTTTAAGCGCGTAGGGTTGTTTTGCGCTTATGTTTTTCTCGGCGTTCACATGATGCGTGGTGAGTAAGATAGTTGAGCCCAGGAGGAGCTCGCCTCCCGGTTGAGTCACGCTCGTGATTTGTTATGTTGGGTTGAATTAGGTAAAACCAACGGGAAATCGAGCGATTGTGCATACCTGTGCATGCATATGACGCATCAAAGGGTAGGCCACGCGAAGTGCGCACGATAAACCCTGTTTAGGTTACCCAGGGGCTCCACCCTACGTTCTTTAAGAGAACAGGTGGAGTTCCCTCAGCTTGTTTGCTTGTACTGAGTCTCAGGAACAGCGTATTATAGGGCAGCCTGAGAAGCGTATAACACGTGGAGGCTGTCTTGGTTCCTCAGTTTTGAACGTCAGTCATTGGCCATTGCTTTACAGGTGGGAAGGTAAGGGCGACTGGTGCAGTCCCTCTTGGGCAGTGCTAAACTCTGCTTCGCGGATCACAAACAACAAACTGCAACTCAACCAGGAGTGGTGGGTGCAGTACGACTTCATTGCCATCCACGCTGTGCAAGCACGCTGAGCACTCCCTCCCTCCAAGCCCTGACAGGGAAACGCGTAGTGCCGTCCCTGTTAGGCCACAGCCGCTTAGTAGCGCTGTGTTCTCTTGCTATCTCACAGGAGCGTCAGTAGGACCCGTGACTCCTTCAACAGCAACACCAAGTAGCGTGTGTAGGTGTTAGGGTCAGCAGGCCTGGCAGGAGTTGAGTGCAAGTGATGAGTGCTCACCCTGCCTTCGAGGGCCGGTGCTGGCGTTAGTGAGTGTAGTGTAGTAATGTCTCCTGTCCTGCGTGCTTTTCCACGTGGGCAGGGGAGTACGTTAGCTTTTGGCCTTAGCAAAAACCGGCGTTTTGTATGCCCTTAAGCACACTTGGCCACCCCTCCCCTCTAGTAGGTAGGGCTTTTGCCGTCTTCCCCCCAGGATAGGCGCCAGCACAGAAACGTGGCGCCATAGGAGTGGTACTAGTAACTGACTAGGACCTTCGGTCCGACATCAGCGAAGCCCATTGCGTTGGGAGCCACGCCCGGGAGAGAATTGAGACACACACAGACATACGTAGCACACTTACGGGGTAAGGTAAACCCAGTAAGGAAGGGTAGAGCTTCATGGGTCTGGACCAGTCAGAGGTCCTACCTGTGGGCTCGCTTGTCCCCAAGGAGGGAAGACACACCTTGCCTCATAACACCTTGCTTGTCATTAACCCCTGGTGTAATAAGCCACCGTTCTTCGTTGGCTCCCCAAGGTCATTACATCAGGGCAGTCCCCATGCAACACATGGTCAACAAGGCATACACTCGCTGGGTGGCTGCAAACCTGTTAAGCGGCTGCCTGGTCCACGCTGGAAACCATAGGCAGGGGTCTGCAGGGCACAGACAGGGTCAGTGCATTGCTCAATAAGCAGTAGTCTGTGAAAAACCAATGGCCTTCGGCCACGGAGTGAGTGTCACGGGGGCTAACGGTCCCGTCCTGCGATGCAATGTGGGGCAACTGTGATAACTGCTCTTACACCCATACACAGGCACGTCTGCACAAGAGTGCTCACTGCACCTGTGAGGTTAGAACACAGTCAGTAGACTGACAGACGGAAATTAGCTTCGCTTTTTACGCTGGGACATAGTCTCAGCACGGGTTAGTAGCTGCCTCTCGTTGTTCTCAACGAGGTAGGAGCAGAAGATGGGGTTGATACTCCCATCTGGTTGTATGAAGGCTGACATAGGTTCCCAGGTCGCCTCAGATAACCCATAGCCATCCCACAGGGTTAGAAATTTCCAGCCCTGTTTATACTCGTGGCGTGCAATACCTGCAACAACGTAGTAACCATCGACTGCCATCTCATCGGCAGTCATCTCTTCGAGTTCGTCTACCTCCTCTGGACTGGCAGCGTTCTCTAGGTCTATACGCTCGACCTCATTGTCGCTGAGGCGCCATTCATCCCAAGACAAATCGTCAGGAGATTGATAGTGCCTCAACTGTTTAGGTGCACACAGCAGTTCACCACCTAGACGTGGACTGCAGCTGACATGGATCCTGGATCCATCTATCCTGATGATACGATAGGGTCCAAAATAGGGGTCCTGTAGGCAGTTACGTGGCCAGGAGGGTGGGCGTGAATGGGAACCAAAACAAGGTCACCAACCTTGAAGCTGGGAGGTCGCCATAGGCGGTTTCGTCGGCTCAGTTCACGGTCACAAATGTGTCTCAGGTTAGTCCCAGCCTGGTTAGCCAGAGACTGCTTGTGTTCCAGCCAATCTCCCACAGGGCTCTTGAAGTCCTCAGGAAAGGGGGACTTGAAGAACCATGCAGGTTGTCCTCCATGGAACAGTTCGTGGGGGGTGAAACCCGTAGAGGTGCTCCGCTGTGAGTTCATGGTCAGCACTGCCCAGGGCACTAGGCGTGCCCAGTCCTTGGTACGCTCCTGTTTCATCAGGGTTCTTAAGTTTTCCTCCACCACACGGTTCTGTCTCTCACAGAGAGGGTTAGACGTGTGGATATAGGGCACACCTGTGGTTACCTCCACGCTGAGGGCATTTGGCACTCGTTTGTACCACCACGTGTCACTGCGGATGCGTACATCTCCATCAGAGTGCACCTGCTTAGGTGGTCCATAGGGTTCGAACCATTGTTCGACCAACATTTTCACAGTCTGCTCACCTGTGATTTCCTTATTGCAAGGGAACACACTGGTGAAGTGAGATGGGCCACAGGTGACCACTAGGCAAATATCGTAGCCGCCGAAGCGTGGTAGGCCGTGGATGAAATCCACGTAGAGAATAAAGTTAGCACAATAGGGTATGGGTAAGCTGAAGATCAGGCCCCTATCCCTACTGTCGCTCTGCTTGCTGGCATGACAGCCACAAGCATCCACAATGGTCTGCATACGCGACCTCAGTTCAGTCAGTGTTAGACTAGAGTAGAAACACTCATGGAAGAAGTCCAATGTGCGATTAGCGCCAGTGTGACCAGAACTGAGATGGGACCACTGTAGGCACTCATCCAGTCGTGCCCAGGCACCACAATTCCGTCCTCGTAGAAGAGGTACTGATTGTTTTTGTACCACTGGTGCCCGTCAATGACACGGGGTTTGAGACCAGTGCTGAGGATTTGGAGTATTTCTTTATACTCTGACTGATAGTCGGTTAGACTGCAACCCTCCAGGATTCCAGCAGTGCGCATGGACAGGTCAAGGTGGACATCCATACGCTGGAAAGCTTCTCTGGCGAGCGCCTCAGAGCTCTCACGTATAAGCGCATCGAAGTTGTTGCGCGATATATAGTCAGACAGTTCATTCTTTATTTCGGGGATATGATGAACTGTCATCCTGAACTGGCTCAGGTAAGTCCGCCACCGCTTTAGCTTTGCTTTCTCTGGTGGTGGGCCCTTCTGAAAGGACTTCACAGGTTCCTGGTCACACAGCCAGACAATGGGGTTAGATCCCGGGAGTCCGGATTGTGACGAAAGCACCAACATACCGGCCAGGAGTTCCTGGTCATAGGTGCTGTAATTGGAACGCGCTTGGTTACATTTCCAATTCCAGTGTCCCAGTGGAACCAGCCGCCACTCACTGGTATGATAGTCATGTTTCAACGAACCATCACGGTTCAGTCCAATAGTACGATAATGGCAGTGGGTTAGTTCAGCGGGGTTAAGCTCCTGCCATTGGTAGATCGTACCACCCCCCCCCTACATCACTGGCATCAGTGTTCAGGACTATCTCGCCCTTAGGGCGGGGTACTCCCAGGCAGTTTGAGGAGGCAATTTTCTTCTTCAACTCCTGGAACCACTCTTCCTCTCTGACGGTCCACCTCCAGGGAGTAGTTCTCTTGATTAGGTCAGTGAGGGGGGCAGAGGAGTAAGTAAAATTGTGGATGTGACGCCGATAGAAATTACAGGCGCCCACAAAACTCCTCACGTCGTGTAGACCCTTTATAGGGTCATCGCGAATCTGCATGTCCTGTAGGGGCTGCATCTTAGACGCGGCTGGTTTCCACCAACCATACCCCACGTCGAAACCCAAATATTCTATCTCCTCTTTCATAAACTCACAATTTTCGAGTTCGATTCGGAGATGGTTTTCTTGACAAACAATGAAAAATTCACAGAGGAGAAGGACATGGTCCTCTTGGATATTAGTACCCGAACTCACGTCGTCGATGTGGGCCTCCATTTCTGCACCCCGAGAAATCAACTCCTGTACTAGAGGCCTGCGCCTAAGTTTGTAGGAAACCTTGTTCATTAGCTCTTGGAAAAGCGCTGGGGCATTAGCCACCCCGAAAGGCATAACCTTGCACTTAAAGACACGGCCCTTAGGGGTTATAAAAGCCAGCAGCCCCTGAGCCCCGGCGGTTAGGTCCACCTGCCAGAAACCAGAGCGTTTGTCCAATTTGGTCTTGTACCTGCATTTGGCAGTACGCTTCAGCGTGTTTTCCATGTTAGGAATACTCCCTGAATGGGTCTGGGTTTTGTTGTTGACCTCACCATAGTCAACAACCAGTTATAGGGCAGTCGACCCTGGTTTGGCAACCAGGAAACAGGGACTGCAGTGATGGGGGTAGTCCCCCTTCTTATATTCTTCAACGAGGCCAGCATCAAGACATTCCTGGATCTGGATTTCTTCAACCTGTTCCTGTGGAGCGGGATAGGGATGACGCCTCATCCGCGTCTTTTCAAATTCAGGTTTCAGTTTCAGGTCCATCTGGACCAGTTTTTTACAAGAGAGGGGGGGCGACAAGGCGTCGAATACCTCCTCATAAATTATCAGCAGTTTCTTCAGTCGGGGGTCAAGGTTCAGACTCTCAGGATTCTGCAGGAAATCCTCCTCAGCATGGATTGTGCTCTTTCCATGTTCCTTCTTTTTCTGCCGATCAGCAGTTTCGGCAGGCACAGAACCATGGTCCCATTCAGGGGGACATTGCTGCCCATAGTGCAAAGAATACACTAGCAGTATCTCAGGATCAGGCAGCGTATAGGAATCATCGTCCTCCTCAGACCAGATGGAGGATTTCCAGGTCTGTCTGAGGTATTGCAGCCGCTCTGGGCGCTCAATACTTTCGGCCTTCAGGTACAACAGGCGCGGGAGTTCCTGAGTGTCATGCTCAGACAATGGAATGTTATTAGAAGCAGGCCGCACCAGAGCATCAGCAATCCGGGCCACGGGTTCACCTGTGTGCATAGGCTGCATGTGTAGCACTGGCTTCCCAACAGGGGAAGCGGGCTCAGAGGTTGACTCTAGATCTACCTCCTCCAGCAACAGCTGGGCTAGGAAGGCACTGTGTTTTAGGTCAACACAGCTGGGAACAACAGGAGGGATAGTGCTGGGGATCTCAGACAGTTGGTCGTCAGCATCCTCTTTTACAGCTGCAGGTTCCAGATAGCGGTCGGGAGACTCACACCCTGTAAGTGTGGCAGATAGGTGCTCAGGCGATCGATTTTTGAGATCAGAAAGGGTCAGGCCACGATTTTCGGCCATGACCTTTTTCAGTAGCACCTGGTCTAGGTCACACAGGGGTACAAGATTGAGAGATCCATCAACGATGGACAGGAAACTGGCCCACTCAGGGGCCTGCATAGCTGTGTCTGAGTCCTCAGGCACATAGATGGGGGCGTCGGGGAGTTGCACTCTTCCCACGGTCATTCGATCTAGCATACGGCGCCAGTAAGCATGTTCACCAGAGCAGCCCCTGTGAGGGGTGGACATGACAACCCTTCCTCCCTCATAAGCGATTTTGGTTAGAACCCTCGCGAGCAGGGAGAGAGGAGGGTTCGCATACGCTAGGCCCATTGCTTTCCAGAAGAAACGGAAAGCATTGTTCAATTGTTTCGAGCAGTACAACTGCATGATGTGCTGTTGTTGGCTCGCAAACAATTCCACCTGGATCTCATCCAGGTTTACCTGAAGGGCTGCGAGTCCATTTTCAAGAACGTGACGGGCCAATTGGTAGTTTTCAGTACGATAGTTAGTCTTCGATGCGTAGCGCAGCCCAGACTCTTTTCGTCCTGACAGCTCCAAAGGTACGGGGAACAGCCCACTGCCAAAGTCGCAGTGCAAGTAAAGGGGCGCTGGAGAGACAGCATTTTTACCTGGGGGTTTCTTCGTAGGAAGTCTGTACCAATGACGATGTCAAAGGCGTCGGTGTCCAGCACTCTGCAGTGTTGGGTCACGGTTTTGTCGCCCAGGCATATAGTCACATCGACCCCCCCCAAGGAATGGATGGTACGCCCATCCCCTACTCTTATGGCCACGGTCTTAGTTTTCTTGAAAGTCCTTAGCAGGCGCCGGGCCACTATGGAAAGTGATGCACCGGTGTCAAGCACCGCTCGAAAAACTTGATCCCCGATTTTCACGAGGGTCCAGAAAACCAAGTCCTCCTCTTCGGAGCCGCCCCCCTACTCCTCATCAAAGAACTTGGAATCCACCCCTGCAGCTATGAGGGACCTGGTCATCCAGGCCAATCGCCTCTTCTTCGAATTATTCCCCTCAGGGGTAGCGTTATCCCCCTGCGGGCGCTTCTTGGGATCACCTGCGGCAGGAGGGGGTGCAGCAGCAGGAGAAGGTGTAGCAACGGGCGCTGATGAGCGCATCTGGGGGTTAGGGGGTCCACCTTTGTCACCGCCCTTGCCACCTCCTTTACCACCTTTATCCCCATTCTGAGGGTTTTTGGTGGGTGTTTGGGTCTTCTGCCGTTCAGCCTCCTGCCGCTTGAATTTATCACTGTCGCGTTTCTTTATGTGACATTCGTCTTCGTAGTGACGACGTTTGCCACAATAGCCACAGGTGATGGTACATCCTGATGGGTCAAAGGTTTCCCATCTTTGGTATGCTGCTGTCGTTTCATCTGCAGCATACAGCTACTGCGGTGATCGCAGTCAGGGGCATGACAAGGCCCCCTCTTGTCATTGACAGGTTTGCAGTAGAACAGAGGGGGTGTACCTGCATCAGGTTTAGCCTCATTCATGACACGTAGGTGACCCCTTCCTTTACCACCTCCCTGGTTCGCGTTAGTGGGATTTTTAGGCCCTTTCCCTTCGCCACGTTCAGGGGTAGGGTTACCCCCTCGACCCAAGTGCTTCTTGAGAAATTTCTCCATGTGGGAATCATTCTCCCTTTCAAGAGCTAGCTCAAACAGAAGGTCCACCAGTTCATCGTACGAGTGGGTCCGACTCTTCCTCTCAGAGGTAGAGCGGCAATCATCCCACGTACGTTGGGGAATCTTACTCATGAGCCACAGGTGGGGCTCAGTGGCTCCCTAGGAGCCCACGTTCATTCGTGAAAACAGATACTCCAGGTCGCACACGTATTCAGAAACTCGCGCAGCGGAAGGAACCTCAGGGAGCATAGGTAGCTCCTCTATCTGTGTGCGTACACTGAGGTCCGTCTCATAGACTGGAAATGTTTTCTCTAGTCCTTGGAGTACCTCTGCCCAGGTGCAACAGGTTTTCAAAATATTTTTCACCTGTTTTTGCAAAAATTTCTTTTTGCATGAGCGTTTCAGCAGTGAGCATTTGGTGGCCACATCCACATGGGATTGGCCAGTCAGCATAAGAAACTCAGCAAAATCTTCTGCCCATTCGGACAGATTTTTGGGGTCGAACTCCGGCAGTTCCAGCTGGATGTTCGCCTGGGCAATAGGTCTGCCTGTCTTCCCACCCCCCGGAGTTAGGCCAGAAGGTGATACGCCGGCAAGAGGTGCCAGGGCTGACAGCCCTCTTTTCTCAGTCTCAGTCACCGGCACATCCTGTAGTTCAGCAATAGGGACTGTCCTGGCGCGAGGATGAAAAGGGCCGGGGCAAGCGACCTTAGGTAGCAACCTGGACACCCTTGATCTTTTGAGATCATCAGCCAACGTGCTCAATCCGGGTTAAGGTGAGAGTGGCGCTGGCTTGGGTAAGGGTTCAGTGATACCCAACTTAGCCTTGACAGCCTCCGACAGAGCTGTCACATCCGGGTCTTCCGATCCGGAATGAAGTTGGGGCAATAGTTCGGCCGTACAATCCAGAGCCCCATGGGTGGGCTCTGGGCGAGGTGGATCCATTATCGGCAGGTCTGGATGCGTTGCCTTCGGGTGTTCATGTACTCTCGGTCGTCTCGGTAGTGATACTGTGTCCGCTATGTCTGTAGATGGCCGAGAATAGAGAAAGGAGCCCATCTCAGTTTGGGGCGGCGACCCGAGGGCATCAAGAGGTAGTTCTCCATCTACTCCTACGGTGGACAGGTGTACTCTTCGAGGAGCTTGAACTCGTCCATCCTCCTTCGTAGGTCTTCTTGTTCTTCAGGACCAACTCCAAGTTCGGAAGAAGACGAAGCTGGACAAGCCGACCAGGCGATGGAAGCTTCGAAACGCCTGCGGAGCCTTTGCAGGCTGTCTTCACCATGGGCCGCTAAGGTTTCCATGGTTAATGGGATTGGTCTGGGCGTATTTGGTTCCGCCCTTCTGTGCTCTGGATCTTCCTGAGACCCAGATGCTGCTCTGAGTGGCGGTTGACTCTTCCGGTGGGCTACACTGCCATGTTGCACTTGTACACTTCTGATCGGCCAGGTTCGGGAGGACAGTTGAGTGGACGTGTTCAATGTGCTTTTCAGTGTGCCCTCCTTGTGCTTCTGCTCATAGTCGGTTCGAAAGGTTCTCAGGGTTTGCCTCTGCTACCGGAAAGATGTCCTTGATTAGTGCCCTATAGATTTTGATGAAATTCTGCAGGTTTTTGATGGTGAAATCCCAAAACCAAAGGAGCAAGTAGAGCAAGAACAGGATGTGGATCGAATCAATGAATAGTTTGAAATCGAGCGTAACACAGAAGGGCTGCAGATAGACAAAGCAGGTATAAATACACAGATTCAATCACAAATGGATAATACAAAAGATTTTATATGAAAACTGGACTGACTCTAGCCTGCAAGATAGCATCAAGCACTTCATGTGCACTCTTTTGGGTGTAATGGTGCTGGTTAGGAATGTGGGGCATAGTTGTCAGGCCAGACACAGAATGTGACTTGGCCAAGCAACTGAATTCAGAAACAGTTAAAAAGTAGAACCACAATAAGCGGTAGAAACGATTGAGTATAGGGGTCTTGGGGTGGGAGACCACTAGGCTTAACCTCCAAGGCCTAAAGCATGAAATGCCTATTTTATTTCGGTATATCCTGCATGAAGGAAGATACCTCCGGTCAATTGAGTGGTAGGGTTGAACTTCATGGGGGGCTAGGGTTACAACCCTAGTTACCTTGAAAACGTGTACTTTAGGCCTCAAAAGAGAGATAAAAGTACTTAAGTTAGTCTTAGCATCAGCAAAAGGGTTTTAAGGGCGGCTTGGCCCGGATCAAGCCCTCCAAGAGGGACATGGCAGTGACTCTTTCTTACTCTATTCAATGAACTGTTTAAGTAACTGTTCTACTGCTTTCTGCCAAACATTATTTTCGCCCCTACACCTTTCGCACTTCCTTCACCTGCCGTCATGTGCACGACGTAATCATCTTTTACTGTTTCTATTTTTGATGTCTTTTTCTTCGTACGAAACAAAATACTCTGTGCGAAGCCTTAGTACGAAACACCTCACACCGCAAGCAAGGCAATAATGCAATCAAACGTTCACGGCTACTGTTGCTGCCACTGCCACTGCCATGACCCAGGCCACACTTCTTCTGTCCTCACCCACTTGCTGCCTGCATCTCACGCTGCTCCTTCGTTGGCCCCTTTTTTTCTTCGTGTCCTATATCTTTTGTGTCTTCCGGCACATCCTCCTCCATTGCTGTTTCCGCTGTTCCCTGGTTTTTCAGCGCTTCTGCTGTCTCCGTTTCTTCCGACCCCCTCCCGGCTACTGTGCTCTGGGATTTTGCACCCTTCACCTTGAGTTCTTTCTTCTTTATCTTTGTCAGGCTTGCGGTCTTTTTCTCCACCTCTTCGTTACATTTTCGCAGTTTACCGTTGCACTGCATGGCCTGCCGCAATGCATCACTCTTGCCTCCATAGTACTGCCTGGCGGCGGTGAAGTCACCCTGCTGCCACCAGTTGGGGCTGGCTCATTTTTGCAGCACGGAAAAGAGTACGTTTTGTTGGTTTTTCTGTGGTCAGCTGCACAGGCTCTACACTCGCTGTCACATGCATTGGACGCCACTCCCTTACCATGCTCCCACGGCACTCTTTCCATATCTTGCGCCCCGCTTCCTCGCACGGCACCGGCCACCTCTTCAGGCTGTCTTTCACCTCTTGTGTTGGCGCTGTCGGTTCATTGCTGCTGCTCTCTGTGGCCTCAGATTCCTCCTCTTACTCCTCTGACTCCTCTTTTTCCCCAGATGATACCTCCTCATCGCCCGACTCGTACTTTCGCTTTTTCGGTGCCGTTCGCTTGGCCACATTCTTCCTCTTATATTGCTCCACGAGCATTCCGAGGCTCTTCTTTGCCTTACTCCCAATGACGGCTTTCCTGCGCGGCTCCACCTTTGGCGGGGTCTGGAGCTTGCTTGGTGTCCGCTGCACTGCTTGCCAACTGGGCCTCCGGTATTGTAGTGCACTCCTTCTGCCGGCTTCATCTCCCGGAGCGTCTTCAAGAGGGCGTGCGCCTTGTCCGCCTTCTGTTGCAGCAGCGACGAGATGGAACCGGCTGCCTCAGCAATATTCCCTCTTGCGGCACCGGGGCTAATGGGGCACATTGCGCATTGAACTCCTAATGAACTCCTCTCGACAGACTCTACCTGCGAACCTTCGTAAAGTTGTTGTGTACGAAACATTGTGCTGTGTACGAAGTGGGTACGAAGCAACTTTACAAAACACACGCATACTTGCAACCACCTAATATTGTAATTGCCGATGTTCCATCTCCTTCAGACCGGCGGCCAAAGCGGTGCCCAGGAACGTACCCCAGTTGCTGCGGGGCTTCCCGGTGTCAGTTGTTGTATGGGCTGGTGTGTAGGGGTGGGTGCGTGCGCTTAAGGGCCCACTTCTTGTGAATTCTGTGTGGGCTGTTAAATTTGCCAGGAATAGCCACTCGATCAAATCATTCTTGAGGATGTCCATTGGCTGCAAATGGAGCCGTCCACTCGGGCCCTCGTATCTTCGTACAGCCATCAAAACAGGCAACAGTGATACATCAGCAGCGCCATCAAGAAACCGGGGCGTTGCTCATCCTTCTTCCCCGCAGCGAGATTGGGAGTGGGGCAGGGTCTCTCAGATGCAATGAAATTCGCCGTGACATCTGTGTCCCACTGCATGTCGTCGTTCAAGGGGACACTTTCTTGACCAAGATGTGGCCAAACACCCATATACTGGTCACCGGCACCTTGTTGTTTTTGGTGTACAGAGGGTCGTTAGGGTGGGTGACAGTATCTCCGTACAAGAAGACCAGCCACACCTGCCTGAAGGGGAGCGTGAGGAGGCAGTCCACCTCGCCAGGTGGGAAACAGTCGTCGATAGGCCCATGCTGGAAGTGCGGTGTCCAAGGATCACGCTGCGCCTGCTCAGGCTATGTTACCGGTTGGGACCCGGACTGGCTCTGGGACCCGCGGCATGACTGCGAACCCAGACTTGTTCTGAGTGGCCGGCTGGGTAGTTGAAGTGTGATGGGCAGGGACGCCGGCACCTTCTTGCTCCCCTGGGCTCCAGATTCTGACGACCTAGACGGTTGCTGATGCACCCGCGCGCTTTCTTGCGGCGCTGTTGTCAGCTGGCCCCCCGTTGTAGCCAAGCTGACATGCTGGCTGCGCCACGCCTACACAGTGATGCGAGTTTCGTAAAAGATAGTACTTACGAAACAAATATGTGTCGTACGAAGCATGATGTTTCGTAGGAAACAAGTATTATCAAATACCTGAAATTGCAAGAACTTCCGGAAATCCTCGCCCAACGATGAATCACTTATCGCTGAAAAGGACTGCGTTGACACGCATGGTTGGGCGGAGCTTGCCATGGGCCACAGTATGCGAATGATGCAGAATTAATGAGTACTGCAAAGGTCTGCCGAAGCGGTGTGTACGCCTTGGAAGCAGCAATTCTAACCCGCCCATTTCTTAGTACCGATATAAATTTTTTTAATCAGGGTATTGACACTCTCCATCACATCATCCGAAAACATACCCAGACCCACACCCGGCAGCGACTGCAACACGTCTGGAAAATCATCCTCCAGCATGTACAAATATGACCGTTCTGAGGTGAGCCCCAAAGCCTTGGTGAACGCTTTTGCAGCTCCGGCCACCTGGTTTGGCTATGTATCACAATGGGGTGAAGAGCGTTGCTGAGCACGAAGGACCACTGCCATATTGGTGACAGCTTGATCAGCACGACTGCCATCGAACCCCATGATCACGGCAATGAAACTCGAACACTGAAACAGCCGTTGTCGCTCTTCCTCTTCGAGGCAGGCAGCTCCACCCACAATGAAATGAATACCGGCGGCTCTGAGACATTTCTGCAGCTTGCTCTGTAGTCCCTTGGGCAGTGGTAGCTGCGCATGGACCCAGGAGCACAGGTTTGCCAATGGCCGTTATACACTGTAATATACAGGCAAAAAAGATTTTTCCGGCACGTTTGAAAAACGTGGTCTGCAACGACACCTCGTCCTACAACACAAATAGGCTCCAGACCCTCGCCGGCAGTGTCACTTTCCATTGTGCGCATCTCGTTACCCCCTCTGAAACATTGAGTTGAGGTGTCCCAATAGGCTGCGGAATCAAACAAAGGCAACATAATGGACGTCCCAATGCGCAGCAGTCCCCTTGTCCAGGGGATGTCGCTGTCAAAACTACACGGTACATGGGATCGTGCCCTGCCGCAAGGGAAACTTCTTCAGTGCAATGAGCTTCAACAAAGCCTAAAAAACCTTTCGTACATAAAAAACAGTTTGTATGAAAGAAGATTATTTGGGTGCCAGAGTTCTGCAAGTAGGCTCGGTCTTGGAGAGTCACCCCGTGGTTCCCACTGGCGTTGCCGCTGTGACAAACAGGAAGAGGCTCCGCGCATGAGGAGGGGACGCAGCCTACGTCCCGCTAGACCTACCTGTGGCTTCCAAGAGAGCGGCCCCCGACACCACCGGGAGGGCTAACCGCCGCCGGCGTGACGTACTTGTCACGCCGGGAGAATGTGCTGACGTGCTTGCGCACGTCCTCTCCTTTGGGGGGAACTGTAGGGGTTCAGCGGACTTTCTGGCATATCCGGTACCCAAGGCATGCCAGCGACGCGTTCTTGGTACTTGGTCTCGGGATGCCTGGGTGTCGCACGCTCCGCCCTGAGTCGCAAAGGAGCGCAGGCCTTAGGATGCAGCGTTACCCCTGGTCTCTGGATCTCGTTTGGCCGGGTCACCTGCATAGCACGGGCTGCCTCGGTGCCCGGGCTATGGACACCAGGTTTCCTACTGTTGTGTGGCACGCGTGCTAGGGTTTGGGGCTTGCCATCCTCTCACTCGCCCTGGTTTTGAATTGCGTTTTGGTGGTTGCGCGGGTTTGGGTTTTCCCCTTCCCTTTGTCATTTCTGGCCGGGGCTTGCGGTTTGTGCGTGTGGGTACCAGTTGTGCCTTTATCTCGCCTTTTTTGGTTGGGGTTTGTGGTGTGTGTGTTTGGGTGCGGGCTGCACGTTTGGTGGTGGGTATCTGAGGGTACGGGCGCCGCCCCTGTTCCGACTTGCTGGGCTGGCGCCTGTGGTTCATATCTGGGTACGGGTTGGAATGTAACCTCTTCCTTCTTGGCCGCGTTTGCTGTATGTGTGTGTGGGCAGGGGTCTCCTCCGTACCCTGCTATTCCTGGCCTGGGTTTGTGGCGTGTGGTGCGGTTTAGGTGCCACCTGACGCGGGCTTGTCATGCTTCGTTGCGGTCTGCCGCTGGGTGATTCCCCGGCTGGGTTGTGTAGCTTTCTTGTGTTGGGCGGGTGGTACCTCACCGGTCCTGGTTGAAGCGTCCTGTCCGGCGCGGTGGTTCCTCACTGTTCCTGGTGGCTGTCTGTCTCTGCCCCTCTCGGAAGGCTGCTGCCGTCTGTGGTGGGCATTCCTTGTGGAGCCGCCATGGGTGTTCTTTTCCGCCCTTCTTGTTTTCCTATCTTTTGTTGGGCGGTGGTGGGTCTTGTGGGTGGTGCCTCCGGCTCTTCCCGGTTGGGACCCGTCGCTGGTTGCGGGAGAGGGGGTCCTGTTGGTGTTGCTTTCCGTTCTTTTGTGTTGCGGTTCACTGGTGGCTGTGGTTGACGGTTGCCTATTGGGGCCATGTTCCCCGTGGTCGTCTCAGCCCCCAGCTTTTTTTTCGGGGTTTGCGGCTCCGTTTCCCTGCAGGTGGTCCTGGCTGTGTCCGCGGCCCCGTGGTTGGTGCTTCGCCCGTTCGCCGGCGGGGGGTCCGTGTCGACCCATCCGGGGCGGTCTTCCTCCTAGATTGGCGGTGGTTCCGTGTCCGTTGTGGTCCGCCCTCTGTGGCCGGGGCCTGTCGCAGACTGGGTGGGGTGATTTCTGGGTGTCCTAGTGGTTGGTCCCGCGGGCGCCGTTCGTGGTCTTGCAGGTTTCTTTGGCTTCGCGGGTCTGTGACTGTCGCTCCTGCCATCCCTCGCCCCTCCCTGCTGCCCGTTTATGTCCTAGTGGGGCGGGGGGGGCTCCCCCTATGGCCTGTTCCGGCAGTTTCCTGTTCTTACGTGGGTCTGGTATGCCCCCCCTCCTCTGGTGTTTTTGCTTTGGGGGGGGGCTGCCTCGTCATTTCTCTGCCCTCCCTTTGCCGGCGCATGCACTGGTCGGTGAACGGCGTGACCAACTGGCTGGCTGACTGTGCTGTGGCGTGTCGCTGTGTTGTGCTTGGCCTCCCGCCGTCCCCCGGCTCTGTGCACCGTGCGGCTTATGTACAGGTAGGTGGGTAGGTATCTTCGGGAGCTCGGGATGCCTCTTTTGACAATGCAGGAAGAAGGTCTAACCAAGGGGAGGAGTAAGAAAAAGTGCTTTTCCAATGCTTTAGGGTATACGTTAGTTGTATTAGAGGTGCTCTAAGCACTCTTGCACTTTTATCTTAGTATTGGCTTAACCAAACTGGGTGCTAACACATTTTAACCTATAAAACCACACATTAGACCAGGATGTAGTGTGGACCCCTTAATTATAAAGCAATGTGCACTAAACCATGTTTTCCCGAGTGGCTGAGGCACTGATATACTGGGGGCAGAGCCTATGAATTTTTTTATGTTTTCTCATGAATTCTTAGCTATCCTAGTGGTATGCACCCTAGGTGGCTGGGGCACCTCTTTTTGAGAGGTCCTGGGTTCAATTTCCAGTCAGCCCAGTCAACTAGGAATATCCCATGCTACATGGCAGTGACCTCAGCACCACAGGCCATGCCACCTCAGCACCTATGTGACTGTAAAAAAAAGAGTGCACATCTCACGATGGCACTATGGAGGAGTGTGAGCCCTTGGGGCAGTTTTGCAATCAGTTGTTCTCAAACATGTAAAGTACTTCATCCTGAGTTGCATTGAATGTAAATTGCTGTGGTCTATTGTTGATAGCTCTCTTTATCTAACTCTTTGTGCTGCAGCCCTTCATGCTTTGATCCTGTTTAGTTTCTACTTGCTTATCTCTGGCTTGGGTTATCCTGGATTGGTCGTATTTCAGCAATAAAACATTTTCATCATCAAAAACAAGCAGCAGGAACCCTACACCAGCAGCAAGCAACAGGGGAGGCACATCAAAAACACAGTGCTGAAAACACTATAAAACCTTCTGGTAGCAAGAGGCAGACAGTCTTCGCGTACCGGCAGCAACCCCGTGCCGTACATCACGTGCGCCGAGTACTGTCCTGAGCAAGAAGGGCAAATATGGACACAAAGAAGGGGGACACCGACGCAAAGACGGCGCCTGAGGCACCAGCAATGCCAGCGCCTGGTGAGCCTGGACCTGCAGCTAGCGCTGTACCTTCGGTGCCCTTATATGGCAAGTGGACGTGGTTGATAACTCGCTGGAGGGACTTCAGTCGGCCTTCAGGGCCCTCTCAGTCGAGGAGCTGGACATGAACCCTGTGAAGAGAAAGAGGGAGAGAGAGAAGAATGCAGGAGAAGGCATGGCAGACGAAGGAATAGACCATGGGCACAACCCGACGAGTGAGTCAACCTTCGAGGGCGCACCAAGCGCCTCTTGCCTGCTCACATCACCCTCTCCTACAACCACCACACTCCCAACTCCAGACCCAACAGCTGCAACATCCACACGCATAACCTCCCCGCCTATGGCACAGGGCACAGGCTTTACTGGTATGCCTACCTACCCTGCCTATGATTTGAACCCATCCACCACTGCGCTTCGAGAGGCAACTACTGCCAGTGAGCCAGTGGCCTCCAGTTCTGCACCGCGCTGGTATGCGGCGGACTATCACCATCCTCTAGCCGCTACGGGGGCCTATGTGGATGTTCCTGGGTATGAAACCCTGAGTTGGCTGGGGAGAGGCCCTGAGTCATGCAGAAGCAGGAGTAAAGGATCGGGGAGATCCTCCAACAGGTCCCTGACGCGATCGAAGATCCATGAGGCACTCCGAGGGGCCACCTCTAAACTTGTTGGGGATCTTACCCAAGAGATTTGGGCTAAACTGGAGCCCCTGATTCCGCCGCAAGCGTCACCTACCATTGTGGGAGTTTCACACCACCAAGTACAAGCCAATCATCTGGTGGCGGGGTTGACAAACACCATGAGGAGCCTGAGGGGCCAACCAATGCCGAGCCCTGCTGTAATACCAAGAAGCCCTTTCATACCAAGAACGGCCCAGTCTCCCTACAGCCACGTGGAGAATTTCACGTAGAGCCGAGCTGCACCAGCTGGGGCTGACAGCCCTGAGGGCAATGGTGGACGTGGAGTCCTACGGCACTAGTGACCTAGGCGGAGACACCTCTGACGATGAGCCGCCGTCCCTGACTTCTGCTTCGCCCTCGGAGGACAACAACCCTGAGGACCCCGAGAACCCGAGTGGGCGGAAGGAGAAGAAGAAGAGGAAGACCAAGCGCCCTGAGGGACGCAGGTCTGAGGAGGTTAAGGCAATTGCCACGTCCAAATTTGTGGTGAACTTGCCTGAGTTCACAGGCAAGGATCTCAGCAAGTTCGCTGAGAACTTTGGCCGGTTCCTCCAAATGACTGGCCAAACCCATGCTAGCGGGCGAGTCAAGTGCGATCTGTTCCTGCAGTGCTTCAAGACCAAGTACCTGGAGAAGCAGGTCAAGCAGATCGTGACGAAGTCCGCCACCTTTGCCGACGTGTTTGTTGCCTTGGAGAAGCAATACCCTACCTACGAAACCGACATCTCCATCAGGGCCGGGATCCAGAACCTGGCCGTTCTGCCCAACAACCCGAAACCAGCCAGGGTCTCCGAGCTACTGGATGACCTGGACCACTGGGCGAGACGACTGACGCCCGGTTCCTACAGCAGCGACGATCTGCTCTTCTTGTTGGTGGCTAAGCTCCCTCAGGAGCTGTGAGACAAGTGCCGGTCAACGGCAGAGCGCAAGGCCAGAGCCCTCAACTACGAGGATTTTACTGTGCTACTCTTTGAGCTGGCGCTGGAGAAAGAAAGTAACCAGCACCTGAACGCCTAACGTCCTGGAGGAGGAGGCTCTGGGAGCCATGGCAAAGGGTATCAGGGACCCAGACCTGGACAGGGGAATACCCCGAAGCACACCCGTATCATGGGCAATGTCCAGGATCTCTTCTGGTGTGACGCCAGAGATGGGCATGGTCACCTGCAGCACGCCCCCAACTGCGAGCAGCGAGATTGCTTCGTAGTCCAAGGGAAGAAGCAGGGGACCAACACCGGCGCCAAGCCTGAGATGCCGGATCACTACAGGGATACTATCAACTGTGCCCTCTGTGGGAAGAGAAAGCACTATGAGGATGAGTGCTACCACAAGCAGCGCGTGTCTGCGAAGCTGAAGGGTGAAGATCCTGGCAAAAGCTCTGGCAAGAGTGGTGGCAAAGGCAACGGCAACGACTCCGGCAAGGGGATGGCGAAAGGTCGTGAGAAAGGACAGGACAAGAAACAAGGTGGATGAGGAGGAGGCTCTAATCGCCAGCCAGACAAGGACAGCAAGAACCAGGACAAGAACGGAGGCAACCCCAACCCCAATCCAGGGGGGAACTCCGAGCCTTCTGGAAGGCAGTCTGGTCCTACCACACGCTCGCAGACACAGGCCCAGGGAGAACAAGGGGCCAAGTGTGAGCATGAAGGTGGTGAGGACGGCAACGCCAAGAAGAGAAGCCGTTTCATTGGGATGTCCCGCAAATTGCAGAACAAGGGGTTTGAGGTGACCCGTCCTGCAGAGTTCTGACGGGGACACTCCCGTGGGGCCCTGGACCTGGTGTTCTGGGTACGTATCCGACTAGGGGGACGTGAATACCTGGGGGTACTGGATACTGGAGCCATCATATCTATGGTGGCCAAGACAAGTTTACCTTGTGGGAGCCTGAAGAACACCATGACCACCGCGGCTATACAAATCAGGGGTGGACATGTGGTGCACAGCTGCGGGGACTGTGAAGTGGAGGTACCAATGGGCTACCAAACTATCGCCCATCGGTTCTATGTGACGGACATTGAGGCCTTCGAATTTGTATTGAGGACTGAATTTTTCGCGCAGCACGCCCAGATACATTCCCTGACACTGCAAACGCCCTACCTCCTCTACGTGGACCACGGCAATGGCAGAGAGTCCGTGCCACTGGAGCAGTCGGAGTACACCTCGAGCTACCTCAGGGTATCAAAGGAGGAGCCCTCGAACATGATGCCGACCTCCAGAACTGAGGACTATCAACTATTGGGGGAAGTCCTAGACCAAGGTCTGAAGGAGTTGGGTTACTCGAGAGAAGACCTGAGCGTGGGGTTGTTCGCCAGCGACAAGCAAAATGTCCTGGACCTTTACTGCAGCAAGGGGAAAAACTGCTGCTACAAATTTTACTGGCCCTCTTTCAGGATGGCCTACGGGAACCCTAGGTTCAGTGAATTCAGGAAGGTCTTGACCAAGGTGGCCCTGGAACGTTCCCGTATGGTCCTGTGTTCCCCCGATAGGGGAGCCCATAGGGGCAACGAGTACTGGCGAACCCTCCTGGACAGGCTGACTATCAGCTCTGTCCGGCTACCTGATGAGGCCATCTACGTGCCTGTGGGACGCAAGACGCTGATCTGGAAACCCGGAGGGGGAAGTATGCTCAGCGTGGTGAACGGGCGTCTTACCTCTATCCCCTCGGAGGACCTGGACTCAACTCCGGTCCAGGCTATACAAGGAGAGAGCGATGGACTCACCCTGGGTGACTTGAAGGATCGACTAAGACCTCAAGATGCTATTGAGACTATACCAGGAGGAGATGAATACGTCGTGACTAACAACAATGCCCCCAACTCTCCCCGCCGTGTACCTGTCCCTGATGGAGTCTCTGAGTGTGGACTATCCGAGCTCCCCAGCTCTATCCACTCTGATGACGAAACTGAGCATGATGCCTTCTTCGTGCAGACATGCGTGGAGGAAGTGGAGAACGCCGAGTACGTCGCCCCACTGAAACCCCTACTCTCCATGAGGGTGGGAGACCCCGTGGACGAGGAGCTGGACCCCCGATCAAGGCTAAGGGGGTACGTGGACTCCAAGAGGATGTTTGCCGGCGAAGAAGTTATGCTACGCTAAGCCTACCCGCAGCTCATGGCCACCGAAGCAAGGACGTATGGGAGATCTATCCGCATTGAAGGAGGACCTTGAACAGAAGATCAGCACCTGGCAAGGGGAGGTAGATCTTAAGCTCATGAAGAGCGTGTGGGGTGCCCATGTGAGGACCCCAGAGGAAGACGACCTCTCGGGGGAATGTGTATGTGAACCCCCTCGAGCGTGCCTATGTTGCCATCGTCCACCAGAGATGTTTGAACGAGACCTACTATATGCCTACCAAGGGTCGAAGGATACTACCAAGGGCAAAGAGTCGTTGGAGGATCACCTCCCGGCGTCTATTACTCAGGGGGCAAGCAACTTACACTCTGACGAGGACATGGAGGACAAGATCAAGCTATTGGACCCGCGGATGCAGAAGCTTCTAACGACCTATCTGGAGGTGTTTGGGGAACTACCACCCCCAGCCTCATGTGACAAGCTGCCACAGACCGACCTCAAGCTGAAACCCGAGTTCCTGGGCCGAAAGATCCGGAAGAGACCCTACCCAGCTCCCAAAGAGCAGGCCAACGAGATTGAGCGACAGTTACAAGAGTGTATCGACGCCAGCCTAGTCCTGGAGTACAGGGATGGGGATTACCCCCAACACTGCAGCCCCTGTTTCCTGGTGGCTAAACCTGGGTCTACAGCCAAACGGCTGGTAGTGGACTACAGAGAGCTGAACAAGAAAATGCTGAACCACTCAGGGTCCATTCCTAATATGGAATCTACCCTTGACAAGATAGCCTCCTGTCGCTACAAGACCAACATGGACAGAAGAAGTGGATTTTGGCAGGTGGACCTGACGCCCAACGCTCAGGAGCTACTAGCCCTCATCACCCCTCGGGGGAGGGTCTTCAAGTGGAAGGTCATGCCCTTTGGCGTGGCCAACGCACCCGCTCTATTCCAAGAGCTGATGTACAAGATCTTGTCCATCCTACAACGAAGACCCAAGGTGCAAGAACTCATACCCCGTGGGGCCCAGATGGAGGCGCACAGCGACGATGTATGTCTCGGGACCAATACCCAGGAGGATCACCTAATCCTCTTGGGTGAGTTCCTTGCAGTCTAGCAGGAGAACCACACACGACTCAACCTGGAGAAGTGTGAGTTCATGCAGGAGACCATGCATTACCTGGGGTTTGACGTTGGCTATGGGTGGTGGACCCCAGCGGCCTCTAAGGCCGAACCCCTGATGGACGCTAAGGTACGACATGAAGACCCCAAGAGAGGACCCCATGATGTACGCAGTTTAATTGGGGCGTGCAACTTCTACCGCCACCATATCAAGAACTTCACCTACACCAGCGCCATTCTGACGGACTTGATCAGAAAGAGTACTACTCCGGGCTGGAGCCCACAAGAGCAACAAGCGTTTGACGAGCTCAAGGACAAGGTGGCCAATGCTAAGTGCTTCGGGGTGCCTAGAGCACAGGGTGAGATTATCCTGGTGACCGACGCCAGGAATGTTGGCGGTGGTGGAACGTTGTTCCAATGGCAAGCCCTAGAGAAGGAGGAGTTCAACTTTGGTATTCCCCAAGGGGGGACTGAAGGTCTCAACCAAGATGGAACTCACAAGCACAGCTACCCTGACGACAAGTGGGCCCTAGTACCCCTAGGCCACTGGGACTGGTAATGGAACCAGGCCAGGCGGAACTACTCCACCTATGAGCATGAAATTGCTCGCGGGTATGCTAGTGCTATCCTCTCAGACACCACTGTTGGGGAGTAACCCGATGGTCTGGCTGTGCGACCAAGAGCCGGTCCGCACTTTCCAGAAGGGTCCCCAACCTGAGAAGGCCAATCTACGGCGCTGTTTGACCTACCTCCGCCAACTACGGCTGACGGTACACCATATCCAGGGAGTGAAGAACGAGTGTGCAGACTACATTAGCCGCAACAACTGCGACGCCCTGATTGGTGCCTGGTCTGAAGCGCTGGCTGAGGAGGTGTTCAGCTGTATGGACGTGCACTTGGACCTCAACATGACTATGATACACCCCCTAGATGGACTCCAACAAGCGGAATAACTGAAGGAGTTTGGGGATATCTACAAGCGCCTGGAGAAACGCCTTGAACCCCTTCTGGTCAACAAAGAGCAGTGGAAGAGGGACAAGAGCTATCTGTTGCACGAGGACCGCATCGTGGTACCCAGTGACAGAGTTCCAGCGCTGCTGAAGTGGACCCATGAGTCCAGTGGTCACCTGGGTGCTGACCGTACGCTGAGGCTATTCAAGCAGTGGTTACACACTAGGTGGACCGATGACCAACTGCGGAAGACCCTCCAGCCTATCGTGGACAAGTGTCCGTGTAGGTCCTGCAAACCTGGGGATATCAGGGACAGAGGTCTCTACTCAACCCTGCCCCTCCCCAACTGTGCTAACAGTGTTCTCTATGTGGACTACACAGAGATGCCGAAGTTTGGGGGCTACGACTTTGCCCTCGTGGCGACCTGTTGGTTCACGAGGTTTACCAGGGTGTTCCCATGTACCAGGCACATTACCGGAGGAGAGACTATCAAGATACTCCTGGAGGAGCCGCTTTGTGCCTTTGGGGCGCCCAAGGAGATGAGCTCCGATGAGGACGTACGAATACGCTCAGATATCGGCTTGTACAAGAGGGTCCTGAGATCCCTCAATGTCCAGGTGTCTACGGGGATTCCCTACTCTCACACGAGCAACCCTCTATGTGAGCGAGAGATTGGTGTCCTCAAGGAGAATGTAAGGATATGGTGCAAAACTGAACGCACCAGAGACTGGGTGAGACTACTCCCCGTCATATCCTTGATGATGAACTCCCAAGAGAGTTCGGCGACTGGCTACTCGCCCCATGAGCTATTCCTAGGGCGCCCGGCGTGGTTCCTACATGATCCCTATCCAGAGGACACCCATTCTTCTGTGGGTGAATGGGTCCGAGAGCAACAAGCGAAGGTGGACGGGGCCAAGGCAATGCTCCAGAACGTTGGGGAGCGTGAGTGGAACAAGAAGAACAAGCATTGAGTGCCGGCTTCCTACCAAGAGGGGGACTGGGTGCTGGTGCACCACAGCCCACTACCAGCGTGGCCACGCTCTACCAGTGATAACCCCTACTTCGGGCCCTACAAGATTCTATCTGTGGATGGACACCGTATCACAGTGCGGTGTTCTCCCCGTTTAGGGGGGACCCTGGTGTGCGCTGCTCAACACCTGAAGCGCTACCATGATCCTGAAGACCTATGTGGGGAGGAGTGGGAGCTGAACGATGAGAGATCGCCGCCCTAGACCTACAGGGGGCTGCCAGCCCTATGGAAGTTGAAGGGGACCTCCCCGACATGAACCCTGAGGAGATGGCTAAGGAGGGTTTCTACCTGGTGAAGTCTGTCCTATGCCACCGCTATAGCCAGGGTTGGCGCTTCCTCACCCTCTGGGAAGGATTTGGAGTCGAAGAGGCCACCTGGGAGCCCTTCTCAGCGTTTGTTCTACCTGAGAAACGCCTAAACTCAGTTCTGGTACACTACTTGTCCCAGAACAACGTTGGGGAGTTGCTGAGGCTTGCTGAAACGCTTGCCTCCAAGACTAAAGCTAGGGACTGAACTTTACCCTTACCTGCCTAAGCGTATGTCCGAGTGTGCTACTCCTAGGGTCCTGAGAGCAGGCCGCAGAAACGGTGTCCTAATTATACCCAAGTCTGCACGCTTGCTAAACCTAGCGGATGTCTTACCGGTGCCACCGTGTACGTCCCGGGTCTCTCCGCCCCTAAGCGCCCAGTTTCTGTGCTGGCGCAAAACCTTGGGGGAATACTCAGCATACTAATGCAGGTATTGTTTTTCCTACCTACCTGCCTAGTACAGGGGAGGGGTGGCCAAAAGCTATGAAGGCATGAAAACGCCTGTTTGCTACGATGGCCAAAATCTAGCTTAACCACTGCGATTGCCCACCAGCCCCGCTAAAATTACAGGAAGCGGGTGGGACAGTGAAACACGCACTACAGGTCCTACACACCCTACAGCGGCAGCATCCTGGTGGGGGAGCACTTCCTCAACTGGATCAAGCCCGCACTCAGGACTACCACTCCTACACTCACGCTCTACTGGGTGTTGTTGAGGATGAGGTCATGAGCCCTAATGGCTAACCTGTGAGATTGCAAGAGAACAAAGAGCTATTAAGCATCTGTGGCCTAACCGGGACGCCACAACGTGTTTGACTGCTAGGGGCTCGAGGGAAGGAGTGCTCTTTTGGCGGGCACAGCATGAATATTGAGGATGTCGGACTGCGCTTGCCACTCCTGGCTGAGTCGCAGTTTGTTGTCTGTGTGATCAGCGCCGCATAGTTTAGCACGGCTTGAGACTGCACCAATTCACCCTGACCTTCCCACCTGTAAAAAAAAGGCGGATGACTTGGGTTTGCGGCTGAGGAACCAAGACTACCTCCACGTATTATACGCTTCTCAGGTAGCCCCATAATACACTGTCCTCAAACCCAAGTACAAGCAAGCAAGCTTAAGGAACTCAACCCCTTCTCTTATAGGACGTCGAATGGAGCCCCTGGGTAACCTAAACAAGGGTTGTACTGTGCGCACCTCGCGTTGCCTACCCTTTAATGCGTGTGTGAATGCACGAGGATGCACAAATTTCCCAACAACCTGGGCCAATCTTTCTCTTTCCTACCGATATTACCCACAATAACAAACTCCACCAGGGGGTGGCCCGACCTGGGCTTACCTACCTTACCTACCGCTGGAGAGTGAAGCAAGGTGAGGGAAAAAGCGAAACACAAGCGAGACAGAACGCTATGCATAGGTGTGTATGTTCTAATCAGTGCAACAAAAAGGGTGGTTGTGCTGTAAGAGCAGTTGTCACGGTTCCCCCGCATTGCACCGCAGGGCAGGACCGGTAGCCGGCCGTGACAACCGATCCCTGGCCGAAGACCATCTGTTTTTTCCCTAATCAAACCTCTAATCACCTATAATCTTTCTAATCTAGCCCTCTATTGTTTGTTAGCGCTGCTACAAGGCACGTTCACGGAGACACGAGACGAGCAATGTGCATGCTGCATACGATACGAGCACACGTGTGGTTTATACCTGAGTCATTGAAGTCCTCTTGTTGATTTTCGAATTCTTGAATCTTGAATTCTTCCTGTCAGTGTGGGTGGAATCTTTATGTTTATTAGATTTGGGCCACGCGAGGCAGGCAATGGTGAAATGTGGCAGGGAGGGACAGGAAGGCGACAGGGTGGCGACAGGAAGACGACAGGGTGGCGACAGGAAGACGACAGGAAAGCGGCAGGATAGCGGCAGGAAAGCGACAGGAAGCGACAGGCTGGCAACAGGAAGGCGACAGGAGAGCTGCGACAGGAGGGTGACAGGAGGGCAACAGGGCGGCGACAGGGTGGCGACAGGGAAACAACAGGGAAGCAACGGGAAACAGGACCTAGCGACAGGATAAGCAACAGGAAAGCAAAAGGAAGACGACAGGAGGGCAACAGGGCTAGCGGCGACAGGGAAGCGACAGGGAAGCGACAGGAGAAAGCAACAGGAGAGCGGCAGGGTGTTTTTTTGCGACAGGAAGGCGACAGGAAGGCGACAGGAAGGAGACAAGGGTGCAACAGGAGAGCAACAGGCTTGTGGAATACAACAAGTGAGACAAAATAGTACATGGGTTCTTGTATAGGTGGATCTATGTGAAGACAATGAGAACCAATGTTTAACATTTATTTGGATTCTTCTTAAGATGTCATTTCATTGTTTCAGGGATAGATTTTTAGCGTTTGGTGAATTTTAATCTTTTTTGGAATTACTACATTCCATTGTTTTTCAACAGAAAAATATCTTTGCTTGGTGACATTATGATGGTTTAAGTGAATAGCTAGCAGCGAGCAAGCCGTCCGGTAATCCCTAACCCCACCGGCAATCCCTATATGCGGAAAATGGCGTACAGGTATGCAATTTTTGGCTGTTGCATTTCGTTTTGTTTCTGTTCCGTTTGATTAAGATTAGTGGTTGAATTTTTCTGTCTGTTCTGTGTGTGCAGGGCGACACGAGAAGCAAGTGAAGAAGAAGGAGAAGAAGAACAGGAGGGAAGAATATGAAAACAGAAAGAAGGTGACGATGAAGACGAGAAAGGAGCACAAGAGGAAAGAGCAGAGAAGAGAAGAAAGAAAAGAAAAAGAAAAGAAGACGGGGCCGAGGTCCAAGGTCTGCTTGCCGCTGCTGCTGCTGAAGCTGCCGCTGCCGCCGTGTGTGTTGGAGCTGCGGCTGCTTGCTGCTAGCGCTGCTGCTGCTTGCTGGTGGTGGTGCTGCTGCAGCTTGCTGCTGCCGCCGGTGCTTCTGCTGCATGCTCATGGTGCTGCTGCTGCTTGCTTGTGGTGGTGCTACAGTTTGCTGCTGCTGCTGCTGCTGCTTGCTCTGATTTATGTGTGTTACGTCTTTTTTGTCATTATGCGTAACATACCTTTATAATCTTATTAATTCTTTTTTTTCCGGCGCTTCGCTAAGACCCGCCCCTGTGCGCCGTCTTTTTCTGCTTGGAAATTTCCTGATTTAAAAATTCAGGAGATGACCACAAATTTTATAAAAATGTGCATCTGATGCACAATTGGATTCTGTTCAGGTATGTGCTTTCAGAACAATTCTAGGTCGTCATTTGACGGATTTAGGTGTTGTCGCTTCACGTTTGCGTGGATTCGTCCCTCATTCTTCAATTCCTCTGTTGTACAGATATCCCTGCAAAGCGTCGCTGAGTAGCCCGCTGTTCGGGCCGAAAAGCAGCAGCAGGAGACTGAACCAGAACCAAGACCCCACCAAGGGCATTTTGAATTTAATCGTCGCCCCCTTGCCCCAGTACCAGGACAGGTGTCTCCATCAGGTTCCATGAGACTTAGATCGAGCGTCCTATGAGAGTCTGGCGTTGGGTTGTGTTACGCTGCAGCTTGGAGGGAGGGATGCATATGCATATGGTCTTTGCATGCCCTATTCCATCCCAACCAAGCCACAGGAACCCCTGCAGCGCCAAGAGCGCTGAGTTTTCTGTTCGAAATTGTCACGAACATTGCAGCAAGAGTCGCTGGCCATGGTAAAGCGCTCTTTTCCAGTGTTAGGGAAGCTATAGGTATTTTAAAGTAGGTGTGGAAACCAAGGAAAGGCCAAGGAAAAGGCCCTTTTTCCTGGAAATGCGACAGTGGTGGCTACCACAGCACAAGAGGGGAGTAAGAAAAGGTGCTTTTCCAATGCTTTAGGGTATACTTTAGTTGTATTAGAGGTGCTCTAAGCACTCTTGCATTTTTATCTCAGTATTGGCCTAACTAAAATGGGTGATAACACATTTTGACCTATAGAACCAAACACCAAATCAGGATGTAGTGTGGACCCCTTAATTCCCAAGCAATGTGCACTAAAACATCTTTTCCTGAGTGGCTGAGGCACAGATAAACTGAACGCAGAGCGTATGAATTTATCTATGTTTTCTCATGAATTCTTAGCTATCCTAGTGGTATGCACCCTAGGGGGCTGGGGCACATCTTTTTGAGACGTCCTGGGTTCAGCTCCCAGTCAGCCTAGCTAAGTAGGAATATTCCATGTGACATGGCAGTGACCTTAGCGCCACAAGCAATGCCACCTCAGCACCTATGGGACCCAAACACAAAGAGTGCACATCTCCAGATGGCGCTCCTGAGGAGTCTGAGCCCTTGAGGCAGGTTTGCAATCAGTTTTTCTCAAACATGTAAATTATTTCATCCTGAGTTGCATTGAATGTAAATTGCTGTGGTCTATTGTTGATAGCTCTCTTTATCTAACTCCTTGTGACTGCAGCCCTTCGTGCTTTGATCCTGTTTATCTTCTACTTGCTTATCTCTGGCTTGGGTTATCCTGGATTGGTTGTATTTCAGCAATAAAACATTTTCATCATCAAAAACAAGGGGCAGGAACCCTACACGAGCAGCAAGCAGCAGGAGAGGCACATCAAAAGCACAGTGCTAAAAACACTATAAATTCTTCTTGAGGTCCTGTCCCTCCCACTGCCCTAGTTCAGGTGCCTCTTAAGCCGCTCCCGCAGGTGCTTGGGAGAGCAGTGTTGAGGCCAGCCGGTCCAGATGTTCCAGGTGGGAGAGTGTCCCCACATATGTCCATGGGTAGGGCCCAATGCCCCTCCTTTGGGCGGCAGCTCTGGGGGCTGCCCAGTCGTGTGGAGTATCTCTCACCACAAGGGGTATTGCTCCCGCTAGTCTACAGTATGTCCGCCTCACCCTTGTCGCTTGAGTTGCGGGGGCTCTCTGCTTGGCAGGCAACCCCTTCCCGGACTGTTCACCGGCTCGCCTCTCACCGGTTGCTTCGATGGCCCTGGGTGCCGTTTGCCATGGTCCCCGATGGAGCCTGGCCGGGCTCGGACTAGTGGCCTTGGAGTACTGCTCCTGCTCCTGGCCCGGTGGTTCGGCTGGTTCGCCCCAGTGCGTCCCACCCATGGCGTGGTTGTTCTTACCTGCGGCTCAGCCGCCCTACGTGTGCACGTGTGTGCGGTGTCCTGGGGCACTTGGCTCCTGCTCCCCAGTGTGCCCGCTCGGTGCGTTGTGTTGCGTGTGCGGTGTCCTGGGCCACTTGGCTCTTACTTACCGTTGCGCCCGCTCCGTGCGTTTCTTTGCTTGTGCGGTGTCCTGGGCCACTTGGCTCCTGTTCCCCGGTGCGCCCGCTCGGTGTGTTGTGGTGCGTGTGCGGTGTCCTGGGATACTTGGCTCCTGTTCACCGGTGTGCAGGCATGGTTTGTTGTGTTGCTGGTGCGCTGTCCTGGGACACTTGACTGCTGTTCACCAGTGTGCCTGAATGGTGTGTTGTGTTGCGTGTGCGGTGTCCTGGGCCACTTGGCTCCTGTTCACCGGTGTGCATGCTTGGTTTGCTGTGTTGCTTGTCCGGTGTCCTGGGCTACTTGGCTCCTGTTGACTGGTCTGCATGCTTGGTTTGTTGAGTTGCTTGTGCGGTGTCCTTGGCCACTTAACCCCTGTTCACCGGTGTGCCCGCGCGGTGTGTTGTGTTGTGTGTGCGGTGTCCTGGCTCACTTGGCTCCTGTTCACCGGTGCGCCCGCTGGGTGCGTTGCTTTGCTTGTACGGTGTTCTTCGGTCACTTAGCTCCTGTTCACTGGTGTACCCGCTCGGTGCGTTGTGTTGCGTGTGCGGTGTCCTGGGCCACTTGGCTCCTGTTCACCAGTGTGCCCGCGCAGTGTGTTGTGTCGTGTGTGCGGTGTCCTTGGCCCCTTTGCTCCTATTCACCGTTGCGCCTGCTCTGTGCATCGCTTTGCTTGTGCGGTGTCCTGGGCCACTTGGGTCCTGTTCATCAGTGTGCCCGCTCGGTGTGTTGTGGTGCATGTGCGGTGTCCTGGGCCACTGGGCTCCTGTTGAACGGTGTGCATGCTTGGTTTGTTGCGTTGCTTGTGCGCTGTCCTGGGACACTTGGATCATGTTCACCAGTGTGCCTGCTTGGTGTGTTGTGTTGTGTGTGCGGTGTCCTTGGCCCCTTGGCTCCTGTTCACCGGTGTGCATGATTGGTTTGTTGTGTTGCTTTTCCGGTGTCCTGGGCCACTTGGCTGCTGTTCACCAGTGTGCCCGCGCAGTGTGTTGTGTCGTGTGTGCGGTGTCCTTGGCCCCTTTGCTCCTATTCACCGTTGCGCCTGCTCTGTGCATCGCTTTGCTTGTGCGGTGTCCTGGGCCACTTGGGTCCTGTTCATCAGTGTGCCCGCTCGGTGTGTTGTGGTGCATGTGCGGTGTCCTGGGCCACTGGGCTCCTGTTGAACGGTGTGCATGCTTGGTTTGTTGCGTTGCTTGTGCGCTGTCCTGGGACACTTGGATCATGTTCACCAGTGTGCCTGCTTGGTGTGTTGTGTTGTGTGTGCGGTGTCCTTGGCCACTTGGCTCCTGTTCACCGGTGTGCATGATTGGTTTGTTGTGTTGCTTTTCCGGTGTCCTGGGCCACTTGGCTGCTGTTCACTGGTGTGCCCGCCCGATGTGTTGTGTTGCGTGTGCGGTGTCCCAGTCCACTTGGCTCGTGTTCACCGATGTGCATGCTCAGTGTGTTTTGTTGCGTGTGCGGTGTCCTGGGCAACTTGGCTCCTGTTCACCGGTGTGCCCGCGTGAGGTGTTGTGTCGCCTGTGCGGTGCCCTGGGCGACCCGGCTCCTGATCACCAGTGTGCCCGCTCAGCGTGTTGTGTTGCGTGTGCGGTGTCCTGGGCCAAGTGGCTCCTGGTCACCGGTGTGCATGCCTGGTTCCTTGTGTTGCTTGTGCGGTGTCGTGGGCCACTTGGCTCCTGTTTATCAGTGTGCCCACTCGGTATGTTGTGCTGCGTCCGCGGTGCCCTGAGCCATTTGGCTGCTGTTCACCGGTGTGCCCGCTCGCTGTGTTGTGTCCCTTTTGCGGTGTCCTGGGCCACTCGGCTCCTGTTCACCTAGTGCCCGCGTGGTTTGTTGTGTTGCGTCTGCGGTGTCCCGGGCCACTTAACTCCTGTTCACTGGTGCGCCCGCTCCGTGCGTTGCTTTGCTGGTGCGGTGTCCTGGGCCAGTTCGCTCCTGCTCACCTAGTACCCGCGTTGTTTGTTGTGTTGCGTCTGCGGTGTCCTGGGCCACTTGGCTCCTGTTCACCGGTGCGCCCGATCGGTGCGTTGCTTTGCTGGTGCTGTGTTCCCGGCCCCTTCGCTCCTGTTCACCAGTGTGCCCGCTGGGTGCCCTGTGCTTCGTGCGCTGTGTCCTGGGCCACTTGGCTCCTGTTCACCGCTGTGCCCGCGCGATGTGTTGTGTCGCGTGTGCGGTGTCCTGGGCCTCCTGGCTTCTGTTCACCGGTGCGCCCGCCCGGTGCGTTGCTTTGCTGGTGCGGTGTCCTTGGCCACTTGGCTCCTGTTCACCGGTGTGCCCGCTCGCTGTGTTGTGTTGTGTGTGCGGTGACCTGGGCCACTTGGCTCCTGTTCACCGCTGTGCGTGCTCCGTTTCTTGCTATGGTTGTGCGGTGTCCTGGGCCACTTAGCTCCTGTTCACCGGTGTGCTGGCTCTGTGTCTTGTGTTGCGTGTGCAGTGTCCTGGGCCACTTGGCTCCTGATCACCGGTGTGCCCGCTTGGGGCGTTGTGCTTCGCGCGCTGTGCCCCGGGCCACTTGGCTTCTGTTCACCGGTGTGCCCGCCCGGTGTCTTGTGTCGCATGTGCGGTGTCCTTGGCCACTTGGCAGCTGTTCACCGGTGCGCCCGCTCGGTGCGTTGCTTTGCTTGTACGGTGTTCTTCGGTCACTTAGCTCCTGTTCACTGGTGTACCCGCTCGGTGCGTTGTGTTGCTTTTCCGGTGTCCTGGGCCACTTGGCTGCTGTTCACCAGTGTGCCCGCGCAGTGTGTTGTGTCGTGTGTGCGGTGTCCTTGGCCCCTTTGCTCCTATTCACCGTTGCGCCTGCTCTGTGCATCGCTTTGCTTGTGCGGTGTCCTGGGCCACTTGGGTCCTGTTCATCAGTGTGCCCGCTCGGTGTGTTGTGGTGCATGTGCGGTGTCCTGGGCCACTGGGCTCCTGTTGAACGGTGTGCATGCTTGGTTTGTTGCGTTGCTTGTGCGCTGTCCTGGGACACTTCGATCATGTTCACCAGTGTGCCTGCTTGGTGTGTTGTGTTGTGTGTGCGGTGTCCTTGGCCACTTGGCTCCTGTTCACCGGTGTGCATGATTGGTTTGTTGTGTTGCTTTTCCGGTGTCCTGGGCCACTTGGCTGCTGTTCACCAGTGTGCCCGCGCAGTGTGTTGTGTCGTGTGTGCGGTGTCCTTGGCCCCTTTGCTCCTATTCACCGTTGCGCCTGCTCTGTGCATCGCTTTGCTTGTGCGGTGTCCTGGGCCACTTGGGTCCTGTTCATCAGTGTGCCCGCTCGGTGTGTTGTGGTGCATGTGCGGTGTCTTGGGCCACTGGGCTCCTGTTGAACGGTGTGCATGCTTGGTTTGTTGCGTTGCTTGTGCGCTGTCCTGGGACACTTGGATCATGTTCACCAGTGTGCCTGCTTGGTGTGTTGTGTTGTGTGTGCGGTGTCCTTGGCCACTTGGCTCCTGTTCACCGGTGTGCATGATTGGTTTGTTGTGTTGCTTTTCCGGTGTCCTGGGCCACTTGGCTGCTGTTCACTGGTGTGCCCGCCCGATGTGTTGTGTTGCGTGTGCGGTGTCCCAGTCCACTTGGCTCGTGTTCACCGATGTGCATGCTCAGTGTGTTTTGTTGCGTGTGCGGTGTCCTGGGCAACTTGGCTCCTGTTCACCGGTGTGCCCGCGTGAGGTGTTGTGTCGCCTGTGCGGTGCCCTGGGCGACCCGGCTCCTGATCACCAGTGTGCCCGCTCAGCGTGTTGTGTTGCGTGTGCGGTGTCCTGGGCCAAGTGGCTCCTGGTCACCGGTGTGCATGCCTGGTTCCTTGTGTTGCTTGTGCGGTGTCGTGGGCCACTTGGCTCCTGTTTATCAGTGTGCCCACTCGGTATGTTGTGCTGCGTCCGCGGTGCCCTGAGCCATTTGGCTGCTGTTCACCGGTGTGCCCGCTCGCTGTGTTGTGTCCCTTTTGCGGTGTCCTGGGCCACTCGGCTCCTGTTCACCTAGTGCCCGCGTGGTTTGTTGTGTTGCGTCTGCGGTGTCCCGGGCCACTTAACTCCTGTTCACTGGTGCGCCCGCTCCGTGCGTTGCTTTGCTGGTGCGGTGTCCTGGGCCAGTTCGCTCCTGCTCACCTAGTACCCGCGTTGTTTGTTGTGTTGCGTCTGCGGTGTCCTGGGCCACTTGGCTCCTGTTCACCGGTGCGCCCGATCGGTGCGTTGCTTTGCTGGTGCGGTGTTCCCGGCCACTTCGCTCCTGTTCACCAGTGTGCCCGCTGGGTGCCCTGTGCTTTGTGCGCTGTGTCCTGGGCCACTTGGCTCCTGTTCACCGCTGTGCCCGCGCGATGTGTTGTGTCGCGTGTGCGGTGTCCTGGGCCTCCTGGCTTCTGTTCACCGGTGCGCCCGCCCGGTGCGTTGCTTTGCTGGTGCGGTGTCCTTGGCCACTTGGCTCCTGTTCACCGGTGTGCCCGCTCGCTGTGTTGTGTTGTGTGTGCGGTGACCTGGGCCACTTGGCTCCTGTTCACCGCTGTGCGTGCTCCGTTTCTTGCTATGGTTGTGCGGTGTCCTGGGCCACTTAGCTCCTGTTCACCGGTGTGCTGGCTCTGTGTCTTGTGTTGCGTGTGCAGTGTCCTGGGCCACTTGGCTCCTGATCACCGGTGTGCCCGCTTGGGGCGTTGTGCTTCGCGCGCTGTGCTCGGGCCACTTGGCTTCTGTTCACCGGTGTGCCCGCCCGGTGTCTTGTGTCGCATGTGCGGTGTCCTTGGCCACTTGGCAGCTGTTCACCGGTGCGCCCGCTCGGTGCGTTGCTTTGCTGGTGCGTTGTCCTTGGCTACTTCGCTCCTGTTCACCGATGTGCCCGCTCGGTGCGTTTTGTTGTGTGTGCGGTGGCCTGGGCCACTTGGCTCCTGTTCACCAGTGTGCGCGCTCCGTCCTTTGATTTGCTTGTGCGGTGTCCTGGGCCACTTAGCTCCTGTTCACCGGTGTGCCCGCTCTGTGTGTGGTGTTGTGTGTGCGGTGTCCTGGGCCACTTGGCTCCTGTTCACCGGTGTGCCCGCTCTGTCCGTTGGTTCTGCTTCTGCGGTGTCCTGGGCCACTTGCCTTCTGTTCACCGTTGTGCCCGCTTGGTGTGTAGTGTTGTGTGTGCAGTGTCCTGGGCTTATCTACACGTATGGGCCGCCGGCCCGTCCTGTTGGGTAAGGTTGTGGCTCTTCCGGCTGGGCGGTTGAGCGAGCTGGACCTCTGGCGCAGGCGGGGTTGGAGGGGGGGGGGCTTGGGGGCGGTTGAAGTGTTTTTCTGTGGTGGGGTTGCCCGGTGTTCCCCCGCCCCTGTGGTGCTGGTTATGTTTTGGCGGGTTTCACTTTCCTTTGGCCCGAGGCGATTTGTGCGGGCGGGCTGTTGCGGGCAGGGGGGATGAGGGTTGCGTCCGGTTTTTCCGGTCCTGTGACTGGCGCCCTCGCTCGGGATAGGGGGTTGTTCCGTCAGGTGTGTGGTGGTCGCTGTCTCTTGACCTGTGTTGTTCCAAGGGTTAGGCTGTTAGGCAGTCTGTGGTAGGCTGCTCTGTGGTGATGTTCTGCACCAGTGGGCGTGGTCCTTTCCTTTCCGGGGCGAGACGTGGTTTGATGGGGTTAGGCCGACGGTTAGCTTTCCTTGCTTTGCTGTGCTGTGCTGTGCTTTGCTGTGCTGTGCTGTGCTGTGCTGTGCGTTGCTGTGCTGTGCTGCTCTGTGCTGTGCGGTGCTGTGCCGTGCCATGCCGTGCTCTGCCGTGCTGTACAGTGCCGTCCCGTGCCGTGTCGTGCCGTGACGTGCTGTGCCGTGCTTGAGCTGTGCTTTGCCGTGCGGTGCCGTGCTGTGCTGTGCTGTGCTGTGCTGTGTTGCGCTGTGCTGTGCTGCGCTGTCCTGTGCTGTGCTGCCCTGTGCTGTGCTGCGCTGTGCTGTGCTGCGCTGTGTTGTGCTGTGCTGGGCTGTGCCCTGGGTTAGTGGTACCCCCTGGTCCGGCTTGGGGTGGCGGCGGCAAGTGTCAGGCTGGTGGTTTTGCTGTGTGGGCCGCGGGGGCTCTTTGAGGGCTCGGGTTATTCGGTTGGTTGGTGGCTGGTGGGCGTCGTTTGGTGTGGTGGATGTTGCTCGCTGGGTCGGTGTTGCGGATGGCTTGCGTGGGCCGTCTGGCCTGGTAGGCAGGGCAGGTGTCTGTTGGGTTGTCGTCCCTTGGGGCCTGTGCCTTGATGTGGTGGTGTTCTGTGCCCTCGGGGGGGTCCTCTTCCCCAGGGGTGCGCCGCGTCCTGTGGGATGCGGTGATGTGGCCCCCTCCTCTTGGCTCGTTCGCCTCCCATGCGTGTTCGCCTTTCTCTCCGTCCCCGTGTCGTCCCATGTCCCTGGTGCCGCTGCCCTCTCCCCTAGTAATTTCCACCCCTGGTGTTACTGTCATTCTGTCTGTGTTGTGGCTTTTTCAGTTTAGGTTCGCCGGGGTCGTTGCCTGGTGGTCAGGGTGCAGCGGTGGTTCGTTTGGGGGCGCGGCGCTTTCTGTGCCCCCGTTCATGGTTGCCCCCCCTCATCCTGTGCGCAGGCCGGTGGTTGGTGGGCGTGACCCGGTGCGGCTCCTGTGGTGTCGGATCTGGGCTCTGGTGGCGATACTTGGCGGGCTTGCACCTCTGAGCTTGTCTGCCTTTGGGGCCTGTGCTCTGGTGCAGTGATGTCCCATGGGGGCCTCGCACTGAGTCTCGCGTGGCGGGCTGGCCTGCGTTGACTCTGTGCGGGAGGGTGGGGCAGCGTCTGTTCCTCCGTTGCGGCGCGGCCCCCCTCCGTGGGTATTTGCTCTGGAGCCTGTCGTCGTAGCCTCCCCTTTGTTCAGCGTTGTGGCCCCTGCCCTTGGTCTTGCCCGCTTTTGGTGGTCCCTCGGTCATTTGTTGCTCCTGTGATGTGTTGCCCCCGGTGCCCCTGTTCCCTTTGGTGTGTTCCCTGCACCCTGCGCCTTTCCCCACCCCTTTGCCGCGAGCCGTCCTTTTGCCCTGACCCTTCCCAGAGCCCTGGTGGTTGGGTGGTGGTGGGGCCAGGTGGATGCCAATCGCCCATGCTTAGGAGTGGGCGGTCTGGAGCCAGCGGCGGAGGGCTTCGGGGGTTTACAGGGGGGGAAGGACCTGACCCGCGTCCCGCAGGAGCGTTTCCCAGGCACTCTGCGGCATGGCTTCCTCCAGGGCGGCGTCGTCGCGGTAGTAGAGGGAGAGGGCGAGAAGTTTCTCGAAGTTGTGGAGGCGGTGGCGCCTCTCTCGCCCGCCCGCTCCGCCTGCTCAACTCACCCAGCGGCAGAGCTCCCGCAGGGCGGGGGCGGACCACCTGGCGAGGTCCACGGGGGGGGTAGGGGGAGGCCTCTGAGCGTGGGGTCCTGCAGCGGTGGTGGCGGGGGCTGGGGTCGGGGGACGCGTATCGGTGGCGTGAAGAGCGGGAAGCGCAGGGCCGGGGGTGCCGTTTGTGGGGGGACGGAGATGCCAACATGGGGCGGCGGTGGCCTGCATGGTGGCGTCCGGGGGAGAGGAGTGGCGCGAGCGGTTCCCTGGGGATTTATGGCGGTTCCCCGCAGAGTTGCAGCGGTGAGAGTGGGGCCTGCCGGGGGGGAGGCGTGGTGGCGTCGTGGGGAGCGGGAGAGCTCGGGGCGGGAGCGTCGTTCTCGGGTGGAGGGGGAGCAGGCGAGGAATTCCTCGCAGGTGTGGAGGTGGTGGCGCCCCCCTCGCCTGCCTGCTCCCCCTGCCCACCTTATCCAGCGGCGGAGCTCCCGCAGGGCGGGGGCACACCACCAGGCGAGGTCCGCGGGGGGGGTAGGGGGAGGCCTCTGAGCCTCGGGTCGTGGAACGGTGGTGGCGTGGGCTTGGGTTGGGGGACGAGTTTCTGTTGCGTGGGGAGCAGGGAAGCGCGTAGCCGGGGATGCCGTTTGTGGGGGGAGGGCGGTGCCAACATCGGGTGGCGGTGGCCTGCGTGGTGGCGTCTGGGGGATTGGCAATGGCGGGAGCGGCGCCCTGGGAATTTACAACGGTGCCCCGTGGAGTGGGAACCGTGAGAGTGGAGCCTAGCGGAGGGGAGGCGTGGTGGCGTAGTGGGGAGCGGGAGAGCCGCGGGCGGGAGCGTCGCTTGGGGGGGAGGGGGAGCAGGTGAGGAGTTCCTCGAAGGTGTGGAGGAGGTCTCGCCCCTCTCTCCTGCCTGCTCCTCCTGCCCACCTCACCCAGCGGCAGAGCTCCCGCAGGGCTGGGGCGGACCACCAGGCCAGGTCTGCGGGGAGGTAGGGGGGGGGCTCTGAGCCTGGGGTCATGGAGCCGTGGTGGCTGGGGCTGGGGGTGGGGGATGCGTGTCGGTGGCGTCGGGAGCGGACAGGGCGGGGGCCGGGGGTGCCATTCGTGGGGGGAGGGCAATGCGGACATGGGGCGGCAGTGGCCTGCGTTTTGGCATCCGGGGAGCGGGAGAGGCGGGAGCGGGGCCCTGGGGATTCATGGCGGTGTCCTGCAAAGTGGGAGCAGTAGGAGCGGGGCCTGGTGGGGGGGAGGGATGGTGGCGTTGTGGGGAGCGGGAGAGCCGGGGGCGGGGGCGTCGTTTGGGGGGGGGGGGGGAAGCAGGCAAGGAGTTCCTCGAAGCAGTGGAGACGCTGGCACCCCTCTCTCCTGCCCGCTCCCCCTGCCCACTTCACTCAGCAGCGGAGCTCCCGCAGGACGGGGGCGGACCACCAGGCGAAGTCTGAGGGGGAGTAGGGGGAGGGCTCTGAGCCCCGGGTCTGGAGCGGTGGTGGCGGGGGCTGGGGACGGGGGACGCGTGTCAGTGGCTCGGGGGGCGGGAGGTGCGGGGCCGGGGCTGCCGTTTGTCGGGGGAGGGGGATGCGGACATGGGGCGGTGGTGGCCTGCGTGGTGGCGTGCGGGGGCGCGGCAGTGGCCGGAGCGGGGCCCTGGAGAGCTTTGGCGGTGCCCCGCGGAGTCGGAGCGGGGAGAGTGGCGCCTTGGGGGGCGGGGCATGGTGGCGTCGTGGGGAGCGGGTGAGCCGGGGGCGGGAGCGTTGTTCGGCGAGGAGGGGAGCGGTACCTTTTGTGGGAGTGGGGTCCTTCGCGGGGCGATCCAGGCCACTCGAGGGGGGGTCCACAGTGCCAGGAGGGCACAATGCGGTGCTGCCGGGTAGTCTCGCACCCCCTGTGGATCCGCTGTGTAGGGGGGTTGCGCCGGGCGGGATGGGTGCGGTTGCGGGGCCTGCAAGTGGTACGGGTCCAGTGGTGGTGGAAGGGGCTGTCCCGGTCGGGGGTTGCCTTTTTGGGGGGGCTGGGCTCCTCTGGCGTGTGTGTTGTTGCCGGGCGGATACGGTTCCTGGAAGGGGGGGCGGGGGGGCATTCCTTGCTGGTAGGTTGGGCAGTTGGGTTGGGTGCCCGGTGGGTGCTGGGGCCATCGCACGTGGTGGTGTTGTCCGTGCATGGGGGGCTGCGGGCCGGTGTGGTAGGGTGGCGGGAAGTGTTGGTAGTGGTGCAGCTGTAGGTGGTGCTGGTGGTGCTGGTGGTGGTGGTTTCGGGGGTGGTGGTCGTGGTGGTGGTGGTGGTGGTGGTGGTGGTGGTGGTGGTAGTGGTGGCGGTGGTGGTGTTGGTTGGGATGGTGGTGTTGGTGGTGGTGGTGGGGGCGGTGGTGTTGATAGTGCTGGTGGTGCTGCAGGTATGCCCCCAGGATCCCTTGGCGCTCCGGCGGGACAAGGTATTGGGCATCATTTGCAGCGCTTGGGGGTGCAGAGTTTGGTCGATAGTGGGGGCGGGTTAGGTGTTGCGTTTGACGGAGACCGTGGTCGAGTGCTCCCACGTCCCCGGGTTGGCTTTGCTCCTGGGGATGCTGGTTTGTGGGGGACGGATGGCAGGGAGTTTGGAGATTGGGATGTGGATGAGGGTTTGGACGCGGTGCTGTTGCGTGGCTGCCTTCGTGGTTGCAGTTCGTGCCTGGGGTAGGGGAGCGCGGGACGCAGTGGGCAGGGGTTCTATTTGCGGGGGTGTTTCCCTTGCTGCTGCTGTTGCCCCTTTCGTGACTGCTGGGGCTGCGTGTGGTGGTGTTAACGGTGTTGGCGGTGCTGGTGGTGGTGGTGGTGGTGCTGGTGTTGTTGCAGATGATGCTCCTGCTGGCATTGGGGCTCCGGCTGCGGCTTGGGGTCGGGCTTGGGTTTGGGGACCAGCTCAAGGTGGAGGAGGCTGTTGGCTGGGGGCTGGTGGCTTGAAGGGCCCGGTGGCAATCCAGCGGCCTGGCGGGCCAACCTGGTCGGCAGCAGTGTGTGGGGGAGGCATGAGGCTGCAGTCTCCAACATTTGGGGTTGGCTGTGCTAAGCTCCTGCAATTTGCAAGGGTGCGCGGGTCAGCGTCCGCGCAGGGAAACAGTTCGCCTGGGCTGCGTTCAGGCGCCGGCAGGAATGGGCCTAGGCTTACGTGGGCTGTGTGTGGTCGGCGTCTGAAGGTCACTGGGTGGGCCAGGTGTGCTGTGGGGCGTAGGGCTTCTTGTGTGTGGGTTGCCAGGTGTGGTGGGCGGTGAGCCACGCATCCTGGGGCCGTTCTTTGCGGGGTTGTGTGGGTTTTCGCATTGGGGGGGAGGACGGTGGCGCGGGGCCCGGGGCTGTGCGCCCTGGTGGGCGAGTGTGAGCCACTGGGTGGGGAGTAGGAGGGGAGGCACAAGGGGTGTGGGGAGGGATTCGCATGTTGTGTGCCCGTGTCTGTGGCCGCTCGCAGTGGTGTTCATGTGTGGTCTCCTGTAGGTCTGGAGATTTGGTAATGGAGGTTGCCGTCTGCGGCAGCTGCGGCCAGGACGTTGCAGATGCGTGTGCGTACTTGGTGTACCTCTCTGTTGGTGGTGGGAAGAGGTTACTTGAGGGGCGGGCTGAGGCCCAGGCACCAGAGGGTTCTGTGGACGGTGTGGACCCCACAGGTCAGGTGTTGTTGTGGGCTGAAGGGGGAGGGTCCTTCAGTGTGTCGGGGCCTGCTTTGACTTGTGTTTTGGTGGTGGGGATGGCTCAGATCCAGCAGAGGGCCGCTGTGGTTGGCCAGTGCCCCTTGATCCACCTTCTTGCTCCCCTTGGCTCCAGGTTCTGACTCCATAGACGGTTGCTGATGCACTCCCACGCTTTTTTCCGGCGCTTCTGCTAGCTTGCCCCCCGTTTGTAGCCAAGCTACCATGCTGGCTGCACCACGCCTACACAGTGATGTGACTTTCGTAAACTATACTACTTACCAAACAAATATGCGTCGTACGAATAATCATAATCAGGGCAATGAAGCCCCTACACTGAAAGAGCCGTTGACGCTCTTGGTCACCCGGGGAGGACCTTCCAACTACGGTGAAATGAATACGGGCCACTCTGAAACATTTCTGCAGCTTGCTGTGTTGTCCCTTAGGCAGTGGTAGCTGCGCATTGACCCAAAGGAGCACAGGTTTGCCAATCGCCATTATACAATCTAATATACAGGGAAAAAACGTTTTTGATGCAGGTTTGAAAAAGAAGGTCTGCCACAGCACCTCGTGCTACAACACAAATAGGCTCCAGACCCTTGCGGGCAATGTCACTTTCCATTGTGCGCTTCTCGTTACCCCCTCCAAAGCACGACGTTGAGGCGTCCCCATAGGCTGCGGAATAAAACACCCACTACCACGCACCAACTGGCCACTGGGTGGTGCACGGCACGGACTCCCTCCGACCCGCCGACTACACCCCCCCCCACACAACCCAGGCCTGGACACGTACTCCAGGGGAAATGAGACGGACGTCCCCCACACCCCGGGCACGTGGGAACGCAAAACCCTGGACACGCTGCTCTCCATCCGCAGCGGCAGCCAGGGCCTTGGTAGAGCGATGTATTGCCTTGCCAAGTGGACCCAACGTACCGTGGGGGATTCCCACGGACCAGTGGCTGTGGAGGGTCACACTGCGCCCCCAGCAGAGGAAACCCCCCCCCAACCGCAGGGGACCCATCCCCCCACGCCCCACCACCCTACAGCTCTGCCCGTACATTTTGGCAGCCCGCCTCATGGCGCTGCTGTGGCCGGGCCCAATGCTACCCCCACCTCACGAAGGAGGACATGCCCGGCATCCAGCGATGCTTCCTCCGCACCCTCAACTACCTCCAGCAAACGCACCCGCACGTCCTGGAGCAGATATGGACACCCCCCGGGTAACCCAGGTGCCCGCACAGCTGAGACAACGCCACCACACCAGGACCAGCACGCACAGGTAACCAAGGAAGCCGCGCGCACACGCCCGGTGCCCGAACCCGCACCCTCGTTCTCGCTACTTGCAGGACCCAGCATCCTACGCCTGCCCCCGAAGCCCAGGGCCCTCCGCCGTCTCCCACAGCCCTCGCCCCCGCCTCCGACTCCGCAACCTCCACCACGACAACCACCTCATCCACCACCACCACCAGGTCCTCATCCAGCACCCCACCCCCCAAGCCACGGGTGAAAACCTCCCAAACGGGCCCCCAAACCCGTTGCCACCTCGAGCAAATCCCGCCGCCGCCGCCGCCAAGGCCCACGCCCTGACGAGGCCCGCACCCGCAACCCAGCCGAAACCCAAGACCGCCGCCAAACAGCCACCCAAACTCGTCAGCGCGCCAAGACCGCAACCCGCAGCCAAGCCCAAACCCAAGCCCACGCCCGGCGCCACAACGACAGCGCAAGCCCGACGCCCCGAGGACGTCCTCTATGACATTCGGCCCAAGCCGTCCCAGGCCCGGAGGCAGCAGCACCCAGCACGGCGCCCCCCCACCGTCACCGACGCTGCCGCCACAGCCTTCATGGCGGAGCACGCCGCGGCTGAAGCACGAAGCACCTCGTCCCGCCACCTCCCAAAGCCCGCGCCCCAAGCCCACGGACCACCCCCAACCAGACCAGATCAACGCCATGGTCCACCAGCAGCGTCCCTGGCTCCCTACCAACCCTCGATGTCAGCCCACATACAGCACATGCTCCGCTACCGCCGCCACCGCGAGTCCCAACCCAACCCTGAGGCAGAGACCGTGCGCGCATACCCACGAGTCCGCATCCGCCCGCGCCCCCACTCCCCGCGCACCCCGACGGAACAGGACTACGAGGAATTCCCCAGGCCCGCCACCGCCACCAGTCCCCCCGACCTCATCACACCCACCCACGCCCACTCCTCCGCCCAAGACCGCGGCCCCGCCCAGGGACAGTTATGGCAGAGCTGGACCCACAGGCAGCTCTGGGAGCTGCAAAAGTGGGTCCTGGCGGAGCCCTCCCTCGAGGGCCTGGTCCACCGGCCCCGCAAGGGGTCGGTGGATAACAGCCGCCTCCAGCCGGCGGGGGGGGTCAATGCCGCATGCCGCATGGGAAGCCATGCTTGCCGATGCGCTCCACCCCCTGGGAGTCCACCCCCGCAACCTCCCGGCGCCCCAGGACCACTCGTATGTCCTCAAGCGCCTGCGGGAGACCCTCCAGGAGACGCAGCCAGACGGCATCCACCGGTGGGACATCACCCAAAGGCCAACCTCGCACCCACACACCCCCTCGCCACCCCAAAAGCGCCCGCGCACCGACGCCGGCGGCACCCACAGCACCCCAGGAGCCCAGCGCGCAACACAGCACGACGCGCCTGACCCCCCAGCCAGCGGCGCCGCCACCTAACCCCGTTGCCCAACCAGCCCAACCAGCCACGACCGCGGGGCGCCACACCAGGCCCCGCCTGGAAGACACCAAACGAACCGGAAGCCGAAGGACGCCAACGCACACGCCAACTGGCACCGCTACAACCAAAGACACCGAACCCAAGCCCGCAACCGTCACAACCGCCTAACCCAGCCAAAGCCCCAACACGAATCCAGTCCGAGCCACACCCCAAAACCGCTAACCCTTGACTCCTAACCTGGCCCGCCGAGGGGGCAACGTAGCCACAGCCCACACCCACAGCCAACACGGCCACCTAACCAGCCAGCACCTAAAGCAAAAAGGCACCTAACCAAACCCACCCTGACCCATACCCGTGTACATCAGGACACGCAAGCCGCAGCCCTGGGGCGCGGCCGCCAAGGCACCAACAACACACGCCAGAGAACACGACACTATTGCACCACTGCACCAGTTGCCCATGCTTGTGCCTGCAGTGTACGCGCGCCCCGTTCTTTGTAAAAACATTTTTAAAAAAAATTGTTTTATCTTTTTTTCAAAAAAAAAAAACGACACGGCAAAAAAAAAAATAGGGGGGGAGGAAGAGGGACATAACCACCAACGGCACACACACACCGCACACAGCGCGCACGCCAGTGAACAGGCGCCACCTGGACCATGACATCGCGCACGCACAAGCACCGAGGACTACAAAAGGGACGGGACACCACGACCAGGCACACCGGTGAACAGAAGTCAAATGGCCCAGGACACCGCACACACAAAGCAGCACACAAAGCGGACACACCGGTGAATAGGAGCCAAGTGACCCAGGACACCCGACACAAAACACAACACACCGAGCGGGCGCACCGGTGAACAGGGGCCAAGTGGCCCAGGACACCGCACACAAAACGCGACAAACCACGCGGGCACAACGGTGAACAGGAGCCAAGTGGCCCAGGACACCGCACAAGCAAAGCAACGCACCAAGCGGGCGCACCGGTGAACAGGAGCCAAGTGGCCCTGGACACCGCAGACGCAACGCAACGCACCGAGCGGGCACACCGGTGAACAGGAGCCAAGTCGCCCAGGACACCGCACACACGTAGGGCGGCCGAGGGACAGGAAAGAACCAACACCCCATGGCTCGGACACGCTCGGGCGACCCACCGACCCACCGGGCGAGTTGCAGGAGCAGTACTTCAAGGCCACTGGTCCAAGCCCGGCCAGGCTGCATCGGGGACCATGGCAAACGTCACCCGGAGACATGGAAGCAACCGGTGACAGGCGAGCCGGTACACAGTCCAGAAGGGGGTCGCACACCAAGCAGAGCGGCCCCGCAACTCAAGCCACAAGGGTGAGGCGGTCGTACCGTAGAGAAGCGGGTGCAATACCCCTTGTGGTGAGAGATACTCCACACGGCTGGGCAGCCCCCAGAGCTGCCGCCCAAAGGAGGGGGCATGTGGCACTACCCATGGACACATGTGGGGACACCCTCCCACCTGGGACACCTGGACCGGGTGGCCGCCCACTGCCTTCCCAAGCACCTGCGGGGGCGGCTGAAGAGGCACCTGACCTAGGGCAGTGGGAGGGACAGGATGTCCCCTTGGTAAGACCTTCCTCCTGCACTGTCAAAGGAGGCATCCCCAGCTCCCGAAGATACCTACCTACCTCCAGATTCTGACGCCATAGACGGTTGCTGATGCACCCCCACGCTTTCTTGCGGCGCTGCCGTCAGCTTGCCCCCCGTTTGTAGCCCAGCTGCCATGCTGGCTGCACCACGCCTACACAGTGATGCGACTTTCGTAAACGATACTACTTACCAAACAAATATGCGTCGTACGAATAATCATAATCACGACAATGAAGCCCCCACACTGAAAGAGCCGTTGACGCTCTTCCTCACCCAGGGAGGAACTTCCACCTACGGTGAAATGAATACTGGCCACTCTGAAACATTTCTGCAGCTTGCTGTGTTGTCCCTTAGGCAGTGGTAGCTGTGCATTGACCCAAAGGAGCACAGGTTTGCCAATCGCCATTATACAATCTAATACACAGGGAAAAAACGTTTTTGATGCAGGTTTGAAAAAGAAGGTCTGCCACAACACCTCGTGCTACAACACAAATAGGCTCCAGACCCTTGCAGGCAATGTCACTTTCCATTGTCCGCTTCTCGTTACCCCCTCCAAAACATGACGTTGAGGCGTCCCCATAGGCTGCGGAATAAAACAAAGGCAACATCCAGGACGTCGAAATGCGCAGCCCTCCCTTTGTCCAGGGGATCTCCCTGTCAAATTACACGGTACATGGGATCGTACCGAGCCGCAAAGGGATTTTCTTCAGTACAATGAGCTTTGGCAAAGCCTAAAAACCTTTCGTACGTGAAAAACAATTCGTATGGAAGAGAAATAGTTCGTACGAAAGACAATTTCTAACCTCTATATTTGGCCGCCAGAGTTCTGCAAGTAGCCCGAAGTCCTTGTAAGAACAATATGCCAGGCACAAAAACCATCAGCGGTATACGGATTTGGCAGTCATAATAAAGTATTTAACTGTGACCAGCCGCAAGATGCCACTGGATTGGCATCACCCCGTATGAGACAACGGAAGCTGTTCGCCAGGTGTGCAACGGTCGACCACAAGTATGAAATGGACTGAATATATTCGAGCCATGAAGTAAATTTCCATTAGATGCCGCACGCCCTATTGGCAGTGGAGCCCTTTGCGTAACCGGCCTGGACCCATGTCCATGGCGGCAGCCATTTCTTTCAACGCAGTAGTCACAGTACTCCGACCAGGAAGGATTCTTGGGGTGGACAGGCCTGTTGCCTTCCAAAAAAGCGCATTTTGCTGGCCAAGAAAACGCAGCAACTTCCGATACCACTCCTTTCCGAGACCTAGGTGGGTAGGTAGTTAGGTATATTTGGGAGCTCAGGAGGCCTCCTTTTAGAATGCAGGAAGAAAGTCTTACCAAGGGGGTGTCCTGTCCCTTTCACTGCCCTAGTTCAGGTGCCCCTCAAGCCGCTCCTGGAGGTCCTTGGGAGGGCAATATTGTCGCTTCCCAGTGCAGGTGTCCGGGGTGCGTCTCCGAGAACTTGTTCCAGCGATAAACACACCGCAGCACGAGGTGTGCAGAAAAGCGTGGCGTACCACGTCAAGCTATTGACCTCCAAGTGAACAACAGGTTTTGCAGTTGCACACAAGCGCAGTACATTGCGAAGCAAGGCTAGACCCCTCCCAGATGATGTGAGAGGGTCAGCAATCATTGCTGCAGCCTCAGGACCGTAGATGTTCAACCCCAACAGACACTGAAAGAGGGTGACAGTATCCGACAAGGTACACCAAACAAAAAACTGAAGTAGGGTGCAACAGAAGTCATTGTTTTTCAATCTGAAAAAACTCCTGTTCGCACTGGAGCTGCGGTACATGCGGCTTTTGCTGTGTGGTGTCTGCGCGCACGGCATTCTTGCTGCGGATGTCGGAAGTTCGCCATTTCAGGCTAAAATAATAAATAAACAAAAAAAGGGGCAAGGATGGATTTTTTTGGCCAAAAAAGCTTCGTAGCAGACGTCGCATTTGTACGGGATCCGATCGTTATTTTGCAATTTTACCCTCTGTAAATGGGCTCTTAGGGAAGTTACCTGAAAACCATACTCCGCCCGCAAGGGCGCAGTTACAAGACAATTCGGGTTACTGAGGACTCGGGTATCCGAATCTTCGGTTTTGGAGAAATCGGTCAAAAACAGGTGCTGATGTGAAAAGGAACAATCCGTCTTCCAAAGCCCAACCAAATTCTGGTGCGGAGGTACAATCTGCGCCACTTTCACAGCCCAAGCAGGACTTACAACATGAGTCTGAGACTTTTTTGAGAATAATGTGGGTGCAGAATCTACCCCTCGCCTACAGTCTTCTTGACCATCTGGCCGTCAAAGGAGGAGAAACAAGAAGGGCAAAGCTGGTTGGCAACCACTGAGGAAGCCAGATTCTGATGAGAAGATTTCTGCCGGACCAGTGCTTTTGATGGTGGGACAAAGTGTTTCAAAATGCCCCTGATACCGCTTCTAGCACGTGTGTCAGAGGGACAGCTGGACCAGGACTTTTTTGCGTTTACTGTCGCTGATATGCTCATCAGTCGCCCAGTCCCAAGGTGCCCTGTTTGCTACCTGCTGCTCCACGGTGGTTCGATGGTCTTATGACAGAGGAGATTGGAAAGACTATTTTGGAGTTACTGCTACAGAACGAGCGGCGCTGGGGCACTCCTATTTCAATTTTGAAAACAAGCTTTGAGTGCGACAACAAGGTTATAAAAGGAAAGGAAAGGGCGATCAGAATGTGGTGTTGAGATGCTCCATAGGAGGAAAAGTGGGCAGAAGTCTACAACGGTGTGCGGCACGAGTGCTCAACGCTGACTTGGACTCTTCTGAGTTGTGAGAAGAGTGTTAAATGCGAGACGACCCTGCTCCCAATAATTTCCTCAAGTGCTACAAGCAGAAGAAGAGGAAGAATCCAAAGAAGAAGAGAAACGAACATCATTGCGAAGTCCACGACACCATGGCCACTACTGCGCTTACGCTTCCGCAGGCCCGAAGCATCAAGCTGTGTTTCCGCTTCGGGGCACCTGCAGGACCAAGCATACAAGACATGGTGCATGTGATCAACAGAATTCTACAGAGTTCGCTAACAGTTTGTTCTTATTCAGTGATAGCTGATAGCCAGTGTGTGTGTTATGTTTATATTGTTTGTGTGCGATGAGCAGGCAGCAGTGCATCTGTATGCATTCATTGAACTGTGAAATGTTTGTTTCAAAGATGGACTGTTTGTTTCCCTCTTTCAAGAGGCCTGAACAGGCTTTGGCTTTTCCAGGAGTGAGTGTGAGGGGCTGTAACTGAATCAAACAGCCACCACCAACGTGGTGTATCAGCACTTCACATAGCTCAGAACTGAGGATCCAGAACGTCAGAACAACTGAGACCAACGCGATGTGAAACAACGGGGCCTATATCATCAGGTTCTCTTACCACATTAGTGCATGAGACTAGTAGCCACTTACTAGAAGTTTCGAGAGGGTTGGAGTCGAGGTTCAGTGCACCTTTGGTTTGTCATTCTTGTGCTTTGAGCTGACACTAGCTGTGTGTAGGACCTAACTGGGACTATCTCTGATTAGGACAGAGCAGCATTAAGAGTGACACTACAAAACACTGCAACAAAGCTTAGCCTTCCTTGCCTTCAATGACGTTCAGATTTTGTGATCAAGTGTTTGTAAATAAGAGGTGAACGCGTAACAAATTTCTTTGAGTCCGCTGCTGGTGATGAGAAGTATGAGGTCAAATGTTGCCACAAACAAACGTTGGTAAACCCAGGTTGGCACAACAGAAAGCCAGAACGTGTCACGGGACCACAACACACTACAGCACTACTTCTCCTGATGCGGCAGCTTTTTGCCTCAGAGCAGACACGGCAGACAGACAGTCCACAAACTCTAGGTGGGGGATCCCTTTTTCTCGGGCGAGGCCTACATTCCAAACCGCCTCCTACCAGCAACAACAGTGTGTATCCTCGACGTTTGTCCCACAATGACAGTGTACAATTCATTACTTGTGGGGCTGGATCACTGAGTGCTTGGTGAGGGCGAGCACGGCTGGAAACTGTTACCATGACACAGTGTCACAGCACTGTTGCGGCAGTAGCCTTTTGGGCGTCTGGTGTAAAACCACAGTACGTCACATGCAACTCACCGCCGTCAAGAGGGCAGATGCACAGCTGCAGCAGGGCATCCAGCTGTACACACAGGAAGCACAACAGACCTCCCACGCCCACCGTGTGTATTACAACCTCCTCATCCATTACCAGCCAGCGCAACCCAACGACTGGCAACACGCACTGACACACAGCAACCCCCAGGGGACTGCAACCGCACCACCCACCACACCGCACTGCACAAAGGCGCGCGCACTCCCATAAGGTAACCTGATTGTCCCATGACCTGTACCTCTCCTCAGGATGCCTGCTGGTGAAGGCCCACATCGGCGGGAACCTGGGAATCCGTGCAACATCTGCTGGAAAAAAGTCGAAGACTTCAACGCCCCGCTCCTTGGGCATGACCTCGGCTGCAGCAGCGCCGAAAGGATGCACTAGTTCTGCAGCCAGTGCATCGCCCGGCTGCATGCCTGCCCACTTTGCAGACGGGCGCAGCCCCTCTGCACAGCCCCGCCACTGCGAGAAACCCACACCGACGACCTCACGCTCCACAGGCTGCGCGGGCTGATTGCCAAGAACGTGCCAGCTACCCCCGACGCCGACGGAGGGGATAGCCCCGACAATACATGGCTGGATGTCCTCGGCGAGCAGGACCCGGCGGCACCGCCGCCTCGCCCCCCCTGGCGCGCACCAACGTGGAGGCTGCCATACTGGGAGGAAGAACCCACGGTCTGGGTTCCAGACCACGAACATTACGGTGGCGTGCCACGGGGCAGCCTGCCCCCCGTCAGCAATCTGCCGGACAGTTGGGGCCCCATTGGCCCCATGAACCTCGAAAACTGGCGCACCACCGTCCTCACCCTTACCACCCGCCTCCCGTTCACCTTCCGCTGGCTGGTAGGGAACGCACAATGGGCCATGGGGATCGCTCGCGGCGCCCATGGCCAGGAGTGGGGGGATTATTTCCGCCGCAGAGGGGGCATGACGGAGGGGGCACCCGAAAGGCTGATGGCCACCTATCTAACATGGAGGGAGATACCCCTCCCCCACAGACTCGTGTCAGTGGCGCGTCAGGGCCCGCCAACCACTTGTTCCACCAATGCAGGCGGGCGCGTACGGCAATGCAGTAGTGGCCCAAATGACGGCCGGGGGTGCCCGACACCAGAGCTCCTCCACTTCCACCCAGAGAGTCGCCACCATCACCACCCAGCCCCGGCCGCGCACCACCGCCGCAACCAGGGCTACAAGTGCACGCGCTCCGGCACCATCGGGGACCAGCGCGCCAAGAAGCCCAAAGACCTCAACCTCATCCAGCCCATCCACCTCCACCCCCCACACGATCCACCGGCCGCAGGCCATGGACGCCACAAGGACTACGGGCGCTCGGGCACCATCGGGGACCGGCAGGCAACAAAGGCCCCAACAAGAACGTGCGGCCAAACGGGCGGCACAACAACACCCGCCGACACCGCAACACCACGCGGCCACAGCAACCCGGCAGCACCAGCCACCACTCACTGGGAGGCGAAGCGTGCCGAGCTGCACAAATACGGCAACCACAAGCGCCCGGCCCGAGCAACCCTTCAGCACCATGCGCCCACAAAAGAGCCCAGGCTCGGGCCCCGGCGGCGACCCGGGTCCACAGCCCCAAACGCCACCCGACGCGTCCACAAGCGGCCACCAGCTGGCGGCCCCGACACAGGCCGACCCGGAGCCACACTCGCCCCGCAACCCCCCAGTCCGACCGGCAGCAAGCCCCACACACACACCGTCCGACGCCCCTCCCACTCCAACTCCAAGACCGACTCTCACACAGACGCGTACCCTTACCCCGACCGACGCCACCAGCGCCTGGCCCGAGCAACCCCTAGGCACCATGAGCCCCCACGCCCACGTCCCCACATGGAGCCCCAGTCCCCAGGCTCCAGCGGCGCCCTGCACGTCGACCCCAGGGTACCATCCACCAGCCGCGGCGCAGGCCGAACCGGCGCCCCATCAAAGCCAAGGACAACCAGCCGGACGGGCAGTACGGCCAACGGAAGCGCCGCCTGGTAGTCCCCAGGTCCCCAGCCCGGACCCGGGCCCGGACCCGGCGCGCGCCACCATAGCGACCGACGACCCAGAGGCGAAGATGCCAGGCCACGGGCTCCCGACGGTGGTCCTGCATTCTGAGGGCATCCCGAGGGCAGGACACCGGTAGCCCGGCCCACCGCGGCGGAGGGGAGTGGTAGAACGCGAACACTGGCACGCCACATGGGAAGCCAGCCCAGGCCGGCATCCGTACCAGATGGCCAAACCCATGCAGCGAGGCCGACAAAAGACGACGCAGCCGCTCCACCCGCAGCGCCAACCCAGCCACAAAGCGAGGAGCCCACGGTGGACAGGGGTGCTGGGGCCACGGAGGATGGGGAAGGACGCCTGCAGCAGAAGGTAGCAGCAGGTGCCAACGGCGGACCTAAACGCCCGTGGACCACCCAGAGCGGAGTGACCTGGCGGAATGACGGGCCAGCCGGATGGCCAGCACACCAGCAAGCCAGCCAATCAGCCGCCAGACATGGCGGCAGGTGAAAGCAGCAAGGCACCGGACACTGGCCAACACGGTACCTGGGGGACAGACGCCGGGCGCCGGGCATGCAACCAACCCTCCCCCACCGCCTGCCCATGAGGCGTGGACCGCGGGTCATGCAGGCGCCGCTCCATCCACAGCTGGAGCAAACCGCAGCAGCACGGGCACGCCATGGGACGCAACGTCCGGGGAGGCACTTACCCAGGACCAGCCTCAAGCCCGGGCCGAGTCCGACACCCGGGCAGCAACCCCCAACACAGCCAAGCGCGCAACCGACCAGGGGCCGTCGCCCGGCAGACACACCCGCGATGATGAGTCTTTCGACGCCTTCATGGCGTCCTGCAGGAGCAACCCCCCAACCGACGCAGCGCCGACTGCCCCACGCAGCCACCAGGAGCCACGAGGCGACCATACAGAGCCTGCACTGGAACCCCCTAGGGAACCCCTCACGTCGTCCCGCCAGGCACACCTCCAGCGCGGTGACGCCACCGTGGGGGCAAGGACTGACTACACCGCCGCCACAGATGACGGGCGCGCGACCGCAAGCGGGGCAGCGGATCCGACCCCGGTCGAACCGCCCCGCCACAGCGCGCAAGGGAGCGGAACGCGTGTGGAGACCGACACCAACACCGCTAGCGAGCCTGCTGAACAGCCACCACGGGTCAGCCCAGACTCGGGGCGGGGGCATCTGGACTACGCGCGCTCGGAAGGCGGCGCCCGCCGCCCAAACACCCACGCGGAAGAGGCGGCGGCCCGGGACCTGGACCTGTGAATCACCAGGACCACCGCAGGGGAGCAGCTCGCCCTGGGAGTCAGCATCTGGTGGCTGCTTCAGGAGCTACACCACCTCGAGGATGGAACCGGCACCATGGCAGACGTTGCCTTCGGCCATCAGGCTGCACCGCACACACAGCCCACCACCATGGACCACCCCAGCCAGTGGCACTACGTGGCCATCCGGCTCATGGCACATATGGGGACCTATAGCCCGGATGAAATGAACGGGCTACACTGGCGGCGGCACCAACGCACAGCCCTCCGCGTCCATGCAGCCATGCAAGGGCACAACATCTGGACCATCTCTGGGTCTCCGTGCCCCGAGGGACACGCCCCGGGACACCAGCAACCACGGTCCCAAGTCGTCCCCCAGCCCCCAAGGCAAATGGCACGCCATGACTCCCCAAGACGCCACCATGGGCCACCACCCGGTGTGGGTTCCCCCTCCAGCACACATGGGAGCCCCATCTGACCATTCGCACCGTGGTGGGACCGCGGCAGCCCTCATGCCCCGGGATGGAGGGCGTGACGCCCGCCTCGCGGACGCCAGACCGGCACCAGGAAGCGCTGATCCCTGACCGATGCCGGCGCCGCAGCCGCACGCCACCCCCGCAGCATGGCGAGTCGTCTTCCACAAGGGGGCGGACAGAGGTCGTGGAGGCCCTGACGACGCGCCAGCCCGACAAGCATCACGTACCGCCGATCCCCGGCGCCGGTCAACGAGGCCCCGCACCGAGCGGACGCACATCCCCACCATTGCTATGCCGGCCGAGCGAGCGCGGCAGGCAGCGCCCCACACATGGCCCCACCAGGCAACAGAAGGTGCATCCAGCTCGTCTGCCGCCCCCCTCCCAGCGTCACCGGCCGGTCCGCTGCCGGTCGGACAGAAGACTGCGGACGCGCGCCAAGGGGGCCCGCAGCAGACCACCAACCCGGACAGGGGGTGGGGGGACGAACCCCTCAAAGCCCCCCCACGCCCGTCGGGCGTGACAGCACCAGCCCCGGACACGGGCATGGCCACCCGGCCAACCGGGCCAATGCGCCACGGGGCTCCGCACCCTGGCAGTGACGCGGCCAAGCCAACGGGACAGGGAGGATGCAGCACAACAGCGGGGGCACAACGCAGGCGACGCGGGAGCGGGGGAAGAAATGACAGAGGCCTGCGGCCCTCAGGAGTTGGATAGCTCCCTGCCCACCACCGCTTGGCGTCCGATGTCCCCGCAACAAGAGCCCTCAACAGGGCGCGTATCTGAGGGACACCCTGACACCATCACGGGGCACCCCACCCCAGCTGGCACCACAACAGAGGGACACGGACCCCCTTGATAGGGAGGAACTGAAGGCAATCTACGACATCCACGCCAACACACCCCCACCCCCCAGACCACCACAACAGAGCGACACCGACCCCCTTGAGAGGCAGGAACTGAAGGCAATCTACGACATCCACGCCAACACACCCCCATGCGAGCTGGTGGCCGCCCTCTGGAGACACCTCCAGGATGTCATCCCAAACGGGGTCTTTGCCGTGGTCCCCCTGCCGCATGCCGCAGCCACCAACATCTCTGTGCGGCAGCTCCAGGCACTCGTCACAACCGGGATGCAGATCGCAGACAACCTCATCGACGCGTGGATCTGGATGTTCAACTTCAACCAGCCGGACCAGGAACGCTTGTGGGTCCCGCACCTGAGCTGGGCACACACGCTCATTGAGCCGCCGACGGAGCCCAGGCCCGCGCCAAGCCCCGGAGCTGGGAACAAGCCACCCCACAACCAAGGGGTAACACCCTCAACATCCCGACGTACAATGGCCTGGCGGACTGGGAAAGCAGGACAGCCCGGACAGGGGGCGCAACCTCAGGGACATGGTGGAGCGATACCCACCAGGGGCGGAGAGGGCAAGCCCAGGACCCCGATGACGCGAAGATAACCCCAGCACCATGTCCATGATCAGGTTGGAAAGTGGCCACTACTACCAGGTGCGAATCAACCCTCACCCGCAGGAGCTCCACCGGAACCTGGAAGCCGTTGATTACATGCTCCAAGCGAGCGCAGCCCTGCCGGACAGCCCCACCCCCCTGCCCCAAAACCAGCCCCCGGACCCACTAACGACTGTCGCGTCCCTTGGAGCTGGCAGCTGGCACCCGGGGCATGCCCTTTACTGCCTCTGGCGGTGGGCTCAGCGCCGGTGGTCGCACACTAAGGACTGGTTCGCGACGTGGAGGTTCCGCCTGGACGGCCGGCAGCAACTGGAGGCCATCCCCCAACACGAGCGAACGACGGAGAGCCCCGCTACGGGAAAGCTGTGCCCCGTCTTTGCAATCAACCAGATCCGGGTGCTGGCGCTGAACAGAAAACTGCCGCCCACCATCAGCACTAAGACGGAAGCCCGAGCAGCGCACGCAGCCCTTGTGCACAAGATCTTCGGCGCCCTCCGCAGCCCCCTCGTTCGACCTCGGGGGAACCCCCGAGGGCCCTAACCCACCGCGAGCCGAAACCAGGAACACGCCCCCAAGAACGGGCAAGGCAACTCCATCGGGACCGCCGCGCCCCACCCAACACAGCACACGCTTGCCCGGCGCGCTACAACCGGGCACCGGCAGTGAAAGGGCACAACACCGGCGGCTATCCGCACCTCCCCCCCCCTTAAGTCGCGGCGACCGGCCGGAGGACCCTCCAAGAACCAGAGGGGCACGGCGGCCGATATGAGACGACACACCGCCGCGCACACGTGGCACGGGCCCCACGGCAACTACTCGCTGATGAGAAGGCATTGCGGCACCATTGGGACCGCCTCAGCCCACCCTAGGTCTCGAAGATGGGCGTCAAACCAACGGCTGAGGGACCAGCCATAAGCCCCGACAACCCCAGGCAGGCCAACCATGCCCAGGAGGGCCCCCCGCAAAACCCCACGCCGTCGACACCTGTAGATCGGGCGCACCGGCGAGAGTTACACTGGGCTACCCAAATTCTGCTGCGGGCGCCCGCAAATGCGGGTCAACCTTGACAGTCCTACAACCCGTGCTATGGAGCACGGACACTTACCCAATGACACCACCGAGCCCATTCCTCCCATGTATCCCGGATAGGGGCCACTCTCCCCACACCCCAAATACCGATCATTTTCAAGGAAAGGGAAGGGGACCCTGACACGGACCTATCTTTCTGCATGACCTCCCTTTCCGACAAACGAGACATCAGGTGAACCAAGGGGTGCAGCCAAACATACGAGACCCACGGGATGCCGGGTCCCGATGGCGAACACGAGAATATTACGCCGAGCCCAGCCCGCTGCGCCGTACAGGGTTCCCCGACACCGGAGCACATAAGCCTTGAGAATGTTACCTCCGGGGGCGGGGTCCAGGGACGTCCAGGGACGAATGTACCGCCGGCACGCATGACCTCCGAGAAAATCATACACCAGGGCATCAGGTCACAGGGCGCCCATAGCAGCACACATCGGGTCCTGACGTCAGGGCACACAATCTGCGAGCATGCTATATTCAAGGCCAGGGGGTTGAGGGACGAATGCGACACCAGCACCAAAGCGCGTGGCCTCCGGGAAACTTGAACACCAGGGCACCAGATCACAGAACGCTTGTGACGGCGTCGACGACAGGGGGCCCAGAGAACCACCACGCCAGACTAAAGGCCGGCGTGCCACCAAGCCGAACCACCCTGATCTCCGGCATCCCCCCTCGGACACTGCTGCACACACCACCAGAGCCGTGAAGCGTGGCGCAGCACGGAACACAGCGAGCCCAGCACCTCGCGAACCGAGCCAAGGCAAGTGGCCAGCAGACGCGAGCGGGAACACCGCACCACCAGACAGGCACAGCCCCCCTGGGGCTCCCATAGGGAACAAGGGGATGCACCGAAGAGGATGGCGAACCGAAGGGCCTTTGCCACTGATGGGGATGTACATAGGATCGGCACAAGCGAGACCGAAAGGATATCCAAAGGGCACCGCGACGTACAAGATGCCGGATTGTGAATGTAATGCTGGCTCCAGGGCGGGGCAGGGCATGTCGTACCCATTTTCAAAGCGTTTCCTCAGCAGCGGTCACGGAGGGGTCAAGACCAGATGCCAAGCAGCACGTAACAGCCTGCGCGGTCGGTGAAACACACGAGGAACCCAGACGAATCAGCCGCATCAGCCACACCGTGATGCACCACGCCCGCCAACCACCACACCCACGAGCACAACAGAACACCGCAGCTCTACCAATACGCAACCGACCAACCACCATTACCACACTACACTGCACTGCAATTGGATGAACCAAGAAGGGACTGACCAAGGCCGGCACGAACGAACCGGCTACACAAACCACATCCGGCAGCAGAGCGACGGAACCCACGCTAACCAAGCCGATCACAGAGGGGCCAAGACCACCGCGCACCAACCCTTCCGCAGCTGCAGCCACAACCTCACCATAAACAGACCACACGCGAGCTGGCCAACACTAAAGCAGCCAGGCGTTCATAGGTCCACACGGGAACGGTGCCAAACAGGTTGGCCACACCATGATGCGCCACACCCGGGGACAACCATAACAGCGGACACAACAGATCACCGCAACTCTACCAGTACACAGGCGGCCAACCAACATTAACAAACTACACTACGCTGCAAAAGGAGGCCCCAAGACGCGACTAACCAGCGCCGACGCGAGCCAACCGGCTACACGAACAACATCCGGCTATGCAACAACTGGCAGCAGCGCGACGGAACCCCCGCTGACCAAGCTGACCATGAGGCAGCCAAGACCACCGCACACCAACCACACCGCAGCTGCAGCCCGGACCTATCCATAAACAGGCCACACGCATGTCGGCCAACACTAAACCAGCGAGGCGTGTACGGCTTGATACGGGGATGGCATCAAACGGGTTGGCCACACCGTGATGCGCCACACCCGCCTACCACCATACCCGCGGACAAGACAGAACACCGCAACCCTACCATTACGCAACCCACCAACTAACATTGACAAACTGCACCGAACCCCCGGCCCCCCGGGAGAGCGCAAGCTCAACTGAGTCAGGAGGCATGAGCACGCGTCACGGCATGCTAGTCCCGTAGCACGTGCTTCTCCAAGTCGTCTCACGCCTACTGAAAACCAACCCAGGTGGGGGTGCCCGCAGGACAGGACGTTTGGCCTGGCTCCGGGCCCCTGGGCCCCAGAAACTGGAGGTTGATGAGGATGTGCGATCGCACCCTCCCCCACGTATCATCCGCCCCAAGGAGAGGAATGTGAGACTTTGGTTGATCATGGGTTACCTCTCTGGGCAGAACCCGCAGTAGGGTACTGCTCCTGGCGACCGCGCCCTTCCCCCATGTGGGTGAGCCGCCTTGTGGGGGCACGTGAAGTATGGCTTGGAATGAATGAGCAAAAGCTCCTTGTTAAGACCCCCCCGGGGGGCAGCCCCAGTCCCGAGACGACCTACCTACCTACCTACCTGTGTATCCTTGGTGTTTGTCCCACAATGACAGTGTACAATTCATTACGCATTGGGCCGGGTAACTGATTGGTGGGTGAAGGAGAGCACGGCTGGAAACTGTTGTCATGACACAGTTTAACAGCTGTTAGGGCAGTAGCCTTTTGAGTGTCCGGTGCAGTTTTTGCCTTGCTGCCCAACACTGTGTAAGACAGTTCATCTTTGGCTATGCTTGGTTTCTTACACAATGCCGGTTGTATTGCACAATTGCTCCTTACCGTGTGTACAGTGTTTTGACCATGATGCACGTTACCAATGCAATGCAGACATAGTTGCACACTGACGTCTGGAGTACTCCTGAAGATCTGCTTTGTTAGCCAGTAGGTGCAGCAACATCCTGTCGTTGCTGAGACAGGAGCTATTGAGGCCTGTCGTTTGGTCCATCAGTCATTCAGTCATGCATACATCAGCCAGACAACCAATCAGTGTCCACATGCCGTGCAGCTACCTCCTACTGCGCTCTTTGGCATGTAGGAGAGCATTCAGAACGCTCTACCTTCTGTTTTCTGTGCTCTTGGGGCAGATTTCTGGGTCATCTTCTTCTTTCGTCATCAGCCTTATGCCCCCTGCTTTTACAATAAGTAAACGTTTTTCTGTGCTCCTCCAATTTTGCTACATCGTACAAAGCATTGCTCTGAGTATATAAGAGAGAGAGCGCGAGACGTAGAAAGGGAGAGAGGGAGCCCAGGAGGGTGAGCAAGACTGAGGGGATGCGAGCCGGCCAGAGAAAGAGAGCGAGCCCAAGAGAGTGACTGAAGCGCAGAGAGAGCAAGCCAGAGAAAGAAAGAGAGCGAGTCCAAGAGAGTAAGGGAGCCAGCTGGGTGGAGGGGTACAACTAGGACACCCCCCAACTGAACATCCGCCCGTGTTTGGCACCTTCGCTACTTCGGGCATTGGCCGCACCCCTGTGGGGACGTCCGACTGTTGAGGTGTAGCTACGGTAGCCAGACTCCGTGGCTCATTTTTTGCAATCACCCCATGTGCTTTGACGGCTTGTTGCAGGTGCAACTATCGTCGTCTGCAAACTAATTTCACTGCCCTAATACTCCGATAAGTTTGGTCTTAGACGCAGATAACTGAATTCCGAGTGGGCGCATAGTTACTTGCAATATTGTGCATGCTTCAGCATAAATAGAGCAACTAGGTAGGTAGGTCCCTCTGGGAGCTCGGGATGCCTTCTTTTGCGGACGCAGCAAGAAGGTCTTGTCACTGGGACGTCCTGTCCCTTCCACTGCCCCAGGTCGGGCGCCTCTTGAGCCGCTCCTGCAGGCGCTTCGGGAAGCAGTGTCGCGGCCAGCCGCTCCAGGTGTCCCGGACGGGAGGCTGTCGAACCATGTGTCCGCGGCTAGGGTCACATGCCCCGTCCTGCGGGTGGCAGCTCCCGGGGGCTGCCCAGCTTTTTGGAGTATCTCTCACCACCGAGGGTACCGCTCCCGCGAGTCTACGGTACTTCGCTCTCACCCCTCTGGTTTGGGTTGCGGCGCCCGGCTGCTTGGCACCCTCTGCTGGGCTGATTGCCGGATCGCCTGTCACCGGTTGTTTCCATGTCTCTGAGTGACGTTTGCCACGGTCCCTGATGCAGCCTGGCCGGGATCCGACAAGTGGCATTGGAGTACCGCTCCTCCTACTAGTCCGGCGGGTCAGCTGGGTCACTCCAGTGCGTCATACCCTTGGGGTGTGGTTTGTTGTGTCCTGTCCCTCTGCTACCCTAGGTGTGTACCCGTGTGCGGTGCCGGGGGCCCCTTGGCGCTTGTTCACCGGTGTGCGCATCCAGTGTGTCCTGTGTGCGTGTCCGTGCCCACATGGCGCTTGTTCACCGGTGTGCGCGTTGTGTGCGTCACGCGCCTGGCGTCCGTGGCTGCGTGGGGGTCCCACCCCCCTCTTTTTTTTTTGTTGTTGCGTGCTTGATGCTTTGTTTTTTTAGCTTTTGCTTTTGTTTTTGTTTTTTGTTTTTAGCTTTTTTTAAAAAGACGAAAACCGGAAAAGGGGCGGGCAAACACTACAGCCACAGGCATGGGCATTTGAAGCAGCGGTGCAGCAGTGCTGTGTTCCTCGTTGTGGTTTGCATTGCTCGTGTCTTCCCAGCGGTCGCGCCCCAAGGTTGCGGCTCGCGTGTCATAATATACACGGGTTCGGGTGTGGGTTGGGTCTGGTGTCTCTTTGCATCTTAGGTACACCTCGGGCGGGGTTAGCGGGCGTAACTCGCGGGTCCGGTTGTTCTGGCAGGTTAGGCAATTGTGATGGCTTCAGGCGTGGGCTCTGGCGACCTTTCTGCCTGGGTGGGCGGGGTGAGGCTCGGAGGGTTAGGGGCTGTTGGGCGAGGTTCGTGTTTGTCGGCTCCTGTCTCGTTTATGCTTCAAGTGCGGCCCGTGGGCGTGATTTGCGGGTTAGGCGGCTTCGATTTTGATGGCGGCGGGGACTTGTGCCGTGTGCTGCAGGGGCTGGAGGTCGTAGAGGACTTTTTCCCGGGGCTCTGTTTGCGCTGCCGGCTTGGCGCCGGGCTGGGACTTGCACTCGGGTTTGGCGGCGGGTTGGGCTGCGGTGTGGCGCTAGGTTTGGGTTGCTGCTTTGCGGTGGTCTTGGGTGGTGCCTGGGTTTTGGGTTGCGGCGTGGCGGCGGGTTGGGGTTTCGGGTGAGCTGCGGGTGCGGGCCTCGCTGGGGTGTGCTGCCGGCCCGCTTTGCCGGTAGCGGGTCGTCGGGCTGCGGAGACCTGGGCGGTGGCGGGGGCGCTGGCGGCAGCGATGGGTTTTGGGGGCTTGCTTGGACGGCGTTGCCTGCGGTTTCAGGGGTGGTCTTCCGGTTGAGGATGCTGTGGGGAAGGTTGACGAGGTGGTTGTGGTGTTGGAGGTTCCGCAGTTGGAGGCGGAGCAGAGTACGATCTGAAACCTGATAGTTTTGAAAATAACGGGTTTTAAACGATTATTTTTAGGGGAAAAGCTGCTTCTGCCAATTAACAGTTTTCAAAATGACCGGTTTTGGCGATTTATTTGTCCTTCACTAACCAAAATCTTGCCATCGGCACAAGAGAGCCCATACAAGTTAGAACACCTTGATCAAAACTACGTGGGAACTTGTAATTCACCATTGGCCATCCTTTATTGCTACCAAAGCCTCTGTTTAGTGCAAAAATTGGACAGAATTTACTGCCCAAAGGAACCCACAAAAATTGGGACCATTCCGATTAACTGGTTTCAATCAGCTTTCAAAATAACCGCTTGTGCCAATCGTTTTGAAAATAACCTCCGATTATTGCCGATAACCGGTTTTTCAGATCAATTGGTAACACCCGTTCCAAACCCTAGAGGAAACGGACGTTGGGGACGGCCGCGGGTCCTGAATGGAGTCGGAGGCGGACAAGACGGACGTGGCGGACAGCCGGGGGTACTGGACGGCGGACACGGGTGCTGCTTGCTGGGTCCTGTGGACAAGGAGGGTGAGGGTGCGGGTTTGGGCATCGGGCGTGTGCGCGGGCCTTTCCTGGTGTCCTGTTGGCATGCAGGTGCCGGTGCCGTGGGTTGTGTCATGTGTGGTGCCTGGAGGTGTCGTGTAGTCGTCTTGGATGCGCGGGTTGGTGAGCTACCCGGAAGGGGGTCCACGTTAGCACCAGGACATGCGGGTCTCACTCCTGGGGGCAGTTGAGGGTGCCATAAAAGCACCGCTGGATGCCGGGTATGCCCTCCTCTGTGAGGTGTGGTAAGTGCTTGGTCGGCGTGACCGGGCCCGGCCACAGCAGGGTCATGAGGCAGGCCGCCACCATGAACGGGCAGAGTTGCATGATGGTGGGGCGTGGGGGGGTGGGTCCCGTGCGGCTCAGGGGGGCCTGCTTCTGCTGGAGACAGAGGGTGACCTTCCACGTGTCGAGAAGCAGAGATTTTTCGCCCGTGGCCATTGCAATGGCCCATGTTTGGTCCGCCAGGTCTGCTGCGTAAACCCTCCCAGGTAGTCTCGGAGGGTGTCTGTCCGGGGCCCAAAGAAGCTGGGGTGGCTGGCGGGGGGGGGGCGCGGCCGTGGTGGCGGGCTGCGCGTGGTGGTGGGGGTTTAGCTCCCCGCAGTGGGGGCACCAGATGAGGCGGTCGCGGCCCCTAGGCAGGCCCAGTGGCACGGGTTGCAGGGCAGGGCCGTTTGTGGCAGCCGTAGGCGTACGCAGAGGGGGCATGCGGTGGCCGGCGGTTGGCGGTACCTGTGGACGGATGGTGGGGTGGGGGGATCGGGGCTTGCAGAGTGCGCATGCTGGTGGGCCTGCGTGTGGAGCCTGTGGTGCTCCTGCGTGCTGCGCTGGTCTTGTGTGCGGTGGATGGTGCCCGGGCGGGGGGCGGGGTCCTGCACCGGGTGTTAGGGCGTTGGAGGCGGCATTACGGTTGGTAGAACGGGAGTTTGAGGACGTTGGCCTAGTCTGTTCGGGGTAAGGTCGCTGCGTGCCGTAAGTACATGTGGACGCCGTACTTGATACGCCAGGACCGTTGGTTCCACTTGGCAATGCAATACATCTCCCTGCAAGGCCCCTGGTTGCCGCTGCGGATGGAGAGCAGCGTGTCCAGGAAATTGTGCCCCCACGTGCCCTGGATGCGGGGCTGCCAGGCTTGTCCTCCCTTGTGTACATGTCAGGGCCGGGGCTGTGCGGGGGGGGGGGGATTTATTTGGCGGAGAGGAGGGAGTGGGTGCTGTTGACTAACCAGGTCTGGGTTGGTGCGTGGTAGTGGGTGGTGGAGAGGGGGTAGTGTTTGTTGTATATGAGGGTCATGTACATCGAGGGGACTGGCTGGCGGTGGAGGGGATGTCCGCTTGGACGTGGTCCCTGAAGTTGCTCAGGGAGGCCACGCGGTCAACCCAGGTCCTCCTGTCCCAAGCCATGGTGTTGGCTTGGGTGGCGCCGGGTGGGGGCTGGGCGATGTTGGGCTCGCGAAAGCGGGTGCGGCCCGTGGAGGTCACCCGCTGGGGCTGGGGGTCTCCCACAAGGTGCCGCCCCCGGGTGATCAGGGGCACCCAGACGCGGTCTCCTGGGGGGGGCGGGCGTTCGCAGTCGGGGCTGGCGAGCGGGGGGCTCTTGTGTCGGGCGACGTGGAGGAAGGGTCGAAGAGCAAGTCTCGGACGCCTCGGCCCAGGGTGGCCGCCTGGATGAGGGCGGCCCCCTGGACGGGCTGGGTGTTGCCCGAGGTGCGGAGGTGCAGTTCCTCCTGGTACCCGTGACCCTGGGGGCGCTGCTGTACAGCGGGCGTGTTGTGGATGACAAAAGGGGCGGGAGGTTCGGCCGGTGCGGCAGCTGGTTTAGCGGCGTGTGGTGAGGGCGGTGGTTTGGGCGCGGGGGGATGTCACCGCTGCAGTGTGCGGTGTGTGGTGATTAGGTTTCCCTTGTTGGCCGCGGGAGGGGAGGTTTGCAGACGGGCCCATCGGCGGGGGGCGGGCTCCGTGGGGGCTGGTTGGTGCCTCTGTGTGGCGGGTGGTTGCTCAGCATCTGGGGGGGAAGGTGTCCCCCGGTCTTGTGGGTGGTGTGTGTGTGCGTTGGGTGGGTCATGAGGCCCCCGGTTGTCCGTGGCGTTGACTTGGCAGGTGGCTGCCTGGAACTCCGGGTTGGACTGCGGTTTGCCGGCGGTGGGCTGCTGTTGGTGGGCGGTGCTTGCAGGCAGAGGCTGCGGCTGAGGGGTTGCTAGGTAGTGATGGGGTAGTCTGTGCCGGACTTGTTGTTGTTGGTGCGCGTGCATGGCCCCTTGTTGGACTATGGGGGTGTATGGCGGCCCGAACATTGTGGCACCGTGTTGGCCGGGCCGGCAGGTGGTGCGCGGCCGTGTGGTGGTGGTGGTGAGGGTGTGCTGGTTGCGTTTGGCTCCATGGCACTGTTTGGTACACTGGCAAGGGCTGGTGGTGGTGGTAGGTGTGTCTTTGGTTCACGGCGTGGTATGGTGCGCCGCGTGGGCTGGGCAGCCTGTGGACCCAAGCTGTGCTGGGCGTAATGATGATGGAGCTGGTGGGGGTCGCTGTGGTATAGGGGCAGCGGAAGGCAGGTGTTTTGAAGTGGCGGGGGCGTGCTGGTGCTGCTGGTGATGCCATGTTCCCTGGCCCTGCGCATCCGGCGGCCAATGTGCGGCTGGGATTTGTGAGGGCAGCAGTCCGTGTGTGGTGTGCACCGGTTGGCGTTGGTGCAGGGTGGGGATGCCGTGGTACCGCAGTGGCGGTCGGCGTTGGAGAGGGTGTTGCTAGCGGCGTGGTTCGGGGACTTGGAAGTGGGCTGATGCTATGCGGCTTGGCCCCAGTCCCGGCTCGGGCACCGCGCCCTGTTGGCAGGCGCGCTGGCGGGCCCCTTGGCCCGTTTTGGTCTTGTTGGCCTGGTGGGCGTCGGGGGCAGGTGGCCCTACCAGTCCCCGTGGGGGTGAAAGGGCGCTGGTGTGCATGCGATGCCTCTCTCTGAGGCATGTCTGGAGGTACCTGACCTAGGCGCGTTGGTCCACTTCGCTGGGGGCGGTTAGGTGACTGTCCCGAAAGGACGCCCAGCCCTCGGGGGGCGTCAGCTGGATGCGAGAGGGGGGCTTTGCTGGGTAGAGGAGTTTGCTGATAGGTTAGGGTGTTCCTGTTTGCCGGCCGAAAGCGTTGTTGAACCGGCGGCAGGTGCGCCGGAGGTAGACCGACACCTCCTCTGGTGCCATCTCCGCCCGCGTCTCCGTTGGCGGGGCTGCTATGTGGGGGGTAGAGAGCTGCGGGTCCGGGAGCCGGAGGCTGCGTCCGGGGAGGGCGAGGAGGATTTGGCGGGCTGCCATGTTCAGGCCATCCCCGCTGTGGCGTAGGAGCGGGCAGGCCACGTGAACTCGGTGGCCTCGGGGCACCTTGTGAAACCAGGGGGAGAGCCATGCCTGCTGGTCCGCGGTGGCGGCGGCCGCAATGGGGGTGTGGTAGTGGGTGGAGATGAGGTGTAGCAGGGGCCATGGGGTGTCCAGGGCTGCGGGACAGGAGTTCCAGCACGTGAATGGTGTGCCTTGGTGATCGTGCCTGACGGATGGCACATCCGTCCCCGAGGCTTTGAGTTACTGGATGGACCAGGGAGTGTGGTGTCGCTGGACGGTGCGGATAGCTTGCTTGTGCCCATTGGGCGCTAGTTGTAGGATGGTGGGTGGTGCCCAGCCCTCACGCTACACCGTGGGCTCCTCCCGCTTTGTGCCACCGTTCGTGACGGCTTTGTGCTCACTCGAGCAGGGCCTAGGTGCTGGGGATGGAAGGGCTTGTAGTCCGCGCTGATGTCCTTGGGTCCCGGCATTGTACGCCCCGCTTTTGTGGGGCATGTGCGGAGGTACGCCTGGAATAGGCGTCGTGTTGCCCATTGCGGGTCGGCGAGGAAAGGGGTGTGGCGGGCTTCGCATGGGGCCATGACTTTCCTCTGTGTTGGAGTGATGTATAGAATGGGGATGGTGGCCTCCACGAGGCGCGGGGTGTCCACCTTGCCTGCCGGGTGCCGGTGGATGTCGGTGTACGTGGCCACATGCGAACTTGCTGATCGCAATGATCGTTCGTGCGGATGGCACGAGTGTGGTGCGGCAGAGGGCGCTGCAGCTGGGCACAAATGCTGGTGCTCACAGAGGTCTGGACGCCGTGCTGTGCCAGTATCCATGGAGGGCAGGCATTGCTCGCTGTTTGCGCTTCCTTGATCCGTACAGCTCCATCTTTGCGGACCTCGGGTTTGTGGTTATGTGTCATCCCATGTAGGAGGTGTGCCGCGTGTTTGGCGTAGGCCGTGTTGACTAGGGCTCCAGTGTTGTTCCCGTAGTAGCGCCAGTGGGCCATCATGGCTACCCTGGTGAAGGATGCGGGCGAGGCTCCCTGCTGCGCCCATGCCTTGGTTACTTGTTGCCGTGCGTGACGTAGGGCGTGCTGGGGGCTCGGGAGGTGTATGGCCTGGTACCCAATGGCCGCGTTGAGCACCGCCACCATAAGGTACACCAGGCCCTGCGTAGACAGGACGTCCCCCTGGCATGCTGACGCAGTTGGGTGGAGCGCCCTACCAGCTTGTTGGGAGGTTGGATGTTGTGATGCCGTATGGCTTGTGTGACCTGCAGATCGACTGTGGTGTGCTTCAGTTGCAGGGGCCCGCCTTTTCGGATGTGGTTCGCGGGGCTCTGGACATCAGCCAGCCAGACCGACTTGCGGGGGTGCACCAGGAGGTGCCAGGCGTCCAGGTAGGTTGTCGTCAGCTGGAGAATGGCAGGCGCTTGGTTGGTGGTCGTTGGTAGCCCTGCGTTTGCGCAGTTGGGGAGGCGGTTGGCCGTGGTCTGGAGTTTGTTGTCCGCCAAGCTTACGAGGAGGGACCTTAGTGGGTATGGGGTGTATCCCGGGTATTCCTGTGCCAGTTCAAATGCCAGCGGGAGGGCAACCAGGAATTGAAGGAAGGGGTCTTCTCGCCTTCAGCGCCACCTTGGGAGTCCCTGCTGTCTGTGCCGGTCCATGGGGTAAGGCCTGTTGCCGTGATGACAGCGTAGAGCGAGGTCTGGATGCATCCAGCCATGAATGTCAGGAATGGGAGGCCCATGCCTCCCCATACCTTCGTGGGAAGCAGGTGCGGCGCGTGGGGGAACGCGTCTTGGACATCGAGGGAGCCAACAATCATCTTGTAGGGGTTCATGTCCAGCGCCGTGTCCCTGAGGAAGAGGGCGTCGTGGTGGGACCTGCCTGCCAGAGCCCTCCACATGCTGGCAGGCACTTGGGCGAAGCCTGCCAGCGCAATGCGGCCCAGGGTTAGCGTCCAAACCAGCTTGACTTCGGTGGTGGCGCATACAATGGGCCGGCGTTTCCTCACTGTGCCCAGTCCCCCTCCTTTTAGAGGGGGTGGATTAGATTGGCTTACTCAGGGCGGATGTTTGTGGCGCCCGTGACGATGTGCCACAGGCATGCTGCCAGGCGGTGCTTGATGGGCAGGGTGAGGCGTTGGTACGCTTCGGCCGGCAGCCCGTTGACGCCTGGCACGACCCCCTTTTTCAGGCGTTCCAGGGCGCGCTGGAGTTCTGGGATGCCGAAGAGGGTATGTTCGATGGCGCGCGGTTGTTCCCGGTTGAAGACATTTGGTACGTTGCCGCGCATGGTGCTTCTGATATGGGGGTCAAGTGTGGAGAGCGCGTCCCCGTTTTCCGCCTGGAAGCTATCCAGAACGGCCTGGAGGACGGTGTTGGGGTCATTGGTGAGGCCTCCAATGGGGGGTGCGTATGACGTGGATGGTGCGGCGTCCCGTGTCCGCCAGCATGCAGCTGACGTACCGTAGGCACTTGTACGGCGTGTCGTTTATGCCGCATCTTTCGCGTTCTTGGGCGGTGGCTGCCATGCGCTGGGGGTACCACTCCTAGAGCTGGTAGCCCCAATTGATGAGGACTTCTGGGAGGTGGGCGTCGCGTTCCCGAGCCTCCGGTGTGCTGGGGTGGTGCAGGATGCTGCACTCCTCTTTTGTGGTCCAAATGTAATGGACGAGTTGTTTGGCGTGTGAGGTCAGGCGGTGTTCCCGTGCGCTTGGTGTGGCGTTCCATGCCGCAGTCTTGCTCCGCCTGGCGCATGGCGTTGGTGAGTGTATGGGCAACAGGGCGGCGGAGGATGGTGTGCAAGGCCCTGTTGTACTCCTGCCAGGCGCCGTGGTCGTCTTCGGGTGGGAACTGCAGCGCGCCTGTAAGGGTGTCGTCGGGCATGGTTGCCGCGGGTGGGGGTAGGTTGGGGATGATGAGGTCCATGTAGAGGGGTCGGTGGCCCGTGCCTGCAGGTGAGAGGTCCCTGTAGGTTGCCTCGTGGACGCGTACCGTGGTCGGGTCCCCGCAGCACGTGTCGATGCAGGAGCGTTCGGTGCCGGCCTGGAGGGGATAGTGGGAGGGTGTGCCAGTGAGGCCTGCTGTCAGATCCGTGAGGCCCGGTTTGTGCGTGGCGTCCTGCACGGCAATGTCGGTGGCTGTGGGTGGATCGGTGTGATTGTCGCTGGTGGGGGCGGCGCTTAGGTGGCTGATGATGATGCTTGCCTCCAATAATGACAACCGTTCGCACCCGAAACCCTCAGAGCAACATGTAACCCCGGTCAATAATTTGTTGTATTTTTTTGTTTGTCTGTCCAAAGAGTACACGCACAAGATCTGTTTCATGCTCACTTACGAGAGCAAGGTCAAGGGTCCAATTGTAGAGCAAGGTTTGGGCTTTTTGCATGTCGTTCGCAAATCCACATGCAATTTTGCACCATGACCTTGCTCCACATGGAAACTCATCACCACACGCTGTAAGTACATAGGGGTTACTTTCCTTCAATTCTGGGAAGTGCACTTCTTCTAACACATCCCTTTGATCACCCATATGTTTTATCGAATCATCCACATCCCAAAGAACGCCAACTCTTCCATCCTTTATGGTCGTTTTTAGTACTGGTCTCTCACTTAACGTGGACCAAGTTTTATCCATCGTTGCATACGACAGAAAGCAATGTGTCCATGGGACGGTGCTTGCATCGCCCTCCTTCTCTTTGGCATCAGTCCACGAAATAAACTTCTTGTACCTAGGGACGGTTGAACCAAGGAAGATGGATAAAGTGGGCGGTTGAGCATGCGGTTGAATGTGTTGCGCTCATGGCACCAAAGAGAGTCCAATGGTACAAATCGCAAAGTAGTTACATTTTTGACGCAGGCAACACGTTGCAACTCGTATGTTCGGGCTTTGGGCAGCATGAAGCGATCCCTTTGGCGTGCAAACGTTGTCATGAAGCGCAAACACAATGCATCATTTGTGTTAAGGGTGCAAGCGCACCATTGAACCACGTTGAACCAGTTGTTGGCATGTGTGCATTATGGCACATACCTTCGTTTTGGCATCCCAAGATCCAAATTACGGCGCACAGTGTCTGATCCTGTGGAAGCTTTTTTTGTAGCCCTTTATGTCTCCTTTGAAGCGTTCTGTGTGTTACCAATTCGGTCAGCAAGTTGTTTACATAGGCTTTTTGTCCTCCTGTCTGCGCAGAAAAAGGTGAAGAAGTCGTCCACCAGCTTTTGGTCTCCCCACCAGCTATAGCTGTCTTTCACCACTTGCAGCTAGTGTTGGGACATTTGTGAAAACAATTTTGTCAGGCATCAGTTTCAGATGGTTATGGAAACATTTTACTCAGAAAGGCATGCAGCGCTGCCGCAGCTGCCGCCTCCAGCGCTTGCGGTGGTTCAACCGCGGTTCAACCGGGGTTCAGCGGTTCAACTGCGCCCCTTCCGATGATTCAACCGCGTTAAACCCTGGGAAACCACCGTGTGAGGTACCTGACCCAAATGAGCACGTAGGGGAAGGAACATGCAACGCTCCTAGTGCCTAAGGTAGATGGAGTGCTACAGCCGCATTTGCCCACCATGCAGGCCCCCCAGCAAGTCAGAGAGGCGGAGTGGCACTCATTGGCAACGCGCACCAGGGCCCAGACGCCGTTCGCTGGTGCCTTTCAGGCAGTACCGCTTTGGGCGGTACATCACGGCTCTACACACAGGGACCTGCTGCGGGTACAGGACAGCCACCGCCCAACGAATGTAGTCATGCGGCGCCGGCGGCAAAAGTTCACCCGCAAACTGATTGCGGTGCAATGCTCCATCTTCTGTGGGGGACTCGAAGAAGAGACGTGCCACATGCAAATACTATGTGCAAGGGGCGAGGCGGCGGCGAGAATACTGTGTGCGTAGGTTTAGGAGTTTCCTCCTGACCTTCCACTCACGGACATAGCCCTGGAGGTCATGTCCTGGAAAGGGGACGGCTTCGAGTGGACGGAGTCCATTATTACAGGAGTCATCCCAGCAGAACTCAAGCGGCTGTTCAGGGCGTTGAGGGCTCCGTCGTCCCCGGGCCCTCTGGAAGCCAAGGTGTTATTCGAAGTCATGATCCAGATTGGGGACGTATGATACGCCCAGAGGATTCATCAGCTCATCAAGATTGTGCAACTGCCGATGCGTGATGGGAGGAAGGCCGTGTATGCATTCCTGCAGGGTGATGGCCCCTTCTGTTTGCCGGTTCGGAGCGTTTAGAAGCTGCGGCCCTGGAGGCTTTTTGATGGCCTCCGAGGCAACCTACAGGCGGCCTTTCACAGGGCGTCGCTGCATGAGTTATTGGCGTCCTGGTCGTACAGCACACATGATGAGGCCATGCCCATTGTTCCCCTGTGGGACGCGGCCTCGGCACAGGCATTTGAGAAATGGATCCAATCTTTGGTAGCTCAAGATGATCCCGTACAGTTTCCGCACAGTGCTGGGCCACAATTCACGGTACCATGGTACTCGACTTGGACGGTCACGGCAAACCCTGGCTTCGGGTATTTGCAAGCAGTCCTGCTGTCCGGAACAGCATCAGCTGGCCCCGGGAAGTGCCGCCCGTCTTTGGATAACTATTGTGCACCCTGCCAGTTTCAGCGGTGGCCACCATGCTGGATGTGGGGGCGCTGTGGCTGTATGACCTGCAGCTACAGAGGATCAATCCGGGTGGCTGAGGGGCAGAAATGCATGGCTGTTCTGGTAGAGTCCAAGCAGCTTGTGCGAATCCACGGGGAACAACGCTCCGGGACGCATCACAGAGGTGCTGTTATCATTACCACAGGGAGACCACAATGTTCCTGCAGACGCCCGTCACACGGTGGACGCCTTAGACCTTGAGCCGGTGGTCGAGGCTCCATCAGGAGGGCAGCGCATGGTGATCGCGTCAGCCCGCAGCCCGTTCAGGCAGAATGGACGTCGTCCGGGAGATTACGCAGGACTATGGGTCAAAGCTCCTGGCGGGGGGCAGACGGAGTCTTCGGGTAGTGCAGTGGCCCACGCTACTCGCGCATGTCTAGGGAACGTTGGATTGACAGCCAGTTCTCGTCTGGGTGTCCAGCAGGAACCAGGCGAAACAAAGCGTGCTCCGTAGTGCCACTGGTCATGCACTCGCCGGTGCGCTTCTTCACCACCAACAGGCCTGCAATGATGTGTGGCAGGACCTGTGGTGATAGAGCTGTGAAGGCGGCTGGGTCCCATCGCGGTCCGTGCTTTTGTCAAAATGCAGCGGGTGCAGAGGGACAGCGCCAATATGGGTGCATCTTTGTACCTCTATCCCACCTTGTGGGTGATGCCGAGAACGCACCAGGAGGGGGTGGTTGAAAGCCAGATAGGTGCTACGCAACTCAGCGCAACTGTCGGCGAGTGCGTGGAAGGCAATTCAGCACAATTTGGGAGGCATCCAGTTGGATGGGGTGCGGTGCCTGGATGACCCAGCTGCGGCACTGCCCCTGCTACTGTGTTCAGCTGCACTGGATAGTGACTCGCTAGTTCAGTGGCTATGCCAGCACAGACGAGCTTTGTAGGGAGGCTGCTGGTGTGCGGGGTGATGCAGCGTGACCAGATTGGTTTCCCGGTCGCGGAGCCGGCTGTTGATCATCTGGTGGACCCAAAAGCGGTGGTGGCGTTTGAGAAATTATCTTCTACCAGGCTGTTTCTGCGGCAACGGCCATCGCCATGTGACGGCCAACCTGATGTGACAGGTTGTGCCCGCCTGATAGTGCACTGTACTGCCTCCGCACACGCAGTTCACCTTGTGATATAAGGCTGTGCCCGCCTGTGCCGAGTTGCGGCATACCAAAGTGAGGTGTCATGGGTCTTCTGGACCAGGGTAATAAGGCCCGAAGCCCGTACCGTATTCCAATGGCACCGGTGTCTGTACTGACGGCCCGGTTTTGGCAGTGATGGGGTTTTACCCTCAGGTTGCTCTGGCGGTTGCATGGATACGTCCGCGTCTTTGTATGCTTGCCAAAGGTATCGGCCGGGTAGCGGATCCGCAGGGGGTTCACCCTCAAATTACTCTGAGGGCTGGGTGAATATGTTGGCGTCCCTGTGGGCGGGCTACAGGTATCGGCTGGGGGGCGGCTAGGCAGGCCGGGCGGCGCATGGGATCACAGCCGCATCCGTGGCGACTTTCGATTGTATGGGGCTCTACCAGCCCGAGAACAAATGGTGCAGCCAAGGAGGCATTGGGGCCGCGCTTGGGCCCCGGGGTGGAAATCAGTGGGATTACGGGGGTGTCCCCTGGCCCTGGGACGCATTGAAGAAGGTATAGGGGTCGCTCATGGGCCCTGGGCGTAGTATAGTGGGAGTACTGGGGGACGCATGGCGTTACCGGCGTGCCCCTCTGACCCCTGAAACATCTCAGAGGGGGTACTGGGGCATCCTCTGGCCCCTCAAACAGACTAGAGGAACGGTGCCTGCAGGTGTGTACATAGCCCAACCATTTGACCTCTGCACATGAAACTGTTGCCACAGGGGCGAGTCTGGTGGCAGCCATAAGCGGCGCGGAAGGCACCCGCCGTAATGGGCGATCGTCACGTTGTGGCCGAATAACCCAACGGCGGTGACAACGGGCGGTGTGACGTGGCGGAGGCAGCAGCAGGCATTATATATATGTTGTCTGCGCCGTGGCAGCAACCACGCAGGACCTTATGAAGCGAACATGCCTGAGCGGCCCGTGAGGTATCGTAATACACTGAGACTGTAAGAGAGGTCCAGGGGGTGAGGCACAGGTAGGCAAGTAGGCATGCAGCGTTGTGAGTGGATGTCAGACCTGCGGCCTGGTCGCTGCCGTGGCGGAGAAGGCATAACCACTTGAGCTGGCCAAACAGTGCAGGTAAGGGCCAAGGGTAGGTGTGAGGGCAGCGTATTTGGGCCGGATTAGCTGAACCTTGTTACCACGCCCGGGGAGACCCTCTGGTGGTTACCCATGCAGGGAGTCGATTAACCAAGTTACAGCATCCACTAGCCCCAACCAAAACAAGGATGTTCACGGGTTATGCCTTTCATGCTGCGGGGTTGCCGGCTTCCCCCCTGTGGACCCTCATTGAGTATTATATGTGGGTATGTACAAATACCACAGTCAGCTCAGGTCACAGTCTGGGACAGAGGCTACCCGTCCTCTATATATTTGGGGTCTGAGGGGGATAAACGGCGGGTGCAGCTATTAGTTACTGGAGGCCATGGAGTATATTTGCGTGCTCACCATCAGGCCGGCAGGACCTGTCACATCGTGTCGGCCGTCATACGCCGTCTGCCATTACAGCAGACTCAGGCAATGAGGGCACTGCTTCTCAGGTGCCACCCCCGCCGCTGCGTCCGGCATAGGGACGGTGGCAAGCGCACCCACATTTCCCATACTCTGTCAAGCTGCATCACCCCCGGCCCCCACCGCGCCTTCACCATTTCCCCCGTGATGCCACAACCAAAGGACCCGCAAGTCGCCTTCCAGAGCTGCCCACCACAGCAGTAGGGATAGGGCCGCCGTCGGTATGCAGTACTGTATCTCTGTCTGGGGGGAGCCTGAGGTTGGTTCACAGTACTTGTGGCCTGAACAATGCGGACAAGGGGGCAAGGAAGGGTGAGGGCCAGGCTAGGCTGCAGCCCTCCAGAAACCCTGGCTATTCGTCTTTGGACTTGTGCCCCTTCGCTACTGGTTACACGGTGCACTTTTTTCGCACTGTGCCTCCCAGCTATCGGGGTCGGGGCTTACACGGTGCACATGGTCCTAGGGGATGGACAGTCAAAGGGTACCGGGAATGGGCACCAAGACGGGGCCAGCTCTTGCTTCACCGCATGCATGCTGCTTTGTTTCTTGGCTGCTGTGCTGCATCCATAGGACGCAGCCTTGCTTTCTGCCTGTTGCTATGCTGCTGCATTGCTCTGTCTTGCCCCTACATCCCCGGCGGTGCAACGGGCCAGCGCTTATCGCCCTTGCTAATGCTAAAGCTCTCAAATTGCCACTACCCCCAGAGCCCGGTTGGCCAGTATCCCCGGTCTTCTGGCTCCTCTGTTGAGGTGTGGGCCACCTCAGGCAGCCCTGGGAGCAGCTGTTGGTGCACAATTCCCGTTGACACCAGTAGAGGGCATGCCAAGTGGTTATGGGTATGACTATGACTGTATATATACATATGTATAACATATATAGATATATATGTATATATATATATATATGTATGGCATATCTTCGGCAGTGTATCCACAGGGGGGTGGGGTCACAATTACACCCGTTGGGGCAGGACTAGGGACACCCCCCCCCAGTTAGGGGTCGGTAAACACAAACGCTCATGCTTTACAAGTGAATCGGGAGGTTGTTGGTGAGTATTCGCCGCTATAAATGGCCAAAATGGCTAAAATTAGGGTATGACATCACTGCTGGTAGGATCCTACCCAGAGTACCAAGAAACAACCACTAAATCCTATATATATATAACAATCACCAACACCACCCCTATATACACCCAATGACATTTTAATTCAGCATTTGAAACATACCCCTGTCTATTCTGATGTCCCTGAAACTATTATTGGGGGTGGTTGGTCAAAGGTTATAGGGGTTGGTACCACAAGTGTACCTATGTTTAGTACTCTGGTTAAGATGCTACCAGCAGTGATGTCATACCCTAATTTTAGCGACTGTAGCGCTTGAGAACGACAAATACCCACTAAAAACCATCCAATTCACTTCAAAAACATACGTTCTTGTGCTCTCTGACACAAAAATAGGCAGGGAGTAGGTAAATATCCACATGGGGGTCCTTCTGACCCAACCCCACTGTGGATACACTGCCGAAGATATGTCATATGTATATATATTTGTATATATATATATATATATATATATATATATATACATATATGGTTATAGATATATATACATGTATATATATATATATATATGTATATATACATACATATATGTATGTATATCTATATACATATATATATATATATATATCATTTAATCTACAGCCCTCTCCTGAGTACTAGGTGGGTTCAGCATGCGGTATCAGGGTAGTTGCCTATGTACAAGTTGGTTGTTGGTGGGCGTTTTTGTCCGTTAAGAAAGAGCCGGTTCCGTACGTATATGTACGCTAACCCCAACACAGCCTAACCCTCTGGCAGTCTTCGAGGAACATGGCAAAGAAATGGCACAGCAAGGGAGGCAACTACTTGTTCGTCTCGTACCAATCACTTTACAGAAATTGTTCTAACCCTTGCTCGCAAGTATTAGACATGGCATGAAGGTGAAAGTAACTTAAGAGTACACCTGTACATCTGGTGGAATTGCTCACAGTAAATGGCACACGCGGCACAACATGTAGAAGTGTTTCATTGCTCGCTTGTAGGCTAGTTATTGGATCGAGTTGCAGCTCTTAGCTACTGGAAAAGATTGTAAATGAGATGAACGCCATCAGGAGGACTGGGCTTTAATTGCAAAGTACTGCTGACGAAGGAAACTTTTACTCCAAGTCCAGCTGCTGAGAGTAACAAGAGGCAATATGTTTGAAACAACAAAGTGACAAGTTACAGGCGCAGATACATCATTGACAAGCTACAATTGGATTTGTTTGCCCAATGCTGGTAACGCTTATACTTGTACAGCCTCCAACCCAATCCAATGGCGATGTGTTGGCTTGCGTTGGTGGGCCTCATCCTCCCCAAAGAATGAGCCCCATTCCTACCCACTGTTACCCAAGCCCAATTATCACTTCTCCCTTTGGTACTCTTGGAATAACAACGCACACAAATAGCAGAACACGGCAAAGAACTACTCCTCCCTCTTGTACCAAACACTCCACACTATTATTGCAACGCTTGTACCAATGATTGAACATGGCGTGAATGTGAAGTTAACTCCGTGAAGCGTACACCTGTACTCCAAGTTGAATCACTAAGAGCAAAGGGCACAGAGGAACAAAGCACACAAACGGCAAATCACGGCAAGGAACTACTCTTTCCTCTTGTACCAAACACTCCACACTTTTGTTGCAACTCTTGCTCCCATGATTAGACATGGCGTGAACGTGAAGGTAACTCCGTTGAGAGTACACCTGTACCCCAAGTACAATCACTAAGAGCAAAGGGCAACGAAAAACAAAGCACACAAACGGCAAAACGCGGCAAGGAACTACACATCAATCTTGTACGAGCTACCATGATTAGATGTGACTTGAACCTGAAGGTAACTCCAGTAAGAGTACATCTGTGCTCCAAGTTCCATCACTCAGAGCAAAGTGCAAAGGGGAACAAAGCACACAAACGGCAAACAAGTCCAATTGGTAAGAGCAAAGGGCACAAAAGAACAAAGCACACAAAAGGCAAACCACGGCAAGAAACTAGTCGTCCCTCTTGTGCCAAAGACTCCACACTATTGCTGCAACTCTTGCTCGCTTGATCAGACATGGCGTGAGCGTGAGGGTAACTCCATTAAGAGTACACCTGTACTGCAAGTCAGATGAACAAGAGCAAAGGGCACAATAATAAAGCACGAGAGCTCCCACAGACTACCGTAATGAGCCATATGCTACTGGATACACACAAACTACAAAGCACGTTGATGTGGACTGCGCCACTGCCCTATCACAACTCCCTGGTCTCTATCACAATGGTCAACGATGATCATTATTCAATGATATTCTCACTCATGGTGCCGTCAAAGTAGCTTTAAAGGGGCTCAAAAAGCGGCTCATTTCACTTGTCTGTGCACCCCAAAGGGTCCATGATCACTTTTGGAACAGAGTGTTTTTGACGCATCATTGACCCGTTCTCAGTCTCAAAAAGGCCCATTTTGATGGAAGTTTGGCATTCTCCATGGGCCAAAGCCCGTCAGTACAGGCTCAAAACGGGCTAACAACACTTGTCTGAGCATCTCCAATGCATCCATGGGCTGATGTGGAAAAACACGTTTCTGACCAATTTTTTACCCATTTTTTGTCCCACAAGGGCCCATTTTCAAGGCATTTTGGCCTTGTCCATGGGCAAAAACGCATCATCCTAGGCTCAAAATGGGGTAAAAACACTTGTTTCAGCATCCCATATGCACCAAGGTCACTTTTGAAAAAGTGTGTTTTTGACCCATTTTTGACCCATTCTTGGTCTTAAAACAGCCCATTTGCAAAGCATTTTGGGAATTTCCATGTCCTATAACGCGCCACCACGTGCTCAAAACGGCATAAAATCATTGATTGGAGCATTCCAAGTGGTCTGGGAACCGCTTCGAAAAAAAAGTCATATTTTTCGCCCCTGGGACACCGGTGGACCCACCGTTGGCCCCAACTGTGCACGGGGTGTGCTGCCCTCAGACCCCACCAAGCGACCACTGGTATGGGGGCCTAGGCGCCTCGTTTGGCGATGCTGAAGCTTGAAAACCACAAAATGTAGGGGGTTGCAAGTGCAATAGCTGCCTTTGGAATTCCGTTTCTGAGGCACATAGCCCAAGATGCGGCCCGTTCTTGGTTTTGGGCCTGTTTGACACAAACCTCGCACATGCCAGCCATTTTGGGGGCGGTTTTGGGACGTATTGTCGGACTGGAATGCAAGAAGGGGCTCTTGGTCATGGAGCACCGGATGCACACGTGCACTGTAGCAACCCTTTCCCTTCGTTTGTCTCTTTCAACTGGGTTTCAGGGCTGTTTTGGGCCAAAAAAAGGCCTATTTGGGGGCAGAAACTGCGCATTTTTGGGAGGGCACCTCCCAACTTGGCGCCCCCGCCCTGGAGCACCACCGGTGATTTTTTCGCCCAAAATGTGGAGTTTGCCAGGCCATCACCTGGGCCCCAGGATGGCCAGAGTAGGGTAGAGCCTGGAGCGATGAGGCCCAGCAATGGTCAAAACAAAACGGAGAAGTGGTTGCTTGTTGCTTGTTGCCTGCTTGTTGCTTGTTAGCTAGATTTAAGGGGAGAGGGAAGTAGTAATAGGGATCCTCTTATCTACACCCCTCTCCCCGACTCTAGCTGGCTCAACCATACGGTGTATACACGTAGTGGAAGGGGCTAAAGTCGGTCAAATATTGCTCATAACGGGCTGAATCAATTTTTTTGGTGCACCCCGAAGGGATTCAGGTCAGGTTTGGAAAAACGCGTTTTTGACCCATTGCTCACCGATGATTGCTTCCAAAAAGGCCCCTTTTCAAGACATATTGGGATTTTCCATTGGTGAAAATGTGTCACCACGGGCTCTAAATGGGCTGAAATTACTTGTTTTTGCATTCCAAATTGTCCGGGATCACTTTTGGAAATATGCCGTTTTCATCCATCTTTGACCGATTTTTGGTCCCAAAACATCCCATTTTCAAAGCAAAGAGCCCAAAGGAAGGGCACCAGTGGCTACATTACACGTGCGGCTTGACTTCACATTGGCAAAAAGCTCTCTGGTGCCCTTCAATTCCTCCATGTGACCAAAAAACGGCCGAAAAAAACGCCAAAAAGCCCCAAAATCCGAGCAATGTGCACCAACACCCCGAAGCCAAGCACGGGCCGTATCTTGGGCTACAAGGCTCACGTCTAGGGACTGGGGCTGCGCTGCAACTCACTGGGTCCCCGGAGCCTTTTCCTCCCCCAACACCTCTCACCAGGACAGCCAATCTGGGTTCGCTCTACTGGGGGCTTGAATTGCGCCCCCCCCCATGCATGAAAAAACGGTACGAGACACGCGATTGCACCCCGCAAACAAGTATTTCAATTCTTCCTATGGCAGAGAACAAATCGCCATCTTGGGGCACGACTCTTACTTCACAACACACACCCCGCTTTTTGCCCCATAACCAGAATTCCACAAACAGCCACTCTTGGCTGCCCCCCGCCTTACTCACGTCAGCAAGCTTTTTCGCCAGTCTTTCCAGCCCACGGTGGACAAACCCCTCCCCTCCCCTCCCTTTCAGGGCCCGCTCCTCTCCTCCTCCCTCAATGGGTATGAGTACAGTGTACCACTCTCCGCTCATACCCTCCGCGAGCAAGACCTTCAGGCCTGGGGCTGCGACACTTTCTGAGTGTCTATTTTTTTTTCGATTTCATCATTACTTTTTTGCCGCTGGGATTGGATAAACAGAAATTGTCCATTCCAATCCATCAATTTGGGATGCAGATCTTAATCCTGTCGATCTTTGCCCGAATTCATCATTTCGATAAATCCGAGGCATCATACTCTCAAATCCAGGCCGAGATTCACCAATTACCACACCCGCCGACTAGAATGTGTCGCTTCTTTGAGCTCCAAGCAAACTCAACGACTCCAGATACGTCAAACAATAACAATCTGCGGACAATCAGCCCTTTCCAAGGCACCACTCACTTCGCCCAACAGGTCTTCCAACTCCCCGACCGCAAAAGGGAGACAGCCGCCGCCAAATACGTGCTTGATATTAACGATCAAGGAGTAGCAGACCTCCAACAATTCGGCCCCCCGGTGGCAATGAGGCAAATCCTCTTCAACAAGTGGACTTCGACGCCAGTGGTCTCCTCAATGTCCTTACCGGCCTCAACACAAATGACACAAAATGCTCTCATTTGACACCATGTCACTCTCCTCTCACAACATGGGCATCACATTTTGACCTGGACTCCTCCTCTTGCTTGTGCCTGTTTGTCGATCAAAAGGACGCTTCTCCCACCCTCGCTTCCACGAGTAAATGGATTGTTAACTTTAAGGGGACGTTTGAGTAAGCGCAAACACGGGTTAAAGGCTGGATGATAGTCTGCGGGTAGGATAAAAGCATCTTTGCGCGCATGTACCTAATGATCGCCTCGGGGCCGGCCATCATTTTAAAAAACTGGATCCCCGAGGTCCATGTTTTTCATCAAGTGGCCCCCCAACGAGCGGCCGCCCGCAATGGCTCGGTGCAAATCTCGGAAGGCTATGTCTCCGACATGCCTCTAGTAGCCCTTTTCCTTGACTCAACCAAGTCGGCTCAAGACCCCATATTTTTTGAAAACCATCCACTAGGCTCCCGCCCGCTGAATTGGGGTCTTGAGAAGGCAAAAATTGGCCGCCTCATTGAAAAGTCGGTTAGCATTGTGAGATTTGACGCGCACCACAAAATATTGAAGTCGTTTCATGTTGAAAAATTGGCATTATTAGCATCCACTACCTCCAACCCGTTCCAATCGGTTCAATTTAAGAATGAGGACTCAAGGGCCTTTCAATGTATGATCAGCCGGTGGTTTGGTGGCCTATCGGACACGGCCTCCGTGAACCCGCGCAACGCGCACTACCCAATGGGTGGTAGAAAAGTGCGGAAGTCTCCTCATTCGGAGTTCACCAGATTTGAATTGTCCATGCCCCATTCCCTTGCGACCAAAGTGATTATGATGGTCATAAAATCTACGCACTTTGCCAATGGTATGCTGTATGCTATACGGCTTTCCGACCTTGGTGCCCCCAATACGCTTCAACTTGTCCCTAACCGTGACTTGCAAAGGGACCACAAGGATGCAGATGCCGTCGAATTCCACAACATCATCGCCCGGTCGAACGAAGGTAAACAATGTGGGCTCCTCGGTGCCGGTTTAAAAAACACAACGGGCGCGCTATGTGTCTTAGACACTGCAAAGGTTGAAACCACTCCCCAATGAAGCCTTTGACCAAGTCGCTCTTTTTTGACACCGGCCTCGTGATGTTCCAAGGAGCTTCTAGTGCGCTAGTGCAGTTTTGGGAAAGCAAAGGAATGCTCGCGGCGCATCTATCCACGGTTAGCCCCCGGGCCCCGTGGCCTAAACCGCGCGGAAAGGCGGCGGCTCCGCAACAGCGAACCGTTGAAGTGGCTTCTCCAAGAGACCAGCTGCTCCTGAATGTACAAGTGATGGTCTTTTTGCTGGGTGTGGGAGGCGTGGGACACGATCGACCCCGTGTCAAGCACGGAGACACTCCACCGAGTTACTTTTGTGCACGAGCGCTCTTGCGCGATAGCCCAAGATTTTTTCTCTGCCAGTGTTCAGACTAAGCGCGAGGTCCCCAACCCCACGCTTCGTGCCTCCCTACTCTAGGCGGAACAAATTGACAACGGCGAGGAGGACCGGGACGTGGTCAAGGCCATTCGAGCTGGTAGGGCCTTGGACTCATCCTCGCAGGGCTCAAAGTCATGGATGCACAAAAGAAAGCAGCTTCAACGGATACGACTCCGGCACAAAGGGTGGACCTGCTCGCTTCGGCACCGCCAGAAACAGGAGAGGAAGCTCTTGTGGCACCACCCCTTGACGCCCCCGAACCCTTAGTGCAGGATGCCAAAGACATCCCCGGACTCTTCATGCAAGAAAGTGCATTTCAGGAGCTAGAGCTTCAAGCCTGCCTTGACTCCATCCACAAATCCCCAAGAAGCTGCGACATATCTCCGAAAAGGCACAAACGCGACTTTGGGTTTGAGCCTGATAGAAAAGGGCGAATAGTGGGGCGTGGCCCTCCTCTCCCTGATGCATGCCGCCCCAAAAGCGATTACCTCATAGCGATGGGTCAGCAATTGTGTCCGGATGTGACACCACCGGCCATGAACCAAATATCGGCAAACGCATACGCCCCCTCAGTTGGCATCGGAGCTCATGTCGACGATAAGGGATTGGGCACATTTGTAGGGATTGTGTCTATGGGAAGGTGTGCCACCATCCTGTTTATCCCGAATGGGTGCCGCTACCCAACCCACTCCGTATACATGCAAGCACACTGTGCTCTCGTCATCACTGCACATTCCTGTCAGAAGTTTGCACACTTTGTTATCTGGGTAGGCGCCGACTTGGTGAAGGGCGAAGAAATCCCAAGGTCAACGCGCCATTACATTGTTCTGTGATGCGTGCATCCCCAAGAAACGACACACCATGATATTTCGGCGGGCGACGAGGTAAAGGCATAGGTCTCACGGAGTGCCGATCTGAGACTGAGGTCCCAAGCGCCCTAGCAGCCTCTCTGCTCCACACTCACCACGCCCACCCCCAAACGCACAGTGCACACTTCCTGGTTCTCAGGCCAACACACTATGTAATGATGTGCGCACCCGGCCGGCTACAAAGGATGCTCCTCGCGGGGATATGGTCTCCCTGCTGAATGCTGTTCCTAGCTGCCCGGGAGGAGCCTCCGGTGAGAATTTTCCACACGCCCTCTTGGCACCAACCGGGTGTCTGTCATTGGGCAATACGTCGAGCCAACTCCTTCACGTGCAAACCCCGTGCAACGCGATGCTTGGTTCGAGCGCCGGAGTATCTTCACACGTGAATGCAATTTCAACACACACCAATGCCTGGTTCCGCAACGGCCGTACACCTGATGCAGTCGCGCTCCAATCTGCCTCCTCCAGGAGATGCTCCTGGTATGCATGCCCTCTAGCCCTCAGTCCCCAACCCCCCGCGACTGGCGCCACAACAACCGATGGCATATTAAAAGCCATTGAAGGCGGTCACCCCACTCCTGACAACCCCCAAACTTCTCACTCATAACATCGCCAAACAGCCGCCCACCTCAGATATTTTGCGCCGGCTCCGTCAAGGCTACGATGTGCTCCTCCCACAGGAATTAAATGAAAAGCCTCTTGTCCCCCAAAGCTTTTCCATGGGCGCCAACCGCGCGGGCGTAATCGCCAATGTTCCCAAGCGCCATGAACACAGGGCTTGTTTGATTTTTTTACCCAGGCTACGCCCATTCGTTGAGCCAGTGCCCCACCCAGACAAAGAACGCTTGGTCGCTGCAGCCCTCCTTCACCTCCCGGGCGCCCAGCCAGTGCTAGTTTCAGGCGTCTACGCACCATATAAGAGCTTGCGGGCGCAAACGGATTGGCGCCGTAACGCAGTCCAGCACACGCTCCAGCCCCTCCTTCTAAAACACCCGGTCCACATTTTGGGAGGTGATTTTAACACCATGATCATGCCCTCTGTTGATGGCCACAACATATGCAGCGGCACCCCTTAGGACTGGCTGGGTTCCAAAGTGACCTCCAGCCCCCCCAAACTGATAGATGCTTACCGCTGCTTCAACCCCACGACTCGACAAAACACGTGATACCCCCCGGCGACCCACTCTAGCGAGTCTCGCATCGACATGATCTTTTACTCTCCCCCAGCATCAAGAAAGGTCAACCCCAGTTCATCAAAGATCGTCACTGGAGATAAGTCTACCAAGCACCAGCCCGTGGAGTTTCACGCCTCAGCCCGCCCCCTTGAGATCCCCTTTCGAGACCAGCCAACATTGAAGCGCGGCCTTTCTGCCGCCGCAAAGCTGCAGAGGCCCGGCGATTCACCTCACTCCTTCAGCCCTTAGCGGATCGGTGCAACTCCGTGACCCCACACCCCGGGTATTTGCCCCTGAGTGAAGTCCAAGGGCTCAAAGACCACGTTTTCCACGAGGTTGCAGGGTTCTTCCTCGATATTACTGCCATCAAGGAATCCCGTCCTAGAAGGGAAGCCCTTCAACTGAACGCAGCTCTGGCCTCCCTTCCTCCCCCTTCCTCCCCATCTTTTCAAACTCCAATGGCGAAGGCCAGCGACGAGGTAAAACGCTGTGTCAAGGCGGCAGAGTCCGCGCGCAACACAAAGGTTCACCGGTGCTTGGTCCGCTGCAGCCGCGTCAAACAAAGTCTCTTTGCGGCGCTCCGCTGTCTGATCCTGCTACCCTCGCTATCGAAATGCCCCTCTCAGCCAGGTAGGAGAACTACAGACCTGAAGGAAGTCTCCCGGATCTTCTCAGACACGTTGCTGCACCTTGGCGACCACCCAGACTACCTTCCTCCAGACACGCTGGTACAGGACCTGCTACGACACACCCCCCAGTGCCCCCAAAACATCATCAACCAGCCACTCTCCGCTATCACATGGCCCCAGTTCCGAAAGTACCTCTGCAGTGCAAAACCAAATAAGGCGGGGGGTAACAACACAACCAACGCATACAATTTTTGGGCGCCACCCGAGTCCGTTCAACCCTTCATTTGGAAAGAGTGCAACCTACATCTATCATCCCCCATCCCCCCGAAATGACTTGAAGCCCACTTTGTTCTCTTGTACAAGAAGGGCGACCCCAAGTTCCCGTCTAACTACCGTCCAATGGCACTCTTGAGCACCGTCTACAAAATTATTGCCAGCAACTCCACCATCCACTTGTCCCAGATTACTCGGGAACATGGCCTCCCAACTTCGGGGCCCGCAAAACCGCAGAACAGCCGACCACATCTTCCACCTTATCGCTATGTTCGAAAACATTCCACAATCATATAGCTGATACATTGATTTTCATAAGGCCTTTAACAGCGTCCCCCAACCCACCATGTTGCGGGTCCTTGCCCACATGGGAATCCCCCCCCCTCCCTAACAAATCTCCTGCGTATGTTGTACAGCTACCCCGCAGACTATCCCCTGGTGGAGGGCCACAACTACACTTCTCGGTTCCAGACCAGCGGCCTTCGGCAGGGAAGCCCACTCTTCCCCCTACCCTTCGTCCTCTACCTGAACGTGCTCCTCTTTGCGCTATCTGCCCATGCCCCCCCCCCTCCCCCTGGCTCCACTCACACCTCACAAGCTTTCACCGACGCCCTTTTTTTTCGGTCGACATGCCCGCCTCACATCCAATCCATCCTGGGGTTTTTCGACACCGTAGGACGCCAGTGGGAGCTAGACATGAACCTGGACAAGACCGAGGTGCACGCCATGGGTGACGCCCGACAGAGAGACTTCTCCACCAGCACAGGCCCCCCTCTCTCCACCTTGAACAAACACACAGGGTTACCGCACACCGTCTACAAATACTTGCGTGTATATATTTACACCAAGAATCAGCAGACCCATACTCAGGACCTCATCGCCCGGGAAATACGCAACTTTTTCGCCGTGCTCCAGACCCTCTCCCCCACCCTCTCGGAGCCCATACGGCTAGCCAGCGTTCAGCTCATCCCCGCTCTCAGGTATCGCCTAATGGCCGACCCCATCCCTCTTAGTCAGCTCAAACGTCTCCAGAGCCAAATCTGGGCACATCTCAGGCACCCAGGGAAGTTCTCTTGGTTTACCGCTAAGCTCTCTCGAAAAGATAATTACACCCCCCGCAAAAAAGGTGGACTTCCGAGCAGCGATTTCTATTACGCTGTCCTTGAGGACACAGTGAACTCTGCCATTCGCTACCTGAACGGAGATGGCCCTCCAGACATCTGCCAGGCTGTCAGGGACCTCCTGATGACCCCACAGCGTTTCCCCCTCCAGGACACTGTACTAGACGCAGTCCAGGGGCTGGGCCTTCCGTCTAACTCCCTGGGCCGATGGAGCCCGGCTCTCCCCCACAAACTACAGGTTCATGAACCGGTATGGGCTAACACCACTGGCAATGGAGCGAATGAATGTGATATGTACCTGGGAAGGGTCGACGACACATCAGCCACGTCGGCTGAAGTTGCCTTCCCGGCACAGCAGGCCACGGAACATTTCAGGCTTCGAGACTCACAAGACCCCGAATTCGTGCTCCAACCCCCATCAGCGCGGTCCGACCAGAACTTTTCCGCACTCCTGAACTGGCTGTTCCCCGGCTCCTGCAGTTACCCGCTTTTTTCAGCCCACCAGCTACCAACCCCCCCACACACACCATACGGCGGCACCCTCCTGAGCTTCTCACCGGACGCCTGCGTTTACGAACCCAACGTCAGCCCCCACTCCCTGCGTGCCAGCCACCTGCAGGCGTGGGAGTGCCACTGCACCCACCAGCTCCCTAGACAGGAATCTCAGCAAACCGTCTGGGTCTACCTGGATGGGTCTGCCAGCAGGGGGGGCTACGGCTCAGCGGCAACGGTGTACCTTCCTAATGGGACCACCTTCGTCTTTTGCCCTACCTCCCCGTTCCAGACTTGCGGGGAGCTGAGTTTTGGGCAGCCATCATGGCCGTTCGTTGGGACCAGAAAACCCTTCCCCGCTCCAGAATACACATCCTCGGAGACATTCAACAGGTGTTTGCCCTTTTGTGCCCCAACACCCCGGCACCACCGCAGCCGTCGTCCACCACTGATGTTACCTGGGCCTGGGCATTCAAGAACGAGCTACTCTCCCTGCCCCGAGACGTCAAGGTCTTTGCAGCATGGATCAAGGGTCATGCCGGTTTTCAGGGCAATGAAGTGAGGGATGCGTTAAGCAAGTGGATTGCCTACGTTTGTGAGTGGACCCCTTCCCTTCTGCCCCCCCCCCCAGGGACCATTTCTCATGGTTGCCTCCCCGTCGCCCACAAAGTTACCCCTGCCAACCGTCGCCGCTTATACCCCTCCCAGTCCAAATACAACATACACATGGGTACCAGCTACGATTACTACTCCCACAGCAGCTGGTTCGCAATCGGGCGCTTCAAATGGGTCTCAGGCAACCTCAACATTTCCACCCTGCCCGTGTATGATGACCTCAGGGAATATCCCTGTCACTTGTGCGGGGGGCAGCATGTCACGGAGCCGCTGGCAAAGCTTGCCCTCTGCCCCTCCGCGGACCCCGTCCTCCGGCTTTTCTTGCAACCTTGGCCTCAACCGTTTAACTCCATCGCCCAACAATGATGGTCATCCTCCCCCCATGCAGGCGACAAGCGAAACTTTGTCCGCACCCTTATCCCCTTACCCCTGCACCCCTCTTTCGTCGCGCCAGGAACGAGTCCGGAAAACATTATCACTGGCGAGCTTCAGAGTAATGCATGCGAGAAGCAGGATTCCCTACAGGATCAGAGCTCTGTGGCTGTGGCTGGTTGTGGACATGGGGGAGTTCATAGTCGATAGTTCTTTGCCAAGGAGGTGGACCGTATGGGTGCGCTGGGGGTTTGGGTGCCGCTGGTTGCACGTTGATTGCGTTCGGCACTGGGGGGGCGAAAAAAAGTGTAGTTTGAACTCTGTTCGTCCTTTTCGGTGGAGGGGAGGGGCGGGCAGGGGGGGTTCTCTTTGGTGCGTTCCTCCTGGTTGGTTGCTGTGGCTCAGTGCAACGTCCTTTACCGGGCCCTGGGAGGGTCGTGGCTGCTTCGGCGCCCGGTGCAGGGGTCTGCGGACTGAAATACGGAGGGGGTCGGATGCAGAGTATTTGTAGTCCTGGGCAGGGGGGCGGTTGTGAGATGTGCTGAAAGGGCAGTTCGCCCTGCCCCAAGTGTTAGCTGTGAGGCGGGCTGCGCGCGGCGGCCGCGGTGCCAAGTTTTGCAGCCATTGGACCGCCTTCTTGATGGCGCGCTTTATGACTGCCCTACGCGGCGGAAACGCCCCGCGGAGCTGTCGGCGTTGCCCTGAACTGCTTTGGCCTGCAGAATTCCTTCTCAGGTGAACCCTGGTACACACGACCCAGTCGCCCAGCAGACGACGCATGCTCCACACCCCCACCCACACCACAGGTTCGCCCTCCCAAGGCAGCAAAATTCCTCAATAGGGACGCGATGCCTTACAGCACTTGCGCTGAACCGCGTGCTGTGAAACCAGCTGCGAGCGATCAGCCAGCTATCCAAAACCCCGAAGTAGATTAGTCCACATCCCCCCTCCCCCCTGCATCGTCACTGCTCACACCGATTCACATCAATTTCTTTCTTCCTGGCCACAGAGACTGGTCCCGTCAGGACACCTCAGCGCGCAGACACAGGCAGCCTGCCCTCAGTGCCCGGGCCCAGAAGCTGCATCCAGTGCCTCTGTGTCACGACACCCTGAGTCAAATCTCTGGCCTTCCCTTCCTCCTGAGTCTGCACCCCTGCCGGTACCAGCGGGAACCAACGGAGCCCCCAGATTAGGCAATATGCCCAGCGAAATTCTCATGCCTGGCCTCAGGGACGTAACCATCTAGGGTATCACAGTGCCTCCGTTTGACAGTTGCAGACGGCCAGCCATCAGAACCCTGGCCCAGCCACCGTCTTCCAGTGCGTCTGTGTCAGCATACCCCAGTGTAGGGCCCCTGACCTGCCCTCCCTCCTATAGATAGGCTTGCCCCCCAGTTGTAAGTACGGCTGCCCTCAATCCGCGCAGATCTCAGGTCAATTACCCCCCATTAGGTCAGATTTAGATCATTTCCGGAGATCCATATACTCGGCGCCCCCCAAATTTTTACCGGAACAGTTCCTGTATTTTAGGGACACGCCGGACTCATTTCTGGTGTCCGTTGCGGCTGAGATGGTCGCGTGCCGATGATTTGATTGGAATCGCTTGCGCGCGTGCGCAAACCAAATTAGCCAAATATTTTTTCACAATCAAAATTTTTCTAAATTATACAGGAAGAACTATTGTGATTCATATGTATCATATTATCCGCCTACATTTTCTCGTAGACTGGGATTTTTTGCAAGTTCATATCTTCATCTTCATTGGCTTCGCTGTCTTGCTTGTATATCATGGACCCCAAGGGCAAGACCACAGCACCAACCCCGCCATACCAGCGGGACGCTAAGAAGGGATACCTGCCCTCAGATGACTTTCCCCATGCCGGCCCTCAGCCCTCCGGCTACGCTCCGTGGAGTTTTCGTAAGGGGAATAGTTTAGATGGTAGCAGAACGGCCTTCAGCTTCGAGGCTGTAGGTATGGAGTATGAGTCGGCCCCACCGGACAGTGATGACGAGAGCATCTGCAGACTAGGTGGGAGCCCATCGCCACATCCACTAGAAGACAGCGTGGAATGTTGCATAGTTGCACCTTTCACTGAAGAGTCAGGGATTCCTGCCCTAGGTACATACCAATCCCTCACCCAAGTTCAATCCCTGATCCCAGTTGAGAAGGTAGGTAGGTAGGTACCTGCACTTGGTCGTGGAGAGGCGCCCCATGGTTGCCACTGGCGTTGCCGCTGTGACGAACAGGAAGAGGCTCCGGGCTTGAAGAGGGGAGGCGACTTACATCCCGCTACACCTGACTGGTGGCCTTCAACAAAGCGGCCCCGGGCAACACCAGGAGGACTGATCGCCGCCAGTGTGACGTACTTTTCATGCTGGGAGGGTGTGGCCCCGTGCGCGCGCACGTCCCCTCCTTTGGGCGGAACCCGAGGGGTTCACCGCACTTCCTGGCGTATCCCATTCCCAAGGCATGCATGCATGTTCTTGGTACTGGGGTTCCGAGGGGCTTGGGTGTCGCGGGCTCCGCCTCGAGTCGCAAAGCAGCGCAAACCTTAGGATGCAGCCTTACCCCTGGTCTCCGGATCTCGTTTGGCCGGGTCACCTGCATGGCACGGGCTGCCTCAGTGCCCGGGCCTTGGACACTGGGTTTCCTACTTATGTGTGTCGCTTGTGTTTTGGTCCGGGTTATGCTTGGGCTCGGGTTTGGGCTCCGCTCCACCACTCGTGGCTGGGTTGTTGGGGTGTGTGTGTGCTTGTGTGTGCCACTCCTGGATGGGGTGTGCGGTGTGGGTGTGTGTGCTTGGGCTCGGGTTTCGGCTGCGCCCCGCCACTCCTGGCTGGGGTGTTGGAACCTGTTTGTGCTTGTATGCGCGCTTCGCTTGTACCCCGCCACTCCTGGCTGGGGTGTGCGGCGTGGGTGTGTATGCCTGGTCTCGGGTTCCGGCTGCGCCCCGCCACTCCTGGCTTGGGTGTTGGGTCGTGTGTGTGTTTGTGTACACGCTCCGCTGGTACCCCGCCAGTCGAGAACCCGGGCCCCCAAGAGCCCCTCACCAGGCGCTGGTCCCAGCGGAGTGTACGGCTCCTTTTGTGGACACTCATTCAGTCCGGACGACAACATCCGTCTCCCATCCAAAGAAAGCATGCAAGTACATCGTGATCCGCCGATTTCAAGTGGTCCACCCTAGTGACCCCTTTTGCACACCTTTGAGCGTAGCGGTTGAACAGCGGTTGAACCCAGTTGAACAGCATGTTGCTGTTCAACCCCCCAGTTGAACTCGGTTGAACGCGGTTGAACAGTTCAACTGGCCCATCGCGCCACTGGGTGGCGCGTGCTCGCGCGATCACGCGTTCAACAGTGGTTAATTGGTAAATGTAGCCTGTCCCACAATTTTGGTTTTGAGCTGTTCCCTAAAACCCAGTTAAAACCTGGAACCTACTACCAATGGGCAGGTGGCGGTGTGGTGACCACATACATGAAAACTGGAGCCGGCACGTGGTGGCCAACACGTGGCGGTAAAGGGAATGCACATGGTGTGTAGTAGTTGCCACCTGCTCGCTTTTTACTATATACATGACGCATTGAATTGAAGAATATTTAATTTCACCTTTGTGCAATATGGTAGTGTCACCAAAAATAACGTAACAATAAGAACAAATTAGAGCACCAAGAGATTCCCCATTGTGGTTTCTTACTTGTATGCAAGGATCCCTCTCATTTTACAATCAAAAATGCCAACGTCAAACTTGAAGCAATGTATTGCAGATCACTACACTGGATTACAATCGGATGAATTGATGAGTGATTTGGTCAACTTGTTCACCGCATCCAAGGGTGGTCGTACACTATGGGAACGCCTCAAGACTAGAATGGGTAGTGGGCGGCGTAGTCGACGCAATGACCGGAAGGTCATGGAAAGGGTGTTTACACCCAAGGATGCCGTCCGGTTGATCCTTGACTTGGAAATGCCGAAAAAAAGGTGCTCTACATGTCCTACATGCATACCATGGTGCGTTGCATGTATGCAAGGAGTGTTCAACCGTATGCGAGATGCGTTCAAGTGTGCGGTTGAACACATATGAAACAAATGCGACTCATGTTTGTGCAACATAGAGTGCCTACCTAGGTGGTGGCGGTGGGTGATTTCCGTGGTGGTGGTTTCTTTACTACGGCGTGGATGGGTGGTGGGGGGGAGGGGGGGGCGCAGCGTCAAGCATGGATGCAATGTGGGCGTCAAATTGTGCAAGGGGTTGTTGTGGATGCACGAAAGGGGGTGATTTTCAATGCGTGGCGTACGCATGGGCCGGAGCGATGGGAGGGTGAAAGGTATGCCATCGTGGCGTATACATCTATCGCGTGGCACCGCCTTCCCGCTCCGATGCGCACTGAACTCCTGGACCTGGGGTTCCCATGGTGACAGGCACTGGGATTGTTCATCCAATTTGACGTGAATTGTTGGTGCCATTGTTGTGTGATTGCGATTACGTGCGGCATTTCTCCTAACGCGCTCCAGTGTGTGTTCAACCGTGTTCAACCGTGTTCAACCGTGTTCAACCGCGCGGTTGAACACGCAGTTGAACATGGCCGAACGCGTATGGGCGGCAATATGAAAGTAGCAGAAAATCCATGGTTTTGTGGTTATAATTGATTTGGATAAGGCAGGTGCACACTGCAAAAACCTCTGAACACCATCCACGATAGAATGGAAGCCAAAGGACCACAATGAAGGTCAAAGCTTAGGGGAATGTTTCAAGTGGGGTGTTCAACCGCATGGTTGAACACCAAGGCGGCGTTGACGCTACTCTTGGACATGATACAAAGGGAGTGGCAATGTGAGGGGTATGGCATGGAATAGTGCATTGGGCATTAGTATGTTGTTAAAAGCATGGTACATCGTCATGGATGGTTTGGAATGGCATGGTGATACGTCAAAAGTTTAATTTTTGGTAAAATTGCACTACGCGCGGTGGGGGTGTTCAACCGCTGTTCAGGGGTGGTTCAAGGGCCCAGGTGAAGTCAGTTGAACACCGGTTGAACATAGGACATGGCACCATGGTGTGCAAAAGGGGTCACTAGGGCAGGAGAGATGCCCACAACATTCAGACCTACGCCTGCGGAAATCAACCTGCTGCTCCAGAATGTCATCGGGCAGGCCGTCTCCGTGAAACTCAACACTCAAATCCAGGAGTCCCAGGAACGCTGGAGACTAAAATTCCAGAGAATCAAGAGTCTACAGCGACTGGACTAGTATGACCAATGGTGCCTGCAGATCCATCATTGCTACTGCAGGTTTCACCGTGAGCATCCGCCGCTGCCCGTCCACACCACCGCCCAGGCGATGGAGGTCGAAGCGGTGTTGCTGGAGAAGGCGTTGGAAGAGGCCTTTCTCAAGTTGGCGCAGGAGGAGTCCAAAGACCTGCCCATCAGCAACACAATCGAGAGCTCGCTGAGCGAGCAGGAAGACGTGGTAAGGAAGCCAGAATCAATCGGTTCGCGGTCTGAGACCGCCTCTCATGTGTCCTGTGCCCACCACTGCTCCTGTCGGAGGGAAATTGCCAAGCTCACTACTGAGAATCAGGCGATCAAAATTAATCAGGAAAAACTCTTCCCTTTTTTAGCAATGGGAAGATCTTTCGCTCATCCCCCCTCTCCCTTGAACGATCCGCCAGCCGAATCTGCCTGGTCTGTGGCCGATGATGCGACTGAAGTTTCTTCACTCGCACCCACAACAGATTCCAGAGCGGAAGAAAAAAAGGAAAAACAGAAAAGATTAAAAGAATGAGGTTTTGAGAGTAAAAATCCTCAGCGTGTTTCAGAACCGAGGAAGAAAGAGAAAAAGGAAAGTTTGGCTGAGAAAAGATACACCGATCCCATGATTGCGGCTCAGGTGTTGCTCGCCCAGAGTCTTTTGGGCGCCGCCGGCGCCTCAGGTGCTGCCCAGGTCAGCCAAAATCCTGGCCGGTGGTGGCAGCATTGAGGATATTATTAACCCTGTGAGGGCTAAACTGAGAGCCATTGCAAAACAACCAAAATACAATGGCAACCCTCACCGGTGGGCTGTTTTCGAAAGAGAATATTCTCTGTGGGTTGGTAAGAACAAACTTCGAGACAAAGAGAAGCTTGATGCTCTCCTCGAGTGTTTAGAGGGCCCCATTCGTGACACGTGGATTAAATCCTACACTGATAGGGCTGATTGCTCTAACACACTCACCTACGGTAAATTGTTTGCTCTGCTTGAGGGACGAGGAAGTAGGTTGCCTGAAGACCACTACCGAACCCTCCATACCTCTTTCCCGAACGTTCCCAAACTCATTCTTCACGAGGTTCAGAATAAGCGGCAACGCTTTGATAATCTGGTAAATGAGGCTGAGAGTGCTGGGGAACATCTGTCAGATGGCGAATTGAAGGCCATCATCTTCGCAAAAATGCCTGCGGACACCGCTGCATCGCTGAGGCAGGAACAGTCCAACGAGAAGGTGAAATCCTGGTGGACCGAAGTCACCGGATTCCCTAAGGGCTCGGGTCGTGTTCACGTCAGAGATGCCCTTGGAAAGTGCTCTCCAACTAACGTTTCCAAGTGTAAGGAAAAAGACGGTGCTTGCAGATTGAAATTCGCGGCGAAGGAGGACAGAGATATTTTTATTGAAGTGGTTTTACCAAGGTGTCTCCTTTGGAGGAACTCGCCTCGTGGCAAAGCCGTGGGCCTTCAGCTTCACGCCCACTGAACTGTGGGAGGAGTTGAAAAATTGGTAGATGCCAATAATCAGCAATTCCACGAAGGACTGAGCCAAAACCCCCCCTCTAAAGGCGGGGATGCAAAGAATGTAAATAATACGCAGTCGAAAGACTGTGCCATTCGTTCGTCCTTCGGTCACACTAACCGTGCGGAATCGCATTCTACCGAGAATCACTGGTGGAATAAGACCGATGCGGAAAGAGTGGCTCAAGAAGCCAGTAAAGATCCGCCCAAGGCCCCCGTCAAAAAGGTGGATGAAAATCGCCAATCGACGCCCAGCGGAAAAGGTAAAGGCAGCAAAGGCCAGCAGACTTCTGGAAGCAAGGAAAACCAGGGCCAATCCAGCCAAGGGCGCTATCCAGAAAATTTTCAAAATGGAAATAATAAGTCCAATTCTGCCAAGGGGAATGGTGGAAAAGGCAATTTTTCCAAGGGAAAAGGCCAATCCAGTGGCCAATTCCCGGGACATTCCAAGGAAATGAGCGCTCGTAAGGGCAAGGGGACCTTCCAGGGCACGAAAGGTGGACAAGGGAAAGGATCATCTGGTCAGCGGAACCCTCACTCAGGTATGGGGTGCATCAGTGCACCAAGTTGCTGGTTCCGACGAGGATTACTATAACAATGTGACGACGGAGGGAGAGGATGCCCCCGATGAAGAAGGGAATCTAGGGAAAGAAGGTCTGGGAGACCAGTGGGAGGATGGGGACGGTTCCTGGGAAACCGTACAGCAGGAGTACGAGGGAGATTATCTGGAATAGAGGCGCCAAGATTGTGTGGCGACCCCACACACAATCAGGCGTTTTCCTGAATGTCTGATCTTGGACGTTGGAGCGCTGTCCGTAGGACGACTGCCAGTTGAGGCAGATGGAGATAGGAATGTTACTGAGATCGGTGTTCCCAACAAATACCGAGCTCGTCAATTCATTTGTTGTTTGTGGGTTACTGACAACAAGGAGAACAAAAACCTCGCTACGTGTCTTTGTGACAATGGTAGTGAAGTGAATCTTCAGTCAGAAAGATTTTTACCCGACGAATGTGTGGACACTTCGCCTCAGCCCGTTAACTTGGAAGGTGTTTCAGGTCATGCCCTTCCAGGAGGGAGTACAGGTTCGTTCCTGAAGGCGCACATGGTCACCCAGCATTTATGGGAGAAAGGTAAGGTAGACGATGTTGTTTTAGAGGATTATTTCCATAGAGCGGCCATCAAGTATGACCTTTAGTTAGGTCATCCTTTTTAACGAGGAACAAAGTGGCCCCTGACACAGACGTTGCTTTATTTTGGAATCTGGACAAACAGACACTCCCTGCTTTCTTTTCTTGCACTCTGGGTACCAAAGTGCAAAAGACTTTTTGAGTAGGAAGGTGAACACAATTTTTGGTGAGGATGAAGGGATTAGTGACGTGAGCGCCACTGCATTCTACAGCATCTTGCTACAGGAGCGACGAAGGGACACTCAGCGTCCCAAACCGCGCAATTGGAAGTCTTCAAACTACCGCGTTGTAGATAAGTGGCGTGATTATATATGTTCTTATTTTTTGGAGAACCACGATTTTGTGCCCGCCAAGGATGCCTTTTGCAACGAGTTAAACAAGCGTTTTAAGCGCTTAGCTGACGATGCATTGGAAGTAAAATGGGACAAGAGACTGTGGATAAGCCCTCCTTTTCATTTGTTGGGTGAGGTCGCTCAGAAACTCAAGGAGGATCGCACTCAGACCATCCTTCTAGTACCACTTTGGGGTTGGAAACCCTGGTGGAAAGATGTTTTGGGCATGACAGTCGACTGCATCCGCCTCCCCAACGACGTCAAGCTGTACGCCAGGGACGACACTGGTCCCCTGGGACCGCGGCCGTGGCCTACCGTCGCATTCATGGTCGACGGAGGTCTCATCCCTGACGGATCCTGCACATCGGACCATGGGTCAGGAAAAGGTCTTGACCATGGTACTGAGTCAGATTCAAATTTCTCTGATTTTTTGGAAAGAGATGATACGGTGCCGAACCTGGAATCTGGAATGTCTGATTGTAGCCAGACCCAGATACGATCAGATCCAGCAAGTATCTCCCACCTGGCCAGGGGAAAAAAATTCGGAAAAAAGGTCAAAGTCAGACAATCTTATGAAAGACCTAAGTTTGAAGCCTTTTCGGACCCCTTTGTCTGTGAGGATGTGGAGGATGCTCAGCAGGTTCAGGCATCCACAACAAGCCCGCAAGAGGAAGTCGATCCCTCCCTATTTCAGTCCCTCAAACAGGGTTTGTTGCCCGCTGGTTCGCGAGATCTAGCGAAAATTTGCTCTACGGTGGTGGCTGGTGAGCAGGTTGAACGTCAATGTTGCAATGAGCGAAGGGAAAAGATTTTCGCTGAGCGAAAGGACAGCAACCTGTCAGGTAAGCTTGTCAAGAACCCTCCTGTGCGTGGCCTGCACGGAGAGGCGTTCATCGAGCTGAAGGAGTGAGCGAAACCCAAAAAGCAGCGACCCTACGAAAACCATGGCAAAAAGCATGAAATTTTTCGCGACATCATCCAGAGAAATCTGCGAGAATTCGCCTGGTTGGAGGCATGCATGACCTCTCAGTGGTGTTGTGCGCCCTTCACTGTGCCTCAACCGCCCCCAGCAGACCAGAATTCTATTTATGGTTGGTGCATGGTGGTTGACCTTCGTAATTGAAATGCGGAAACTAAGGCTGATTCTCACCCTTTGCCCCTCATTGGGGAGGATATCGTCAAAAGAGCCAAGGGCAAATTATTCTCAGTCCTGGACTTAAGGCATGGCTTTCACCAGATGCCTGTGGCGAAGTAATCGAGACCCCTGACGTGCATGTGCAGTCCAGTGGGTCCTGTTCAGTGGACAGTCATGCCTATGGGCTTGAAGAATGCTCCGAGCTTTTTCCAACGGATGATGGAAGAAGTCTTCTTTTCAGAGCACCCTGAGCTTCGAGAATTCGTTTCCGTATATATTGACGACATAATCATCTCCATTGTGCGCGACGGTTTAACCGAACAGGGGCTTGTGGAGCTGCATGAGAAACAGCGGAATATTGTTCTCAAAATTCTGGACAAAATTCACTCATCTGCGGCCCCAAGAAGGGTAAATTACTTCTGGAAAGTGTCGAATTCTGTCACAAATTGCTCCGAAATGGGACACGCCAGCCGAGTCCAGGGAAGGTCCTCGCCATCCAGAAGTGGAGGCGCCCTGAGATCGTTTCGGTCCTTCCTGGATTCCTTGGCTGTTGTAGTTTTTACCATACTTTCGTCAAGGATTACGCCAAGTACGCCGCCCCACTTACTGAATTACTCAAGGTCGGTGGGGAGGCTGGGCGTGCGGGCTCGAAGGTGCGAGTGCAGTGGACCGACGAGTGCGATGAGGCGTTTATACAATTAAAAGCTGCCCTTTGCGAAGTTGCCCCTTTGCATGTTCCGGAATGCGATCACCCATTCTACATTACGACTGATGCTAGTAAGTATGCGGTAGGGGCAGTGTTAGAACAACAAGATTTAGAAACAGGGGCTCATTATCGGCTTGCATTCTGGTCGAGGAAGCTTTCTGCCAGACAAATGCAGTGGTCCCCCCGTGAGCAGGAGACCTACGCAATCATCTGTGCCTTAAACAAATACCAATCCTGGCTAGGCACAAACAGAGTTGAAGTTCTGACGGATCATCCCTCTCTTGAGTATTGGTCGACAGAACATGTCAACACTGTGTCAGGTCCTGCTGGACCGCGTGCTAGATGGCACAAGATTTTGAGTCTTTTCGATGTTCATGTGGCTTACCTTCCAGGCAAGTACAACACTGTCGCGGACGCCTTAAGCAGATGGGCCTATCCTGCTTCTGAAGTGTGCCTGTCAACGAACATCCATTGGACTGAACAAGATCGTGGGTTAGTAATTGAGTGGGATGCTGAGGAAGGGCAGTTGATTAAGCGCCACTGTCTACAGTGTTCAGTCCGGCAGGGTCAATTGCCCTGCCACGATATCACAGTGGAGGATCATCCCCCACATTCCCATGTCCAATGCTCTGCGGTGCGTGTTGACACCCTCAGAGTAGTTAAACCTGGAGAATCCACCCCCAAGTTCGTTAAACGGCGAAATTCCTGTGGTTCGAATCAGATGTGTCCAACCATTGGGTCGAAAACCTGTGGCACCAACCCAGGCGATCCCCAAGGACTCCCTGATCACCAAGGATTGGTCCAAAGAATATTAATCCGACAATATGTTTCAAGAAGACTACGAACATTTGACTTCAAAGTCAGCATTTCAGGACGGAATTTATTCTGAATTTTTTTTGGACAGCAGGAAACTGTGGATGAATTAGAAATTGTGCGTGCCTGACAGATTGGCGTCCAGAGTTGTCAATTGGTGGCACAAATGGGAGACTCCTCACTCCCATGGCGCCAAACTTTGGAAATCAATCAAACATCGTCTCTTTGGAGCTCAATTGCACACCCACTACATGAAAGTAGCCTCATCATGTGCCCAATGCGAAGTGGCAGTGCCTGCTACGGCCAAGCCTAAGGGCTATCGGAGGCCGAATCCCGAACCCGAGCGACTCTTTGACCCAGTCACCTCTGATTTCTTCTACCTCGGTGAACTGGAGGGAGAGGAATGCCATTGGACCAACAAAAAAAAGACTGGTGTGTTATTTATTCAATGTAGACACTCAGGGTATATTCATGTCTTGCTTTGCAACGTGAATGCCATGACTGGCAAGGCTGCCGCCAAACGGTGTGCCCAGACGTGGATGGGCTGCTGGGATGTTCCCTCTGAGATTTTAACTGATTCAGGCAGTGCATATATTTCTGAGTGGTGGAAAACCCTTTGGGCTCGGTTAGGAATCCATCATCTTCGATGTGACGTCCACCAGCACAGGGCATTACCGGCCGAAGGGACAGGCAAAACCATACTTGATATGCTGCTAAAGAAACTCGCCAGTGACAAGGATGTCGATTGGCTTGAGATCCTTTTCGGCCTGCTCCGGTTTACCACAACACAGACTTGTACCACGGGTACTCGCCTCATCAGCTTGTTTTCGGTCGAAACGAGTGCTGGTGGAAGCTCCAGTACGATCATCCACAGGAATGTAAGGATGCATCAGCATTTCTCGACGAGATTCAGGCTGGTGAAAAGGAGGCCAAGCGCCTCGTTGAGAAGTTTCAGGCAGATTGGTTGAGCATTGCCAACCAAGGCAGAAAAGAACCACAAGGTCTCGAAAAAGGAGACCGTGTTTGGCTTTGCAAGAGCGAAACTACCCAGGATGGAGACTCCAAGCTCCTCCCCCTGTGGGAAGGTACCTTTGAAATTGTGTCTCGAGTCAGGGAGAACAGTTTTAAGGTAAGTGTGGATGTGAATCGGGAGTTGGAGGTGAGCGGAGACCGGCTTAAGCCTGAGATTCCGAGTCCGAAGGGCAGGGTCAAACCCCTTTTCTGGACCTCCAAATGGCTTTCCGAACGCAGGATTGAAGGTGGTAATTATGAGATGGAACGCCTTGTCCACCATTCTAAGGATGCTGAGGGTAACTGGCGGTTCCTCGTCAAGTACAAGGGTTTCCCTGAGTCTGAAAACACTTGGGAACCTCGCTCCTTCATTGTACATGGTTATACCTCATGTTTCAGAAATTACCTGCGAGCTCATCCTGAGATCCTGGTCTTATTTACTGACTGTCTGAGCAAGCCAGACCGTGTAATTGAAAAGGATGGAGCAAAAGCCGTCGTGGCGGACGGAGATCCAGTTCCTCCCCCACAGATTCCAGCACATTTCGCACGAAATCCGGCGCCCCAAGGTGCCGTGCGACCGGAAGCACCACGCCCCCCTACAAAACGTGCACATGAGGGCAATGAGGGGCGTCCGCTGCGTGAACGAAGACAACCAGACCGGTTCCGCGCTGGCGGCAAGCCGGCAGCATGGAACCAGGTGGTTTTTCGTCCACATTCCGAGACATTCTGAGCTCATGTTTGTACATTACTCACTCACATCCGTTTCATCAAATTTCGATCTAAATTTCAAACTCCTGGTACATCAGGCCCTATTACGTCCCCTTTGGGTTGACTGTGGTGCCTCACAGTACACCAGGTGTGTTGCAGTCTCGAGACACGTTTTTGCCTATTTTTCAGGGTTGATTCTGAGGTGTTATGGGTGAACGGATGACTTTGGCCTCATGAGTGAGAAAATTGGCCAACGTTGGACTTGTGCGACTGAAGCCGCCATGTGTTGCCGGCGAAGGTGCACTAACTGTTCTGGCCCTTAAAAGTCCAGTTCGAGCCGGAGGGGCGAAGATCTGAGCTGATGACTAGAAGTTGAAGGTTTCATGTACCCACCCGGTAACCGATGAGAGGTTTGAACTTCGTTCGCCATTTATCGGTATACAGCTCGTCAGTCAAGTTGGGCAGTGCAGTTGGTTCCCGGCCCGGGGTCGTAGGCTCGAGACCCGGAACGGTCGGTCGATAGACGTGCACCCCCAACCCTGCGGCTTCGTCAGTGCAGGGAGAAAAGTGGTCGTCATACCCGATATATCATCAACACTGTTCCCTTCGGGCACGGTCACCTGCCGTGTAGATCCCGTTCTCGCTGTACCTGACGTACTTCGCGAACTCCACTTTTAGTTGAGGGAAGCACAGAGCATCTACCAATGCATGATGCCTGATCTCCAGTACGCCTGAAGCCGGTTGTTATACTATGACTGTGCGATACTGGCATGGCCGGTGCTACTCTAGTTGGTAAATGCCTTCGTCAACGGGCCGGGGTCGTTGGTTTGAACCCCAGTAGGGTCCATCTCCCACTCCGTCCCAGGCATGTCGATTGTGTGTGGCACCGGTCCGCCCATCCACCGCCCGCAACCGGGGCTGCATGGGCGCCATGTGGCTGTCCCTTGGAGGCAGGTACAGGTGGTTTTACATATTTATTTGCGTCGTAGGACGGCAGAGTTCATTCAGGTTTTATTTACATTTTTCCGTCATGTACATGTACCGAGCGGTCAGACTGAGACGGGTTATGTACCGCCAAACACCGGATTGTAGTAAGGACCTTCGTCAGTATAGTGGATAGGCATGCCGCCTCTTGAGCTAGGGGTCGTAGTGAAGGGGTATGGGGTGCCTCACCGATGTCCGCTGCCCAGCCACTGGCGCTCTGTTCGTCAGGATTTTTCCTGGGCTGATTCTCAGCCTCTGACATCGCGATTTCTGTGGAATTCTTGTAAAATACCCCAGAAATTGTCATTTTTTGTCATTTTTGGGCTGGCGCCGACCTTCGTCGCCTGCGCGTCGCAGCCCCAGATCGGGGCTCTATTTCTCGGTTTACGAAGATTTTCATCAATTTTATTATTGATTTGTCGTTTTCAGAATTATAGAAATGAGCCGTGACCATTTTTGTGGCGTTCCGCAAGGGTCAATTTTTGACGAAATTGGTCACGTAAAGGATTTTTCCAGAAAATCCTGAGGCGATCCCAGGAATCAGCCAGGCGCCCAAGGTGTGGCCCAAAAGTGGCCCTCTTCATATATAATATGAATGGGGAAAGAGACGCTTCGTGTTGGCTACACGACGCGTTGGGGGGAAACCCGGGAAATGAGTGTTTTCGACTCAAAAAACACTATATTTCACTGTTTTTTGCCGAAAAACCACTGTTTGGCCCAGTTTGGGCAGGATCTCAGTGGAGATCCTGATGGCGACGACTCGTAGCCCTCAGTTTTTCTGATGGCGGCGACGCTGCCGCCTTCGTTTCGTACCTTTGTTCTAAGCTATTTTATAGTTTAGAGGTGATACATATACATTGTGCATGTCAACGCATTTATTTTGTTACATATACCATCTCTTTGTCCATAGACGCCAGATTGTGTCCGCGGACACTCCCCGTGGGGTGAGCAAGGATTCCAAGACCATTTACGCAACCCCAATGGAATCGAAGTTTGGAATAGACTTCATGTAGTACTTGAGGGGGTTGGGTGATGGGTTGAAGGATTTTGCATTTTTTGTGGACGCACGGACATCACCCCCGCCGAAAATGCTTCAAAATGGTCTTGCCGCTGTCCGCGTGGTTCACTGGTGGACCTGTCGATAGCTCCCTCAACGTCGAGGTGCTTCCCTGCTGCCTCGTTTTCAACAACTCCCGCAGCGCAACAGACTGCAGCCTAAGGTATTGCATTGGTGGAAATACAGTGCAAGAAGGGACGCCTGGGCCAAGACTGGCCCCCAAGGTAACAGCAGCGACAACGACAGCCCTGAGATCAGCGCCAGGAGCTCCTGTGGTGACGACGACGATCCCAGCAGAGGTCTTGAGGAATTCTGGACCCTGCAGCAGCTTGACAAGTGGCGTGGACTCCTATGATGGTTGATCCTTGAAGCGACGACAGCATGCTGCACGCAAGGCGCTGCTCGTCCACCAGTAACCAAATCAGGCGCGTTAATTCGTCGCCTTGGGTTGGTAACCAACCCTAAACAGGCGCGGGGCGCCTTGGGTAGGAAATGACCCTAAATGCAGGCGCGAGGAATTCGTCGCCTTGGGTTTGTAAATGACCCTAAATAATTTTTTCATTTGAATTTCTTGAATTATTATGTTTCCATGCCCATGGAGAGAAATAGCCAATGTGTGCGCCTCAGCGCCATCCGTCAGGTCGGAAGGACCTGCAGGGCCCCTGGTTTGGTCGCCAGAGGCCAAAAGGAGTGCCAGGGGCCAGTGTGGTTGCCTGGGGGGCAATCGCCCTATGAATATATCAAGGAATATTGCAAAACACCCCCCCACTGTCCTGCTGAATCAGTTTCGAAACCAGGGCAGTGCAGGGGTCAGAGCGCCTGGTTGGCCTTGCCTTCCTTTGGATATAGGCAAGGCTTTTAAGGAGGGGGGTGAAGTGTTATGGGGTGTCTCACCCATACCCGCTGCCCAGCCAGTGGCGCTCTGTTCGTCAGGATTTTTCCTGGGCTGATTCTCAGCCTATGACATCGCGATTTCTGTGGAATTCTTGTAAAATACCCCAGAATTCGTCATTTTTCGTCATTTTTGGGCTGGCGCCGACCTTCGTCGCCTGCGCGTCGCAGCCCCAGATCGAAGCTCTATTTCTCGATTTACGAAGATTTTCATCAATTTTATTATTGATTTGTCGTTTTCAGAATTATAGAAATGAGCCGTGACCATTTTTGCGGCGTTCCGCAAGGGTCAATTTTTGACGAAATTGGTCACGTAAAAGATTTTTCCAGAAAATCCTGAGGCGATCCCAGGAATCAGCCAGGCGCCCAAGGCGTGGCCCAAAAGTAGCCCTCTTCATATATAATATGAATTGGGAAAGAGACGCTTCGTGTTGGCTACAAGACGCGTTGGGGGGAAACCCGGGAAATGAGTGTCTTCGACTCAAAGAACACTATATTTCACTGTTTTTCGCCCAAAAATCACTGTTTGGCCCAGTTTGGGCAGGATCTCAGTGGAGATCTTGATGGCGACGACTCGTAGCCCTCAGTTTTTCTGATGGCGGCGACGCCGACGCCTTCGTTTCGTACCTTTTTTCTAAGCTATTTTATAGTTTAGAGGTGATACATATACATTGTACATGTCAACGCATTTATTTTGTTACATATACCATCTCTTTGTCCATAGATGCCAGATTGTGTCCGCGGACGCTCCCCGTGGGGTGAGCAAGGATTCTAAGACCATTTACGCAACTCCAATGGGATCGAAGTTTGGAATAGACTTCATGTAGTACTTGAGGGGTTTGGGTGATGGGTTGAAGGATTTTCAATTTTCTGTGGACGCACGGACATGACCCCCGCCGAAAATGCTTCAGTAGGGTCGAACCCCTATAGATGCTCACTCTGCCAATACCTCCGGCATGGCCTACCCAGCTTTTGAACACCCACCTGGGTGCCTCCGCATGCGGTCCCAGGCTTTGGCTGTGGAGGCATAACAAGCGGCTCGAAAAAAGACGCCTTGACTTCGTGGCGCGGCCGGGCCTCAGCAGCCTCAGCAGTCACGCGCTGAGCCAGACCACCTCCACGGGCGCCGTGCCCGTATATCATCACCTCCGGCGTCGCGGGAGGGGGTCTTCTTTCTGTCCCCTTGGGGGACCGAACTGGCGCTCACGCCGCTGCAGCTGCATGCTCAATCCGCTAGACCAGGAGCGGAGAGCACTTGTTTTGGAGTGTCATGAGTCAGGGGATCTTGATCATTCGGCCCTCATTCCTTCAGATTTTGTGTGGTGCCTCTCTGGTTATCCACTGGAGCGTAAGAACGCTACGGGTATGTCCGGTGTAGTGCTGCAATGTGTGGGAACGTTAGCGCCAGGCTTCCACAAGGAGAGACTAGGGGTAATCTGAACAGTGGAACTGGAATTCCTGAGTTTCTACGACCAGCAGATGATGTAATGAAGATGAGTCTCAGGTTGCCCAGCCGCTTACACCCAACAGGAACCCCCTGTACTCTGGTAGTGTTTAGAACACAACCAGGAACTTGGTTTCAAGTTTTCTTCTGCTGCCGGTAGACTTCATTCCAGCTTTGTCTCTGGAGATTCCTCCAATTTTGCCTTGATTTGAGACCATCCTGCTGATTTGTTTGCACCATTTCACTAAATCGCGACGTCACTTCTCTCATGGAACCTTTAATATGGCTTTTACGGACTTTAGACAAACCCTTTTGAAGTCCGGTGGCACAGGCGAAAATTTCTTCGTCAGGAAGGTGAGCGTCATTTGCGAATTCAGGTTATAGATTGGTGGAATTGTTCAGATTGTGGCCTGAAAGCAAGAGATTGACCTGTTCTTCCTTCGAGAAGACCACCGCCATTGTAAATAAGCCTATCGCCTTCAGAGAAACTCCGGCGGGGTCTGCTAGGGTCTGGCTACAGGATTTAAGGTCAGCATGTCCATCATCATGAATGATTCATCATGTCAACATTTTCTTAGAATCTGTTAGATGCTCGCTTTGTAACATGAAAACCCGCCTTGCCAAAGTGAACTGACATTTGTTTACTTCACTAGTGTCCGTTTGCTCACTCTCCGTCTCCTCATTCCTGCTGATTTCAGTTGATTCCGGCCTCAATTCTCCTCATTTTTCAGGTTGGGACATTTTGAGTACCAATTCGTCAGATTTTAGTAAGATTTAGTGACGGCTTTGTTCCATTGCTCTCCCGCGGACCTAGGCAGGACAGTTTACAGTATATACACTCTGGTGCCGTCAATTGTTTTTCGCTGTGTGTGGTTTAACTTCTGAATCCTAGCCCAATTCAGTATCAATTGTCTCAATTCTTGCCAATTCTGTATACATTTTGGCAATCTGGAGCACATGCTGTCGGGAATAACACGGTGTAGAGTACGTGGAGGACACCGTAGCGTGCCCGCGAGAGCAAAAGTGCTCAGAGCAGGTCATTTGTCTTTAAGCCCCCTGCATTTCATGTGTTCATTTGTCTGATTTTGTTGAATTACACCTCATTCTCGACCAGGACACGGTTTGGTATCCTTCGTGGATACATTTACGTGTCTTTGAACTTAGTTACGCTTCTTTTGGTTTATTTGGTTGTTTTTCACGTCTCATTCTTGTACATTCTGGCGTCATCTACCCTGATTCAGCCCGAATCCATTGCATTCTGGGGACATTTGTGTAAATTTGGCTGTTACGAAGTGCGTTTCTCGGCTTTCGGCCACACTCATGCCTTCGTTGACCCGGTAACACACCCCAGTGTGTTCTTGGAGGGGAAGTGTAAGTGCGGCTACCCTCAATCCGCGCAGATCTCAGGTCAATTACCCCCCATTAGGTCAGATTTAGATCATTACCAGAGATCTCTATATTCGGCGCCCCCCAAATTTTTACCGGAACAGTTCCTGTCTGTTATGGACATGGCGGACTCATTTCTGGTGTCCGTTGCGGCTGAGATGATCGCGTGCCGATGATTTGATTGGAATCGCCGGCGCGCGTGCGCACACCAAATTAGCCAAATATTTTTTCACAATCAAAATTTTTCTAAATTATACAGGAAGAATTATTGTGATTCATATGTATCATATTATCCGCCTACATTTATTTGTAGACTGGGATTTTTTGCAAGTTCATATCTTCATCTTCATTGGCTCCGCTGTCGTGCTTGTATATCATGGACCCCAAGGGCAAGGCCACAGCACCGACCCCTCCATACCGCCAGGACGCTAAGAAGGGATACCTGCCCTCAGATGACTTTCCCCATGCCGGCCTTGAGCCCTCCGGCTACGCTCCGTGGAGTTTTCTTAAGGGGAATAGCTTAGACCAGTGCTCCTGATACAGGACACCCCCCCCCCCATAGACAGGGCCACAAGAATGATCCCTGATCTCAGGGCCACGCCGAATACTCAGCCCCCCCCCCCCCTGTTGGTGGAATGCACACTGCACTGACGGTGCTCAGTGCGGGCCAGATCGCACCTACGCCCCCTGACAGCCTAACGTTCTGTCCAGTGTGTCAGTCTCCGCTCACGATTATCTTCCCCATGTCACGCCCCAACCGCCCGCCCCCTCTCAGCATCCAAGGTGCCACGAGAGCGGATGCAGCCCACACGGCATTCGTCGGCCCTCGTCAGGCATTGCCTCTCGGGCCTGTATCACCCTGCTTGTGTACATACAGCCTTTCAAAGACGTGTCGAACCTTGCACAATATGCTGCGGTCCAGTATGGACCTTAAAGTGAACATTCAACGCAAAAAAAAGGCCTGGGCCTGCCACACAGCAAACGAACTTCGCAAGCACTTCCCCTCCTCCACGAGTTGGGTGTATCTTGACAGCTCCGCCGGCAGCGGGGGCTACAGCTCTGGCGCCACCATATACCTCCCCAGCGGCACATGCCTAGTGCTTCGCCTCCCCTCCCCTTTCCAGTCCTCCGGCGGTGCTGAATTCTGGGCTGCCATCATGTTTCTTTGCTGGGCCGCCAGGTCTCTACCCCTTGCCAACATCATTGTCTTGGGTGACAAGCAACAGATTGTCAATCTCTTCGACTCAAACACCCGCCCCCCTCTGCCTTCCACAACCACTGACGGCACTTGGTCTTGGGCCGTTAACAACACTCTGAACAACCTTCCTGATGAAATAAGTGTTAAATCCGCCTGGATCAAGGGCCATGCAAGATTTCTAGGGAATGAGTGCAGGGATGCATACAGCAAGTGGATTGCTTATGCCACCGAGTGGTCCACCAGTCTCCTCCCCCCAGCTCCCTTCGGAAGGGTCTCTTAGGGAAGGTTGCCCATAGCCCACGAGGTCACGGCCTCCCCCCTTCGTCGCCTATATCCCCAACACCGCCATTACAACATTGATATCTCCAACAGCTTCGAGTTTTACACTTCATCCAGCTGGTTCTCAATTTTTCCTTTCAAACGGGTCTCTCGTAACCTAAATGTAAATTTCTGGCCACTCCACGACAACTTGCGCGCGTACTAGTGCCACCTGTGCCAGCAAGGCATGTTATGGAACCTCTTGCGCATATAGCACTTTGTTCAGAAGCGGACTCGGTAAGGCACTTCCATCTCCAAGTATGGCCACAACCCTTCAGGCGCGCTCACACAACAGTGGTGCTGTTCCAGGGGACAAACAAAACTTCATCCGAACAATGGTCCCTACCTCTCTCGTCAGCCATTTCCACATCCCCACAGCCAGTCAGAGCTTGCCCAACCGCAAGAAGCAATACAAGGAGGCTATTTCCGCCCGCAGGCCAGCGTTCAAAAACGTTGTTTCGGCCAACTTGGAGAGGCTCCGAGACAATCCCCCCCCCTTGCTAACGCTCAACACTGGGGCACAGCCAGGATGCCCCTTCAGTACGTCGCATCCCCCTCCCCCACCAACCGACTACCAATATTCACCTCCTTACCCTATCCCTGCGTCAGTCCAGAACCCCCCTTCGAAGAAACGGGCGTGCCCCACGACGGCGCCCGCCCAGCAAAAAAAGCAAAGCGCCCTCTCGCAGCCCGCCCCCCGCCCCCCTGGGCCCGCGTCCTAGGGCAGACCCCCCCCCCCGCCCAAGCGCCCACGCCACCAACCCCCATGCCAATCATGGCCGCTCAGCCATGCGTCAGTCAACTCTGTACTTCGCGTGCCACGCCCCTACCCACGAGTCCCCTTCTCCCTCAGCGGTCATTCATGCGCCCTACAGGCCCCCACAGGGCCAGCCCACTATCAACTGAATGTTCCGCAGTCCAAATGCCTGGGCTAACAACAAGCCATAGCTACAGACCCCCGGTGCAGTGCTGGACACATTCCGACTCCCTGTCCTCTCGAGCGAGCCTTTATCATTGGTACTACCTAGAGATTGATCTTCCAAAGGCACATTTGCTTGTACACACGACATGCCGTATTTTCCTGAAACGGTCTCCTTTCCTACCCCCACCCCCCCACAGGTGCGTACTCCCCCTTGCTCCTACCAGTCCAGTGTCCATTCATGGGAAATGCGACCTCACAACCTTGGGGCGAAGCATCGCCCCCCACGTACCCCTTTCAGACTTCCCGTCTCATCCCACTTCCCCCCGCCGATTCACTGCTGTCTTCGTGCGCCACTGTAACATGACCAATCACCACCCTCTCCATGGACCCCCTGATGAGCCCTCACTCTCACACGCCCTCCCTCTTAGGTGGCCCAGCGTTATATGTTGCACGCCTCCTCTGATGCCTTCCTCTGCGCTTCCACGGCATCATGAGCATGTATACAAAGCGCCTGCGCCGGGCGGCGGGCCTAGGCAATATGCGGACAGGTCATGAAGCTTTGAGGGGTCGCATCCAGAACATCCAGTGAGAAGCGGCCGTTCCACACCACATACACACAGGGCCTGCAAATCCAACGGTTGCATCCAGAGAAGATCCCCCCTTAAAAAGTAGCACTGGCACTTCTGATGTGCAGAGATCCTCTAGTCGCATGTAGGAGCTTTGACGTCGGCTTCACGCCCTCTGACCTTGATCACTGAGCTGCCGCGGCATGCCACTACATCCATTCAACAACGTGGAGCCTAGCTCCCGTAAGCAGGCAATGGCCTCCGTTAATTCTTGCCCTCTGGCACCGCCCGCTGAGGGTGACCACAGAGCACATAAGAACAGCTACTGGTCCAGACAACAGGCAGAAAGGCCCTAAAGTTATGACAGCTTGCTCCATGCCCTAGACCCAAACTCTGAGGTTCAAACGTATTCATTCGCAGCCCAGGTGTCTAGCGGCACCCCAGCCTCATGTGCATGTATTGATGTTCGTTCCTTTTAGTTTCTGACACGGTCCTTTGAGCGCAACCACATGGCACGTGTGCCCCGTGCCTACTCCATACGGCACACAGACAGGCCTTCAAGTCTGAATGTCTCCTCCATGCCTTGGCCCAATCCCCAAGTTTCCACTGCATCCACACGGCCTTGATATCCAGTGATCTGTCAGCCGCATGCACACCCAATCCGACCTCACAATGTGACCACAGTGCGCATAGATTGAGCGTCTCATCCAGACAACAAGTAAACATGCCTTGGCAACAGTTGGACGGATCATACCCCTTCCTCAGCTTCCTCTCCCTCCCCCAGCCAACCCGTCTCCCTAGTCATTAATCAAGCATTACAAATCACAATGTGCCTACATGTCACTCCTTGTTTTCCCGTGCCCCTTCCCCACCCTCATGCACCATAACGGGTCGCGTCGCTGCAGGCAGCAGCCCGCTGGGCATCCTCCCTGGCAAGACCGAGGCCTCATACCCAGCTGATATGCGCCCCCTGCCTAACCCTTCTCAGTTCAGGGAACCTACACAGCTCAGCTGCGTTCATACGAATCGAGAACCCTGAACAACTTGCTGTGGCTCGGTGTGGGCCTAAAAATGGATAATCAACGCAAACAAAACCCTTCATGCATCGTGAGCATGAAGGCAAGGGAGGCGAAGCGAAGAGTCCACCATGCATATCAACATAACCACAATCAGCAACAAACTGAGCCACGAGGTAGGCTCCTGGCGGGTGTACTCACCTTACTCACCATGCACACCTTGTGAATGCCGAAGACACGAGCGCAGTAACAAGCCTAAGCGCTTCAACGAGCCTACAACGTTTTACAACACCCCTAAGCCATTAATGCATCCTGCGTGGCTCTTTTTGCCTTGTCACCTGAAGCACAGACAACACGATGGAAGGCAAAACCACTGCGCAAAACGAAGCCTAACGCTTTAACAAACCCTACTTTATCGTCACGGCGAACACAAGCACCCACAAGTCCTTTCTTTTCAACCCGTGGAGCGAAGGGAAGAGTGAGGGAGGGCACAGGGAAAGCACAACAACGTGTGAACGTGTGAATTAGGCACATGCATCGCGAGCACAGTGCTTACTCGACCCCTACGTGCGCGATGTGTGCTCCATTCGTGTGGCATACCTTTCATTTTCCGTTTTTTGTGTGCAGAGCAAGGAAGAGAAGAACCCATACGTCCACAAAACGCAGCAATAACAACCCTAGAGTTTTAGCGAAACCAATGCATGTGTGTAAAATGACAATAACATACCTGAGAAGCGGGTTGTCTGCTTGGTCTGTTGTGTGGTTCCTCTTTCTTTGAGTTTACCCAAAGTTTATCAAATTTGTGGCGCAACTGTGCAAAAATTTCTTTTAAAACCTTTTAAAAACATGGCTCACACCTTGTCGCGGCATCGTCGTTTGGCTTGCGTAGCCTCTTTGAGGCGCAGCTCTGTTGCGCTTGTCTGCCACTGCGAGTTTTGGACTATATCAGAGAGTTTTAAACGTCCTTACATCAAATTTCAGCGAGTTGATTTTTAAAATCATTAGCCCTCCCGCTAAACCGCAGAATTCACACCCTGTTGGTTTCATTTCAATCTTTTTTTCAGCTCTTGGAGTTTTGTGCACTCCATCAGGAGTATTCCTCCGCCCCAAGGGCCCCCACGCCCCAGTGGCCGTCTGCATTAGAACGTTCGACCATACCTTAGTGGATAACCATGTGTACTCTAGGGAGGAGGTCCTGGGTTCCGTCCCCTCTGCCCCTAAAATTTTGCCAAAAAGTTTCGCCCCAGGCCGGCGACTTTTGAGGAATGCCCCTTCGTAGGGGCATCATACACTGCTTTTCATGGTACCAATAGTGTGATAGGGTTCTATGAATTGATGGGAGTGTGAATTGCGGGTTGGAAGCATTTTTTGAGGTAATCTCAAGGTAATTTGAGACCTTTTCCTCGATCACATTAGCTTGAACAAGTAGTACTCCAGAAGGGGGTAAGGAACAGTCAATACGATGCCTTTTATGAGGTACTCGATCCCGGCCAAGCCCTCCCTATTCTTTGAGAAGTGATTACGACTAACTCTTAATCATTCTGATCACTCTTTTGAAGCTTACAGTACATTTTTCAAAGTAACTAGGGTTATTACCATAGCCCGCCATGCAACTCACCCCTACCACTCAAATGAGCGGAGGTTTCTTCCTTCATGGAGGTTATACCGAAATAAATTTGGCACTTCATGCCTTCGGCCTTGTAGGTTAAGCCTAGTGGTCTCCCACCTCAGGACCCCTATACTCAACTGTTTCTACCACTTATTGTGGTTCTACGTTTGAACTGATTCTGAATTCACTTCCTTGGCCAAGCTGGCCAGGCCATATCCTGTGTCTGGCTCAACCTACTTGCCCCTAATTGCGAACCAGCTCCCTTGCATGTCAAACTGTGCACATGAAGTGGTTCGGACTATCCTTGGGGCCGGACTTATGCCAGTCTTCTCTATAAAAATCCATTGCTTTGTTTATAATCGACTAAAGCTTTCTATTTAGACCTGCATTGTTCATTGTGCAGCCCCTCTTTTGCTACCTATGCTTTGAAGTGGAAGGATTATTACCGGACTGTGATTTTGATCGAGTATTTGGGCTGCTTTGCATCTTCACTTTCTCATTTTGCTCTTGGAGAAAATCGATCAAGTTTTTTATCAACTAAAACACCAAGCAAGCAGGAACACAATCCAAGCAAGGCATACCTTTCTTGCGGACCTCGTGAAAAAGACGAAAGGCATGACAACATACTTCCACCGCTCCAGCAATTGTCTGAGCAGACTTTCAGACTTGCAGAAGGAGTTGCACGCTGCTGCGAGTCAACCTGCGCTAGGAGAGGGACCGAAAAGCACATGAATATGAACCACAACGGAAGGAGCAAAAACGGGATGTAGAACAGTCGGCGGCAATAGAAGGTGCAAAGAATCTCTCGCAAGCAGCCTTAACTACACCAACATTCATTACGACGAATTCATCTTCTGGTCGAATATCCACTGTCTGGCTTGCTTTCACGGACACTTCTCTAGTTTAGCCCGGTTTGGCGCAATGCCTCTTGTAGAGAAAAGATGGGAAGCCTTGTAACACCGTTATCAAGCATTGTGGCGGAACGACGAATTTACTAAGCAATCGGATTGTACATTACGAGCGATTGTACACCGAACAAATTGAAAAGTCAATCGGCAATCAAACCTCCTTGCAGGTGACAGAGAGTGGGACTGTTGTCTTATCCACAGCTTCGAAGTGGTCATAAGATGAGGGACATCGATCTTGCCGCCAGCTGGTATATTAGCTTTGGAAGCGACAACGACGTATCACTAATGGGAACAATGTTGTACTACATTGACGTTGACTGGACAATGTTACGCGCTATGCTCATTGGTGCTACTGGTTTTTTAGGCGAATGTCATACTCGTGACAACATTCGCAGACAGACTCTGCTTGACCTGTTGGGCTAACCTTTGAGAACATCTATGCCAAAGAATCCGATCAGGGCAGCAACATTAAGAGGGCATGGAGCGGTTTGCCTGGTGGTTACTGCATTGCACACACCCTTGAACTTGCAGTGAAGGAATATCTCGAAGCTGACGGTTTTGCGGACGTCGTGAAAAAGCCAAAAGGCATGACAACGTACCTCCACCACTCCGACAATCCTCTGAGCAGACTTTCAGACCTGCAGAAGGAGTTGCAAAACGATGTGAATCGACCTCAGCAAACTGGCAATGCTGTTCGCTGGCATTACACACACGATTCCATGAACTGGTTCCGTGAGCAAAAGCGTGTTGTTCAAACGTACGATATTAACTTTGGAGCAGAGGCCCGATCGAAGATGGTCGTTATGCGGACAGCCATATGGACTACAGTGACTTGAAGTAGGGTTCGGAACCGGTTTTACCCATTAATTGGAAAAACTGGTTATCGGCAATAATCGGGGATCATTTTCAAAACAATTGGCACAACCGGTTATTTTAAAAACTGATTTAAACCAATTAATTGGAATGGTTCCAATTTTTTTGGTTTCTTTTCGGCGGTACATTTTGTTCAATCTTTGCACTAAACAGTGGCTTTGGTAGCAATAAGCGATGGCCGATGGTGCATTAAAACTTCCGACGTAGTTTTGATCACTGTGCACCGACTTGTATGGGTTCTCTTTTGCCAATTGCAAAATTTTGGTTAGTAATGGGCAATGAATCGGAAAAATCGGTTATTTTGAAAACTATCATCAACGTACATGCTCATTCAAAAAGCACGACGCCCGAATGTTGTTGCTCCAAGGGATGGAATATACATTCAAATCTTGTTGGCAGTAATATTTTTTACCTAATTCTGGCACTGCGCGGTGTTTCCGGCACCCTTCGCAGCAGCATTTCTTATCAAATAATCAATGCAATAGCGATTTTTTTTAAAAAAAAATAACCGATTGCATGCAATTTTTCAAATCTTATCGACGATACTCGGCGATTAATCGATAAATCGGTTAATCGGCAGAACCGGTTACCAACCTTACTTCATTCGTACACCCAACGAAGCGATGGATACAATGTCAATTTCCCTTTCCCATTCTTCCTACCAAGTTTCGTTTTTTTCTTGTTCTCCTTCTTTTTGTTTATTCCTGTGGGCGACGTACCACGGTTCGTGTCTAGTCTTAACCTGACCTTGTCTTGCTCTAAATTGGAATAAGAGATTCATGCAAAGAGTGCTTATAAAATAATAAATGATAAGGGTGCCAATGAAAATGGTTGCACACACCGGCCAGCTTTTCCCACCACTCCTTTGTAGGGGGCCAAGAATCGGCGTCATATGCTTCTTCGGGGAGGAATCCCCCCCTTGCAAGACCATTGGATGCCTTCCATTACGGAGAGCAGTCATCGGTGAATGGTGGCAGAGGGTGGGGTAGGGTGGAGGGGTGGGGAACGGGTCCACACAGTCCAACGATGCAGTCAGGAGCTGCTTGCGAGACATTTTGAAGAGATGGGAAATCTGAAAATCTCAATCAACAGAGGACAGGCAGGGTGGGGAACGGTGCGATGTAAGATAGCAGGCAGCATGTCTCTTTTCCCCAAAAATGTATTCTGATAACAACAAAGCGTTTTCAGTTCCGTCAAAACTTGACAGTGGATGCGCGTGCGCGATGTGGGCGCCTGCGCGTAGCCCTAAGCGCCCGTCCTGGCGCTCACTGTGGCGCTAGTCCTGCATAGGCATGCCCTCATTCCCATCATCTCTTCACACTTGGGCTTTTTGTCCTTGACTTGGCGGGGTAGTGATTATTAAGCCGCTTGGAATTAATGACACATGTGTGATCAGAAATATCACTACCAACTTAGATCTATCGGCCCTTTAACATACAAAGACCCGAGGAAATGAGAACTGCATGCACTGGCATTTAAGTACTGATGATAGAAGAGAATCTTCATAAAACATTCAACCATTGGCGAACACTGCCTAAGCAGGCGAAAAAGTAGATGATTCGAGAGAATGAGTAAAAGACAAACATGCATCAAAAAGCCTATGCTGAAGATTTCCCAGCGTCCCTTGTCCCTAATTCTCCGTGTACCCCGCTAGTTCCACACAGGCGGCGCATATTGGACATCCAACCAGTTTGGGAAAGCTGGAGGAGAACTTTCAAGCCAGAGAGAAGAGAGAGGGTGCAGAACAGAGTAGGCTCACCATATTTTCCCTCCGTATTGTCCAATTTTGGTCGGCCACTTTGTTCTGGGGTTTTTTCAGTGAATCTTCAACAGGCCGTCAGCAACATGCTGCAAAGCCCTGGCCAGCTCACGCAGACCCCGCTGTTTAGTACCCCAGTGCCGAATGCGCTTATCCAGTCAGTGCCGCAAATGCTGAATGGGCAAGTGCAAGCACCATTTTTGTCCCCTTTGCCTCCAAGTATCAATAACGCCAGCGGCAACGCGATCAGCAACAACAACAACAACAGCAGCCCTACAACCAACAGCAATCAACAAGATCCCATTCGCACTCCGGTTGCAGATGCCCAGGCAATTCGCTTCTACAGCCGTGTCCCTTTGCCAACTCACCTGCAGGGATATGTCCGATACGTGGTTGTCTTGGACCCACAGGTACGCCCGGAACTCATGCTGACGCACCTGCCTGAATGAAACCGTTGGGTGATGCATGCCTGCAGTGCAAGGAGGCAACGCAATGCGCATACATGCTGCGTCTCACGCAGGACAAAAAGCCCTACAGCATTGGAATCAAGTACGTCTGCCGCTCCAAGGGTGCCGATGAGGTGCTAGCTCGCCTCTCTGAGAACGTGAATCGACGTCACAAGAAGCGCGTTCACGCATGGCTATGCAAGTGTTGCCCAACATCAACCATATGCCAGCTCGAGTGGGCGTGCCCTGATATCCACGTAACTTCTATTGGATATTCTTTTCGGCGGCCTTGGACACAAGCGCTTGGACCGAACCCCAGAACCAAAGCTGACGGAGATGATGAAGATGGGCACTGGTCTGGCGAAGACCATAACGGTCACACTGCGCCTGAAAAATCGAAAACAGCGAAGCAAGCTGCCTCTACCAGCCTGTCGTCGGCAACCACTGTGACAGTTGGAAAACCCAACCCCCTAAGTGGGGTTTTTGGGCCTTATCACCTGAGCGCTCTTCCTGCAGTGTCGGCTGCAACTGAATCACTACCCACCACATCGAGCGGTATCCCTTACAGTGCAGACGTCGGTTTGAAGTCCAATATTTTAGACGTCAGTGCAGATCCTCTCGCTTGCCTGGACCAGTGGAGAACGACACCTGTTGCCGCCGGCACTGCCGGAGGAGAGCAGTCAAGCCAAAGTGCTGACGGTTCCCGTTCCCCTGGTTTGGAATTGTTAACTTCGAGAATCAGCCAGGTGGCCGGCGTGGCTGTCGATCCGCTTTTTTGGAGCACTGTATTGGGCCATCCCGAAGCTGCAGCTCAACAAACAAATCGTTCTCTTTCGCCCTTCGATGTTCTGAACGGGGCAGGTGGCAGTAATGCGCAAACACTACGAAACCAACTGATAACTCCAGCAGACGTTAGTGGCGTACGTCCACCGGAGAACGCATTTGCTTCATGGAACCGTCAAGACGTCGACAAGAATCTCACTCAGGGTGTGCAGCCGAGCGTCAGCATTTCAGCAACCAGTCCACAGCCCTCAACTGTGACGCCGCCAACCCCACACCCAACGGAGGTACAACCCCCAACACTGTCTCAGGGAGTTGGCGCGGAACTGCACAGCTTGCCCGCGCCTGCTTTTCTTCACACACGCCAACCTCTCCATGCACGCAACACTTGCGACCCCAACGTACTCAACCTTGTTACCAGTATGAACATGCTCCACTTGCTCCACCAAATAGCTGGGAACTTGACAGATCCGGCAGTGTTGCAGTTGGTACATCAGTTGGCGACCCATATTTCTTCGCAAGCGGTCAACCCCCAGTTGACCCCCAGCAACCTAGCTAGCCCTGCAAGCATCAGCAGCCAGGCGGCTAAAGTTCCCAGCTTCCCAGCTTCGGCACCCTTCGTACAGACGAAAGCACAACCAGAGGCGAAAGCTCAAGATCCGCAAGCTGTCGCACAAGCTTTGCGTTCCGTCACCCAGCTTGTGCCCCAGGCTGCCACCCAACCTTTGTCTCAGGTTGCCACCCAACCTTTGTCTCAGGTTGCCGCCCAACCTTTGCCCGAGTCCGTGGTGCAGCATTTTGCACAAGCCTTCGCTCACTCTGCGCCTAAAACTCTGAGCCCGCCTCTCGCATCAAGCGAAAACTTTGCACAAGACTCCCAAACATCAGCGCAGGCCGCTGAACCCCCAGCACAATTTGTCCCTAGGACGGCCCAGACCATTGCAGGTTCAACCCCGGGCGAGTCCCACAGCGCCAATGTCACTGCTCGTACTAACGCTCCAGAGTCTGGGGCTCAAGGGCTGTGGGACGCAACCAGTGCCACTGGCCTCGGGCTGATGAATAACCCCTTGGTCTTCACCCCTCCCCTCCAATCCGACCTTGTGAATATTGCCCTCTTGAGCGTATCCCAACCAACCACTAGCCAACAGATGACTGGTGTGATTGCCACCTCACTTAGCCCAGGAACCTCGAGCGCCCCAAGCTTGCCGCAGATGATGGCTGGGGCCCGGGACGGCAGCAGTTTTGCAGATAGTCTTACACCTCTCTCTGCCTCCACACCGGAAATCTGCAATTCGCACACTGAGGCTGTTGAAAGCAACAGCCCAGACAGATCTTCTGCTAAAGAATGAGCAGCACGGAAGACAGCAAGTTTTTTGGAAGAGGGCTGAGGATGTACAGGCCATCGGATAATTCCTTTTTAGCAGTCAGTCAAGGAGCGGTGTTTCATCACAAACTGGTTGCGTGAATGGTTTGCACTAGTCAGGGTGTGCCATTTCGTCACAGTGCAACGTTGCAACGCCATAGGCATGACGGGAGCGTATGAGTGTTTTGAGAACACAATTGTGCTGATAAGTAAGGACAGTGTTCAAATAAAGACGGATTCTTCCTGCATGGGCACAGAAGCTGCGCTGAGACAGCCAGCCAGTCGAGCACAGAGGATGTACACCGTTCTCGTTCTGGTTCAGTTCGTGCCAAGGCTTTGCGTCAGCGACGTTCCCACTTCTGTGCAAGTGATTTTGAGATTGCACATTGTGCAACATGCAACGTGCATATGCTTCTTCGCGCTGGAATTCCGCAGAACTTTGATTTCATGTTCAACTCCCATTGCCCATGTTCAGCCCTTTACAAGGTGAGTTCGTCTGCCCTTTTGCACACTTATTGGGGACTATGTGGGGAGGCCACTCACTCCCACACTTTCACTCAATGGATAGCCCACGGTAGCAGGTGTGGTAATCACAGCAGCGGCCAGCCATTGACCACGGTCTCACCATGTGGCAACCGGATAATGTGCACAGACTGATGAGGGAGGTTGAGCCCAGGTGTATGGGCTTTTAGGTTTGATGACGATGATGATGGTTTATTGGCGCTGGTGAGCGTGGTGGGAACAGTGGTATGTTGGATTTTGGATTTAGTGTGCACAACAGTGCTAAAAAAAAAAAAAAGACCCTGGTGTTGATGTACTGTCCAATTTCATTGCAATGCCAAGTCAACAAATGGAAGAGCACTCGTGACTGGTCCAGGAACAAAGGCGTCAGTGGATGTGGAGAACAAGGGGAGACATGAACACAATCTACATGGCTTGATTCAGCACAATAGGTTCTTCTTCCTGGTTTCTCTTCTTTTGATCGCGCGATGAGAGTGTGTGTCCATCAGCCGCTAGCTGCTGTTGCCAAGCATTCAACCATTTAATGTATTCAATATCAATTCTGTCAGTCCAATGGTGCCATTGTTGGATTCCAGTGTGGGATTGCCATGAGGAGGAAACATTCTATCTCCACCCATTCCGGAGGTTGATAGCCACGTGGCCAAGTATCTGAACAAGGAATTTGCCTTCGACCTCGTAGACTGACAAAAATTTTCCATTTCATATCACTTGGTGTCTCTTCCCGTTTGTTTGCTGTTGATACTGGGCAGCACAGAAGGTTATCCACTTGGATTTTTTGGCACCCAATTGACCACACGAGCAAGAATCCAGCCTGCCCTTTTCCCCAACTTCCATTCCAATCTGTGTTGTGCTCTTAATGAGGCACAATCTTGCAGCTCTGGAGATGGGTTTGTCAATCAAAGTTAAGACTACGGAAAGGCCCATCTGCATTTTCACAAGGATTTCCCTCAATGCTGGCTCTCGACAATTCCAAACTAAGGCCTCTTTTTGCATGACCAGACAAAAAAGGCAAGTCTACCAAATGGTCACGTCCACACTTCAGATTGTTATACTGATGTCTTCTCCAAGCAGATAGCTGGAATGCAAGTCACACACTCTCCCTGTGTAGCCACTTGTTTGTTGCTGGATGTTTCGGAATTTCATTTCATGAGCTCTATATCCCTTGGTGGGTCATTCTGGCTTCTCACAGTTTTTGCCACGTTGCCTCTTCTCCCATTTCCCTTCACTGGGACCACTGTATGCCCCGAAGGTCATCTGGCTGGCCACACCATGCACCAACAGCAGAACAGTGCATTTCGGTGGATGTTGATAGCCTCATGGTCAAGCTGTTGGTTTCTGGCAGTCAGTCCCCTGTCCTGTTGTGCATGGTTCTGCCCTCTCCTCTTTGAACCCCCAGGTGGGCCCAGGGGTTCCTCAAGAGAAAGGATTGTCTTTTACAACAAGCTAAGGAGAGCCGAGGGGCCCAGGTCGGTGGCAGTTGGCGGTCTGCTGTTCATTCTCAACTAACGTGGTGGTTGATGGTTAATCGACAGCAGTCGGTGGTGAACAGCCTTTGACACAAAATTTTTGAGAAAAATCCTGGGTGGGACACAGTGAAGCCTCGTTCTGTAGTTGAACCCTCCTTGAACCCCTGTACCCCCAGGTTTCCCCTCCACTGCACACATATCTAGAGTCCCAGAAGATTAGCGTGGTATTGCGCAAGGTTGAAAAATACACGAGAGTGCTCTGACATCCTGAGTACTCTGAGGGGTGTCCCTTGCCCCAACCAGGACGGTCTTGACCACAGTGTGCCCAAAAAAATGTGTCTGCCTTGCCCCCCTCGTTCACCCAAACAGACAAGTGCTCATGGAAGAACCTGCCAAATGAGCTCTCGAAAGCTGTACAGTACCCCTTGGTCTTGCGTTTGCATCATGTTGAATGTGGTGCAGCATGCCATTTCCTTGAGCTGATTTGAAATGCTCTATTCACTTTCAGGACCGTTGCTCCCCCCCCCCCCCCCAAAAGATAAGAGACGTCGGCTGGTGGATGATGGTCAGTGTGCAAGGTTGCATCCTACAATCGGATTGAGACAGGGATGATTGGCACATAAGCTGATTTCTGCCAGCCATTGTTTGACGGTGCCGGCATTGCACTTTGCATCCCATCATTTGTTTGACGTGGTGATGCTGGTTCACGCCTGCATGCTGCCACTTTTTAGAGGTGGCTGGTGGTGGTAGGTGTGCTTCCTGCACCCTGACTCCATGTTATCCCCGTGATCCAGATTTGAAGTTTTATTTGCAACCGATCCCAAGCTTGTGCTTGTAATGTGGGGTAAAGCCCCCAATCAAGAATGCATGAAGTTTCAGGAACGTAGTAGCAGGCACAACGACGAGATGCCCAAAACCTGGAGCTCCATTGTTTGTCCAAAGTGGCAGATAGAAGGAGGTATGCACTGAGCTGGATCTCTTATCGGAAAGGCTCCCATGGTGGTAAGCCGCTACATTCAACAAGTGACAAGAATGGCTGTATGGTTCGTCAAAGCAGGCGTGTGGTGGTCAAGGAATGCCATCACGAATGATATGTAGATATGCTTAATGGTTTGCCACTTGAGTTCAGGGTTTGAAGTTTCCCTGCCCCAGGTCACTGCATCCTCCTCAGATATATTACTATATGTGCTGTGCAGTTGGCACAACCAGATGAATCCGGATATTTGTTGCTATCCGTTTGCCCTCGTTTTTTGGGGGCGCCCTCAGCGCAGTCCGCGCCCAGTGCAACTATTTGGGAGTGTGGCCATACTAGAAACCCATACTTGGTGGTACTAGGGGCATCATTGCTGTTTGACAACTGGTTTTTGATGCTTCTTTCGCATTGGGGATACTGCATATATGGGTTTTCACCCAATTTTACCCATTTCCACCTATTTTCAGCATTTTTCACACATTAGTTGCTCATTTACCTGCATGTTCTCCTTCTCAGGTCGATTTCCCCTCACTATGGCTCAGGAAAGCGGTAGACATGCAATGGAAGCCGATGTAAGGTGGAGGCTGATGTAGCGTTGTGACCCTGCAGCTAGATTGGAGCCTAAGTCATACGCCCTCGGCGACCCATGCTACAGTGGAGGGGCCCGAATGGTCATCGATGATACACCAAAGCTCAGGAGCGACAGCACTTGAGAAATGGGAAGTGTTGGTCGGGCTGGCGACCATTCATGGCCTTTTCCATTTTGCATCATGTCTTATGTGAAGGGAAGGTAGCCTGAAACTGTCTTGAGCAACGTCAGCTGTCAGCTGGGGTGGCCTAATTTTGAGGGTGTTTGGAATGGGTGTGTCTGGGGCTCTTTGGGGTTGGGGGGGGGGATTAGTCTAAAAGTATCACGCAGTGCGCGTGCAGTGCAAGGGTTCCCCCTTCGCAGGAATTTAGACAGCCCCTGAGAGAACAGCTTTCTCACACTTGTTGAGGGATGTTGCACAGGCAGTCCATCGTTTGCTTGCTGTGAAGGCGTGTCGTGTGTTGTGTGTGGTGGGTACATACCAGCACATTAAGAGGCATGTTTAGGTGCAGCTCACAGTTCCACAGGGAGAATCTTGCCCATGGCATCCCCAGCCCATGCTGGTGGTGATCCACCAGTTTGGTGTGGAAATAGTGCAAGAGATGCCAGTTGCCTGAAGCAGCGATGCGTGTAATCAACTCCACTGGATCAGGGACCTCTTTGCGGATTTTTCAGTGTATATTTGCTGCTGACTGCCAGTAGTTGGCGGTTCGTTGACAGTCAACCAGCTGCAGTGAGCATTGAATCAACAGTGGTTAGAGCAAATCAACCGTAGTTGCGGCTCAGCCGTTGTTGAGCTGAGGAATGCTGTGCCAATTTTCAGGCCTAAATGCTCCCAACAGGTGCTATCCAAGAGGCTATCCAACTCCTCCCCACTTTGCGGACCCTGATTCAAAAGGGTTTATTTGGTCATCAATCCTGTCTGCTCTGGGGCCCCAAAAGTAGCCTATGTTGGTGCATACAGGGCGTCATTGTGCCCTTCATTGCGAGATAGAATGGTGCCCTCGCCTACCACCAGCAGTCATGTGCATTGATGGTGCTGGGCAAGGATTGAGCAGCTGGTATATTTGCCAAAAGGAGCTCCAGGCACACCCCAGCATGGGCAAACATTCCCTCAATCAATTGTGCTGAGAACACTGCGATGGCCCTTTTTAGTCAGCCCTGGTCTTTTGATAATTGAATTGAGGAGGTCAGGACGACCATGAATTTTATTTATATTGCATTTCTTCACAGGGATGGTATGTTTGCACCTGGTCCTTGGGCAATCCCCATGGCTCACATGATGAGCTGTGGAATAACTTGACCTGAAACACTGCTGTGCAAAATATATGCCCTTTGGGTGGGAAGTGGTGTGAAGGGTGCCCCCCCCCCCAAAAAAAATAAGTTGTCTCAGCATGTATGTGTGCATGTCTCTGGGTATTCCGCCGGGGGCTGGGGGGGCACTTAGGCATATGGAAGCCATTTTTGACAACATCGATTCTCATGACCTGAGGTAGCCGCCGATTGTGCACCTCCCATGGTTGTGTCGTGGGTAGATGTGATCTTTGCTTGTTTTCAGTCGTTGTCTGCTAGGGCTTGTAGGGTGGCAGGATTTGAACGAGGGGATTGTAAGGAGTTGCAAACCCTTTGGTGGGACAAGACAGGTGGCTCCAAGAGGGCCTCCAATGAGGTAGAGAGCCTCAGAACGATGAAAAAGTGTACCAGTACTGGTATCATTCTAATTGTAGACCACACAACCTGGACCCCATAGCTTATCTAGCAGGCTGAAAACCTGACAGACAAACCAAACCCTTTGGAACACTAGCGTGCTATCCAGGTGAAGTATGCACCATTGAATTTTGATCCAAAAGAGCGGCCTGTTACCGGGAGATCCCTCAAAGAGCAGAGCATTACATGCCAACAAGGTCGGGTGCTACTCATAAGATATGAGCATTGGTTTGACCCTTTTCTCATTCGGAATATCCATACGAATTTCGACCCTTTTCTCATTGGGAATACCCATACGAATTTCTCATTCGGAATCACCACCCAAATATATGTCGAATTCATTTTTGTGGGCTGTGTGCAGGACGGGTTTATTGGTTTTGTAATCAACACATTTTTTGTTTGGAACAATAGTATTCCATAGTTCGGGGTATGTGCACATTATTTTGGATACCCATTGAAAAGGATTCATTCCAGGTTCTATGTTGTAATTGGGGTAATTTTTTTTTGCCGTAAATGCGTGGAAAAAAAATCGTGTAGTCGGGTAATTTTTTTTTGCAGTAAGTGCTGTCAGCCCTTCACACACATTTGCGACAAAAAAAAAATACACAACGTGACGAATTTTTGCTTAGATGCATGTCCCGCGAAAAAAGAACATTACACGTCTTACCACAAAAAAAAAATACTCGATGATACAATTTTTTGATACACGCATTTACCGCCGAAAAAAAAATTGCATGACTTTCCGCAAAAAAAAATTACAGGATGTGACATTTTTTTCCTACACGCATTCACCAAGAAAAATGAAAAAATTACACGACCTTACCCAAAAGAAGGAATTACCAATTTTCCTGAAAATGCATGCCTGTAGGCAATGTGCCCACTTCTGGGCCGCTTCTGATTCTGCTTCCCGCTCTGAAGCGGTGCGGACCACCGAGGCGGCAGGGGTTATGTAGCCACGTTGCCCACTTGTGGGCCTCTTCTTATTCTGCCCCCCGCTCTGAAGTGGTGCAGACCCCCGACACGGCAGGTGTAATGTAGCCACCTTGCCCACTTGTGCGGCACTTTTGATTCTGCCCCCCGCTTTGATGCGGTGGGGACCCCCAAGGCGGCAAGGATTATGTAGCCACCTTGCCCACTTGTGGGCCACTTCTCATTCTGCCCACCGCTCTGCAGCGGTGGGGACCCCCTAGGCTGCAGGGGCCATGTAGCCACCTTGCCCAATTGTGGGCCACTTGTGATTCTGCCCCCCGCTTTGAAGCGATGGGGACCCCTCAGGCGGCAGGGGTTATGTAGCCACCTTGCCCACTTGTCGGCCTCTTCCGATTGTGCCCCCCGCTCTGAAGCGGTGGGGACCCGCCAAGCGGCAGGGGTTATGTAGCCACCTTCCCCACTTGTGGGCCACCTTTGATTGTGCCTCCCGCTCTGAAGCGGTGGGGACCCCCTTGGCGGCAGAGGTTACGTAGCCACATTGCCCATTTTTGGGCTACTTTTGATTCAGCCCCCCGCTCTCAAGCGGTTGGGAGCCCCTAGGCGGTAGGGGTTATGTAGCCACCTTGCCCACTTGTGGGCCACTTCTCTTTCCGCTCCCCGATGTGAAGCGGTGGGCACCTCCTAGGCGGCAGGTTTTATGTAGGCACCTTCCCCACTTTTGGGGCCCTTCTGATTCTGCTCCCCGCTGTGAAGCGGTGGGGACCCCCGAGATGGCAGGAGTTATGTAGCCACCTCGTCCACTTGTGGGCCACATGTGAACCGGCCCCGCTCTGAAGCGGTAGGGACCCCCTAGGCGGCAGCGGTCATGTAGCCACCTTGGGCACTTGTGGGCCACTTTTGATCCTGCCCCAGGCTCTGAAGCGGTGGAGACCCCCGAGAGGGCCGGGGTTATGTAGCCACCTTGCGCAGTTGTGCCCCACTTCTGATTCTGCGCCTTGCTTTGAAGCTGTGAGGACCTCCCTGGCGGCAGGGGTTCTGTAGCCACCTTGCCCACTTGTGGGCCACTTCTCATTCTGCCCACCGCTTTGCAGCGGTGGGGGCCCCCCCAGGGTGCAAGGGTTATGTAGCCACCTTGCCCACTTGTGGGCTACATCTCATTATGCTCCCCGCTTTGAAGCAGTGGAGAACACTTAGGCGGCAGGGGTTATGTAGCCACCTTGCCCACTTGTGGGGCACTTTTGATCCTGCCCCGCACTTTGAAGCGGTCGGGACCCCCTAGGGGGCGGTTGTTGTGCAGCCATCTTGCCCACTTGTGTGCCACTTGGGATTCTGCCCCCTGCTCTAAAGCACTGGGGACCCCCCAAGCGGCAGGTGTTATGTAGCCACCTTGTCCGCTTGTGGGGTCCTTCTGATTTTGCCCCCCGCTCTGAAGCGGTTGCGACCCCCGAGACAGCAAAGGTTGTGTAGCCACCTTGCCCACTTGTGGGCCAGTTCTGTTTTTGCGCCCCGCTCTTATGCGGTGGAGACCCCCCAGGCGATAGGCGCTATGTAGCCACCTTGCCTACTTGTGGGCCACTTCTCATTCTGCCACCCGCTTTGAAGCGGTGGGGACCCCCTAGGCGGCAGGGGCTATGTAGCCACCTTGCCCGATCGTGGGCCACTTCCCATTTTGCCCCCCGCTTTGAATCGGTGGGGACCCCCCGGGAGGCAGGGGTTATGTAGCCACCTTGTCCACTTGTGGGCCATTTGTCATTCTAGGGCATGCTCTGAAGCGGTGGGGACCCCGCAGGCGGCAGGGGTTATGTAGCCACCTTGGACACTTGTGGGCCACATCTGATTTAGCCCCCCGCTCTGAAGCGGTGGGGACACGCCAAACGGGAGGGGTGGTGTAGCCACCTTGCCCACTTGTGGGCCACTTCTGCCTCTGCCCCCCGCTTTGAAGCGGTCGGGACCCATTGGACGATAGGTGTTATGTAGCGACCTCGCCCACTTTCGAGGCCCTTGTGAATCTGCCCCCCGCTCTGAAGCGGTGGCGATACCCGAGACGGCAGGGGTTATGTAGCCACCCTGCCCACTTGTGGACCACTTTTGATTCTGCCCGTCGCTCTGATGCGGTGGGGACATTCCGGGCGGCAGGGGTTATGTATGCAGGGTGCCCATTTTTGGGCTACTTTTGATTCTGCCCCCCGCTCTGAAGCGGTCGGGACACCCGAGAAGGCAGGGGTCATGTAGCCACCTTGCCCCCTTGTGGGCCACTTCTGCTTTTGCCCCCCGCTTTGAAGCGCCGGGGACCCCTCAGGCGGTAGGACTTATGTAGCCGCTTTGCCCACTTGTGCGGCCCTTTTGATTCTGCCCCCTGCTATGAAGTGGTGGGGACACCCGAGACGGCAGGGGTTATGTAGCCACCATGCCCACTCGGGACAGCTTTTGATATTGCCCCTCGCTCTGATGCGGTGGGGACCCCCCGGGCGGCAGGGGTTATGTAGCCGCATTGCCCATTTTTTTGCTACTTCTCATTCTGCCCCCCGCTCTGAAGCGATGGGGACGACCGAGGCGGCAGGGGTAATGTAGCTACCTTGCCCACTGTGGGCCACTTCTGATTGTGCCCGCTGCTCTGAAGCGGTGGGGACCCCCTAGGCAGCAGGTGTTCTGTCGCCACCTTTGAAGCTGGTTCGGATCCCATATGTCCTACACTTCACGATTTCAACCATTTCAGCGTTTTCGAGTTAAAATTCAGGAGAGTTCTGAATTTATATTCTTTATACTTCACAGGATGGAGAATTTGACACTTGTGCTTCAGACCAGGCCTGCTGTGTGTGCGCGCGCCCTTCTCGTGTTCTTGTCGGCGTGCGCATTCTCTGTCTTCTTCAATCCGGGCCGATTGTCTTAATATTTTTCCCAACGGATGCTAATAGTGTTAGTTCTATCGTGTTGCTGAAATGGATGAGAATTGGAAGCTCGGGCAACTCCAGTGGATGATAGAAGGCCCGGAACCATGATGTGGCTAAACCCTGTCGTGGTGCCTCCGGCCCCACCGGCTGTCCCCCTTGAGGGGAACGGGACACGTTAATGGGCGCATCTGGCTTGGCATTTGCCACGCCTTCGCATCTTGGGGATCACAAGTCCCTTGAAGCCGGAGGAGCCCTAGTGGAAGAGGCGTTGCAGTGGATGTGGCTGAGGTAGGCGCACCGGGCGGGAAGATAGTAACTTGGTCGTTGCTCCGCAAGGCAAAGCAAATCTTCATTCTTTTGCACATCTTTTGTTTGCCTTGCATGTGTCGTGACAACTTGATCTTCCATGGAGTCACAGAGGGTCAAACTTTGGGGGGTGCGTGCGTTGAGCATGCTGTGCGCACGGGCAGCGGGTAAGCATGCTAAAGGTGGAGAATTGCATTTGTGCCCTGGTTGCTGACCTCTCATTTGCCTTCTTACTTCGTTGACCTTAGGTGAATTCATATCATTGGTCAAACATGGTTGCTGATCCACTATCCTTCTCTTGGTAGCAAGCAGTAGGGCATGAGTTCACTTAATTTGGCAATTGGATACAGGAATAATCTTCGGTCAAGGTTGTGAATGCTCACTCCACCTGCATGAAAGCTCTCCTGGGTCATGGCTAGGCAAAACTCTTTCTGCATATGCATGCTCTCGGTATTGGGTTTTGGTGAGGTTATCTCTCTTCGGCCATGAATTGGTTAGGTTCTCTCTCCAAGCGCATGGATTGGTTAGGTTCTCTCTCCGGGCTTGGGTTGGGGCGGGACGATCTCTCTCAAAGCCTGGATTGGGGCGGGACCATCTCTCTTTGAGGCAGGACTACTTCTCTTTGTGCACTCACTATGCGGGCCGGGTCTAGGTCTCTACATGTGACCCGGGGCATTGGTATCCCAATCTTTTTACCCAATCCGTCTCTAAGTAGCATGCATTGAATTGGTTCCGTGTCACACGAACATGCATATAGGAAATATTGATTTCATATGTCCATGTGTGGATGGTTTCTAACGCACATGTTGATTGGTGCTTGCCTATGCCTTCGGTTCCCAAGCAATTAGGCACCAAGTGATGGGACCGAGTCGCATGTCCAAGCATGTGAGGGCATGAGACGTATGTGGTATGTTGGTTTCTCCATTCATGTCTTTGGTTGGCAACACTCAAACTGTAGGGAGCCCAGCAAATGGTATGTAGCATACACTGAACATGTGAGGTTTGGTGGGCTGGCCCTTCTTGACGTCTTGTTTGCAAGCAGCAAGTAAACCAGCCAAGCTTATTCACTTGCTGGCCATTGTGTAGGATATTGCTGAGTGACGCGTACCCGGGGTCCGGTGTGAAGTACCGAGGCACTGCCATCATGACCCTATATATGTCACACATGCCAGGGTCAGGTAGTGTGTGCCATTGCCGTGAGGTCACTGTCCTGACTCATGTTTAGTAATCATGATTGCAAGCTCTTCAATTCCGCACATTGCTGACTCATAAGCGCGGACAAGTCATGTATGTGGCCATGCCGCACTTTGTTCTTGGAGGTTGATGGAGGCCATGGTGTCATGCTTGCTCCACGCTGAGAACATTCTTCATGTTGCGAAACCATATTGCTTATTCCATTTCACCGTCTTGGGGGCAAGGGTGAGGATGGGCTATGTGTGCTCAAGCTTCATGAGGAAGTCAATCATTGCATTGTGTTGTATATGCTTTTTGTTTGTCATGCACCTAATGGACCGTATGGATGTCATTGTGCATGCATGATCTTCCGTGAACCGATGCGTCTTCTCAAGCCATCGTATCGAGATTGTGCTAGCATGACGTCATACGTCCATAATGGAACGCATAGTTCGGGTGTGCATGGTCTATAAATTGATTCCTGGAATCGGGATGCAACATTGGTTTCGATAATCGCATTTCTTATTCCAGGGCTTCATCTTCACTTCTACTTCTCAACTCCTTTGCCCGACATTGTCATTATTTGTTCTCCTCACCATGACTCTCTTGTATTGATGGACTCAAGCCCATTTGAATTGGTGGACCACGTATTTGTATTTTATTCCCAAGGGTTGCCAAGCGGTGTGCTTGTGGGACGTTTTTGGAATTTGGAAATCGGGAATTGGAAAGCATGGAAGCTTTGGTGACATCAAGGACAATGGGGGTCACGGGAAAGAAGGTGGAAAAGTCGGAGATAGGCGGTAGAGCCCGCACAATGGCAGGGGCCCGTCCTACGGACCTTGTTTAAGGTAGCAGAGGTTTACCTGCCGCCTGCCGCCAGCCGGGGAGCTTGGGGCCTGAGGAACCCTGCCCAAGTGGCCCCCGGGTAACCATCGACAATACCATCCGGGAATCGTTCGTTGAAGCCTCAGAAGAAAGAAGATATAGGGAAAGACGAATGGGTGCCAACATGGAGGAGGGCGTCACCTTTTGTGAAGGATCATGTCGAAAACGATGTCGTCTCCGAGTACCCGCGGAAGAATCGGACGAGGAGGTCATGAACTGCAGCAGTGGCTCAAAGGCCCGGAGGTACCGAAAACGCGGTTCGCCAAAACTGTCCAAGGGGGCTGGAGAATCGGCAATGGGAATGAAGCCGAGCCCTGTCCGCCGGATGTCCAGTGCTCCGTCGGATTTTGAGGGATATCACACTTGTTACCATTCGGATAGTGCTGGCGCTGAGCCAGATTTGCCGGCAGGGCGATCAGGTACTGCCCCAAAAGCTGAACTTGCTTATCATGCAAAATGGGAAGCATTACCGCGAAGCTTGGCTACAGCAAGGGTACCTAGTCATACTGAGCTCGGGATGATGGGACTGAGTGATGCAGGAGACGCTGAGGAGGAGCGGAGGATGGACGGTGAGGAGATGGGCGACAGCGTGATGGGCGGAGGAGAGGAGCAGTAGCTCCAGGAGATCCACCGCGGGATGGCCGAGATCGAGAAAGAGATGGTCGACATGCGCACGAGGACTCCAAGGAAGTGGCGTGCGGGGACACGGCGCGTGGAGATCACTGCCATAGCCGACATGTGGACTTGCTCATCGGAAGTTATCCCCGGGTGGGCACATATGCCCTTATTCAAAGAATCGACTAGTTGGACGACATCCCCTCTCGAATTCTTGAGGACCAGGCAATCTTGGACAACGATCTGAAGACAATCCGGTTACATCAAGAGGTCTACGAGGCCAAGCTGGAGAGCATGTTGACAAAACAGCAAGGGGTGCTGGACAAGATGATGGAGTAGTTGAAGACCGTCCAGGACTGGATGAGGGAGTTGTGTACAAGTAGGAGAGGCGTGCAGGAGTCCCGGCACCAGGCCCTGACCGACCAGGGGATCTGGCCCCGGAGTCCTTGCTGTGGCGGGTGAAGATGCTAAGGACGGAGTCAATTCCGTATGGGCCGCCACCAGTGGATCGTGGAGTGGGGAAGAAGACGCCAGAAAAAGGCTCGGGGATACGTCCAAGCGTGATACCCGTGAGGAGACGGCCGAGATCATCATGAGCAGCCCTCCCGCCGTGGCGACGTTCGACGCCGGAACTGTTTATGCGGCACGTGTGGATGAAGAAGCGTTGAGGTCAGCGGCTCGCCGAGATGGATCAAGTGAGGAATCATGGGTCCAAAATCCGCGGTCGGGCATATGGACCATGGTCGATCAGAGCATAGGAGAAGCCAAACCTCGACTACGGGAAGACATGGGGACCCGAGGAGTCTACTCCCACTCCCTGGGCAATAACAGTGGTGGAAGCATCACACTTTGGGGCGTCATTGCTTCGGATGTTGGAGACGCTGTACACATCGAAGACCTCCCCGTTGTGAAAATACCCCATTACGACGCCAACACTGCCAACTTGGACGACTTTTTCCCAGACTCGGAAGATTCCGCCCAGGAACTCGTGGCTGAGATGTGGTTCGGATCGGATGCCCGAGACAAGTGGGCATGTCGTACTTTCCGAAACCGTTTGGCCCCGGAATGGAAGGCGGACTGGCGTGACGCGATTCGGGAGAAGAGGATCAGTACGGAGGAGCAGTGTTTCGGCACATGAAAGCAGGAAGAAAGGGTGGTCAGAACCAACCAACAGCTCGCTGACCTGCTGGCAATACGTCTCAATTTGGAAAGTTCGGGAGCTGCGGTTGAGAGAATGGAGGAGATATCCCCGAAAGTATCGCTCGCTGTTAACGCAGGTTGAGGATTGGTCGGACTCGGGCGAGATTTGCCACCTCTTGCGGGATGTCCTTCCAGCCTATTGGAAGAAACGGGTGGAAGACGACCAGAAGAGGTTGGCCAAGAAACATATGGCAGAACACATCATGTCGCCGGAGGAGCAGCACCGGGGTATAATGGAATATTTCTGACGCAACCTCGGAGCGCCGGAGCAGATGATCTCGCTCAACAACTGCGTGTAGGTGGAGGTGTTTGGCGAGACCGCGGGTGGACGTCTCGTTCGACTAAACAACGCCGAATGAAGACGCAAAGAGACGTTGATTTTGCAGATGATACCCACAAGAATGAGTCTGGACTCGATCATGCAGTACGCGAGCGTGGAACTGAAGTTGAACTCCAAAAACAAGGCGCAACTTAAAGACCGTCACAATGATGGGTACCATGATCGCCAGGAGAATCAAAACCATCGAGAGATCCAAGAAGATCGCGGGATGGGCTCGGAAGATGGCCAACAAAAAAAACAGCACGCAGCGCCAAGGCCCAGGGCACCCGGGGCCGGAATCCAAAGAGAGCCAGAGACAACGGGGCCGCACAAAAAAAAAACAGAGCACCGAGCCGCAGACACAACACGGGGGGGGGGGGGACAATCACCAGGGAGCAGCCAACGGCCAGGCGGGAAACAAAAAAGAGGCGCCAGCGCGCGCAGCTGAGAAGCGGGAGGCGGACAAAACAAACAGCACACAGCGCCAAGGCCCAGGGCACCCGGGGCCCGAAACCAGAGAAAGCAAAAGACAACGGGGGCGCACAACGAGAAGGAAAAAAAAAAGAAAAACGGAGCACGAAGCGGAAGCGACGAAAACCGCGAGACACAAAGGGGGGGGGGGCGCAACCACCAGGGAGCGTCCAACAGCCAGGCAGGAACCACAAAAGAGGCGAGAGTGCACGGAGAGCCGAGAAGCGGGAGGCCAACAAAACAGACACCACACAGCGCCAAGGCCCAGGGCACCCCGGGCCGGACACCAGAGAAAGCCAGAGACAACGGGGGCACAAAACGAAGAAGAAAAAAGGAAGAAAAAAAAACCCAAGCTGGGGGAGGGGAGGAAAGAAAAACAAAGCGCCAAGGCCCAAGGCACCCGGGGCCGGGAACCAAAGAAAGAAAGAGGCAAGGCGGGCGCGCGGGAAACAGAACACAGGGAGGAAAAAAAAATGGGGGGGGGGGTAGGCAACCAAGGAACCAAAAAAGGGGCAACCCCAGCCCGGAGGGGGCCGGACAAAGCAGAACGACAAAGCGGCCAGAAGAAAAGGTGAGGTCAGGAAAATGCGCCCGGGAGGCCGGCCCGCCCGAGCCGGCCACAACGGACGAGCACACGCACACACGCACAGGACCCGGGCTTGGCATCCTCCGACCCGCAAGGGGAGGTGTCGGCGTCTACACGAAACAGCCCCGGTGCACCGGCCGAGTCCCCCGTCGAACGACGGACGGTACGGGAAACCGGACGCGTCAGTGACCGGGTCCACACACGCCAACCACCGCAGCGCACGCGGCCCGAGACCGACGCCGGAGGGACCCGCCAGGGACAACCCCATCGCGGGGCCCCGAACGGGTACAACGCGGAGCGAGCCCAGCGCCACTGCCTCAGCGGGGGCCAGCGGCAGACATAATGAGCCTTTTTCTTGGCCTGCCTCCGCGTGCCCCGCGCAGGCACCCAGTAAAGCCGGGGGCGCAAGCCCCTGGGGTGGGGAAAGGCACCACGGCGTCGGGAAAGCCGACCGGAGCACCGAGAGCGACCGGACCCGACGAGGCGCGGCGCACCACGCGGGGCCACCAGGCACGCCAGAGAGGCACGCCGCCGGCCACAACCAAGGCACACGGACAGGTCCTAAGCAACAACGGCCGCCGGGTGCCGCAAACGCGGAGAGCGCGCACAACACACAACGACCCACGGCACGAGAACAGGTGCCAAGCAACACCAGCCGCCGTCCGAAAGGACGTGTGCGCGCCCGGCAGCGAACCTCGCCCCTGCCGGGTACGGAAAAGCCGCCGTCCGGATGGACGAGTGCACGCCCAGAGGGTACCCAGCCCCTGCCGGCTAGGAAACAGCCGCCGTCCGGATGGACGAGTGCGCGCTCGAAGGGTACCTAGCCCCTGCCGGCTACGAACAGCCGCCGTCTGGATGGCCAAGTGTGCGCCCCGCAGCGCTCCCCCGCACACGCAACACACGGCGCACCACATCGAGCGAGCACACCGGTGAACAGGAGCCAAGGGGCCGGGACACCGTATGCGCAACACAACACACCGAGCGGGCACACCGGTGAACAGGAACCAAGTGGCCAGGACACCGCACACGCAACACAGCACACCGAGCTGGCACACCGCTGAACAAGAGCCAAGGAGCCCAGGACACCGTACACGCAACAGAACAAACCGAGCGAGCGCACTGGTGAACAGGAGCCAAGAGGCCCAGGACACCGCGCACGCAACACAGCACACCGAGCGGGCACACCGGTGAACGGGAGCCAAGGGGCCCAGAACACCGCACACGCAACACAGCACACCGAGCGGGGACACAGGTGAACAGGAGCCAAGTGGCCAAGGACACCACACACACAATACAACACACCGAGCGGGCACACAGGTGAACAGGAGCCAAGTGGCCGAAGACACCGCACACGCAAAGCAACGCACGGAGCGGGTTCACCGGTGAACAGGAGCCAAGTGGCCCAGGACACTGCACAAGCAAAGCAACGCAGCCAGCGGGCGCAAGGGTGAACCGGAGCCAAGTGGCCCAGGACACCGCACAAGCAAAGCAAGGCACCGAGCGGGCGCACCTTTGAACAGGAGCCAAGTGGCCTAGGATACCGCACACGCAACACAACACACCGAGCGGGCACACCGCTGAAAAGGAGCCAAGTGGCCCAGGACACCGCGCAAGAAGAACAACGCACCAAGCGGGCACACCGCTGAACAGGATCCAAGTCGCCCAGGACACCGCACACGCAACACAACAAACAACGCGGGCACAGCGGTGAACAGGATCCAAGTGGCCCAAGACACCGCACACGCAAAGCAACGCACCGAGCGGGCACACCGGTGAACAGGAGCCAAGTGGCCCAGGACACCGCACAAGCAAAACAACACGAGGAGCGAGCACACCGGTGAACAGGAGCCAAGTGGCCGAGGACACCACACAAGCAAAGCAACGCACCGAGCGGGCACACTCGTGAACAGGAGCCAAGTGGCCTAGGACACCGCACACGCAAAGCAACACACCGAGAGGCCACATCGGTGAACAGGAGCCAAGTGGCCCAGGACACCGCACACGCAAAGCAACGCACCGAGCGGGCACACCGGTGAACAAGAGCCAAGTGGCCCAGGACACCACAACACAAAGCAACGCACCGAGCGGGCACACCGGTGAATAGGAGCCAAGTGGCCCAGGACACCACACATGCAACACAGCAAACCACGCGTGCACACCGGTAAACAGGAGCCAAGTGGCCCAGGAGACCGCACAAGCGAAACAACGCACCAAGCGGGCACACCGGTGAACAGGAGCCAAGTGGCCCAGGACACCGCACACATGTGCACATGTAGGGCGGCCGAGGGACAGGAAAGAACCAACACCCCATGGGTCGGACGCACTGGGGCGACCAAGCCGACCCACCGGGCCAGCAGCAGGGGCGGTACCCCAAGGCCACTGGTCTGAGCCCGGCCAGGCTGCATCGGGGACCATGGCAAACGTCACCCGGAGCCATGGAAGCAACCGTTGACAGGCGAGCCGGTACACAGTTCAGGAGGGGGTCGCCTGCCAAGCTGAGAGGCCCCGCAACTCAAGCCACAAGGGTGAAGCGGTCGTACCGTAGACTAGCGGGAGCAATACCCCTTGTGGTGAGAGATACTCCACACGGCTGGGCAGCCCCCAGAGCTGCCGCCCAAAGGAGGAGGCATGTGGCCCTACCCATGGACACATGTGGGGACCCCCTCCCACCTGGGACACCTGGACCGGGTGGCCGCGACACTGCCTTCCCAAGCACCTGCGAGAGTGGCTTAAGAGGCACCTGAACTAGGGCAGTGGGAGGGACAGGACGTCCCCTTGGTAAGACCTTCTTTCTGCATTGTCAAAGGAGGCATCCCGAGCTCCCAAAGATACCTACCTACCTACCTGCGTGTAGGTGGAGGTGTTTGGCGAGACCGCGGGTGGACGTCTCGTTCGACTAAACAACGCCGAATGGAAACGTGAAGACATGTTGAAGTTGCAGATGATAACCACAAGAATGAGCCTGGACTCGATCATGCAGTACGTGAGCGTGGAACTGAAGTTGAACTCCAAAAACAAGGCGCATATTAAAGACCGTCACAATGATGGGTACCATGATCGCCGGGAGAATCAAAACCATCGAGAGATCCAAGAAGATCCCGGGATGGGCTCGGAAGATGGTCAAGGGTCATGCGGGGGTGAGAGTATGACCCGTGAGGATAATGAGGAGGCCCACTTCTTTGTGTTTGTAGCGCACAACACGAAGGAGCATGGGCAAGACAAGTTGAAGTGGAGGAGAGCACCACGCCGTGGAAGAATGGAGAAACCACCGCGGAGGATCCGCAATCTGCCGCTCTGGTCCAAGGGATATAGGCGCGAACATGACGGATGCTGGATCTCTTAAGGGAAGAATCTCCTACACAAACACGATCATAAGACGTGCAAGATCTACGCGGAGAAAAAACGAGCTTCCTTCCAAGCTCACCCCGAAAATGTGGCCAAATAGAACCGTATAGAGGCTTGGAAGCAGGGGCAAAGTGCTGGTGGACGCTCGGGAGGACAAGAAGCTGGAGGTGAACGCCGAGTTCGACAAATCGAGCAAGTGGCCAATTCGTTGATGCGGGGCATGGAGGCGCTCAAGGCCTTGCAGAGCGAGGGGAATGCACTATGGCCCGGCGAGTCGCAGCAAGACGGGGCTGCGGTCGATCGAACTTGGAGAACCCCGCACGGGACTGGAATGCCGGAGGACTCTCCTCAGAAAGTTAGTGGAATCGCATCAAGGAAGGCATCTATGGTGCCGAAGAAGGTTCCGAAGGAGCCAAAGCCACTGAGACTGCCAGAGCTAATCCATGGGACGACCTGCCAAGGGGGGTTCAAGTAGATATTGGCAACTGGGACAAGAAGGTTGGAGAGACCACGGAGAGTCCCGTGGATGGGCAGGACCAACCCAAAATCTATGAGATACGTGATCAAATGTTGGAAGTTCTTATAGGCACATCTGTGCTAGAGCCGCATGTTGTGAGAGTCGTCCGTACACCACATGGCGATGAGCGGCAATTGCACTTGAAGCTGCGAGTAATGTGCGGACTGAAAGAAGTGATCGCAGATTGTCTTGTCTTGGTGGATACTGGGGCCCAGGTAAGCTTTGTGCAGAATGGATTGTTTCCAGACACATGTCTGAAGAGCATTGACCGACCAGTGTGTCTCAAGTTTGCAAATCACGGAATCATGCCTGTAGGAGCCTGTGAAGCCGACCTTGGCCTGGAATTTTGGGAGCATGACCGATTGGATCGAAGGGACACAGCAAAACGCTTGATGCTCCATGGAAAATTTTTTGAGGCCGATCTTTCCGATGGCAATATCATAATGGGCTATGATTTCAAGGTCAGCAATTCAGCTGGAGCATTGCCACATCATTCCACACTCATTCGTGAGGCAAACAAGAGGCTTTCATGGCTATCGACCCATTATGCTCCTGGTGGATCCCAATGGACCGAAGAGGAAGAAGAGAAAATTGTTCGTGCGGGGAAAGCAGCTGGAAACAAATCCAAACGTGGCGATGGAGAGCACTTTCAGGAGTGCGGTCTATCCCGCGTTGCTTATTGTTGCATGACGGAAGCCTTGGATATGGAAACACTGTTGGCGGATGTGTTCGCATCAAAGGAGGCATCCAAGTTGCAGAAGTGCGCAAGGTACTGGCACAAGGGTGACACCGCGTTGGACAAACACTGGGGCGCAGAAACGTGGGGCCATCTGTATGTACAACGAGCCCAACAGGGTTTGGAACGGATCATGAACAAAATTATCGCCGATAGAGCCAAAGGAGTCTTGGTGCTAACTAGACTCGGCTCAGGGGACACCCGTGGGGAAGTTGTGAGATCCAACATCGATTACATCGCCTTGAACGAACTTCTGTTTGCGCCGGATGAGGAGATATTTATAGATGCTGCAAGAACCTCTTTGCCGTCACCGGGACAGGCATAGTCAACACACGTGTATTATGTGGACGCTGCACAAAGCCATCCCACGGGCGATGATGCTTTAATCCAGGGGATACAAGCCATGCCCATGAGGGACATGGTTGAGGAGAGCCACGGGTGGAAGTCAAGACCTTGTCGTTTGACGAGATTGATTGTGTTGTCCACTACATGAAGCATGGGATGCATGACCGTGTGGCAGGCAGGCTGGCAAGAAGCTGGGTCACACATCTGCATTGGTGGGGAGATCAAAATTTCATCACGGAGAAATTGACCAAGAACGGGTTTGTGACGAGGGTGATGCACCGCATGGCCGATCAAGATGAGCCTGTGGGTTCCAGCCCACCCACGTGGAATTTTCCACGCTCCGGTATCGGATCGAAGCCCGACACCCCATTCGATATCCAAGAATTCAGAAAATTATATGCAGGCGTGCTCACCCACGATGTTGAGGAGGGTAGGACGGATGAGGAAATATTGGATGGCGATGCAGATGGAAGCTATAGGGCCATTCGGTCAGTGGTGACCGTGCCGACAGTTGCGGTCCAAGAAGCAAGAAGAAATCCAGGAGTGGATGACCTGCGGCAAAGATTTGTGAAGGATTATCCACGGTTGTTCAGCGTTCTGGCCAACAAAATTCACCCGGACCGAGGTCGATTTGACCCTCACAGATTAAATTGAAGCCCAACCCGAAAGTGTATCGGCATCGAGAATATCAGCGTCAAGGTGAGCAGGCAGGGGCCATCAAAAACTGTTGAAGGAATTCATCGAGCGCAGATGGATACAACGTTCGGACAGCAAGTGGGCAAGCCGTACATTTATCTTGCCGAAGGAGGAGAAGGGCGATTGGCGGTTGGTTGTCGATTAGCGAGGGTTGAATGAGCAAACCGAGCATGATTTGTACTCTCTTCCCTTAATCGGCACTATCCTGCAAAAACAGGCTCAAAAGCGCATCTTCACAGAGTTAGACCTCAGACATGGTTATCACCAGATGGCGCTACATGGGGACTCCAGGGCGTGTACGGCGATGAGTACGCCACTCGGCCCCATGCAATGGAAAGAGGTGGCGATGGGAGCCAAAAATGGCAGCGCGGTCCTCCAACGCATGATGGAGCATCTGCTGGGATCTGTGCGGGATTGCGCTGACCCATTTGTGGATGACATCATTATCGGGTCGGGCAGGGAGGATATGTCGGAGGATGAATTGATCAAGGCCCCGAAGAAAGACTTGAGAGGAGTGCTCGGCGTCCTAGATCGCCACCAAATGGTTTGTAAACCAACGAAGGCATCCTTATTTGTGAAGGAAGTCGAGTTTGCGGGACACTTGGTTGGTCATGGGCAATTCAGGCCGATGCCGGGCAAGTTGGCCGCCTTGAACCGTTTGGAGCGACCCACCACCATCAGAGAGTTGCGGTCTTTCATAGGATTCTGCAATTATTTTTCGGGTTGCGTACGAATGTATGCCGAACTCTCGGGACCATTGCACAAGATGCTGCAGGTTGGAAAGTTTGATGGGCGCAAGGGGAGAGATAAAAAGCTGGCGTGCACAACGGAGGCGCAAGAAGCGTTGGAGACGCTCAAGAGAACTGTCCTGGGAAAGTTGGGATTTTTCCTTATCAATCCGGACAAAGGATTCGTGCTCCGCAGCGATGCATCGCATTATGCCGTGGGAGCAGTCCTGAAGCAGGTCCGAGAGGATGCTTCCCATGTCCAAGTGCCCTTTTGGAGTAGAGCTTTTGCGGAGGAACACATACTCACCAACTAGCCACCGCCCAACACTGCGCATTGCAGGATCCACATCACCATGCCCCGCCGTCGGGGGAGCGGACCCACCCAAAAGGCGGTTGTGTGGCACCTGGTGGGGAGTGCGGTAGCGTAGGCGCACAGGGCGCATGCCGGCGCCTCACACGACCCGGCGCGCAGCCTGAGGACGTTCCTTCGCGAAGCTGCCCTCCCGGCTGTCGGGGCTCTGAACAGGGCAGGTGTCCTCACGCTGCTGCAGGCAATGCATCAGGTTGTGCACGCGGTGCGCGCGGGCCTCGTGGACCCAGAAGCCGTTCTCTATGGGCTCTCTGTTCAGTTGCCCACGCCCCACCAGGCGGGCCGGCCCCTGACGATGGGGGATACGCTGCCGCTGATGGGCGGGGGGGCGGGTACCGCCCTCCGCAGCAGCGCCCCGGCCCGCCTGCACGCCTTGAGGACATGTCCTTCGGCAGATGAGGCCCCGTACCTCAACCAGGCACGGGCCAAGTACCAAGTGTCCGAACTGGACGTGGCGCTCCATCTCCTCCACCTGCCGGAGGAGTTCGTGGAGGTGGCAGAAGTTACAGTATTCGTGGAGGGCGCGGACGACGCCCCCCCTGGCCGCCATCGACTAACCCGGTGTATGACGGGATGAGGCTAGCCCCCCAGTAGGCCGTTGTGTGCGACGCTTTCCCCCTGGAACCCGTTTGGTGCCCCACCCTCCCGACGGACACCCACATGCCGCGCTGCTGGGACCATCCGCTCCTTTGCCCACCCCTCTTCAGGACCAGGGGCGCCCACCACAGAGGGCAGACCCTCTGGCAGGAGATCCCGGGCACCACCCTGCTGTTCTTCGTCGTAGCGACGCGCATGGAGCCGGAGCAGGTCCTGGGGCCCACTCCAACCCACCTCTACGGGCTGCCGCATGGAGCGGCGCCCGTGCCCCACCCCCCCGCACCCGGTGGCAAAGAACTGGGATGAGGTACAAACTTTGCTACGGAGCCGGGAGGTCACCGGCATCTGTGGAGTCAACTTTGTGCGGCTCCCCCCGGCAGCCCCCGACGACCCCCGTTGACACAGGGCCCGGAGCCCACCCCGGGCTGGGGCTGTGGCGCACTGAGTGGGCCAAGTGGCTCCGTGCCTCCCGCCCCAGTGCCGGTGGATGGCCTTCGGTGCGTGACCCCCGGTGCCGCGGCCACGGTCTGCCCCCCCAAACCCCTGGCACCACACGGCACCCACCATGGCAGAACCACCAGTGCACCAGAGGGCCAGAGGGACAGCGAGTGACACACGACCTGGCCGCACACACCATGCACCTGTCGCGCAGTGCAGCGAAGATATCGGACTCCGAGGGCTCCCCCCAGCGGGACGACCGCCCCCACCGGCGGTCCTGCTCCCGCTCCCCCGTCTCCTTGCGATGCGCGGGGGAGACCCCCGCTGAGCGGGAGGAGCAGAACCCGGCTGAGGCCGCTGTCCCAGGCCCGCCACCGGCCGGGCAACCCCGGAAGTTGTTGTGGTTTATGTTGGGAGCTGTCCTGTTTCTCGAAAATCAAACCCCTTTTCGTGCAGGATCTTTAGGCGGAGCACCGGATCGTATCCAAATCACAAATTCGAAGACGAAAACCCTGATCAAAGATATCGAAGTATTATACACCACTTTGTTCACAGCAACTGGCATCTCGATACTTCATATGTATTTGCAGATTGCAGTGCGATTGCGCGTTCGCGAACTCGCTGCACTGCTTCTGCTCGAAACAATCACAGTACCCCCGCCTGAGACCTCAAAAGGGTGTCACTCCTCTGGTGGGTGCCGCACTGTCGAAGACTGAACAGACAGTTGAAGGAGAAAATTTTTTTTCTTACTCGACCTCGACATGTGCTGGTTTCCTGAAGCATAATAGTGATCGAACCCTCAGTCTGGGGTCAAGTGCAGAGTATACCTGTCCTCAGCGCCTCATTCACGCGCCATGTTCGACTTTGCCACCGACCGCGTCTTAGCGGAAGCCGCAGAAGCCTCGCCAGGGTACGGCGCTTCCCACAGCAAGGCTGTGGGCTCGTCGCGATACCATAACATTGGACAGGGCCTTCAAAGCTGAGTGCCCAGCAAGCAAACACCCAACAGGAATGTACATCGTTCGGATAGACGGGGCATATTAAAGCAGGCGAGCCATTATCTGGCATTCCAACCGTCGAAGCAGCCATTACTTGGCATGCCGACTGTCGAATCAGCAATCCGTGCCCCAAACGAACGTGGACAAATCATCCACCTGAAGTCGACATGCTTGGTGCACCTCCTTCAGCGTTTCGACGCGAGCCGGGAACTTGAAGGTGTCATGGCCGGTGTAGTGTGGTTGGATATCGCTCTCGAAGGCATTTTTCTGAATCAAGATACCAGATCGATGGTCCATCAATCGAAGATTGGGATCGCCATCCGGCCGTCGACAGGGCATTTGTACTGGAATACTAAGATATGCTCACGGACAAGAGCTCAAAACTGTTCCGGTCCCAGTGTCTGCGACTTGCTCGTAAAGAAATACCAGAAGTTGGACAGCTGCCAGATGGCAGGGTTCCTCAAATCCGTTCGTTGGGTGGTCTGGAAGGACAGCGCGTCAATCCGACCAGTGGTCCACCGATATGTTTGCTTCGAACCAGTACGAGGGGCATAGCTGTGGTAGAACTGACCAGTTCGCGTGTCGACTCGCCTCAACGGTGTGTTGGCGATCCAAACTCTCCGAGCAACAATGATTGCGCTGGCGTCGTCGACTCCAGGACCGAGGGCGTATCAGTCAATGATCTCCAGACTGCTTGTTCGAGATTTGGCTTGGATGTGAACCGAGGTGTTGATGCACATACTGTCCATCGGCGAGAGTGCTCTGCAGGGCGAATCGAACCGTCTCTGCAGTCACACGGCTCGAGGCTGTGTGGACAATGACGGCATCAAACACTTGGTCTCGACAGTGGATTTTGCATCGATGGGCAGCTTTGCAGTCGTCTTGAACCGGCGTGAGGTACTTGAACATCGGCACGTCGAAGTGATGTTGATAGGCGTTCTAATCCGCCTGCAAAAATTGGAGGTCGACAAGATCCGGAAGAAACGGGTCACTTGCGGGCAAACCGCTGGACTTGAGCTCTTCCTGTTCATCAAAAAAGACATCTCTTCGAAAGGGAACTTCTCGACGCCAGGACCGTCCGTTTTGGTATCCGCTTTCGAAGGGGGACATGAGATACTTCGAAGTTCCCAGGCGTCCAGTCAGACCAGTGGAGTCTTCGAAAGGAAAAACGTTGACGCACGTTTCATTGGACCAATGAAGACGTGGGACCCTCCAAAGTTTCTTGTCGAAGTCATCGTATCTGACGTGTCCAGGACCGGTCTGGTAAATCGTTGCCAGCCGGACCAGATTGATCGGGGCCCCTGGCGGGACCGCATTGTAGGCGTACGGACCAGTCGACTGTCCTAGGCGATGATATTCCTGAAGCTGGACCATGAGGTCCTGGATTCGAACTGGGGCCCACTGGTACCTCTTGTACCCGAGTTGAGTGGTACCTCAAAGCCCTCGAAGTTGGTGTCGTCGAAGTAGCAGGTCAATCTTATACGCGAGAAGGGGTGCCTGGTCTTCGAATAACCAGTCATTCGTTCGGCAAACCTTCTGGAGGTCTCGAATGAGTCCAAGAATGGCTATAGTAGATGTTGCCGACTGGCACATCTTCGCTGCTGTCAGAAAACGTCGGTACTTGAAGAGCAGGTTCATTCCATCGGCGACATGGATCAGGTCGTCGATCGCACAAATTTCTCGATGCATGCGGTTCATGAGTGCAATTTGCTGGGACAGGCCGGTCCCCATGAGGCTGTTCTTGTACCCCCAATCGTGTTATTCGTTGCACTTCCGGCAGTCGACAAGGGCCTTTTAAAAATTCTGGCAAGCCACTTCAATCTTCGCGTACCATTGGTAGCTTGGTGCGCTGCCAGGGGTTCGGCTTTGATCGAAGGATGTGTCAGGCGCGCCTCGCATCGTGTCATAGGGAAACGGCGCTGTCTTGCGCCAGCTTTCTATGTCGACGATGTCGCGCAGATCAAAAATGGTGGCGTTTTTCTATGACACAACTTCTGCGTGGAGCGGGCTCAAGAAGTGATGACCTCGTCGTTGACTGCCCATGAGACTCTACGCGATGACAAGCACTTGCGGGTCGAGTTTGGTATATTCTTGAGCGAGTGGGTCATCCTCATGTGTCCCAAATCCAAAGGGTGGCTTCATTCGGAATGTGCCCAGATGCTGGAGTACGTCGGCAGTCAGGATCTCATGTTTGTATTGCTCCATATAATATGGCTGCCACAGCGGCTCCCGTCCACGAATGGAATCGGAGTTGGGGGCTGGGCTCGACAAACTCTGCATGGCATCCGAATTGTCCTCGTTGCCATTATCGTAGGTACCACCATTGTACGTACCATCTTGGAGGGTGTCATTGTTGTCTTCTTCTTCGAAGTAGGAAGTGGATTGGTTTGTTCGAGTGGAAGCTTGCCTTTTCGGAGCGTTTGACTCCCACCTTTGGTTGATCCATGGTTTTTTTTTGGGGGCGTTCGGCTCTCCGCTCCACGAATTGTCGACCCATGATGATTCGTTCTTCAATGCGTTCGACCCTCCCTTCCAGGAGTTGTCAACCCATGATGATTGGTTCCATCCGGACACCTGGCAGAACAAGGGGAATCAGTGGTCATATCCCGTATAGCAAGCGAGCTCCTCGTCCTCCTCTGGATCGATCCACTCTGTGTGTGAATCAAATGATTCCGCCGAAGAATTGGACTTAGCATCAGGCTCCCAAAAGTTTGTGCATTGCTGTCGAAGGTATTGGGCGTCGTGCTGGGGAGGGTACCCATACAACTTACAAAGTTTGGGGCCAATGTCGGTCGGGGGTCCCCCTTCCCACGTCCATTCCAGGATAGGCCAGCTGGCCAGGGCTCGTTCGAGTATCTCCAAGCCTGCCCTGCCACTTGACATGACGACTCGACCCCCTGGTGCTACTCCGGCAAATGTCCCTCGGGAGGACACACCTTTGAGGTGGTTCAAAGCTCTTTGCCTCCTTTCGACAAGGGGCCTCCTTTGCCTTTCGAACTACCGGCGCACGCAGACTGACTGTAATTGGGCGCCTGGAACGGGGATAGTGATCGACTCCGTCAAGGTGGCGCTCACGCAACTGATCGACAGCGGCAGGCTGAGGTCGATCTCACTGGGGCTTGGGACCGTGGCCATCGTTGTCGCCATCGCCGTTGTCCTCGTCAATATCGATGATGTTCGACGGTGATTCTCGGTAGGGCGGAGGTCGAGAGAAAGCCCCGGATGTCCGGGTAGTAGAATCCTGGGTTGAACGTGTCTCTGAGGCTCCAGTAGTCGATCTGGAACCCCGCATGAGTTTTCCCAAATTCGGGCTGCAGAGAGGGGGAAGATGCTCAGGGTTGAGTCGAAGAAAATCAAGGTACACTCCGTCCTCCTCTAGAGCTTTACTCGACTCCCAAGACCACATTGCGTCATCCCATTCACAGCGATAGAGGAATGTGCAGCGCTTTTTGGATCCCACTCAACCTCTACCCAGAATCTTAACAAAGCGAGGGAAGTTTTCTGTCTTGCCAGGCGGCATCGGGAACTCCCACACTGGTTGTCCCTCCCGGTGGATGTAGGGCTTTATGCTGTCGCGATTACAAACGCGCAACCCGTCGAAGGGGGCAAGGATGTCCAGGTCAACGTTCCCGCCCTTGTTGAGCACCTCAAGAACTTTATATGCCCTGGACCAAACAACATCAAGTTTCCTCCTGTGTTGATATTTGGGCACCACCACCCACCACCGCTCTCCCACCTCAGGCACTCAAACGTGTCGGTCCATTTGCAGGACCACATGCATTTTGCGTTGCCGTTCCTCAGCGCGCATAGCACGCACAGAATTGGGTGTACGTTCAGCTCGATGCATGTAATCATTCACGGTCGAAGGGTCCTTTGCACGAGAAGTCATTCGGGGGAAATTCAATGGAAAATGGGGTGTACATCCCTCATCAATGTCGAACGGAGACAGTCGAGGACTGTTGGCTGTCAGGTTGTTAAACTGAATCTCGGAGAACAAAAGGTCGACATCCCACTCGTTGTTGCCGAAAATGCCGCGTGTCCGCAACCGTTGAAGGATCGACTGGTTGTTGCCCTCCGCCAGGCTGTTGCCTCGAGGGCGCTCGGCCACCATCTGGTGTCTCTCAAGTTTGAAACCCTGTGCCAACTCTTTCTACGCTGGGGACTCGAACAGCTTGTCTTGGTCGGAAACAGTTTGTCGAGGGTATCCTTTGAGTCAAATCAGTTCGCGTAGGAACACGTAAACGCGGTCGTCCGCTGTGACATCCTTGCGGCAGGGGATGAACATTCCACGTTTCGAAAACCGGTCGACCACAGTCATGATGGCGTCGTGGCCACGCGTGGTTGACGGCATTCCTGAAATCCAATTGACGGACACCCTATGCTGGTGTCGGGCACCTGCAAGGGCCCGGGCTGTCCGGCAGTGTCCACACGCCGCGACTTAATGATAATGTATTTTGACTCCTCGTGTTTTGGTTTCGCGCGCGCCAGTGAAATAAGGAGAAAGAACGAGAAAAAGACGCAGAAAACAAGGAAAAGAATGGTAAAATCGATTTTTCCGACCTCAGAAACCACCCCACGATTTTGCGCCACTGTTTGGCGAGGTCGGCGAAAAACGCACCACACACAGCAGCACAACACGAACAACAAGAGAAGACAAGGAAGCAGGCTTGTGCACGCTCCAAATCAATAGCAAACTGCCCACGCGTAGGGGAATACTGCCTGAGTGCATGCTCGGACAACACACAAAGTGAACACAAGGGAAACGGAAAACGGAAAACGCCACACGCAACCACTAGGGCAACGGCAAGTACAAAGGGACCGCAAAGCAACACATGAGACATGAAGGCATTAAGACAACACGCCTACTCTTGGGCGTCGCCAAATACAAGAAGTACACAAGCCAACACATAAATAGCATGTGTCATGGGTGCATTCAGACAACACGCTTACTCTTGGACGTCGCCAAGTACAAACAGTCCAAAAGAAGAGGATGAAATGACTTATTACAAGAAAGGGAACATGAAATTAAGGAGTGCAATAAGACAACACGCGTGCTCTTGGGCGTCGCCAAATACAAGGAGTACACAAACCATCACATAAATAGCATGTGTCATGAATGCATTAAGACCACACGCTTCCTCTTGGGCGTCGCCAAATACAAGGAGTCATACAACACAACAATAAAAAGAGTATGTCGTGAAAGCATTAAGGGAACACGCCTACTCTTGGGCGTCGCCAAGTGCAAGGAGCACAAAACCCAACACAAAAAAGGCATGTAAATAGCATTGACATGGATGCATTAAGAACACACGCCTGCTCTTGGGCGTCGCCAAGTACAAGGAGTACAACACAAATCATCACATAAATAGCATGTGTCATGAATGCATTAAAACCTCACGCTTACTCTTGGGCGTCGCCAAATACAAGGAGTCCTAAAACGCAACAATAAAGAGAGTATGACAAGATAGCATTAAGATAACACGCCTACTCTTGGGCGTCGCCAAGTGCAAGAAGTGCATAACCCAAAAAGGGAATGGCATGTAAGTAGCATGACATGGACGCATTAAGATCACACGCCTACTCTTGGGCGTCGCCAAGTACAAGGAGTACAACTCACCAAATGGCGTGCGACATGAGTGCATAAAGACGCTGAGCCGTGTACAAGAAGGCAAAGGCCCAACGAGAAAATAGGTGAATAACAGGAGACATGTAGGCTGAAGGCAAGGGAACGAGGAACGAGAAAGAGAAGGTGGCAAAGTGCATGCGTAGTGAAAGTGCTGCCCTGGGTCGATTGTGGTGCCGGAGGGCTCGGGGCCGGCAAAACCAGTGGGGCAGGCACGCGAGGAGTCTCCCTGGACGTTGTTATTGGGGGTAGAACCGGATACTCGAACACCAACGGAGGCGAGAGCAGCGACAACAGAAGCAAGGTCCATGCTGATTGTTATCCGGCAGAAAATCCCAGTCTATGAAGAAAATTGATGCGGATTTTATTATGCACATCTGAGTGTCCATATCTGTCTGAAAAGATTTAAATAAATCCGATTGTGAAAAATATTTGGCCGATCTGGCCCGCGAGCGCGCGTCAGCGGCAAATGGCGATTCCAGCTAAATGATCGGAACGCAGCGGATTTACGGGGAATGGACCGCGGAATCAAATCCGGCATATCATAAATATATAGGAAATATCCTGAGACTGAGCTGCGAGGCGGCGATTCCGCCGAAGCAAAGAAAATGACCAAAATGTAGCCAATCTGGACAGAATGTCTGAAAGTCTGAGCAGATGGGGCTAGCCGCACTTACACTCCCCCTCCAAAAACACACTGGGGTGTGTCGCTACGTCAACGAAGAACGTAGTGCGGGTAAGTCCCAGAGAAAAATAGAAATGTAGCCTCGATGGGGCGAAATCTGCTTGATCTGACCTGATTTGGGCTGAATTGGCACTGAATCAGGATGGATGAACCTGAAATGAGACAGAATGAGAAGTGACGAACAGTCCTCCGTGCAGTAAAACATTAGGTCATGGGTTAAAAAGCATGTAAACGTATCGAGAATCGATACCAAACCATACTTTGGTTGAGAATGAGGTAGATTATTGGTGGATTGAGTGGGGGAATCAAGAAATGGAGTGACATCTCAGCGCTCTGGCACAGTTTCGCTGTCGCGGGCATGCTACGGTGTCCTCGCTGAACTCTACATCGTGTTATCCCGCTTTTCTCGTTCTGAAAAGTGCAGCATGTGCTTCAGATTTGGCGCATCTGGTGGATGATCACAAGATTCAGCAAAATTTAGAGTCAATTTGAGCAGAGATGAAGGAGATGAAACAGTCACAGAGAGGGAAAACAAATACAGATGTAGTCTACAGACCCTAAGTGAACCGAAAATCATAAGCGTCAACGAAGTTAGGCAAAGCCGTCGACAGATCTTCGAGGAATGAGAGGAGATGACAAGGAAATCAACCTAAATTGTCCTAACATCAGCAAATTCCCTAAGATGAAGGTGAAATGAAGCGGAATGTCTAGAACTGAAACTACTAACACTTTCGTTTAGACTAAAGTTAATATATATTGTCGTTCATTCAGCTCAATTGTGCTTTCCGGCACGTTGGTTCGCGAGTATCCAACAGATTCCATCAAAATGTGGATCATGTGATGATGCATCATGATGGGACATGCTGGCCCTGGATCCTTGGCATGTAACGCGCCGAAGGTTCGCTGTAGGCGCTTTACTGACAGTATATAACTGAGAGACACCGAAGAGTCCTTTATTTACAGTGGCGGCGGTGTCAATCAACTTGGACAAGGCCAATCTTTCGAATGAATCCCACAGGACACTTGGATTCACCATTTTCGACAGTTTCAGGTCGGATTGAGCTCACCTTGGCGTGTGCCAAAAATACAACGAAGCTTACGGACTTCAGAGGTTGCTGTTAGAAGTCCCTAGAGCTCCTATCTGAAGGTTGTCTGAACAATTGACGTCTGGGTTTCTTGCAACAGTGGCAGAATGATGGACAAACCTGAGGAATTCAAGGCAAATTTGAGGATCCTGGATCTGAATCTGGACTTTGGCTCAGCATCACGGCAAAAAAAGGTGAGATCTGACCCCCTGGCGTCGCATCTGGTGCAGCCAGTACTACAGGGGGTGCCTGTAGGGGTGAATGTCGCTGGCCAGCGTTTTTATTATGTACATTTGCTTCCATCTGCACGAGTAGCCAAATTCCAAAGATGCACAGACCAACAGAGACAAGACTACCCCGAATCTGCCTGAATTAAGCCTGAGTTTGGTTTTTTCTGAACACGGCAGCACACTCCGTGGCTTTCGGCTTTCGATACGCTACCGAACGGAGACCAAAGAAAAGTTGATTGACGTCAAATTATCAAACATTTGCAGTTCTCCACATCATTTCGAAATCAGGAAGAATGAACAGTGGATTGAGCAGAATGTGGTGGGATGGCTTCCTCAATTCGGCCAAGCACGAATACATGTGACCACCAACCTGTCTGGCCTGGCCCTCGTACGGCTCGGGCGCTGCAAATCAGCGGCCGAACTCGAAGCTTGGTCCTCATTTGGCTCCTGGGCTGGCCTGACCACAGGAGGGGGGATCGACGGATCAGCCCTGGAATGTGACGAATGAGGGCCATAAAAGGCTGGATCTCGATTCACCACAGGTCTTTTTCCGTCGCTCTCCACTTGTCTGTCTGGTTTCGACAAACAATCTGTCAGGAGTACGCCAATTTCGGGGTGCTTCTTCAGGAAGTCGATGAACCCCTTGGTGTACCCATGGACAAAAGAATGGGCTGGTTCCCAGTTGTTGTGACTGGAATCAAAGCCCCTCCACTCACACAGAAATTCCCATTCGCCCTTGGCGTCACGTCTTGCTTCAACAATCCTCTTGAGTTCGTACTTCCCCCCTTCGATGACCCGATCAGACAAAATTTTCGAAGTCCAAAAAAGGGGTTTAACTCGATCCTTGGGGGAGGGGATCTCTCTCTTGAGGCGATCGCCCGAAACATCAATTTCCCTGCTGACATCCACACGAATCCTCCACCTGTTCTCACCTAGACGCGCTGTAACAGCGAATGGCCCCTCCCACAAGGGAAGAAGCTTGTCATCTCCGTCCAGGGTGGTTTCGGATTTTCGAAGCCAAACTCGATCATCGACTTCAAAATTGTGGGGGTTTTTTCGACCTTGATTTTGAACCCAAAGCCAGTCAGCTTGATGCTTCTCGATTAATTTCGACACAGTTTTATCTGCTCGTTGGACGTCGTCCAAAAACAACGAAGCATCCTTACAGGGGCGATAATTATTCAACGGCATGTTCCACCAACACTTCTTTCGTCCAAAGACAATTTCATTTGGAGAAAGGCCATGATACAAAGGCGTGTTGTGGTAACGGCGAAGCATGGCGAAAAGAATCTCAAGCCAATGGAAATCCTTTTCACTCGCGAGCTCCTTACGAAGCATATTTATAAGTGAGCGGCCGGCTCTTTCGCCAGGCAGCGCTCGATGCGAGTGTATTTCACATCGGAGGTGGTGGATTCCAAGGCGAGCACATAACTCCTTCCACCATTCGGAGGTGTACTCTTTGCCTGAATCCGTCACCACCTCGGATGGGACGTCCCAACCTCCCATCCAGGTCTGCGCGCACCATTTGGCGGCAGCCTTGCCAGTCATCGACTCAATGTTGCAAGGCAACACTTGAATGTAGCCGGAATGACGGCACTGAATAAGGAGCACACCATTGACTTTTTTATTAGTCCAATGGCACTCTTCGTCATCGAGTTCACTGAGATAGAAGAAATCACTGGTGACTCTGTTAAAGAGGCGCTCCGGAATAGGATGAGGCCTCAGATGGCCGTGCTTCTTCGCGCTGGGGGGCGTCGAGACAGCACATTGGGCACATCCGGCGGCTACTTTCATGCAATGAGTATATAGCCGTGAGCCAAACAACCTATGTTTTATCATCGACCACAGTCGACGGCCATGTGCGTGGGGGGACTCCCATTTATGCCACCAGTTTAACACTCGGGGGGCCAGGGCGTCTGGTACGCACAATTTACCCTCCATCCACAGCTTCCCCCCATCCAACGAATACTCCGAAAAAATCCCATCCCTGTGAGCATCTTTGGATTTGAGATTTCCAAAGACCTCTTTAAACATGGGATCCTGCAGGTAATCGGACGTCCAGTCACGGATGATAAGGGAATCTTTCGGCAGGGGTGGAGTTTTGGCCGGATCTCGACGCTTAATGCCCTGGATCAACCGAAATCGACTTACTCGTCGGGTATAGTCAAACCGTTTCACACTCCCTGAGGAGGGATCGGTGACTTTCTCCATGACTTTCAGTGTTTTGGTGCAGATCTCATGAGCATGCGCCGGATCTGTGATGGCCGTGATGTCATGGCACGGTAATGCGTGCTGTTTAACAGCGCATTGCATGCATGCACGTCGAATGAGTTTCTTTTCTTCCTGATCCCATTCGATTATTACATGGCGGTCCTGCTCCGTACCATGGATGTTGGTACTTTGCAGCCCCTCTGAGGCGGGGTAAGCCCATCAGCTCAGAGCATCCGCTACCGTGTTGTGTTTTCCAGGCAAATACGACACATGGAGGTCAAACAGAGAGAGAAATTCGTGCCATCTGGCCCGTCGACCAGCTGGGCTCGCGACAGTATCAATGTGTTCGGTGGCCCAATACTCCAGAGATCGATGATCCGTCAGGACCTCGACTCGATTGGTGCCAACCCACGATTGGTACTTTTTTAGAGCGCAAATTATGGCGTACGTTTCTTGCTCACGCGGCGACCATTGCATTTGGCGTGGGGCTAGCTTCCGAGACCAAAATGCAAGGGGGTAGTGATCGCCGGTGGCTTCATCAACCTGTTCAAGAACAGCTCCGATCGCGTACCTAGAAGCGTCGGTTCTTATGTAGAAGGGTCGGTCGAATTGGGGCACATGCAACGTGGCGACTTCACAGAGGGCCGCCTTCAAGTGATGGAAGGCCTCCTCGCACTCGTCAGTCCACTTGACACGAACCTTTGAACCTGCCTTGCCCGCATTTCTCCCTACCTTCAATAATTCAGTGAGGGGGGCAGCAAATTTGGCATAATTCGGCACAAAAGTGTGGTAAAAATTGCAACAACCCAGGAATCCTCTCAACTCCGTGATCGTCTCAGGGCGCTTCCACTTCTGAATAGCGACGAGCTTCCCTGGACTGGGTCGTCGGGTGCCATTCTCTAGGAGAGAACCACAAAATTCGACTGATTTTAAAAATAATTTTCCCTTCTTCGGCCCACAAATCAGCTGATTGGCATCAAGAATGTCCAAAACTTGGTTCAGCTGCTTTTCATGTAGGGCCACCAGCTCAGCTTCGGTCAGTCCCTCCCCTTCCGTCGCGATGATTATGTCATCTATGTACAGGCTCACGAAGGCACGAAGCTCAGGATGAGCCCAAAAAAGCACATCCTCCATCATTCTTTGAAAAAACGAAGGGGCGTTCTTCAGGCCCATGGGCATGACCGTCCACTGGACTGGGCCACATGGCGTGCACATACAAGTGAGAGGTCGGCTGTCCTTCCTCAACGGCATTTGGTGAAAGCCGTGACGGTGATCCAGCACCTCTTGCCTTCTTGGCGATTTCCTCCTCAATGAGGGGCAGGGGGTGTGAATCCGCCTTGGTTTCGGCGTTGAGATTGCGAAAATCAACAACCATTCGCCAACCATCAATGGTGTTCTGGTCTGCAGGCGGCAGCTTCGGGACTGTGAAGGGTGCACAGCACCATTCGCTGGTCATACAACCCTCAAGCCAACCAAATTCCCTGAGATTTCTCTCGATGATTTTTCTGAGGATCTCATGTTTGTGTCCATGGTTCTCATAAGGGCGCTGTTTCTTCGCCTTGTAACCTTCACGAAGCTCGATGAAGGCTTCACCGAACTGCCCACGGACAGGGGGGTCCTTGATCAACTTCCCTGAAAGGGTTGTGTCCTTCCGTTCCTCAAAAATCTTTTCTCTTGACTTGGAACACAATTCAGTGTCCACCTGATCGCCAGGAATTACTGTCGAAAAAACTTTGGCGACTTCTTCGGCTTTGGCAGGAAGAATCTTCTTACGGATGTCCGTAAACAGGTCCGTATCAACTGCCTCTTGAAGATAGGTGGGTCGTGTGTCGAAATCCCAGAGATTCTCTTCGTGATCCAGCTCCTCGAAAGGATCCATGAAAGCTTCCACAGGGGGTTTTTCATAAAAAACTCTGAATTTGCAGCGTGATTTAATATTTTTCTTCGCCCGTGCACTGAAGATTCTTTTCGATGTCGATCGTATTGGGGAAGAGGGAGGCGAGGCGGATCCATTTGACGTTGGATCACCTTGGGTATCTGACGGACAAAAATCAGAAAAAATAGATTCATCATCAGTACCACGCTCAACCTCAGATTCAGACCCAACACAAGAATCAGGACCAGAATCAGCAGAATTAGAGTCAGAAAGCTTTCCATCCACCAGGAATGCAAGCGAACTCCAGGACCGCTGTGGCAGGGGACCTGTGTCGTCCCTGGCATACAGCTTAATCTTCCTGGGAAGTCGATGTAATTTACACAAATGTCCTGTAATTCCTGAAACCAAGGCTTGTCGTCCCACAAGGGCACAACTAAAATCGCCTGGGTTTTATCTTGCTTGATTTTGTGGATGACCTGCTGGATTAAGTGAAACGGAGGATTAATCCATAACTTCTTGTCCCATTTATGGGTCCAAGCGTCGCGAAAGTGCCTGTCAAAGCGCTTGTTCTCGCGGTTAGCAAAGGCATCATACTGTGGCCAAAAGGAATGGTGTTCATGAAAGTATTCACAAATTGCATCGCGCCATTTGGCGACAACTCTGTAGGATGAAGAGTGCCAGCGCGAAGGGCGTCGTGGCTGGGAGTCCCTACGAAGACATTCTCACTCTTGGGAGTAATCGGTACTCCCATTCACCTCTGCAATGGTGACATCTTCACCAAACTTTGGTGTAACTTTTTGCTTCAAAAATTCTTCTGCACTTTTAAACCCTGCGTGCAAAAAACGAAATTCAGGACGCTCCAAGGGACCTGACTCCAGCAAAAAACAACGTCAATGACCTACGGGCGCTACCCTGTTCTTGCGAAGCCAAGGATGGCCCAAATAAAGGTCATACTTTATGTCGGCACGGTAGAAGTAATCATCCTTAAGGACAACTTCCTCCACATTACCTTCTTCCCAAAGGTCTTGAGCGACCAAATGAGTTGATATATAACAACCGCGTTGCCCACCTGCGAGAGAATGTCCAGAAACTCCCTCGAGGGTAACAGGATGAGGCGACTCAAACACACAGTCGTCGGGTAACAAAGAATTGGATTGGAGATTTACCTCTGATCCATTGTCACACAAACAAGTGGCGAGGTGGAAATTTCCCTTGCAATCAGAGACCCACAACTTTGTGACAAACTGACGGGCCCTGTGCTTGGACTGTACACCAACTTCGTCCACTACAACAGAAGGATCCGCTGCCGGATCCAGGGGAGAGGAGACAAGCGACCCTACATCAAGTAATGGTCGAGATGGAATCTGGGGATCATGCCTGAAATCGCCTGGGGAGGGGCGATTTTCGTGGCTCCCCTAGGCGTTCTGACCTCCAGTGGATGCGTTAACATTGTGAACACACCCTGATTCGTCGACCCACTCATCTTGGAACGGATCATCTGCTGGATTCAAGGCATTTTCGACGTAATCTCGATCCGCATCGGACACCTGATCTGCACCTGAGACCTGATCCACACGATGGTTGCCCTTTCCACGTCCACGGCCACGGCCGCCGGATGATGGACCTCCACCGTCGCCACGCCCTCTGCCCTTACCAGAGAAAGGGGTTCCTGAAGGATTTCCCTTACCTTTACCCTGTGATCCTGGAGCATTTCCTTTGTTTGTACCGGATTGAGGGGTTTAGGCTGGATTTCGATTTCCGCCTCCGGCGTTGCCATTGGGACTTTTCTGGCCGTTCGGCTGCCCAGCGGAGCCGGATGGAGTCCGATTTCCTGTGCCTTGGGACCCGCCAGGACCTCCGGGATTTTTGTTTCCACCGCAGGGGGTCGAATTCCCTTTTCCAGCCTTTCCACCATGCACCTGTCTGTCATTTCTGTCTGAATTCTGAGGATTACTGATATTTTCACCAATCACCTTGTGATCGTAAGGAGACCATCGGTGATTACCAGTAGAATGCGACTTAGCTCGGTTCGTAGAACCTAAAAGAAGACAGATGCTACAGTGATCCTGAACATTCCGGGTGTCATTCACCCTTTTGTTGCCCTTTTGGGCCCCATTTTGGGTGTTTTGCTGGGTATTCTTTTTTCCTCCAAGACCCTCATGGAAATTTTGATTGGCGTCGTCAGCGAGCCGCTCAACCTCTTCCCACAGTTCCTGCGGGGTGAACGAAAACACCCATTTCCTGGCCTTCAGGCGATGGCCGTGGAAACTTACTCCCCTGTTGAGGACTTGGACAAACAAGTCCCGATCCTCGTGTTCATTACACTTGATTTTCCACGTGTTTTCAGTGAATTTCACCTTGGTAAACGACGTGGGGGAACACTTTTGAAGTGATTCCCTGACGGAGAACCTGTTGGCCGAGGCATCGAAGCCTTCGACCTCCGCCCACCAGGTCTTGACCCTTTCTTCGGATTGTTTATTCCGAAGGGTGGCGGCAGTTTCGGAGGGGATCTTGTCAAAAATCAGATTTTTCAGCTCGGCACTAGAAAATTTTTCGCCTGAATGCTCAGACTCTTCCACTAAATTCCAGAAGCGCTGTCTCTTGTCTTGCACTTCGTGCAAGATTAATCGTGAGAATGAAGGAAAATTCTTCAACATCTGGTGGTAATGATCCTCTGGCAGCCTGGATCCACGTACCTCCAACTGTTCCCACACCTCATCAAAGGTAAGGGGGGAACTTGAATCCTCACGATCACTCCAGGTCCTGAGCCAAGTGTTGGCCGGCACTCCCTCAAGGCAGTCCAAGAGGGCCATCAGGAACTGATCATCTTGGAGTTTTTGAGTTTTAACCCACAGTTTAAATTCCCGTTGGAACTGAGGCCAACGTCTGGGGTTCCCATTATACTTCGGTTGCTTGGCAACCTGACGAAGTCGCAATGAAGTAGGATTTAGAAGCGAATCCAGCCCAACACCGGCTGTAATGGCAGACACCTTGGCGGCATCATTCGCCACACCAGCTCCGGCGAGGGTCTGGGCGAGCAACAGCTGGGCTAAGGCGTTGGAATCAGCAGCAGGAGGGGCAGTACGGGAGGCAGTTCGCTTGGCATTCTGAGCCTCAGTCCTAGCCTTCGCCGTCCTACTCTGAGATCGAGAGATTGTAACCCTTTCCTTTAGCTTGGTCCTGCTGATCCTTGCATCGGTGGTCTTGGAGTCCACCGAAGGAGCAATTGAAAAAATTTCTGTCAACTCCTCCGACGGTTCTGTTGCTTGTTCCACCGATGATGCGCCCTCAGATCGCATGTGCGTCTTGAAAAGATCTTTAATTCCCAGCGTTTGAATGATGAGTTGCATTTGATCTTTGAGCAATTGAAGCTCAGTATCTCGCTGGGATCTGCAAGAGCAGTCGGCAGGACAGTACATACCGTGTCCTGAAGGGCCTGAGCAGGCTGTCGGACCGCTAATCTCAGTGGTCCGCAGCCAGGAGTCCACTTGGGGAGCTCCTTCAGCCCTAATTTCCAGGCTTGCCTGCCTAGCTGCCTCTAAAATTCCTTCCTCAACCGCGGCGGCTAGATCGTCGCGGATGGAAACAGGGGGATGAGGGGCGGAGGGCCCGGCAACAGGTGCCTTGGTCTTCTCCTTCGGGAAGGGGCTTGCCTCCCAGATCTGCAAAAAAATGGCAAAAGAGCCATCTTCTTGAGAACGCCACCACATCCTGGTATTAATTTCTTCTTGAAGAAGGAAAAAATATTCGAATAAAAAATCAGAGGCGATTCTTTCTTGTCCAATCAGCTTAGACGTGGCTAATAGACAAAGGGCCTCAAGCGCCTCAAGGTTACGGGTCACTTCTGAAGACAAATGGTTGTCCCATTGTGCCCAAGAGGCTGGTCGATTATAGGTAGGTACCTCACCTGGACCACCCATCTCAATGTCGTCAATGTCGGCTTCGATGGTCTCGAATGTTGGACATTGGTAAGGAATGTGGGTACCTGCCAGCTCCGTAAGGTCCACCGGAGCGTTGCCATCGTCGTAGGCTGGGAGATTCTAGCTGCTTGCTGGCCAATTTCGACTGGGATTGGGAAAATTTGGGTCCCCACAGCTGCTGATTTGTGCCCTTCTTGGGCAGCTTGGGCTTGCACAAGGCATTCCCTTCAAGGCCTCGTTCGCGCAGCACCATGGCAGTGTAATTGTTACGTCTCCAGGAGTGGCGGGGTTTACGGGGCCATACTGGGGAGCTAACTGTGGTTGGGACACCAAAGGAACAACATTCAGGTAGCCTCTGCTACCATGAAAGTGCTGCCCTGGGTCGATTGTGGTGCCGGAGGGCTCGGGGCCGGCAAGACCAGTGGGGCAGGCACGCGAGGAGTCTCCCTGGACGTTGTTATTGGGGGTAGAACCGGATACTCGAACACCAACGGAGGCGAGAGCAGCGACAACAGAAGCAAGGTCCATGCTGATTGCCATCCGGCAGAAAATCCCAGTCTATGAAGAAAATTGATGCGGATTTTATTATGCACATCTGAGTGTCCATATCTGTCTGAAAAGATTTAAATAAATCCGATTGTGAAAAATATTTGGCCGATCTGGCCCGCGAGCGCGCGTCAGCGGCAAATGGCGATTCCAGCTAAATGATCGGAACGCGGCGGATTTACGGGGAATGGACCGCGGAATCAAATCCGGCATATCAGAAATATATAGGAAATATCCTGAGACTGAGCTGCGAGGCGGCGATTCCGCCGAAGCAAAGAAAATGACCAAAATGTAGCCAATCTGGACAGAATGTCTGAAAATCTGAGCAGATGGGGCTAGCCGCACTTACACGTAGTAGGAGGGAGCTTGCGTGCGTGCCCGAAACAAACAAAAAGTGTGTGCAAGCGAGCGAAGGGGACAGGGGGCAACGGGAAAGTGTAGAGGAGAGGACGCAAGGAGCACCCCAAAGCAACACAAAGAGCGTGCGGCAAGGGAAAGGAAAGGGGAACAAGGGGACAAGACAGGACATGGTGACGAAGAAGAATGCAAAGCACGAGAACAATGAGAAAGCAGGAAAGAAAGAAATGTACGTGTGTGCCCGCCCCAAAACATAGCAACATGTGCGCGTAGAAACTAGGAGCTTGAGTGCATGCCCCAGGAAAGCCACCACAAAGGGAGGGAAAGGGAGCCGGGGGAAGGGAGGAGCGGGACCGAGGGAGACAGGGGCGGAGGAAGGGGAAGCGAGACAGGGGGCAGGTAGAGAGGAGAGGACAGGAGGGAACACAAACCAGAGCGGGGAGAGGCGGGGGAAGAGGAGCGACGAAGGGCGCGCGAAAAAAAAACCGACCATGGAAGCACACACAATGACACCGAAGACGACAAGGAGAAAATGATAATATGACGCCCCGGATTGGAGCATCTTGGGCGGACAGGAGCACGGCCCTAGCCCCCGGACTGGATCGTCCGGGGGTGAACCCAGTGCCACGGACTGGAGCATCCCAGGCTACGGGACCCCCAGGACTGGAGCATCCGGGGGGAAGCGGCAAGCAGACAAGTGCATGGAACCCGGACTGGAACGTTCGGGGAAGCAACGCACCCGGACTGAAACATCCCGGGGGCGGAAGCCCTGGACCGGAACGTCCGGAGACGAAGCAGCCCTGGATTGGAACGTCCAGGGCTACAGAAGGAGGAGGAAACCGCGGCGGCGAGAAGCGGCGAGGAGAACATGAACAAGAGCAAGGAACTGCAGAGGGAGGGGCCGAAGAACAAGAGTGGGGAAGAGTGAGGGGAAGGAGAAGAAGGAGAAGCAGACAAACGCATCTAACCCCGATTGGAACATCGGGGGAAGCAATGCACCCGGACTGGAACATCCGGCTGGTGGAGGCCCTGGACTGGAAAGCCCGGGGTGTGAGCAACCCTGGAATGGAGCAACAGGGCTCCATAAGGAGGAGGAAGCGGCGGCGGCAACAAACGGCGAGGAGAACATGAACAAGAGCCAGGGACGGTGGAGAGAGAGGACACGAAGAACAAGAGTTGGGACGAGGGAGGAGAAGGAGAAGAAGGAGAAGCGGACAAGCACATGGAACCTGCACTCGAGCATCCGGGGAAGAAATGCACTCGGACTGGAACATCCGGGTGGTGGAGGCCCCGGACTGGAACGTCCGGGGTAGAAGCGGCCCTGGATTGGAGCGTCCGGGGCAGCATAAGGAGGAGGAAGCAGTGGCGGCAGAAAAAGGCAAGGAGAACAAGCACAAGAGCAAGTAACGGTGGAGAGGGAGGACACGGAAAAAGAGAGTCGGGAAGCAGGAGGAGAAGGAGGGGAAGGAAAAGCGGACAAACACATGGAACTCGGACTGCAACATCCGGGGAAGCAACGCACCCGGACTAGAACATCCGGGGGGCGGAAGCCCTGGACTGGAACATCGGGGGACGCGGGGCTGCATAAGGAGGAGGACGAGGCGGCGGCAAGAAGCGGCAAGGAGAGCAACAACAAGAGCAAGGAAAGGTGGAGAGAAGCAAGAATTCAAGAATTGATTCAAGATTCACAGCCAAAGGTATAAACATACAGGTTTTTGTTGCTTCGTATGCGGCATGCACATTGCTTGTCTCATGTCACCGTAGACTAGCCGGGTGGCAACGAAAACATAGATCAGAAGGTTGAACAAAATTGCACGATGATAAGGGGAGAGATGAGAGCCAAAACGGTGGTTTTTGGCCAGCAAGTGGTTGTCACGTGGGGCTACCGGTCTTGTGCTGCGATGCCATGCGGGGCAACCGTGACAACTGCTCTTACACACCAACCTGCCTATGTAGCACTGATTAGCACATACACACGTGTGCATACCCAATTGCTTCGCTTGAGTTTCGTGCCACGTTCCCACTCGCTCTCTCTCTCCAGCGGTAGGTAAGGTGAGTAAGCCCAGGAGGGGCCACCCCCTGGTTGAGTTCGTGACTGTGATAGTATGGACAGGAGCATGGCCCTAGCCCCCGCACTGAATCGTCCAGGGTGAACCCAGTGCCACAGACTAGAGCACCCGAGGCAACGGGACCCCCAGGACAGGATCATCCGGGGGGAAGCTTCAAGCGGACAAGTACATGGAACCCGGACTGGAACATCCGGGGAAGCAACGCACCCGGACTGGAAAATCCGGGGGGCGGAAGCCCTGGATTGGATTGTCCGGGGCTACACAAGGAGGAGGAAACGGCGGCGTCCAGAAGCGGCTAGGAGAACATGAACAAGAGCAAGGAACAGGGGGGGGAGGACCCGAAGAACAAGAGTCGGGAAGAGGGAGGAGAAGGAGAAGAAGGAGAAGCGGGCAAAAGCATGGAACCCGGACTGGAACATCCGGGGAAGCAACGCACCCGGACTGGAACATCCGGGTGGTAGAGGCCCTGGACTGGAACGTCCGGGGTAGAAGCGACCCTGGATTGGAGCGTCCGGGGCTGCATAAGGAGGAGACAGCGGCGGCGGCAAGAGACGGCAAGGAGAACATGAACGAGAGCCAGGGACGGTGGAGAGAGGGGACAAGAAGAACAAGAGTGGGGACGAGGGAGGAGAAGGAGAAGAAGGAGAAGCCGACAAGCACATGGAACCCGGACTGGAACATCCGGGGAAGAAATGCACACGGACTCGAACATCCGGGTGGTGGAGGCCCTGGACTGGAACGTCCGGGGTAGAAGTGGCCCTGGATTGGAACGTCCGGGGCTGCGTAAGGAGGAGGAAGCGGCGGCGGCAGGAAAAGGCAAGGAGGACATGAGCAAGAGCAAGGAACAGTGGAGAGAGAGGACACAAAAAAAGAGAGTCGGGAAGCGGGAGGAGGAGGCGGGGAAGGAAAAGCGGACAAACGCATGGAACATCCGGGGAAGCGGGGCTGCATAAGGAGGACTGGAACAACCGGGGGGCGGAGGCCCCGGACTGGAAGGTCCGGGGACGAAGCGGCCCTGGATTGGAACTTACAGGGCTACAGAAGGAGGAGGAGATGGCGACGGAGAGAAGCGGCTAGGAGAACATGAACAAGAGCAAGGAACAGATGGGGAAGGACGCAAAGAACAAAAGTCGGGAAGCGGGAGGAGAAGGAGAAGAAGGAGAAGCGTCCGAACACATGGAACCCGGAGAGGAACAACCGGGGAAGCAGCGCACCCGGACTGGAACATCCGGGGGCGAGGCGGCCCTGGATTGAAGCGTCCAGGGCTCCATGAGGATGAGAAAGCAGCGGCGGCAAGAAACGCCAAGGGGAAAATGAACAAGGGCCGCCGGAGAGAGACGACACGACGAGCAAGAGACGGTAAGAGGGAGAAGAAGGAGAATAAGGAGAGGCTGACAAGCGCATGGAACCCGGACTGGAACGTCCGGGAAAGACATGCACTCGGACAGGACCATCCGGGTGGTGAACGCCCCCTGGACTGAAACGTCCGGGGTAGAAGCGGCCCTGGATGGAAAGGATGATCTGGGGCGACAGAAGGAGAAGGAGATGGCGACGGAGGGAAGCGGCGAGGAAAACATGAACAAGAGCAAGGAACAGATGAGGACACGAAGAACAAGAATCGGGAAGAAGGAGAAGAAGGAGAAGAAGGGGAAGCGGACAAACACATGAAAACTGGACTGGAGCATTCGGGGAAGAAGTGCACACGGACTGGACCATCCGGGTGGCAGAGGCCCTGGACTGGAATATCCGGGGAAGAAGCTGTTCAGGATTGGAGTGTCCGGGGCAGCAAAAGGAGGAGGAAGCAAAGGCGGCACGAAGCGGCAAGGAGGACATGAACAATGAGAGTTGGGAACGATGGGGAGAGGACACGAAGAACAGGATCCGGAGGAGGCCGCGCAGCACAGAGGCCACCAAGGACAGGAACAGCCGGGTGGTCGAGACAGGAGTGTCAAGGGAAGAAACAGCGCTGGAATGGAGCGTCCGGGACCAGAGAAGCAGTAGGAAGCAGTGGCAGCGGCGAGAAACGGCAGAGACAACCAAGGAAAGGAGCAACCGGGACAGAAGGGGGAGCGCCCGAGGCAACGGAGCATCCGGGGAGGGTGAACCAGCAAGCGGGGGAAAAGCATGGAAACCGGACAGGAACGTCCGGAGAAGAGGCGCACCCGGACGCTGCCCTTCTGTGGATCCACGTGCACCTGCGGGACCCCACAGCTGTTGCGCACCTGTCGCACGTGTTCGCACCCTAACCCCCAGCCGCCGCCGCCATTTGCAGAGCCCGCAGCACCATGCCACGCCGACAAGGGGATGGGCCGGGACACACCAGGGCCCGCCGCAGAGCGCAGGAGGCGGCCGTCCGGGGCCCGGTGGCGGACGCGGTGGCGGAGGCACACGAAGTGCACGCTGCCGCACGGTGTGACCTGGAGGGCAGTGCGAGGGCTTTCCTCAACGAGACCGCCCTCCCGGCCGTCCGCGCCCTGAACGGAGCGGGGGACCCTACGCTGCTCCCGGCAATGCACCGGATCGTGAACGCCGTCCAGCCGGGGCTCATCAGCCCGGAGGCGGCCCTCTACGGGCACTGGATGGAGTGGCGCGAGTCCAACCGGTCGAGCCGGCCCCTGTCCATGGGGGACACCCTGCAGCTGACGGGAGCAGGGTCTGCCATGTCCCTCCGCAGCAGCGCCCCAGCCCTGCTGCACGCCCTCAGGACGCGCTACCCCGGGGACGCGGCCCCGTACCTGAACCAGGCGCGGGCCACGTACCCGGGAGGAGTGTCCGAGCTGGATGCGGTGCTCAACCTTCTACACCCGCCGGACGAGGACCTGGAGGTGGGCGAGGTCACGGTGTTCGTGGAAGGCGCGGACGAGGCGTCCGCCCGCCCCCGGCCGACCAACCCGGTGTACGACGGCACCAAGCCTACCCCCCGGTACGCCGTCGTCTGCGAGGCGTTCCCCAGGGAGCCCACTTGGTGCCCCGCCCTCACGCCGGCGACGCATGCGCCCCGCGGCTGGGCTAACCCAGACCTGTCCCCCCCCCTCTCCAGAACCAGGGGTGCCCACCACAGGGGGCAGGTCCTCTGGCAAGAGTGCCCTGGCACCCCCCTGCTCCTCCTCGTCGTCGCGACCCGCGGGGACCCGGGGCGGATCCTGGGGATCACCCCCAACCACCTCTATGGGGCAACACCCGTACCCCGCCCCCCCCTCCCGGCGCCCGCGGCGCGTGACGGAGTACACACCTTCCTGCGATCACAGGAGGTCACCGCCGTTACGGGGGTCCACCTGGTGCGGCTGCCCCCGACACCGCTCGACGACCCCCGGAGGCCCAGGGCCCTGGGCCCCGCCCCAGACTGGGAGCTATGGCGCGACGCGTGGGCCCCGTGGCTCCCCCGCCTCCCCTCCCAGTGCCGGTGGATGGCCACAGGCCCCCGGCCCTGCGGGGCTGACGCCACAGCCGGCCCCCCACCCCCTCCCCCCCTCCGACCCGCAGAGCTCCACACGGCACTGCCCACGGCACGGCACTGATGCACCAGGAGGTAGTGGGAAGGGCGCGCCTGCCACCACGCATGCCTACCAGGGTAACAGTGATGGCAGACTCCGATGGGTCCCCCCAGCGGGAAAACCGCCACCACCGCCGGTCCCGCTCCCGCTCCCCCGTCTCCTCCCCGAAGTGGACGAGGGAGACCCTCGCGGAGCGCGAGGAGCGGAGGCTGGCGGAGGCGGCGGTGCTGGTCGGGCCGCCGCCGCCGACCCGGGAGCCTGAGCCAGCGGAGATGACCGCCTCCGCCGCCCAAGCAGCCAGCCTCGCCGCCCCGCCCCGAGAGGGGGCCCCAGACGCGCAGGAAGCGGAGACCGCAGCCCCAGAGAGCCACGCCGCGGCCCCAACTGCGGCCCCCGGCAAGCCGCCGAAACAGGGGGCAGCCCCGGCGCAGGAACCGGGCGCATCGCCGAGGGCTGCCGCAGCCGCAGAAGAGAGCAAGAAGGGCGCGCGAGGGACTGCGACCGCGGCCCCGGAGGGCCGCACCACCGCCTCGGCCGACGACGCCGCGGCCCCCAGCACGCCGCGAAAGCGGGGGGCGGACCCCGCACGGGCCACGGGCGCCTCGTCGGCGGCCGCCACAGCAGCGAAGGAGAGCGAGGAGGGCGCGCGAGGGGCTGCGGCCGCGACCCCGGCGGGCCGCGACACCGCCTCGGCCGGCCACGCCGCGACCCCCAGCACGCCGCGAACGCGGGGGACGGACCCCGCACAGGCCACGGGCGCCTCGCCGGCGGCCGCCGCGGCAGCAGAGGAGAACGAGGAGGGCGCGCGAGGGGTTGCGACCGCGGCCCCGGCGGGCCGCACCACCACCTCGGCCGACCACGCCGCGGCCCTCAGCACGCCGCGAAAGCGGGGGGCGGACCCCGCACGGGCCACGGGCGCCTCGTCGGCGGCCGCCACAGCAGCGAAGGAGAGCGAGGAGGGCGCGCGAGGGGCTGCGGCCGCGACCCCGGCGGGCCGCGACACCGCCTCCGCCGGCCACGCCGCGACCCCGAGCACGCCGCGCAAGCGAGGGAAGAATGCTGCACGGGCCACGGGCGCCTCGCCGGCGGCCGCCGCGGCAGCAGAGGAGAACGAGGAGGGCGCGCGAGGGGTTGCGACCGCGGCCCCGGCGGGCCGCACCACCGCCTCGGCCGACCACGCCGCGGCCCCGAGCATGCCGCGAAAGCGGGGGGCGGACCCCGCACGGGCCACGGGCGCCTCGTCGGCGGCCGCCACAGCAGCGAAGGAGAGCGAGGAGGGCGCGCGGGGTGCTGCGGCCGCGACCCCAGCGGGCCGCGACACCGCCTCCGCCGGCCACGCCGCGACCCCCAGCACGCCGCGCAAGCGAGGGAAGAATGCCGCACGGGCCACGGACGCCTCGCCGGCGGCCGCCGCAGCAGCAGCAGTGGGCAGGGAGAGCGCGAAGTACCGCGCCCACGCCAACCCCACCCACACCCACACCAGCCCCCCCAAGCCATTCCCCCCCAAGGCCTTCCCCCCGGGGCGGGAGCGGCACGTCCAGCCCCCGACGCGCGAGCGCTCGCCGCCGGGCGTCACGCTGCCGCAGCTGCAAAGGCAGCGGGACGCCCGGCGAGTGGTTCAGGAAGGGCGCAGCAGCGGGGGGGAGCAGAGCGCAGGCAGTGGACGGCGCGACTCGGGGCAGGGGGCCGGGAAGGGGCCAGGGCACGGGAAGGGCGCGCAGGGGCACGGGCAGGGAGCCCAGGTGCAGGGGGCAGGGCGAGAGGAGGTGGGAGAGCAGGCGGGCCAGGGCATGGGGGACGGGAGGCGGGACCCGCGACACGGGCAGGGAGCTGAAAAGGGGCCCAAGGGCAAGGGCAAGGGCGCCGCGGGCCCCAAGGGACAGGCGGGACGGGGCATGGGAGCCCAGGGGGGAGGACGAGACGAAGGGAGGGGGGCAGAGGGCGGGGCGCCCCCGCAGCCGGACGTGCAGCCGGTGAGGTGCATCCCCCCCGGCATCCAACAGATGCCGGCGCACCACACCCACCACCACCACTACCACCACCACCACCACCTCTACAACATCGACCCTGACGCTGGCGAGCTCGTCCCCCCCCAACCCCCACGACACCGGCACCAGCCACCCCCCCCCGCGCCGAGGGCGGAGCTGGCGCGGATGGCCTCGGCGGAGGGGGGAGGCGGCGCGGCATCGGCGCCGCAGGCGCAGGGGCAGCGAGGGGGGCCGGCACGGGGGGCAGAGGAGTGCCGGCCATGGGACCGGGACTGGGGCGCGGTCCCGGACCCTCTGGGGGAGGAGACCCTCCCCCTGGTGGGGGAGGTGTACGGGTGGTTGTGCTGGGCGAACCAGGGGACCTCCAGGAGGTCGAGGAACCGGCCCTTCGATGCCGTGCTCCTCCGGAGAGACGGAGGAAACCGAGAGGTACCCCCGGGGGGGTGGGCAGCCCCAGAGGACCATGAGAGGGTCCTCAGGTCAGTGATCCGGGCGGCGTGGCCCGACAGGGAGCCGACGTGGGCGGCCTTCCTGGAAGGGGGAGCGTTGCTCCGCATCACGGATGCGGACGCCAACAACTGGCTCCCCCGGGCTTTGCGCAGCGCCCTCGCCCACTGGCGCTACCGCGGGCACAACCCGCCGCCGCCACAGCCCCAGCCCCCACACAAGCGGCGGCGCAGGTGATGGCCCAGAGGGCGGATACGAGAGAGAGTGGGGGGGGGGGGCTGGGCCCCCCGATCCACGCCCCCCCCATGGTGCGGCAGGACGCAAGAGGGCGTGCCACCTCCCGCGGGAGGGAGTGCGGAGACAACGAGCGCGGGGGGGGAACCTGCTGCCCCGCAGCCCGCTAACCACTGACCGCTAACCCTCACGGCCACCCCCGGCCGGCCAGCGCCGCGCGACAACGGCCGGGGGATGAGGGGCCCCAGCGAGTGCCTGCACGAGGATCCGTCTCTAGGTAGAGGGGGGCGGGGGAAGGGCGCGACCCCCCAGCCGAAGGCTGGCCCACGGGGCCAGGACTGCCATGCCGCCCCCCCCCCGGCCGTCAGGAGGCGTCGCCAGGGGACCAAAGGCCGCCCCCCACTCCCCCCCCCCCCTCCCACACAGGCCCGAGAGCAGGCGGAGGGGCGGCCCCCCCAGCCCCCCCCCCCCGCACCCACCCCAGCTGGGGAGCCACAGGCGCGGCCCTCCGCCCCCCCAGGGCCGGGGGGGAGGCCCCCCCCCAGAAGGGACGGCAACGTGGTAAGGGGAACGGCGGCTGGACCTGCACCCGCGAACCTGCACCGGCGTGCCGGAGCAACGCGCACAACGGAACAGGAAGGAGGCCGCGCCCCACATGACCCTCCCGTAACCACGGCCCACTCCGGGATGACAAAGGGGGGGTTCAGGTCTGCTGGGGCCCCCGGGGGAGCGGTCCACGGGCCGCCCCCCCCCCCCCCCCACCCCGGGGCGACACTTCAGCCCCGACCGCACGCGCACGCCGGAAGGGAACGCGCCGGCGACACGGAGAGGGCCAGGATGGAGTACCGCAGGCCGCCGCCCGGAAGGAGAGCAGGGAGGCCGCGGCGCGACAACCCCCCCCCCCCGCCCCCCCACCGGCCCGCCAGCCGCGGGGGCCCCGGCCCCCACCCCCCAAGGCAGGGGGGATGGTCCCCCCCCTCGCGAGAGGGGAGCCGGAGTGCGACCCGTCCCCCCGCCCCAGCCGCCGGCTCCCATGGGGGCCGCGAAGAACCAGCGAGCCGACGCCTGCGCACCGGGACGCTGCACAGATCGTCCCCAGAGAAGCCGGGTGAGCACGAACCGGAGTGGTATGGGGGGCCACGCCCCCAATGGACAGCACAACGCCAGTGACGCCCGCTTTGTTGCCTGCCCAGGGGAGGCAGAGGGACGGAATGAGGCAGAGCGACCCCCCGCCCTACAGGCCCCGCCCCGGCCGCACAACCGGGGGGTACGGCGCACGCCCCCCCCCCCCAGCCCGCCCCCCAGCGTATGAACGCCACGGACCCGCCCCGCGGCGCCCAGCCCCCACAGGGACAGAGCAGGGCCCCCACACCCGCACGCCCGCGCCCACAACACGTGGATCGCGGACCCCAACAGCCCGCCCAGTGGACGGGCAGTCGGGGGAGGGGGAGCGCATGACCCCAGACGCCCCACGCAACGGTAGAAGACACCCCCCCCGGGGACGCCCTGCCGCCACCCCCACAACCCCAAGCCAAGTAGGGGGGAACCGGGACCGGATTGCCCCCCCCCAAGCACGCCAGACGGAGCAAGGGACCGGGGCAGGACACGCGGAGGGGCACGGACCACGTGGAACGGCCCTACCAGCGCCCAGTGCCGGGACCACGCGAGATGCGCACGCCACACCACCCAGCGGGGGGGGGAGCGGACACCGCGAGAGCGCGAGCGCACACACACGGGAGGGACACGCGGGGACTACCGGAAGGGCAACTGGACCGAGCGCGCGGAACGCACAGACCGCGTGGAATGGCGTACCAGCGAGCGAGGGTAAGGGACACCCGGACGGGACGGCCCGCCACACGCAGCGCGGAACACGCGGGGCGGGGAGGGGGAAACGAAAGGGACACGACGCCAGGTACCGGCCCGAACCCCCCGAACCGGCCGCGAGCGCCGCGCACACACAGACGGGGCACTGCACCCGCCAAGGCAGTAGTGGCGCACAGCGCCACGCCCCAACCCCTAGGCTAGGCAGCCTCCGCGCCAGCCCAAGGGGGTCCCACTGGCGACAAGCCAGTAGCACGGGGCCGGCGGCGCCGGCGCCCCGGGCGACCACGCATTAGGGGGCTGGCAGTGGGTAAGCGCCCGCAGCCACGGCTGCGAATTGATGCACTGACCGGGGAGTGGCGAAACGGGGACGCCGGGGAAGGATGGGGCTCCGAGCTCTGTGAACCAGGGGGACTCCGCCACCAGGCAGGAGGTGCGTCTTCGAGGGCCCCCCACTAGGACCCGGTGGGGAGGATATCACGTGGCCCGACCAGGTGGCCCCCCGGGGCCGAAAGGCGTCTAGTACCCGCACAATCAAACCTCAAACCTGAAACCTCGAACGAGGGCCGCCGGAGAGAGACGACACGACGAGCAAGAGACGGTAAGAGGGAGGAGAAGGAGAAGAAGAAGAGGCGGACGAGCGCATGGAACCCGGACTGGAACATCCGGGAAAGACATGCACTCGGACAGGACCATCCGGGTGGTGAACGCCCCCTGGACTGAAACGTCCGGGGTAGAAGCGGCCCTGGGTGGAAAGGATGATCTGGGGCGACAGAAGGAGGAGGAGATGGCGACGGAGGGAAGCGGCGAGGAAAACATGAACAAGAGCAAGGAACAGATGAGGACACGAAGAACAAGATTCAGGAAGAAGGAGAAGAAGGAGAAGAAGGGGAAGCGGACAAACACATGAAAACTGGACTGGAGCATCCGGGGAAGAAGTGCACACGGACTGGACCATCCGGGTGGCAGAGGCCCTGGACTGGAATATCCGGGGAAGAAGCCGTTCAGGATTGGAGTGTCCGGGGCAGCAAAAGGAGGAGGAAGCAAAGGCGGCACGAAACGGCAAGGAGGACATGAACAATGAGAGTTAGGAACGATGGGGAGAGGACACGAAGAACAGGATCCGGAGGAGGCCGCGCAGCACGGAGGCCACCAAGGACAGGAACAGCCGGGTGGTCAGGACAGGAGTGTCAAGGGGAGAAACAGCGCTGGAATGGAGCGTCCGGGACCGGAGAAGGAGGAGGAAGCGGTGGCAGCGGCGAGAAACGGCAGAGACAACCAAGGAAAGGAGCAACCGGGACAGAAGGGGGAGCGCCCGAGGCAACGGAGCATCCGGGGAGCGTGAACCAGCAAGCGGGGGAAAAGCATGGAAACCGGACAGGAACGTCCGGAGAAGAGGCGCACCCGGACAGGAATAACCGGGGGGCGGAGGTCCAGGACAGGCAGGAAAATCCGGGGAAGAAGCGGCCGAGGATTGGAACGTCCGGGGCTGCAAAAGGAGGAGGCAGCGGCGGCAAGACACGGCAAGGAGAACATGAACAAGAGCGATCAAGGGTGGAGAGCGGACATGAGGAGCAAGAGTCGTCAACAGGGAGGAGAAAGAACAGACAGGCAAGGAGAGAAGGAGAATGAAGGAGGGAGCGGTGCCAAGGACTGGAAAACAGGGGCCCAGCTCGGCCTCCGGGGCAGGAAGGCCAGGAGGCACGCAGCGGACAGAGGACAAGCACGAGGAGCCCGGACTGGAACATCCGGGGCACGGGAGAGAAGTGAGGTGAGAGACAAGTGGACGCAAAAGGGCGCAAGGAGGAGGTGAACGCGGCGACAAGAAAAAGCAGGAGGACAGACAAGCCGAACATGAACAAGAACAAGCAAGGGTGGGGGGGGAGAAGAGGAAGCACGCACGGATCCTGGACTGGAGCATCCGGGAAGCAACGCACCGAGAGTGGAACATCAGGACAGGAAGCCCGGGACTGAAACATCCGGGGAAGATGCAGATTGGAGTGTTCGGGGCAGCTTCAAGGGGAGGAGGCGGCGGCGGCACGAAGAAAAGGCGAGGAGAGCAGGAACAAGAGCAAGATGTGGAGAAGATCGACCGCAGAGGCCGGGACGGGGTTGCGGCAGAGGGAAGGGATGGAGGAAAGGGGGGAGGGGGGAGGGGCAGCGCCAAGACGCAGAGGAGGACACTCAGGAGACAGAACAAGGAGGAAGCGAAAAGGAGAAAGGCGAAGCAGTGGGGAAAGGAGTCAGCTGAGGAGTACCCCAGCCGCTAGACGCCCTGTTGCACGAGCCGTAGTCGTGGGTTCCATTCCCACTAGCAGCGCGCGAGGGGCACACTTGAAAACAAGCATCGTACCTCGGTCGGGGCAACGGCACTCTTGCAACAGGTCCTAGAGGGGCCAATGAAGAACACAAGCACCCCCGGACGCCGGGGATGTTTTTTACGCTTGTCCAAAGGGGGCAGCAAGGTATGCAAGGGTGGATGATGGCTGGAGGCAGACGAGGAAGGGAGCCAAAAGGGGCAGTGGAGGAGAGGTATACACATGTGTACGCAGGACACACACATTGAGCGTGACCGAAGAGGAGGCCAGCGTGAGAAGCAGGGAGTCAGTGGACAACCTGCCGACGATGAGGGACGCGAAGAGCGCTGGGAGTGAGACACAAAGGAGACGAACAGCATGCGCATGGACCAGGAGTGAACGGGCGTTAGGAGGAGCACGAGAATGAATCCATGCGGGAGTGGTGACACAGAGTATGGAGGGCGACGGCATGGACTCCTTATGGAGAGCGATGAAGGTAATAGAAGGAGGCCAAGGCACAAGTGCAGCGGCGAAGGGAGTGCGAGAAAAGGTAGGCACTGCAGTCGAAGAGAGGTGGCAAGCAAGGGAGATGCAGGAGCCCCTGCCGCAGGGGGAAACGAGATGGCAGGAGTACGTACGGAAGCTGTTACAAGGGCGAAGGATGGGAGGACCGCCGGAGGTTGAGGCATGGGTGGTGAAGAGTGGATACAGAGTGAAAGTGTACAGGGAGACGAAGGATGGAGAGGGCTACAGGAAGATACAGGAGTATGGAGGGGAGAAGGGAGTGCATGTAGGAATCCTGTGGAGGAAGACGAGGGAGTACGAGGTGGTCTGGGAGCACGAAGAGGCGGAGGACGGAAGTACAGCAAGAGAGGCGGAACGAGAAGGCTCGTGCGGGGGGTCACAGGTCAGGGTGACTGTGGGAAGCAAAGGAGGACACAGTGTGGCGTCAGGCGAGAGTCGGCAGTCGACGTGTGGAGCGGGGAGTGTGGGGAGTACGGAGGCGAACGAAGAGGAACAGCAACGCAAGGCAGCATGGGCAGGGAAGAGGCGGGAGGAGGCATTGGAGGGGGCGAGAGAAAAGACAGCAGACGGAGTGCTAATTGGGCACATGTACGGGAAGGATGTCAACGCATTGTGGGAAGTATTGTGTGGGCTGGAGGGCAGGCCGAACAGTGAGGAAGACGTGCAGCGGATAAGTCAAGGAGTGGCTACCAGGTCGGAGAGTAGGCACAATACGGGAAAAATGGAGGAGTGCCTGCCAAGGGAAGAAGTATCGTGGCAGAGGTACATACAACGAACAAGGCAGGGGAGAAGCATGGGCGGCGGAGGGGGGATACAAAGTGGCGTTTTACAGGGAGACAAAAAGCGGAGACGGGTACAGAAAATTGTGGAGTATGGGGACGGAACCCCGCTGGATGCGGGAATCCTGTGGACCAGGCAAAGAGGCTATGCGGTGCTGTGGCGTGTCCGGGGTCGCAGGAGTGACGCAGCGGAAGTAGCGGCAGCGGTGCGTAGAGTGGTGGACAATGCACAAGACGGGCAGGAATGGCCTGAAGAAATGCCGGAAAGGGCGAGGCGACAGGTCATACCAGGGGATGGCAAGTGCCTATATTGGGCACTCAGCGCGGTTGACTGAGCAGGCGGGCACGCAGCGGCGGAAGAGGTGCGCAGAGCACTCACGGAAGGTGATACGGCGCGGCCCCCTCAGTCGGGCTGGGCACGGAGGGTCATGAGAGATGCAGGAGCGCGGATGTGGCATCAGTACCTGGACAAGGTGCGCAAGGGGGAGATATGGGGAGGGGCGTGTGAAGTCAGGAGATGGGCAGAGAGCAGGGGATGCAGAATAGCAATCTATCAGGAGTCGGGACCCCGGGGGGTATATCGAAAGATGGCAGAGGTGGGTGAAGGAAAGCAAACAGCGGCGGCGCTACTGTGGAGCAGACGGGGAGGGGGACACTATGAGCTGCTGTGGCCCCCGGAAGAAGAGGACGCAAAGGCAGTGGCCGGGGCGGAAGAAGAGGACGGGGCAGAGTCGAAAGACGAGGAGGAAGAGGCGATGGAGGTGGAGTTGGCAGAAGCAGGTCCGGAGAAGGGGGAGGAGCAAGGAGGGCGCACGGAGGAGCAAGTGTGGCAGGATGTGCATCAAATACAGATCCAGGGGAGGGGAGAGAGGTGGTGGTACCAGGGACAAGAGGGTCCCGGGAGGGAGAGGAGGGAAGTGGGGGGGGGTACAGCACGAGACAGGAAACTACAGGCAAGATGGGAAGGTGTGCTAGGAGTGCAGGTTGCAGGAGATGGAGTATGTGGAACTGCACGAGGGTACGGGGAAAGGTGAGTGGCAAAGGAGGCAGGCAGGAGGGGTGGAGGTGTGGGTCACCGGGGGTCGAGAGGCGGTGTTACAGCTGCAGCACAGGGATGATTTTTGGGACCTGGTGGGGGGCGAAGAGAGCGGTCCAGATGCGAACGGACCGAGCGGTGTTGCTGGAGCCGGGATGGAGGGGAACGCGAAGGGTGGGGGTGGGGGGAAAACGGGGGTGGGGTTCGCATATGAGGTGCCAGGCGGACAAGGAGGAGGGGGTCCTGGTCAGGAAGGAGTGGGGAGGGGAGCTGCCAGGAGGAGGACAGGATGCGAGTGGGGTGTGAACACAATTCACTAGGGCAGCATTGTCTTCAGCACCCACGACGCAGGGACACTAACGGCAGGAGTTGGTGTATACGTTCAGTGAGGAGATGACACTGAAGGCAGCGGAGGCCATCAAAATGGTACTTGACGAGGGGGCTGCATGCATGCCCAATCGCACGTACCATGTGCACCCCCACATGGGGGACACGTGGCATTACGCGTTCCCGAGGAATGACGGCATGGAGAGTATAGCGTCACTGCCGGAGTGTGAGAGGCAAGGCACTGACATATTGGCCCTGGCCAGAGTGGCGGAAGAATGCGTGCGGGAAACGGGAGGAGAGGAGCACGGGAAGTGGGCAGGGGGGGCCATTCGGCGTGCGAGGTATCGCAGGGGAGAATGGATGACGCGGGAGGACACAAAGGTGATATTCCCCGTGGCAACGGAGGGGCCAGCGGCGGCACAGTGGAGGGGACAGGCAGTCCACATCGTCCCCCCGGATGACAGGGTGGGAGGCAGGGGGATGGTGGAAGTCGAGGTACGCCACGGGGAGGGGGCAAGATATGAGTACAATGTGCTGGTGCCTAACGTGGTGGTCACCGCAGCAGCGGCAGCAGGTATGGAGGTCCGGATTGAACTCAACCGGGAGGGACAGGCGGTGAAGGTGTACACCATGGTACACTGGGAGGGACAGAAGGAAATCCAGTGGACGGCAGAGCTTACGTGGAGGGAGCCGCTGCATTCCGAGGGGAATGTGGGAAGGGGAAGGGCGGACGGGAAGGACGCTGCGGACCTTGACAGAGCAGAGAAAGAAAAGGAGAGACGCCAGAAGGAGGCAGCAGCGGAGGGGCTGGACATGCTGGGACGGAAGGGACAGAAAGGACATGCTACAGAAATGGGCACAGAGGCTGAGTTGGAAGGCGACGGCATGGCAAAATGTCTTGATACATAATGGAGAGGCGCAGCCGGGGCTGGAAGAACGCATCAGGGGATGTAGGGGTGAAGAGGTACGGCTGACGGTGAGCAAGGCCAGGTACCAGCTGAGGGCCAGAGTGGAGGCGCTGGAGGACAAGTGCAGGCCGGAATACACGCTGGCCAGGTGCCTGTGCAGGCTGGATGGACCCCAGGGGCCCAAGGGAGGATGCCATGGGATCAGGGTACGGCAGCACAGGAGACAAGGGCCCATGTGGCTACAGATGGGGGAAGATGACGGGGCGCCGCTGGTGTACTTCCACCAAGTCAAGCACATGTGGGTGGGATATGCGGATTGTTGGAGCGCAACGGGGGGGGAGGACGAGGAGGCGGGGGAGAGACAAGCGAAGTAGCAGGTGCTCACAGCAAGGAAGGTGGAGTCAAAGCAGGCGGTGCTGTGGATGCAGATGCAGCGGCATGCGCAGGTAGCGGCGTGTGTGGACAGCAGGAGCAGAACGCCGGAGGTGTGGGGACTCACGAGGCAGGTCTTGGCCCTGGCGCTGTACATTGGGGAGACAGTGCGTCGCAGCAGGGGCATGGTCGGAGAATCAAACCCAGCTACAGAAATGCACCGGATGCGAAAGGTTATGGCCATGATTGACTATGACGGGGCGGCGGTGAGGAGCACCAAGGGACACACAATACAAGTAGTGTCCCCACAGGCGAGTGCCACGGGTGTTGCACACCAAGGGGTCACTGACCTGGTGCAGGACGGGCACACGTGGTGGGTTGTGGAACCCAGAGGGTGTAGGCGCTAAGCGAAGGTGTATACGGCGGCAGCGTTGAAACGGGTGGGGCACCCACCAGATTCGGGCCACCTCGCCCTCCTGTCGCCATCCTGTCGCCTACCTGTCGCCTCCCTGTCCCTGTTTTGGCACTTTCAGCCCCCTGTCACTCCCCTGTCGCTTGCCTGTCGCTTCCCTGTCGCTGTCTTGTCGCTCCCCTGTCGCTCCCCTGTCGCTTCCCTGTCGCTTTACTGCCGCCCTCCTGTCGCTATCCTGGCGCTTCCTGTCGATTTCTGTCGTTTCCTGTCGCCATGCTACTTTTTGCCTGGCGCCTTCCTGCCGCTCTCCTGTCGCTCTCCTGTCGTTCCCTGGTGTCGCTCCCCTGTCGCTTTTTCCCTGTTGCCTCCCTGTCGTCCTCCTGTCGCTTGCCTGTCGTATTCCTGGCGCCTCCCTGTCGCCTCCCTGTCGCCTCCCTGTCGCCTTCCTGTCGCCCAACGTGGTAACCTGTCGCTCTCCTGTCGCATCCCTGTCGCCTTCCTGTCACCTTCCTGTTGCCTTCCTGTCGCAAACAAACACCCTCCCGCTCTCCTGTCGCTCTCCTGTCGCTCTCCTGTCGCTCTCCTGTCGCTTTCTCCTGTTGCTTCCCTGTCGTCTCCCTGTGGCCACCCTGTCGCCGCCCTGACGCTTCCCTGTTGCCCTCCTGTCGCACCTCCCCTGTCGCCTTTTTGTCGCCTGCCTGTCGCTTCCTGTCGCTTCCCTGCCGCTTTCCTGCCGCTTTCCCGTTGTTTTCCTGTCGCCACCCTGTCGTCTTCCTGTCGCCACCCTGTCCCCTTCCTGTCGCTCCCTGCCGCATTTTGCCGTGGCCTGCCTCGCCTGGCCCGAGTCTACTCATGCGGTGGGTCGGGGAGGTTAAAGAGGTGCGGGTTGAAAGAACGGAGGAGGTACACGAGAGCGCCATCCTACGGGCGTTGGAGTCGCAAATGGATAGGTGTGCGGAGGCAGAGGAAGTGGAAGACATCAGGGAACAAATCCGGTTGGCATTGGAGTTGGTGGCCAACAGCAAGGGAGGGGAACAGCCGAGGTGGATACTGCCGCCCGGCGCGGAGGAAGAGCACAGGAAGGAGGCATTGGAGAGAGCAAGAAGGCTCTCAGAGGGGGCCAGGAAGCAGTGCCTGGAGGTGGAGGAAGACCTGGAGGGGGAGAGGCCAAGTAAGTGGAGGGGAATGAGGAGGGGGAGCGGGGGACAAATGAGGTTCATAGTGGGGGACGGGGATGACGTGGAGGAGAGAGACGAAGGAGGGCAAGGCAAGGCGCGGGAGGAAGAAGGCCGGGAGCCGGGGCAGGCAGCAAGCGGGCGGGAAGAAGGAGAGGAGGGAGAAGAAGAGGTGGAAGAGGGGGAGGAAGAGGAAGGAGGGCAGTAGAATGCTGCTGGGGACAGGGTGGAAGAGCGGAACAGCGGGGAGGAGACAGGAGAGGGTGGAGGGAGGGAAGACAGCAAGCGGAGGAGAGAAGCGGACGAGCGGGAGCCGCAAGCAAGGCGGCAACAAGAGGAGGACGAGGAAGGGAGGCCAATGAGGAAGCGGGCGAGGGGAGTCAGGTACGGGGAGGAACAAAATGGGCCGTGAGGAGCAGGGGGCGGTGCGGGGAGGGGTGACAGTGTATGGTCCGCACAAGGTGAGTGGGAAGTGGAGGAGGTATGTGGGAACAGTGGAGGAGATGATCGAACAACAAGATCGCACGGGACACGTGACGAGGGCAGCTATCCTGCAGTGGGAGGATCAGGGGGAGGGGGATGAGGAGAGACTGCCGTACCCGGTGGAGAGATTACAGGTATGCCCAAAAGGTAGAGAGATAGAAATACACAGGCAACTGGTTCCGGAGCAGGAGGCAAGAGAATTGGAAGGTGAAGAGGTGTCGACGGGGAGGAAGATCAAGAAGCAAGAGTGACAATTAATGAAGCGGAGGGAGGCCGGGAAGATGAAGAAAAGCACTGGACGAAGGCAGGGAGGAAGGAGCAAAGGGGAAGGAAAAAGCCCGGCTGACAGCAAGGAAGTGCGAGTGGATGGGGAGGGCAGCTGGCAACGCATGAAGTCATACATCCATAATGACCCTGCGGCACTGTATCGGGCGGACAAAGCAGCATGGCAGCAGATGAGGCTGCATGAGGCGGACCCCGACGTGGTGGCGTACCAGGAGATACGGTTAAAGAAGAAGGACAATGTCATGTGCGCGCAGAAGTGCGACAAGGAGGGGAGAGGGTACCAGCAGGAGTGGGCACAGGCGATGCCGCTGTTGGTGCACAGAGGACTCAGCGTCGTACAGGACAAGAAAGTGGGAGCGAGGGGACGAAGGGCGGTGTATGATGTGGCGACAGAGCACGGACAAGTGGTCATTATCAACTGGCATGTCCCACATGGGAGGAGGGCCAAGGAGTATGTAGCGCAGCTGAGGATGGAGTACATCAGGGCGCTGGAGAGGGGGCCTGTCATTGTGGTTCGGGATTTCAACTACGATCCCCGGAGGAGAGGCACGAAGACGGAGGTGGACCGCGAAGTGCGGATGTTGGTGGAGGGAATGAGGCTACAGGATGTGTCGTACAGTGGGGCGCCAGGCCCCTTGCACTAACCGGCACCAAAGGGCAGCACACCTTCGCGGATAGACGCGGTGTACGCGGACCCCAGGTGGGTCAAGGGGGTAACAGCGGGGTATATGGTGGGGCCGAACGAAATGCAGGACAGGAAGGGGCATTGCCCCATGATGGTGACAGTGGGCCTGAAGGTGGGGGAGCCAGGGGACGACGAGGAGGATGAGCAAGGGTCGGACGGAGAAGGCGTCAGCCTGCAGCCAAGGGTCACGTGGCCGGAGGAGGGGGACGAGAGGTGGCAGCAGTGGGGGCAGTGGGTGCACGTCAAAATAAGGAAGGGGGGCCATGTGCATCAGGCAATGAGGGGAGCGGAGAGAGTATGCGGGTTTAACGAGCAGGAGGGGGAATCGCAGGCACAGCCGAAGCTGCAACGGCTGGTAGTCACACCTGAGGAAGCGGCAGCACAAGAAGGCCGAAGGAAGGGCACAGGCAGAGGGAGCTGAGTGGCAAACGGAGGTGACGGAGGCAAAGAAGAGGGTGCGGGCAGCGAGGAGGGCAGTGGAGGAGGAACACGAGAGGATATACCACAAGGTGGTGGCGGAGCATGAGCGGTACATGGAAAGAGCGGTGCCGTACAAGTCACTGCGGTACATCAGGGAGCTCGCGGAGGCTAAAAAGCCACAGGAAATCCGGGCGGTGAGACTGCAGGATGGCAGGGTCTTGGGCAACATACGGGAAGTGCTGGAAGAAAGTGGCACAGAACTTCAGGAGGCAGCACAACCAGGGGCAGCAGGAGCTCAGCGGGATCACGCGGAGAATGACAAGGGCGTTGCCGAGGGTGTTCACAGCGGAACAAAGCGAGGACATACACCGCTGCAGGGTGACGCTGCGGGAAATAAAGGAGGCAGTGCAGGCTCTCAAGAGGAAAAAGAGCCGGGGGGTGGACCAGCTGGTGGCCGAGGCATACCAGCACCTGGAGGCGCCGGAGTTGGATGGTCTAGCGGGGAGGGTCACGGAGGTGTTGCGCAGTGGGCGAGCGGCCCCTGTAAAAGAAAGGGGATCACCTCAGGCCGGGGAACTGGAGACCCATATGCGGTGCCGTCACGGAGGCCAAGCTGGTTTGGAGGGTGATCTTCGGGAGGATACAGCGGCGGCTATATGCGGCGGGGGTCATACCGGACAACATGAGGGGGTCCGTGCCAGGTAGGTCCACACAGGAGGCAAGCTTCCTGTACGACATGTACCTCGATGATGAGGACCTAGAGGCGTTCATGGCGTCTGTGGACGTGAAGGGGGCGTTCCCCAACACACCACATAGGCTCATCGAGGAGGTGTGGCGGCAGCTAGGGCTCCCATACGGTGACTTCGTAGAGAAGTACCTGCGCTCTAGGAGGTACACGGTTGCCACAGGGAAGGGGTGTACCGAGTGGGTAACCCCAGGTAGCGGTGTGCCACAAGGCGGGTTGGAGGGCCCATTCCTGCACTTACTGGCCATGCTCCCCCTGATGAGTTGGATAGCGCGGGAGTATCCGCAACTGGCGAGGGCACCACACACGTCGCCAGCGCAGGCGTATGTGGATGATGCGGTACCCATGGCGCGGGATGAAAAGGCCCAACAGGTGGTGCAGGACCTGATGCAGAGGTACGGGAGGGATAACCATCTTGTCTGGAGCACGGACAAGTTGACGGTTCTGAGGAAGGGTGGCGAGGATGGTATGGCACTGGATGTTGGGGACGGAGTGGCATGGCTGGAGAGGGCAGAGGAAGCGCTGGTGGTAGCACATGTGCAGGCCATGGAGGCTGGGGGCGTCAGGCACGGCCTACTATGGAGAAGGGATGCCCACGGCAGGGGAGGCGTACAGGGCACACACGGCCAGGACGCTGAGCAGGATGTGCCACAATCAGGAAGAGGTGGTGAGACGGGTGTGCTATCACGCGGTCGCAGAGGTGCAGAACGAGGAGAACATGTGCCCGCGCTATGTGTGGCACCGGCGAAGGCGGTTGGCGGCGGGGAAGAGAGAGCGCATGTGGCGCGTCCTACAGGCGGTGTTGCCGGGGGAAGAGCACATGTTGGCGACAAACAGGACGTGCGGCAGGCGGGGACCGATCCTGGCTCTGGACACGGACTTCAGAGGGGCGGCGTATGGGAATGTACGGTGGGTCCGGAAGGAAGGAGTGACTGCCGCCCGACAAATTACTCAGGGGGGTCAGGGCGATGCTGGTAGTCCTACAGCATCACCCCCCGGGAGCACAGAAGACCCTGTACTATCTACGGGCGGTGCTCAATGCGGCGATCGGATACCAGGGATGCACCTCCCGTACTGGAGGGAGCAGCTGGAGGAGGTAGAGGGAGAAGTGCGGAGGCTCATCAGAGGGTATGAGGGGATACTCACTGAGGTACTGTCGTGTGTGATGCGGTCGCCGATGGAGGTGCTGCAGGTGCGCAGGAAGGATACGAAGGAATACAAGAAGGCAGGCATGCACCACGCGGAGTTCTATCGCAACGCCAGGATGGTGCAATGGGGTGTATACAAGTGGATGATGAGGAGAGCGCGAGGACGAGAAGACCGCGCTAGGTGGGGCAGGAGGATGCCAAAGATGTGGAAAGAGTGGGGGGCGCTGTGGGGGCACCAGAGGAGGAAACCGAGGCGCGGGAGGGCAGCAGAAGCGCAGCAAGAAAGGGTGGTGCTGGACAGAGGAGAGAGGGACAAGGCCAGACCGGGCATACTGGTGTGTGCGCCGCTGGGACTCAAAGGGCCGAGGGGGAAGGTGCAGAGTGCGACCGGGCAGTGGTACGATGTCCATGCGGATATGTTCACGAGAGACAACATCCTGGAAGGGGCAGGACAGGCGGACAAGTGCTGGAGATGCACCAAAGAAGCGGGGCAGGTCCCGTGGGCAGTCCTGCGAATGATGGCATGGGCGTTCCCGAACGCGACCATGCGCACTACGGACGCCAGGGGGCAGTGGTAGGGGCCGGTACTGCGGCTGCCCAAGGAGGTGCAGGAGGATGAGGAGGCCCAGGGGGAGGTGGAGGTCTGGTGGGGAGAGGAAAAGGAGGGGCAGAGAAAAGGGGTCCAGTTGGGATGGGACACGGTGCGGGGATTGCAGGAAGAGGATGATGGACTGGTGGTGAGTTTCCAGATGACGGACGCAGGGAGGCCCGACGAGGAGGCGCCCATAGTGCCCGTGGGACACAAGTGTGGAGAGAGTGCAAGGAGGATCAGACTGACGGTCCACGGGTTGCCAGCGGACAGGGTATGGTACTTGGTTCTGGTACAGGCGTGCCTGGAGCAGGGCAGGGCGAAGGGGGACAGGGCATGGTGTCATGGGGTGGTGGTGACGAAGGGCTGGAGGGCCCGGACGGACAATAAATGGGCAGTGTACAGAGGTGTGAGAGAGCTGAGCATTGAGGATGGGGTACGAAAGTATGGCATCGGGAGGCACAGAGTGGACTGCGACTACCCGAGGGAGGTCGTGCGCATACCGGAGCCCACAGAGGAGAGGGTGGTGCTATTTCCGGACGGGTCCGGGATGGAAGGACAGCCGCCCATGGCGGGGGCAGCGGCAGTAAGGGTCAAGGGGGTGGGACAGGTTACGGAGAGCGTGGTGGAAAAGATGGTGTACGGAGCAGCGTCCCATGGAGAGGTACAGGCGGTGGCGGACGTAGTTGGGAAGATAGGGGAAGAAGTAGGGGAAGTGTGGATGGTGGTGGACGCGGAGGCGGACATGGCGTCTCTGAGGAGACTGGCCAGCAGGCCACTGCATGGGGCCCTGGCCACGGGGCTGGCGTCACAGGTGTACGCGATATGGCACGGGCTGGAGATGAAGAAAATGCCCCTGGTCATACACCTGGTGAAGCAGGAGTCACACAGAGCGGGATTGGGGAATCATGAGGCGGATGGGGCGGCGCAAGCAGTGGTCAAAGAGCAGACACCAGAGTGGAGGGTGCCAGAGAGAAAGGAGCACCTCCATTTGGTGCATATACCCCCAAGGGTCAGGGAGGAGGAGAAGGCCAGGTGGGTGGTGGAGGAGGACAGGGGCAAGCGGTAAGTAAGAGTGTATTCGCAGCCGGTGCGAATGCTAGCTCAGGTATAAGGCGGGCCGGAGGTGGTAGAGCTGAACGAGTACTTGGAGGGCAAGGTGGGGCAGTGGGTCCACTACCCCAATGTGCTGGGGCCAGAAGCGCTGCCCAAAAGGCTGCAAACCAGACGGCTGCAGGCAATCACGGGGCAGGTGCCGGTGCGGGAAACAATCATGAGGTGGTAGAGACATAAGGGGATGGACCTCCCGGAGGAGTACATGAGATGCCACTGCGGCCGAGGGCAAGAAAAGTACAACCACTTCATGCAGCGTGAACAGTATAAGGGGATCGAGGAGCCGCTGGTTCGGGATCAGGAAGTTCCGCTGCTCAAGAAGGGTGCGAGAGGCAGAAGCGCGGTGAAGAGGGAGCTGGGGAAAGAAGGGCACTGAAAAGGGCTGTGGCACATGGTGATAGTGAAGTGGCTGTGGCAGGCACTCCAGGAGTATACGAAGGCGCCGGAGGCCATGGACCACAGGCTGTTGCGGCGTATGGTGGAGTATCTCCAGGACGGCATAGCGTGCAGAGAGACTCAGCTGGAGGCGCGGGCGGAAGACATGCATGATCTGGTCACCAAACAGGTGGAGATGGCGTTGATCAGGTACAACCCACAAATCACGGAGTGCGGAAGCAGCCCGATTGGCGGCCAAGGCGGTCGGAGGGCGAGACGGAACTGGAGGAAAGAGAGGAAGAAGAGCGGAGGGAGCGCCTGATGGCACGCATACGAAGGAGAATCCGGCAGATATGAGGGCAGGACGGGTTAATGGTGTCACCTCAAAAGGGGAGAGCAGGGGCCGCCGGGAACGGGGCAGCACTGTCGCCCGTCACAAGGACTGGAGCATCCGGGACTGGGCGCAATGAGTCACAGAGCGGACCAAGGCGCAGGCCTAGGGGGCGCGGACTGGGGCAAAGTGGCAAGTTGAAGGCACAGCGGGCGCAATCACGGAGAACGCCAGGCTAGAAGCATGAGCGGGTACCAAGAGACGCATGCGGACAAGAGGAGTGTGGCAAGGGGCGCAGGGACGAGGACGAGAAGGACCAGTACAAGGCCAACGACCGCCTGGGATCGTCCACAGTACGCGGAGGCGTAGACGGGGGAGAGGAACCGCGGTGCACCAAGAACACAACACACGTGGGGCGCGCAAACAGTGGGAGTGGAGGGCGCGGGTAGCAGGGAAAACGGCAGCAAGGCTCAGGGCTCAGGCGTGATGCCATGTGGGCAGAAAGATGTCTCACAAGCCTGAGCCGAAGCCCAGCCAGCCGCCGGCAGCGGAGGTGGCGCCGCCGCCGCGGGCAGTGAGGGGGTACGGGGGGCCGGGGCTGGCGGGCGTGAGGGTCGAGGTGGCCCGCATGCAGGCGGACGCAGCCCCGCAGCCCCCCTTCCCGGCAATCTGGGCGACATCAGCGGAGGTGTCATGGCCCTCGTCTCCGGAGAGTGCGGAGACGGTCCGGCGGGAAGGGCCTCGGGTAGCAGGGCGGCAGAGGGGAGAAGGAGCCGCGGCAGGGACAGGGGAGGGAGGAGACAAGGGAGGACAGGCAGAGGCGAGTGGAGGCAGGACAGAGGTGGTGGCAGCAGGAGCTGAGGGGAAGGGGGAGGGGCAGGGGAAGCGAGCGGTGGGGAGGTGGCGGGCAGACCCGTTCAACATCGCGGATTTTATGGCGGGTGTGGATGCTGGGAGGGGGGAGTCGGTAGTCGACGACATCCCCGTGGTGTCGAAGGATGAGGGGGAGGGGGCAAGGAGAATGGCAGTGGAGGGAGGCCCACCTCAGCCGATGGCGCCCAATGTTCCGGCAGCTGCCATGAAGTCCATCCTCCCGGAAGTGAGGAGGCAGGAGGAGCGCAAGGGTGGACGAGGACAACAGGCAGCGAGGGCGGCTGGGAGCGGGGACAGCAGTGTACGCACCGGAGGGAGAGGACAGACAGGCAAGGGAGGGAAAGGGCAGGCGGGGACGTCGGGGGCTAGGCATGTGAAGGGACACCAGAAAAGGAAAGGGGGAAAAGGCGTTGGAAAGGGGCCACACTGGCCGCAGCCCCAACACTCGTTCAGGCAGCTGCCGCCGGGGCCGCCTCCACAGGTCAGTGCAGCGGTGCGGGCGGAGGACGAGAGGGAGGCGCGCCGCCAGCAGGCGGCGCGTTACGAGGCGCTGGCGTACGTGGAGCGCCAGCGCAGTTGCCACCAGCCCCCGGAGCCGGGACCGGACACCATCTACCGGTTGGAGATGGAGTCGGGCAGGACGAGGTAGGGACGCCAGGGGGGGCTGGAGAGGTCGGGAGGGGAGCACAGCGGGCAGCCCAGGGTTGGTACCGAACGGCGTTCATGAACGCGTACCGTCCGCGAACGCGTACTATCCGGTATTAATACCGCACAGTACGTGTGCGGTATTGAGATGGTGCCGCAGACAGGCACCGCATTGCAGCACGCGCGCACGCTAGACAGAAAAGAGCCAGATGAATTGAAATATTGCGAAAAACACGCTGCTGGATCGAAAGTTTACTACCGATGTTGGTAATTAGCATTATTATGCATTACGGCACCATTTTTAGTCTTGAATCGTAATGTCGCAGTTTTGGAAACATAAGAACGAATTCTGCTAATACTAGTATTGTTGTGACCGCGTTGCAAATGCGCATTCAGCGGTGCATGAGTTTCCAGCAGCGGTGCCGTGTACGCTGAAGAACACTGCTCGCAAGGTTTTAAATCCCTCCTTTTAGATGGGCCATGAGAGGACGTGCTCGTGCAGGACGCGTTCAAAGCCGTGCACAACGACTATCGGAGAAGCACAAGCTGTGCAGAACGCGTGCAAAGGCTTGGACAACAAACGAAGAAGTACGTGCCGTCCTCCAGAATAAAGTGGGCCCTCCTCCGCGATCAAAGGATGAACGCGTCTACGCGAATGGCGCGCGCTCAGACGACGACACGTGCAGACGCGTCAACGCAACCCCAGTCCCCACAAATGGACGAAGACGCGTCGTTGAACGATTATTGGGCAGAGGTGTTCAACCGTCAATGGGGCATGGAGCGCTATGCAGAATTTCAGTGGTTGTGTGAGGGAACGCAGATGCCCTGTGTTTCTGGGAAACAATGGTTGCAGCTTGGACGATATAGGCAGCATGTGTTGAATCGATTGCTTCGAAGCATGGACAAGGCTTCAAGTGTTGCTTGCGCAGAACATGGCTCCTAGGAGCAGTGGGTTTCTGGAGGAGCACTTCACCGTTTCCGTTGCCACAACGACTGCAAGGACAGGAAAGGACTGGAAGTGTAAATATTGTGACTACCTGGGGAAGGCTTGGGATGGCCCGGCGCGTGGCAAAGCACATCTTGCAGGGCAAGGTGGACGCGGTGTGGCAGTATGCCCGAAAGTCCCAGAAGAGATCAAAAAGGCAGTGCTGCAAGAACTTGAGGAGAACTCCAAAAAGAAGCTGCATAGACTCCAGTCCCAAGAGAAGCTGAAAGAACTGAATGAGAAGAAGCGTGCTGCAGAGGATTGCCTGATGGAGCTTCAGCCACCAAGCAGCCCAAAATTGTGGACATGCAAAAGAGACTGAAGGAGGAGCTGGACCTTGCGTTTGCAGAATTTGCATTCCACAGTGGGATTCCGTTCCACATCACGGAGGACGTAATGCTACGTACGTGGTTGGATAAACTGGTTGCCTGTGTTTTGGGGGGAGTGAGGTCAGTGTACCCTCCCGAACGTCACATTTTGTCTGACAAGTGGGTGGACATTGTGTACCAAAAAGTGGGTTCTGAGATTCCTGCAGTGTTTGCCTCTGACCACCATCTGAACTTAACAACAGACGGTTATTCGAACGTGCGACGTGATTCAGTAATTAATTATAACTTAGTTGGTAGGAAGGGTGCTGTGTTCGTAAAAGCAGAGTACCCAGGGAAAGCCATTAAGGACAGCCAGCGCATTGCTGACGGCATCCACAGTGCGCTTGAGTGCATTCGAAAACTCGAACTGCCTTGCCCCACGAGCACTGTGATTAGTGACAATGCGTCAGTAATGCAATCCGCCCTAGGACTTCTGGACACCGACGAAAAATATGCAGCTGATCACTACCTGACCAAGGTAGGGTGCTGCATCCATGCATATAATCTCCTTTACAAGGACATCAGCAACCTCCCCTCTGTGAAGAAGCCGACTGAGTCAGGGAGGGTGATCCTGAGGTTTTTTCGCGGTCGCTTCCGTGCAGCAGGCATTCTAAAGGATGAACAAACGAAGCACGGTCTGCCAGAAACAAGCCCCCCCCTCCCCGGGGAGACGAGGTTTGCGTCGAATTACCCTTGCATGCGCTGGCTTCAGAAAAATAAATCTGCGTTGCAGTCAGCAGTGGTGAGTCCTGACTGGGTGGCAACGAGGTGGAGTGTGGCCAGTGCTGAGAGTGTTCGGGCTGAGGATGTTGTTAATCTGGTGCTCAGTGGCGACTTTTGGGGGGCTTTGAACAATGCCCAGGCTCTGCTGAAGCCATTGGCTGAAATGATTCGCAGAGCTGACACTGAGGGTCCATCATATACGGGTTTAGTGTATCACGACATGTCACGTTTGCAGCAGCACGTGATGTCATTTCAGGGAATCACGAAGGTTGACTTGAAAAGGGTGAAAGAACTGGTATCTGAAAGGTGGAAATTCCTGCATGTGCCTGTCCACAGTGCTGCCTACTGTTTCAATCATCAGCTCATGTCACCTGATATGGACCCTCTCAGTGAAAAAGAAATTCGTGATGACCTGAACAAAGTGTTTCAGGCCTTTGTGGGCCAGGAAAAAGTGGCACAGGCCAGGTTGGAGTATCAATCCTTCCTGATGCGATCTGGGGAATTTTCTGAGCCAGCACTGTGGGACGGGGGGGGTCTGACCATGAGCCCCCTGATGTGGTGGCAGGCCTTTTGTTATGATAATGCAACATTGCGTGAGTGTGCACTGCGAGTGTGTTCTGTAGTCAGTGTTGCGTCTTCAGCAGAGAGAAACTGGAGCATTTTTGGGTTCATACACTCCAAGGCCAGAAACAGACTGTATGCAGGTAAAGCTGAGAAACTGGTGTACATATACAACAATATGCGCATGCTGCGCAAGGTACGGAACCCTGATTTTCAGGAGCCGTGTGTCCTACCATACGAGAGTGACTCTGATGAAGAAGACAGTGTGCAGTAAAGTCGATGTTAAAGCATTCTTTGTGTCTGAGGTGCAGGGTAGAGCTGAAACGTCATTTGTAGGGTGTTTTAAGAAACATTGTCTTTTTGGCTGAGCTGCAGGCAGGGTAGTGCATAAAAGGGAACAAACAATTTAAGGTGTGAAACATTTGCAGGGTGTTTTGAGAAACATTTAAAACCAGAGAAGTGTTCCTCCGATGCTTGCCCATTCACATTTTGAGGAGAGGTTGAGGACAAAAGCTGCATCAGGTCTGTGGTGACAAATATTTGTTGAAATTTTCTGGTGTTTTTGGGACAAAGGTTTGGTTGAGCTCAGCTCAGCTCAGCTTGAATATATCGTAACACCAAGGAATCCGGACATTTAGTGGTGCCTCCTGGGCGATACCATACAGGACACCGGAGTACTGTATGGTATCGATACCGAACGGTACACGTACTGTATGGTACCAACCCTGGGGCAGCCCAGTGGCGGGGTGCGGAGAGAGGGAGGGCAGGCAGAACAGAGCACCACAGCGGCGGAGGGGCGCCGCGGCCAGCGGGAGGGAGAGCATAGGAGTCGGAGCCAGCGAAGTAGACACACGGGCGGCGCGGTGCAAGGCAGGGCTGCGGGACAAGTAGAAGGCGGTGAGGGCGAGCATAGTGGGCACGGTACGCAAGGGAAAGGAGCGGGACAAGCAGGGCTCCAGGGGAAGGGACACGGGCAGGCGGGACTCCACGGAGTGGGCAGCAAGGGGCACGGGGCAGCGGGGCAAAAAGGCAAAGGGCAAGGGAAGGAGGGTGGCCGTGGGTACATGGGCTCACCGGTGTTCTAGGGGAAGGGATTGGGATCGTGGGGAGGTGAAGTCCCGCCAGCCATCCCATCAGTCATCCCCCCATTCCCACCACCACCTGACCCAGCGATGGGGATGATGTACCCGCCCCCGCCATCGTAACAGGGCATGCAGGCACGGGCACCCGTGCAGCAGCGCCCGCAGGCCAGTGGGACGACGTGGGGGGCGCAGGGAGGGAAGGGAGAAGAGCACAGGAGGGCATGGGAGAGGATAGGGGAAGCGGAGAGGAACCTAAGGGAGAGAGAGGCCAGGGTCATGGGTGGGGCGCGCAGGGTGGCGGAGGGGAGGACGGAGGGGACAGGCAGGCCGCAGGGAGGGGAGGCGCAGGCAGTGGAGGAGCTGCAGTGGGCGTGGGCATACCTTCGGAGAAGGCAGGAGAGGGTGGAGAGGGCGGAACGGGAAGGAAGACGACATGAAGAGGGAGGGGGGCAGGAGGATTGTCCCCCACTGATGCCATTCAGGCAGCCGGCTGTCCCGCCGGAACAGGAGAGTGAGATGCAGGAGAGGGCATGGAGGCGGATCAGGGGGGAGGCAGCGAGGCTGACGGAGAGGGACAGGGAGGTGGCGGCGCGGGAGCGTAGGGTGCAGGAGGAGGAGGAGGCGGTGGCCCGGGGGGCACACCGGGTCCTGCCTGATCCGGAAGGGGACACCCCCTCCACGGATGTGGTGGGGCGGTCACCGTCCGGGAAAAGGGCCAGGGAGGAGGAAGAGGAGGCGGGGCAGGAGAGGGGGAAGCGGCGCCGGGTGGAGGAGCGGGGAGCAGGGGGAGCAGAGGGGTTCCGCGGCCAGCCAGCCCCAGCCGAGAGCCGCCACCGACGGACTGGGACTAGGAGTCGCCACCGCCGCGGCGGTATGCGCCGCCGCTGGTAAGGAGGGGGCCCGGGACATATGCGGGGTGACGGCAGGGGACGTGGCGGAGCTGGTCTGCTACGTGAAGTGGGCAGGGAGGACGAGGGGAAGGCGGGAGAGGAGGGGGACCCACCCCTCCAGCGACCTGATCGGCAGGGCAGGGAGGCCCGGGGAAAGGGGGCGGGAGATGGAGGAGGGCCGGTGGAGGAGGATGCTGGGAGAGGCGCTCCCGGGGGTGAACCTGGGTTGTCCCCAGGAGAAGGGGAGTAGGCCCAGGGTTCGGATGCTGCGGGAGCTGTTGCAGCTGGAGGGCTGGTACGGGGGCGAGGCGTAAGACGGGGCAGGAGCAGGACCGAGAAGCGCTGGGGGCCGGGGACCAGGGGAGTGCAGGAGGGACGGGCAGACGAGAAGCGAGGAGGGCTGCAGGAGAGGAGGACACGGGGAGTCGGCGAAGGTGAGGGAGGGTAAGGGGAGGGTGTGAAGGACACAAGAAGAGGAGGAAGGGCGCGGAGGGGCGCAGGTGCGCAGGGCAGGGCAGGTGCACGGCTGGCGGTAGAGGGGGATGAGGGGATGGCGGACACAGGCGAGAACCCCCAGCGGAGGGAACAGGGCCCGCGGCGGGAGCAGATGGAGAGGCAGAGTACGAGAGTGCAGACGGCTGCGGACGGAGCGGCCGGGAAGCGGGACGCGGGACGTGACGTGGGTACCGCAAACAGTGTGGGGCAGAACGAGAAGACTAACATGATGCAAAAGTACAGGTGGAATGGGGTACAGTACTTGAGTGCTGGTGGAGTACAACGGGCGGCGGCACGGAGCCGGGCAGCATTGCCAAGAGCGCCGGCAGGGATCCTGAACATAGGGTCGTGACCATCACGGACGGCCGGAGGTGATGTGGAGCGCCTTCGTGGCTGCGCGGGGAGACGGGCCTACGAGTGCCGCGGCAGCTACTGTGGACAACTTTTCACTCGTGCGGGCAGCGTGAGGGACATCGCGGTCGTTCAATCCCAACGGCCAGTGTCTAACCCGTCCACGAGCATGGCCACAGTCCAGTCCGCAAGTAAACCCGCCTTCCCCCCACACAGTGAACCATGGCATCCCGGAAGAGGAGAGAGACAGGGACCGAGGGAAAAACACAAGGGTAGGTGAGCCACCAGCGGACAGGGTAGGGACGACAGAGAGGAGCAGGGGTAGAGCGCGCGCGTGGCACACACGAGTGACAGCAAAGGCAGAGAGGGCGGTCGGAGAAAAACAGGCAGGACCCGCAGAGAGCCGGCGGATGGGAGGGGAAACAGGCGTGGGAGGGCGCACAGGGTGGCGAGACAGGGGTAGCACGGAGCAGGGGGCACACGCAGGGCGCGCGTGAGCAGCGAAGAGTGCGACCAAGCGGGCACCAGAAAAAAAAGGAAAACGAAATTCAAATCAGACAAGGCACCAAAGAAGGACAAACAGAGGGGGTGGAGCCGCGCGGGAGGAGGGGGAAGCAGGGAGCCAACAAAGGCGCAAAGGTACACATCGTCTCGCACAGAAAAACACCATGCCGATGAGCCGCATTGAGCCGTACCGGCCCCCCCTGCCCCACCATCAGGGAGCTCATGGACGGGAGGCCGGCGGGGGAGGACGATGGGGGAGTCCCCCCGAATGGGGAATCTGGGGAGGCCGCCCGAGTCGGCCTACAGGTCGGAGGACAGGGCGGAGGCCCTGGTGCGCGTGGAAGCGCGCGAGATACAACCATGGCGCGGGGACGACCAGCGGAGAGCACACGGAGCAGGAGAACAACAGAAAGAGGGCGGCCAGGAGACAGAAGAGAGGGGAGGGTGGAGAGCAGAGAAATGAGTGAGACGCGAGGGGAGGGCGCCCACCTGGCATGGCCGGGGACCGCCAAGGGCCACGCCCCAGGAGTGCGATGGGACAGGACAAGAACACCGAGGGGAGCAGTGACAGATGGCGTGTGCCGAGTTGTTGTGCGTGCATGCAGGGAGGAGGGAACCACAAGGCAGGAGGCACGGCAGGGAAGAGAGGGGCAAAAAAAAACACGAACAAAACCCCGCAGCGACACAGGAGGGCGAGAAGCGCAGAGCGAGCGGGCGGCGGGGGAACGGGGTGGAGCAAACGGGCAGACGAGAGACCACGGGTGGCGCCCGAAAAAAGAAGGCAAAAGCAACAACGACGGGTGACCAGGTGGGGGAAAGGCACGAGTAACCGGGGGCGCGGGGGCCAGGAAGTAGGAACCACCACAGGTCCTGAAGAGAGCACACCACCCAGGCGGAAGAAGACGCGAAGGGAGCGAACAGTGCTAGTCGCACGAGCCGGTCCCAGGCAGGATGCGGATCCAGTGGGCCCGCGCCAAAGGGTTGCTGGCGGCCCAGTGGGGTAAAAACACGGGATGCTGGGATAAGCGGACGGGGCAGAAAAGGGCGTGTGGCTAGGGTCACAGGACGGCCCCAGGGAGACTGGGAAGACGCAGGACGCGGGGAGAAGACCGAGGTGGGTGACGGGACGCGGCACGGGGGGAAGGGGCGGGGACGGGAAGGGAGCAACCAGTGCTAGGCGCACCAAACGGGCCCCGGATGGACGAGGATCCAGAGGGCCCGCGCCACAGGGCTGCTGGCGGCCCGGTGGGGTAGAAACACGGGATGAGGGATGGAATGGGGCCGCACAACAAACTGGGAGATAGGGAATCCACAGGATGCTGGGATTGGGCCGAAGACGGGATGTGGCAAAGGGGAACAAGGGATGGGATGGGAGGCTGAAAGAGCCAGGCAACAGCTCTGTGGGATTGGGAAACCAGTCACCATGGAGTGGTGAACCATGGGCCAACCATTGGGAGCCTGGCCAATGGAAGTCAGGAAAATGCCCTGAACTCCAGGACGGCCGTGAGGTGTCCTCAGGGGTGAGGGTTGACCCTGAGGTCCCCGGGTTAATGGCCTAAGTACACGTAGGTTCACGCGTGAGCGGGATCAGGGGGAACGTAGAAAGGGTCGCCCCCTGGCCTCCAGCCGGGGACGACCAGCGGAGAGCACACGGAGCAGGAGAACAACAGAAAGAGGGCGGCCAGGAGACAGAAGAGAGGGGAGGGTGGAGAGCAGAGAAATGAGTGAGACGCGAGGGGAGGGCGCCCACCTGGCATGGCCGGGGACCGCCAAGGGCCACGCCCCAGGAGTGCGATGGGACAGGACAAGAACACCGAGGGGAGCAGTGACAGATGGCGTGTGCCGAGTTGTTGTGCGTGCATGCAGGGAGGAGGGAACCACAAGGCAGGAGGCACGGCAGGGAAGAGAGGGGCAAAAAAAAACACGAACAAAACCCCGCAGCGACACAGGAGGGCGAGAAGCGCAGAGCGAGCGGGCGGCGGGGGAACGGGGTGGAGCAAACGGGCAGACGAGAGACCACGGGTGGCGCCCGAAAAAAGAAGGCAAAAGCAACAACGACGGGTGACCAGGTGGGGGAAAGGCACGAGTAACCGGGGGCGCGGGGGCCAGGAAGTAGGAACCACCACAGGTCCTGAAGAGAGCACACCACCCAGGCGGAAGAAGACGCGAAGGGAGCGAACAGTGCTAGTCGCACGAGCCGGTCCCAGGCAGGATGCGGATCCAGTGGGCCCGCGCCAAAGGGTTGCTGGCGGCCCAGTGGGGTAAAAACACGGGATGCTGGGATAAGCGGACGGGGCAGAAAAGGGCGTGTGGCTAGGGTCACAGGACGGCCCCAGGGAGACTGGGAAGACGCAGGACGCGGGGAGAAGACCGAGGTGGGTGACGGGACGCGGCACGGGGGGAAGGGGCGGGGACGGGAAGGGAGCAACCAGTGCTAGGCGCACCAAACGGGCCCCGGATGGACGAGGATCCAGAGGGCCCGCGCCACAGGGCTGCTGGCGGCCCGGTGGGGTAGAAACACGGGATGAGGGATGGAATGGGGCCGCACAACAAACTGGGAGATAGGGAATCCACAGGATGCTGGGATTGGGCCGAAGACGGGATGTGGCAAAGGGGAACAAGGGATGGGATGGGAGGCTGAAAGAGCCAGGCAACAGCTCTGTGGGATTGGGAAACCAGTCACCATGGAGTGGTGAACCATGGGCCAACCATTGGGAGCCTGGCCAATGGAAGTCAGGAAAATGCCCTGAACTCCAGGACGGCCGTGAGGTGTCCTCAGGGGTGAGGGTTGACCCTGAGGTCCCCGGGTTAATGGCCTAAGTACACGTAGGTTCACGCGTGAGCGGGATCAGGGGGAACGTAGAAAGGGTCGCCCCCTGGCCTCCAGCCGGGGATGGACGACACCCAAGTGCATCCGGGAGCCGAGTGGGTACCCCACCCAGTGAGGGATGGGGAGTGGTGGAATGTGGTTGAAAGAGAGAAATGCTCCGCTGTCGGCGAGGGCTATGCACAGGAAACCGGCCTGCAGGCGCCCAAAAGGCTGTGCTAGCGGGGGAAGGCCGGAGGATCCTTTAATGGGTGAGCTGAAGGAGCTGAGACCGTAAGAGCAGCGACTGAAGGACACCTACCGCCGGTCATGCCCGAAGGGAACCTGGTTGAAGTTCTCGGCCGTGAGGTGAGAGAGGGGTCGCCAGGGGAACCGATGGTGGAGAGCTCTCCTTCCTGCCAGAGGCGGCCGCCATGTAAAACAAGCAAGGAGATGCCAGATGAGGCTGCGGACGCAGCCGCCCTTACTTACTTACTTACTGAGTTAGCCGCTTGCCACACATCGCAACTCAAGATGTAACGCTCCACGTAATGTCGAAGATGGGAGCAAACAAAATCGCGTTTTATCAACGCCATGGCTGGAAGTACTCCCGAATGGCCATAAAAATGGGACTCGTGGTACACGGCCGCAATCGAGGTGACGAGCGTTCGACGTACAAGCACACACTTGCCCATTGTCGACAAGTGGAAGAACTTATCGTCATCGATGGACAGCTTGGCGTCTCGGAGTTAGGGCTGTGCCGTAGGGCTTCAAACGGCGATCTCGTAGATGTGTCTCGTACGTGGGTCTTCTCGGTATAGTGCTGCCCACACGGCTCTCAAAGTCAAATCCTTGCATTGATAGTGTCAGTGTACTTGCTATTGTGTACCTTTAAGACTCGAAGGGTATGGTGTGTTCGGTCCAACCTTGGGTAAGAAAACTGGCTACAGTGTACCGTCTCGGTGGCGCCGATAGCGAATCAGCTCCGTCAAGGTTGGGGCATATCTAATTTCTTTGCCAAAGGTGACTAGAAGGAGGCGGTCCATGTGTACCTGGGGATGGTCGTCGGTGTCAGTCGACATATATGGTACCTCATTGCCAGCGTCGTCGAGGCGTGCTGCAGGCTCGTGTGAATCTTCGACCAGCGTCCTGTTCGTCGGCATTTGCTCCAGTCCCTCCGGCTCGACTGCTGGTGCCGTGTCGAATTGGAGGGCTGGTTCGGTGTCGACGTCATAATCAGGATCCTTCCCCACGGGGCATCCGCTTGGGAGTGACACGTACAGGTGGTCGTGTACGTGTAGCACGTGTAGGAACTCATCGATAGGTTGTCCTTCAGGTGAATCCCAGTTCTCGACCAAAGGTACGAGGAACGCCCGTGTAGGTGTAGCATTCTCGATGTCCATCAACTGTCGCAAAGTCAGGCGGGAGCAGGCGTCTGCTGCTGAATTCCCAAGACCCGGTACATACCACAATGTGAGGCTGTATTCCTCGAGGAACTTGCACCAGCGTGCCTGTCGTGGTCTTAGCGGTCGAGGACATGTCTTAAGATAACGAAGCCTTTCGTGGTCGGTGTGCTTATGTAGCTGTTGTGGTCCTCGAAGTAGATGAAACCACTGCTTCAAGGCTAGCAGGATGGCCAGCAACTCCTTTCTCGGATGGGGTATCCAGTTTCAGCAGATTGCATCTTCCGCAACATAAAGGCAATAGGTGGAAGATGTTCCTTGTACCTCCCATGAGCACATACTTGTGCTAGCATGGTCCCAACGCAATCTTTTGAAGCATCGGTGTACAGGTGATACGGCTGTCGGGGGTCGATGGCACTCACATTTGTCGCATTTCTCATTCCTTGTTTCAGCTTGTCGAAGGCAGCTTGGTGTACAGCTGTCCACTCCCACTCGAAGTCTGCCTTAAACATCGCGGTCAGAGGGGCTGCTATAGCCTGAAATTCCTCGACAAACTGGTGGTAAAATCCACACAACGCGACAAGTTGTCGGACTTCATTGACCGTCGTCGGTGGAGGCCAACCTCGAGTGACCTTGATCTTTTCGAGGTCCATGTGTACTCCATCTTTATCGATGATGTATCCGCAAAAGAATACTGGAGCCTGGAAGAACGTTGATTCATCGATGCAGGGGAATAGTTCGTGTCAACGTAGTAGTTTATGTACCCAATCGAGGTGTCGTTGGTGTTCCTCAGCGTCCCTCGAGAAAATGAGGATATCGTCGATGTACACCCATACGAAAATCACCAAGTGGTCTCGATGGACGTCATTTACGACACGTCGGAATGTCGATGGCGCATTGCAGAGGCCAAAGGGCCTAACAACCCATTGGAAGGCCCCAAACTGCGTGTTCAATGGGGTTTATTTGATATCTTCGTCATGTATTCCAATCTGGTGGAACCCACTGACGAGATCTTTCTTCCGAAAGACGGTGGAACACCCCAGTGTAGTCAGTATGGATTGGATCGAAGGCAAGGGATATCAATCTCGAACAGTTCGGATATTCAAGGCTCAGTAGTCGACACACATACGCCATTTACCATTCGCTTTTCTCACCAGCAGGCAGCCCGCTCCATATGGACTTAAGGATGGTCGAATTCGGCCAGATCGATGCAACTTGTCCAGTTGTCGTCGAAGCTCATCCAATTGGCCCGGGTCCATTTTGTAAGGGTGTACCCACGGTGGATTGTCTTCAGTATCCAGGCATATTCGGTGGTCTCTCCCTGGTCGATGCGGGGGTAAGTCTCCGAACTCCGCTTTCTGCCGATCGTAGACACCCGCCCATTTATGAATCCGAATAGGCAACTTGCTTCGAACGGGGTCAATATGTACTCGATTTCCATGTCGCTGCACTCCTCTTCGATGATACCATCGTCCGTTTCAGACTCATCGAGCGTGTTAGCATCACTCTTGGCGCGTGTCCGAGAGTGTAGGTCAGGGTGTTCTTTGGCAGGTGGTGTAGGGCTTCGAACCTGGCTTACGTTCCAGGTACTGGATGAAAGTGTCGAAAAGAAGATCCAACTTCCAAGGGGTCTGGAACTGTAGTTTGGTGGAATGCCTTGACTCGTCATAAGATAAACGGTATGTACTCGAACCGTCCCGTACGTCCGCATACCGTTCCTTCGAGTCGACAGTCGGGCTGTAGCTTCGAAGCCATGGTAACCCAAGCACCACATCGGGGACAATCTCCAAAACCTTGAAGTGATATCGAAATATGAACTCTCCAACTCGAACATAAGTTCTCGTGTAGTATTGCACTTCAATTCGGACACCTCCGGCGGTTACGAAGTTTATAGAGGGGGAGTTGCGCCCTCTTTGCAGTCTGCATCAACATGAAGTTACCCCTTGCTCCACAGTTGCCCAATAATTCCACCCTGGAGTCAAAAAAGCCCTCCCGACGTGCGCCAATGCGCCCTTGAACCGTGAACAGTGTCGCATGTTCAGGTTCCGTTCCTTCGACGTTGACACTCCCAAGTGTCGAATTCGTTTCAAGTTGGTCGTTACTGATGGCGGAGTTCAGCTGTTCTCGAGGACGTCCGCCACAAGGTCTTCGAAAATGCTTTTTAAGCCGATGTGGGCCGTTCTCTGCTCTTGGAGCGTGATCCAAATTGTCCCTTACTGTCTGGACTCAGATCTCTTCGAGGCGTGCCTGATCTTGACCCTGGACGTTCTCTTCCTCGAGAAGGTGGTCCATTCTTCTGACAGTCGCGGGCCAAGTGCCCTTGCTTGCCTCAGTTGTAGCAACGCCGAGTTTCTTGATCATCTTGACGATTGAACCGATCATTTCGGCGTTCGCCAATGTAGGCGTGCAGCTCTTCTCAAAGCTTGGCAATTCTGTCGAGATTCATGGGCTCTGGCACAGTCAAAGCCATCGGAGCTGCAGCTGGAGTCGGCATAGGATTGACGTGCGGTGTTAGCATAAGATCTGAAGGGAACATTGTTGAAGTCGAAGTTGGCGCAACCATCATAGGCAGAGTGTACACAGAGGTTTCGAAGCTGCAGCACCCGTGGTGTCTCCCAAGGGTTTTGACGCATTCTGGAGCTCCCTGATTTGATAGCCGGCAGCCAAGTAAGCCTCGGCAATGGTCTCCACAAGCGTTTCGAAGCCAAATGGTCTCCCTGTACGGCATTTAGAACGGACTTCGACCATGTACTGTCGGCGCACAGCGTCATACGACAACCCTTCAACAAATGGAGAGTTAACGAGGTAACCCATCTGGGGGTCACTGGTATTGACCTTCGACTTGATGACACAAGTTGGAATTTCTTGGATGTAGTCCGCATGTCAAGGGAACTCACCTTCTCGCAAAGCCAAGATCCTCGACCGGTACACTGGCTCGTGGGATATGCAATCGAAGCGCTGACCCAACACACGCATGAGCTCGAACCAGTCGTCTTGTACCTGTTTTGTCAAGCTGTGATAATACTAGATTTGGGCCACCTAGCCCTCCTGTTGCCATCCTGCCGCCTCCCTGTCGCCTCCCTGTCCCTGTTTTGGCACTTTCAGCCCCCTGTCGCTCCCCTGTCGCTTGCCTGTCGCTTCCCTGTCGCTGTCCTGTTGCTCCCCTGTCGCTCCCTGTTGCTTCCCTGTCGCTTTCCTGCAGCCCTCCTGGCGCTATCCTGTCGCTTCCTGTCGCTTTCTGTCGTTTCCTGTCGCCATGCTACTTTTTGCCTGGCGCCTTCCTGTCGCTCTCCTGTCGCTCTCCTGTCAGTCCCTTGTGTCGCTCTCCTGTCGCTTTTTCCTGTTGCCTCCCTGTCCTCCTCCTGTCGCTTGCCTGTTGTCTTCCTGCCGCCTCCCTGTCGGCCTCCCTGTTTCCTCCCTGTCGCCTCTGTGTCGCCAAACGTGGTAACCCGTCGCTCTCCTGTTTCTTGCCTGTCGCTTGCCTGTTGCTTGCCTGTTGTCCTCCTGCCACCTCCCTGTCACCTCGCTGTCGCCTCCCTGTCGCCTCCCTGTTGCCCAACGTGGTAACCTGTTGCTCCCCTGTCGCTTGCCTGTCGCTTGCCTGTTGCTTGCCTGTCGCCTTCCTGTCGCCTCCCTGTTGCCTCCCCGTCGCCTCCCTGTCGCCCAATGCGTTACCCTATCGATGGAAAGCCACAGGCAATTCGATAGTACTAAAGTTGTTCTTTGTTCATGCCAAATTGTCAGATCTTGCCTTAGCAAACCTCCCCAAGGCTGTGCAAAGCAATGATGCAAATCGTAGATCGATGGTTCAATCATTTGCATTGTTTGACAATCCTAAATTCCTAACACCCTTGGTGATCTACTATGCACATTTGCATGGCCGCTCAGCTGTAGGCTTGCAACCATTTTGCAAATCAAACTGAATCTCAGAATTCTGTAGTGCACACGCCGCCAAGAAGAAGTAGGTCAACTGATTATATTCGTACAATCCACCTCGGCTCTTAACTCGATGAAAAAAGCCAAACTTCTTGATGTTGGAGAATGCGTTCTCAATAGCAATGCGCTCCTGAGGTGCAATTTGTATTCCATACGCTGCCATTTTATCCTTTTTTTTTGGCGGCCCAGATTTTACCAATGCAAAAACAGCTTGAACATACAATCTACCTCTGCTCCTGCCCAGCTCAAAAACGTCCCATCCTACGTTCCATAACCGTCCCGCTTTCGAAGGCTCTCAAACATGTTGTTTTTGCAGCTCATGGTTTTGCCCGTGCAAAATAGGTTTCAACTTACCTTCCATGCCTAGTATATTTATCTTTGTATTTGCCAATCCGCGATTTACCACTGCAAAATGGTTCCAAAAACCCATGTAATTTCTGAACCCTTACAAACGTGTTGTTTTTTACAGCCCAGGCTTTTGACGATGCACTGCTAGATTCAACTTACATTCCATGCCACATCTACTTGTGGTTTTAGTAGTGAACAATCAGAAAAACCGTTCATTGGCCATGCCCATCCTGATTTCTGATGGCCGTTGCCTGCAGCCCATGCCCAGCTCACAGAGTTTGACACATCACATCCTCTAAATTGGAAAAAATGTTTGATACCAAGTAGGGCTTCCAAATTTGTCCACATCAATTTTGTCATCCCCTGTAATGTATAGCCCCCCCCGGTATGTATTTCAGTAGCCACAATCTTCACCATAACATCCAGGTATGCATCGGGGTCATCGACCATTTTGCACCAGGGGTTCCAAGGTGTTTGGCACTGATTCAAAGAACTTCATCATATTTCTTCCTGCAGCATATGCAAGCAAGCTACTACAGCAAATGCCGCCCCCCAGCCTCCCCCTCACCTTGCCCACTGAAAAAGGCATTTTTCTTCAGAATTTCGGAACCCATGAAAAGAGGACAATTCGCACATCCCTCTGTCACATTCTCAGTCTACTCAGTGCCCCAGGGCGATTGGCATGGAGGAGCAGGGGGAACCACATCTGCGCCTTGCAAGATGAATCAATTGAATCTGGAAAAATGTTGGCACCAACATTGACAGTAATGATCTGTCCGACAATAACTGAGGGAGAGCCCCAATGTGTACAGACCAAGACTCGTGAACCATCTGGATGGTGCACAGCAAAGGAGCAGGTGGCAGAAAACAGCAGCGCATCTGTACTGTACAACAACTGCAACAGGGTGAGCAGGGACTGGGAAAGGTTCTGAATGAGCCTGATCCACTTCCAATTGTGGATCAAACACCCAAACAATCCCTCGTGGGGAGAAGGCAGGTTTGAATAAGAATCATAACTTCTTCACACAATGGCCTTCACACGAGACAGTGGTGTGTGTGGACAATAGGAGGCAATTGTGTAGTGAGCATATGGAAGGGGCACGGGCAGGGGTTCACAGGTGTTGCAGAGTCACCCAAACGCGTGCAGGCACATGAAACAGAGAGTCAAGGAGGACAAATATGAACAACTGCAAGCGCAGTGAGGAACGACACAGGATTGCGTTCGGTGATTGGTGGTCGGCGGTCAGTGTCGCATATCGAGTGGTTGCGAGGCGACGGCACTTTCATTGGATTCCAGGGGACCTTCCTTCTCTGCGCGCCACTGTTACCCGCTGTAGCGACTGAAAATCCTGTGGACGCATCAAGATAAGATAACACAAGATAAGAGATGCGCCATTCTTAGCTGAGCACCTGAGTTTTTCAACCACAATCTCATTCGCCCGATCAGAGCACACGCTGACACTCAGACATTGAAAGGACAGAGCACGCACCAACACTCAACTGACACTGACAGCACGTGCCGACAGTTGAATGACACTCACAGCACGCGCAGACACTCAACTGACACTCACAGCACGCGCCGACACTCAAATAACACTCACAGCACGCGCGGACACTGAACTGACACTCACAGCACGTGCCGACACTCAAATGACACTCACAGCACGCGCCCGCACTCAAATGACACTCACAGCACGCGCCGACACTCAGACGACACTGACAGCACGCGCCCACACTCAAATGACACTCACAGCGCGCGCGAACACTCAAACGACACTCACAGCACGTGCCAACACGCAAACGACACTCACAGCATGCGCGAACACGCAAATGACACTCACAGCACACGGGAACACTCAAAAAACAGTCAGAGCAAGCAGCAGCAGCAGGCAGCAGCAGGCTGTAGCACCACCACCAGCAAACGGCAGCAGCACCATGAGCATGCAGCAGCAGCAGCAGCCGCAGCTGCAAGCTGCAGCAGCACCACCACCAGCAAGCAGCAGCAGCGCTAGCAGCAAGCAGCCGCAGATCCAACACGCACGGCGGCAGCGGCAGCTTCAGCGGCAGCAGCCGCAAGCAGACCTTGGACCTCGGCCCCATCTTCTTTTCTTTTTCTTTTCTTTTTTCTCTTCTCTGCTCCTTCCTCTTGTGCTCCTTCTTCGTCTTCTTCGTCACCTCCTTTCTGTCTTCATATTCCTCTCTCCTGTTCTTCTTCTCCTTCTTCTTCACTTGCTTCCTGTGTCGCCCTGCACACACAGAACAGACAGAAAAATTCAACCACTAATCTGAATCAAACAGAACAGACACAAAACGAAATTGAACAGTTGTAAATTGCATACCTGTACGCCATTTTCTGCATATCAGGATTGCCGGTGGGGTTAGGGATAACCGGACGGCTTGCTGGCTGCTAGCTATTCACTTAAACAATCATTATGTCACAAAGCAAAGACTTTTTTCTGTTGAAAAACAATGGAATGTAGTGATTCCAAAAAAGATTAGATTTCACCAAACACTAGAAATCCTTCCCTGAAACAATGAAATGACATCTTAATAAGAATCCAAATAAATGTTAAACATTGGTTCTCATTGTCTTCACATACATCCACCTATATAAACATCCATGTACTATTTTGTCTCACTTGTTGTCTTCCACAAGCCTGTTGCTCTCCTGTTGCACCCCTGTTGCCTTCCTGTTGCCTTCCTGTCGCCCTCCTGTCGCAAAAAAACACCCTACTGCTCTCCTGTAGCTCTCCTGTCACTCTCCTGTTGCTCTCCTGTTGCTTCCTCCTGCCGCTTCCCTGTCGCTTTCCTGTCGCCGCTAACCCTGTTGCCCTCCTGTCGTCTTCCTTTTGCTTTCCTGTCGCGTATTCTGTCGCTATGTCTTGTTTCCTGTCGCTTCCCTGTCGTCTCCCTGTTGCCACCCTGTCGCCGCCCTGTCGCCCTCCTGTCACCCTCCTGTTGCAGCTCTCCTGTCGCCTTCCTATCGCCTGCCTGTTGCTTCCTGTCGCTTTCCTGCCGCTTTCCTGCCGCTTTCCTGTCGTCTTCCTGTCGCCACCCTGTCGTCTTCCTGTCGCCACCCTGTCGCCTTCCTGTCACTTCCTGCCGCATTTCACCGTCGCCTGCCTCGCGTGGCCCGAATTTACTCGACAGGGCCGCCTTCGAGGATAAACGGTATGGTAGTGACTTGATCCAGTGGTGAAGTGATGTCCGACAGACTGAAGGCTCACATAAGATCCTCCTACCAATTTCAAAACTCTCCTGATCCTGGCTTCCCAGAAAACAACCGAATCAATTTGCGTGGACGTTCAACTCGGCGACCCAGGATCTCGAAGTTGGAGCGCAAGGATTAATGGCATTCATCGGATTGGCCCGATTCATCGATGGATCCAAGTGAGTCGCTTGTAGAGGTGGTTGTTGCTGTGGGAAATGTTGAGGCGGTTGGTTGTTCCACGGTGCATGCGGCGACCGGCTCAAAGAAGGTGGTTGTGGGTCAGGGTGTTGTGCTGGAAACTGGGTGTGCTGGAACTCCGGTTGTTGATTGGAAGGTTGCTGGCTCCAAAACTGCGCAAACTCATTAGTGAGAATGTAGCACTGTGAAAGTTCATGTTCCAGTTGTTGGAGTTCACTCACTGCTGTTCGTGTTGCGTTCTCCGTCGAGTACTGCAAAGCAACAACTCTGTGGTCAGTCGCCGCCGTGGCGTTTGCTGCTGATATCTGCAACGCATCGATGTGCTGCTCTAATCCGATGACCTTGTTTTGAACTTCTGCGAGCTTCTGCGACAAGCTGTCAAGATCACAGGATATGTATGGAAACCACTCGCTTTCTCGACTTGCGAGGCGTTCCGTGATGAAAGTTTCTAGTGAACTCGAGAACTGGTGGTGCAACGGCGCCCTGGATCGAAACTGGCAATCTCGAATAAAGTGCAACATAGCTGCGTCGTCAAAAGGTCGCTCCATTTCAAATTGGCTCCAGAGAGGGCTTCGAAGATTCTAACGCAGAGGTCGACGATGATGATCTCTCCGCGACCTAATTGGTACCACTTGTTGTGGCTTGAGTTGGGAACTGTCCTGTTTCTCGAAAATCCCAAAATACAACAAACCACTTTTCGTGCAGGATCTTTACGCGGAGCACCAAATCGTACCCAAATCACAAATTCGAAGACAAAAACCCTGTTCCAAGATATCGAAGTATTATACACTACTTCCTTCACAGCAACTGGCATCTGGTTGCTTCATATGCATTCGCGAATTGCAGTGCGATGGCGCGTTCGCGCGGACGCTGCACTGCTGTTGCTCGAAACCATTACATCAGCCCCACGCAGCCCTGAGCCGCCGGACCCCAAGCCAGCACTGGCCGCCGCGCTAGCGTGTGAGGCCCCAAGCCCGTCATCGACCCGCCCGCAGGAAGCCACCGCGGCCGCAAAGACCAACCGGACAGCTTCTGCTGCCGCCCAGCAGGCGCCCCGGACCCGGAGCGTGTTGCCAGCCCGCCCACAGGGGGCGGCCGCAGCCGGCGGAACCAGCCAGGCCACGGCCCCCGCCTGCACACGGGGCCGGGGCTCCGCGGGCCCAGGACGCCTTGCCGGGCCGGCCACAAGCGGCCGTAACAGACAAGAGGGAGAGCAGAGAGGGCGCCGAGTATGTGCGCCAGATTAAGCCTTGCAGCACCGGCGTGAGCCCACTGAAGACCTACCCGCCAAGGAGGCCCCCGGGACGTGGAGCTGCCTTCGCTGCTCAGGGGTGGCTGCCGGACGCCACGGGTGACTGCGGCTCGCCCTCACAGCACGCGCCGGCAGCTACCATCACAAAGCCCCAGCTGCAGCGAAGGACGGTTCATACCAGACCCGGGGGCGGCAAGGAGTCCCGTGGAGCGGGCGGCGGCGTGCAGCAGGGGGGTACAGGGACGGAACAGGAGGGTGCGGGGGGGGGGGCGGCGGCGGCAGGGAAGCGCGCGGGGAGAGGCAAGGGCAAGGGAAGTACAGCGGAGCTGACGGCGAAAGAAGAGGGCAAGGACAAGGGCAAGGGAAGGGCCAGAGTCTCTTTCTGATTGTCCATTTTTTTTCGATGCCAGCATTTTATCATGGCATCGTTGAACCTGGCATGCCCTGTAATTGAACAGGACAGACAGGCTGTAGGACCATGCCAAAAGCTGCCAGAACAGCTAGTTCAGGTCGCACAGCAGGAGGTTCCGCCAGCAAAGTCGCCAGCTTGCCACAGAACCAAGAGAAGCGCCTCCTACTACGAAAAGCGTGGCAAAAACCACGTCCAGACTGTTTGCACGCTAACTTGTCAGCTTTAGCGATAAACGAGTACGCCGCCAATATCAGCAGTTCGTCACAGTAGAATACCACCATGCAACACTCAGACGCCTACGTGTCAATAGCGGCAGTCGTCCACTTGCTGCAGACTCTGGTGACGCCTGCGTCCTTTCAGACGTACGCCGCCGTTCCGCGCCCGTCCTTCTCACAGTATGCTGCCCACTTCCCACGACGACCAAAGAGCAAGCCATTTGCTACGCGCCGCAACGATGCTTGGGTCTCCGAACCGTCTCAGCAGCATGCCGCCAATTCCTATTGTTCAGCAGATGCTGTTGCCGATGGGAAGTCGGATGCTCCAGGAGCACGCTTCGAAACCGTAACCAGATCAGACTTGATCTCCAGCCAAGAGCAAACGGCAACCAGCCCTCGCCAGATTGAGAACGCCACCGTGCCTGTAAGCGTGCAATCCTTCGCCGCCAATGAAGAGCAAGCTTCGCTCCCACAACGTGAACATGAAGGGTCCATATCCACCGCCGTACCAGGTACTCCCCAAATCAACGACAAAGCAAGCATCTACGCGCATGCACACAGCTCGCCGCTCCACCGTGAAGAGACTGCCAAATCCAGCAATTGTAGTCAAGCGCTACAAGGTGACCCAGAACTGCAGAGTAGCACCATATGGGAAACCTTTAACTGCCGTCCCAGTCAGCGCCATACACAAAAGAAGTTACGAAAAATGAGCGCCGTAAGCAACAGAGAGAACAAGCGAAATATGAGGAAACCGAATTCAAAATGGTCTTACAAAAACTAAAGGAACTTGGCGACGGTTCAGTCACAGCCCGCCGAAACGAAGCGGACACGCCATTGGACCCTCTTGAAGATGATCCGGAGACACAACACCATCGTGAGTACAGGCAGAAGGTGGCTCCCCAATGTCGTGAGCGTACAGGCAAACACCGTGTGAACTACGGTGAGTTCAGAGGGACGCCCAACTGCAGGTGCAAACCTCCTCAGCCGCCAGTAATAAGGCAGGGCCCCATTGACATCACCAAGCACGATCTACCCTTACCGCAGTCACCGTGTCACCCGCAACTCAATGAATCTGGGAGCGTCGAGAGGTATGACAGCGAGTCCAGCTGCGACGCCTCGCCACCGCCACTGCAGTCCTTGGACTCAAGCGATGCCGAAGCGCTTTCACGTGACACGAATTGTCAATTCTGGGTCAACGACAACAATGAGTTTTTCGAACGGCCTCAGCACCATGCGCAAGAGATTGATCTCGTCGAGCATCTTTTCCATTCCAAAGTCCCTCAGAGTGCGGAACCTAAAGCATCTGTTCCCAACGATGTACTGCAACCGAACACTGTCACCTTGGGCTGCCGCCCATCGTCCTGCCACGTGCTTTTCCAGGGCGTTCACATCCCATTAGAAGACATCCTTGGGGTTGTTCGTCACACCATCTCTGGTAACGGAGACGGCATCTTCAGGTAGGTAGGTAGGTAGGTATCTTCGGGAGCTCGGGATCCCTCCCTACACAATGCAGGAAGAAGGTTTTACCAAGGGGACGTTCTGTCCCTCCCACTGCCCTATGTCAGGTGCCTCTTGAGCCGCTCCCGCATGTGCTTGGGAAGGCATTGTCGCGGCCACCCGGTCCATGCGTCCCCGGTGGGAGGGTGTCCCCACATGTGTCCTTGAGTAGGGCCACATGCCCCCTCCTTTGGGCGGCAGCTCTGGGGGCTGCCCAGCCGTGTGGAGTATCTCTCACCACCAGGGGTATTGCTCCCGCTTGTCTACGGTACGACCGCCTCATCCTTGTGGCTTGAGTTGCGGGGCCGCTCTGCTTGGCAGGCGACCCCCTCCTGGACTGTGTACCGGCTCGCCTGTCACCGGTTGCTTCCATGGCTCCGGGTGACGTTTGCCATGGTCCCCGATGCAGGCTGGCCGGGCTCGGACCAGTGGCCGTGGAGTACCGCTCCTGCCACTGGCCCGGTGGGTCGGCTGGGTCGCCCCAGTGTGTCCGACCCATGGGGTGTTGGTTCTTTCCTGTCCCTCGGCCGGCCTACGTGTGTGCAGTGTCCCTGGCCACTTGCCTCCTGTTCACCGGTGTGCCCGCGTGCTATGTTGCTTTGCGTGTGCGGTGTCCAGGGCCACTTGGCTCCTGTTCACCGGTGTGTCCGATCGGTGGGTTGTGTCGTGTGTGCGGTGTTCTGGGCCACGTGGCTCCTGTTCACCGGTGCGCCCGCTCGGTCTGTTGCTTTGCTCTGTGCGGTGTCCTGGGCCACTTGGCTCCTGTTCACCGGTGTGCCCGCTGGGTGTGATGTCTTGCGTGTGCAGTGTCCTGGGCCACCTGGCTCCTGTTCACCGGTGCGCCCGCTCGGTGTCTTGTGTTGCGTGTGCGGTGTCCTGGGCCACTTGGCTCCCGTTCACCGGTGTGCCCGCTCGGTGTGTTGTTTTGCGTGTGCGGTGTCCTGGGCCTCCTGGCTCCTGTTCACCGGTGTGCCCACCCGGTGTGTTGTGTTGCGTGTGCGCAGTCCTGGGCCACTTGGCTCCTGTTCACCGGTGTGCCCGCTCGGTGTGTTGTGTTGCGTGTGCGGTGTCCTGGGCGACTTGGCTCCTGTTCACCGGTGTGTCGGATCGGTGGGTTGTGTCGTGTGTGCGGTGTTCTGGGCCACGTGGCTCCTGTTCACCGGTGCACCCGCTCGGTCTGTTGCTTTGCGTGTGCGGTGTCCTGGGCCACTTGGCTCCTGTTCACCGGTGTGCCCGCTCGGTGTGATGTTTTGCCTGTGCGGTGTCCTGGGCGACCTGGCTCCTGTTCACCGGTGTGCCCGCTCGCTGTGTTGTGTTGCGTGTGCGGTGTCCTGGGCGACTTGGCTCCTGTTCACCGGTGTGCCCGCTTGGTGTGTTGTTTTGCGTGTGCGGTGTCCTGGGCCTCCTGGCTCCTGTTCACCGTTGTGCCCGCGCGGTGTGTTGTGTTGCGTGTGCGGTGTCCTGGGCCACTTGGCTCCTGTTCACCGGTGTGCCCGCTCGGTGTGTTGTGTTGCGTGTGCGGTGTCCTGGGCCACTTGGCTCCTGTTCACCGGTGTGCCCGCTCGGTGTGTTGTGTTGCGTGTGCGGTGTCCTGGGCCACTTGGCTCCTGTTCACCGGTGTGCCCGCTCGGTGTGTTGTTTCGCGTGTGAGGTGTCCTGGGCAACCTGGCTCCTGTTCACCAGTGTGCCCGCTGGGTGCGTTCTGTTGCGTGTGCGGTGTCCTGGGCCACCTGGCTCCTGTTCACCGGTGCGCCCGCTCGGTGTGTTTTTTTGCGTGTGCGGTGTCCTGGGCCACTTGGCTCCTGTTCACCGTTGTGCCCGCGCGATGTGTTGCGTTGCGTGTGCGGTGTCCTGGGTCTCTTGGCTCCTGTTCACCGGTGTGCCCGCTCGGTGTGTTGTTTTGCGTGTGCGGTGTCCTGAGCCACCTGGCTCCTGTTCACCGGTGTGCCCGCTGGGTGTGTTCTGTTGCGTGTGCGGTGTCCTGGGCCACCTGACCCCTGTTCTCCGGTGCGCCCGCTCGGTGTGTTGTTTTGTGTGTGCGGTGTCCTGGGCCTCCTGGCTCCTGTTCACCGGTGTGCCCGCTCGGTGTGTTGTGTTGCGTGTGCGGTGTCCTGGGCCACTTGGCTTCTGTCCACCGGTGTGCCCGCTCGCTGTGTTGTTTCGCGTGTGCGGTGTCCTGGGCCACCTGGCTCCTGTTCGTAGGTGCGCCCGCTCGGTGTGTTGTTTTGCGTGTGCGGTGTCCTGAGCCACTTGGCTCCTGTTCACCGGTGTGCCCGCGCGCTGTGTTGTGTTGCGTGCGCGGTGTCCTGGGCCACTTGGCTCCTGTTCAGCGGTGTGCCCGCTCGGTGTGTTGTTTCGCGTGTGCGGTGTCCCGGGCCACCTGGCTCCTGTTCACCGCTGTGCCCGCTGGGTGTGTTCTGTTGCGTGTGCGGTGTCCTGGGCCACTTGGCTCCTGTTCACCGGTGTGCCCGCTGGGTGTGTTGTTTCGCGTGTGCGGTGTCCTGGGCCACCTGGCTCCTGTTCACCGGTGTGCCCGCTTGGTGTGTTCTGTTGCGTGTGCGGTGTCCTGGCCACCTGGCCCCTGTTCTCCGGTGCGCCCGCTCGGTGTGTTGTTTTGTGTGTGCGGTGTCTTGGGGCTCCTGGCTCCTGTTCACCGGTGTGCCCGCTGGGTGTGTTCTGTTGCGTGTGCGGTGTCCTGGGCCACTTGGCTCCTGTTCACCGGTGTGCCTGCTCGGTGTGTTGTTTTGCGTGTGCGGTGTCTTGGGGCTCCTGGCTCCTGTTCACCGGTGTGCCCGCTCGGTGTGTTGTTTTGCGTGTGCGGTGTCCTGGGCCACTTGGCTCCTGTTCACCGGTGTGCCCGCGCGGTGTGTTGTGTTGCGTGTGCGGTGTCCTGGGCCACTCGGCTCCTGTTCACCGGTGTGCCCGCTCGGTGTGTTGTTTCCCGTGTGCGGTGTCCTGGGCCACCTGGCTCCTGTTCACCGGTGTGCCCGCTGGGTGTGTTCTGTTGCGTGTGCGGTGTCCTGGGCCACTTGGCTCCTGTTCACCGGTGCGACCGCTCGGTGTGTTGTTTTGCGTGTGCGGTGTCCTGGGCCACTTGGCTCCCGTTCACCGGTGTGCCCGCGCAGTGTGTTGTGTTGCGTGCACGGTGTCCTGGGCCACGTGGCTCCTGTTCACCGGTGCGCCCCCTCGGTGTGTTGCTTTGCGTGTGCGGTGTCCTGGGCCACCTGGCTCCTGTTCACCGGTGTGCTTGCTGGGTGTGTTCTTTTGCGTGTGCGGTGTCCTGGGCCACCTGGCTCCTGTTCACCGGTGCGCCCGCTCGGTGTGTTGTTTTGTGTGTGCGGTGTCTTGGGCCACCTGGCTCCTTGTCACCGGTGTGCCCACTCGGTGTGTTGTTTTGCGTGTGCGGTGTCCTTGGCTTCCTGGCTCCTGTTCACCGATGTGCCCGCGCGGTGTGTTGTGTTGCGTGTGCGGTATCCTTGGCCACTTGGCTCCTGTTCACCGGTGTGCCTGCTCTGTGTGTTGTGTTGCGTATGCGGTGTCCTGGGCCACTGGGCTCCTGTTCACCGCTGTGCCCGCTCGGTGTGTTGTTTTGTGTGTGCGGTGTCCTGGGCCTCCTGGCTCCTGTTCACCGCTGTGCTCGCTCGGTGTGTTGCGTTGCGTGTGCGGTGTCCTGGGCCACCTGACTCCTGTTCACCGGTGTGCCCGCGTGGTGTGTTGTGTTGCGTGTGCGGTGTCCTGAGCCTCCTGGCTCCTGTTCACCGGTGTGCCCGCGCGGTGTGTTGTGTTGTGTGTACGGTGTCCTGAGCCGCTTGGCTCTTGTTCACCGGTGTGTTCGCTCTATGTCCTGCACTTTGGGTTGCGCGTGGTGTGTTGCTGTGCGGGGCGTCGCTGCGGGGCGCTCACTCGTCCATCCGGACGGCGGCTGTTGGTAGCCGGCAGGGGCTGGGTACCCTCCGGGCGCTCACTCATCCATCTCGACGGCGGCTGTTCGTAGCCGGCAGGGGCTGGGTACCCTCCGGGCGCGCACTCGTCCATCCGGACGGCGGCTGTTCCGTAGCCGGCAGGGGCTGGGTTCGCTGCCCGGCGCGCACTCGTCCATCCGGACAGCGGCTGGTGTTCCTTGGCCGGGTCGGGCAGGCCGGCCTCCCAGGCGCATTCTGGTGCGCCTCACCTTTTCTTTTGGCCGCTTTGTCTTTCTGCTTTGCTTGGCCCACTCTGGGCTGGGGTTGCCCCCCTCTGTCTCGCTGCTGTTGCCGTTCCTCGTTGTCTTGGCGCTGTGTTTCGGTTGTTTTTCCGGGCCTCCCGCTGCGTGGCTCTCTGTGCGCCCTCCCCTCGTTTGTGTCTCCCGCTTGGCCGTTGGCTGCTCTCTGGTGGTTGCTGCCCCCCCCCCTCCCCTTTTGTGCCCCCCCCCCCTTTGTGTCTCGCGGTTTTCGTTGCTGCGGCTCGGTGCTGTGTGCCGTGTGTTGTGCTGTGCTGTGTGTCCCTGGGCGCGGTGCTGCGCCGCGCTGCTGCGCGTTGTGTCGCCCGGTGTTGTGCTGTCGTGTGCTGTGTTGCTTTGTTGCGCTCGTTTGGTGCCGCTGCTTGTTGCGCTGTGCCCTCTGGCGGGACCCGTCGCCCTGGGGCCCTGTGCTCTGCGGCGCTGTGTTTTGCGTTGTTCCCTCGCGCTGTGTGCTCTGTGCTGTGTGTGTTTTGTCGTGGCGCGGTGGTGTGTGCTGTTGTTCGCCACTCTGCTTTGTGCTGTGTGTGTCCCAGGGTGCTGTGCTGTGCGTTCTGTGCCCTCTCTGCTCTGTGCGGTGCTGTGCTTCGCTGTGCTGGTGCGCTCGCGTTGTGCTGTTCGTGTGGCGCGTGCTGTTGCTGGCGCGTGGTGCTGTGGTGCGCTGCTGTGTGTTGTGCTGTTTCCTTTGGTGTGCTGTGGTGCGGTGCTGGGTCTGGTGGCCCGTGGTTGTCTGCTGGTGGCGTGTTTCGGTGTCGGTGTGTCTGTCTGGCCGCGTGGTCTGCTTCCCTGTGGTTGGTGTGGTTTGCTGTGGTGCCATGCTTTCCTGTGTCGTGTTCTGTGGTGCTGTGCTGTCGCGTGGTGCTGTGCTGTTGTGCTCTGGTGTCGTGTTGCGGTGCTGTTGGGGCTTGCTTTGCCCTCCTGTGGCCTGTCGTGCTGTGCTGTGTTGTGCTGTTGGTTGGCTGTGCTGTTTTTTGCCCGGTGGTGGTGTCTGCGTGCTGTGGTGCTCTTTCCCTCGTGCTGTGCGTTCCCTGTCTTCTCCGCTCTGTGCGCTGCGGTGCCTTGTTGTGCTGGCTGTTGTGCCCTGCTTCCCTGTGTCGTGTGCCGTGGCGCTGTGCTGTCGTGTGGTGCTGTGCTGTCGTGCTCTGCTGTCGTTTTGCGGTGCTGTTTGTGTTTGCTTTGCCCTCCTGCGGCCTGTCGTGCGGCGCCGTGCTGTGCTGTGTTGTGCTGTTGGTTGTCTGTGCTGTGTTTTGCCTGGTGGTGGCATTTGTGTGCTGCGGTGCCCTTTCCCTCCCTGCCGGCACGCACAAAAAAACATCAATCATCTTACATGTCACTCCGCGTTGGTGGCTGTGTCGTGGCTGGCATGCCTTGGTGGTTGCGGTGTCCTGGACCTGACGCCGCGCACGTTACACCTGCAGCGAAAGGGAGGTGAAAGCGTCGAGGGTGGGGCACGGGCGGGAGGGGAAGGTACATGGTGAATAAAAGAGGGCGTGAGGGACGGGTACAGGGGCGCGCCGTGCTTCGAATAAAAAGTCTTTTTCGAGTTTTACGCGTTGCTCGCGACGTAGTTTTCTTTACGTAGACGGCGTATTAGACGACGGCAGGGACGGCGTTATGGTCCTGTCAGCGTTCCGGCGCTTACAGCACTATTTATTTGTCTATTTAAGTTCAAAATTTTCGACGTCGTGTTTTAACGCGTTTCGCCGCGCGCTTTTTGCCCAAAGCGTTTTTTATGCTATTTAGCTTTATTTTCAGCTATTTAGAAAAATTTTCGTTGTGCTTTTCTCATCTTTTTATTTTATTCTGGCGCTGAGGATCAGCGCGCGCGACCACCACACCCGCATCACACACACGGCATCTTCAGCGGCTCTGTCGACGACAACTTGATGTCACTACTGTCTACCGCTCCATAGAACGTGCAGTGGGATTGGAAGAGGAATTCAACCGTACACGCGCCATTGATACTATGGAAGCCCGATTCTTTTGGTCTGAGGTAGAGCTCGACCTGAGCCTGCCCAGACTGTGTCTATGGAGATGGCGATTGGGATGCCACTCCCTGGTGCTCGAGAAAGAGTACATTTTCAGGGCCCTGTGCATCCTAAGCAACACGCTCTTTTTCCATCATATATCCATGTTCTCTGAGTCCAGGTCGTCTGACAACTGTCGGTGACTGACACTCGAACAGCTCTGAGCATTTGATTATTATGAGCTTTATGCAGATTTAATCCCTTCATTGGGACATCCGACTTTGAATATCATCTGTGAACACAGTATAAATTATATATGACCAGCCGGCTCCTCAGCACTGAAGCTGCACTGTGCTTGAATCTGAACGACGACATACCTTTTTCCTGCTACTGCTTTCTTTAGTGAGGGAATAAGTACACTTAGCGACCGATCACACTGCAGATCACTGACACCCTGAGACTTTTTGACAAACGCCAACGGCTGCAGACAGACTAAACACATAACTACACCCACTAAACACATCACTTCACCCACTGTCATTACAAACTGACAACATCTCTGCACAAACCAAAAAGAGCACACTTAGTACAAGGTCAGCCAACAGCACAAGCTCTGGTCAAAATAGTTCAGTTCCACAGTTGTTATTTAGCAATGACTCTCTCCTGCAAATCACTCTGCAGATATCATCCGGCTATTTTCCTGCAGTAGCTTTCACCTGAAAACTCCTGTCTTTTTCTTTTGGGGCAGTTTCTGTCCATGCTGGCAAAGGATGTTTTGTTTTGCAAAACACGGTTTGATACAAATTCCCACTCCACCAGCACCCAGCTGCCCCAAAGGCACAGGGGGAGTGACAGCACTGTTTTCCTTTTGGGAAACACCTGTACATGGGTTGTGTACATAGTTCAAGGTAGCTATGACCTGAGGGTGTAGCGCTGGAGACCAAGGCACACGAGGCCGCAGGCACCCACACAAAGCCACAACGTACCACCAAGGTGCTAACTGGTGTAAGGGACCGCCCACAGCCAAATGCAGCCAAGGAAACCCCACACCAAGCTGTAAATAGCCTCATGCAGCATAGTGAAATGGACCTGAAGCAGCCACAAACATGTTGGAATGTGTTAAAAGGGAAGGGCCAGGGTGCGCGCGGCAGCAGGGGGAGCAAAGGGTACGCGCAAGGCCGGAGGCAGGAGGGGTTGCACCGGGGCGGGGGGCCGGGGGCAGGAAAGGGGCCAGCGGGCAAGGGAGTGGGGACGACGCGGGGCGTCACGGCAAGGGCAAACAGTGCCTGGAAGCAGAGGGAAAAGAAAGGGCATAGGGCACCAGGCGCAAGGGAAGGGGAGCAGGGGAGGCCTTGCGGGCGGAAAAATCGGAGCGGTGCGGTGCAGCCAACCCGGCATGCAGCGGATGCCACGACACCACTCTTACCACCACATTCACCAGCCCCTCTACAACATCAACCCCTCCCAGGGAGCCCTTTCCCGCCTCCAGCACGCACACTGCCACGACCCTGCCTACGCGGCGCGGGAGCCGCAGGCGGAGCCGGCACAAATTGCCGCCGCCCTGGTGGTGCAAGAACCGCGGGCCGGACCGGCGCGGATGGCCGCCGCCCCGGTAGTGCGTGAGCCCCAGGTGGAACCGGCGAAGGGGCACGAGGGGGCCCGGCAACCGGCGAGAGCTCCAGATGCCTGGTTGCTGGAATCCGGTGCCATCTGCTACCCCCTGGCAGGCGAGCCTCTCCTGGCTCTGCTGCAGGTGATGAGTTGGCTGAATTGGGTTAAATCCGGGCACCGGGGGACCCGGTCGTTGGATGATGTGCTCCTCCAACGGCATGGGGGAGACTGGAAGATGCCCCCGTGGGGCTGGGTGGCCCAAGAGGACCAAGAGAGAATACTTTGGTCCATCGTTCGAGCGGATGGCCGCCCTTCCCGGAGGGGGGGGCGGTGCCCTGCGTCACGGACGGAGGGGCCAATGACTGGCTGCCCCGAGCCCTGCGCGCGGCCCTGATTAACTGGCCCTACCCTCCGCGCAACCCGCCGGCACAGCAACCCCGACCCCCGTTAAAACGTAGGTGACGCTAATGGCTCCAGCATCGGTTGCTCCTCACAGGGCGGAGCTGGAAAGGGCCACAGCCGCCGCGCAGTGCCTGGCACCCCTGAGAGTGGGGACCTGCGCGCGGTGCGCGCACAAAGGCCACTACCCCGAGCCTGAAACCTCTGACAGCGCGCACAGGGGGGGGGGCGGCCCACCACCCGGGGTGACACGAGGCCGAAGCACCAATGTGGGGCGCGGACCCCCCCCCCCGCTGCCCAGGACCTATGGTCCGGGGCATGCGCCTCCCCCTCCACACACGGGCTGGGAGACACGGGGTCGGGGTGGGCGGGGGTGCTCCCTCGAGCAACGACCCGTGGCCCTGGCCGGCAGACGAATGATGCTCAGGGACACGGCCGGGCCGACGATAGGCAGCAGCTGTCCCCGCACACTGGGGCACAGAGGGGGGGACTGTTGCCGCTGCCCGGGCGGGCGCAACGATGGCACGGACTCAACAGGCCATCCCTGACGGCGCCCGTTGCCCCAAGGACAGCAGGGATCCCCTGATCCCCCTGGCCCCCTCCGGCCCCTCAGTCCTCCCTGACCGCACAACCGCTGCCCAGCAGCCCCAGGACGGGGGCCGGTACCCACCATCCCAAGTCTCAACCCCCAGCGGCAAACAGGGGGCAGGGGGGCAACGGCCGCCACTGTTGGCCCTCATCAAGGCACGCCAACCCGCGGGGTCCCCTCCAGCGGCACCAGACGAGCGCTTGTGCCCACAAGCCACGGCATTGGACACGCCACGCCCCCCTGTTACTGCCTGCTTGCCCTTCATGCGTCGGCGCTTGGAGACCGGGGGAGCGACCTGGCCGCCGCGCAACCCCCCCCCCCCGTGCTTCATTTCCTCCCAGAGGGACCACCGCAGCCCCTCAGACGGGTGGCCGAGGCTCTGAGCCACCGCACCACAAAGAGGCGCATCGCAACTGACCCCCCCCCCCCTGCCCGTCCGGGGGAAAAGCAGGGTGAGCAACCCGGCCATGGTGCCACCACACGAGACGCGCGCAACCATGCAGCGAGCAGCGCATGCGGATGTGGGGGCCCTCCTACCCCCCCGCCCCCCCCCAGCCCCCCCAACCCCGACCAGCGCAAACATCCCCCAGGGACGGCCCCCGGGAATGCTGGAGGGGATGCCTTGGCCACGGCCCCCTAACGCCCGCCTAACGGAACACCGGCACCCCAGGTCTGTGGCCCCGAAAGGCAGTGGGCCACGCCGCCCACCTAGTCTTTTATGACCCCAGATATTCTCAAAACGTGTCCTGAAATTCCTGAAATTACATTTCCATGCCTTGAAACCCCCAAGAAATCTTGAAAGAATGAAAAAAGCTCCACAGTACCCGTTTTCTAATGACATGTCAACATTTCGGTCAGAAGATTTCATGCCAATCTGCCCGGACCTTGCTTCATCCTCACCCAAAAACAGTTTATCGCCACACTTCCTCACCCCAACCTACATGTGTGTGCATGTGCAACAAATACCCGCTCTCGAATGAAAACCACAAAGTGCGGATTTTTTCATTTAATTCAGCAACGGAAAATTTGGATGACAAATTACCACCATGCCCCCACCCCCCCCACTGCCCCCTTTGCACCCCCGCGCAACTGCCAAAATCAGAAACACAAGCCAGACTGCCAGACCATAGACCATAATTGAAAATTTTATACATACTCGCTGCTTTGTCCCGCGCTGCTCAGCCGTGCCCTGCACTGCCCTGCCCTGCCCAGCGACCCAAAAATTGCAGGTAGAATCAACTACCCCCCCCTCCCCCAAAATAGTAAAGACAACCGGAACCTTGGATCATAAAACAGAGTTAAAGTTCGAACCTCAGGGTCATCAGTAACAAAACCTGCATGCAAAATGAGACACTGGCATAGAATCACACATTGCAACGCAAAAGAAATCTGCTACATATGGCCATATGTTAAAGAACACAGTGCCGCTGATTCTGGCTCTTTGATCATGTCGCCCTTGTCTTGCCCGCAATGCAAGGTTGATATAAATTCAGATCTGCTGTGAAGACCACATCTGCATGTCAGTGAACACATATTGAATCTCAGAGGCAAAATTGGGGAGGATAAATCACAGACACTGTTGATTAAACAAAGAAATTCTTTTCGAGGGCGTTTTGGAAATTCCAAGCTGGCAATGAGCGCGTGCTCTGCTGCAGTGGAGCAGATAGAGTACAATCACTGCACCACTGGTCCGAAAACTTCAGTGATCGTGGGGTCTGATTGATTCTGTGGTTGTGGCTGTGGGTGTTTATCTTGTGGTGTTGCCTGTGTAAGGGTAAAACCAGAGAATCTGCAGGATTGCTGTCCCTCTATCCCAAGTACGACGGACTCGAGGAACACTGACACATTCTTTGTATGGATGAGAGTGAACATGGTCCCAACCTGCCACCCCAGCCAGGACAGGGGGCGTTATGCTCCCCTGAACGGGTGGTTATACCATGTCTAAGAGACAAGGGTATGGATGATGCACAGAAGAAAAGGTTTCTGGTTTGCTCTCACTTGTGTTTGTTCCTTGTGTATGCTTTTGATAACCTTGCTGATTTTCCACAACTCAAAATAAAGTCCACACAGAGGTAGTGTAGAGCAAGTCCAGGCACACGATGAATCATATCAGGAGGGGTTCTTCCACAATCAAAACATGTGTAACAAAGAGAGGCTGCAGATAGACAAATGTAGATCTAAATACAAAGCTCTAATGGTGTATAAACAAAATAGATGATTCTATGTGAAAACTGGCATGACTCAGGCCTCCAAGATAGCACCAAGCACTTCATGTGCACTCCTTTGGATGAAATGGGGTTCGTTAGGAATCTGGGGCATAGGAGTTAGGCCAGACACAGGATGTGACCTGGCCAAGGAACTGAATTCAGAAACAGTTACGAAGTAGAACCACAGTAAGTGATAGAATCAATTGAGTATAGGGGTCGTGAGGTGGGGGACCACTAGGCTTAACCTACAAGGCCTGAGGCATAAAGTGCCTACTTCATTTCAGTATAACCTCCATGAAGGAGGATACTTCTGCTCAGTTGAGTGGTAGGGGTGAACTTCATGGGGGGCTAGGGTTATAACCCTAGTTACTTTGAGAAAGTGTACTTCCAACGTCAAAAGAAAGACAAAAATGATTAGGTTAGTCTCAACATCAACAAAAGGTTTTTAAGGGGGGGCCCGGCCTGGATCCAGACCCCCAGGAAAGACTTGTTAGTGACTTCTTCTTACTCCCCCCTGGAGTACTAGCTTATCAAGCTAGTAGGACCAAGGAGAAAGGCTCAATCTTCCCCAAAATTACCTCAGAAAATGCATTGAACGAGCCAAAGACACTGTCATCAGTTCAATGAGTCCTATCACACTGTAGGTACCCTTGAAAAACAGTGTAATGTACCGTGAATGATGTCCCTTTGATGGGGAATTCCTCAAAATACGCCAGCGTGCGGCGAAAACGTTTGGTAAAAATTTGGGGGTAGTGGGGTTTGAACCCAGGACTCCCTCCCTAGAGCACACATGCTTGCTCACGAGAGTACAGTCGAACGCTCTAATGCGGACAGCTATCGCTGTAAAAACAGCGCATTAGTAAACGTCCTGACCAAAGGCCAGGGCGCAGCAATACTCCCAATGGAGGGCACAAAACTACAGGAGCTGAAAGAAATAGAAAATGTAACCAACAGGCAGTGGGTCCTGTGGGTTAGCGGAAGGGTTAGCGATTGAAGAAGTCAAATAGCCAAAAATTGACGAAAAGACGTTAGAAATCGTCAATCTTACGCCAAAACCTATAGTCGCAGACGAGCGCTACAGGAGCGGACTCCCAAAAGGAGTTGCGCAAGCGTAAGCGGCTCCAGGAAAAGAAGGTATGAGCTGTGGTTTTTAAACTTTCTAAAAGAAATTTTTGCACAGTCGCATCAAAAAAGTGATAAACTTTAGGAAAAAGTATTGTACAGAAACCCACAGCACAGAGCAGGTGGACAATCCACCCCTCATGTATGTTAGTGTCATGTCGCACGCATGCATTGCGTTCTTGTTGGTAGTTTCGCTAAGACGCTGGGGTTGTCACTGTTGCGTTCGTTGGGTGTTTGGGCGTTCACTTCCCTTGCTCTGCACAGGTCATAAAAAAACGAGAGGTATGTGAAACGAATGGAGCACGCAACGCGCACGCAGGGTTAGTGTATGCGCTGTGCTCACGATGCATGTGCCTAAGCTAGACATTCACACCTTGTGGCGCTTTCCATGTGTCCCAATCCACTCTTCTCTTCACTTCACAGGTCAAATAGGAAAGTGCTTGTTCGTGTTCGTATTGCCGTAGCGCAAAAATAGGGTTGCTCAGAACGCGTAGGCTCGTTTTGCGCTGTGCTGTTGTTCACCATCTCTGTCCTTCTTCTGGAGGAAACAAGGTAAGAAGGGCATACATGACACACGATGCATTAATTGATTAGGGTGGTTTCTAACTCGCCGTAGGGTTGTTTAAACACTTAGGTTTGTTTTGTGTTCATGTTTCCTTCGGCATTCACATGATGCGTGGTGAATAAGGTAGGGAAGCCCAGGAGGAGCTCACATCCTCGTTGAGTCACAAGCTGATTGGTTGTTGTGGGTGTATGGTTGGAGAAATTGTTTAGTCAATCGTCTCCCTCCCCTTCATACACACGATGCAATATAGGGATATAGGCCACGGGTAGTGCACACGGTATAACCCCTGCTTAGGCTACCCAGGGCTCCGCCCTACGTTCTAGGAGAGAACGGGCGGACTCCTTAAGCTTGCTTGCTTGCAGCCTAGTTAGAGGACAGCGTATTATAGGTCAGCCTGAGAAGCGTATAATACGTGGAGGCTGGCTTGGTTCCTCAGCCGCTAGGTAGGTAGGTAGGTAGGTGCACTCGGTCCTGGAGAGGCGCCCCTTGGTTCCCCCTGGCGTCGCCCCTGTGACGAACAGGAAGAGGCTCCGCGCGTGAAGAGGGGAGGCGGCTTACATCCCGCTAGACCTGACTGTTGGCCCCCAACAAAGCGGCCCCGGGCAACACCGGGAGGGCTGATCGCCGCCGGCGTGACATGCTTGTCTCGCCGGGAGGGTGTGCCCCCGTGCTTGCGCACGTCCCCTCCTTTGGGCGGAACCCTAGAGGTTCACCAGACTTCTTGGCGTATCCCGTTCCCAAGGCATGCATGCATGTTCTTGGTACTTGGGTTCCGAGGCGCTTGGGTGTCGCATGCTCCGCCTCGAGTCCCAAAGCAGCACTGGCCTTAGGATGCAGCCTTACCCCCGGTCTCCGGATCTCGTTTGGCCGGGTCACCTGCATGGCTCGGGCTGCCTCAATGCCCGGGCTGTGGGCATTGGGTTTCCTACTGTTGGCTTGCGTTTCTGGTTGGGTCCGGGTTGCGGTTGGGTGTGGGTTTTGTTAACCCCTGCCAGTCGTTGCTGGGGTCTTGGGTGGGTGTGTTTCCGGCTCGGTTCGTGGTGTTGTCCCTCTTTTGCCGGCTGTTTGTGGTGTTCGTGGTTGGGCTTTGGTGTCGGCCCGCTTTTGGGACGTGTGTGGTTTCGTGCACGTTTCGCTTGCCCTCCGCCGTTTCCGGTTCCGGTGTGCGGTGTGGGCGTGCGTGCTGGGCCCGGGTCTCGGCTGTGCCCCGCCCTTCTTGGCTGGGTTGTCGGGCTGTGTTTTTTGCGCATTTTTTTTCCTTTTTTCTCCGGTTGCCCCACGTCCCTGTCCCGGGCTTTGTGGTCTCTCCCCCCATCCCCTTTCGTTCGGGCTGGGCTGCTGGCTTTTTTTTTTTCATGGTGTGTGTCTGCTTGTTTCGGTGCCCCTTTTCCCGCTGGGCCGCTGTTCGTGGCTTGGTGTTGCCGGTTTTGGCTGGGTGGTCCCCCTGTGCCTCTTTGGGGGTCCTGTCTCCGGTGCCCTCTGGGTGGGGTTTTGTGTTGTCGGCGGGCGGTTTGGTGGCTGTGGGCTGTTTGTGCGCGGCCCCCCCCCTACCCCCCCCCTTTTTTTGGGGGGGGGGGGGGGGGCGGCCCGGCTGTTCCTCCCCTTGCCTTCCCTTGGCTGGCGCTCGCTCTGTGGCTGCTGTGTGGTGTGGTTGGTCCCTCGCCACTCCTGGCGGAGGTTCCTGTGTGCTACTTCCCGCCACTCCTGGCTGGGTTTCGCTGCCGGTGTTGGTGGGCGGTCCCTGCCACTCCTGGCTTGGGTCCGCTGGCGGCGGTGGTGTGTGGTGTGTGGTGTGTTGGTGGGGTTGCGGCTGGTGTGTGGTGTGGTTGGTCCCTCGCCACTCCTGGCGGCGGTTCCTGTGTGCTACTCCCCGCCACTCCTGGCTGGGTTTCGCTGCCGGTGGTGGTGGGCGGTCCCCGCCACTCCTGGCTGGGGTCCGCGGGCGGCGTTGGTGGGTGGTGTGTGCTGTGTGGCTGTGGTGTGTTGGTGGGATTGTGGCTGGTGTGTGGTGTGGTTGGTCCCTCCCCACTCCTGTCGGAGGTTCCTCTGTGCTACTCCCCGCCACTCCTGGCTGGGTTTCGCTGCCGGTGTTGGTGGGCGGTCCCCGCCACTCCTGGCTGGGGTCCGATGGCGGCGTTGGTGTGTGGTGTGCGGTGTGTGGTGGTGGTGTGTTGGTGGGGTTATGGCTGGTGTGTGGTGTGGTTGGTCCCTCGCCACTCCTGGCGGAGGTTCCTGTGTGCTACTCCCCGCCACTCCTGGCTGGGTTTCGCTGCCGGTGGTGGTGGGCGGTCCCCGCCACTCCTGGCTGGGGTCCGCTGGCGGCCGTGGTGTGTGGTGCGTTGTGTGTGGTGTGTGGCGGTTGTGTGTTGGTGGGGTTGTGGTTGGTGTGTGGTGTGGTTGGTCCCTCGCCACTCCTGGCGCAGGTCCCTGTGTGCTACTCCCCGCCACTTCTGGCTGGGTTTCGCTGCCGGTGGTGGTGGGCGGTCCCCGCCACTCCTGGCTGGGGTCCGCTGGCGGCGGTGGTGTGTGGTGTGTGGTGTGTTGGTGGGGTCCCTCGCCACTCCTGGCGGAGGTTCCTCTGTGCTACTCCCCGCCACTCCTGGCTGGGTTTCGCTGCCCGTGTTGGTGGGCGGTTCCCGCCACTCCTGGCTCGGGTCCGCTGGCGGCGTTGGTGTGTGGTGTGCGGTGTGTGGCGGTGGTGTGTTGGTGGGGTTGTGGCTGGTGTGTGGTGTGGTTGGTCCCTCGCCACTCCTGGCGGAGGTTCCTGTGTGCTACTCCACGCCTCTCCTGGCTGGGTCTCGCTGCCGGTGGTGGTGGGCGGTCCCCGCCACTCCTGGCTGGGGTCCGCTGGCGGCGGTGGTGTGTGGTGTGTGGTGTGTGGCGGTGGTGTGTTGGTGGGGTTGTGGTTGGTGTGTGGTGTGGTTGGTCCCTCGCCACTCCTGGCGGAGGTCCCTGTGTGCCACTCCCCGCCACTCCTGGCTGGGTTTCGCTGCCGGTGTTGGTGGGCGGTTCCCGCCACTCCTGGCTGGGGTCCGCTGGCGGCGTTGGTGTGTGGTGTGCGGTGTGTGGCGGTGGTGTGTTGGTGGGGTTATGGCTGGTGTGTGGTGTGGTTTGTCCCTCGCCACTCCTGGCGGAGGTTCCTGTGTGCTACTCCTCGCCTCTCCTGGCTGGGTTTCACTGCCGGTGGTGGTGGGCGGTCCCCGCCACTCCTGGCTGGGGTCCGCTGGCGGCGGTGGTGTGTGGTGTGTGGTGTGTGGCGGTGGTGTGTTGGTGGGGTTGTGGTTGGTGTGTGGTGTGGTTGGTCCCTCGCCACTCCTGGCGGAGGTCCCTGTGTGCCACTCCCCGCCACTCCTGGCTGGGTTTCGCTGCCGGTGGTGGTGGGCGGTCCCCGCCACTCCTGGCTGGGGTCCGCTGGCGGCGGTGGTGTGTGGTGTGTGGCGGTTGTGTGTTGGTGGGGTTGTGGCTGGGCGTGGTTTGCCTGGCCGGGTCGGGCGGGCCGGCCTCCCGGGCGCGTTCTGGTGCGCCTCACCTTTTCCTTTGGCCGCTTTGTCTTTCTGCCTTGCTTGGCCCCCTCCGGGCTGGGGTTGCCCCCCTCTCTCTGGCTGCTGTTGCTGTTCCCGCTGTGTTTTGGTTGGGTTTTTTTTTTTTTTGGCCCTCCCGCGGCCTTGCCGTTGGCTGCTCTTTGGTTGTTTCTCCCCCGCCCCCCTGCCGTTTTTTCTCTCGTTTTCGTCGCTCCTGCTTGGTGCCTTGGTGTTTTTTTTTTCTCCTTCTTCTTCTTCCTCTGTGCGCCCCCGTTGTCTCCGGCTTTCTCTGGTTTCCGGCCCCGGGTGCCCTGGGCCTCGGCGCTTGCTTTGTTTGCTTTGTTGGCCTGCCGCTTTTCGGCTCTCCGTGCGCTTGTCCCTCTTTCGTGCTTTCCGCCTGGCTGTTGGCCGCTCCCTGGTGGTTGCTGCCCCCCCCCCCCCCCTTTGTGTCTCGCGGTTTTCGTCGCTGCCGCTCGGTGCTGTGTGCCGTGTTGTGGTATGCGTCCCTGGGTGCGGTGATGCGCCGCGCTGCTGCGCGTTGTGTCGCCCGGTGTTGTGCTGTCGTGTGCTGTGTTGCGTTCGTTGGGTGCCGCTGCTTGTTGCGCCGTGCCCTCTGGCGCTGCCCGTCGCCCTGGGGCCCTGTGCTCTGCGGCGCTGTGTTTTGCGGTGTTCCCCCGCGGTGTGTGTTCTGTGCTGTGTGTGTTTTGTCGTGGCGCGGTGGTGTGTGCTGTTGTTCGCCGCTCTGCTTTGTGCTGTGTGTGTCCCGGGGTGCTGTGCTGTGCGTTCCCTGTGCTCTCCGCTCTGTGCAGTGCTGTGCTTCGCTGTGCTGGTGCGCTCGCGTTGTGCTGTTCGTGTGGTGCGTGCTGTTGCTGGCGCCTGGTGCTGTGGTGCGCTGCTGTGTGTCGTGCTGTTTCCTGTGGTGTGCCGTGGTGCGGTGTTGGGTCTGGTGGCCCGTGGTTGTCTCCTGGTGGCGTGTTTCGGTGTCGGTGTCCCTGTCTGGCCGCGTGGTCTGCTTCCCTGTGGTTGGTGTGGTTTGCTGTGGTGCCCTGCTTTCCTGTGTCGTGTTCTGTGGTGCCGTGCTGTCGCGTGGTGCTGTGCTGTTGTGCTCTGCTGTCGTGTTGCGGTGCTGTTGGGGCTTGCTTTGCCCTCCTGTGGGCTGTCGTGCTGTGCTGTGTTGTGCTGTTGGTTGGCTGTGCTGTTTTTTGCCCGGTCGTGGTGTCTGCGTGCTGTGGTGCTCTTTTCCTCGTGCTGTGCGTTCCCTGCCTTCTCCGCTCTGTGCGCTGCGGTGCCTTGTTGTGCTGGCTGTGGTGCCCTGCTTTCCTGTGTCGTGTGCTGTGGCGCTGTGCTGTCGTGTTGTGCTGTGCTGTCGTGCTCTGCTGTCGTTTTGCCGTGCTGTTTGTGTTTGCTTTGCCCTCCTGCGGCCTGTCGTGCGGCGCCAGTGTGGTCTGCGCTGTTGTTGGTGCATCGTGCTGTGGCGTGTCCCTGTGTGTTGTGGTGTCTCCCTGGGCGTTCTGCGGTGTGGTGGCGCTGCTCTGCTGTGTCCTGGGGTCTTGCTGTGCTGTGCGCTGTCCTGCGGTGTCCTGCGCCCTGTGCCGTGTCCTGCGGTGCCGTGCTGCCCTGCGGTGCTGTGCTGGTTGGCTGTGCTGTGCGGTTGTCTGCGCTGCTGGTGTTTGTTTTTCCTTTTGTCCTCTTTTCCTTTGCTAAAAACCCCTGCCGTTTTTCCGTGCCGTTGAAAACTTTCTGAAAACCCAAAATTAAAATGTTTCTCTTTAGAAAATCAAACTCTACGCAACTCACGCACGCAGGCAAGCAGCAATACCAAGGTGAATTTCCTGACTTACGCGTTGCCACGCGGCCGCGAAGATGGTGGTCTTGCTTGCAAGGGGTTGACCGCTTTTCCCCCAGGGCCGGTCGCCTAAGCTGACGAAAAGGAGTGAGGGGGGGCACGAGGGAAGAGGGGTGGGTGCATGGAGAAGGAAGGAAAAGGAAGGGAAGCAGGGCGAAGGGACGCGGCGGCTTAGAAACAATTTTTTTTTCCGAGTTTTACGCGCTGCTCGCGACGCGTTTTTCTTTGCGCCTACGGCTAGTTAGACGACGAGAGGGACGGCGTTAGGGTCCTACGAGCGTTACGGTTGTTACGGCGCTAACTATTCACCTATTCCACGTCGAAAAATTTCTCGTCGCGTTTTTACGCGTTTCGCAGCGCGCCTTTTGGCCTAAGCGTTTTTTATGTTAATTACCTTTAATTTCAGCTATTTAGAAAATTTTTTCGTCGTGTTTTACTTATCTTTTAATTTTATTCTCGGACAGGACCCCAGCGCGTGCGACCATATATATAGTCCTCAGCCGCTAACCAGGTCTCATCTGCCTTTGCTTTACAGGTGGGAGAGTTCAGGGTGATTGGTGCAGCAGCAGTTGCCTTCGGCAACCTCGGATTTTTCTGCCTACGCAAAAAAGTGCGCTGATCACACAATCAACAAACTGTACCTCAGCCGTGAGTGGCGAGGACAGTCCAGCCTCTTCAGCATACACGCTGTGCACGCAAACAGCGCACTCCTTACCCCCAAGCCCTGACCGAAAAACGTGGTGTGACATCCCTGTTAGGCCACAGTCGCTCAGTAGCGCTGTGGTCTCTTGCAATTTCACAGGGGAGCCAGTAGGGCCCGTGACTCCTTTGTCATGACCACCCAGTAGCGGGTGTAGGGGTTAGGGTCAGCAAGCCTGGTAGGGACTGGGTGCGGTTCTGTTCACCCTGCCTTCAAAGGCCGGTGCTGGCATTAGTGTGTGTAGCGTAGTGGTGTCTCCTGTCCTGCGTGCTTTCCCTCGTGGGCGGGAGAGTGTGTTAGTTTTTGACCGTTAGAAAAACGGGCGTTTTGTATGCCCTTAGCACACTTGGCCACCCGCCCACTCTAGTAGGTAGGATGTTTGCCGTCTTACCCAAAAGGATAGGCACCAGCACAGAAATTGGGCGCCATAAGAGTGCTAATAGTACCTGATTATGACCTCCGGTCCAACGTCAGCGAAGACCGGTCTCCGGCAGCCACGCCGGGGAGTGAAGTAAGACACATACAGACATGCGTAGCACATTTAGGGGTATGGTAACCCGGTAAGGAAGGGTAGAACCCCATGGGTGTGGACCAGTCAGGGGTCCTAACTGTGGTCACGCTTGTCCCCAAGGAGGGTGAACACACCTTGCCTCATAACACCTTGCTTGTCATTCCCCCCTGGAGTAGAAAGCCACCGCCCTTCGTTGGCCCCCCAAGGTCATTACATCAGGGCGGTTCTGATGCAACACATGGTCAACAAGGCACACACTCGCTGGATGGCTGCAAACCTGATAAGCGGCCACCTGACTCGCGCTGGTAACCATAAGCATGGGGCTGCAGGGCACAACCAGGGCTGGTGCAGCGCTCCGAAAGCAGTGGTCTGGGTAAAACACATGGCCCTCGGCCAGGGAGTGGTTGTCACGGAGGGCTACCGGTCCTGTCCTGCAATGCAATGCGGGGCAACTGTGACAACTGCTCTCACGCACCTACGCAGACATATCTGCACAAGACTGCTTACCGCCCCTGGGAGGTTAGAAGACCGATAGGGTTAGGAAACAGGTAACAGATAGACACAAGGAGATTAGTTTTTCTATCTCCGTTGGGACAGAGTCTCAGCACGGGTTAGTAACTGTCCCTCGTTGATGTCAACAAGGTACGAGCGAAGGATGGGGTTGATACTCCTACCTGGCTGTATAAAGGCGGACATGGGTTCCCAGGTCGCCTCAGATACCCCATAGCAATCCCACAGGGTAAGGAATTTCCATCCCTGTTTATACTCGTTGCCAGCAATACCTGCAACCACGTAGAAGCCATGGACTGCCATCTCATCGGCAGTCATCTCCTCGAGATCGTTTGCCTCCTCAGGGTTGGCAGCGTTCTCTAGGTCAATGCGCTCGACCTCTCTATCAGACGGACGCCACTCGACCCAGGACAGTTCGTACGGCGAGTAATAGTGTCTCAGCTGCTTAGGTGCACACAGCAACTCCCCATCTAGGCGGGGGCTGCACCTCGGATTGATCCTGCATCCATCTATTTTTACAATACGATAGGGCCGGAAGTAGGGGTCCTGCAGACAGTTGCGGGGCCAAGTGGGCAATCGCGAATGGTGTACCAGCTCAAGGTCTGCTACCTTGAAGGTCGCGGGACGTCTCGTGCGGTTACGCCTAGTCAACTCACATTCTCGAACGTGTTTCAGGTTAGCTGTTGCTAGGTTAGCCAGGTCCGGCCTATTGTCCAGCCAATCACCTACGGAGCTCTTGTACTCCTCAGGAAAAGGGGTTTTAAAGAACCACGCAGGAGGCCCCCCATGGAACAGTTCGTGGGGGGTATAGCCAGTTGAGGAACTCTCCTGAGAGTTCATGGTTAGGACAGCCCAGGGTAACAGACGTACCCAATCTTTTGTACGCTCCAGTTTCATCAGAATCCTCAGGTTCTGCTCCAGCACAGGGTTCTGTCTCTCGCACAGAGGGTTAGAAATGTGAGTGTAGGGCACACCTGTGGTCACATGGACATTCAGGGCATTCAATACTCACTTGTACCATCCGGTATCGCTCCGGATACGTACATCCTTGTCTGAGTGCACCTCCTCAGGTGCCCAATAGTGTTGGAACCATTGTTCGAGCAAAATGTTCACAGTCTGTTCCCCTGTGATCTTTTTTGTGCAGGGGAACACTCTGGTGAAACAGGTTAGGCCACAAGAGACAACCAAACAGCTGTCATAGCAACCAAACTTAGGCAGACCGTGGATGAAATCCACGTACAACAGAGGATTGGCACAGCAGCGGATAGGCAGACTGGAGACCAGTCCCCGGTCACGTGAGTCGCTCTGTTTGCTAGCGTGACAACCACAGGAGTCCACTATGGACTGCATACGAGCACGTAGCTCAGCACAGGTTATTTGGAGTAGAAACGCTCCCTGAAAATATCAACAGACCGGTTGCATTTTGCAGCCTAAAACAGCATTTTGGGGGCCTGAGTGGTCAGTTGTAGGGCCCCATACCCTATTTTCAGGGTGCCGACTCAACAGGAGGGTTTTGCAAGGTTTTTGGAGCAGATAATCAAGGGTTTCAGGGCCGCCATCACCACAAAAACGCATTTTTGGCCAAACATGGCCAAAGAAGCCATTTTTTTCGCCTAAAACAGTGTTTTTGGGGCCTGACTGGTCACAGGTCGCAAGTCACAGGTCACAAGTCAGGCAGGCTGACGACGCCGCCACCCACCCTGGGCGCCCCCCGGGGTCAGAGGTGCAGCCTGTGAGGGGCAGACACACCACTGCCTCACCAAGTGTGCTCCCACCAGCTGAAGCCCCCTCTGGGTCAGGTAGTCTTCATCTACCGGCTGGAGCCCCTTCTGGGCGTCTGGGTTCCGTCTGAATCTGCAGCGACTCTCCCTGTTCCGTATGCGTGTGTTCTGCCAGATGTCTTGCCGTCGGACGCATTTCGCGGGCTGACGGACGGTGGTAGCTGGCACTACCTGACCTGACCTGACCTGGTCACAGGTAGGGCCCCAGACCCTACTCGGAGGGTGCTGGACTCTGAGAAACGTGTTTTGCAGTGTTTTGGAGCACATGATCAAGGGTTCCGGAGCCACCATCACCAAAAAACCCCCTTTTTTGCCCAGAAAGATGGCAACTTTTTGGCCTAAAACAGCATTTATGGGGCATGGGTGGTCAGTTGTAGGGCCCCCTACCCTATTTTGAGTGTGGTGGACTCACAAAAACGTGTTTCTCAAGTTTTTGGAGCACGTCATCAAGTGTTTGGAGCCGCCATCACCAAAGAAAGGTATTGAAGCGGTACCCAGAACCTATGGCCCATGGCCCGGAGGCCTGTGAGCCGTCACACCCGTTATGGCCCATGGCCCGGAGGCCTGTGAGCCGTCACGACCATACGGAAGCCGTTAACACCGGCTGTCAGCGGGATATCCCTGTTCTCTAACTCACGAAATCTGGAATCCGATTTCTAACCATTAAATCGATGTGGAATTACCATAATTTTACGGTCTTGGTCGATTTGCGGTTAGAAATCGGTGAAATACCCGATTTCTACCGCGATTTCTAATTGTCGTGAAATCGCCGCCAGACGTTGCCCGTTCCGTGGACTGCATTAGATGATTCTGTAGAACGATCTTTCTTGAAGTTAAGACTGAAACACTCTTCGAGTGATCTGCAATTTTTTCGTTGATATAACGCATCGCGTCCCAGATTTTTCCGTGAAAATCTGGGCGGCCGAAGGCGCTTTGAACCCCCAAGTGAAACACCAAGGGTTACGAGCGTTCAAGCGCCCAAGGACGAGCTAACGTGCCTCATAGGCACTGTGTATGAGGTTTTGCCCCCCATAGTCATAGGATGAGGCCAAAGGAATCCCACTCCATAGGCCCAAAGGGTTATTTATTTTGAGTGTTCTCCAAGAAGTTCGCTTTCTCACGTACTTGGCGTGCAAGTACGTGTAGAAGTATGTTGAGTTGGCGTTTTCTTCCTCTTTGCTTGCCTCTACATCCGGGGCATATCACTTGTCTTCCCCGGATAGTACATATATGATCTCCATATATCTATTGGCAATATATTTTGCGTGCATGCTAAAATTCGGCTTTCCGAATATGACATGGGTGTTATGGATATTGGTCACCATGGTTCACACACCACGTGGGCGAAGCGGAGCAACCTTCGATAAGGTGCTAGCCCAAGGTGAGTGTGGACAATTTTGCCATTTTGGCGTTTGTGGACCCAATTTGGATTGTCACCACACCGAGTGGCATCGAGATCTTAGAGAGCCAAGTGCATGGGAGTCTCCGTTTGACTCCCGGTGGATCACATATAGAATGGCGAATCTGATCTCCAAGCCGGCGTGGAGATATACCATTGGGGATACCCCGGATTTTGGCTCATTTTGAGCAGCCAAAACGACCCCCTTTTGGGACCCCAATTTCACCCCCCCATGTGGTCAATTGGCGGCCCCATATCTCCATGCCCACAGGAAGCCCGGACCATATTCCAGTTGTACACTCAGATATCAGTTCAGGGTCCTGCCTCCTATCCTGTGAGCCATTGGCCTTGCCCTGGCTGGGCAAGCCACGCGTGGGAATGACGCCAATTTCGGTGATTTTGGCATCATGACCCAACTTGACAAACCTGTGGTGCCCTGATGCCGGGACCTCAGAGGGAACCAGGTTGGGTGACGGCTCCAGCTAGTTTGTACTTGAAGGGCATAGGGTCAGTTGCCTCGTCCCTACCTCTGGCGGGTCCGAACAAGGGGTCACTTTTGGAGATATTTGAGCTAATATCCGTTTCGGCTGAAACAGCCGATTTTTTGCTACCAACTCCCAGGGGAGAATGGCGGGGCCATATCTCTTGTCCAGTGGAGAGTTGGGACCAGATGTTAAGGGAGCATAGGGGTCTACTGCTGGTGGACCGTTCGACCCCCTTGGTTACGAGGAACTCGCCTGTGGCTAGGCGGGACACCCTCCCCTTTTGGCAGGGTTTCAGGGTCCGGACTGAGCAGGGCATGGGTTGTGTTTGAGCCCCCGCCCCTGCCAGCCACTGAGAGGGTCGGACCTGGGTTTTGGATATGAGTTGGAACTGAGTGTGTATTGTCCTGTGATGCACTTACCACAGTCCAGTCTCGACCCCATGTGTACATATCCTGATGTGTTGCTGTACATACCTTTGTTCCCTTGTTTCAGAGTCGCAAGGATCCTGAAACGCTTTGTCACATGACACGAGCGTAATGATGCCCCTGTGAGCGCAGTGCTTTGCCTGCCTGCTTGCTTGTGCGTGTCCACCGCAGCATCCCGGGGCCAGGCCCCCCACGGGAACGCGTCAAAAGCGTTTCACCGCCGCGGGGTCACCCATCCCTCGCGTGCCGGTCGGGGCCACCCGAACCCCGAGCAACACGGGCTTCGCAGCGCCACCCGGCAACAGCGCCGAGTCCGTGAAGGAGTTGTACTGACCGGAACTCCGACATCAACGAATTTCCTTCAGCCGACCAGAAAGGCCCAACTCCCAGCTACAGCACCCGCCTCAACAACCAACCCGAGGACCAGTCCGTCGAGGGGAACGATGGTGAATTGGCAGGAGGCGAGCAAGACGTGGCCGCGGCCCCACCCCCATGCGGTGCGCCTACTGCGTGAATTGGTGTGGGACCAGCACTACCGCCACAGCCACCCCCAGTGCGAAGGCGGCATGCCCGGGAGCTTCGAGCTCCGCGAGGACATGGGCCCCGAACGCCTGCAGTCAGTGGAAGACTGGCTGTGGGTGGAAGGATACGCCTTCCGCTTCCGCCAGAAGCGCTGGAGGGTCTGGACCTGCCCGGACAGACCCGGCGAAGGGCTGCGCCCCGACGGGATAGAGGGGGACGAGAAGCCCAACGAGTACCCGTCGGGCGCCACGATCAACGTCTCCATGTGGGACATGATCGAGAAGGAGTTCCTGGAGCTGGAAAACGAGTGCACGCTGCAGGGCAGCAGCAGCAGCGTGTCTCCTTGGGAGGAGAAGCGTTCCGCCGGGGACAGGAAGCGGGACAGGAAGTGGCGGGAGTACCAGGAATCCCTGGCGACCGAAGCCGCCCAAGGCGCCAAGTGCGGAACCCCAGCCCCCAGGCCCCAACGGGCCAGTGGTGGTCACCACCCCGGCCACACCACCCTTGGCGACTTCCTCGAAGTCGCCAAGCAGGCCAAGGCCAAGCCCCGTCAGCTGCACCTGAGGGAGTCAGGCCCCAGCAGCGACGTGGAGTCGGCCCACCGCGGGGGGATGCCGGCCGACCAGGCCAGCTCCAGCAGCAGCGTCGCTCCCGACCAAAGGGACGTGGCGCGTGCCTGCGAGCGCGCCTGGGGGGTGCCCTGCAACCTTCGGGTTGCCCGGCAACGGGCCACGCAGCAGAACGCTGCCAAGGAGGGCGCCGTCGGCATTGCCCAGGAGAAGGCCACAGGTTGGGGCAGAGGCATGGCCTTCCACGCCTCGACCGTGGCGGCCATTGCGGCCGGGCTCACGGCCGCAGCCGCCCAGGAGGCAGCGACTGCCCGGGTCAGGGGTGAGGTGGCGGCAGCCGCCGAGGAAGCCCGCCTGACCCAGGAGGCCATTGCCTGCAAGGAGGCCGAGGTGAAGGCGCTGGAAGAGGCGCTTGCCCAAGAGAGGGCAAAGAAGGAGGCGGAGGAAAGGGCCCACGCCGAAGCAACGGCCAAGGCCCAGGCGGACGCCACCAGGAAGGACGCCATCGAGGCCGCGCGACGGAAGGTCGCTGAGGAGAGGGCCAGGACGGAGGCGGAGCTGGCAGCGCTGGAAGCGGAGAAGGCTCGGCTGCAGCAGGCCCGGGAAGCCGAGGCTGCTCACGCCCGGGAGGAGGCCGAAAGGCGAGCTGCTGCAGCCACGGCCGCCCCGATGGAGGAGGCGGAGGCCAAGCTCCGCCGCAAGACTCCCCCGGGAGGATCACGAGTTGAGACCCTTCGAAAGCTTTTCGAAGGGGACGCCTCCTCCAAGATGACGCTGGATCTGGAGGAGGTCGACACGGGCAGCAGTGGGAGCAGTGGCCCCACCGCCTACCGACAGAGGAAGGGTAAGGGGACGACCCCCGAGAGGTCACGGAGGCCCGCGGGCGGACCCCCCCACGACTCCGACCCCTTCTTCACCGTCAGCGACGGGGATGGACGAGGCCGCCGACATCGCCAAAGAATGGCTGGCGGAGGAGGCGGAGACCTCCCAATGGAGCCGGAAGGTGAGGGTGAGGATCTTCCTCCTCCCTACCTGAGCTCGGGATCCACCGAGTGCGAGACCGAGACGCCTAGGTGGGGCGACCTGGACGAGGGGGAAGACATGGACTTCGGTTACACGGAGAAGTTCCCATCCTCGGACCCACTGAGGCGACCCGGGGGAGACCCACCGGGACCCCCTGGCGGAGGCCCGTCAGGACCCCCTGGAGGACGCCCACCAAGTGGACCCCCCAGAGGCGGACCTCTGGGAGGTGGAGAACCCCCTGGACCGGGCGGACCCGGCGGAGGCCCTCCTGGAGGACCCCCTGGGGACCCCGACGACCAACCAGGGAACGGTGACCCAGATGCCACCTGGCGGTGGATTGTCCACCTCCGCAGGAGGGTCCAGTCCCTCGAGCGCGAGGTAGACAGGGACAAGGGCGGAATGATCCGCATCGCCAGGGTCGCCGCGGGCGCACAGAAGGAGCTGGACATCGCCAAGACGGAGATGGTCAAGATCGCCAAGGTCGCCACCGCCGCCCAGAGGGAGCTGGACATCGCCAGGGGCGAGACCAGGCTGCTGAACAAGGTCATCAACGGCCTGCAGCAGAGGTTGGACGAGCTGGAAGGCCGTGGGAGCGTCAGCAGCGACCACCCACTCCTGGAGTCTGGCTCGTCGGACGACGGCTGGGGACCTGGACCAGGTCCAGGCAGAGCCCACGCCCCGAGCGGAGCCCCCAGGAGTCGCCCCAGCGCCAGTGCCCCCTCTCTCAGCGCCCCCGCTCACCACAGCGCGGGCCGCCGTAACGAGCGCGTGCCGCCCGGCAGTGGCAGTGAGGAGTGGCGTGAGGAGTGGCTCGGGGCGGAGTACCACAACCGCCGTGCTCCACCGCGGACACCGGTACGCCCCTGACGCCCGGCACCAGCCCCGGAGCCAATCCCAATGGTGGGCAGACGTTATGGTGGACTCAGGGATGAGGTCCCCGGAGGAGACGTGGAGTGGGATGTCGGCGGAGGTGAGGAAGACCTGGAGGAGTTCGGCATTACCCTGCCACGTGGTGTACGACAGGAGGCCGTTGAACGCAGCCGCCGGCGCCGTGATGAGGAGGCATACATGGAAGGAGTACGGCGTGAACATCTAGGTTCAGCGTACATGGAAGAACCACGGCGTAGCCACGCGGATACCGTGGAGGAGATGGAAGTGGCGGCCGTGGGAGTCCGTGGGGGACGCCGATGGGAACCTCGGTCGACCTCGCGGCCGGCGTTCATGGTCTCTAAGGCCGCAGATGCCACCGTGTGGGAAGACCTGAAGGACATGATGGGAACCCCCTCAACCCCGACTGCTTCTTGGAGAAGCTGGACGATTGGGGGGTGACCGTCACTGAAGACATGGATCCCGCAGATGCGGAGAGATATGGCTTCAAACGGTTCAGGTACCGCCTGCCGGAAGTGCTCCAAGACCTTTACTTCATGGCGACCAAGGACGGGAAGATCAAGACCCTCAAAGAAGCCAAGAAGTGGCTCAACGAGCAGGAGCGGGTGGACGCTCCGCAGGTGGCTGCCAAGCGGTGGAAGTCCATCAAGCTTCAGCATGATGGTCGGGAGAACCGCCTACGGGATTGGCGGGACTTCCGGGGGCAATACACCCTCTTCCGCCGCAACGTGGAGGACTGGAATGAGGGTGACGAGCACGCCTGCCTGCTCTCGATGCTGCCGGAAGCATGGATCAAAAGAGTCACCAAAGGAGGAGGCCAAGAGGGCCAAGTCCAACCACACGGTCAAGATGATGCTCCCCAAAGAGTATCATACGAACGTGGTGGCTTCAACAAGGAAGAAGGTGGCCCGGGATGTCAAACGGCACTTCCTGCGGAACGCCCTCCTCATCACCGCCACGGGCAATCGCGAGAAGACCGCGATGTGGCGCCTTGATGAGTGTGACGTGAGCGGCCAGACCATCCGTCTGCAAGCCATCCCGGCGCGGATGAGTTGCGACGAGATCCTGGAGTGGGTTGGAGAGGAGGTGCTCAAGGAGTACCGGAACCTTCACCACAGCCGCGGGTTGAGGCCCGGCGACCGTGACGTTAACTACGTTGGCGAGGGGTCTGGCAGGGAAGCTGCCATGGACCCAGCGGCAGCCGATGGCGATGTGGCTCTCGACGTTGATGAGGACAACGATGAGCCCGCCGAGATGGCCGTTTGTGCCTTCGTGGCCAACAACCCGAACGCGGGGAGCAACCGGGGAAGCTGGAAGCCCCTGCAGCAGGGTTGGAAGAAGAAGGAGAAGGAGGACCCGCGCCGCATTGGCGACCCTGCGCTGTCCTTTGGGGAGTTCATACGAGCTCACCCTCAGGGCTGTTTCGTGTGTTATGGAAGGAACAAAGGGTTCACCCATGACCACCGAACATGCCCCATCCACAAGGCCGACACAGAGGCTTACAAGAAGGCGCACGGGTTGAAGAAGCGTGCACCCGCGGGTATCCGGGAGGCCGAAAATGGAGGTCGACAAGGACGAGCCCTCCAAGCTGATGTCGGTGGGGACCGGCTTTGCCAAGGAGATCCAGGAGATCAAGAGGAACTGGGTCCAAAAGTCGGACAACAAGAACAAGGAGAACAACGAGAACGACAAGAACAAGGACAAGGACAAGAAGGGTAAGAAAGGGGGAAGGAAGAAGGGTGTCAACGAGGTTGATGCGGAGGAAAGTACCCCTACTACCACGACCGACACCCCCTAGCGGAGCCCCTGTAGCCAAGGGCCCGAGCTAGGGCGGTCGCAGGATGGTGTCGTGGGAAGCGCCACACCATCCCAGTCGGGAGACAAAAAGCACAAAGGGATTGCCGCGGGCGGAAGGCCCGGTCCGGCACCCGAAACAAAAGACAGTCGCGGTGGCGGGGTGAGGGCAAGTAAAGGCACGAACCCTTGCACCCGTCCCTCCTTCGCGACCATGAATGTAATTGATGTGCTTCAAGATCTGTCCGAGAGTATCGGAGGATCACTCGGACCGCAGCTGGATGCTGCAGATGGGCAGCCTGAGCCCATTGTCCACGACCTGCACCAGTCGCTTGTTGAGCTTCTGGAATGGCCGGAGATCCTGAGCTTGCACGCCTTGCGCCGTATCGGGCGTGAGCGGCATTTGCACCTTAAGGTCCGTGCCTTATGCGGGGAAGTGGAGAAGGTCTTCGACGTGTTGGTCGACACGGGAGCTCAGGTCAGCTTGGTCAAGGCTGGCCTACTTCAGCCAGAGTGTTTGACCGACGGTCGGAAATCTGTCAGGCTGAAGGTGGCGAACGGCCAGTACATGGTGGGAGGCACGAAGGAAGCGGCCATCGGGCTGCAGTTCGTGAACCACCGTGAGCTGAGCCGCCCGGACCTCGGCAAGGAAATCCTCCTGCAAGGTCGCTTCTACGAGGCCGAGATGGACTGGGACATGATCGTTGGGTACGACTTCATGATGGAGACGGCGTTCTCCCGGCCCAGGCCTCAATGACCCTGTACCAGGACGACCAGCTCTCGTGGCTTTCGTCACCTGAGCACCATGTCGAAGGCCAATGGATCCACCCGGAACGCAACTGGGCCAGCAAACCAGGAGTACGGCGTAATGCCGGGAGTGGCGAGCCGAGTAGTTGCGGACCTGGGAGTATCGGATCTGGCCCTGGATGCGTTGTCTTCAGGAACCTCCGCCCATCTTCGGGTTTGTGAGAAGTACTGGAGCGCCCAGGACTGGCGCGTGGAAGAAGCACTGGGGTCCGCATCAGGGTTTGATGTGGATCCATTGCCCCCGATGGGACATTCCAAGGGCGGTAGCGAAGATTCGCAAGGACCGCTCCAAGGCAGTGCTGGTTGTTCCTATGGGATGCACCGAGGAGGAAAGCACCCGAGATTGGGTGGTCTCATTGACCAACATGACCTTAAACAAGGTCGTCCTACCAGCTGGAGAGAGTGTCTATCAGGACGCTAAGGGACAGCCCATGCCACCCCAGAGATGGCCAACAGAATTCCACTATGTGGATGGGGGCCTTGAACAGGCTGACACCACGGACTTCGTGTGTGTCAACCGCATCAGAGCGGAGCCATGGTGGCAATGCTTGGCGGTTTCCCCTGTTGACATCGGAGAATCGGAGGACCCCCTCACTGAAGAGGAGTTGGATCTGGTTCAGAGGTATATGGATCAGCCCTTTCGCGACTGGGGAAGCCAGCGTGAGGGCAAGGGCCAGGACAAAGCCTGGTGGGAAGTGGACTCCATCGTCTCTGGTTCCTATGATGGGGATACCTTCGTACGGAGGGTGCTGGACCACATGTCCAGCCAGGACGAGCCAATAGGCGGGAACCCACCAACCTACGGCGACCTGTTCCGAGGCAAGACCGGAGATGGCCCTTTGGGCCACCTGGGAAGACCACCTAAGCCGAAACCGAGCGGGGTCGCTACCCCTCAAGTAAGCTCAGTGGTCCAGGTGCCCGGAAAAGCCAAGGCGGAGTCCGATGATTGCCCCAAGATCCAGGCATTGAGGGCCAGGCTGAAGCAGAAGTATGGGGACACCTTCTTCAGCGGGAAACCTGTGTTTCCCCCGACGGTGCGTGGACCGTATGGCGAGGCCAAGATACGACTGAAGCAGGACCCCCGTGTGTATCGACATCGGGAGTTCGCCCTGAGGCACGAGAGGAAGGAGGCCATGGAAAAGATCCTCTGTGACTTCATCGAGAGAGGCTGGCTTGAGCCGTGCCACTCCGAGTGGGCCTCTCCGTGCTTCGTCGTCCCCAAGAAGGTGGCCGGTGAGTGCCGGCTCGTGGTCGACTACCGCGGCCTAAACGCCCAAACGCAGCATGACAGCTATACGCTGCCCCTCATTGAGGACATGCTGCAAAAACAACACCGGCGGAGGATCTTCACGGTGATTGACCTGAAACATGGTTATCATCAGATGCCTCTCGCCGAGGAGTCCCGTGCCTGCACAGCCATGAGCACCCAACTTGGACCTCTCCACTGGAAGGTGATGCCCATGGGCGTTACCAACGGCAATGCGGCTTTTCAGCGCATGCTGGAGAACCTGCTTGAGCCGGTGCGTGACTGTGCGGACCCCTTCGTGGACGACGTGATCATCGCGTCCGGGGACCCCAGTATGAGCTATGAGGAGCTCCTGGAGGCACATGAGAGGGACGTCACCCGAGTGCTGGACCTTCTGGTTCGGCACAAACTCACGGGCAGCAGTGACAAGGCCACCGTTGCGGTGAGTGAGGTGGTCTTCGCTGGCCACGTAGTTAGGAACGGGCAGCGGATGCCCAGACCTGGCAAGGTGGCTGCGATCGAGCACTGGGAAAAGCCCAAAACGGCCTCTGAGCTACGGGCGTACTTGGGGTTCTGCAACTACTACTCGGGGTATATCAAGATGTATGCCGAGTATGCAGCCCCCATGACGACCATGCTCAAGGGCAACCGAGAGGAGAACAAGAAGGGGTCCAAGAAGGCTCTGGTCTGGAATGCTGAGTCCGACCGTGCCTTTGAGGGGATGAAGCAGGCGCTGCTATCCGCAGTGGGTCTGCACCTCGTGGATCCTGACCGAGGGTTCGTCCTGCGCACCGACGCTACCGACTACGCCGTTGGCGCTGTGTTGGAACAAGTGCTTGACGATGGGAGGCACGTCCCCGTGGCCTTCTGGAGCCGAGTCCTGGCGGAAGGCCAGAGACGGACGTGGACGCCCCGAGAAGAGGAGGCGTATGCCATCGTCATGGCCCTTAGGAAATGGGCTGGGTACATAGCCCTCCATCCCGTCACCGTCTGCACCGACCATCAGAGTCTCCAGTCGTGGCACAAAGAGCACTTGGACACCCCCTCAGGTCCCGCCTCCCGACGGGCAAGATGGCAAGAGACCTTGGCCAAGTTCGACCCCACGGTTGTGTATGTTGCTGGCAAGGACAACACCGTGGCGGACTGTCTCAGTAGGTGGGCCTATCCCGCCAGCAAGGGCATGACGGATGTCTCTGCCCATGGCGATGAGGCTGAGACCGCTGAAGCCAAGAGGATCATAGAAATCGAGCGCCTGATGGAGGAGGAGGGTGTTAAATGCTTCGTTGTCATGGCTGCGGATGCCGCCCTCGTAACGAGGATGGGCAGAGCGGTCAGAGTACTCGCCCCTGATGGAGCTGAGTCCGACAAGCACCTCTTCCCTGAATCTTGCCTCCAGGACGACTGAACCAACAACTACGCCAAGTCCGAAACCTTTGCGGCCGAGTATAGGGCTGTCACGAACCCTGATGACGGGCAGAAGTGGCCAAAGGGGCTGACCAAAGAGGATTGCAAGCCTCACCAGAATGGTAAGCTGCTGGTCCCGGAGTCCCGGGTGCTCGAGCTGTGTGAGGCTTGGCACCACCACATGATGCACCCAGGGGTCAAGAAGCAAGCCCTGGACATGCAGCGCCGGTTTGAGATCGACCAGATCGGTCTCTACAGTGCCATCAAGAAGGTCAAGAAGGGCTGCTCGGTCTGCCAGGCCTGCAATCCCGATAACCGGAACGTCAAGGGGGAAGCCCGATGGACCCCGCAGCCTGACCAGCCCATGGAGATCGTAGCCATGGACGTCTTCTCGATGCCCGAAGTTCACATTGGCAAGGAGACCTTTGACTGTGTGGTCCTTTGTGTGGATCGCCACAGCGGCTACGTAGTAGCCGTTCCGGCACGCAAAAAGGGGTTGCTTGCCAAGGAAGTGGCAGTCATGATGATTCGTCATTGGCTGACCGTCTTTGACATCCCCCGCACCATTTGCAGTGACCGAGAGCCCCAGTTTACTGGTGGCTGGTTCAAGGCCATGTGTTCCCGCATGGGAATACGTCATGCCAAGAGCGTCGCCTATCTCAGCCGGTCCAATGGCCGGGCTGAAGTGGCTGGAAGGCAGCTGTTCCCGAAGCTGCGCAAGATTCACATCACCAATCCACGTCGGAACTGGTTTGAGGAGATGTGGCCTGCTCTGAAGGCCCATCATGACACCCCCAATCCGGGTGGTTTGTCCCCTTCCCAGATTCTGTTCGGCAGGGACCCCCTTGGTCGGGGACTTCCCTTGTCTGGTGATGGTATGGCCATGGACGCCAAGGAATTCTTTGCGCGGCAAGAGGCAACGGCGCAGGACATCCGCCAGCAGCTCGAGAAGGAGCATGTCGAGCGTCAGAAGTCCGCCCTGAGCTCGACAGCGCAAAAGTTCAGGGTGGGAGACCCGGTGTGGGTGATCAGACCCCGCCCTATGGGCACCTACCGCACCAAAACCTGGTTCACACCCGGAGAGGTGGTCCGCAGGATTGGTGAGGACACCTACCGCATCGAGGTGGGTCACGGACAGTTCCGGGAGCGCCACGAGAGTCAACTCCGTGTGCGGGAACCCGACCTCCGTGGCCAACATGTGTCCCTGGACTATGCCGCACATGAGGCTGATTCGGACGACGACTATGCTGAGCAGGACGACTATACCGTCGAGAAGATCCTGGCCCAGCGTCCGAACGCCCCGGCAGCCGGAGGCCTGGAGTTCAAGGTTCGTTGGCGAGGCTATGGGCCGTCCCACGACACCTGGGAACCCGTCTCCTCGTTCGTGCCGCGGATTAACACCCCCTTCATGGACTATATCCGCAAGCACAAGACCAAGATCCATGTCTCGGACTTGGCAGCACTCACCTGGGCGATTGCAGCCAGGGGCGCCGGATCACCGCCCTGAGCTCTCCCCTGATGCAGTTTGAGCGCTTGTTTGGTCGACGGATCGTCCCTCACTTGCTTGCTCTCTTCCATCTTCCGGTGACCTGCCATCAGAGTGGCCATGTACCACCCCCTGCTGAATCCAGGAGAGGATGGCCCCTCTCTTCAACTTCTACTTGTCACTCCCCACCTGCTGAATCCTTGGGAAACCAGGCAGGGCGACTGACCTTGACATTTCCTGAGCTCTGAGGGCCTTGAAGCCCATACGACGTTGAGCAACGGATGCCGCTGTCATCGGCATTGCGATTGTTGGGTGTGTGGTCTGGTCCCATGGCACTTGCGGGATTCAGACCAGTCTACGTGTGTCTGCAGACCATATATGGCCTCAACTCAGGCGTTTTCCTGTCCACCCTCCTGCATATGCCTTATCCTAACCGGGGCGTGGTTTGGCACTCTATCCAGAGTGTATTTACACGCCTATTTACCTGTTTATTGCTTATTTTTCTGTTCCTCAGGATATGTGCATCTGTATGTTAAGTGTTGTCAGCCCATCACCGACATACGGACTGATTTTCCCCCCGAAGGGATGCGAATCGGAATACGAAGGCGCCCTGAGTCGCCGTGTACATTCTCTTACATAAGGTCCAGCCTGAACCAGTACCTAAGTACAGATTCTTCTGTTTGAGTGCCCGTGATACCGTGTGCCCCAGTGGCTGTGATGTGCTGAGATCCTGATGGCGCCAGGCAGGACGCCCAGTTGCCTGACTACACTCCCAGCGGTCCGCCACTGTCAGTCCCAGTGTGAGCCTACTGACTCGCAGACGCACTTGCAGTCGGGTGGCGACCTCCGGTGTCCTGACCTCGGTCAGTCTGCCTGGGAAACTGGTGGTTTGAGGAGTCGACGCCTCCGCCCATACTGCATGGGGACTCCCCCATGCATGGCCTTCGTGGTAATGGGGCGAGGGAAAAGACGGCCTTGATGCCCGATCCCTTATGGAGGAGCTCGTTCGGCTTTACCACCTTGGACTTCCGTCGTGGATATGGACATGGTGCGCCCGAGGAAGGACCCATGGGGACTCTCCCCCAGACTGCGGCCTTGGGAAGCCTGGGGTAGCCTGATGGATCTTTGTGGTCGCTTCTGACCTGTGGGACCACCTCGGTCTTCGTGTGACGCCTATGTTGGCCGTGTATGCCACTGCCACTGTGGTGGTGACCGTCGCAGCCGGCACCCGGTGCGCCTGGTATGGGTTATTGGGTCCTTTGGATGCCGAACAATCGCCGCCAGGACCCGGGACTTGATACTTGATACTATACTTGCAGTTACTAACAGCGACAGCACCGTACCTGTCTTACTGTGGGATTGTACTGGGCAGCCTAACCCGCAAATTGGCCTGAAGTGAGGATATGACACCCCCCCCCCCCTTCAGGGGATGGTCCTGGGTACCTGCAGCCATGCTTGGGTGTTATCCATCCCCCCCCAGGGTTTCCTCTAAGGAGGGGGGTGAAGTGGTACCCAGAACCTATGGCCCATGGCCCGGAGGCCTGTGAGCCGTCACACCCGTTATGGCCCATGGCCCGGAGGCCTGTGAGCCGTCACCCCCGTGCGGAGGCCGTTAACACCGGCTGTCAGCAGGATATCCCTGTTCTCTAACCCGCGAAATCTGGAATCCGATTTCTAACCATTAAATCGATGTGGAATTACCATAATTTTACTGTCTTGGACGATTTGCGGTTAGAAATCGGTGAAATACCGGATTTCTACCGCGATTTCTAATTGTCGTGAAATCGCCGCCAGACGTTGCCCGTTCCGTGGACTGCATTAGATGATTCTGTAGAACGATCTTTCTTGAAGTTAAGACTGAAACACTCTTCGAGTGATCCGCAATTTTTTCCTTGATTTAACGCACCGCGTCCCAGATTTTCCCCAGAAAATCTGGGCGGCCGAAGGCGCTTTGAACCCCCAGGTGAAATAACAAGGGTTACGAGCGTTCAAGCGCCCAAGGACGAACTAACGTGCCTCATAGGCACTGTGTATGAGGTTTTGTCCCCCATAGTCATAGGATGAGGCCAAGGATCCCAACTCCATAGCCCAAAGGGTTATTTATTTTGAGTGTTCTTCAAGAAGTGCGCTTTTTCACGTACTTGGCGTCCAAGCACGTGTAGAAGTATGTTGGGTTGGCGTTTTCTCCCTCTTTGTTTGCCTCTACATCCGGGGCATATCACTTGTCTTCCCCGGATAGTACATATATGATCTCCATATATATATTGGCATGCTAAAATTCGGCTTTCCGAAAGGAGGTCGATTTTCGACCAAAGCACTTGCATGCGTGTTAAGGGACCAAAGTTACTCTAGAATATAGGCATACTTTGATTCTAGGCCACTAAGTTGGGTGTAGAAGGCGAGGGTAGGGGTGTATGCCATATTTGGTGTCATATCACGTGCCCATTTGGCGGGTGCAGCATCCCAAGACTAACCCGCCAATGGACCCCATATCGCACGAAGCCCTTCATTGTACTCCCAACCAACACTGGCAAGCCTAACCTTCGTGAAGGGACGCTTGTCGAGCGCTCCGGAAGCGATGTGTCGCGAGCAAGGTGTGTTTTTTGAGGCCAAAGGAATCAAACTCCATAGCCCAAAGGGTTTTTTTTTTGTGTGTTCTCCAAGAAGTGGGCTTTCTCACGTACTTGGCGTCCAAGTACGTGTAGAAGTATGTTGAGTTGCCGTTTTCTCCCTCTTTGCTTGCCTCTACATCCGGGGCATATCACTTGTCTTCCCCGGATAGTACATATATGATCTCCATATATATATATATATATTGGCAATATATTTTGCGTGCAGGCTAAAATTCAGCTTCCTGAATGTGACATGGGTGTTATGGATATTGGTTACCATGGTTCGCACACCACGTGGGCGAAGCGGAGCAACCTTCGTTAAGGTGCCAGCCCAAGGTGAGTGTCGACAATTCTGCCATTTTGGCGTTTGTGGACCCAATTGGGATTGTCACCACGCCGAGTGGCATGGTGATTTTTGAGGGCCAAGTGCATGGAAGTCTTTGTTAGGCTCCAGGTAGACTGCATATGGAATGGCGGATCTGATCTCCAAGCCGGTGTGGAGATATACCATTGGAAATACCCCAGATTTTGGCTCATTTTGAGCAGCCAAAATGACTTCCTTCTGGGACCCCGTGTGGTCAATTGGCGGCCCCATATCTCTACACCCACATGAAGCCTGGACCTAATATCAAGTTGTGCACTCAGATATAGATCGCAGATCCTGCCTCCTATCCTGTGAGGCATTGGCCTTGCCCTGGCTGGGCGAGCCACGCGTGGGAATGACGCCAATTGTGGTGATTTTGGCATCATGACCCCACTTGATGAACCCGTGGTGCCCTGATGCTGGGACCTCAGAGGGAACCAGGTTGGGTGAGGGCTCCGATGAGTTCGTACCTGAAGGGCATAGGGTCAGTTGCTTCGTCCCTACCTCTGGCAGGTCCGGACGAGGGGTCACTTTTGGAGATATTTGAGCTAATATCCGTTTGGGCTGAAACAGCCCATTTTCAGCTACCAACTCCCAGGGGATAATGGCGGGGCCATATCTCAGGCTCAGAGTGGAGTTGGAACCTGCCGTTAAGGGAGCATGGGTAACCACTGCTTGTGGACCGTTGGTTGGCCTTGAACCCACTTGGTTTCCAGAAACTGGCCTGTGGCTGGGCGCGACACGCTCCCCTATTGGCAGGGTTTCAGGGTCCGGACTGAGCAGGGCATGGGTTGTGTTTGAGCACCCCCCCCCGCCAGCCACTGGGAGGGTCGGACCTGGGAGTGGGATATGAGTTGGGACTCAGTGTCTATTGTCCTGTGATGCCCTTACCTCAGTCCAGTCTTGACCCCATGTGTACATATCCTGATGTGTTGCTGTACATACTTTTGTTCCCTTGTTTCAGAGTGGCAAGGATCCTGAAACGCTTTGTCACATGACACGAGCGTAATGATGCCCCTGTGAGCGCAGTGCTTTGCCTGCCTGTTTGCTTGTGCGTGTCCACCGCAGCGTCCTGTGGCCAGGCCCCCCACGGGAACACGTCAGTATTTCTTCCCAAAAACAAACATGTATGGTTTGAGCTGTACAAAAGCTGCTATTCCCACTTAGGTGGTGAATGTCATATTTCTCGGATACGCCTGATTTTAGATGGAATCAAGCCTGCAGTGTTGATCTAGGGGCTGGAAAATTTCCAATTTCGAGGGTTCGTGGGGGGCTAACTCAGGAAAATATGCTCTTTAAGGTATAATTTGACGAAAAAAGTAGTATTTCGGACTGTAGCTGGTTTTGGGTTTTTTGGACCCCATAAAATCCTAGGTGGCACCCTGTGTGCCCAGAGCTGAGATGGGCCTTTTTGTTGCTGTGCATTGTGTACACAAATGCCCCGAAATGGCTCCGTGACAAGAAGTTTGTGATTGTCCATTGCATGCATGCATACACTTGTGTGCAGAAAATATTTAGTTCCACGGACACCGTAGGCAAGGATGCAAGTGGCGAGATCGCCGCGGCGTCCCCCACGGTGTTTACACGAGAAGACACACAGGAAAGGCGTGCGGCAGGAGTGCGAAACGAATGATTGAATGCAAGATGAGAATGGTGGCAAATTGCATGCGTAGGAGTAGGAGCTTGTGTGCGTGCTCCAAACAAACAAAAGAGGAGAGGACAAGAGGTAGGCAAAGGCAACACAAAGTGCATGTGACAAGGGAAGGGACGAACGGAAGACCATTGCACGAGAACAAAGGCACGAAAGGGAGAAGAAGAATGAACGTGTGTGCCCGCCCCAAAACATAGCAACATGCGCGCGTAGACACTAGGAGCTTGAGTGCGTGCCCCAGCAAAACCACCACAAAGGGGGAGAAAGGGAGCAGGGGAAGAGAGGACCGGGGGCAGAGAGGGAGGGGAAGGGGCGGGGAAAGCAAAGCGGAGCGTAAAGAGCGGGGGAGGAGCAGCGACGATGGGCGCGCGGAAAAAAAAAAAACAAACAAAACACCGAAGCACCGCGCACGCAAACACCGAAGTCAGCAAGGAGAGAAAGAAATATGACGCCCCGGATTGGAGCATCCGGGGCGAGAGGGAGCAAGGCCCCAGCCCCCGGACTGGATCGTCCGGGGGTGAACCCGGTGCCACAGACTGAAGCGTCCGAGGCAACGGGGAGAATACGACAAAAGGACGCCCCGGAATGGAGCTGCCGGGGCGGGATGAAGCACAACATTAAGCCCCGGACTGGATCGTCCGGGGGTAAACCTGGCGCCACGGACTGGAGCGTCTGAGGCAACGGGGGGAATAAGACAAAATGACGCCCCGGAATGGAGCTGCCGGGGCGGAATGAAGCACAACATTAAGCCCCGGACTGGATCGTCCGGTGGTGAACCAAGCGCCACGGACTGGAGCGTCCGAGGCGGCGGAGAGAGTACGACGAAAAGACCCCCCAGATTGGAGCAACCGGGGGGGAATGAAGCACGGCGCAAGGCCCCGGACTGGATCGTCCGGGGGTGAACCCGGTGCCGAGGACTGGAGCGTCCGAGGCAACGGAGAGAATACGATAAAAAGACGCCCCGGGTTGGAGCGGCCGGGGCGGGAAGAAGCACGGCACTAGCCCCAGGACTGGATCGTCCGGGGGTGAACCCGGTGCCACGGACTGGAGCGTACGAGGCAACGGGGAGAATACGACAAAAGGACGCCCCAGAATGGAGCTGCCGGGGCAGATTGAAGCACAGCATTGACCCCCGGACTGGATCGTCCGGGGGTGAACCCGGCGCCACGGACTGGAGCGTCCGAGGCGGCGGAGAGGGTACGACAAAAAGACCCCCCGGATTGGAGCAACCGGGGGGGAACGAAGCGCGGCGCAAGCCCCCGGACTGGATCGTCCGGGGGTGAACCCGGTGCCGAGGACTGGAGCGTCCGAGGCAACGGAGAGAATACGATAAAAAGACGCCCCGGGTTGGAGCGGCCGGGGCGGGAAGAAGCACGGCACTAGCCCCAGGACTGGATCGTCCGGGGGTGAACCCGGTGCCACGGACTGGAGCGTCCGAGGCAGCGGGGAGAATATGACAAACTGACGCCCATGATTGGAGCATCCAGGGCGGAATGAAGCACGGCGCTAGCCCCCGGACTGGATCGTCCGGGGGTGAACCCGGTGCCACGGACTGGAGCGTCCGGGGCAACGGAGAGAATACGAAAAAAAGAACGATGAAAAGACGGCCCGGACTGGAGCGTCTGAGGCGACGGAGAGAATACGACAAAAAGACGCCTTGGATTGGAGCATCAGGGGCGGCATGAAGCACGGCGATAGCCCCCGGACTGGATCGTCCGGGGGTGAACCCGGCGCCACGGACTGGAGCGTCCGAGGCAACGGAAAGAATACCACAAAAAGACGCCCAGGAGTGGAGCATCCACGGCAGAGTTGAGCAAAGCCCGGGCCGCCGGACTGGATCGTCCAGGGGAGAACCCGGTGCCATGGGAAGGAGCGTCCGAGGCAAAGGAAAGAATAAGACAAAAAGACGCACCGGATTGGAGCATCCGGGGCGAAGTGAAGCGCAGCCGAGCCCCCGGACTGGATCGTCCGGGGGTGAACCCGGTGACATGGACTGGAGCGTCCGGGGCGGCAGAGGGAATACGGCAAAAAGTCCGGGGGTGCACCCAGTGCAGCGAACTGGAACCCCCGGGGAGGCAATGCGCCCGGACCCGGACGGCCGGGGAAAAAGCGCCCCGGGAATGGAAGGTCCGGGGCAGCAAACAAGGAGAAGGAGACGGCGGCGGAGCGACACAGAGAGGAGAACAAGAACAAGAGCAAGGAACAGCAGGGGGAGGACAAGAAGGAGAGAAGACGCGAAGCGGGAGGAAAAAGAGCAAGAGGGGAGAAGAAGAAGACGGGGAGGCGGATGGGCACATGGGCGCATGGGCACATGGAGCCCGGACCGGAAGGACCAGAGCGAAGGGGACACGATGGCGGCAAGAGGAGGCATGAGCAAGGAGGGGAGGGGAGGGAGGACAAGGAGGACACGAGCCAGGGGAAAGAGGAGAAGGGGAGGCCGAACGAGCGGACTAACACAGACGGAGACTCGAATGCGAACGCCAGAGGAACCACGAGGACAAGGAGAGGGCGACAGGAAACAGCAGGAGGGCAGTCAAGGAGAGCATGCACAGGAACAAGCGAGGATGGGGGGGGGGATAGGAAGCATGCGAGGAGCACACAGCGAGCGGGCGCACCGGTGAACAGGAGCCAGGATGTCCAGGACGCCGCACATACACCACCACACACAACGCGTGCACACCAGTGAACCAGAGCCAAGGGGCCCAGGACACCGTACACACGACACAGCGCACCGAGGCAGAGGAATCCATAGGCAAGGCAGAAGACTGTAAAAATCCAATGGCCTTCGGCCAGGGAGTGGTTGTCACGGGGGGCTACGGGTCCTGTCCTGCGATGCAATGCGGGGCAACTGTGACAACTGCTCTTACACCAAAACACAGAACACAGAACACAGACAGGCACACCGGTGAACAGGAGCCAAGCGGCCCAGGACACCGCACCCGCAACACCACACACAGAGCGTGCACGCCGGAGAGCAGACGCCAGGAAGCCGAGCACGCAACACCGCACACAGGGCGTGCGCGGCGGTGAACAGGAGCCAGGAGGCCCAGGACACCGTACACGCAACACCACACACAGAGCGTGCACACCGGCGGCCCAGAACACCGCCCAGGGGGAGCAGGGCCGGGACAACGGGGAAAACACACACCCAAAGTGGAAAATCCAGGACTGAAGCATGAGGCAGGAACACCAGGAGAGGGTATGGAGCGTGCGGAGCAGCGTCAAAGGGAGCAGGCGGCGACGGCAGGAGGAAACTTAGCCCACGCAAACTGCACCCTGTTTTGCGCGCCGAACGCGCAAAAAAGGACCGGTTCGCAACAGGGCAAAAAAACTATTTTTTTGGATGTTTCATGAACGTGATTTTAGACGTAGTGAAATAAATTGCTTTTTTCGTGTTGTGCAACTCCGTGTTCCTCAATGTGACGTTTTTTACATTTCTCTGGCGTTCTGAGTGCGCGAGGCCTCGCGCACTCAAGATAGCGAAAGCAGAGTTTATCACGAAACGTAACAACCCGTAAGGACTGGCTTTTGCGGAAATACGCAGCTCCCACACGGTATTAAAATTAGGATTGTGCTGACCAGGGAGCATTGGAAGTGTATGGCTGTCGGACTTCCCATGTTAGGGGAAACACATGTACTGTAAAGTGAAAATAAAATACAAATTTAAGCAACCTGAGTGCGCGAGGCCTCGCGCACTCAGGTCACGTTATGTATTGAATTTTCAGACTGGATGTGACGCGTACAATTGCAGGTACAGTACGAGACGGACAAACACGTTTGATTTTTCCGGTGTATATGTGTGTAGACACCATGTTGATCAGATTCAACACGGTATAGAACATTGTTTCCCCGGAAACAATCAGTGCGCGAGGCCTCGCGCACTTAAATGACAGAAGAAAATGAAAAAGCGATCAAGCTAGGCTACGCCGGTATTTACATTCCCCTTCACGTCTACCACCTGTGACAGTCGATTATACATCGGTAACCTTCGTCATATTTTTCAGGGGATCAGGGGAATGATTTGCTTTTTTCCAACAGCCACTCGATGGTAGACGTGTCCGGTTTTAATAGCGGCGTAGCCTTCGTTGACCGATAGACATGGTTTTTTTTTCCAACTGGGTTTAAAGACGGACGCAGAACAGGAAATTGTGGTTGCGAAAACAGTTTGCGGTTACTGGGAACGGAGCGCACGCAGACACCAAATCCAATTTGCGGCGACAGTACACACACCAGAATGACGACAGGAAAAGGCCAGATGTTTTCTAATACATTTTTTTTAAAGGTCGCTGTGCGAAACGATAACCAACATATGTGCGCAAATATAATTCCACAGAGAAAGACGCAAAATGCCACTTCGAGCCAGAAAATCCGTAGAGCAACGCATGATTGCAGAAGTAAGCAAAGGAGCAGCAGCACTACGAGAGGCATGCGCGGCAGAACCAGCATACCAAACAGCAGGTGACCTATGGAAAGGACTGAAACGGAACGACCTGGCGGCGCAACTGGTGTTAACATTTGCACAGCGACTCAGGTTCAACAAAAGAACGCGCCACAGTTTACCAGCAGCTAAACGACAGGAGGACAAGCGCTGGGTGCGCATTTTGCAACAGGAGGGCTGGAACCTGTACCTGTTGATGCGTCAACGGGCAGTACCAAACAGGAAAAAACCGGGAAACACAACAGGGTACCTGACGCAAACAGAAAGACGAACAAAAGTACGACTCGGGCAAGCAGACGCTGCCGCAGACACAGTGGACGAACAGGCAGCAGCAGCACTTAAAGCAACTTGGTCACTGGTGCTTTCGTCGTGTTGCGTGCTGTGGATAGACAACTGGTACCGGGCACAATACACGACACACCCAGACGAAAGTGACCGGTCGCAAAACTGTACTGCAATGGCAGTACTTCAACTGAAACAGAGGCCCACGTATTGGGCAGGACATCCAGCCATTGAGGAACTGGCAGCACGGATAACGACAGTCGCAAGGGCTCTGCAACAGCGTGAACGGAGAATCCACCAGACATTGCGTGACATGGGGTATGCAGATGGGTGTACACCAGACGCTGGAAACGTGAGAGCGCCGTTGGATGTGAGGAGGGATGCAAGGACTGTACAGGCACCGGTGTGGCGCCCGTTTGCCCTGTCCAAAGAGAAGGTAACTTGTGGTGTTGGTCTGTTAAACTTGTTACACTTTGCAAGGGACGTAGCACAACAGACAAACAGAGTTCTACCGCTGTTGGTTGACGAAAACATACACTACAGGGTACTAAAGTTGTTGTACGGTGCCAAGAACCAACGATGGAACATGCGTGCATACCTGCGTTACGTGCCTGTAGTTTACGGTGTCTGGCATGCCTACAAGTTCGTTGTTACTCATACTTTTCGGGTGTTCTGGCCTATTCTAACCTACCTACGGAAAGGTCTGCTACGACCTGGTTCCACCATACTATCATACCCCAAACTGATAGTTATGGAAAAAACTATTGCTGCGCTGATGCTTGCCACACCCCGAATACTACGCCCGTATCGGCGCAAGGCACAAGCTGCAACCGCGATCAGTGGTCGTGACACTACGCATGCCAACAGGGCAGCAGTGGCAAACGCAGTCTTGCATTTGTTGTCGGATTGGTGCCCGTTGTTGTTGTACTTGGGTCACCTGGTACGGGAGTGCAATTGGTCGGGGGAAAACAACGCTACAGGGACACGAGCTCAGGAGGTGTTGCAGTTGAGTTTGTGTCTGTTGCGGAGGCTGCGTCGAGGACCGTGTGACACCATACTGAAGTACGAGCGCACAATCATGTGCACATTGTTGTACAACAGCAAGTGGCACCAGGACCTGCCCGGTCAGGCACACTCAGAGGAGTTTGGAGAAGGGATGTTGAGCAAGCTGGTGCGGGACAAGGCGAGAAACACGGGTTCTGTTACTGTTCAGGAGGTGGAAAACCATTACTTGTTGCTAAAGGTTGGTCCTGGTGGAAAACGCGTGGGGGTGCAAAACGTTCCCAAGAACCTGGTACACAGCATGCGACAACGACTGACCAGATTTTTGGCGACAGACCGGATATGCATGGCCTATGTGGAATGGGAGTCGGACAGAGTAAGCACGGTTGCACCTTCTTGGCCGCGGAGGTTACCGAGATTTCCGCCCTCACCTACACAACCCCTCGGTTACGACCACTACCGGCTACTTGGTCACAGCGTACTAGATGCCCTCATTGACCAGAAAACAAATCCCACCAACCAACTGAAACGGAAACTGGATGCTGTTGTGGGACAGAGAACAGATATGGATGCCGACAGACAGGAAGCAGCAACACGCAACGTGCGGCAACGCTTGCGGTAACTGACACCCGCAGTGCGCGAGGCCTCGCGCACTAAACGTTATGAAAACAGGTATGTAATGCGATGTGAGTGCGCGAGGCCTCGCGCACTGAGTACTTCGCTAAGTGCCGTGGATTAAGTCACAACAAAGACGTTTGTGGAACAGATTTCCGAAAACGACCTGCAAAATACCGTTTCGACTGATTTCAGAGTTCAAATGACCGTGTTTCATGTCATGCCATTTGCCCTTTTCAGGTATTGTTTGGCATCATGAGTGAACCAGGGTCGCCAGAACGTCCAGTAACAGACGCAGAGGCCATGGAGTCGTCACCAGGGACCGACCACGGGGACACGCCGAAGAAAGGACGCAAGAAGAAGGGTGAGAAGAAAGCAATACCGGAGATGAAGCTCACAGTCGAAGTGGCACAGTGGCTGCGGCAGGAGAATGGTAAAGCCGTGAAGGTAAAGATTGCTGATTTGAAAATTGACAAGACCAAGGAGCGCGGACAGATCCGATCCATCAACTATGACGACGTTGCCAGAAAAGTGGCAGGATACCAAGCACTGCCACCAGCTGGACCGTTGCGCATAACGGCGTGGGAGGATGGTGGTATGACTCGCTTCGCTTTCGATCGAAGACGGTTCTTCTTTTTGCTTCGGTACATGATTTGCTTTGCAGATGGCTCCCTTTACGTTCTGAATGGTCAACATGGCACAGAAACATGCAGAAAGATTCAGCAACAGCGTCTCGAAGAAGGCAAAGAATTGGAGGATTGGCAGGAGTTTTGCTACGTTGACATTCTGAAGTACGAAACGCCTTGGAGGATCCGTGCCAAGGTTGCAGGATTGCAACAAGCTGGCAGCCAGTCTGTGACGTGGATTCCGCTGTCCGAGGCGCTGGACAACATGTTGTTGTACATTGAGGATCAGAAGCGGGAAAAAGAGCCACAAGATTTCGAGAGGTTCAAGATTGCTGTTGTCCAAGCTGCCGTCAACTCTGCGTTTCTTGCACCCGAGGCTTTGGAGGAAGCAGGACATACAGTATGTATTCGTGTATCGCACGGTTACAGTGCGCGAGGCCTCGCGCACTCCATGACACTGTCTCCCCCCGCAGGACTCGACATTCAAGAATTGGAGGGACATCTTCTCCCTGGCGTATTACTGCGGCCGTGAGGCGGTTACTGGTATGAGGAACCTCGAGAGTAAGAGCAAGAAAGAGGACGTTACAAGGAATGCCTTCAAGAGGCTGGAGGGGCTGCATCTACCGAGCCTATTGCAGAAAGTCTGTGCGCACATGAACCTGAAGGACTCGACCTTGAAGACCACCCAGAACTACATTGACGCGCAGATTACGGAACAATGGGTTATTTTCCATCTTGACCATCCGGACAATACGCAGCATGTCAACCAGACCGCAGGTATGCGTCAGTGTCGCAGCTGCAGTGCGCGAGGGCTCGCGCACTTCACCACGTTTGTCACATCCGTACAGCTGCCGATGCGAAGATCCGAGCAGAAGTCGCAGCACTGGGCACGCCGCAATTGAAAATTGGGCTTGGAAATTGGGGTTATTGGGTGGACGCAAAAAGTACGAAGTTTCGGTCGCCCTGGCCAAAATGGAAGACGTTGCTCACTGCACCTCTGTGGCGCACTGGGGACAAGGGCGCACCTCCATTACCACAGACGTTGGCCGTGCGGAAACAACTGCAAAGGAAGGTTGAGGCACCATCATCGGCACCTTCACAGACACAGCTCAGTAATGGCGATGTGATCAATGTCTCCAAGTCGGACGAGCAAGGGATCAAATACGCTTTGACAGCCTGCCGTATTGAGAATATTGAAGAGACACCGCCAGGCCGTTTCCGGGATCTGCAGTACCCGTTGTGGATCATCAACGCTGACCTTTTCATTGAATACGAGTCTCCAGGATTTGTTCCGAAGTGGCTGTTCGATGTGATGATGCTGGGGAAAGACGTCATTTTCTATGGCGAGGCTGATGTTGTGCACCGTATTGGCCGCGAAATGCAGAGGCTCTGGCGTATGGAGAAGGACAAGGATCCAACCACAGTGCCATTCTACCATGTTCGGTTGCCGGTGTACTCTTGGTTATCGGGTCCCGTGACCAGCAGTACGTATCAGTTCGACGAGCACTGTATGTGGATCGGAACAACGAGTCGCTGGGATAAGCAGGTATATCTGCTTCTTTCGATTGTTACGATGCCGTTGTGTGCGCGAGGCCTCGCGCACTGCTGCCTCCGTTATTCGTCTATATTCATCACATTTACAGTTGCCGAACTATGTGTCGTATTCCGCTGGACATTTCGAAGAGATGCAAGAGAAGAACCTCGGCGGTTTCATGCCTCTGATTCACGTGCTGTGGTACCTGGACAGATACGTTTTGTGCAGTGGGCTTCCTGATGCAGTGGTTGTTGTGGACGACACGCCTGCCATGGCCGCAAAGATTGCGATGTCTGACCTCAAAACTAAAGTGGCGTTTCTGGCTGTGTCAACGATCAAGCAAAAGGACCTAGGGAATGCCGTTGGAGGTGCTCTGCAGCATGCAATCGTGATGCGGTACATGCTGGAGGCCGATCAGACGGAGCAGGGAGCAACAGCTGCAACTTGGGATACTCAAGAAGAGTGGCTCCAGCGTGGCATTCCACTGTGGGTTTTGGACAGCAAACGAGGGCATGAAGGGCACCAGCAGGTGCATGCTGCAGAAGCCGTCCAGCAAGATGTCGTGACTGAGGCCCCCGCTGAAGACACTGAGCCTGGTGCGCCTGCACCTACCTTGCCAATGCAAGCCAAGATGAAGAAGACTGCCAAAGTTGTACCAACTCAGGGTACTGCAGCCGGAAAAGGAACACCCTCGAGTACCAAGAAGCAAGCAAAAGGGAAAGAGAAGGAATCGGACAAGCCCGCGGAATCAGACGACGACGATACTGACGAGGAGTCAGAAGAAGACGATCTGGAGCAAGTACTGGAGACCCAGCAGAAGCGCAAGCGGGCATCCGCCTCTCACTTCGATGCAAGCAGCCCCGACTCTGGTAAGGAACAGAAAGGAACAGAAAAGGCGAACGCACAAGCCGGGAAGGGGCTACGGCAGGGGGAGTGGAAGGAGGGAGGGGGGGAGGGGGAGGGGCAGCACACAGGGGCGCCAAGACACAGAAGGGGAGGCCCAGGGGACAGCAATCAGGGGGCGAAAGGAAGGAAGGCGAAGCAGTAGGGAAAGGATTCAGCCGGGGAGTACCAGCGGCTAGACGCCCAGTAAACAAACGGCGCTCCAAGGGCACACTTGACGACAAGCGTCGTGCTTGGGTTGGGGCGGTAGAACGTGCTTGAAGCCCTGAAGAACGCAAACACCCCCGGACACCGGGGATGCCTTTACGCCTGAAGCGAGGTGTGCAAGAGGGGAGGGTGGAAGGGACGAGGAAGGTAGCCAAGAGGGGCTGTGGAGGGGAGGCATACACTGTGTACACAGGAGACAAACAATGTACGCGACCAAAGAGGAGGCCAGCGAAAAGAGCCGGGAGTCAATGGAGAGCGCGAGGAGTGAGACACGAAAGAGAAGAGCGGCATGCGCATGGACCGGGAGTGAAAGATCGTTCGAAGGGGAACAAGACCGAATCCATGCGGGAGTGGTGATACAGGGTATGGAGGGTGACGGAGTGGACTCCTTGTGGAGAGCTATGAGTGTTATCCAAGGAGGCCAAGGCACAAATGAGGAAGCGAAGGAAGTACGAGCAAGGGTAGTCGCTGCGGTCGAGGAGAGGTTACAGGCAGGGGTGATGCAGGAGCCCCTTCCGCAGGGGGAGACGGGATTGAAGGAGTACGTACGGAAGCTGGTACAAGGGAGAAGGATTGGAGGACCGCCGGAGGTTGAAGCGTGGGCTGCGAAGAATGGATACAGAGTGAAAGTGTACCGGGAGACAAAGGATGGAGAGGGCTACAGGAAGATACAGGAGTACGGAGGGGAGCAGGGGATGACGGCAGGAATCCTGTGGAGGAAGACGAGAGTGTACGAGGTGGTATGGGAGCACGAAGAGACGGGGGAAGGCAGTACAACAGGAGAGGCGGCAAGAGCAGGTGCGGGCGGGGGGAACAGGTTAGGGTGGGCGCGGGAGGCGAACAAGGACACAGTGTAGCGTCGGGCGAGAGTCGGCCGTCGACGTTTAGAACGGGGAGTGTGGGGAGTGCGGCGGGGAACGAAGAGAAACAGCAACGCAAGGCGACATGGGCGTGGAAGAGGCGGGAGGGTGCATTGGAGGGGGCGAGGGAGAGAGCAGAGGAAGGGGTGCTCGTAGAGCACATGTACAGGAAGGATGTCAACACATTGTAGGAGGTGTTGTGTGCACTGGAGGGCAGACCGAACAGTGAGGAAGAGGTGGAGCAGATAAGGCAGGGAGTGGCTACCAGGGTGGAGAGTAGACGCAATATGGGAGAAATGGAGGAGTGCCTGCCACAGGAGGAAGTATAGTGGCAGAGATACATACAGCGGACTAGGCAGGGGAGGAGGATGGGGGGGCCACCGGAGATGGAGGCATGGGCAGCAGAGGGGGGGTACAAGGTGGCGGTTTACAGGGGGACAAAAAGCGGAAACGGATACAGAAAGCTGGTGGAGTATGGGGAAGGAACCCCGCTGGATGCGGGAATCCTGTGGACTAAGCGAAGAACCTATGCGGTTCTGTGGGGTGTCAGAGGACGAAGGAGTGACGCGGCAGACGTGGCGGCGGCGATGCAAAGAGTGGTGGACAGCGCACAAGAGGGGCAGGGATGGCCGGAGGAAATGCCGGAGGGGGCGAGGCGACAGGTCATACCAGGGGATGGAGTGTGTCTGTATTCGGCACTCAGCGCGGTGGACGGAGCGGGGGGGCGGGCAGCAGCAGAAGAGGTGCGCAAAGCGCTCACGGAGGGGGAGATGGCGCGGCCCCCGGAGTCGGGCTGGCCGCGGGGAGTCATGAGGGACGCGGGAGCGCGCACGTGGGATCAGTACCTGGACAAAGTGCGCAGGGGAGAGATATTGGGAGGGGCATGTGATGTTGGGAGGTGGGCGCAGAGCAAGGGATGCAGAGTGGCAATGTACCAGGAGTGGGGACCGCAGGGGGTGTATCGGAAGATGGCAGAAGTGGGAGAAGGAACGCGAACAGCAACCGCGCTGCTGTGGAGCAGACGAGGAGGGGGGCACTACGAGCTACTGTGGCCCCCGGGGGAAGAAGATGCGGAGGCGGTGGCAGGGGCGGACAAAGAAAGGGGGGACAGAGTTGAAAGGCGACGCAGAAGTGACAATGGAGGAGGAGTTTGCAGAAGAAGGACCGGAGAAGGGGGGGGGGGGAAAGGGAGCGGACGGAGGAGCACATGTGGCGGGATGTGCATCAAATACGGATCCAGGAGGGGGGGAGAGGTGGAGGTACCAGGGACAGGAGGGCCCCGGGAGGGAGAGGAGGGGAGTGAGAGGGGGTACAGCGCGAGACAGAAAACTACGGGCGGGATGGGAAGGGGTGCTAGGAGTACCAGTACAGGAGATGGAGCATATGGAGGTGCCAGAGGGTACGGGGAAAGGCGAGTGGCACAGGAGGCAGGGAATGGGGGGGGGGCGTGTGGGTCACAGGGGGTGGGGGAGGCGGTGTTGCAGCTGCAGCACAGGGAGGATGTGGGGACCGGGTGGGGGGCAGAGAGAGCGGTCCAGATACGGCCGGACAGGGCGGTGTGGCGGGAGCCGGGATGGAAGGAGAGGTACAGGGTGGCGGCGGGGGGACCCCGGTGGTGGGGTTGGCATACGACGTGGCGAGCGGACCAGGGGGAGGTGGTCCCAGTCAGGAATGAGTGGGGAGGAGAGCTGCCAGGAGGAGGACAGGAGGCGAGTAGCGTGCGCGCACACTTCACTAGGGCGCCATTGACCCCGGCACCCACGACACAGGGACACAGAGGGCAGGGGTTGGTGTATACGTTCGGAGAGGAGATGACGCTGAAGGCAGCGGATGCCATCGAAATGGTGCTGGATGAAGGGACGGCGTGCATGGCCAACCGCACGTACCATGTGCACCCACACACGGGGGACACGTGGCAATACGCGTTCCCGGGGGACGACGGCATGGAGAGTATAGCGCCACTGCCGGAGTGTGAGAGGCAGGGTGCAGAGATATCAGCCCTTGCCAGGGTGGCAGAAGAATGGGTGCGTGAGGCGGGAGAAGTGGAGCACGAGACGTTGGCAGTGGGGGCCATCCGGCGTGCGAGGTACCCCAGGGGAGAATGGATGACGCGGGAGGACACAAAGGCGATATTCCCTGTGGCGACGAAGGGGCCGGCGGCGGCACAGTGGAGGGGACAGGCAGTCCACATCATCCTCCCAGATGACAGGGTGGGAAGCATAGGGATGGTAGAAGTCGAGGTACGCCACGGACAAGGGGCCAGGTACCAGTACGATGTGCTGATCCCAAACGTGGTGGTCACCACAGCAGCGGCAGCGGGTATGGAGGTCCGGATTGGACTCGGCCGGGAGGGACAGGCGGTACAGGTGTACACCATGTGACACTGGGAGGGGCAGCCGGCAATCCAATGGGTGGCGGAGCCCGCGTGGAGGGAGCCGCTGCATCCCGAGGGCCAGATGGGGAGAGGAAAAGCGGATGGGGCGGACACTGCTGAGCTGGACAGAGCGGAGGCGGCGGCGGAAGGGTTGGACATGCTGGGGGACGGCAGGGACAGGAGAGACATGCTGCAAAAGTGGGCGCAGAGGCTGAGGGGCAAGGCGACGGCAGTTCGGAATGTCTTGATAGAAAATGGAGAGGCGCAGCCAGGGCTGGAAGACCGCATCAAAGGATGTAGGGGTGAAGAGGTACGGCAGATGGTGAGCAAAGCTAGGTACCACCTGAAGGCAAGAGCGGAGGCGGTGGAGGACAAGTGCAGGCCAGAGTGCACGTAGGCCAGGTGCTTTTGCAGGCTGGACGGACCACAGGAGCCCAAGGAAGGAAACCATGGGATCAGAGTACGGCAGCCCAGGAGACAAGGGCCTATGTGGCTGCTGATGGGGGAGGAGGAAGGCGCACCGCTGGTGTACTTCCACCAAGTCAAGCACATGTGGGTGGGATATGCGGATGGTCGGAGCGGAACAGTGTGGGAGGAGGAGGAAGCGGGCGAGAGGCAAGCAACGGCGCACGGCAAAGAAGGTGGAGCCAAAATAGGCGGTGCTGTGGATGCAGATGCAGAGGGATGCGCAGGTAGCGGTGTGTGTGGACAGCACGAGCAGAACAGTAGAGGTGTGGGGGCCCACGAGGCAGGTCTTGGCCATGGCACTGTACGTTGGGGAGACAGTGCGGCGCAGCAGAGGCATGGCCAGAGAGTGGGACTCAGACACAGAGATGCACCGGATGCGCAAGATTATGACCATGGTTGACTATGACGAGGCGGCGGGAAGGAGGGCCAAAGGGCACACAATACAAGTAGTGTCCTCACAGGCAAGTGCCACGGGGGCTGCAGACCAAGGGGTCACGAACCTGGTGCAGGACGGACACACGTGGTGGGTCGTGGAACCAAGGGGGGATAGGCTCCAAGCAGTGGTGTATACGGCGGCGCTGTTGAAAAGGGTGGAGCACCCGCTCATGCGGTGGGTCGGGGAGGTGGAAGAGGTGAGGATTGAAAGAACGGAGGAGGTACGCGAGATGGCCGTCCTACGGGCGTTGGAGTCGCAAATGGATAGGTGTGCGGAGGCGGAAGAAGCGGAAGATATCAGGGAACAGATCCGATTGCCATTGGAGTGGGTGGCCAGCGGCAGGGGAGCGGAGCAGCCGAGATGGATCGTGGCACCCAGAACGGAAGACGGGCACAGGAAGGAGGCATTGGAGAGAGCGAGAAGGCTCACAGAGGAGGCCAGGAAGCCAGGCCTGGAGGTGGAAGACGATCAGGGGGGTGAGAGGCCAAGTAGATGGAGGGGGTTGCGGAGGGGGAGAGGGGGACAAATGCGGTTCATAGTGGGGGATGGGGATGGTGAGGGAGAACGGGATGAAAGGGGGCAGGACCAAGCGCGGGGAGAGGAAGGCCGGGAGCCGGGACTGGCAGCGGGCGGGCGGGAAGACAGAGAGGAGGGACAAGAAGGGGTGGAAGAGGGTGAAGTGGAGGGAGGAGGGCAGGAGAGTGCTGTTGGAGACAGGGTGGAGGAGGGGAGCAAGGGGGAGGGGACAAGAGAGGGAAGTGAGAGGGAGGGCGGCAAGCGGGGGAGAGAGGCGGACGATCAGGATCTGCAAGCAGAGCAGCAGTAGGAGGGGGAAGGGACGGGAGCCCCAGAAGGAAACGGGCGAGGGGAGTCAGGTACGGGGAGGAGCAGCGGGGCTGTGAAGAGCAGGGGGCGGTGCGGGAAGGGATGACAGTGTATGGCCCGCACAAAGTGAGTGGGAAGTGGAGGAGGTATGTGGGAACAGTGGAGGAGATGATCGAACAACAAGATCGCAAGGGACATGTGACGAGGGCAGCCATCGTGCAGCGGGAGGATCAGGGGGGGGGGGGATGAGGAGAGACTGCCGTACCCGGTGGCAAGGTTGCAGGTATGCCCACGAGGTAGGGAGATGGAAATACACGGGCAGCTGGTTCCGGAGCAGGAGGCGAGAGAATTGGAGGGAGAAGAGGTGTCGGCGGGGGGGAAGAACAAGAAGAGGAGTTGACAATTAATGAAGCGGGGGGCGGCCGGGAAGAAGAAGAAAGAAGCCAGACGAAGACAGGGGGGAAGGAACAAAAGGAAGGACAAAGGCACGACGGACAGCGGGGATCTACGAGTGGATGGGGAGGGCAGGTGGCAACGCATGAAGTTGTACACCCATAATGACCCCGCGGCACTGTATCGGGCGGACAAGGCAGCATGGCAGCAGATGAAGCTGCATGAGGCGGACCCCGACGTGGTGGCGTACCAGGAGATAAGGTTGCAGGGGAAGGACAACGTCGTGTGCGCGCAGATGTACGACAAGGAGGGGAGAGAGTACCAGCGGGAGTGGGCACAGGGGGTGCCGCTGTTGGTGCGCAGAGGGCTCAGCGTTGTGCAGGACAAGAAGGTGGGAGCGAGGGGACGAAGGGCGGTGTATGATGTGGCGACGGAGCATGTCCAGGTAGTCATCATCAACTGCCATGTCCCACATGGGAGGAGGGTCAAAGAGTATGTGGCGCAACTGAGGATGGAGTACGTCAGGCCGCTGGAGAGGGGGCCAGTCATTGTAGTTGAAGACTTCAACTACAATCCCCGGAGGAGGGGCGCGGAGACGGAGGTGGACCGCGAGGTGCGGAAGTTTGTGGAGGAAATGAGGCTGCAGGACGTGTCGTACAGTGGAGCGCCGGGCCCCTCACACTACCCGGCACCAGAAAGCAGCGCGCCGTCGCGGATAGACGCGGTGTACGCGGACCCCAACTGGGTCAAGGGAGTGACGGCGGGATACATGGTGGGGCCGGAAGAAATGCAGGACAGGAAGGGGCATTGCCCCATGATGGTGACTGTGGACGTGAAGGTGGGGGAGCCCGGGGATGAACAGAAGGATGAAAAGGGGTCGGACGAGGAAGGCGTCAGCCTGCCGCCAATGGTGAAGTGGCCGGAGGAGGGGGGCGAGAGGTGGCAACAGTCGGGGCAGCGGGTACACGCCGAAATGAGGCAGGGGAAACACGTACATCAAGCCATGAGGAGGGCAGCGCGGATATGCGGGTTTACCAAGCAAGGGGGGGAGTCGCAGGCACAGCCCAAGCTGCAAAGGCTGGTGGCCAAACTGAGGAAACGGCAGCAAGAGGAGGTCTAGGCACGGGCGCGAGAAGAGGGGACGGAGTGGCAAACTGACGTGACACAGGCGAAGAAGAGGGTGCGAACGGCGAGGAGGGCTGTGGAGGAGGAACACGAGAGGATATGCCAGAAAGTGGTGGCGGAGCATGAGAGATACATGGAAAGGGCGGTGCCGTACAAGTCGCTACGGTACATCAGAGAGCTCGCTGAGGCTGGAAAACCAAAGGAAATCAGGGCGGTGAGACTGCAGTGTGGCAGGGTCACTGGCAACAAAAAGGAAGTGCTGGAGCAGGTGGCGCAGAGTTTCAGGAGGCAGCACAACTAGTGGCAGCAGCAGCTAAGCGGGATCACAAGGAGAATGGTAAGGGCTCTTACCGCGGGTGTTCACAGCGGAGCAGAGCGAGGACATACACCGCAGCGGGGTGACGCTAGGGGAAATTAAAGAGGCAGTGAAGGCTCTCAAGGGGAAAAAGAGTCCGGGAGTGGACCAGCTGGTGGCGGAGGTGTACCAGCACCTGGGGGCGCCGGAACTGGATGGTCTAACGGGGAGGGTCACGGAGGTGTTGCGCACAGGCGAGCCCCCAAAGGAATGGGGGGGCAAGGTGCGGCCCCTGTACAAGAAGGGGGATCACCTCAGGTAGGGGAACTGGAGACCAATATGCTGTGCCGTCACAGAGGCCAAGCTGGTCTGGATGGTGATCTTCGGGAGGATACAGCGGCGGATGTATGCAGTGGGGGTCATACCGGACAATATGTGGGGGTCAGTGCCGGGTAGGTCCACACAGGAAGCAACCTTCCTGTACGATATGTACCTCGATGATGAGGATCTAGAGGCGTTCATGGCATCTGTGGACTTGAAGGGGGCGTTCCCCAACACGCCGCATAGGCTCATTGAGGAGGTGTGGCGACAGCTAGGACTCCCATATGGTGACTTCGTGGAAAAGTACCTGCGCTCAAGGAGGTACACGGTCGCCACGGGGAAGGGGTGTACCGAGTGGGTAACCCCAGGCAGCGGGGTGCCACAAGGCGGGGTCGAGGGCCCGCTCCTGTACTTGCTGGCCATGCTCCCCCTGATGAGTTGGATAGCGCGGGAATATCCACAGCTGGTGCGGGCGCCACACACGTCGCCGGCGCAAGCGTATGTGGATGATGCGGTACCCATGGTGTGGGATGAAAAGGCACAACAGGTGGTGCAGGACCTGATGCAGAGGTACGGGAGGGATAACCACCTTGTCTGGAGCACGGAGAAGTCGGCGGTTCTGAGGAGGGGTGGAGAGGAAGGCATGGCGCTGGATGTAGGAGACGGAGTGGCGTGGCCGGAGAGGGCGGAGGAAGCGGTGGTGCTGGGACATGTGCAGGCCATGGAGGCGAGGGGGGTCAGGCTACCTGACAAATTAGTCAGGGGGTTCAGGGAGATGCTGGTGGTCCTGCCGCATCACCCCCCGTGAAGTGCAGACGACCCTGTACTATCTGCGGGCGGTGCTCAATGCGGCGGTAGGGTACCAGGGGATGCACCTCCCGTACTGGAGGGAGCAGCTGGAGGAGGTGGAGGGAGAAGTGCGAAGGCTCATCAGAGGGTATGAGGGGATACCCACAGAGGTGCTGTGGTGCGTGTTGCGGTCGCCGACGGCCTACTATGGAGAAGAGATGCCCACGGCGGGGGAGGCGCACAGGGCGCACACGGCGAGGACGCTGAGCAGGATGTGCTAAATCAGGAAGAGGTGGTGAGACGGGTGTGCTATCACGCGGTCGCAGAGGTTCAGAAGGAGGAGAACATGTGCCCGCGCTATGTGTGGCACCGGCGCAGGCGGTTGGCGACGGGGAAGAAGGAGCGCATGTGGCGCGCCCTGCAGGCAGTGTTGCCGGGGGAAGAACACATGCTGGCAACCAACAGGACGTGTGGTAGGCGGGGGCAGATCCTGGTCCTGGACACGGACTTCGGGGGGGCGACACATGGGACGGTACAGTGGATCAGGAAGGAAGGAGTGAACATGGAGGTGCTGCACGTGCGCAGAAAGGATATGAAGGAGTACAAGAAGGCGGGGCTGCACCATGCGGAGTTCTATCGGGACACCAGGGTGGTGGAATGGGGTGTATACAGGTGGATGATGAGGAGAGCAAGAAGACAAGAGGACCGCGCAAGGTGGAACAGGAGGATGCGTGCGATGTGGAACGAGTGGGTGGCGCTGTGGGGGATCCAGCAGAGGAAGCCAAGAGGCGAGAGAGGAGAGGGGGCGCAGCAAGAGAGAGTGGTGCTGGACAGGGGGGAGAGGGACAAGGCCAGACCTGGAATACTGTTGTGTGCGCCGCTGGGGCTCAAAGGACCGAGGGGGAAGGTACAGAGTGCGACCGGGCAGTGGTATGTTGTCCGTGCAGATATGTTCCAGAAAGACAACATCCCGGAAGAGGCAGGACAGGGGGACCAGTGCTGGAGGTGCACCAAGGAGGCGGGGCAAATCCCGTGGCCAGTCCTACGAATGACGGCGTGGGCGTTCACGAACGCGACCATGCGCACTACGAACGCCAGGGGGCAGTGGTGGGGGCCGGTGCTGCGGCTGCCCAAGGAGGTGCGGGAGGATGAGGAGGCCCAGGGGGACGTGGAGGTCTGCTGGGGAGAGGAAAGGGAGGGGAAGAGTACAGGGGTCCAGTTTGGATGGGACACAGTGCGGGGACTACAAGAAGAGGATGATTGGGTAGCGGTGAGTTTCCGGATTACAGACACGGGGAGGCCCGACGATGAGGCGCCCATAGTGCCCGTGGGCCACAAGTGTGGAGAGAGTGCGAGGAGGATCAGGCTGACGGTCCACGGGTTGCCAGTAGACAGGGTATGGTACCTGGTTCTGGTACAGGTATACCTAGAGCAGGGCAGGGCGAAAGGGGACAGGGCATGGTACCGCGGAGTGGTGGTGACGAAGGGATGGAAGGCCAGGACGGACAATAAGTGGGCGGTGTACAGAGGGGTAGGAGAGCTAAGCATCGGGGATGGGGTACGAGAGTATGGCATTGGGAATCACAAAGTGTACTGCCACTACCCGAGGGAGGTGGTGCGCATACCGGAGCCCACGAAGGAGAGGGTGGTGCTATTTCTGGACGGGTCCGGGGTGGAAGGACAGCCGCCCATGGCGGGGGCAGCGGCAGTAAGGTTCAAGGGGGTGGGACAGGTGACGGAGAGTGTGGTGGAAAAGATGGTGTACGGAGCAGCGTCCCATGGAGAGGTGCAGGCGGTGGCGGACGTGGTTGGGGAGATAGGGGAGGACGTACGGGAAGTGTGGATGGTGGTGGACGCGGAGGCGGACATGGCGTCCCTCAGGGGACTGGCCAGCGAGCCACTGCATGAGGCCCTGGGCACGGGACTGTCGTCACAGGTGTACGCGATATGGGACGGGCTGGAGATGAAGAAAGTGCCCCTGGTCATACACCTGGTGAAACAGGAGTCACACAGGGCAGGAGTGGGGAATCATGAGGCGGATGGGGCGGCGCAAGCGGTGGATAAAGAGGAGGATCATCAGTGGAGGGTGCCAGAGAGTAAGGGGCACCTCCACTTGGTGCATATACCTCCAAGGGTTGGGGAAGGGGAGAAGGCCAGGTGGGTGGTGGAGGAGGACAGAGGCAAGCAGGAACTAAGGGTGTATCCACGGCCGGTGCACATGCTAGCCCAAGTACGAGGGGGGCGGGAGGTGGTAGAGCTGAACGAGTACTTTGAGGGCAAGGTGGGACAGCGGGTCCAATACCCCAATGTGCGGAGGCCGGAATCGCTGCCCAAAAGGCTGCAAACCAGAAGGCTGCAGGCGATCAGGGGGCAGGTGCCGGTGCGTGAAACGATCATGAGGTGGTACAGACATAAGGGTATGGACCTCCCGGAGGAGTACATGCGATGCCACTGTCGCCAAGGGCAAGAAACATACGAACACTTCATGCGGTGTGCACAGTATAAGGGGATCGAGGAACCACTGGTTCGGGATCAGGACGTCCGAGTACTCAAGAAAGGTGCAAGAGGCAGAAGCGCGGTGGAGAGAGAGCTGGGGAAAGAGGGGCACCGCAAGGGACTATGGCACATGGCGATAATGAAACCGCTGTGGCGGGCGCTCCAGGAGCATACAGTGGCGCCGGAGGCCATGGCGCACAGGCTGTTGCGGCGTATGGTGGAGCATCTCCAAGAATGCATGGCGTGCAGAGAGACGCAGTTGGAGGCGCGGGCGGAAGACATGCGTGATCCAGTCAACAAGCTGGTGGAGATGGCGTTGATCAGGTAGAACCCAAAAATCACGGAGATGGAAGTACGGAGGCGGCCAGATTGGCGACCAAGGCGGTCAGGGGGAGAGACGGAAATGGAGGACAGAGAGGGAGACGAGCAGAGGGAACGCCTGATGGAACGCAGACGAAAGAGAATCCGGCAGATATGAGGGCGGGACGGGTGTACGGTTTCGCCGCACAGGGGGACGCCAGGAAGGGGACCGGAGGGAAAGGGACGGCGGAAGGGCCCGTGGCATGGACTGGAGCGTCCGGGACTGGGCAAGCAGAGTCGTAGGGCGGAACAAGAAGCGGGGAAAGTGAAGCGGGGACGAGGACGGCGACAGCGCAGACTGCGGCAGAGAGAGTGCGACAAAAAAACGCCCCGGATTGGAGCATCCGGGGAGGAATGAAGCACGGCGCTGGCCCCCGGACTGGATCGTCCGGGGGTAAGCCCGGTGCCACGGGCTGGAGCGTCCGAGGCAACTGAGAGAAACCAACAAAAAAAAAAAAGGCGCCCCGGGTTGGAGCATCCGGGGCGGAAAGAAGCACGGCATCAGCCCCTGGACTGGACCGTCCGGGGGTGAACCCGGTACCACGGACTGGAGCGTCCGAGGCAACAGGGATAATATGACAGAACACCCCACATGTAGGGCGCGCCAACGGCGGGGGTAAAAGGCGGGGGAGGTGGGGGACAACGGCGGCAGGGCGCAGGGCTCAAGCGTGATCCCATGTGCAGCGCTATGTCACAAATGCCAGACCTACAGCCCAGCCAGCCGCCGAGGCTGGCGCAGCCCTGCGGCCCCCCTCGCCGGCGTCATCGGCGACGTCTGCGGGCGTGCCGTCGCCCTCGTCTTCGGAGAGCCCAGAGACGATCAGGGAGGAAGGGCCGGGGGCTACAGGGCGACGAAGGGGGGAAGGAGCCGTGGTGGGGAAGGGAGAGGGGAAGGAAAAGGGAGGACAGGCGGAGGCGGGGAAGGGCGGGGCAGAGGGCGTGGCGGCGGGGGCAGAAGGGCAAGGAAAGGGGCAGGGGCAAAGGGCAGCGGAAGGGCCAGGGGTGGACCCGTTCAGTTTCGGGGATGTGAGGGCGGACGTGGATGTGAGGAGGAAGGAGAGGAGGAGTCAGAGGGAGTCGGTAATCGCCAACATCCTCGAGGTGTCGCAGGATGAGGGGGAAGGGGCGGGGAGGATGGCGGTGGAGGGAGGCCCAGGACAGCCGTTGGGGCCCAATGTGCCGGCGGCTGCCATGAAGTCCATCCTCCCGGAGGTGCGGAGGCAGGAGGAAGGCAAGGGTTGACGAGGGCAGCTAGAGGCGGGAGCGGCAGGGAGCGGAGACAGCAGCGTGAGCACCGGAGGGAGAGGGCGGACGGGCAAGAAAGGGAAAGGGCAGGCAGGGACGACGGGGGCTGTACACGCGAAGGGACACCTGGCAGGAAAGGGGGGAAAAGGGAGTGGATGGGGGCGACAGTGGCCGCAGCCCCAACGCTCGTTCAGGCAGCCGCCGCCGAGGTCGCCCCCAGGGGTCAGTGCGGCGGTAAGGGCAGAGGAGGAGAGGGAGGCGCGCCGCCAGCAGGCGGCGCAGTACGAGGCGCTGGCGCACGTGCAGCACCAGCGCCGTCGCCGCCAGCCCCCAGGGCAAGGGCCGGACACCATCTACCAGTTGGAGATGGAGCCGGGGAGGACGGGGATAAGGGGGGGGCAGGCGGAGCAGAACAGCGCAGCGGTGCAGAGCAGTGGTGCGGAACAGGTAGAGGCCGGCAGGGGCAAGCAGGGGAAAGGGGCGGGGCAACAAGGGCTACAGGGGAAGGGACAAGGGAAGGCGGGACTCCCCGGCAAGGCGGCAAGGGACGCGGGCCGATGGGGCAACAAGGCAAGGGGCAGGGGAAAGGGGGTGGCCTTGGGTACATGGGCTCGCGAGTGTTCTCAGGGGCGGGATTGGGATGGTGGGGAGGTGTAGTTCCGCCAGCCGTCCGACCAATCGTCCCACCGTTCCCACCGCCACCATACCAGGCGATGGGGATGATGTACCCGCCCCTGCCGATGTACCCGGGCATGCAGCCACAGGCGCACATGCAACAGCACCAGCAGGCCGGTGGGACAGCGTGGGGAGCGCAGGAAGGGAAGGGAGAGGAGCACAGGAGCGCGTGGGAGAGGTTCAGGGAGGCGGTGAGGAGCCTGCGGGAGAGGGAGGCCAGAGACAGGGGTGAGGTGGGCGGAACGGAGGGGGGGAGGAAGGAGGGGACCGACAGGCCGCAGGGAGGGGAAGCACAGGCAGTGGAGGAGCCGCAGAGGGCGGGGGCGGACCTTCGGAGGAGGCAGGAGGGAGATGAGAGGGCGGAAAGGGAGGGAGGACGACAAGAGCAGGGTAGGGGGCGGGAGGATACCCCGCTGGTGCCGTTCTGACGGCCGGCTATCCCACCGGAGCAAAAGGGAGAGATGCAGGAGAGGGCATGGAGGCGGATCAGGGGGGAGGCGGCAAGGCTGGCGGACAGGGAGAAGGCGGTGGCGGCGCGGGAGCGCAGGGTGCGGGAGGAGGAGGAGGCAGTGGCCCGGGGGGCCCGCTGGGTCCTCCCAAATCCGGAAGGGGACACCCCCTCCACGGACGCGGAGGGGCAGTCGCCGTCAGGGAAAAGGGCCAGGGAGGAGGACGAGGAGGCAGGGCTGGAAGGGGGGAAGCGGCGCTGGGGGGAGGAGCAAGGGGCAGGGGAGGCGGAGGGGGCACCGCGGCCGGCCAGCCCCAGTCCAGAGCCGACGCCGACGGACTGGGACTCGGAGTCCCCGCCGCCGCGGCAGTATGCGCCGCCGCCGGTGCAGAAGAGACCCAGGACGGTCGCGGGGTGGGCAGAGGGGGACGTGGCGGAGCTGGCCCGCTACGTGAAGTGGGCGGGGAAGACGAGGGGAAGGCGGGATGACAGGGGGCCCCGCCCCTTCAGTGACCTGGTCGGCAGGGCGGGGAGGCCCGGGGAAAGGGGGCCGGAGATTGAAGAGTGGCGGTGGAGGAGGATGCTGGGGGCGGTGCTCCCGGGTGCGCCAGGACTGTCCCCAGGAGAAGGGGAAGAAGCCCAGGGTTCAGATGCTGCGAGAGCTGTTGCAGCGGGAGGGACAGTACGGTGGGGACGCGTAGGGCCGGGCAGGGACAGGAGCGGGGAGCGCTAGGGGCAGGGGGCCAGGGGCGTGCGGAGGGAAGGGCAGATGGGATGCGGGGGGGCGGACGCAGGGGGTCGGCGGAGGTGGAGGAGGGTGAGGAGGGGATGTGACGGACAAGAGGAGGGGAGGAGGGGAGCAGAGAGGTGCAGGTGCGCGGAGGAGGACAGGGGCACGGCTGACAGTGGAGGGGGATGTGGTGATGGAGGACGCGGACGAGAACCCCAAGCGGAGAGCACAGGACCAGCGGCGGGGGAGAGGAGAGAAGGGGCGGCGGAGTACGGGGGCGCAAGCGAGTGCGGAGGAGGCAACCGGGCAGTGGGACGCGCGACGTATCCTGGGTACGGCGAACAGAGTGGGGCAGAAAGGGCAGCAGACGGGTAGCAGTATCGTGGTACGGTGACGGAGCGGAGCGCGAGGTCGTGACAGGCGAGAACGGCCGGCGAAGGCGCAGAGCAGCGCGGCGCCAGGGCTCGGACTTTCAGCTCTCTGCGTGGCAGGAAGGTGCTGCGTTGAAAACAATGAGCTTACGTGCGCCATACTCAGAGGGGTTGACCACGCCAGGCCTTGGTGGCCGGACTCCACAATGCAACTGCAGCGGCGGGAATTCGGCAAGCGATCCAGCACATGGGGGGTACAGGGCCACAGACCAGACCACAGATACACCCACCCCCCACCTACTCCGCCAGGCCACCTTGTGTGCACCAGCGCACACACAGACTGCACATGCAGGCGCCCAGGCGCTGCCCACACCCCTCCCCTGTGCGGCTGTAAGTTGACCTCCAAAACGCCAGTACCCACTGGGGTTTGAATCCTAAGGACCTAAATGACCCAGGGCCGGTGGCAGCGGCCCACAAGGGTGACTCTGACCGCCTTACCCCCCACGACCGGGTGACCCAGAAACACAGGTGTGTGGCCGAGAGGGGCCAGCGCAAGCGAGCATGCCAGTGCGAAGGAGGAAGCCAAAGTGGGACACATCAAACGCTACGCCCCAACCTCAGCCCCAAGGCGACAATGCCCTGAACCCTGTAGAAGCAGCCCGATTCTTACCCCATCCAGGGACGAGGGAAGGGACGAACTGCAAAGCACTGTCTGCGTGACACGGACAATCATGGAACACAGTAGGCGATGAGGGTCGTGAGGCAGGCGCGGCTGGAGCACAGTGGTGGGTACACACCTTACCAATTGAGCCCCCCCTGCCGACACAGGGTGCCAGGCAGCCAGGATGGGGTGAGGGGCGGGGACCGAGGGAGCACCCAGGGGAAAGGGTAGGGGCGAGAGGGAGGGGCAGGGGTAGGGCACACGAGTGGCACACACGAGTGACAGCGATGCACGGGCAGGGAGGGCAGACGTGCAGGCAGGGTCGACTGCGAGAAGGAAAATAGGAGGGGAGACAGGCGAGAGAGGGGGCGCAGGGCAGCAGAACCAGGGTAACACGAAGAAGAGCAGGGGTCACACGCAGGCGCGCGGGAGCAACAAGGAGCGCGAGCAGAAGAAAAAAAAAACGGCAGGACGGGCGGACACACAGGAAGGGCACAAAGAGGAGGCAGGGCGCGGGAGGTGGGGGGCACAAAGGGCCAACGAGGGCGCAAAGGAACACAATGTCTCTCTCAGAGAAGCACCATGCCGTTGACCCGCATAGAGCCGTACCGGCCGCCCCGCCCGACCATCAGAGAACTGATGGAGGGGCGGCCGGCGGGAGAGGACGACGGGGGAGTCCCCCCGAAGGGGTGTCTGGGGAGGCCACCCAGGTCGGCATACAGGTCAGAAGACAGGGCGGAGGCCCTGAGGCCGGTGAGGGCGCGCGAGATACAGCCTTGGCGCGGAGACGACCAGCGGCGAGCACACGGAGCAGGGGAACAACACTAACTGGGCGGGCAGGAGACAGAGGGGAGGGGAGGGTAGAGAGGGGAGAGAGCGGATACTTGTACAGCAACGCGAGCTGAATGGCCGGGTCGCCCGGCATGGCCGGGGACCGCCGGGGGCAACGCCACAGGATAGCGGAGGGACTGGACGTGAGCACCGAACAGAAACGAGATGGCGATGCAGTGATGTTGTGCGTGCATGCAGGGAGAAGGGAACCAAGCGGGGAAAAAAAAAACAAACGAAAGGCGAAAAAAAGGGGGGGGGGGAAACAAACGCGGACAACACCACAAGGAGGCGGGACAGAAAAGGACGAGTGGCTAGGGCCACGCGACGGCCCCAGGTGAAGAGGACAGCTAGGGAGACGGCACAGGAGAAAGGGGCGGGGGAGGGAGGGGAGCGACCTGTGCTAGGCGCACAAAACGGTTGCCAGATGGATGAGGATCCAGTGGGCCCGCGCCACGGGGTTGCTGGCGGCCCGGTGGGGTATAAACACGGGATGAGGGATGGGATAGGGCCGCAAGACAGCCCGGGGGATTAAGCCAGGGCCGCGGCACGGGGGAAAGGGACGGGGGCGGGAAGGGAGCGACCCCTGCTAGGCGCACGAAACGGTCCCTGGAAGGAAGAGGCCCCAGTTGGCCAGCGCCACAGGGTAGCAGGCGACCTGCTGGGGTATAAACACGGGATGCAGGGACAAGGGGACGGGGCGGGGAAGGGCGTGTGGCTAGGGCCGCACAACGGCCCGAAGGGGTAGGGAGTCCATGGGACGCTGGGAACGGGCCGGGACCGGGATGAGGCAACGGGGAATGGGACATGGGAAGGACAGGGAGCCCGAAAGCGCCAAGCAACAGCCCCATGGGATTGGGAAACCAGTCGCCATGGAGTGGTGAACCATGGGCCAACCATGGGGAACCTGGCCACGGGAAGTCGGGAAAATGCCCTTAACTCCGGGACGGCCGTGAGGTGTCCGCAGGGGTGAGGGTTGACCTTGAGATCCCCGGGTCAATGGCCTGAGTACACGTAGGTTCACGCGTGAGCGGGACCAGGGAGAACGTGGAAAGGGTCGCCCCCTGGCCTCCAGCCGTGGATGTACGAAAACCAAGTGCATCCGGGAGCCGAGTGGGTACTCCAGCCCGTGAGGGATGGGGAGTGGTGGAATGTGGTTGACAGAGAGAAATGCTCCGCTGTCGGCGAGGGCTATCCACAGGAAAACCGCCTGCAGGCGCCTAATACGCTGTGCTCGGGGGGGAACGCCGGGGGATCCTTCAAAGGGTGACCAGAAGGAGCTGAAACCGTGAGGGCAGCGACAGAAGGGAGCCTACCATCGGTCATGCCCCAAGGGAACCTGGTTGAAGTTCTCGGCCGTGAGGTGAGACAGGGGTCGCCAGGGGAACTGATGGTGCAGAGCACTCCTTCCCGCCAGAGGCGGCCACCATGTAAAACAAACAAGGAGGAGTCAGATGAAGCTGCGGACGCGGCCGCCCCTACTTACTTTACTTACTGAGATGGGCCCACTGTAGGCAACCATCAAGTCGTGCCTCAGGCACGACTATACAATCCTCATAGTACACGTATTGGTTATCTTTATACAAAACCGCCAAACCAAGCCCAGAAGGGCGAGGACAGGCACCCAAACGCACCACCAACACACACGGCACACACGCCCGCGCATGCACACAACACACACCGCCACAACCGCTACCAACACGAGCCCCACAAACGCACACCACACACCAAAGCGCGAGCACCGCCCGCACCACAAACGCACCCAACACACGAAAACCCAAAGAACAAGAACCCAGCAACCTCCCGCCAGGGGAGCTGCAGGGCCGCCAGAAACACCGCTAGGACACAAAGGTGGACCCAGCAAGCCCTCAGCCAGGAGTGGCGAGCGCCCACACCCAGCAACATTCAACCAACCACGCCCAAACCCAGGACCAGAAACTGCGACACCCACACCCGCACCGCCACCAACACCCAAACCAGACGCCACAACACCCTCACCAGCGGAAACACCCGGAACCAACTGAGACACTGTCGGCAACACCAGCAACCCCAGCACCCAGCACAACACCTAAGACACCCTCACCAACATCAAACCAACACAAGAAGCCACCCAGCACTGACCAACGACCGCACCCGCGCCACCCACCGACCCGCACCCAGAACCACCGCCACCATCATCCACACCATCGGAAACACCAACACCACCAACAATCAAGCCAGCTCAACACCCTCACCAACACCAACACCGCCAGCACAATCGCCTACGAAACCTACGCACACCAACACCGGATACAGCACCTACATCACCCAAGCCAACGGCATCAAACACACCATCACCAGCATCACCCCACCATCACCGTCGCCACCGGCAATCTCCGCCACCAGAGGAAACCAAAGCCGCCACAACCGGTGAACCAATAAACCACCAAGCCCCGGCCAGAGGAGGCGAGGGCACACGCCCAGAACCATCAACAACAACACCCTCGCCACCAAAGCAACCACAGGGCGCCATCCACCACGCAGTCACCAGTGGCACCCACACCACCGGCACCACCAACAACACCCTCACCCACGACACCACCCGGGGCATCGCCTGCACCAACCTCACCAACAGCATCACCAGCAGCCCACACCACCTACTGCACACCCTCCCAGACAGAGCCACAGAAACAAGCCAGCGCCCAGCCCAAAACACAGGCCACTGACCACCCACACACAGGCCCACACCAGCCACCAGCATCATCAGCAACATCCGAGACGCCGTAAACCATAGCAACGCCAGCAATGACCTGACCACAGGCGTCACCGACACCACCACCGACAGCGCGACCTCAGTAACAACAACCCAAAGCGTCAACGACAGCCACCACGGCGACACCACCCGGTACAACACCATCGACATCAACGACACCAAGGGGGCCAACACGCCGGCCAGCGACGCCCATGGGAACCTCCGCCAGGAGTGGCGAGGTCCCACCTTCACCGTCAGAACACCACCGTCCACCAGGGCATCACCTACAGCGCCCTCGCCTTCGACATCACCCACAGCTCCGCTGGCGGCGCCCTCACCAACACCATCAGCACCACCACTGACAGCAGCAACACAGCAACACCGCCAGCCGCCCACAGCACCAACCTGCACAACACCAGAGACAACCGGCACCACCCGACCAGGACCACAAACCGACCAACCACCAGCCACGAGTGGCACGCCCGGAACCGACGACCAACCAAACGCAGGCCGCGCCGAGCACCAACACCAGCATCACCCACGCCATTAGACCACCACGAGACACGCAAACCACCAGGTATCACCTATGACACCCTCACCGTCGGCAACACAAGCGCCGCGAACATCCACAGCACTATCCACACCACCACCAACCACACCAAACAACGGGCCAAGGTGCCGTCTCCTACAACACCCCTACCACCACCACCACGACCCCGGCACCGAGTAACACCTAGGGCACCACCACCAACGGCGTCACCAAAGACGCCAGCACCGCTGGCGACCAACCGCCACCAGCGCCACCCACCAAGCCCTCAGCCAGGAGTGGCGAGCGCCCCCACCCAGCAACACCCAACCAACCACGCCCAAACCAGGACCAGTAACTGCGACATTCACACCTGCACCGCCACCAACACCCAAACCGAACGCCACAACACGCTCACCAGCGAAAACACCCGGAACCAACGGGGACACCGTCGGCAACACCAGCAACCCAAGCACCCAGCACGACACCTGAGACACCCTCGCCAACATCGAACCAACACAAGAAACCACCCTACGACCATGTCACACCCAAGGCGTTACAACCGCGCGACCAGCACCCAGAACCACCACCAACCACATCCACACCATCGGAAACACCAACACCACCAACAATCAAGCCAACACAACACCCTCACCATCACCATCACCAGCGGCAGCGCCGTCCTCACGATTGCCTACGATACCTACGCACGCCAACACCGGATAGAACGCCTACATCACCCAAGCCAACGGCATCAAATACACCATCGCCAGCATCACCCCACCATCAGCGTCGCCACCAGCAACCTCTGCCACCAGAGGAAGCCAAAGCCACCACAACCAGTGAACCAATAAACCACCAAGCCCCGGCCAGAGGAGGCGAACACACACGCCCAGAACCATCAACAACAACACCCTCGCCACCAAACCAACCACAGGGCGCCATCCACCACGCAGTCACCAGCAGCACCCACACCACCGGCGGCACCACCCTCACTAACAGCATCACCAGCAGCCCACGCCACCTACTGCACACCCTCCCAGACAGAGCCACAGGAACCAGCCAACGCCGAGCCCCAAACACAGGCCACTGACAACCCACACACAGACCCACACCAACCACCAGCAGCATCAACAACATCCGGGACGCCGTAAACCATTACAACGCCCGCAACGACCGCACCACCGGCATCACCGATGGCACCACCGACAGTGCGACCTCACCAACAGCAACCCGGAGCGTCAACGACAGCCACCACGGCGACACCACCCGTTACGACACCATCGGCAACAACGACACCAAGGGGGCAAGGGCCAACACACTGGCCAGCAACACCCATGGGAACCTCCGCCAGGAGCGGCGAGGTCCCGTTCCCACCGTCTGAACACCACCATCCACCGGGGCATCACCTACAACGCCCTACAACGCCAACACCCACAGCTCCCCCGGCGACGCCCTCATCAAGACCATCACCAGCACCACCGACAGCGGCAACACGGCGACACCGCCACCCACCCACAGCATCGACACTCTCGACGACAACCGATGCAACACCTGCCACTACAGAACGAAGGAAATAACCCAACACCAGGGACAACCGGCACCACCAGGACCACAAGCCGGCCAAACACCAGCCACAAGTGGCACGCCCGGAACTGCCGACCACCGAAACGCAGGCGGCGCCCAGCACCAACACCAACAAGACCCACGCCATCAGAACACCACGAGACACGCCAACCACCACCGTGACACCCTCACTGTCCGCAACACCAACGCTGCCAACACCCACGGCAATATCCACACCACCACCAACCCAACCAACAACGTGCCGAGGTGCCATCACCTACAACACCCCTGCCACCACCACCACGACCCCGGCACAGACTAACACCTAGGGCGCCCCCACCAACGGCATCACCAAAGACGCCAGCACGGCTGGCGAACAAACGCCACCAGCGCCACCCACCAGGCCCCCAGCCAAGGGTAGAAACAGCAACAGCACAAACCGTCACGCCCACCGCATCGACATCAGCCGGAGCATCGTCAACATCAACCAGGGGTCCCCACCACCCAAGCAGCACAAAGAGCCGCAGCAACACCACCAAAAAGACCACCCTCACCTCCAGCGACACCAGCGGCACCCTCCGCAAGGAATGGCGAGAAGAAGACCCAACAACGCGGAGCCACCCAGCGTCCTTGGCACCCTCACCATCGGAGCCCCACCACCAGCACCAACCCCCAACGCACCACCGTCCCCGTCACCAACGCCACTGACCCCTGACACAACAACCACACAGCCCGCACCAACGGTACCAGCCGAACAGTCACCGACACGACTTGCACCACCCTCACCAGCGACAAAGCCCGGTTAACCACCTATGACCACGAACCGCAGGCACTAACAACCAGAGCATCGCCGACAACACTCCAGGCCAACACCCGCACCGCCCTCAAGAACACTACGGAAAGCAGCACCGTCGACCGATAGCTACAACACCCTCACAAACCACCTGGATACGGGTCCCCCTTCCCACCCCGGACCATCTGCACAACCAGCGACACCATCACCAGCACCAAACGAAACACCGACGACGGCAGCCTCACCCACAAGCGACACCCCACTACCGCTGCCATCCACCAGTCACGCCACCCACCGTCGGCGCCACCCACCAACACCGCACCCTAAACCACACCCACACCCAAAACCTGCAGCAGCCCCAGCGGACACCCCACCAGCGACATCACCCTCCGCCAGAAGACGATGATCAGCACCAGCAGGAAAGCCAGCCCTTAGCGCCCAAAACAACCCAAAGACCTCCCGTACCCGGACCCACACCAAAAGCAGCGCCTACGCCGACCCACCATCAGTCTCACCGACACCCGGAAAGACACAAACCTCGATGAACTAAGGACCACAACACTGCCGCCACCGCACCCACACCGCCAGCATCACTGCCAGAACACCCGGCCGGGCCGTCCATGGCACCGCCGCCCATCGCACCACCTGCACTCACCAGCGCCACCACCACCCCGCGCGAGGCCAGGAACCCCTGGCATCGCCAACGGCCTCAACGAACATCGACATCACCAACACCACCACCGCCGGACGGGGACTACCCACAAACCAAGAATAGCTCCACCACCAACAACCAATACACCACCCGCGGCACCCCACCGTCGCCAACACCACTCTCACCACAACGGTACATATCACACCTCCACCACCGGAGGCGACGTGAGCCACAGCACTCGTCATCTACAGCACACTCCTCGCCACCACCGCCACGTCCGGCCCACAAACGTTACGCCCCAACGGCCGGAGACAACACCCTCAACATGGACACCACAGGCAACACCAAATATGCCCCATACGTCACCCTCGCCATGCTCACCAAACATCACCCTCGCCATCAGTGTCCACGACATCAGAGGCACGAACACCACCGGCAACGACGACAGCGACAACAGCTGACCCACCAACTAACCACCATGAACTAGTCCAGCACCAACCTCATCTACGCTAACGCCCATACCACCCTCGCCAACAGCACCGCCAGCGGCACAATCATCGACTCCGACACCAACACCACCCTCACCACCAACATCACCACCACCCTTCAAGGGTCAGGGCTCGCCGGGAACGGAACGGCAGAGCGAGCATCCCACCACCCTCATGCATCGCCCACTCTATCGTACACCACTCGGCAACATGCCCCCCCGCTTCCCCCGACAGGACGTGCGCTGCAGCCCACTGCTAGGACGACGACTATCCGGCTATCCGACACCTACTGGCAGCCACGGCCCCGCGCTGACAAGCCCACCAGCAACCCACGGAACCGCAGGAGCCCGTCCACCCCATGCCACCACGCTCCGTATCCCCCGCGTCCACCGCAGACCAGAACGCGGAACACCAGCGAGAGGAGCCCGACCCCGACCGCGCCGCCACGCCCCCACCGCCCCCCCCCCCAAAGGACATCTAATCCACACTGGCCAGCACCTTAGCCCCCATGGACGCCGAGCAGTACTACCAGTCCATCCAACGAGACCTCCCTGAGGACCACGCGACCCTCCAGGGGTGGAAGCAGGAGAAACGGAACGACAACGAGTGGGGCACAGAAGAAGACGTTCTCTGGGAAGACACCTGGAAAGGCACCAGGGACGCCTTCCTGGAAGCAGCAGCCGCAACCTACCCCCGCCCGCCCGGGGACACTAGGCACGGCCTCCACGCCCTCCTAGCATTCCACAGCTCGAAACACCGCCACACCATCACCCTCCACCCCCTCGACCACAATCCACACCGATGGACACCTGAAGACAACGCCACCGCCACCATCACCGTACAGCAAAGCCCCGAGAACCCGGAGGAATACCACATCACCTGGAACGATCCGGCACCCCACCCCCCCGCCTCCCCCACCCTCCCAGATGTCTTCGCCACCATCAGCGCAGAACTGCAGGAGGCGAAAGCCCCACAACAACTGGACGAAGAGATGCCCCAGGCACCATCACCACCAACCACACAAGGAAACCCCCGCACCGAGCCATCACCACAATGGAGCTCCCCCCACAGCACCGCACCACCCCGGACCGCAACGGGTTTCGAGACCTGCCACGGGGTTGGGCGGTCCACAACGGCACACTCTGATTGGACGAAATCACACCGGGGGTCCAGGCCATCCGCCTCCACTCGATCACCGAGCCCACCACCACCTGGGCACTACCGACGGGCCGCCACCACCTCCTCCTCACCGTCCAAGGCAATGCCACAATCACACCATCAGAGGGAGAGCCCGTAACAGCAGACCCCGCCCACGCCGTCCACATACCCCCGCAAGCATCGTCGGCACCTATGGCGGTACATCCAGGCCCCACCCCATGGCAAACCCCCCTCATCACCTACCCCACCCCCAACGACCACACACACACCTGGCAGCAACGGTGGGAGGACATCCGGGGGGACCTCCTCCAAGAACACCTAGGGCTCACGCGCACCCACCACACCCTACACCCGATACGAGGAGTAGGCCAAGCACCACACGGCATACACACCCCAGGATTATGGGCGTACGCCACACCCATAAACCCACAAGCAGCAGAGGACATCGAGACCGCCCTATCCATCCAGCAAGCCCAGACCCAAACGCCGCACTGCAACACCCAACGCGGCTACACCATTTGGTGGGCATACAAAGACCACGACACCCTCACCCCCCAACCAGGCCCCCCCCCTCCGAACACAAACACAACCGCCCTCCTCCAAGCCGCAGCAGCGGCAGCCACACAGGTAGGGGCCCCGGAAACCTGGGGCCCACAATACCTGGTCGAAACCAAAGTGGCGCCCCACGCGAAGGCCCACGAATAGCCTCCAACACCGAAGCCGCTCCACCCCCCACTCAAGCTGGACACAACGGAACACACCCCCCAGGACGAATGGGCGACCCACTACATCATCCCCCACACCACAACCCGCAAGATTGACGCCGCCAAGATCACCGTCACCCGCCACCTCCCCCACAGCACACAGGTGTATGAGCTGACGGCCCCCAATGTCCTGGTCACCCGTTGCCGACACGACGAGCGATACACCATACAGGCGGAAGGGGCTGCCGCGACCACCCTGTACACATGGGCAACACGGGGGGACCTCCCACATCCCACCCTCCACCACGCCCCCTCCTGGCCCACCCCCTTCCACACAGCAGACCGCCCTAACAAGAAGCCCAAACACACAGGTATGCACACCCCCGCCCAGGAGGGCCAGCACCGACACGATGCGAGGCGCAAGGCCCGCACCCTCCACGAGCACCACACCATCCCCCGCATCAGCGCCCCCTCCGCCAGAGTGTCAGATGCCACCCACAACCGCACGGTCATAGGCATCATCACGGACTGCCTGAACCTGGCGGCGTCGCGGGCAGACGCCGTGTGGATCAACGGAGGGCGCTCCCACACACAGGCGGTGGCGCGCCTCCACAACATCCAACCCGACAAGCCCCAGCGCGCCGTGGAAGCCTTCTCTGTACACGTCACCCCGTACGGCATCCACCACCCCCGGTGTGAGCACCATGACCCGCCCTGCTCCACCCCATGCACGTCGCCCCTGCGCCAACCGCTGCCGGCCCCCACCAGCACGGGCAACATGTCCCTAGGCACCGTACCAGGAGACCCGGGCATATACATCCTGCCCAACAGGTCCAGGGAACACGCCATCCCCCTCCACGGAGTAGAATCCCTCCCCCCCCCCCCCGACAAGCACCCCCCCTCGCCGCCTCCGCCCCTGTTTTCGCCCCTTCTCCCCGCATAACAAGGTACTTCGCACCAGCCCCTTCCCCTCCCGCGAGCACCAACTCACAATCGTCCTCATCTTCGTCCAACGTGTCATCTCTTTGAAAAAGCCACACTTACACGTTCCTCTCACACCAGACCTCAACAGCCCTAACACGGGCAACTAATCAGTACTACCACACTGGCACTCACCAGTCACTTCTGCAAATGAATCCCTCCCCCAAGCCACCCCCCGTGCTCAAGCCGTCATGCTCTAACCCCCATACCGCAACAGTACAGCCTTCGGGAATCAGGCAGAGACCCCGGCTCTGCGTTTGTCTATAACGGGGCTGCCAGGTCTCATTGAGATAAGGCAGAGGAGGACAGCAACGTGCAGCGGTACTCAGCCCGCGATTGAACTTAGTTTCGGGCTCCCGCCCCTCCCTGAAAAGGCTTGGCGCGCAGGAGCCTTTCACCTCGGCCTGGCCAGCCACAAAAGGCGCCGTTCAGTGCAAAAATCCCTCGCCCTGGGACCGCCCCCACCAAAACACCAGCACCAGCACATCCCGGGGGACAAACGGACGCAGGCGCCAGACGGGAGAAAAAAGCCCCACCAACGCGCCCTAGCCCACACCACCGTCCCACCCGCAGCCCACCTACCAAAGGACTTCGGCACAAAGCGCCACATCGTCCTGGAGGGGCAAGCCCACCACATCATCACCGCCGCCCTATACACCCTCGCCGTTCACGAACGCCACTGGGACCCCACAACCATCCCAGCCATGCCCCCACCACCGCAGGGCCCGAAAGATCCCGTCACCCCCTTCCACATCGATCAACTCCTAAGCCGCAGGGCCACTCCACACCTCCGACCCTCCAGGATAGAACTAGCCATGGCATCGTGGGACACCCTGAACACGCCCCCCGTACAACCCGCCATCCACAACCTTAAAGCGGACTCCCAATGGTGGGTCCTCCACTGGGCACACGGAATCCTCATGGCAGCCCAGGCCTATACCCCAGGAATGGACCCGGAAGACCCCCCACGGGGCCGGCAGCGACTCCTCCAGGCCACCACCCTCACAGGCCGCGAAGGCGCCCCCTGGGAAGCCCTCCACACAGCACTCTACTGGGCTCAAGGCTCTTTTAACGGCCCAGACACACCGGTACCCAAGGAGGCCTCGGTCATGCAGGCCAAGTCCATGAGGAACTACCACCTTCACCACCCCTTCAACGACAGCCCGACCGCACTGCCATGGCTATCTGATCCCCCGGAGACCGTGCGCAAGCTCGCCGACCTCATGCGCAGCCACGCGAAAGCGAACATGCAAACGCCGGCAGCATCCCCACTGAAAGATCCGGGCCGGCAAGCAACTCACCCCTTCTTCAAACGCCACGCCCCCCCAGGCCCCGCTACCTCCAGTCCGAACGAAGCGAGCGAGACAAAAAAGGGGCGCACCCGCCCCCAACAAAGCCGGAAAAGCAGCGATCTCCCGACCCCCCGCGGCCCACCCGACCCACCCGGCGAACCCGGACCAAGCATCCTCGTCATCCTCCCTCCCATCATTACTGCCGCCCCACCCGGACCAGGCATCCTCATCATCCTCCCTCCCGCCACCAGCACCGCCCCCGCCCGAGGCGTACCCAGGATTCGAAAAGGGCGCGAAGGTCCAGAAGCCCTTCCGCAACGACCACACAGGCGACTGGATCTGGTGTGAGGGCACGATCCAGTACAGCCTCCGAGACCCGGGGTACAATGGGGGGCCACAGATCTGGGCCGTCTGGCACCGCCAAAGGGACCAGGACCAAGGCAGCAGCGCCCCGGACAAGCCGGAAGGCCACATCCTGGAGCTCACCAGCGCCCACCGCATCCGGCTCAGCACCGACGAGAACAAGGCCCACAGAGGCACCAAATACACTGGGGATGTTCCCCCAGAGTGGAGCCAAGGCCTCCCCCCGCCGGGCCTACCCAAGCGTTCAGCAACCAGCAAAAAGTCCCCGAGCCCCGGTCCCCCTCCCTGACGGGGCAAGGACCGAGGGCACAAGCCTCCACAGCCCCGGCCGCCCCCACTGAGGCCACCGTCAACCTCCTCGACCTCAACCACCCGGCCGTCAAATACTCCAAGGACGCCACAACCGCCCTCCAGGAGCTCCCGATGGCACAGGGGCCGGGGTGGGTTCCCCACCTCCTCGCCTTCCAGCAACAAGGCCTACAACGCGACGACCCCCCAGAAACCACCCCCATATATACCCCGGACCGCAAAGCGTACAAATGCTACCGGCACAAGGGGGACCCCCTGTACGCCTGAACCGGCATCCACATCCACCTCGTCCACCACCTCAACGTCCCAGGGAGGCTAGGTGTCTATGACGTCGTCGGAGACGGATGGCAATTCAACGTCATCAACGCCCGCGTCCCCTTCGGCGACGCCACGGAACCGTTCCTCCAAGCCCTGGCCGAGGCATACCGCCAGATGGCCATGCTCGCCCCCACAATCATGATCGGCGACATGAACGCCGCCCCCACCCCAGCGGACCGAGGGGGACAGGCCTAACCCCAGATCCATGCAGTCCGCGACACCATCGAAATGCTGGGGCTCGTGGACCTGACAGCCAACCTCGAAGGCCAACCATCCCACTTCCCCCACCAAACAGATGCCGCCCCATCCCGCATCGACGTATGCTCTGGCAACCCCACCACCATCATCTGGGCGGAGGCCTGATATGGACCCCTCCCGCTGGGACCTACAGGCCATAGTGCCCTGCACATCCGCCTCACCATCCCCAACCTTCCCCCCAGCCCCCCAGAGGATGCGGACCAAGGCCTACCACGCCCCCTGAAGATGCCCCCACTGCATGACAAGCACGCCTGGTCCCAATATCACAGGGCCAAAGACCGCGCCCGGCGCATCCAACCAGACCCCACCAACCTACTCACAGCCATGCGCACGGCCACCGTCGCCTGCGGCTTCCAGCAACACCCCCACACTGACGACGACCAACACCCACGGCCCTGGGGGACATGCTCCATGACCTCTGGCATGCGAAGCAAGGACTGGCAACCCTCCTTCACGGCGACACCCCCCAAACCCGCCGCCAGATACACCACTGCAGGACGCAGATAGCCCACATCAGGGCAGACCTGCAGCGGTGGCACATCCACAGGCAAAAGCGGATCGCCCAGGAACACGAACGGTATGCACAACATGAACTCTTCTACAAGGCCATCCGCCACCTCAACGACGCCATGACCGACACCGGCCACCGCACCATCACCACGGTCCCGCAGGAGGACGGCTCCCTCACCAACAACCCAGCCACAGTGCTCCAAGCCACCCAAGATAGCTTCCTACGGCAACACACGCCCACCCAAGACACACTGGACCCGGACACCCAGGCCAAAATCGACCGCCTCCCTCGGGTCTTCAACCACGCCCAGAGGAGGCAACTGGAAAAGCGCCCCTTCACAATCCACAAAGTCCGGAAGGCCATCCACAGTTTCCGGCAACACAAAACCCCAGGCTACGACGGCCTCCCTGCGGAGGCATACTACCACCTCCCCGCCGACCTCCTCCGCATCCTCGCCCACCGCCTCTGGGACATCGTCCCGGGGCAGACCCCCCTGCCACCAGACTGGGCAAACGTTGTCCGCCCCCTCTACAAAAAAGGGGACTGGGCAAACCCGGACAACTGGCGCCCCATAGTCCGTGCAGTCACAGAGGTCAAAATTGTCTTGACCATCCTCCTACGCCGCATCCGCCCCCACCTGGACCCCCACATACCAGCCAGCCTCTGGGGGGCCATCCCAGGCCGGTCTCCACACAAGGTCATCTTCCTCCAGGACACCATCGCCGACATGGACACGGTAGACCTCATCATCGCCCCCCTCGACGTCAAAGGAGCCTTCTCGAACACCCCCTGGCTCCTTCTAGAAGCGGTGTGGAAACGCCTAGGCCTCCCCTTCTACAACTTCGCCTCCGGCTACATCCGCACCCGCAAATACACGGTCCGCACTGGAGCAGGCGTCACCCCCTTCCTGGAGACAGGCAGCGGGGTCCCCCAAGGAGGAGCAGAAGGCCCCCTCCTGTACCTTCTCGTGACGCTCCCCCTGGCCCTCGCAAACGAGCAGGATTACCCGGCCTACGCACCCTATTCCCTCCTCTCCCCCCTGCTGGGCTTCGCGGACGACACCAACTTCACGGTCGCGCACACCCAACACGAACTCCATGCCCCGGACCCCGGGCCAACGGTCACCAAACAGGCCAATGACTTACTTGACGTGACTGTCTCCTACCTCTCCCACAACAACCTCATCGTCCACCCCACAAAGTCAGTGGCCATGATCAAGGGGTCTACCACAGCCCCCGCCTAGGGCCAAAAGGGCCCCCCATGCAAGTCATGACAACCACCACCGGCCTGGGGGTAATCCAGGCCACCAACCCTGAGGACGCCACCCTCCCTCCCAAGTTGCAATCACACCTCGCCCATCTCCCCAGATATGCGTCCCGGACCACGAAGGCCCGCTCCCTGTCCCACCAGAGCCTGGCGTACTACCTCACCGGGGTCTTGAACGCCTCCATAGGCTTCCAAGCACTGCACCTGACACACCCCACCACAGCCTACCAGCCGGCCACACGCGCCGTGACCAAGGCATGGGCAGTGCACGGGGGCTGGCCCACCTCCATACCCACCCGCGCCATCCGAGCGGCATGGCCCCACTATGGGGACGCCATAGGGGACGAGGTGAAAGCGGCCTACACCAGACACACCGCCCTCTCCCTTCACCGCATGACCCACAACCACTCACCGGAGGTCCGCGAGGTCACCACAATCCGCCTCCAAGCCGCACAACGGGCCCGCAACACATGCCCGCGCTCGGTACTCCACCAGACGGGCATGCCCATCGACATGAACACGCGGCTGTGGAACCACCTGCAGCTTCTCCTCCCATCCCCACACCACGCCAAACTCACCAACCACACGTGGCCAGAGGAAGGGCCTCAAGCAGTCCTCTGCGGGGACCTCCACCATCACCCCAAGGGCACCATCCACACCATCGACCTTGTCGGGGCCTCCATTACCGTAGTATATGTCACCCTCCCCCAAATGCGGGTCCTGCACCACAACGGGGCACACCACACCCCCTTTCTACAGCTTCCCGAATGGCCTGAATACCGCCTCTTCCACCAGTACCCCACGCAGACGGCACGAGCAGCGGGACACACTCTGCCGGGAAGCAAAGACATGCGAGCAGCCTACCGAGATTTCAAAAAGCAACACCCCCGACCCATCCCAGCGACACCCCCCTACGCACCCACCGGCTCGAAACACAAACCCGTCCCCCCGGTGACGGGCCCAGTCCCACCACTAACCCTACTACTGGCCCTGAATGAAGCCAAATGCACGCAGAACACCGTCATCCACCACGGGGCAAAATGGCGCATACCGAAACACCACATGACCGCCCGAGACCTACCACGGGTCCCCCATGACTCCCAGAGCATGCCACGCACATGTTGGGCCTGTGACCCCGAGGCACCAACCACACCATAGCCCGTACTACACCTCATAGCACGCATCCACACCCACCCCACAACCCACCTACCACTACAGGCCTACGCATGGGTAGCCCCATGGTTCCATTGCACCGACACCAACCCGACGGTAGCGTGGAACCCCGACCACGCGCCCAAATGGCTCTTCACCACTACACCCACCTGGCCCCGCCCCGACCCAACAGGGGTCGCCATCCGTTACAGCATGTACGAACCAGGCAGAATGGGCAAGCACGAGCACCCCTACTATCCGCTCCACCACTCCTGTCACACACCGGAGCACCGAACACGAACCTTCACATGCCACGACCTAACCACAGACACAGCCTACATCCTCCACTACATCTACTCCTACCTCACACAAGGACAGCCGGAGCAGGGACTCATAGCCATGTCCCCCCGAGCGAAACACATCATCTCCAAAGGAATAGGGGTGTACGCCACCCCCATCCTGCAGCCCACAACCCCAGTAGCCCACCTCGCCACGGGCCTCGCCATATACGCCTCCCTGCCCATGAACCCATGCCGCCTCCCACAACCATCACCGGCGGACCGGCTCTTCTTTACCGACGCCTCAGGTGAATCCGCCCTCACGCCGATCACCGAGGGGGCCACCCTGCAGCTAACCCACACCGGGGGACAGTACCACATGGACCACCACACGGGCCACACCACCTACGGGGCCTCCTCCCACGGGGAGCTAGGCGCCACGGCCGACGCCATCGCCGAGATCGCGGCCCACCTACCCGCCCACCTCCCGCACATAGTCCGGGTCTGGTTCGTGGTAGACGCCACTGTCGACACACACCTGCTCCTCCGCATAGCAAGGCAACCGCTTCACGGAGCCACCGCAACGAGCCTCGGCAGCCAGGCACTGCAGCTCTGGAAAGCCCTTCGCAGCTTTCGCCCCTACGTCCAACTCCACATCGTGAAACAAGAGTCCCACAGACACCAATACGGAAATGGTAAGGTCGACAACCAGGCAGTACACCAGCGCACAACGCACCTACGAACCCTCCAGATCCCTGACCTCGGCCGAAACCACACACACCTCCAACACATACCCCCCGTACCCGAGCCCCATCAGACCCCGGACTGAGTACCAGAGGACGCCCTCTATTACTCCCACGACAGAGCATACCACTACCTCAACCCCATCCAACATCTCGCCCGCGTGCTCAGCGACGCAGACAGCCGGGCGCACATCCAGGAGCTCCTGGACAGACTGCAAATCCCCCTCTACCACTCAGCACTGCGCCCAGCAAACGTCCCAACCCACCTCGAAAAACGACGCATCCAGCTCCTCAGGGAGCAACTACCATTCCTCATCAGGGTCGTGAGGTGGCTCGCCTGCAAGCACATCCACTTCCCCGAAGAACACACCCGTTGCCCCTGCGACCACACCACCCTGGAGGACTGAGAACACTTCAAGAAATGCCCCCTCCATACAGGCAGGGACACGCTAGTGGGCTGGTCCCCGCCGGAAGCCCAACGACAACACCAAGGATGGCCAACCCACAGCCACGCACACCAGCCCACCGAACACCTCTTCCGAGATCCCCTGGTCAAAGAAGCCACCATGAGAGGGGCGGTGACGCAGGCCCTGCACCGACACCTCAACAAACACACGGAAAGCCCCATGGAAGCAGCAGCGCACCTCCAGCTAGAAGCAGTCCGCAGACCAACGGCCCAAATGGTACACCGCAAACACCTCCTGTTAACACGGGCGGAGGGACTCACCGACCCCACCGCCAGGGAACACATGCAGCGTCTCATCGATTACCATGCGGTGCATGACCCAGATGTCCACTAACCCACTCCACGCCCCGCACGCGCCCCCCATTCCCATCCGCAGGCCTCCAAGACACCACCACAGCGCCCCGAAGCCCATCTCCCACCCAAGAAGCCACCCGGCACCGCCCAGCCCGGCCGAGCCCAACCAGGGCCAACCATACGTCGACGTGGAGGCGCAAGACCCCAGCAACCCATCCAGCCCACCCCCCCCCGGACCGGGGGCAACCCCCCCTCACACCGGCCACCATCCGCGACCCCGACCTCCTCCGAGCAACCCTCCAAGGCAGGGCCGCGACCACCCCCCTGGGCTGGTACCACCTACAAGAGGACTGGACCAAGCTCACCGTCAAAGCCCTCTGGAACCTGACCACCCCAGGCAACGGCCTCCACGAGGCCATCGTAGACCTCATACTCTGGCGAGCCCGCAAAGACACCCAGGGCCAGGACGTCTGGATCCCCCCCATCAAGTGGGGCCAGGCCCTGACACACGACACCAACATCAACGTCATGCGTTGAGGGACCGTACGCCTACGACAGGCCCCAGCGGAGAAGGACCACCCAGCGGAACCGAACCGCACGGAGCAGTGGGAACAGGCCACCGCACCAACCCGCGACACCGCCCTCCGTGCCGCCAGCCTCCGCACCCCAGACGACGACCTCCCCCCCCAACCTACAGACAGTGACCACCCCCCGCCGGAGGTCTGGGTTACAGTCCTCGAGCGCGGGCACTACTACGTGATAGCCGCTACCACCTATGATTTTGTGGGGCATTCCGCGGCCAAAGCAGCATTTACGCTACCGCACTGGATCTGAAACGGCCGCGGTGCCAAAAATTTGTCGTTCAAACATGAATTTTTGCAAAATCCATTGCTTGAATACATTTGTTTCCTTGGCACAAAAGTGTGGACGTGTCAGAAAATTGCAATGCTGTGGTTGAATCTAAAGATGCCTGCCAAAAGTCGTTTTAAGATTGTTGTTCTGCTGTTTTTGTGCTGCTCAGCTGTAGTGCTGATCCGCTCCAGACATTTCCGGCTATTGACTGCTAAATTTTGACACAACATTTCTGACTAATGCTTTGCAATTGCCTTTGTTTTGCCTTGCTTGCAAACACAACGTTGAACTGGTGAGAACTGTCGAGAACTGAGGTCCCTGGGACTTGATTTGTGTTGCTTGTAAAGGTTTCGGAACAGTTGACAGTTGACGTGCTGTGCACTTGCTTGTGTTGTGCCTTCTTTGCCCGGTCTTGGCTCTGTGAGTTTACTATTTGCCTGATTTGTTGCAAAGCCTGTTCTGCAACCCTTGACTATCCCTGAAAAAGGAATCTCCTGTGGTGCAGAAGTACCCATTCCAACGGTCAGGCTTTGTAGCTCATCTTTGGCAAATTGTCTCAAAACTGCAGGCACGGGCCCTTTGCACCGCACAATGCTCAAAAGAACTAGGCTTCACAAAGGTTGGCAGGTGTTTGAAATGACATTGAGAACTGAGGTGTGTGGTTAACTGAGAAGTCAGTTTGAACTGGTCCAACCCTACGATGCTCAAAAGAACTTTGCTTCACAAAGGTTGGCACAGGTTCTTGAACTGACTTTGAGAACTGAAGTGTGCAGGTAACTCAGAACTCGGCTTGAACTGGTTGCAGCATACGAGGCTCCAAAGAACTTCGCTTCACAAAGGCTGCCACAGGCTTTTGAAATGAGGATGAGAACTGAGGTGTGTGGTTAACTGAGAACTCGTTTTGAACTGGTCGCACCGTACGAGGCGCTAAAGAACTTCGCGTCACAAAGGTTTTTGAAATGACACTGAGAACTAAGGTGTGTGGTTAACTGAGAACTCGGTTTGAACTGGTCGCAGCGTACAAGGCGCTAAAGAACTTTGTGTCACAAAGGTTGGCCCAGGTTAGTATGATTTGTATGATTTCTTTAGTAAAATGTTTGTTATGAAATATTGGGGTATTGACGAGCATATCACATTATAACTGCATGGTGCAAGACAAAAAGCACAAGGACAATGTGAATCGTGTGTAGATCAGGGTCAATCTATGTTGTCTACATACACTGCAATGGTTTCCATTTTGTATTGTGTTGGACAAGTAAGTAATTCATTTCTCCACACAAATTGAGGTTTTGTTTTGCCCGAAATATTGGATGTGCATGACATCTTGGCACTCGAAATGAGCCATGCGTCAACTCTTATTATGAATGATAGGCAAAAACCACAAAATGTTCAAAGCAAGCTTAATACACAACAAAGATGTGTCAATTTTGTCAACCATTTGGATAGAATCCGGGTTTTGGCCACTTTGTGCCTGGTAAAATCAAAGGTGACGGCTACGTCCCCCGGCCTGCAATGGCTCGTCAAAGGGACAGACACCATGCTCGCCCCAGGGACCGCCCCACCAGGGGCAGCAGGGGACCCCACTACCCAGCACAGGGTCCTCAGGGGCGTCCTCCAGCCAGGGGACAAGCCCCCAGCCCGCGCCCTGGCCCAAATCACATCAGGAAAGGCGGGCTACCACCTGGGACTGGCCATGCTCTGCCAAACCCACTGGATCCAGCGCCGCTGGCCACCCACGGGGACCTTGCCCTGGATTTGGGCCATCCCCACCGCCCACACACAAATCGGGGCGGGCCCAGACACGCGGCCAAACCCCCCCCCCAAGACCGCAGCAATTCCTCACCTGCGGGTACCCTGCCATCCACAGGGTCCTCAGCGGTGTGGGTCTTAGCCCAAAGCTAGCATACCCCCTTCCCACCACTGAACAAGAGGTCAACCAGATACGCAAGCTCCTCTGCGAAATCCTTGACGCGGCAGCAGAAGACGGCAGGCTTCTCCTCCAAACCGCCCGGCCTACAACTGGCCACGCAAGCGCGCCACGGCGAGCGGACACATACACCGACACAACACACCCCACCGCACAATCCCCGCCCATGCCCCTCCCCTCTCGCTGCTCAGCCGGAGACCCACACACGCCCACCATCGCGCGCACTCCCGGGCCCGGCGACACGGGCCTCCCCCACTCGCCCGAACAACAGCACACGCCCGCCACACACCCACCCGCCGGACAGCCCTCACCACACCCCACACCCATCAACCCGCACACAACCGCCGAGAAGGGCCCCGCGCCCCGCGGCACGTCCACCCAACCCAAAAAACCAAGGCCCACCCCCCCCGGCCCTTGAATGCAGCCCACGCAAACTGTTCCCCCCCGCGGACGCCAACCCACACAACGTCACACATTGCAGGACCCCGGCCCAGCCAAGCCCGGAAAGAGAGAGCCATAGCCCCGCGCCTCCCTCCCCCGCCGCTGCCGACCAGATCGGCCCGCCGGGCCGCCAGGTCACGACCGGGCCCCCCCAGCCGCCCGCCCCCAACCTACAGCCCGAGGACATGCCCTCGATCCTCCCCGCCGTGGCCGCAGCAGAAGCTGCCGCCCACAAGCCCGCCGGCATCACAGCCCGACCCGCGTCCACCACCTCCTCCTCATCCTCAGCCTCATCCACTCCCTCCACCTCATCCTCCGACCCCCCCCTCCCTGCCGCCCTCATCCTCAAGGCCACGGCAAAAGCCAAAGCCGCGGCTGCACGCACAGACCCCCCGACCCCCACACAGGCGACTCAGGCACCCCGGCAACGCACCTGGAGGACACCCGACCCGACATCGGCGCCCTCACACCTCCGGACAGAGGTCCTCCTCAACCTGGAACCGGACCCCAACCCCAAACGCGACCCCAAACCCAAACCGGCGCCCAAGCAAGCACACACAACACCACAAACGCAACATCACATCCCAACCGACACCGCCCTAACCCAAACCCTAACCCAAGCCAGGACCCCCCACCCACCACAACCCACGCCCCCCTCCCACCGGCAGCCACCACCACAGCAGAGGCGGCCACCCAACACGACCCCGTCCAAACCCTCGTCAACATCCCCGTCACCAAGCGCCCCGTCATCCATCCCCCACAAACCACCACCACCGCCGGCCAAACCGACCCAGGGACGTGAAACCCCTTGACCACTGTCACCGTCAAGCCCGCCCCCCGACCTTCCCCCCCTGCCCACCACATAGTGCAGCCCAAGGGGCTGCGCACGATGCCTGACCCTCCAGCCCCACAAGGGGGACCACCACTACCAACGCCACCACCACCAGCGGCCCCACCGCCACCACCACCAACACCAACCGCACCACTACCACTGCCCACCACCATACCCCAACGAACCACAACCCCCCGCTCACGAACAGCACCAGCGAATGGGATGGAAGCCACCGAGCGCTCCACCCGCGTACCCCACCTACCACCAGTGGCCACCCCCCCCGTGCCAGCCACCCCCCCCATACCAGGAACCGTATCCCCCCGGCCACCACGTCCACGCCGAAGGGGCCCCCCGGGCCCAACCCCGCCAGGGACAGTCACTCTACCCATACGACCAGCGGCTGCCGCCACCACACCCCTACGTGGCGGATCCATGGACAACGGGGGACCTCCCCGCCCCCCCAAAGAACCAGGCGGCACCACGCGAGGGCCCCCAGGACCCGCTGACGCCTCCTGACTGGCCCGACTCGAGCGATGAGGCCCGGTCCCGCAAACGGCGGCACTCCCGCTCCACCCCCGCACGGCACACTTGCCCCCGGCGCCCGCACTCCCCACACCGCCACCGCGCCTCAAACACCCACTCGCACCGCCCCCTCTCCCCCAGGTGCCACCACGACCCCCCTGGACCCCGCTCCTGCCGCTCCCGCTCCCCCGGGCGCCACCACGAGCGCCATTGCCGCCCCATGTCCACCTCTTCCTCCCCCCTCCGGCCATACACGACCCCCAGCCCCAGCCCCCGCCAAACCGCTCCCGCTCTCCCCGGCGCCACCAGGCACGCCACGGCCGCCCCACGTCCACCTCCCCCTCCCCCCACAGGCCCCGCCGGGCTCCCCGTTCCCCCCGCCGCCCATACCCATCCACCACCCCCAGCCCCCGCCACCTCCACTCCCGCTCCCCCAGGCGCCACCAAGCGCGCCACCGCCGCCCCATGTCCACCTTCCCCTCCCCCTCCCCCCTCCGCCCATACCAGTCCTCCACCCCCAGCCCCCGCCACCGCCGCTCCCGCTCCCCCAGGCACCGCCACCCCCACCACCACCACAGGTCCATGTCCTCCCCCCGCCGCTCCAGAACCCTGGGCAAGGACCCCTCCCCCCCCGAGGCCCCCGCCCACCTCGCCTGGTGGTCTGTCCCAACTTTGCAGGAGCTCCGCTGCTGGGTGAGGTGGGCCGCGGGAGCAGGAAGCCAAGATGGGGTGCACATGATGCACACCTTCGAGGAGATGCGCACCCGCACCCCTGCCGACCCCAACGAGGCCGCCTCGGAGGCCATCATGCCGCAAGCGGCATGGGAGGTCCTCCTCCTCGATGCAGTTCAGGGCCACCGCACCCCCTACACCCCCCAAGCCCTCCGCCAATGGCTCCAGGCCACCCACCCCCAGGCCTGGGCCATCGGCGCCCCCTCCCCACCCCGGCAACACCACACCAGGAAGGGGAAGGACAAGGGCAAGGGGCGGGCAAGCGACAGCAAGGGGCACTCAGGCAAGAGGGCACGGAGGGGCCCCAAGTGAGGGCAGGCACCCATAGGGACAGGGCGCCGGAAGAGACACAACATGGGGGCAGGAAACCACCCAAGAACCAGGAACGGGCAGGAGCGGGGACCGAGGCACGGAGGAAAAGGGCACCACGGCAAACGCCACGACCCAAACCCAGGAAGGGCATACCACGACGGGGGGACCAGCACCGCTTCACCCCCCTCAAACGCCGCACTACTCCCGGGGGCACACCCTCCAACACGCACCGCCGGAGCAAGCATCGGACGCCGTACGGATCACACCAGCGCACACCCACCAGCGACCGGACACCACACGGGGGATGGAGGGCACACCTACACGGGGAGAACGGGCCACACCCACAGAGGAAGCCTCAGGGAACGCCGCCGCAGGGCGCACCACCACCCCCTCACCGCCAGGCGACTACCCCGGCCGCCACAAGGGCCACCTCACAGGCACCGGAAGAGGACAAAGGCACGTCCAGAGCGACCAGGGCTAGGGACCGGGACCCCCAGAGGACACGGGACCAAGGCACAGGCCCCCAGAGAGGGCAACCCCACGGACACCTACCCGACGCACCAGCCCGAGTGGCACGCCCAGGCCCCCACAGCACGGACCCAGCGAGACACCCACACCTAACTGCACCCCCAGGCACAAGCCAGCCAAACTCTGGCCCGGACTCCGCACCACGACACAGGCCAGGCTTACCTCCACTGACCCACCACGGCACAACGCGAGACCACGGCACACCGCACCACAGTGCGCCACAGTGCAACGCGCCACAGCATGACGCGACGCGACGCGGCACAGAGCGGCACAACACGGCACGACTGACCTCAACCTGAAGGACTAACCAAAGCAAGCCACCGCACACCCCGGAGGGCGCCGCACCAGCACGCCACACACCGGCACCGCAGGCCACACACGGGGCCACCCCGGGCCCGGCAATTACGGTGGCGGACCAACCAGAAGGTTAAAACCAGCACCGCAGAGGAGAAAGAACAGGTACAACCCCAGCCCCCTAACCCAGAGCCACACGCAGCCGCCTGGCGCAGCTGCCCAGTCGGCAGTGCCAGGACCCAACCCGGCAGGAAGGGGCGCCGAGCCCAACGTGTACATAGCCCACCCGACCAATAGGGCCGGAACACGGCCAAATAGAACGCAACCGCCAACAGCAGCTCGGAAGACCACACTGAATGCGGGCCAGTGCGTGCGCCAACCGAGGGAAGGCAGAGGGAGGAACAGGCAGGCCTCCTCCCCCCAAAAAAAAAACAAAAAACAGGGGGGGGAGGGGGGGGGGGGCGCGAAAACAGCCCACAGCCACCAAACCGCCCGCCAACACCACAAGAGGCGGCCAAACCCCCCACCCAGAAGGCACCAAAGACAGGACCCCGAAAGAGGCACAGAGGGACCACCCAGCCGAAACCGGCAACACCAAGCCAGGAACAGCGGCCGACCGGGAAAAGGGACACCAAAACATGCAGACACACACCACGAAAAGAAAAAGGGCCAGCAGCCCAGCCCAAAGAAAAGGAGATGGGGGGACAGGGGCCACAAGGCCCGGGACAGGGACACCCAGCAACCGACACCACAAAGCCAAACCAAGACACAAAAAAAAAGCGCAAAAAACACGCTCCGACAACCCAGCCAAGAAAGGCGGGGCACAGCCGAGACCCGGGCCCAGCACGCACGCCCACACCGCACATCAGAACAGGAAACGGCGGGGGGCAAGCGGAGCGCGCACGCAACCACACACGTCCCATACACAGGCCAAAACCTAAGCCCAACCACGAACACCACAAACAGCCGGCAAGAGAGGGAGAACAGCACAAACCGTGCCAAAACACACCCACGCAAGACCCCAGCCAGGACTGGCGGGGTTAACAAAACCCACACCAAACCGCAACCCGGACCCAAACACAAGCGCCGCACAACAGTAGGAAACCCAGTACCCATAGCTGTGGCACTGAGGCAGCCCGTGCCATGCAGGTGACCCGGCCAAACGAGATCCAGAGACCGGGGGTAAGGCTGCATCCTAAGGCCTGCGCTGCTTTGGGACTCGAGGCGGAGCGTGCGACACCCAAGCGCCTCGGAACCCTAGTACCAAGAACGTGCATGCATGCCTTGGGAACGGGATACGCCAGGAAGTCCAGTGAACCTCTAGGGTTCCGCCCAATAGAGGGGACGTGCGCAAGCACGGGGGCACACCCTTCGGCGAGACAAGCACGTCACGCCTGCGGCGATCAACCCTCCCGGTGTTGTGAAGCCGGTTCGGACCCCCGTGACCATTTTTGGGTCACTTGGGGTGTGTATCTAAGTGCAGGCAAGCCGCCATTGGCTGATATCATACTCTCCCATCCACCTGACCTAACCCGATGTGATAGTGTGATAGGTTTGGCCATTCCGGCTATGAGCGGCCATATTCAGTACCGAGGCGCCGCCAGCTGAGATTTATATATCAGAATATCAGGAATCAACAGGGTTTTCTTATCATAATGTTTCCGTAATTTTTCCGCCCTCTGTTCTGATTGTGAATGTATCGGCGACTGTCAGTTGGCTCGCGATTTTGCGGTAACCGACTGGTTAACTGTTATTTACAGATATTTTGGCGGAAACCCCGATGAAGGGTCAGGTTTCATCAGTAAAGGGTTCGTTGCCTCCGCAATTTTCATATTATACACTCGCAAAATCAATCCGATTTTTTCAGACCTTCAGAATCGGATTTTCGACTTCGACATCGCCGCACTCGATATGATGAATCTCGAGTGGTCATACATTTTCCCCGATCACGAATCAACCTTCCTTTTGTTGTGCCCTTCATTTTTCTTGGAGATATAGTCGAAACAAAAGTGACTCGTGACGCCACTTTGAAGAATCATATCTCCGGCTCACGGCGGGGAATACCAATTTCGAGAATTGGGTTCGAACCGCCTTTGTCTCTACTTAATTTAGAGAGCATCAAACGCCTTTGTTGTGTACAGATGCCCGGTGTAGCAAGGGATAACGGCCAAGAGGGTAGAAAGTGGTTTACAACTCTCGGGCCATGCAACCGAATATTTTTTTGCGACTTTCGAGTGTACCGCATGAGTGTTGGGGTTGCATAGATACTTTCCTTGGGTTCCTACGTATTTTAACGTGAAGTTATGTCCATGGAGGGGCATGGCATACCATGGTGGGAGCCACGTTTGAGGGTATGTGTTATATGCATGGTATGTGCTTCGATATGCTCACGCCCATGTTACATATCTCCGTTTGTAGGAAGATATATGGAGTCATACGTGGCAAGGGCCTCGCCCATGTCACAATGGTGAACTCCATAGTGCTAGACTAAGTCTACCGCTCATATAGTGCATGTTGGAGGGCTTACAGAGTGACCCACAAGCGCCACTATCAATTCTCCCATTTTCATGGTGCGTGTTGGGAGGAGGTTAGAAGGTGTCTCTATGCGACCATGTGGGGATCCAAGTGGGGGGATTGTTTGCAATTGGTCCCATGCAATCGTGTTTTGAATCATATGTTGATACCATGGGTGAGCGAAGTTATATACTATTGTAATTATCTTGAATTTGGCATTAATTGCATGTTTTTGACCTCATTTTATGCTGATTTTTGTGTTTTGTGTGCTCAACTGGTCGGCTAACAGTAAAGTGCCTAGAGAACAGTGAACTATGGTATGTTGCCTATATGTTGGCATGTGCTTCGGTGTCGTACCTTACCATACGCCGGATCACGTGATCACTTTGCCTTGGCACACGAGGCCTCACAAGATTAGGTCTCAAATTCATGAGTTGACTTGTGAAGCATGTCATGTACATAACCGGAGGGGTTTCGGAGCCAATGATGGAATATTCTTGGGCATTGATCCTTTGTCTATATCACCCTCGTATACTACTCTCCGGTTTGACACATGCATGGAGCATTTGAATATTTTCCGTATGCATTTTGAGTATATAATTGAATTTTAGGCACTATGGTGTGATTTGCCTGATTTTGCTAGGTTATGAAGTCATCTTCATGGGGCAGTTCTCCAAGCCCAATCAACATCAAGTCCAACCAAGGTTATGTCAGAGTAGGGCATGGTCCCGGGTGCCACTCCGAGCCATGACACGCCACCCCCCTCATTGGGCTAGGATTTAGAGGCTCGGAGGTGAACACATTTTTTGGGTTTATGTAGTGACTTTTGACTCATGGCATTTAGCCTTTCATTTGACTGGGTTCAGGGCATCATGTTGGTGAGTCAGGGGAAGGTCTTGAGTCCAGGGAATGAGGGGTCTATGGCTGAGTCTGTGTATGTTTACCTCTTCACCAACTTTGCCTTGTTTGTGTTCATATGCCAATTTCAGGGCTTTCCTCTTTGGTGCGATTCTTGTACATGCCCACCACCGTGAGACAACCGGTGTGCTGAACGGAAGCCCGCAGTGTGGATTGGGTTATTGCTGTATTTGTGGGATCTGGTTGCTGTTCAGGGTTGAAGGAGGATTGTATTTTCTATATTTTTGGATTTTGGACCCTGGATTTTGAGGAAAGCAATCGCTGATCAGGAGCAAGTCAGCAGGGGTGACAGGCGGAAGGGGCACAGCAGGGGCCGGTCCTGGTAGGGACCTTCTTTATGGTAGCAGAGGCGTACCTGCTGCACCTACCTACCGCCGACCCGGGGACTTGGGCCCCTATGAGCCCTGCCCAACTACGCCCCGGGTGCGTATGGTGGACTCGGTGGAGACCACGCCGGGGATTGGAGCCAGAGAAGAGCCTAGACGCTCAGGAGCATGGCGAACTCCGGAAGTTGAAGCGTGAAGAGAAGTACGACGTTCGGGAAGAGGAGGACTTGACATGGAGGACCTGGTCTCCATGTGTGAGCGTCGCTGCCGAAAGGCATGCAACCTCCGCTCCGCCGCGGAGGACTCTGAGGAGACCTGCTATTCAGGCAGCAGTGGAGGGCGGGCCTGGCGCTACCAGAAGCGCGGGTCACCGAAGCCCGCGGCCGGGGACGCCGGGGCTATGGATACGGACCCCAGGCCGGTCAGGCTGTGGGACTCCAAGGGGCACTCCGAGGGCTATCGGACAGCTTATGAGCAACCTTCGGAGTCGGATGAGACGGCCAAACCGCCCACAAGGGCGAACACGGCCCCAGAACGCAGCCTGGAGCATGACGCCGAGGCGTTGGAGAGGCCCGCCAGAGCCAGAACGGCGCCTGTGGCCCGGCACACGGAGCCAACGCGGGATAGCATGGGCGACACACCCATGGCGGAGGAGTCCGGGGCGCCGGGAACCGCGGGATGCGCCGGATCAGGTGGAAAGCACGCTGAGTGCCACCGCGAGCACGTGTCTTTCCTCATGGGCAAGTACCCAAAGATGGGGATTGACGCCATCGTGCATCGCCTCGACCGCCTGGACAACGCGAAGGACGGCCTAGAGGAGGACGTCCCCGGGATCCTGGATGACCAGTCGGCCGCGGAGAGAAACATGGCGGAGCTGCGAGCGGAACGGGACCGGTACCAGGAGAATCTGGAGCTGGCCCTGCAGAAGCAGCAGCGAGTGGTGGACAGTCTCTCCCACCTAGTGGGGGACATGTCGGGACGCCTGAAAAGGCTAGAGGAGCGACAGCCCCTCACCTCAGGGCCGGAGCTCCTGGCAAAGCCGGCAGCGGCAGAGCTGGTGGAGCGGGTTAAGACCCTCCGGAGCGCCATGGATAAACCCATGGGCGGCCCGGCAGAGGCACCCTACGCGCCTCCGCGTGTTGACCTAGGTGCGCTGCCGTTTGTTCCAATGTTCAGTGAATCCACAATGCTCGCGGAACACACGACACCGGCCGGGTCCATGCGGGAAGGGCACGCAACCACGGACCCGAGGAGCCTGACGGTACAGATGTCCCATGCCGCCCAGGATCCACCTACCACTACGGCTGGCCATGTAGTTTATGCGGAAGAGGAGGTCCAGAGCCAGACCATGCAGGGGCAAACAATGGGAAGCGCCGACGGACATGGTCGAGGCCATCCAGGTGAAAACCTGTGGGTGAAGGACCCCAATTCGGGGATATGGACAGCCGGTGGAGCAAGTCCTTCCTGCATTCCAAACCCCATGGGTTCAGGCCCAACTGGACCGCACTCCATAGAAGAGAGGGATGTACGGGGAGTGTACTCACACTTCCCGGCCACAGGTGGTATCCGTCTTGGTGGAGTGGTGGCTGCGGACGTCGGAGATGCCATCAGGATTGACGACCTCAGGGGAATCAAAATCCCCTACTACGATGGCAACCCCTCGGACCTGGATGATTTCATCCTGGATTGGGAGGACTTCGCCGAGGAGGTCGTCGGCGAGATGAGGGGAGCGCCAAGGGACAAGTGGGTATGTCGGACATTCCCACACAGGCTGGCGCAGGAACTAAAGGAGGACCTTAGGGATCAGATCCGTGAGGGAGTGATCGAGACGGAGCAGGCCTGCCTCCAGTGGCTGGAGGACGAGGAGCGAGTGGACGCCCCCAACCAGAAGTTGAAGGACTTGTGGTCCATTCCGCTGCCGCTGGAGCATGGGGAACTGAGGGTCCGGGAATGGAATCGGTACATCCGCAAGTACCGAAGAAGCCTCAAGCTGGTGGAGGACTGGAATGAGGCCAGCGAGATCCGACACTTGCTGAAGGACGTCCCCCCCGGGAACTGGAAGAGAAGAGTGGAGGACGAGGAGAAGAAGAGAGCAAAGAAGCGCGTGGCCGTACGGATCATGGCATCGGGGGACACCCACGCCGGAATCATGGAGTTCTTCCGGCCAAACCTCGGCAAGCGAAGCCGAATGTTGGGGTTGAAGAACGCCGTCTACGTAGAGGTATTCGGCGACACCATGGGGCAAAGGCTGATGCGCCTCAACAACGTGGAGTTGAGGAGCGGAGAGCCGCTGAGGATGCAGGTGTTCTGGGCCCAGATGAGCCTGGACGAGATCGTGTAGTACATCACACTGGAGCTGAAGCTCAACGCCAAGAACGAGGCCCACGTGCAGGATCGACAAGGCCCAGGACAACGACGCCACCGAGAGGACCGCCATCATCGGGAGATCCAGGAGGACACGGCAAACTCCGCGGAGGATGGTAGTGGAAGTGGCCAAGACCACTGGACCGGGTCCCGGGAGGATCACGAGGAGGCCCATTTCTTCGCGTTCGTGGCGCACAACGTGAGGGACCATGGGCAGGATCGGTCCAGATGGAACCAGGTGGGACCCAAGAAGGGCAAAGAGCCCAGGAGGATCGGGAACCCACCGCTCTCGTTCCAGGAGTACAGGTTTCAGCATGACGGGTGCTGGGTCAGCTTTGGCAAGGGAAACAACCATGCACATGACCACCGTCAGTGCAAGGTGTATGAGGCGGACAAGAAGGCCTACTTCGCCGCCCACCCTGAGATGAAGCCCAAGGAGCAGCGGATTGCGGATTGGAAGGTGAAGGGCGGAGACGGGGGAAAAGGCCAAGGCAAAGGCCAAGAGAAAGGCGGAGGAAGAGGCTATTGTGGTGGACCTGGCCAAGACCGACGAGTGAGGTCGATCGAGGAGGTTGCTGAGGACATGTTGAGGACGTTGGAGGAACTCAAGGCCCAGCAACGTGGTGGACAAAGTCCGAGTGGATCGCAGCAGGAGGGAGCTGCGGCAGGCCATGCCTAGAGGAGCCCCCACGGGAGTGGGACCTCGGAGGTCTCTCCTCCGAAAATCAGTGTAATCCCAGAGAAAACGAAGGCACATGGGGTGCCGAAGAAGGCTCCAGAAAAGCCAAAACCACTGAGTTTCGCCACTCCCAACCCCTGGAGCACCCTGCCAAGGGAAGTTTATGTGGGCAAGGGACGTGGCAAGAAAGAAGGAGCAACCACGGAGAGCCCCGTGGACGGGCAAGACCAGCCCAAGATCTACACAATCCGTGACCATACCCTCGAAGTCCTGATGCACCCGGATGTGCTATAGTTGCATGCCGTGAGAGTCGTCCATACACCGCATGGGGACGAGCGGCAGTTGCACTTGAAGGTGCGTGTACGGTGCGGACAAGAGGAGTTGGTGGTGGATGTTTTGGTGGATACGGGTGCCCAGGTGAGCCTGGTCCGGAGAGGGTTGCTCAAGGAGGAATCCCTGCAGCCCAGCCGGAGACCGGTACGCCTGAAGGTGGCCAATGGAGAGATCATGGGTGGTGGCACCCATGAGACCACTATCAGTATGAAATTCTGGGAACATGAGCGCTTGAACCGCCCTGATCTGGCGAAGAGAAGCACTCTATCCGGGAACTTCTATGTGGCCGACATTACAGATTGGGATATGATCATGGGGTATGACTTCATGGTGGCAAACGCCATTGGAGCCCTTCCACACCGTGCAACGCTGGTCCGGGAGAATGATGAATGCCTCACATGGCTGTCCACGGACTATGCATGCGGATCATCCCAATGGAATGCTGAGGAAGAGGATCGGATCGTCCAAGTGGTGCAAGCTGTGGGTGCCAATTCCAGAGGAGACCGTGGAGTTCAGCTCACGGAGTATGGAATGGCGCCGGAGGTGTATGCCAGGATGATCCAGACGCTGGGAGCCGAAGCGCCCGAGACGGACGTCTTCGCTTCCCGGGATGCCCCACTTTTGCGGAAGTGTAGGAGGCATTGGCATCGAGGAGACTCAGCCTGGCATAGGCATTGGCGTTTGAAGGAGTGGGGGCCCATGTATTGGCATGGCTCCCTGGACAATACCAGACGTACGGTGGAGAAGATCGTCGCGGATAGGGCGAAGGGGATCCTGGTCACAACCGGCATAGGATCCTACCCATGTCCGCTGGAGGGTCTCAAGTCGAAGCTGGACTCCATCACCCTGAACGAGATGTCATTCGAGCCAGAGGAGGAGTTGTTCATCGACGCCAAGGGTGTATCAATGCCCTCCCCGGGTCAAGCGTGGGGTACCAAGGCTTTCCTGGTGGATGGGGCGCAAGCCCAGCCCACGGGTGATGAAGCATTCTTCCGTAGGGTGGAGGCGGTGCCGATGAAGGTCATGTTTGAGCCCGAGGAGGGGACGGGTCAGCCAATTGATGGCATTGACGTCCTGTCCCACGCCGAGATCGACGACGTCGTCAACTACATGCAGATGGGGATGCATGATCGTGTGGCAGCCAAGAAGAGGCGGGCCATGGTCACATCTCCGCATCGGTGGGATGACAAGATGTTGGTCACCGGCAAGTACGAGAAGGATGAGTTCGTGGCGAGGGTCATGGATCACATCGCTGACCAATATGATGGTCCGGTTGGGTCAGACCCACCGACGTGGGATTTTCCAAGAATGGGGGCCGAGAGCGACAGGAACCAGCCCGATGCCGCAAATGTTCGAAGATTATCGGTGGGAAGCACGCCCCATGACGATGCAGACGGCATATCAGACGAGGAGGAGTCGGACTCGGACCCAGAAGAGGCCTATACCGCAGTGCGGTTAGTTGTATCGATACCGAAGAAAGCGGCTGAAGAGGCCCAGAAGACCCCGAAGGTCGCCGAGCTGAAGGAGAGGCTGATCAATGCCTATCCGCGGCTATTCAGTGGCATCGCCAACAAGAACCCTCCAGATCGTGGGAGGTTTGGTACAGCGAGGATCAAGCTGAAGCCCAACCCCAAGATCTATCGTCCTTGGGAGTACCAACTTCAGGGCGATCGGGCCGAGGCCATGAAGAAGTTGTTGGCCGAGTTCATTGAGCGGGGAACGATCGAACCCTCCGACAGTGAGTGGGCCAGCCCAGCCTTTATCGTGCCCAAGAGGGAGAAAGGCGAGTGGAGGTTGGTGGTGGATTACAGGGGTTTGAACGAGCAGACCGAGCACGACTTGTACTCGCTTCCCCTGATCGACACCATCCTCCAAAAACAACAGAAAAAGCGGATCTTCACGGTGTTGGACCTGAAACACGGCTATCACCAGATGCCGCTACACCCGAACTCCTGGCTCTGCACAGCGATGTCGACGCCGCTGAAGCCCATGCAGTGGAAAGTGGTGCCTATGGGCGCCAAGAATGGCAACGCCGCTTTCCAGCGCATGATGGAGGACCTACTCGGTCCGGTCCGGGACTGTGCCGATCCCTTTGTGGATGATATCATCATCGGGTCCGGCACGGAGAACATGACTCACCTATGATTTTGTGGGGCATTCTGCGGCCAAAACCGCATTTACGCTACCGCACTGGATCTGAAACGGCCGCGGTGCCAAAAATTTGTCTTTCAAACATGAATTTTTGCAAACTCCATTGCTTGAATACATTTGATTCCTTGGCACAAAAGTGTGGATGTGTCAGAACATTACAATGCTGTGGTTGAATCTAAAGATGCCTGCCAAAAGTCGTTTTAATATTGTTGTTCTGCTGTTTTTGTGCAGCTCAGCTGTAGTGCAGATAGATCTGGACATTTCCAGCTGTTGACTGCTAAATTTTGACACAACACTTCTGACAAAAGCTAAGTACTAATTACCTTCGTTTTGCCTTGCTATGTTGTCTACATACGTTGCAATGGTTTCCATTTTGTATTGTGTTGGACAAGTAAGTAATTCATTTCTCCACACAAATTGAGTTTTTGTTTTGCCCGAAATATTGGATGTGCATGACATCTTGGCACTCAAAATGAGCCATGCGTCAACTGTTATAATGAATGATAGGCAAAAACCACAAAACTTTCAAAACAAGCTTAATACACAACAAAGATGTGTAAATGTTGTCAACCATTTGGATAGAATCCGGGTTTCGGCCATTTTGTGCCCGGTAAAATCAAAGGTGTGAGGATGAGCTCATCCAAGCGCATGAAAAGGAGCTGGACAAGCACAACATGGTGTGCAAGCCCACCAAAGCCTCACTGTTCGTGAAGGAAGTGGAGTTCGCGGGTCACGTGGTTGGTCACGGGCAACGCCGTCCCATGCCTGGGAAACTGGCGTCCCTGCACCACTGGGAGAGACCCCAGACCATCAGCGAACTCCGGTCCTTCATGGGGTTCTGCAATTACTTTTCGGGCTATGTCCGGATGTATGCAGAACTCTCGGGGCCGCTGCACAAGATGCTGCAGGTGGGCAAGTTCGATGGCCGGAAGGGGAGCAAAAAGAAGCTTGCTTGGACCCCTGAAGCCGAAGATGCGTTCAGCCGCCTGAAGGAGAGACTCCTGGGGCAGCTGGGGCTATTCCTGGTGGACCCGGACAAGAGATTCGTGCTACGGACGGACGCCTCGGACTATGCTGTAGGGGCAGTCCTCGAGCAGATCCGGGACGACGGGTCGCACGTACCCGTGGCGTTTTGGATTCGGATCCTGGCTGAGGGCCAACGCCGCACCTGGACCGCGAGGGAGAAGGAGACGTACGCCATTGTTTGTGCGCTCAGGAAGTGGTCTGGCCACATCGGATTGCAACCGGTGGTGGTTTGTACGGACCATCAGTCCTTGCAGAGCTGGCACAAGGAGCACGTTGACACCCCCTCGGGACCGGCGGCAAGGAGGGCCCGATGGCATGAGACGTTCGCCAAGTTCGACCTCAGCGTCGTGTATGTCCCGGGGAAGGACAACACTGTGGCAGATTGCCTCAGTCGATGGGCCTACCCCGCGGGCAAGGCTTGGACATATCCAGCCATGGAGAAGCCGAGGAGACGGATGAATCCAAACGCATCATCAAGACTGAGAAGGCCATGGAGCAAGAGGGGGTCAAGTGCTTTGTGGTGATGGCAAACCGTACGGACCTGGCCAAGTTCCGGGGCACCCGCGTCCAAGCTATTCCAGAGGAGACCCTCCAGCAATGGATGGTGGCCCCTGTAGAGCTAGTCAGGTCGGTGCTCACAGAGGACTGGTCGGATGACTATGCGGCATCCGAGCACTGGAGCAAGTACTGGAATGCCGTGAGCGCCCCGTCGGACGACGAATGGCCTGAGGGCTTGACTGAGGATGGGGATAAACTGTTCCTCAAGGACAAGCTATTGGTCCCAGAGAACCGAATGGAGGAGCTCATTGACCACTGGCATAACGCCCAGCTCATGCATCCTGGTCGGGACAAGATGCAGCAGGACCTGGAGTGGCGCTTCAATTTCCCACCGGGGTACTACGCCCTCCTGGACAAGTACTGTAGCGACTGCGCCGTGTGTCGGGCCACGAAGAGCCCCAACCACTCCACGGCTGGCAACCCGGTGTACACGGCTTTATTGGAAGCCCCTATGCGGTCCGTGGCCATGGATGTGTTCGCCAAGTCGGAGGTCACCGTGGAAGGAGAGACGTATGATTGCGTCATCCTGGCGGTGGACAGGCACCGCGGGTATATCGTGGCAGTCCCGGGCAAGAAGTCCAAGAAGAAGGACAAGAAGGACAAGCATGGAGTGGGTCTGCAGGCCAAGACCGTCGTCAACGCCATGATCAGGCATTGGCTGACGATTTTTGATATCCCAGCTGTCATCTGCACCGATCGGGGCAGTCAATTCGTGGGGACGTGGTTCAAGACGATGTGCAAGCACATGGAGATTCGGCACGCCAGGACCGTGGCGTACGGCAGCCGGTCAAATGGCAGGGCTGAGGTCGCCGGGCGGCAGATGTTCGAAAAGTTCCGCCAGCTACACATTGACGAGCCAGGCCGGAATCGGTACAACTCGCTGTGGAGAGTACTCCAGGCGTACCACGACCTTCCGGGGCCCACTGGACTGTCGCCCCATCGTATCCTGTTCCTACGGGATCGAGTGTCACGCACACTCCCGTGGTTGAACCATGGCAAAGTGGCCCGGGATGCAAATGCTATGATGGCTGAGGCGGACGACACGGCGGCCAAGGTGTGCAAGGCACTTCAGGACGAGCATGAGACGAGGGCCAAGTACTTCAAGCAGGGAAAGGTCCAGAAGTATGCTCCCCAAGACACCGTATGGGTGGAGCGGCACCACTAGGATGTCCTGTCCAGGCATCGGCAGGCGTCTTGGTATGTGCCGGGGGTAATCGTGCGGAAGGTCGGGCAGGATGTGTATGCCGTTCGTGTGGGGGATAACAAGATCCCCGACCGCGACCATACCCAGCTTCGTCCCCGAGCACCAGACCCCAGCCGACGTCCCGTCACCTTCGAGTTCACGGCCGGCGATGTGGACTCGGACGACGGGGGTGAGGACGACGACTTCACCGCCGAGAAGATCCTGGCGGACAAGCCCGACCCGGGGACGCCTGGGGGGAGGCTTTATAAAGTCCGTTGGAAGGGATTCGCCGCATCCAGGGATTCGTGGGAGCCTCCGAGCAGCTTTGTGCCGAGGTACACCACGGTCTTGATGGAGTATCTGAAGAAAAAAAACATTTCTTTGGATGTCAAGGACGTGTTGGTCCATCTAGTGGCTGCTGTAGCACCATGATGGATCCCCCTTGGCATTTTTGTTTGTTTTTGTGCTCGGGAGACGGGTGAGGGCGTTCATCCAGGGATTCCTTGGGCCTTGATTGGCCATATACCCCCTTCACTCGATCTCCACATATATATTTCATTGTGGTATACTTATTTAGGTCGACCGACGACGTTTCTCTATCTTTGATCGCCTTGGTCGTTGTTGTAGATCAAGAGGAGACCGGATATGGCGTAGGGCACCGATTATCTGTGTCCGCACCCCTCCCTTCGGGCATGGGGGACGCCTACGACGTGTGTGGGGCCTCCATGTGTCCTTGGGACATGGTGGGGGGTGTGGAGCCCATTGGGGTCCTCCCGTCCTCTCTTCAATGACATCCGAGCGGTAACAACGCTCTGAGAAGGGGGGTGAAGCCGGTTCGGACCCCCGTGGCCATCTTTAGGTCACTTGGGGTGTGTATCTATGTGCTGGCAAGCCGCCATTGGCTGATATCATACTATCCCATCCACCTGACCTAACCCGATGTGATAGTGTGATAGGTTTGGCCATTCCGGCTATGAGCGGCCATATTCAGTACCGAGGCGCCGCCAGCTGAGATTTATATATCAGAATATCAGGAATCAACAGGGTTTTTTATCATAATGTTTCCGTAATTTTCCCGCCTTCCGTTCTGATTGTCAATCTATCGGCGACTGTCAGTTGGCTCGCGATTTTGCGGTAACCGACTGGTTAACTGTTATTTACAGATATTTTGGCGGAAACCCCGATGAAGGGTCAGATTTCATCAGTAAAGGGTTCGTTGCTTGCGCAATTTTCATATTATACACTCGCAAAATTAATCTGATTTTTTCAGACCTTCAGAATCGGAATTCCGATTTCGACATCGCCGCACTCGATATGATGAATCTCGAATGGTCATACATTTTTCCCCGATCACGAATCAAACTTCCTTTTGTTGTGCCCTTCATTTTTCTTGGAGATATAGTCGAAACAAAAGTGATTCGTGAGGCCACTTTGAAGAATCATATCTCCGGCTCACGGCAAGGAATACCAATTTCGAGAATTTGGTTGGAACTGCCTAGGTCTCAACCTAATTTGGGGAGCATCAAACGCCTTTGTTGTGTACACATGCTGGGTGTAGCAAGGGATAATGGCCAAGAGGGTAGAAAGTGGTTTACAACTCTTGGGCCATGCAACCGAATATTTTATTGCGACTTTCGAGCGTACTGCATGAGTGTTGGGGTTGCATAGATACTTTCATTGGGTTCCTACGTATTTTTAACGTGAAGTTATGTCCATGGAGGGGCATGGCATACCATGGTGGGAGCCACGTTTGAGGGTATGTGTTATATGCATGGTATGTGCTTCAATATGCTCACGCCCATGTTACATATCTCCGTTTGTAGGAAGATATATGGAGTCATACGTGGCAAGGGCCTCGCCCATGTCACAATGGTGAACTCCATAGTGCTAGACTAAGTCTACCGCTCATATAGTGCATGTTCGAGGGCTTACAGAGCGACCCACAAGCGCCACTATCAATTTTCCCATTTTCATGGTGCGTGTTGGGAGGAGGTTAGAAGGTGTCTCTATGCGACCATGTGGGGATCCAAGTGGGGGGATCGTTTGCGAATGGTCCCATGCAATTGTGTTTTGAATCATATGTTGATACCATGGGTGAGCGAAGTTATATACTATTGTAGTTATCTTGAATTTGGCATTATTTGCATGTTTTTGACCTCATTTTATGCTCATTTTTGTTTTTTATGTGCTCAACTGGTCGGCTAACAGTAAAGTGCCTAGAGATCTGTGAACTATGGTATGTTGCTTATATGTTGACATATGCTTCGGTGTTGTATCTCACCCTACGCGGGATCACGTGGTCACTTTGGCTTGGCACACGAGGCCTCACAAGATTAGGTCCCAAATTCATGAGTTGACTTGTGAAGCATGTCATGTACATAACCGGAGGGGTTTCGGAGCTAATGATGGGATATTCTTGGGCATTGACCTTTTGTCTGGATCATCTTTGTAAACTACTTTCCGGTTTGACACATGCATGGAGCATTTGAATATTTCCCGTATGCATTTTGAGTATATAATTGAATTTTAGGCACTATGGTGTGATTTGCCTGATTTTGCTAGGTTATGAAGTCATCCTCATGGGGCAGTTCTCCAAGCCCAATCGACGTCCAGTCCAACCAAGGTTATGTCAGGGTAGGGCATGGTCCTGAGTGCCACACCAGGCCATGACACGCCACCACCTCCATTGGGCTAGGATCTAGAGGCTTGGGGCTGAACTCATTTTTGGGGTTTATGTAGTGACTTTTGACTCATGGCATTTAGCCATCTTATTTGACTGGGTTCAGGGCATCATGTTGGTGAGTCAGGGGAAGGTCTTGAGTCCAGGGACCGAGGGGTCTATGGCTGAGTCTGTGTATGTTTACCTCTTTCCCCAACTTTGCCTTATTTGTGTTCATATGCCAATTTCAGGGCTTTCCTCTTTGGTGCACTTCTTGTACATGCCCGCCAGGGTGAGACAACCGGTGTGCTGAACGGAAGCCCGCAGTGTGGATTGGGTTATTGCTGTATCTGTGGGATCCGGTTGCTGTTCAGGGTTGAAGGAGGATTGTATTTTCTATATTTTTGGATTTTGGACCCTAGATTTTGAGGAAAGCAATCGCTGATCAGGAGCAAGTCAGCAGGGGTGACAGGCGGAAGGGGCACAGCAGGGGCCGGTCCCGGTGGGGACCTTCTTTAGTTGCCCGGGGCCGCTTTGTTGGGGGCCAACAGTCAGGTCTAGCGGGAAGTAAGCTGCCTCCCCTTCTTCACGAGCGGAGGCTCTTCCTGTTCGTCACAGGGGCGACGCCAGGGGGAACCATGGGGCACCTCTCCACGACCGAGTGCACCTACCTACCTACCTACTATCTTTATACCAATGGTCGCCGTCTATCAGGCGTGCCTCTAGGCCATCACTGAGGGAGTTGAGTACGCATTTGTACTAAGCATGGTAGTCTCTCACACCCCAGCCCTCCGGTACACCTGCAGTGCGCATGGATAGGTCCAGCTGGACGTCCATGCGTTCAAAGGCGTCTTTGGCCAACGCTTTCGAGCTCTCACCTAGGAGGGCGTCGAAGTTGTTATGAGATATAGGGTCAGCCATCCCGTTCTTTATGCCCTTGATATGGTGGACAGTCAGCCTGAACTGACTGAGGTGGGTCCATCATCCTTTTAATTTTGCCTTTTCAGGAGGGGGACGCTTCTGAAACGTTTTCACTGGCTCTTGGTGACAAAGCCAGACGATAGGGTTAGTACCAAGTAGACGAGACTGAGAACAAAGCACGAGCATCGCAGCCAGGGGTTCCTGGTTGCAGGTACTGTAGTTGGAACGTGCTTGATTCCACTTTCAGTTCCAGTGACCAAGAGGTACCCGACGGCATTCATTGGCAGGGTAGTCATGCTTCAGGGTTCCATCACGGTCCCTAAACTGAAGTTTGAAACTCCCATGAGACCCACCGCTGGGGGTATTTTCTTCGAACGAAACCTTCGAACGAAGATTATTTCTTCGAACGAAGAAAAGTTTTGAACTGTTCGAACGCCTTTGTTGTGGCCGTTTTGCTGCAAACAGTGCGACAAAATGCTCAACACAGGTATTTTTGAGGGTTTGGTCCTTTGGATTCAGCCTGCAACCACCCAAATGCCCTAGAAATGTGTTTTCGAAATGTGGTGGACTTCTCTTCGAACGAACCTTCGAATGTTCGAACGAAGATATTTTTCGAAGAAAAAGACGCGGCGTTTACAAATGCACATACAGGCAACAACAGAACCGCAGAACCACCAATGTCCCTGTCCAATGTAGCTCTCTGAGTCCTGGCTCACGACTCACTGCCTGACACTAGTACTGCAACCTCGTCTTTCTTTTCCGTATCCTCCTTGTCTCCCTCTCCGGCATCTTCTTCTTCTTGCTTTCCACCACTCTTCGTTGGCGTCTTCCTCTTCTTCTTTGGCCTCTTTGCCTTCACTTTCTTCTTCCTGGCACTTGGAGCTGGCACGCCACTGGGTGCCGACGCCACTGCCGCCGCGTTTTTGCACTCCTCCTCCGTTGCGTAGCTTTGGGCCGCAACACAATACTCCCCCGCAGAATGCCACATGGCAGAGTTGTAGTCTGCAGGGACCCAATAGATTGTACCGGCACGGCCCAGTTTGGTCTTCTGCTGCAGGATGTCTCTGGGTATCTCCGATCGCCAGGGGCGCCACTTCGAAATCGGCACTCCTCTCCACGCTCCCCACTGGTCCTCTTGTTGGAGGGGAAGCCATGCCCACGGCAGTTCCCCTCGGTCTGGAATCTGTGTCTCCTGGGTTTCGTCTTCATCGTCATCATCTCGGGCAGGCGGCTCCTCCTCCTCATCTCCGGAAGGCGGCTCCTCCTCCTCATCTTCTTCAGTGTCTTCGAACTCCTCACTCTCCGAACTCTCACCCGGCAGCAGCCTTGCCTTTTTCTTCGGAGGTTCCTTCGCTCGTGGTCTCTTCTTCGGCTTCTTTGTCTTCTTGTAAGAACAGAGAATCTCGGCAAGGTTCTTTGCCCGTCGTCCAGACACAACGGGTTGTGGATCTTTGCCCCGCACACCAGCACTGGTCGTTGACGCTTTTTTTTCGGTTGCCTCAGGGGAATGCAACGTGGAACCACCCTGGCTCAGGTTGACCCACGTTGGCATCGACTTCACCTTTCTGCGACCTTCTTCATTGTTTTGGAGTGCTCCGAGGACCGTCAGTGCTCTCGCAGGCTTCGTTAGGACGTCAATGAGCAGGCTGCCCGCAGTCACGGTCGTCTCAATTCCACGACTTGGTAGCTGAAGCTTCCACCTGACGCCAACGACGCTGGTTTGCGTTGCTGCAACCCTTGGGCAGTGGAGTGATAAAAGACTCCGAATACAATCTTCGTTCGAAGATTCGAATGTTCGAACGAACGTTTTTTTCTTCGAACGAAGAACGTTTTTCGAAGAATAACGTACAGGACGCATGCATGGTCAAAAGCGCTCAGCTACAAGGTAAATGCGGTACCTCCCATTCAGGAATGTCCCCTCCCATGTAGCCATGCTGCACTCCTGCTGCGACTGCTGCCTGGAGCACCGTCTGCCACTTCGCCGGTGTTGTGCTTTGCAATTGTTGTACTCCCCCGGCTTGCTGCGCTCTTTCGTCCGTCTGGGCTGCCTCACCACCACCCTGCGCCTGAGCGGTGACCTTGACGCCTTTCAAGCGGCCCGTTGATGTACATTTGCCCCACCCCGGGGGCTCTGAGGAGGGGAATCTGGGCATCACGGTACGGTCTTCACGCCAGCTCTCCCCTCAACAAGCGCAAGCATACATATTATCGGGGTCGGGGTGCCTTTTTTGTTCGGGACTGCGAAGGGGAAGGCCCGGGCAACCAGTGCACAAGGCAAGTCCCTCTCCACAGCCACATCTTTGCAATCGGCTGATAAACACTTTCCGAAACAGCGCCCATAGGTTGACAGTGGCGTAAGCCAAGCGTACTTCGGGTCCCCGAAAATGGGCGTATGCGGATTGGGTACGGATTTTCCTAGAATGAGGTCAAGGTAGGGGCGGGTGACTCCGGATTCAACGATTACCTGGCGGCAAGTGTCGAACTCGGCGCTGACATCGAACACTTCGTTCACCACCACGTAATCCGGATCATATTCTTCTGAAACCTGGGATCCAAAATCTAGCGGGTCATCCAAACGGCGAGAAGGGGATGGTGAATATTCGAACGAAGAGAAATCTTCGAACGAGAGTTCGTTCGAGGATTTGAAGATTCGAACGAAGACTAAATTCGAAGGACTACAACGCATGCCTGCAGGGCTTGGGGAATAACACATACCGCCACCAGTCTTGCGACATCGGCCTTGTCTTCCTTTGTCAGCACCATTCAGCGGCATCGTCTATTAAGGATTCGAACAATGCAGCGTTTGGGCAAGAGATCGGGCGCGTTGTACCGTGAGCTACAATATGGGAGTGCGTGTACAGGAAGGCATGCTACATGGTTTGTAGTAGAGCAGAGAGCTGGTAGTGATAAAAAACAAACGCTTCGTTTCTTGTCCATCGGGTCTACAAGTTCCACCTAGCTGCCAACCACACAGAGCAATCTTCAGCATGTTATTGATAGCGTTGCGTGCTTCCCTGCTGGTGGACAAGCATAGCCTTTCCAAGTATTCCCCAAGCAAAGCACCAATTCGCATAAGCATATGAAGAACACAAAAAATGGCATGGTGTCGTGGTACTTGAAGCAAAGGTTTTGAAGCGCAGCCACGAGCTCCCTTGCAGACAGGGGTCTTGCCAAGTCAGGACGCATCACCTGTGCGCGTTCTGCGCCGGTGACAGCCCAGGTACCGCCTCTTGGGAGGGTTCCAAAGGCCCAAGTTGTGAACTGACGGTATATACCAATGCTCAGTAAGTCCCAAAAACTTCTTCAAAAACGGTAAATCTCCGCCCAGCATAACACTTGCCGCACAGCGTGCGCCCTTCACGACGACGGATCGCGTAGTAATGATCCGCTGCAGGACCTAGTAGCGTGCAAAGCGCAATCAAAATTTTGTTCGAAAAACACGTTCGTTCGAAGGAAAAGCTTCGTTCCAACGGTCGACGGTTCGAACGAAGGCAATATTCGAAGAAATAACACACCCTCAGATTCTTTTTCCAGACCCGGCGCAAATCCTTCAGATTGGAGTCACCACAGTATGCCAGCTCTAAAATCCAAATGTGTGCTGCATTGCGGGCTAGATGCTCATGATTTCGGATGCGAATGGTAGGCTGAGTCCAGCTTACACCCGCTACAGGATAACCATCGCAACTCACAATGAAAACCAACCCATCTTTGCTGGGCTGTAGAGTTTCATAGAGGCAAGGCTGTGTGAAAACGTAGTTGATCCAGTGATCAAACGGCCAGGAGACATTTCGGATGCCAGTTTTCTTGTCGATGTGGCCAACAAGGTGCAGGGGCTCCTTCATCATTTTCCAAGCCAAGTTGACTCTCCGGCGGCCTGGCATTGGTTTCCCAAACCTTAGGCCAGTCTGTTTGTACCATACGTCCGCACGCTTGGAAATAAAGGGCGATAGAACCCGAAGGCGGCGTCTAGGGATTCCCAAATCGAGAAGCAAAGCGACTGCTTCTTCAGGCGAGCATTGAGCATCGCTGTGCCACCGTAGAAGTTGATTCAATCTCTGCTTGTCAGCGCCTGGGTTGACTCGTGTGTAGATTGAGTGTAAAAGCTGGCGTCTCAGGCCGGTGGAGGTGAAAAATTGCACAAGCGCGTCCTCAACGTCCTGGCCATAAGCATTCGTCGTGCCTACCGCGTTTTTGAGCGCAATTCCAAGTTGCACCATTGGTCAAACAGTGATACCCTTAAAAATACAACAAATCAGTTGAAAAAACAAAAAAAACCCTTCTTTCCGGCACATATCTGCGTCTTTCTGGCACAAATCTGTGTTTATCCAGCACAAATCTGCGGCAATTGCCTGTCAATCTGGTGCGCGCGCTGCTGTTGCTGCGCTTTTGCGGCAATCCTCCCCAGCAGCTTGGATTCGATTGGATTTAATTGAATTGCGATTAAAGCAAATACAATCTTCGAATTCGAATCTTCGTTCGAAGATTCGATTCTTCGTTCGAAGACTGTAGTTCGTTCGAAGAAAATACCCCCCCAAAGTGGGTCTCATGGGCTGGCAGTGAGACAACTCAGCGGGGTCAAGCTCCTGCCATTGGTAGAGGGTACCCCCCCCCCTACATCACAGGCATCTGTAATGAATAATATCTCGCCCTTAGGACGGGGTACCCCGAGGCAGTTGGTAGAGGAAGATTTCTCCTTCAACTCCTGGAAACAGGCCTCTTCCTTGTCTCTGTATCGCCAAGGAATGGTCTTTTTTATATAAGGTCAGTCAGAGCGGCTGATGATTACGTAAGATTGTGGGTATGGGGTCGGTAAAAATTGCAAGCGCCAATGAACCTCTGCATATCGTGCAGACCCTCCTTAGGGTCGTCGCCTATCTGCATGTCTTGGAAGGGTTGTAGCTTAGATGCGACTGGTTTCCACTAGCCATACCTAACATCAAAACCTCCATCTCCTCATGCATGAACTCACATTTCTCGAGTTTTATGCGGAGATGGTTTTCCTGACAGACAGTGAAAAACTCTTGTAGGAGGAGGATATGATCCTCCTGTGTATTAGTACCCAGGCTCATGTCATCGATGTGGGCCTCCATCTCAGCCCCGCGGGAAACCAGTTCCTGTACAAGGGGTCTGTGTCTAAGGATACATGGGATTTGATTCATCAGCTTCTGAAAGAGAGAACAGGCATTTGCGACACCGAAGGGCGTGACCTTCCAGCGGAAGACACGGCCCTGAGTGGTTACAAAGGCGAGCAGTTCTTGGGCTGCTCGGGTTAGGTCTACCTGCCAGAAGCCACTGCGCTTGTCCATCTTAGTTTTGAATCGGCACTTAGCGATTCTCTCCAGCGTGTTCTCCATGTTGGGGATACTCCCTGAGTGGTTCTCGGTCTTCTTGTTGACCTCATCGTAGTCAAGAACCAAGCGCATGACAGTGGAGCCAGGTTTAGCCACTAGAAAACAAGGGCTACAATGGCGGGGGTAGTCCCCGTGTTTTATTTTCTCGACGAGGCCAACATTTATACACTCAAGGATCTGGCGTTCGATCTCGTCGATCTGTTCTTGTGCGGCGGGGTGTGGACGCCGTCTTACCATAGACCCTTCAAACTCTGGTTTGAGTTTGAGGTCGATGTGGACCATTTTTTTGCAAGACAGGGCAACACTTCAAAAACCTCCTGATGTTTCTGGATGAGCTTACTGAGAAGGGGGTCTAGGTTCATGCTCTCCATTTCCTCGTCAAAATCCTCCTCAGCATGGAGGTTGCTCTTCCCTTTTTCCTGTTTCTTCATACGCCCCTTGGTTTCAGGTGTTAGTTCATCCTTCCAGTCCTGGCGACCCTGCTGGACATAATGAAGGGAGTATACCAGAGGTACCTCAGGATCTGGAAGAGTCATCGCTTCATCATCCTCCTTGGACCATAGAGGCGTTTTCCAGGTCCTTTTGAGGAGGTCCAGGCGGGTCGGTCGGTGGATACCCTCAGCTTTAGCCCATAGAACCGGTTGCAGATCCTGTACATCGTACCAGGAGACGGGCATATTGTTGGGTGAGGGTTTAGCGCCGGGTACCTGACGTGTAGGGCCATCTGTGGCCTGCATGGAGAATACGGCGTCGTCATGGGACCCGCCATGATCGGACTCCCCAAGGTCCACCTCATCCATAAGCAATTGCGCTAGGAAAGCGCTGTGCTTCAGTGTTACCATCTCCGGGTCTACCGGGGGTATAACACTGGCGATATCGCTGAGGCGGTCGTCAGCATCAGCCAATGGCGTGGTCTCTGCTGGCGTCCCCTGCTCATCTGAGCACTCACCACTCGTAGTAGTGACTGAAGAGTACTCGGATCTTTTCTTGAGATCCAGGAGGGTAAGGCCTCTGTTTTCGGCCATCAACTGCTTGAGTACCACCTGGTCGAGGTCACTCACCGGTACGGGGTTTAGAGAGCCATCTACGATGGACAGGAAACTGCCCCATTCATGGGCGGGCATGTTCTCTTGAGAGTCCTCAGGGACGTAGATTGGACCATTGGGGAGTTCAGTTCTTCCCACTGTCATACAGTCCAACAACCGTCTCCAACAGGCATGCTCGCCTGTGGCACCCCAGTCGGGGGTGCACAGGACCACTCTCGCTCCTTCAAGGACGATTTTTGTAAGCACCTTAGCGAGTTGAGAGAATGGGGGATTAGCATAGCACAACCCCATCGACTTCCAATAGAAGTGGTAGGCGTTATTCAGATACCGTGAGCAATACAGCTGCATCATGTGCTGCTCTTTACTCGCGACCAGTTCCACCTGTACTTCACTCAGGTCTACGTGCAGGGCAGCCAGTCCATTTTCCAAGACAGGCCGCACCAACTGATAGTTTCCAGTTCGATAAGACCGGCCCACGTGGCGCAGACCGGATTCTTTTCGTCCTGACAGCTCCAGAGGGACAGAGAAAAGGCCACTCCCTAAGTTGCAGTGAAGGGCATAGGGAAGTTGCAAAGACAACGGTCTTACCTGGGGATTACGCCGCAGAAAATCTGTGCCTATGACAATGTCAAAGGCGTCGGTGTCCAGCACGTTACAGTGCTGAGTCACCTTCTCGTCACCCCGAGAACCGGTCACATCGGACCCCCCCAGGGAATGGATTGTCCGACCATCCCCAATGTTATGGCGAAGGTTTTGGTTTTCCGGATCTTGGCCTGTTTCAGCAGTCTGCGGGCCACGATAGAAAGCGTAGCGCCCGTGTCTAAGACAGCCTTGTAGACCTGTTAACTGATTTTCACGGTGATGCAGAACACCAAATCCTCATCCTCGGAGCCGCCCTCCTATCCCTGTCCATGGAACTTGACCTCAATCCCAGTGGCCTGCAGGCACTTAGAATGCCTATTTAGGCGGCGCTTCTTGGCATTGTCGCTGCTCTTGTTGGCGCCACCAGTGCTGGGGGTGGAGGGGTTGGCCGTTTCTCAGCCGACTGCTCACCCTTAGGTGTGTGGTGGGGTGCTCTTCTTCAAGCAGTGGGGGGAGCTCAGGACCTTCGTCCTCCAGGGTTGCCCTTACCCTTAGAACCTCCAGGGTTTGGCCCCTCCGTTCGGCTCCTCCGCCCATACCGGCGGTATTACGCCGTTCCTCTTCCGCTTTCTTGAGTTTTTCAGATTCACGGCGTTTGATGTGGCTTTCATCTTCATATTCCCTCTTCTTGCCGCAAAAACGGTACGTTATCGTGCAGCGGAAATGATAATGGTGCTTTACCTCCTGACCATCTTTACTTTTTTGCGTGCGCTTCAGCTGGTGCATGCACGCACTTCGCCCATCTCAGTCGGGCGCGTGGCAGGGTCCACCGCTATCGTCCGTAGGACGACAGTAGAAATGATTTTGGGGTCCCTTTCCCTTTGGAGGAGGGGGTCTCAGTCATGTACTTCAACTGCCCCCCACGGCCCTTCCCAGGGTTAGAGTGGTGTTGAGGCGACCTCCCTGCAGGACACTTCTCAGCAGGGGTCTCTCTTCGCAGATGTTTGCGCAGATACTTGTCCATGTGGGAGCCGTTCTTCCTTTCCATGGCCAACTCGATCAACAGATCGACCAGGTCATTGCAGTAGTGCGTCGGAGCTTTCCTCTGGGAGGTCTCTCTGCAGATATGTGCATTTGCCACTTCGATCCCTGGGGTAGGAGAAGTTTCGGACGGGGGCATTGAGGACAGGACGGAAGTTCAGGCTGCAGCCACAGGGTCTTTGCCTACAAGACGCCTGAGGTTTGTCCGCGTGGAGCGGGGTGCCTCAGCGCTTGCACTCGGGCGGGCTCCTTCTGTATATATCTCTTTGATTTCTTCCGCCCCTCTTGTTACTGCAATTTTGCCTAGAGCACCAGTATCAACGTACTCTCACAACATTAGTCTTGGATCTGGTAGTTGTGACCGGCACGGCTTTGGCACTTAGAGTAAAAGACATCTTCATAGTTCAGAATACAAGTTTTTATTGGTGGTCTCCGTGTTCTGCTTTAGTCTTCTAGGGCCTTCCTCTGCTACAAGAAAAGGTTTCTGGTTTGCTCTCTCTTGTGTTTGCTCCTTGTATATGCTTTTGAAAAACTTGCTGATTTTCCACAACTCAAAATGAAGTCCACACAGAGGTAATTTAGAGCAAGTCCAGGCACCGGATGAATCAAATCAGGTTAAGTCCTTCAACAATCAAAACATGTGTAACAAAGAGGGGCTGCAGATAGACAAATGTAGATCGAAATACAAAGCTCCAATGGTTTGTCAACAAAATAGATGATTTTATGTGAAAGCGGGCATGACTCAGGCCTCCAAGATAGCACCAAGCACTTCATGTGCACTCTTTTGGATGGAATGAAGTTGGTTAGGAATCTGGGGCATAGGAGTTAGGCCAGACACATGATATGGCTTGGGCAAGTAACTGAATTCAGAAACAGTTACAAAGTAGAACCACAATAAATGATAGAATCAATTGAGTATAGGGGTCTTGAGGTGGGGGACCACTAGGCTTAACCTACAAGGCCTGAGGCATGAAGTGCCTACTTCATTTCGGTATAACCTCCATGAAGGAAGATACCTCCGCTCAATTGAGTGGTAGGGCCGAACTTCATGGGGGGCTAGGGTTATAACCCTAGTTACTTTGAGAAAGTGTACTTCAAACGTCCAAAGAAAGACAAAAATGATTAACTTAGTCTCAACATCAACAAAAGGGTGTTAAGGGGGAACACCCCATCATCGTCGTGGAAAATGCTAATTTCAGGCTTGCGGACTACAAATATATTTTCTATTACTTTTTCTGATTCCTGCAAATTTGCCGCATTCACCCGCATCTCCGAGTGATCGACAAAAAATCGACAGATGGCCCCAAATCAGAAGGACAAATTGGATCCCAAGGCGACCGACATCGCAAAATCTGTGGCAAATTGAGTCGCTCATTTTGAAGAAGCCAACCACAAATCTCGGGATCCAAATCGCAATCAACGGGTAACCAATCGAAGAACGCAAGCAAAGCCTCACACTCCAAATAAGACTACTCTGAAAACAACTCCTCCAAAAGCTAACTCCGCCACAAAATCCTCGCATCAAACGACGCCCACGACCAAAAAAATCAACGAGCATGGAACCGATCCCACCGTCAAAAGATTGGATTGGACTGGATTGGATTGGATCGACAAAATCGCCGACAAAAGGAGAAAAGCTTTCAACATCATTCCTTTGGAGGAAATGTGAAACCATCAGCCCAAATATTTGGACCCCAACAACAATACGGACACGCCAACGGCTCTCAAAAAAGCATTGGATCAAAACGAGCTCCCCAAAGTCTATGATTTCCAATCCCAAGGCTCCCAAGTCTACTCGGAACTCATCACCTCCTTGCCGGTAGAGGATATCCAACACCAATTTGCCAAACAACCACACGAAATTCATTTTGGAGGCTCCGGCATCCAACGATACTTCAACCTCATCTATGAGTACACGGAAACCACCGAAGAACATCGACTTGCTATTGCAAATTCCAAAGTGGTAACTCCTCAAGACATGTCAACCTTGAACATCATGGCGGTGCTTAATCAATCAAAAACGAAAACATTCATTGTCACATCCACACTCAATTGGGATTCGGAGAAAGACCCCGTGCACACCACCACCTCCCATGTCAACATGCTCCTCCTTGCCATGGCTTCCCTTGCCTTGATCCTACTGGTTTCCCACCCAAGGGTATGTGAGGCAACTAAAGGAATTTGGGACTATTCGCAAACATTCGCCAAATCAAACGCTTCTTAGCCGACCTCACCATCTCCCAAAATTTCGTACCCTTGAACATGATTGCCAAAGGTGACTCTGAGGAATTTAAAGTTTGCTCCGCTCCCCATCCTGAAGGATATATGCTTTTGTCTCTTGACAATTTCAAAGAGTTTCAATTCAGCCCCCCGACGTGTTCACCGCACTCCAAACAATTGAAGGGTCACAACCTCCTTCAAGCCGAATCCTTTGTTTTGCCACATGCCAACAAAAGTCATGAGGAAGACTCCATCGACTATGTGCGCGTCAACATTTGAAGAGATCTCCAAATTTTGGATGAAGAGAAGGCTTTCCAATTCTTTAACAACATAATCAAACCGGAATTGCAAGACACCACCTCCATCACCTCACAAAATTGCGCACACTATTGGGGAAATAAAAAAAAGGGGCTCCCCTGTAGGCAAGGATTTTGTCCGCTTCGATATTGAAACTACCACCAACATGGCCCCTCAAATTGCCACGACTTTGCAAGACAATCACCCTCTTGAAAGGAACCCCCTTATCATGAGCTTCCCATTTCATTTGTCCACACATGAAAATTCTTTCATGGTCTCGGCCAAGAAGTCGGACACACACGTCGAACCTACCGAACTTCTCAACCGAGTTGCATCACTTGAAAAAATGGATTCTTTGCTTATGCATGCTATCATAAGAACAGAATATTCGATATCAATCCAAATCGATTTGCCCGCCATCCCAAGTGACTCAGAGTCGAGAACCTCTTAGCTGGATTGGCTGAATGACAAGTGTAAGAAAGCCGGCCTTATATTATTTAACACCGACAACTCATACACGGTGCGATCTGACACGCCCCTCGCGCCTCGCTCGCCCCCGTGTATGTGCCGACCTCAAACAAGGCGGCGGTTGTAAAAGCACGGCGCTCCGTGAGCTTTCGAAAATTACGAGAGCAATCTCCCTCTTTGGGTCTTCCTCAGCCATTCATCCCTTGGACAACAATTCAAGTGCAAAAGGCCACCAATACTAAGAGGCTCTTTCTGATGACCTCGGCTCCAGCATCCTTGTCCACAATGAAACCATACAACGAATCAAGTTCATCGCCGGTGAACCGAACTTCATCAAAAAAACCAACATCCTCGAAGCGGAAAAAAACAAACACGCCGCAAACCATGCTCCGTCCCAATGGAAACTCACCTCCCTGGCGGCTAAAGAATTTGGCTCGGAAAAGCAAATTCAATCAGCCAATAGTAGAATCCACTTCCCCGCAAAACCTCCTCTGATGTGACTCTCCGCCCTTGTGCTTATTATCCTTCTCCATGCTACCATTCCGTGCGAGCTCTCAAGTCCAAGTCGGAAATCATCAACCAATATGGACTTTCGATGAATTTGTTTGAATTCTTATTGGAGCCGCCGATTCGATCATGGGAATCGAAGACTATTATAAAGGCGACGAGTCGCCATGGATTCGGACCCTCTCTCCGCGTGCCTGCTTACAAGAGACTTGGGAACCTCCGGAAGATTCATGTTTGTGCCTCTTTGTTATATCGGGAAGAAAACCGGTGTCATGGTTGCTGGTGGCATGAAACATCAACATGACGCCACCACCTGATCTTCCTCTTCCCCCAAACTTTCCTCAACCCCCCAGGTTTCACAACACTCACCACAACTCACACGACACCACCCCCGACCCAAGTAAATCACTCATCCATTCTAAAACACAACTAACTCTCACCACCCATAACAGGGCAAAAAACATCGACAAACCTGAGGTAATTATCCTACACCACATGCAAAATCAAACCGACATCCTTTGTCTACAAGAAATACCACACGCAGCCAATCTCTCTCACCTCCTCAACACCCACATCTACACCAACATCACAAACAATCATACCAATGGCACCGCCATCATCATCCACTCCTCTCCTTCTCCCTACACCACCACCATCAAACACGACCGGGTACACGGTTGTGTCCTTGCTATAGACGTCACCATTCCTGGTTACCCCACAGTCCGTATTATCAATATCTACAAATCTTACCTAGCACACCTAAGAACTCGTATCGAACAGACAGTCTCCAAACTTCAACACGACCAACCACACCACGTCCCCTTGGGTGACTTTAACACCTACCTTCAACCCCTCCTTGACACTGAAAACGTTAAGCATCCCAAACACTGGCCCTGGCTACATAACCAAGTACACCCTCCCTCCCATTCCACGACTCCCACCCTCATCCATCTATACCGCAAAGATCACCCGGAAGATAAACATTGGACCAGACCCGCAAACCCACGACTCCACTCACAAACACGCATCGACCTGATTCTCACCTCCCCAGCCTTCCACTCCAATTTTAAACCATTCAACACTTAAATCGACGGCAACAACTCAACCACCGACCATAGGCCTGTATCTACAACCATAGCTATCCCCAACAATCCCCACAACATCTACCACATCCCACAATCCACCACCCACTATCGTCCCCGGAACAAGAATGAAAAAGTGCACTTAACTTCCATCCTGCAACCACTAGATACCTGGGTCTCCAACTACAACTCAACTCCGAGCGACCTCTCTCTGAATGACATAGCCTATCACTGACTTTATCTTTTCCCAACTTGTCACCGCTTACAAGCGAGTCACTCTCCAAGCTCACGCTCACAAACTTACGGGAATTAAAAAAAATTCAATGAACAAGCACTCAAACTTAACACCCAAAAAGGACTCAACAAACAATCCCTCACTACACTCCAATGTCTCCTGAATGATTGGAACATCAAAAAACAATCACAGAACCACAGAAAACTACACTACTCACTCATTCACAGCAAACAGATAACCAAAATCAGCAACAACATCTTACACCCACGCACCACTGCTGCCCCATCCCTTTATGACACACATGGTAGCCTCACTTTGGACCCCAATGCTATGTGCCAATCCATGGGCGAATCCCTCATCTCCCTCGGAGGACCACCTTCCTACGACATCGACACTTCCTTCATTGACAAGATGATGACCAACTCCCCCAAACTCCCAAACAACGTCCCACATTCCAAATTCACTAGAGAATCTTTTGACCACTTACTTACCAACGCCAAACCGTACACCGCCCCTGGTTTCGATGACACCTCTCTCTACCTCCTCTCTTTGGTTCCCCATAACATACAAACTTTAAACTATAACTTATGCTCTACTCTCATTACCACTAATATCCCCTTTCACTGGGTCAAAGCCAAAATATTCCTCCTCTATAAAAAAGGAGACGCACACTTACCCACAAACCACCGTCCCATCACTCTCCTTAACTTTATTTACAAAATGCTTGCTTCCTATGGAGCCTCTACCCTTACTTACTACTCCACCACATACAGACTCACTAACAACACACGATACGCAGGTTTACTCAACCACCGCACCACTGACCACATCTTCTCCATGATCGCCAATCTCTCTCTCCACCCCGACATCTACCACCTCTACCTCGACCTAAACTAGGCTTTCCACTCCGTCCCCCACAATGCTCTCTGGAGAATTCTCTCCAACTACAACATACCTACCTACCTAATGAACCTCATTAAAAACCTTTACGCCGCCCCGTATGACTACCCCATAGTAAACGGTTTCGCTCTCTTCGCTGCACACTGCATACAGGGACTCCGACAAGGATGCCCCATGTCACCCATTCTCTTCAACCTCTTTGTCGATCCCATCATTGTCCACATTGGAACTCATCTCCCCGCACAAGAATTACACGCCCTATTCTCCTTCATTGATGACGTCGCGCTCCAAACTAAATCACCCCACACCCTCCACAAAATCCTTCACTTCCTGTCCACTGAAGAGCCCCTATACGGCCTCTCCTTCAACGCCATCAAATCCGAATTTCACGCACTCAACAACGCTCCCCACGTAACCATCTGCATCTCCCCTTCTACTCACCGCAGCACTCTCGATAACAGTGGTAACCCCCGAAGTTTTTACAAATACCTTGGCACTTACTTCTTCAACCAAAGACAAAATACCCAAATGTATCAACTCCTGGTCAACACCATCAATTCCTTCCTTACCAAGCTCTCCACTCCCCCCCTCACTCACATCGGAATCATTAAACTCTCCAACATTCAACTCTTTCCTACGCTCACCTACCGCCTCATTTACAACTCCCTTCCTCAAGATAAACTCGACAAACTAGACGCTCTCATATGGACTCACATCTCCAAGTCCGGCAAACTCTCTTATTGCACCCCTAACAAAACTAAATACTCCTCTAATGCTTCATTTTGGCCTCAATGTTACCAAACCTCTATCACAACACACTTACAAACCATCAACCACACCCTACGTTACTCATTTTGCCATGGCCCCCAAACCGCCAATGAAACAGTCATCAACACCCTGCTCACAGACTCCTACGAACCTAACCTGCTTCAACACATGACTGCCTCCTCCGCCAAATTTCTAGGCTACCACTGTCACAACATCCCAAACATTAACCCCTGCCTGCTTAACCAACTCCCTGCTCACACCCCAACAGAAATAGCCTTCACCTACTACCAGTCTGCCACTGATCCACCCACCTACTCTACCACTCAGAACACTCAGCATCCCAAAAGGACCACAACCTGGCACTTAGGCACTCTGGATCACTCTAACTCAAACAAAACCACAGCGACTTTCCCCCACATGACTGTCCAGATCACTAACCACAACAGATTCCGCCCCCCCACCAACACCACTAACAATCCCAAAGCCATAGCTATCCCTATCAATCCTCCAAGTCCTCCGGACACTACCTGCTTTCCCTAGGCCTTCAGCAATTCACATTTTAGCCCTTCATTTCTCCAATTCACTCTGGTGCACAACAAACCCCAACCAAAAATGGACCACCTCCACTTCTGGGGTTGCCACGACCTCGGACAGGCCCTTCCCACCTATCCTACAGCCACTGTATGCCACACGGACGGTTCTGACGACCAAAAAAAAGACAGACCTTCAGGTTCTGCGGCCACATTCAATACCACACCTCCCATTACCATCCGCAACACATCCTCCATCAAAGGCTCATACCCGGCCGAGATATTTGCCATCATCCTCACCACACTCCTGCGCTCTCTCCCCACATTACCCCAACCCATAATTTTCGCCATAGACAATTTGAGGGTCTGCAGCACTCTACAACTCATCCAGCAGACAAAATGTAACCCCTTCACTGCCAGCAGCAACCTCTTCTGCCTCTGGTACTCCCACATCTGGATCTTTCTCCACCCATCACCTCTTCATATCATTTCTACCTGGATTAAAGGTCACGCTGACTTTCCAGGCAATGACTACTCTGACGCCATCTCTAAATGGGCCTCCAATAACATCAACTACCCCCCAGGATCACACCAACCAAGTTCGACTTACTTCATTTATCACCAGTGCACACCACTCCCAGGTAGCGTATCCCTTAAATCTGTCAAACACCTACTCCCTGCACACTCTCACAATAACATACACCTCTCCATGAGCAGAGACTTTTACTCTCATACCTCCTGGTTTTCCCGTTTTCCTTTCAAATGGGTTAGTGGTCTGTACAGTTGCACTGGTTACCAACCACACTACATCCTTTATAAATACCCCTGCCCCAAATGTCTCCAGAAACACCCTCTGGACCCAATAACAGTGGTAGCTGAATGCACAGCCACTGCACACCTACGCCAAGCCATCATCAACGCCTGGCCTTCCCCTTTCAACAACCTCATTTCTGATTGGTGGACCACTGCAACACTGGGTGACCGCCGCAACTTCATCCGTACACTGATTCCTAACTCTCCCAGTAACCTTCTCCGCTCACCCCCAACTGCACTCACCTACACTCAACACAGAAATCATCTCTACTCTGCCATGAAAAAAGGACGCCAACGCCTCAAAACAACACTGCAAGACGTCCAACAGTGGCTCAGAAATGACACCATACCAGACCTGCACACTCTGCAGCCAGACACCACTGACAACCCCTGGAAAAACTCAGTCTCCATCTACAGCACATCAGCCCACCACCCCACCCAACCCTCTTTCCCAAAAATTAAATCACCCGCCCCCATCAACAAACATTCAAACAAAAAACGCTCTGGTGCTACCTGCCGCGCAGTCACTAAGACAGACACTCTCCACCTCACTTCACCTTCACTCCACGGGTCACAGTTCACCAACAGTTCAGTGTGAAAGGAGATTAAGCTCCATTAGCAACAGGGGGGTCTCCGCCGCGCACTGAAATTCCGGGAAAGGTGTCCTCCTCCCCAAGTTTTTTTTCTTTTTTTTTTTTACCCGCTCTCCGTCATTCACCTCTTCTCTGTAAACTGCAGCCCCCCCCCCCCCCACTGCAGTTTTCGGCAACCATGCCCCCCCCCCCCCTGTGCCTCGCATGGGACACACACACACACCTCGGCGCACCCACTCCCGGCTGCAGTGCGTGAATGAGTCCAGAGCTCGGCCTATGGCCCTGCCCTAGGTATCCGCGCTTCATGCAGCCAGTCTCTGTCCTCCTTTTGCTTCTCTTAGTCATTCACCTCTTCTCTGTCAACTGCAGCCCCTCCCCCACTGCAGGTTTCAGCAACCATGACCCCCCCCCCTGTGCCTCGCATGGGACACACACATACACCTCGGCGCACCCACGCCCTGGTGCAGTGCGTGAATAAGTCCAGAGCTCGGCCTATGGCCCTGCCCTTGGTACCCGCACCCCATGCAGCCAGTCTCTGTCCTCCTTTTGCTTCTCTTTTTGCATGATTATCTTTGCTAGACGCCTTTTTGGCCGGGCAGCCAGTGGCGAGTAAGCTGCGGCGCCCCCACGGTGTCAGAGCTTAGGGTTCCTTGCACTTATTCTTAATTTTCACTTTTTTCAGCACATTACTCTGGTCCTCCGCAGCAGAGCTTAGGTTTTCTTCTGGCCACTGGTGCCATTCAGGGCAGTGCACTGCACCCAGATGAACCTAGTCTGTGCCCAGGTCTCAGCAAGATCAGGTACTTATACTATTTGTGTACATACTTTCTCTTGCTTTGGACTTCGGCTCGCCATGAACGCTCTTGCCTGTGGTTAGGCCACTTTGAGTAATGATCCCCGGAAGGGAACCCCCATGCATCAAAATAAGGTTTTTAAGGGGGGGCTCAACCTGAATCCAGTCCTCCAGGAAAGACATGCCAGTGACCTTTTCTTACTACAGATGCATACATGTAATAATGTAAAGCAACAAAGCGACAAACGCTACTCTACAAATCATGATAATCTGAATATACAGATCACTGATGACGTTCACGATTGTGGCAGCCACAGACCGCGGTAGACAGATGCCGCTAGTCTGGTTACACCCCCCCTCTAAGACCAAAGCCAGCGGCAGGGGCCAACAGTGCCCCTGTCGCCGCATGGGCTGATACAAAACAGCAGCCACACACAACTGAAAAAAAGAGAGGAGCATCTGGGGAACACCTGGAACAAGAACTGAACTGCACGAACCCACTCAGCAGTGGCAACCCAAGATTCAGGCACCATTGGGGGCAGATCCACGCTTGCAGGCGGTCATATGGCCCAAGGGGAAGGACCTGGGTAGTGGGTTCACCCAACTGCACCCAGTCAAGAGGCTGAGCCCAGAGCAGGGCACTTGGTACCTGTTGTGCACCAGTGGCACACACGGCGCACACCGGCAGTCCAGCAAAGGGAAAGATGACAACATGTTTGGATTTTTCTACCCCCCGGAACAGTGCGCAACCAGCCCCAACAATGGCAGGCAACACTTAATTTACACTCCTACTATGCAAAAACAGCACCTCTTAAGTTAGTGCAGGGGCACTTCGCAAAGCGCAACCTTGCCAAGAGACAAAGCACCTGTCCCACCCTTGAAGTACTTTCTTTCTTAAGGCCGATGTGCAGCAACAATTCAGGAGCCCCGACACACTGAGGCAGCACCATGGAAAGTGAGGGACACCACCCAAAATATATTAATGAAGGACTTGGGGTCTCCCAGGGCCCATGCAGGGCACAGTAGAGGATGACGACAACCTCCAGTGCCACTGATGCCGCCTTACGCTGCCCAACACGACACAATGCGTCGACGACGCCCAGATTTGAGACTCAGTGGCGCCAATGCAGCTGCATAGCCAGCTGCTCAACTCAAACCCAAATCCCACTGGGATTCAAGGGATGAACGCTAAGTATTGGCCCAGGAGGTACGCCGTAACCCGTCGACGTCGCCGTAGGGCAAGGAGACCATGTCGAACGCGTTCGAGCGCGTCGATGAAGTCGGATCTGTCGGATTTGCAGTGTCGAACTCCAGAACCAAGCCATGCTGCTTGGTGACCATAATGGTCAAGATGATCAATAAACACAGGTTAAACATGCCAGTAAGCGGCGCTGTAACTCGCCCACGAGGCTCGTCAACCGCCTCTGGCGGTTCAGTCCCCAGCAGAGTACGCAATGGCAGCAGGTCACAAGAAAAGAACCAACGGAAGTACCATAAAACCAGGGAATCTCCAGGTTTGCTCTCCCTCTATCCCAAGTACGAGGGACACGAAGAACACTGACACATACTTTGTATGGATGAGAGTGAACATGGTCCCCACCTGCCACCCAAGCCAGAACAGGGGCCGTTATACTCCCCTGACTGGGTGGTTATACCATGTCTAAGAGACAAGGGTATGGATGATGCACAAATGAATACACGTAATAATGTAAATCAACAAAGCGACAAATGCTACTCTACAAATCTTGATAATCTGAATATACAGATGACTGATGACGTTCACGATTGTGGCTGCGACAGACCGCGGTAGACAGATGCCGCTAGTCTGGTTACAAGGGAACGCATTGCAAATTCAATCCATGTCAAGCGCAGTGTGGCTTGTGATCTGTGGACCTCGAAAAGGCGTGCAGAGGGAATGTAGGGAGTGCAGGCACTCTGAACATGAAGGAGGAGTGGGGCTGCAGTGAACTGGACGTTGGGGTGGTGTTGTAACCTCAGTGACTCCTGACTGTTCAATCTCAGGAACCTGATCGCGTCAGCATTGATCCAGTTGGTGTGTGTGCGTGTGTGTGTGCGCATGCTAAACCAGACACTGCCATGGAATCACAGCTTAAATTAGCATCGGCCGCGCTGGCTCTTGGCTTCGGACTTGCTCTGCTCTTGACCTCGGTTGTCCATTGCACCTGTGGGGGGTGGAATAGTGGGTGGTTCAGGACCACAAGAAGACCAAAGAGATGGAACAAGAACTCGTGCTGCCCACAATCGCAAGGCGCGAGCTCCCGAATGCGCAATTGCCACCAAACCTACAGGGCATTTCCATGAAGGCTTTGACGGCCGCCTCTCAACCAGCCGTGCATGTGGCTGATGGAGGTGCTCTCCGCCGTCAGAGCACATGCCCTGCAGGTTACCATGCCTGCGGAGGCAGTCTGTGTAATGCAGTGTGAGATAGTGCACAGCCACAGACCACCGCCGCGAAGACTCTCAAACAACAGATGCATGTGGCCCACCGTCGGCATCCGTCGCGTCAACCCCTTTTGAGGTCCATGACAGCAAATGCTGCGCAAGGAATCTGACCAACCATAAATAATGCTGAAAAGGGGTCGCCTTTTATGAGGCACTCAGGTCGGTATGTGAGACTGCCAGGCCGTCAGGCCATGTGGGCAGTAAATTGACAAGACGGGTCCAGAACAAGTCCGGTTTCAACAGGGCCTTCGTATCGTGGCCCGGTGCGGGGCAGCCGCCATCCCCCCCCCCCTTCTTCACGAGTAGCCCCCCGGACCCCCACAACGGTGCCGTGGCGCGGCGCGACACCCCCCCCACTGGGAAGGGCATACCACCACCCCACCGTGAGTAGGCTGCCAGACCTGCACGGCCGCAGGCGACTGCACCACGCCAGAGGGCACGCACGCTATACCGCCTTGGCGCCACCAACCCGCCCACCCCTCGGCGTCCGCGACAGGCATGGCCCATAGTGTTATGCGCTGTACCACGCAGACCGGCGGGGTGTCTACGTGGCCGTGGCGTCTTTCGCCGCAAGCAACGTCACCGTCTACCTCGCCGTGAGCGGCTTCCCGTCCCCTGCAGGGGCAGTCCTGCACCAGGACGCCGACCCGCTGCGCCTTTGCCTGGAGCGCCTCATTGTGGCCGCGGGCGCCCCGTCGCGGCACCTGGCGGCGGTGAGCTCCGAGGAGTCGGAGGGAGGGGGGGCGGGACCCCCCGTCAGGGCGGGATCCAACAGGCAGGAAAAAGAGGGAGCTGCCGGCGGGCTGCGTCGGCCTGCAGAGCCGCGTGGCTTACACGGTCAACTGACCCGGCGCCAGGCCGACCCTCGCGGTACGATGGCCGAGAGCAGCGGAGGGCCCTGCACCAGTGCTCACCGGCTGACCCCTGCCCGAACCCTACCCCCCGGCTTGCTGGATGGCCGTAAACGATGGCAGGAGGGGCGCACTGTCTCCGTCTGTCAGGTACCTGGCCAGCCTATCCTGTGAACCATACTCCTGTAACACCTCAATGCCCTCGGGCAACTGCACAGGCACAGAAAAGGCGTAAATGTACTGTAATCCCAATTAGGTCAATCTCGGCGAAATCTGCATTTCTGATTTCGTAATCAGGACATTTGGTGCCCAAATACATAAATGTATAAAACATTACAAACTCAATCAACAATAGCATGGTAATCTCTACCCTTCCACGTGCGCGCCTTGTCGCAATGTGCAGCAGTGCACTGGTCTGCTGCACGCCCCTCCCAAGTCAGTCCCAGGAAACCTGGGGCTGGCTGACACACAAAACACTGGCAGCCAGTGCACTGCACAACAGCACACACACACACACAAAAATAGGCACTCAGAAAAAAAACACACAAAACATTTTTAACACACACCGGTGCCCGTTGATGGAACCCCACCTGGTGTCAGGGGCTCCCTGTGTGTTCTGCAAGACCAAAATAGACACCAGGATGTATAAGAAAAAACAGAAACTACTTGTTGCCCATTGCCATTTCTGCACACAAAGAAAACCTCTGCTCAGAAATTTGGTCATGTAAAAAAAGGGCAGATTAGAAAAATACAAAACAGGCATAGCAGCACAAAGGACACAAAGAAAACAGTGAAACAATCCTCACTGGACTGACCCACAGGGTATAAAAACCCTTAAGCTACTGAGCAAAGCTGCTGGTCCTCCAAGGGGCTTAAGCCCCATATATCAGACTTATCTTAAGACTTGTGCGCCAACTTAACTTCTGAGCATCTCGAAGGGGGATGGTGCTAGGCTTGGTCTTGAGGGTGGGATTGGCCTGCCTTGATGGCTTGATGGCCCCCCACACTCCTGAAACAACGCAAAGAAAGGAAGGAGGGAAAAGAGAAATGTAAACATAGTATAGGCGACGTGTGCGTGACGTAACACGTGGAACAGCAAGGTGCACTGTACCCACAGGCTACGCAGCACGAGCGAGCGCTGCAAAGAGAGCAAGGCTGAATTGGCCCAGCAAGCGAAGAGCAGGCATAGCCGCGCGAGACAACAGCAACAATGTCTCAAACCCTCCTGGGCGCCACCCTCTGACCCTACTCAACACCCACTGTGAGGTCACACTGGCAAACAGCAGTACCCACACACCGCAACGCAAATACCTGCACAGTGGACTCAGGAGCTGGGCCGTCCTGCTCCATGGTCTCCGATCTGCACCGTGCATGGTCCGTACGACTGTGACGGTACCACTGTACACACAAAGACAATAAATGGTATACTTGGAAAGAAAACAGAGCAAGGGCATCAAATCACGACAAACTTAGAGACCATTGGACACTCTGAAGTGTCCCTTTGGGACCTCAGGCCCAAACTCCAATTTTGCATCTCCGCACTTCAATCCAATTCGCCGCATACATGCATGCGTGAACAACGAGGGATATCTTCACTCAACGAAGTAAGACGCCAAGCTCTGAAGGCTCTTCAACCCCTCCGGTCCGCTCCTGCCACGGAAGTAACAACAAAAGACAAAGCAGGCTTCAAACTTGCGCCAACCCCCACACATAGCTGCACTGCCCAAGATTTTGCCACCGGCGTGCAGTGGAGCCCCACCAAGCCTGTGCAGTGCAACTGCTACAGCGCGCTCATGGCTGCTTCGCCCCCTTGGCTGCCAGCGCCCCATGGGCCGGCTGCATGGAGCCACAAGGCGCTATGTACTGGTACAACCTCCCATACGCACGCAGACAGAGAAAGGAAGGAAACGTGTCTGTTTGCGCAGATGAGGCTGGACTGCTAGAACTTGAAGAACTTTGTGATCTCGTGCTGGACGCCGACCTCGCGGTCGTGGACAAATAATGCTTGCGCTCGCCACGTTTGCCACGATGCGTTGGGCACCAAGGCCTGCCTGTGGGCTCGTGAACAACAGGGCGGTGTTGGCGACATGAACACCCTTGGTTTGACGCTCTAAGCCTTTGAATGTCGGCCTGCAAATCGTCGCCCTCAGCTCGCACGTCTTTTAACTCCAACGTGGCCTGATGTAAGTGGGCAGTCAACTTATGGCTCGCCTGATCCAACTTGATCACGACCAAACTAAGGTGCACCAGATCGTTTCATGCCCTAGAAACATCGTCCTCGTCGACATTCAGACCCACAGCGTTACGGCGAGCTTTCTATTTTCCTGTGAGAAAACAGACACCAAATGAGGAACTCCTGTGCTTAAATGCAGCCACAGATGTGGCGTCGAAAACCCCAAACCTGCCGTGAAACTCGCCTAACACGTTGTCCTGAAAACTCTTGTGCTGGCAAAGATTTTTGGTTTGGGATTGAACCGATCACTCAGATTGCGAAATTGTAACACCTCAATGCCCTCGGGCAAATCCACAGGCACGGAAAAGGCGTAACTGTACTGTAATCCGAATCAGGTCAATCTCGGTGAAATCTGCATTTCCGACTTCGCAATCAGGACATTTTGTGCCTAAATACATAAATGTATAAAACATTACAAACTCAATCAACAAAAGCATTGTAATCTATATCCTTGCATGTGCGCGCCTTGTCGCAATGTGCGGCAGTGCACTGGTCTGCTGCAACTCCCCCCAGCCGGCGCCCCGCCCTGCGTCCCGTGACCACGGATGCCGCACCACGCGTGCTCGCGGGCCGGCAACGGCCCCGGGGCCCAGCTGACTTGGAGGCCCGCACGATGCACGCACGCACGCAGGCGGCTTATGCCACGCCCCCCTCAGAGGGACAGCAGGCCGGATGAATGCCGAGGGGGCGCGACTGAGGCAGCCCCCCTAGCAGCCCCCCCCCCCCCCCCGCCCCCTAAATCCCCTATGACCCCCTGGCCCCCGGGGCTTGTCAGCAGTCTTCATACATGCTGGGCCGGTCGCCCGCCGAGGCGGTGGGGCGAGCGACAATAGTGCACATGCCACAGGACGCCTCCCTCGGGCGGCGCCAGAGAGCACGCGGACACGAACTGCAGCGGTATGGAGGCAATAACCTCCATGGACACAGAGCATCAGAGAGGACCCGACTTGGTGCCCGCGCAGGGAGGGCAGAATGACAGCGGAGCCGCCCCCCACCCGTGGGCTACGCGGTGCGACGCGGTGCCGAACACAGGGGCATCCCTGAGGCCCCCCAGCCCCTGCTCCCAACGCCCCAGCCCAGCCTCCCGAGGCGCCACACAGCAGCCAAGCTGTACCTTCCCCTCCTCCCGCAAGCAGGCACTGGCCAGCCCACCACCAGCGCAAGCCCCCTAACACACACCGGTGCCCGTTGATGGAACCCCACCTGGTGTCAGGGGCTCCCTGTGTGTTCTGCAAGACAAAAAGAGACACCAGAATGTATAAGAAAAAAAAGAAACTACTTGTTGCCCATTGCCATTTCTGCACCAAAAGAAAACCTCTGCTCAGAAGTTTGGTCATGTAAAAAAAAGGCAGATTAGAAAAATACAAAACAGGCATAGCAGCACAAAGGACACAAAGAAAACAGTGAAACAATCCTCACTGGACTGACCCACACCGTATAAAAACCCTTAAGCTACTGAGCAAAGCTGCTGGTCCTCCAAGGGGCTTAAGCCCCATATATCAGACTTATCTTAAGACTTGTGCGCCAACTTAACTTCTGAGCATCTCGAAGGGGGATGGTGCTTGGCTGGGTCTTGAGGGTGGGACTGGCCTGCCTTGATGGCTTGATGGCCCCCCAAACTCCTGAAACAACGCAAAGAAAGAAAGGAGGGAAAAGTGAAATGTAAACATAGTATAGGCGACGTGTGCGTGACGTAACACGTGGAACAGCAAGGTGCACGGTACCCACAGGCTACGCAGCACCAGCGAGCGCTGCAAAGAAAGCAAGGCTGAATTGGCCCAGCAAGCGGAAAGCAGGCATAGCCGCGCGAGACAACAGCAACAATGTTTCAAACCCTCCTGGGCGCCACCCTCTGAGCCTACTCAACACTGTGAGGTCACACTGGCAAACAGCAGTACCCACACACCGCAACGCAAATACCTGCACAGTGGACTCAGGAGCTGGGCCGTCCTGCTCCATGGTCTCCGATCTGCACTGTAAGTGGTCCGTACGACTGTGACGGTACCACTGTACACACAAAGACAATAAATGGTATACTTGGAAAGAAAACAGAGCAAGGGCATCGAATCACGACAAACTCAGAGACCATTGGGCACTCTGAAGTGTCCCTTTGTGACCTCAGGCCCAAACTCCAATTTTGCATCTCCGCATTTCAATCCAAATGCAACGCATACATGCATGCGTGAACAACGAGGGATATCCTCACTCAAGGAATGAAGACGCCAAGCTCTGAAGGCTCTTCAACCCCTCCGGTCCGCTCCTGCCACGGAGGTAACAACAAAAGACAAAGCAGGCTTCAAACTTGCGCCAACCCCCACACATAGCTGCACTGCCCAAGATTTTGCCACTGGCGTGCAGTGGAGCCCCACCGAGCCTGTGCAGTGCAACTGCTACAGCGCGCTCATGGCTGCTTCGCCCCCTTGGCTGCCAGCGCCCCATGGGCCGGCTGCATGGAGCCACAAGGCGCTATGTACTGGTATAACCTCCCATACGCACGCAGACAGAGAAAGGAAGGAAACGTGTCTGTTTGCGCAGATTAGTCTGGACTGCTAGAGCTTGAAGAACTTTGCGATCATGTGCTGGACGCCGACCTCGCAGTCGTAGACAAATCATGCTTGCGCCCGCCACGTTTGCCACGATGCGTTGGGCGCCAAGGCCTGCCTGTGGGCTGGTGAACAACAGGGCGTTGTTGGCGACATGAACACACTTGGTTTGACGCTCTAAGCCTTTGAATGTCGGCCTGCAAATCGTTGCCCTCAGCTCGCACGTCTTTTAACTCCAACGTGGCCTGAAGTAAGTGGGCAGTCAACTTATGGCTCGCCTGCTCCAACTTGATCACGACCAAACTAAGGTGCTCCAGATCGTTTCATGCCCTAGAAACATCGTCCTCGTCGACATTCAGACCCACAGCGTTACGGCGAGCTTTCTATTTTCCTGTGAGAAAACGGACACCAAATGAGGAACTCCTGTGCTTAAATGCAGCCACAGATGTGGCGTCGAAAACTTCAAACCTGCCGTGAAACTCGCCTAACACGTTGTCCTGAAAACTCTTGTGCTGGCAAAGATTTTTGGTTTGGGATTGAACCGATCACTCAGATTGCGGAATCGTAACACCTCAATGCCCTCGGGCAAATCCACAGGCACGGAAAAGGCGTAACTGTACTGTAATCCGAATCAGGTCAATCTCGGTGAAATCTGCATTTCCGACTTCGCAATCAGGACATTTTGTGCCTAAATACATAAATGTATAAAACATTTCAAACTCTATCAACAAAAGCATTGTAATCTATATCCTTGCACGTGCGCGCCTTGTCGCAATGTGCGACAGTGCACTGGTCTGCTGCAACTCCCCCCAGCCGGCGCCCCGCCCTGCGTCCCGTGACCACGGATGCCGCACCACGCGTGCTCGCGGGCCGGCAACGGCCCCGGGGCCCAGCTGACTTGGAGGCCCGCACGATGCACGCACGCACGCAGGCGGCTTATGCCACGCCCCCCTCAGAGGGACAGCAGGCCGGATGAATGCCGAGGGGGCGCGACTGAGGCAGCCCCCCTAGCAGCCCCCCCCCCCCCCCCGCCCCCTATATCTCCTATGACCCCCTGGCCCCCGGGGCTTGTCAGCAGCCTTCATAAATGCTGGGCCGGTCGCCCGCCGAGGCGGTGGGGCGAGCGACAATAGTGCACATGCCACAGGACGCCTCCCTCGGGCGGCGCCAGAGAGCACGCGGACACGAACTGCAGCGGTATGGAGGCAATAACCTCCATTGACACAGAGCATCAGAGAGGACCCGACTTGGTGCCCGCGCAGGGAGGGCAGAAGGACAGCGGAGCCGCCCCCCACTCGTGGGCTACGCGGTGCGACGCGGTGCCGAACACAGGGGCATCCCTGAGGCCCCCCAGCCCCTGCTCCCAACGCCCCCCCCCAGCCTCCCGAGGCGCCACACAGCAGCCAGGCTGTACCTTCCCCCCCTCCCGCAAGCAGGCACTGGCCAGCCCACCACCAGCGCAAGCCCCCCTCCCCCCCCCCCCGCCCGGCACCACGGAAGTCCCCAGCTGCACGGACCCACCCCCCTGCAGGCAAACACCCGGAAGACAGGCAGGAAAACACGGGAACCGGGCCAACCCCCCCCGCCACGCTAGGCAGGCAGAGCAAGGGAACCGAGCGGGAAACACGGAGGGGCACAGACGACCTGGAACTGCCAAGACGGCGCCCCGCGAGAAACCTCGCGGGGTGCGCGCGCAAGGAGGGAGGGGGGGGGGGTAAGGGCGCCGCGGGAGGTCGAGGGCACAACCACGCAACGGGCAAGCGGCACAAACTGGAAGGGGAACCGGACCGAGCTCGCGGAACGCACGGACCACCAGGATTGGCGTATGAGCAGGCAAGGCCAAGGCACACCCAGAACGGGCAACCCGCTACACCCACCGAGGAGGACACAAGCGGTTGGCAGAAGAGAGCAGGAACTGTCACCGGCCCCGCCCTCCTGACCTGCCGCGAGCGCCGTGAACACACTAGCAGGGCACCCCACCCGCCAGGGCAGTAGTGCTGGAGCGCATCACACACCAGCCCCCGGGCTAAGCAGCCTCCGTGTGGGCCCATGGGGGTCCCACTGGGGACAACCAAGTAGCACGGGCCCGGCGGCGCCGCGCCCCGGGCGACCAAGCGTTAGGGGGGCGGCGTAGATGGTAAGCACCTGCCAAGCAGGTGCTAAGTACCACACCGACTGGGGAGTGGCGAAATGGGGAAGCCGGGGAGGGAAGGGGCTCCGAGCCCCCGTGAACCCAGGGGACTTTGCTACCAGGCAGGAGGTGTGTCATGAAGGGCCACCCACTAGGCCCCGGTGGGGACGATATCACGTGGCCCGACCAGCTGGCCTCCCGGGGCTGAAAGGCGCCTAGTACCCGAAACGTCAAACCTCAAACCCAAAACCACAAAGCCATCCCACGGGCGATGAGGATTTAATCCGGAGGATACAAGCTGTGCCCATGGGGGTCATGTTCGAGGTGATCAAGCACCCCAAGCTGGAAGTCAAGATCTTGTTGTTCGACGAGATTGATCGTGTTGTCCACTACATGAAGCATTGGATGCATGACCGTGTGGCAGCCAAGCTGGCAAGAAGCCGGGTCACATCTCCGCATTGGTGGAACGATCGAGATTCGATCACTAAGAAATTCAACAAGAACGAGTTTGTGGCGATAGTGATGGACCACAAGGCCGATCAAGATGATCTTGGGGTTTCCAACCCACCCACATCGAATTTCCTGCGCTCGGGTATCGGATCGAAGCCCGACGCGCCATTCAAATCCAAGAGTTCAGAAAATTATCAGCAAGCTGCACACCCACGATGGTGAAGAGGGTATGACGGATGAGGAAATCACAGAGGGCCACCCAGAGGAAAGCTATACGGCCATTTGGTTGGTGGTGACCGTGCCCACAGCTGCTGCTCAAGAAGCAAGGGAACATCCAAGAGTCCACGGCTCTTCAGCGGTCTGGCCAACAACAATCCACCGGAATGACATCAATTTCGCCCCGCACGGATTAAAGTGAAGCCCGACCCCAAAGTATATCGGCATCAAGAATGTCAGCTTCAAGGTGAGTGGACTGTGGCCATGCAAAATCTGTTGAAGGAATTCATCGAGCGCGGACAGATGGAACCTTCGGACAGGGAGTGGGCAAGCCTAGCTTTTTTCGTGCTGAAGAAGAAGAAGGGCGAATTGCGGTTAGTTGTCAATTATCGAGGGTTGAATGAGCAACCCAAGCATGACTCGTACTCTCTTCCCTTTATGGAACCTCTCTCGCAAAAACAGGCTCAAAAACGCATCTTCGCGGTGTTAGACCTCGAGAATGGTTGTCACCAGATGCGGCTGCATGAGAACTCCAGGGCGTGTACTGCGATGAGTACGTCACTGCGCCCCGGGCAATGGAGAGAGCTGCCGATGGGAGGCAAGAATGGCAACTCCGTATTCCGGCCAACGCATGATGCAGGGTCTGGTGGGATCTGTGCGGGATTGCGCTGGCCCGTTCGTGGATAACATCATTATCGGGTCGGGCACGGAGGACATGTCAGAGGATCAATTGATCTAGGCCCACAAGAAAGATTTGAGACGAGTTCTTGGCGTCCTAGAGCGTTACCAGAGGGGATGCAAGCCAACAAAGGCCTCCTTATTCGTGACAGAGGTCGATTTTGCGGGACACTTGGTTCGTTATTGGCAACGCAGGCCGATGCCGGGCAGATAGGCCGCCTTGAACCATTGGGAGCGACCCACCACCAATAGCGAGTTGCGGTCGTTCAACGGATTCTGCAAATATTCTTCGGGTTGCGTAAGAATGTATGTCGAACTCTCGGGACCATTCTACAAGATGCTGCAAGTTGGAAAATTTCATGGGCGCAAGGGGAGCAATAAAAAGCTGGCTTGGACAACGGAGGCGGAAGAAGCATCGAGGACGCTCAAGAGAACTGTCCTGGGAAAGGTGGGCTCAGTTCTCATCAATCTGAACCAAGGATTCATGCTCCGCACTGATGCATCAAATTATGCCGTGGGAGCAGTGCTGGAGCAGGTTCGAAAGGAGGTTGGTAGGTAGGTATCTTCGGGAGCTCAGGATGCCTCTTTTGAGATTGCAGGAAGAAGTTGTTACCAAGGGGACGTCCTGTCTCTCTCACCGCCCTAGGTGAGCTGCCTCCTGAGCCGTTCCCACAGGCACTTGGGAAGGCAATGTTGCCGCAACCTGATCCAAGTGTCCCGGCCGGGAGGTGTCCCCACATGTTTCTGTGGGTAGGTTCACATGCCCCCTCCTGCGGACGGCAGGTCTTGGGGGCTGCCCAGCCGTGTGGAGTATCTCTCACAACCCGGCATATTACTCTGGCGAGTCTACGGTACGTCCGCATCATCTCCGTAGCTCGAGTTCCGGAGCCCCGCTGCTTGGCAGGCGACCGCCTTCTAGGCTGTGTGCCGGCTCACCCGTGGCTGGTGGTTTCTATGGCTTCGGTGGTCGTTGGCCATGGTCTGCCATGCAGCCTAGCCGGGATCAGACTAGTGGCCTTGGAGTACGGCTCCTGCTACTGGCCCGGCGGGTCGGCCGGGTTGCCCCAGTGTGTCCGAACCTCCGAATGTGGTTTGTTGTGCCCTGTCCCTCTGCTGCCTTGCTTTGTTGTGTCTGTTCGGTGTGTTGTGTTGCGTATGCGGTATCCCTGGCCAATTGGCTCTTGTTCACTGTTGTGCACGCTCGGTGTGCTGTGTGTGCGGTGTCCTTGGCCAATTGGCTCCTGTTCAACAGTCTGCCCGCTCGGTGTGTTGTGTTGCGTGTGCGGTTTCCTTGGCCACCTAGCTACTGTTCAACGGTGTGCACGGTCGGCGTGCTGTGTGTGCAGTGTCCCTGGCCACCTGGCTCCTGTTCACCAGTGTGCCTGCTCGGTCTGTTGTGTTGCGTGTGCGGTGTCCTGAGCCAGTTTGATCTTGATCAGGGGTGTGCCGGCTCGGTGTGTTGTTTTGTGTGTGCGGTGTCCTTGGCCACTTGGCTCCTGTTCACGGGTGTGCCGGCTCTGTGTGTTCCGTTGTGTGTGCGGTGTACTTGGCCACTTTGCTCCTCTTCACCGGTGTGCCCGCTCAGTTTGTTCTGTTGCGTGTGCTGTGTCCTTCGCCACTCTGCTGGTGTTCACCGATTTGCACGCTGGGTATGCTGTGTTGCGGTGTCCTTTGCCACTTGGCTCCTGTTCACCGCTGTGCCCTCTCTGTGTGCTGTGTGTGCTGTCCTTGTGTTGGGTTGTGTGTGCGGTGTCCTTGGCCATTTGGCTCCTGTTCTCCGGTGTGCTGGCTCGGTGTGTTATGTTGCGTGTGCGGTGTCCTTGACCAGTTGGCTCCCGTCTACTGGTGAATAAGATTCGTTTGCTGTGTGTGTGCCCTCCTTGGCCACTCCGCTCCTGTCCGTTGGTGTAAACACTCGATGTGCTGTGTGTGCGGTCACCTTGGCACCTTGCCTCTTGTTCACCGGTGTGCCTGCTCGCTGTGTTCTGTTGCGTGTGCGGTGTCCTGGACCACTTGGCCCCCGTTTACGGCTGAACAAGATTTGTATGCTGTGTGTGCGGTGTCCTTGGCCAGTTGCCTCCTGTTCAGGGGTCTGCCTGCTCGGTGAGTTGTGTTGCCTTTGAGGTGTCCTTGGCCACGTGGCTGCTGTTCACTGGTGTGCCCGCTTGGTGTGTTGTGTTGCGTGTGCGGTGTTCTTGGCCAACTGGCTCCCGTTCATCGGTGTGCACGTTCGTTGTGTTGTGTGTGCGGTGTCCTTGGCCAGGTCGCTCCTGTTCACCGGTCTGCCCGCTCAGTGTGTTGTATTACGTGTGCGGTGTCCTTGGCCAGTTGGCTCCTGTGTACTGGTGTGCCCGCTCGGTCTGTTGTTTTGTGTGTGCGTTGTCCTTGACCATTTGGCCCCTGTTCACTGGTGTGCACGCTCTGTGTGTTGTGTGTGCGGTGCCCTAGGCAACTTGGCTCCTGCTCACCCCTGTGCCCGCTAGGTGGGTTGTCTTGCGTGTGCGGTGTCCTTGACCACCTTGCTCCCGTTTGCCGGTGAATAAGCTTCATGTGCTGTCTGTGCCCTGTCCTTGACCACTTGGCTCCCGTTCACCGGTATGCCCGCTCGGTATGTTGTGGTGCGTGTGCCGTGTCTTTAGCCACTAGGCCCCTCTTCACCGGTGTGCATGCTTGGTGTATTGTGTTGTATGTGCGGTGTCCTTGGCCACTTGGCTCCCGTTCATAGGTGTACAAGTTCAGTGTGCTGTGTGTGCGCTGTCTTTTACCACTTGGCTCCTGTTCACCGGTGTCCCCGCTCTGTGTGCCGAGTCTGCGGTGTCCTTGGCCACTTGGCTCCTGTTCACCAATGTGCCCGCTCGGTGTGTTGTGTGTGCGGTGTCATTGGCCACTTGTCTCCTGTTCAATGGTGTGCATGCTCCGTGTGCTGTGTGTGCGGTGTCCCTGGCCACGTGGCTCCTGTTCACTGGTGTGCCCGCTCGGTGTGTTGTGTTGTGTGTGCCTTGTCCTTGGCCACTTGGCACCCGTTCACTCCTGTGCACGCTCAGCGTGCTGTCTGTGCGATGTCCTTGTCCACTTCGCCCCTGTTCCCTGGTGTGCCCGCTCGGTGTGCTGTGTGTGTGGTGTTCTTGGCCACTTGGCTCCCGTTCACCGGTGTGCACGCTGGGTCTGCTGTGTGTGCAGTGTCCTTGGCCACTTGGCCCCTGCTCACCGGTGTGCACGCTCGGTGTGCTGTGTGTGCAATGTCCTTGTCCACTTCGCCCCTGTTCCCTGGTGTGCCCGCTCGGTGTGCTGTGTGTGTGGTGATCTTGGCCACTTGGCTCCCGTTCACCGGTGTGCATGCTCGGTGTGCTTTTTGTGCCCCATCTTTGGCAACTTGGCTCCTGTTTACCGGCGTGCCCCCTCGGTGTGTTGTGTTGCGTGTACCATGTCCTTGGCCACTTGGCTCATGTTCACCAACGTGCACGCCCAGTGTGTTGTGTGGTGTGTGCGGTGTCCTTGGCCACTTGGCTCCTGTTCATTGGTGTGCACGTTCCACGTGTTGTGTTGCATCTGCGGTGTCCTTGGCCATTTGGCTACTCCTGACCGGTGTCGACTCTCGGTGTGTTCTTTTGTGTGTGCCGTGTCCTTGGCCTCCTGGCTCGTGATCACCGGTGTGCACGCTCGGTGTGCTTTGTGTGCGGTGTTCTTGGCCACTTGCCTCCTGTTCACCGGTATGCCCGCTCTGTGTGTTGTGTTGCGTGTGCCGTTTCCTTGGCCACTTTGCTCCTGTTCAGCGGTGTGCCACCTCGGTGTGTTGTGTTGCGTGTGCGGTGTCCTTGGCGAGGTGGCTCCTGTTCACTGGTGTGCCCGCTCACTGTCTTATGTTGCGTGTGTGGTGTCTTTGGCCACTTGGCTCCTTTTTGTTTTTTTTGAAATACGAAGTCCCTTGCATCGCGCCACTTGTCCATAGGAAGGCTAGTCCATCATACAAATGGTGACCCTCATCCCCGGGTCATCGGTTAGATGGGGCAGCAGTCGGGAACAGCGGGCAAGGGACAATGAGTGATTGGAGTAATTAAAACAGAGGTGGCTTCACACTGTAATCGCCCTGAGCCCCATGCCCAGGGGCAGTGGCGGCTGGATAGGGGCACGATGCGTGCGGGCAGGCGCCAGAGGAAAGACCCTACATGGTGACAGGGGGATAATGGGGGCGGCAGGATGTCCACATGCAAATGGTCGGCGTGGGAGTGTGTGTCATGTGCACGGGCCAGCGTTCCACGGCTGGGGATAAAATAGCAGGGCAGGGTTGCAAGGCGCAAGGGTGATCGCGTGAGCAGCGAAAGTTCACAGAGGAACATGATTCAAAATGAACATGAACCTGAGCAGGATCCCGGTCTCCGACAGTCTGAGGGCCTGCTGTATGTAGAGAGCCCTGATGGCAGAGGTGGACTTAGTTTAAGTAGGCGATTCACTCTCGGAGGTTCTTGGACGTCCTGCGAAGGGCGATGCGCGAGTCGAGGCTCAGGGGGGGCCGTGGTCGGAGCACTGTGGGTGCGAAACATACAGGACAACACGTGTGCCGTCGAGGGTCGATGCAAAGACAACAGGCGTCGTGAGCCTGAGAAAGAAAGGAAGAGGTACTCAGAAGAGGGGAGGTGGCGAGTGCCAGTCCTGCTGGCTGAAAACCGACGGTCTGTGTGAGGAGGGGGGGACGGCTGAGGCGAGGGCGGCAGTTACCCTGTGAAGCACGCGGTCGTGATACTGAGGTACCACTTGTCGTGCAGCTCTGGAGCCGCCCTGGTGGGAGCGGAGCAATCTCTAAAGTGAAATTGGGACGCCCAGGCGTCCCACGATCCGTAGGTCCTGTCTGTGCGCTGTAGAGCGCCAGCTGGATACTAGAGCAGGGCAGGGCCAGGATGAAGCCCAGGCGGCAACCAGCGGATGGTCGTCGGAGCATTGGGCGAGCGTACCTTGCACACTGGAGTCGTGCCGAGTGGCACACACGGGACAGTCGTGGGGGGATGGGCGGTCCGCCCAAAAAGGGGCTTAGTGGGCGTACCCAATCCGGAACTGGAGGCCGAAGAGCCACTTGTGCCACGCTAGGCGCCTGAACTTCAGTGGTCTCCAGGAAAGGGGGTGAAAATGGTCATGGGAGTGAGAGGGGTTGTGATCAAACGTCCATGTCTTGTGGGGGGGCAGGACCAACTCACCGTGCCGAATGACATCCCACTTGGAGGTGGGACGGGCTGGGGGGGGTTTGGGGAGGGTGGTTCCTCGCTCGGCAAAGTCATCTGATACTTAGTTGAATTGGTGGCCAGCGTGGCCCTTGACCCATTCTAGCTGTTGCCCCTTTTCTTGGAGAGATTTTTGGACCCTCTGTTTTTGGCCACTTGGCTCCTGTTCACTGGTGTGCCTGCTCGGTGTGCTGTGTTGCGTGTGCGGTGTTCTTTGCCACTTGGCTCCTGTTCACCGGTGTGCACGTTCAGTGTGCTGTTTGTGCGCTGTCCCTGACCACTTGGCTCCTGTTTACCGGTGTGCCCGCCCCGTGTGTTGTGTGCGCGTTGTCCTTGCCCACCTGGCTCCTGTTCACCGGTGTGGCCGCTCGGTGTGTTGTGTTGCGTGTGCGGTTTCCTTGGCCACTTGGCTCCTGTTGAATGGTGTGCATGCTCCGTGTGCTGTTTGTGCGGTGTCCCTGGCCACTTGGCTCCTGTTCACCGTTGTGCCCGCTCGCAGTGTTGTGTTGCGTGTGCCTTGTTCTTAGCCACTTGGCTCCCGTTCACCGCTGTGCACGCTCGGTGTGCTGTGTGTGCGATATCCTTGTCCACTTCGCCCCTGTTCCCTGGTGTGCCCGCTCGGTGTGCTGTGTGTGTGGTGTCCTCGACCACTTGGCTCCCGCTCACCGGTGTGCACGCTCGGTCTGCTGTGTGTGCAGTGTCTTTGGCCACTTGACTCCGGTTCCCTGGTGTGCACGCTCGATGTGCTGTGTGTGCCTTGTCCTTGGTGACTTAGCTCCTGTTTACTGGCGTGCGCCCTCGGTGTGTTGTGTTGCGTGTGCCGTGTTCTTGGCCACTTGGCTCCTGTTCACCTGTGTGCACGCTCAGTGTGTTGTGTTGTGTGTGCAGTGTCCCTGGCCACTTGGCTCCTGTTCATCGGTGTGCACATTCGCTGAGTTGTGTTGTATGTGCGGTGTCCTTGGCTACTTTGCTCCTGTTCACCGGTGTGCACGCTCGGTGTGTTCTTTTGTGTGTGCCGTGTCCTTCGCCACCTGGCTCGTGTCCTCGACCACTTGGCTCCCGCTCACCGGTGTGCACGCTCGGTCTGCTGTGTGTGCAGTGTCTTTGGCCACTTGACTCCCGTTCCCTGGTGTGCACGCTCGATGTGCTGTGTGTGCCTTGTCCTTGGTGACTTAGCTCCTGTTTACTGGCGTGCCCCCTCGGTGTGTTGTGTTGCGTGTGCCGTGGTCTTGGCCACTTGGCTCCTGTTCACCTGTGTGCACGCTCAGTGTGTTGTGTTGTGTGTGCGGTGTCCCTGGCCACTTGGCTCCTGTTCATCGGTGTGCACATTCGCTGAGTTGTGTTGCATGTGCGGTGTCCTTGGCTACTTTGCTCCTGTTCACCGGTGTGCACGCTCGGTGTGTTCTTTTGTGTGTGCCGTGTCCTTCGCCACCTGGCTCGTGTTCACCGGTGTGCACGCTCGGTGTGCTTTGTGTGCGATGTCCTTGGCCAGTTGCCTCCTGTTCACCAGTGTGCCCGCTCGGTGTGTTGTGTTGCGTGTGCCTTGTCCTTGGTTACTTTGCTCCTGTTCGGCGGTGTGCCAGCTAGGTGTGTTGTGTTGTGTGTGCGGTGTCCCCGGCCAGGTGGCTCCTGCTCAGTGTGTTGTGTTGCATGTGCCGTTTCCTTGGCCTCTTGGCTACTGTTCACCGGTGTGCCTGCTCAGTGTGTTGTGTTGCATGTGCCGTTTCCTTGGCCCCTTGGCTACTGTTCACTGGTGTGCCTGCTCAGTGTGTTGTGTTGCATGTGCGGTTTCCTTGGCCACTTGGCACCTGTTCACTGGTGTGCCTGCTCGGTGTGTTGTGTTGCGTGTGCGGTGTTCTTGGCCACTTGGCTCCTGTCCACCGGTGTGCAAGTTCAGTGTGCTGTGTTTGCGCTGTCCTTGACCACTTGGCTCCTGTTCAGCGGTGTCCCCGCTCCGTGTGCCGTGTCTGCTGTGTCCTTGGCTACTTGGCTCCTGTTCACCACTGTGGCCGCTTGATGTGCTGTGCGTGCGGTGTCCTTGGCCACCTGACTCCTGTCCACTGGTGTGCTCCCTCCGTGTGCCGTGTGTGCGGTGTCCCTGGTCACTTGGCTCCTGTTCACCGGTGTGCCCGCTCGGTGTGTTGTGTTGCGTGTGCCTTGTCTTTGGCCACTTGCCTGCTGTTCACCGCTGCGCACGCCCATTGTGCTATATGTGTGATGTCCTTGTCCACTTCGCCCCTGTTCCCTGGTGTGCCCGCTCAGTGTGCTATGTGTGTGGTGTCCTCGGCCACTTGGCTCCGGTTCACCGGTGTGCCGGCTTAGTCTGCTGTGTTGCGTGTGCGGTGTCCTTGGCTTTGTGTGCTGTGTGTGCCTTGTCCTCTGCCAATTGGCTCCTGTTGACCTGTGTGCCCTTTCCGTGTGTCCTGTTGCGGGTGCCGTGATCTTGGCCACTTGACCCCTGTTCACCCGTGTGCACGTTCATTGCGCTGTGTGTGCCTTTTCCTTGGCGACTCTGCTGCTGTTCGCCAGTGTGCCCGCTCGGTGTGCTGTGTGTGCGCTGTCCTTGACCACTTGCTGCTCGGTGTGCTGTTTTATGTGTGCGGTGTCCTTGGTTACTTGGCTCCTATTCAGCGTTGTGGCCGCTCGGTGTGTTGTGTCTGTGGTGTCCTTAGCCACTCGGCTCCAGTTCACCGCTGTGTCCGCTCGGTGTGTTGTGTTGCGTGTGCGGTGTTCTTGGCAACTTCCCTCTCGTCCACCGGGGTGCACGCTCGGTGTGCTTTTTGTGTGGTGTTCTGGGCCACTTGGCTCCTGTTCACTGGTGAGGCTGCTCGCTGCGCTGTGTGTGCGATGTCCTTGGCCACTTGGCTCCTGTTCACCGATATGCATGCTTGGTGTGTTTTGTGGTGTGTGCGGTGTCCTTGACCACTTGGCTCCTGTTCACTGGTGTGCGGGCTCGGTGTGCTGTGTGTGCGGTGTTGTTGGCCACTTGGCTCCTGTTCACTGGTGTGGCCGCTCCATGTGCTGCGTGTGCCGTGTCTCTGGCCACTTGGTTCCTTTTCACCGGTCTGCACGCTCGCTGTTTTGTGTTGCCTGTGCGGTGTCCTTGACCACTTCACCACCAATTCCCCCGTCGAACGGCGGACAGTACGGGAAACCGGACGCGTCAGTGACTGGGTCCACACACGCAAACCACCGCAGCGCACGCAGCCTGAGACCGACGCCGGAGGGACCCGCCAGAGACAACCCCATTGCGGGGCCCCGAACGGGTACGACGCGGAGCGAGCTTAGCGCCCCTGCCTCGGCGGGGGCCAGCGGCAGGCACAATGAGCCCGGTTCCCGGCCGGCCTCTGCGTGCCCCGCGCAGCGGCCCAGTAAATCCAGGGGCAAAAGCTTCCGAGGTGGGGAAAGGCACCACGGCGACCAGGAGCCGCAAACCCGGACAGCGCGCACAACACGCAACGAACCAGGGCACGAGAACGGGTGCCAAGCAACACCAGTCGCTGTCCGAATAGACGTGTGCGCACCCAGCAGCGAATCCAGCCCCTGCCGGCTACGGAACATCCGCCATCGGGATGGACCAGTGCGCGCCCGGAGGGTACACAACCCCGGCCAGCTACAACACAGCCTCCGTCTGGATGGACTTGTGCACGCCCGGAGGGTACACAGCCCCTGCCAGCTACCAAAAGCCACCGTCCGGATGGACGTGTACGCGCCCCGCAGCGACGCCCACCACACACAACACAGCACACTCAGTGCGCACACCAGTGAACAGGAGCCAAGTGGCCCGGGACACCGCACACAGAACACGCAGCACAACACACCGAGCGAGCACAGCGGTGAGTAGGAGCCAAGTGGTCCAAGACACAGCGCGCGCGGAACAACAGGCCGAGCGAGCACAGCGGTGAACGGGGCCCAAGTGGCCCAGGACACCGCACACGCAAAACGACCCGCCAGGCGTGCGCACCGAGGAACAGGAGCCAAGTGCCCCAGGACGCCGCACACGCAACACAACGCACGGAGCGGGCACACCGCTAAACAGGAGCGAAGTTGCCCAGGATACCGCACATGCAGCACAACGCACCGAGCGTACACACCGGTGAACAGGAGCCAAGTGGCCAAGGGCAGCGCACACGCAACACGACGCGCCGAGCAGGCACACCGGTGAACAGGAGTCAAGGGGCCCGGGACGCCGCACGCGCAACGCAACACGCCGAGGAAGCACACCTGTAATCAGGACCCAAGTGGCCCAGGACGTCGCACACGCAACACAACAGGCTGAGCGAGCACACCGGTGAACAGGAGCCAAGTGGCCGAGGACACCCCACACGCAACACAACGCACCGGTCGGCACCGAGCGGGCACACCAGTGAACAGGAGCTAAGTGGCCCAGGATGCCGCACACGCAATACGACATGCCGAGCCTGCGCACTCGCGAACAGGAACCAAGTGGCCAAGGACGTCGCATACGCAACACAACACGCCGAGCGAGCACACCGGTGAACAGGAGCCAAGTGGCCAAGGACAACCCGCACGCAACATAACGCACCGGGCGGCACCGAGCGGGGACACCGGCAAACATGAGCCAAGTGGCCCAGGACGCCGCACACACAACACAACACGCCGAGCGAGCACACCGGAGAGCAGGAGCCAAGTGGCCGAGGACGCCGCACACGCAACACAACACGCCGAGCGAGCACACCGGTGAACAGCAGCCAAGTCGCCCAGGACATTGCAAACGCAACACAACGCACCGAACGGGCGCACCGGTGAACAGGAGCCAAGTGGCCCAGGAATCCGCACAGGCAACGCAACACACCGAGCGGGCACACTGTTGAACAGGAGCCAAGTGGCCCACGACACCGCACACGCAACACAACGCACGGAGCGGGCACACCGGTGAATGAGAGCCAATGGGCCCAGGATGCCGTACGCGCAATGCAACGCGCTGAGCGAGCACACCAGTGAACAGGAGACAAGTGGGACACACCCTCTCCCCCCTGGGAGGCCCCCCAGACTTCGACACAGACCCAGCCTTCATCGACACACTCATGACTAACTCCCCAAATTACCCAACGACGCTCCACAACCACACTTTACCAGAGACTTCTTTAACCTGCTTTTGTCGAACGCTAAACGCGGCACCGCACCTGGTTCTGATGAAACCTCTCTTTACCTTTTCTCCATCTGCCCCCCCGAAGTCCAAACCTACATTTACAGCTTGTGTTCCCTCCTTAACACCGACCACATTCCTTTTCACTGGCTTAAGGCAAAAATGTTTCTACTTTACAAAAAAGGCGACCCTCATAATCCTATAAACTACAGACCAATAGCACTCCTTAACACACTGTACAAAATCATAGCTTCTTACGGTGCACACACCCTCACCTACTACGCCACAACGTACCAACTCACCAACAACACACAATACGGCAGACTCCGTAACCACAGAACCACAGACCACATATACACTATGATTGCCAACCTATCACTGCACCCCGACATGTATCACTTGTATCTCGACTTAAATAAAGCCTTTAACTCCATTCCCCACCGAGCCTTATGGCAAATACTCTCCAACTACAACATACCCCACTCCATCATCAACCTCATCTAAAACCTGTACGCCTGCCCCCATGACTTCCCCGTCGCCAACGGCTTCGCCCTCTTTGCAGCCCACTGCATAAGAGGACTTAGACAAGGATGCCCCATGTCCCCCATACTCTTTAACCTTTTTGTCGACCCCATTATTAACCACATACAATCTCTCCTACCTAAACACGAATTCAACGACCTTTTCTCCTTCATCGACGATATCGCCCTCCAAACAACCTCCCATGCCACTCTACACAATGTACTTCATTTCCTCTTTGTCCAAGGGCCCCGATACGGCCTTTCTTTTAACACTACAAAGTCCGAACTCCACGCCCTCAAGAACGCCACCCACATCACCATTCATATTAGTCCTACCCAACATTTGAGCACTTTTACCGAAGATGGCAACCCCAGAGTTTTTTACAAATACCTGGGCACCTACGTTTTCAACAAACAACAAAGCCCCAGCATGCTCCAACTTCTACTCAACACCATTCACGCTTTCACTTCATATACCACAATCATACACCACTACCAGGACGCATTACACACAAAACTGTCAAACACCTACTTCCCAACCATAAACACAACAACATACACCTACCTTCTAGCACCGACTTCTACGCCCACACATCGTGGTTTTCCAGATTACCTTTTAAATGAAAAAACGGACTGTACTGTTGCACTGGTTTTCTTCCCCATTACAAACTTAACACATATCAATGCCCCAAATGCCACACTCATCACCCCCTCGACCCCAAAACTACGGTGACTGAATGCAGCACAGCGAAACCTATTCGTGACCTCTTTTTTGAGGTCTGGCAACAACCCTTCAAGCAAACAGTCATCGACGGGTGGCAACATGCAGCAAAAGGAGAAAGACGTAACTACATCCGCACCCTCATCCCCAACTCACTCAATAATGCACTAAGAGAGATCCCACCCGACACTCCCTACTTCGAACACCTACAAAATCTAAAAACAGCCTTTAAATACAGAAGAAAAAGACTCAAAACAGCACTACAAGAGACACAAACCTGGCTCAGACAAAGCCCAATGAACGATCTGCACTTACTCCAACCAGAGTCTGCTGACAACCCATGGAACAACCAATACTCCATTTACAGCACTTCATCTCACAACCCCACCTTGTTGACCTACCCAAAACGGACAAACACAACAGTCGCCAATAAACACCCTCACAAACACAGACACATACACAGCAACAACAAAGAAACCAAATCCCAACTACTTATTTTACCGTAACTACCCACAATAGAAGCACGTTACCCTAAAAAGCCATCGCGAAAAGAAACTAAGCTCCGCAAGCGACTGGGGGGCTTCTGCCCCGCTTTGGTCTCCGGGTGACGAGTTTCTCCCCCCTTTTTCTCTTTTTTTCTCTATTTCTTTCTCGTTTTTCACTGTCCTCCTCATCTTCAGCACCTGCGATCTGCACCCCCCCCCCCTACCATGATACCATTTGACAGATCGACAAGATGGGACCTCGTTCGTGTCATCGAATCATTGATGCTCTCTTCCAGCTCCGTTTCTTACACCATTCAGGACTTCGGAACACGGAATCCTATATAGCGTGGTAATCCATGATGATTTTGGAAGTGTGATAATGTCATCTTGATTCTCAGAATCTTTCCCAAAACATCTACTGGAGATCTACTGTGGACGTTCCCCTGATGTATGGAGAAGTCAGTGGATTCCACTTAACTGGAGGTCTTTTATGGTACCCCAGGAGATCTTTGGCCGGAGTTACTTGTTTGTTTCTGATTTCTATATATATATATATATATATATATAGATATATATATATATAGTCCTTTTTTTTTCGATTCGTCTCGCGCCATAACACCAACCACAGGGGCAATGGCGAAGCCACAGCCCACAGTAACCAGGCCTTTGGTGCACTTTGGAGCAGGGTCACATCCCCTGAGTTACTGTACATATGGCTGCTGACCTTCGATGAACTCCAGCTCGCCATGAACGCTCACTTGCCCGTGGTTAGGGCGCTTTTGTGTTATGCTCGCCGGGGGGCAACCCCCATGCACCAAAGAAAAAAGGAGCCAAGTGGCCCAGGACACCGCATACGCAACACAACGCACCAAGCGGGCGCACCGGTGAACAGGAGCCGAGTGGCCCAGGAATCCGCACACGCAACGCAACACACCGAGCGGGCACACCGTTGAACAGGAGTCAAGTGGCCCAGGACACCGCACACGCAACACAAAGGACGGAGCGGCCACACCGGTGAACGAGAGCCAATGGGCCCAGGATGCCGTACGCGCAACGCAACGCGCCGAGCGAGCACACCGGTGAACAGAAGCCAAGTGGCCCAGGATGCCGCATACGCAACACGACACGCCGAGCGTGCGCAACGGTGAACAGGAGCCAAGTGGCCCAGGACACCGCACACGCAACACAACGCGCGGAGCGGGCACACCGGTGAACGGCAGCTATTGCGCCCATGATGCCGTGCGCGCAACGCAACGCGCCGAGCGAGCACACCGGTGAACAGGATCCAAGTGGCCCAGAACGCCGCATACGCAACACAACACGCCGAGCGTGCGCAACGGTGAACAGGAGCCAAGTGGCCCAGGACACCGCACACGCAACACAACGCACCGAGCGGGCACACCGGTGAACAGGAGCCAAGGGGCCCAGGACACCGCACAAGCAACACAACGCACCGGGCGGCACCGAGCAGGCACACAGGTGAACAGGAGCCAAGTGGCCCAGGACACCGCACACACAACAAAACGCACCGGGCGGCACCGAGCGGGCACACCGGTGAACAGGAGCCAAGTGGCCCAGGACACCGCACACCCAGCATGACACACGGAGCGAGCACACCGGTGAACAGGAGTCAAGTGGCCCAGCACACCGCACACGCGACACAACACATCGAGCGAGCACGACGGTGAACAGGAGCCACGTGGCCCAGGACACCGCACACACAAAACAGCACACCGAGCTGGCACACCGGTGAACAGGAGGCACGTGGCCCAGGACACGGCACACGCGAAACCACACACCCAACGAGCACACCGGTGAACAGGAGCCAAGTGGCCCAGGACACCGCACAAGCAACACAAAGCACGGAGCGGCACCGAGCAGGCACACAGGTGAACAGGAGTTAATTGGCCCAGGACACCGCACACGCAACACAAGGCACCGGGCGGCACTGCGCGGGCACACCGGTGAACAGGAGCCAAGTGGCCCAGGACACCGCACACCCAGCACAACACACCAAGCAAGCACACCGGCGAACAGGAGCCAAGTCGCCCAGCACACCGCACACACGACACAACACATCGAGTGAGCACGACGGTCAACAGGAGCCAAGTGGCCCAGGACAACGCACACACAAAACAGCACACCGAGCGGGCACACCAGTGAACAGGAGGTGGGTGGCCCAGGACACGGCACACGCTAAACCACACACCCAACGGGCACACCGGTGAACAGAAGCCAAAAGGCCCAGGACACCGCACACAAAGCACCTAGGGCAACCGAGGGACAGGCAACAACAAACCACACACCATGGGTCGGGCGCACTGGCGTGAACCAGCCGACCCAAGGGGCCAGCAGCAGGGGCGGTACCCCAAGGCCGCTGGTCCGAGCACGGTCAAGCTGCATCGGGGACCATGGCAAACGTCACCAGAAGCCATGGAAACAACCAGCAGGCGACCCGGTGCACAGTCCAGGAGCGGGTTGCCTGCCAAGCAGCAGGGTACTGCAACTTGAGCCAAAGGGGTGAGGCGGTCGTACCGTAGACACACGGGAGCAATATCCTCTGTGGTGATAGATACTCCACACGGCTGGGCAGACCCCAAGAATGCCAGCCAGAGGAAACGGCATGTGGCCCTACTCATGGACACATGTGGGGACACCCCCGACCCGGGACACCTGGACCGGATGGCTGCAGGTAGGTAGGTAGGTAGGTGCACTCGGTCGTGGAGAGGCGCCCCATGGTTCCCCCTGGCGTCGCCCCTGTGACAATCAGGAAGAGGCTCCGCGCGTGAAGAGGGGAGGCGGCTTACTTCCCGCTAGACCTGACTGTTGGCCCCCACCAAAGCGGCCCCGGGCAACGCCGGGAGGGCTGATCGCCGCCAGCGTGACGTGCTTGTCTCGCCAGGAGGGTGTGCCCCCGTGCTTGCGCACGTCCCCTCCTTTGGGCGGAACCCTAGAGGTTCACCGGACTTCCTGGCGTATCCCGTTCCCAAGGCATGCATGCACGTTCTTGGTACTAGGGTTCCGAGGCGCTTGGGTGTCGCACGCTCCGCCTCGAGTCCCAAAGCAGCGCAGGCCTTAGGATGCAGCCTTACCCCCGGTCTCCGGATCTCGTTTGGCTGGGTCACCTGCATGGCACGGGCTGCCTCAGTGCCCGGGCTGTGGGCACTGGGTTTCCTACTGTTGTGCGGCGTTTGTGTTTGGGTCCGGTTGGCGGTTGGGTGTGGGTTTTGTTAACCCTGCCAGTCCTGGCTGGGGTCTTGGGTGGGTGTGTTTGGGCACGGTTTGTGGTGTTGTCCCTCTAGTGTCGGCTTTTTGTGGTGTTCGTGGTTGGGCTTCGGTTTCGGCCTGCTTTTGGGACGTGTGTGGTTTCGTGGGCGCCCCGCTTGCCCCCCGCCGTTTCCGGTTCTGGCGTGCGGTGTGGGCGTGTGTGCTGGGCCCGGGTCTCGGCTGTGCCCAGCCATTCTTGGCTGGGTTGTCGGGGTGTGTTTTTTGCGCTTTTTCTTTTCTTTTTTTTTGTTTCTTTTTTTCTCTGTCCTGGGCTTTGTGGTCCCTGTCCCTCCATCCCCTTTCTTTCGGGCTGGGCTGGTGGCTCTCTCTTTTTTTTCTTTTCGTTTCGGTGTCCCTCTTTCCCGTGGGCCGCTGTTACTGGCTTGGTGTTGCCCGTTTTGGGTGGATGGTCCCCCTGTGCCTCTGTGGGGGTCCTGTCTTCGGTGCCTTCTGGGGGGGGGTTGGGCCGCCTCTGGTGGTGTTGGCGGGTGGTTTGGTGGCTGTGGGCTGTTTTCGTGCCTTTTCCCCCTCCCCCCTCCCTTTTTTTTGTTTTCTTTGGGGGGGGGGGGGGCTTGCCTGTTCCTCCCTCTGCCTTTCCTGGGCTGGCGCACGTACTGGCCTGCATTCAGTGTTGTCCTCCGGGCTGCTGTTTCCAGTTGCGTTCTGTGTGGCCGCGTTCCGGCCCCATGGGTCGGGTGGGCTATGTACACGGTAGGCTCGGCGCCCCTCCTTGCCGGGTTAGGTCCTGGCTCTGCCGGCTGGGCGGCTGCGCCAGGCGGCTGCTTGTGGTTTTGGGTTAGGGGGCTGGGGTTGTTCGTGTCCTTTCCCCTCTGCGGTGCCGGCTGTAATCTTCTGGGTGGTCCGCCACCGTTGTTGCCAGGCGCGCTGTGGCCCCGTGTGTGGCCTGCGGTGCTGGTGTGTGGCGTGCTGGCGCGGCGCCTTCCAGGGTGTGCGGTGGCTGGCTTCGGTTAGTCCTTCAGGTTAGGGTCAGTTGTGTCGTGTTGTGCCGCTCTGTGCCGCGTCGCGTCGCGTCGTGCTGTGGCGTGTTGCACTGTGGCGCGCTGTGGTGCGGTGTGCCGTGGTCTCGCGTGGTGCCGCGGTGGGTCAGTGGAGGTCAGCCTGGCCTGTGTCGTGGTGCGGAGTGCGGGCCGGAGTGTGGCTGGCTGGTGGCTGGGGGGTGCGGTTAGGTGTGGGTGTCTCGCTGGGTCCGTGCCGTGGGGGCTTGGGCGTGCCGCTCGGGCTGGCGGGTCGGGTAGGTCGCTCGCGTGACGGTCCGTGGGGTTGCCCTCCCTGGGGGCCTGTGCCTTGGTCCCGTATCCTCTGGGGGTTTCGGTCCCTAGTCCTGGGTGCCGCGGCCGTGCCTTCGTCCTCTTCCGGTGCCTGTGAGGTGGCCCTTGTGGTCGCCGGGGTCGTCGCCTGGCGGGGAGGGCGTGGTGGTGCGCTGTGCGGCGGCGTTCCCTGCGGCTTCCTCTGTGGGTGTGGCCCGTTCCCCCCGTGTAGGTGTGCCCTCCATTCTCCGTGTGGTTTCCGGTGGCCGTTGGGCGTGCGCTGGTGTGATCCGCATGGCGTCCGATGTTTGCTTCGGTGGTGTGTGTTGGGGTGTTTGGTGGGGGTGGGGCGGCGCTGGTCCCTCTGTCGTGGTGTGCCCATCCCGGGTGTGGGTCGTGGTGCCTGCCGTGGTGCCCTTTTCCTCCGTGTCTTGGTCCCCGCTCCCGCCCCTTCCTGGTTCTTGGGTGGTTTCCTGCCCCCATGTGGTGTCGCTTCCGGCGTCCTGTCCCCGCGAGTGCCTGCCCTCACTTGGGGCCCCTCCCTGCCCTCTTGCCTGAGTGCTCCTTGGTGCCCCTTGCCCTTCCCTTGCCCTTGTCCTGCCCCTTCCTGGTGTGGTGGTGGCGGGAGGGGCGGGGTGGGGAGGGGGCGCCGGCGGCCCAGGCCTGGGGGTGGGTGGCCTGGAGCCACTGGCGGAGGGCTTGGGGGGTGTAGGGGGGGCGGAGGCCCTGGACCGCATCGCGGAGGAGGGCCTCCCATGCCGCTTGCGGCATGATGGCCTCCAGGGCGGCCACGTTGGGGTTTGCGGGGTTGCGGGTGTGCACCTCCTCGAAGGTATGCACCATGTGCACCCCTTCGTGCCTTCCTGCTCCTCCGGCCCACTTCACCCAGCGGCGGAGCTCCTGCAGAGCGGGGGGAGACCACCAGGCGAGGTGGGCGGGGGCCCGGGGGGGGGGAGGGGTCCGTGCCCGTGGTCCTGGAGCGGCGGGGGGAAGACGTGGACCTGCAGTGGTGGCGGGGGTGGCGGTGCCTGGGGGAGCGGGAGCGGCGGTGGCGGGGGCTGGGGGTGCAGGACGGGTACGGGCGGAGGGGGGAGCGGGAGGGGGAGGTGGACATGGGGCGGCGGTGGCGCGCTCGGTGGCGTCCGGGGGAGCGGGAGTGGTGGTGACGGGGGCTGGGGGTAGTGGATGGGTACGGGCGGCGGGGGGAACGGGCAGCCCGGCGGGGCGTGTGGGGGGAGGGGGAGGTGGACGTGGGGCGGCAGTGGCGTGCCTGACTGCGTCGGGGGGAGCGGGAGTGGTGGTGGCGGGGGCTGGGGGTGGGGGTCTTGTTTGGCCGGTGGGGGGAGGGGGAGGCGGACATGGGGCGGCGGTGGCGCTCGTGGTGGTGCCCGGGGGAGAGGGAGCGACGGGAGCGGGGTCCCGGGGGGTCGTGGTGGCACCTGGGGGAGCGGGAGCGGCGCGAGTGGGTGGTTGAGGCGCGGTGGGAGTGTGGGCGCCGTGGGCGAGTGTGCCGTGCGGGGGGGGAGCGGGAGCGCCGCCGTTTGCGGGACCGGGCCTCATCGCTCGAGTCGGGCCAGTCCGGAGGCGTCGGCGGCCCCTGGGGGGCCTCGCGCGGTGCCGCCTGGTACTGGGGGGGGGGGGGTCCCCCGTCGTCCATGGATCCGCCACATAGGGGTGTGGTGGCGGTAGCGGCTGGTGGTATGGGTCGAGTGGCTGTCATTGGCGGGGTTGGGCCCGGGGGGCCCCTTCGGCGTGGACGTGGTGGCCGGGGGGCTACGGATACGGTTCCTGGTACGGGGGTGGTGGCTGGTACGGGGGGGGTGGCCCCTGGGGGTAGGTGGGGTATGCGGGTGGAGCGCTCGGTGGCTGCCATCCCATCTGCTGGTGCTGTTCGTGCACGGGGGGTTGCGGCCTGGTGGGGTAGGGCGGTGGGCAGTGGTAGTGGTGGGGGTGGTGTTGGTAGTGACGGTGGTGGGGCCGCTGGTGGTAATGGTGTGGGTAGTGGTGGGGTTGGTGTTGCGGGTATAGCGCATGGACCCCTTGTGGGTTTTCCGGTCCCCCTTGTGGGGGTGGGGGGTTGGGCATCGTGGGCAGTCCCCGGGGCTGCACTATGTGGTGGGCAGGGGGGGCGGGTTGGGGGCCGGGCTTGACAGTGACGGTGGTCGAGGGGTCCCACGTCCCTTGGTCAGTTTGGCCGGCGGTGGTGGTGGTTTGTGGGGGATGGATGACGGGGCGCTTGGTGACGGGGTTGCGGACGAGGGCTTGGACGGGGTCGTGCTGGGTGGCCGCCTCTGTGGTGGTGGTGGGTGCCGGCGGGAGGGGGGCGCGGGTTGCGGTGGGTGGGGGGTTCTGGCTTGGGTGAGGGTCCGGGCGGGGGTGGTGTCGGGTGGGTTTGTGTCGTTGCGTTTGTGGTGTTGTGTGTGCTCGCGTGGGCGCCTGCTTGGGTTTGGGGTCGGGTTTGGGGTTGGGGTCCGGTTCCAGGTTGAGGAGTACTTCTGTCCGGAGGTGTGAGGAAGCCGATGTCGGGTCGGGGGTCGTCCCGGTGCGTTGCCGGGGTGCCCGAGTCGCCTGTGTGGGAGTTTGGGGGTCGGTGTGTGCGGCCTCGGCCTTGGCTTTTGCCGTGGCCTTGAGGATGAGGGCGGCGGGGAGGGGGGGGTCGGAGGATGAAGTGGAGGAGGTGGACGAGGCTGAGGATGGAGGAAGTGGTGGACGCGGGTTGGGCTGTGATGCGGGCGGGCCTGCCGGTGGCGGCTTCTGCTGCGGCCACAGCGGGGAGGATGGAGGGCATGTCCTCGGGCTGTAGGTTGGGGGCGGGCGGCTCGGGGGGCCCGGTCGTGACCTGGCGGCCCTGGTGGGCCGATCTGGTCGGCAGCGGCGGGGGAGGGAGGCGCGGCGCTGTGGCCTTCTCCTTCTGGGATCGGCTGGGCCCGGGTCCTGCAATGTGCGAGGTCGTGTGGGTTGGCGTCCGGGGGGGGGAACAGTTCGCGTGGGCTGCATTCAGGGGCCGGGGGGGGTGGGCCTGGGTCCTCTGGGGTGTGTGTGGGGGGCGTGGGCGGGCCACTGGGTGGGGTGGGCGTGCCGCGGGGCGCGGGGCTCCCCTCGGCGGGTGTGTGTGGGTTGTCGATTGTGGGGGGCGGTGAAGGGTGTCCGGCGGGTGGGTGTGTGGCGGGCGTGTGCTGGTGTTCGGGCGGGTGGGGGAGGCCCGTGTCCCGGGGCCCGGGGGTGCGCGCGATGGTGGGCGTGTGTGGGTCTCCGGTTGAGCAGCGAGAGGGGAGGGGCATGGGCGGGGATTGTGCGGTGGGGTGTGCTGTGTCGATGTATGTGTCCGCTTGCCGCGGCGCGCTTGCGTGGGCAGTTGTAGGCCGGGTTGTTTGGAGGAGAAGCTTGCCGTCTTCTGCTGTCGCGGCAAGGATTTCGCAGACGAGCTTGCGTATCTGGTGGACCTCTTGGTCAGTGGTGGGAAGGGGGTATGGTAGCTTTGGGCTAAGACCCGCGCGGTTGAGGACCCTGTGGATGGCGTGGTACCCGCAGGTGAGGGACTGCTGCGGTCTGGGGGGGGGGGGGTTTGGTCGTGTGTCCGGGCCTGCCTCGACTTGTGTGTGGGCGGTGGGGATGGCCCAAAGCCAGGGCACGGTCCCCGTGGGTGGCCAGCGGCGCTGGATCCAGTGGGTTAGGCAGAGCATGGCCAATCCCGGGTGGTAGCCCGCCTTCCCTGAGGTGATTTGGGCCAGGGCGCGGGCTGAGGGCTTGTCCCCTGGCCAGAGGACACCCCTGAGGACCCTGTGCTGGGTGGTGGGGTCCCCCACTGTCCCTGGTGGGGCGGTCTCCGGGGCGAACATGGTGTCTGTCCCCTGGATGAGCCATAGCGGGCCGGGGGACGTAGCCGTAGCAGCTATCACGTAGTAGTGGCCGCGCTCGAGGACTGTAACCCAGACCTCCGGCGTGGGGTGGTCACTGTCTGTAGGTGGGGGGGGGGGGTCGTCGTCTGGGGTGCGGTGGCCTGTTCCCACTGCTCCGGGCGGCTCGGGTCCGCTGGGTGGTCCGTCTCCGCTGGGGCCCGTCGTAGGCGTCCGCCCCCTTGACGCGTGACGTTGATGCCGGTGTCGTGCGTCAGGGCCTGGCCCCACTCGATGGGGGGGATCCAGACGTGCTGGCCCCAGGTGTGTTTGCGGGCTCGCCAGAGTACGAGGTCTTTGATGGTCTCGTGGAGGCCGCTGCCTGGGGTGGTCAGGTCCCGGAGGGCTTTGACGGTGAGCTTGGTCCAGTCCTCTTGTAGGCGGTACCAGCCGAGGGGGGTGGTCGGGGCCCTGTCTTGAAGGGTTGCTCGGAGGAGGTCGGGGTCGCGGATGGTGGCCGGTGTGAGGGGGGGGTGCCCCGGGTCCGGGGGGGGTGGGCTGGATGGGCTGCCGGGGTCTTGCGCGTCTACGTCGATGGATGGTTGGCCCTGGTTGGGCTCGGCCGGACTGGGCGGTGCCGGGTGGCTTCTTGGGTGTGAGACGGGTCTCGGGGCGCTGTGGTGGTGTCTTGGAGACCTGTGGATGGAGACGGGGGGCGCGTGCGGGGCGCGGAGCCGGTTAGTGGACGTCTGGGTCATGCACGGCATGGTAATGGATGAGACGCTGCATGTGTTCCCTGGCGGTGGGGTCGGTGAGTTGCTCCGCGTCTGTTAACAGGAGGTGTTTGCGGTGTACCATTTGGGCCGCTGCTCTGCGGACTGCTTCTAGCTGGAGGTGTGCTGCTGCCTCCATGGGGCTTTCCGTGTGTTTGGTGAGGTGTCAGTGCAGGGCCCGTGTCACTGCCCATCTCATGGTGGCTTCTTTGATCAGGGGGTCCCAGAAGAGGTGTTCGGTGGCCTGGTGTGCGTGGCTGTGGGTTGGCCATCCTTCGTGTTGTCGCAGGGTTCCCGCCGGGGACCAGCCCACTAGCGTGTCCCTGCCTGTATGGAGGGGGCATTTCTTGAAGTGGATGTGCTTGCGGGCGAGCCATCTGGCGACCCTGGTGAGGAATGGCAGTTGCTCCCTGAGGAGCTGGATGCGTCGTTTTTGGAGGTGGGCTGGGACGTTTGCTGGGCGTAGGGCTGAGTGGTAGAGGGGGACTTGCAGTCTGTCCTGGAGCTCCTGGATGTCCGCCCGGCTGTCTGCGTCGCCGAGCACGCGGGCGAGATGTTGGATGGGGTTGGGGTAGTGGTATGCTCTGTCGTGGGAGGAATAGGGGGCGTCCTCTGGTACCCAGTCCGGGGTCTGATGGGGCTCGGGTACGGGGGGCACGTGTTGGAGGTGTGTGTGGTTGCGGCCGAGGTCAGGGATCTGGAGGGCTGGTAGGTGTGTTGTGCGCTGGTGTACTGCCTGGTTGTCGACCTTACCATTTCCGTATTGGTGTCTGTGGGACTCTTGTTTCACGATGTGGAGTTGGACGTAGGGGGGAAGGCTGCGAAGGGCCTTCCGGAGCAGCAGTGCCTGGGTGCCGAGGCTCGTCGCGGTGGCTTTGTGAAGTGGTTGCCTTGCTATGCGGAGGAGCAGGTGTGTGTCGACAGTGGCGTCTACCACGAACCAGACCCGGACGATGTGCAGGGAGTGGGCGGGTAGCTGGGCCGCGATCTCGGTGATGGCGTCGGCCATGGCCCCTAGCTCCCCGTGGGAAGAGGCCCCATAGGTGGTGTGGCCCGTGTGGTGGTCCATGTGGTAGTGTCCCCCGATGTGGGTTAGCTGCAGGGTGGCCCCCCGGTGATGGGCGTGAGGGCGGATTCGCCTGAGGCGTCGGTGAAGAAGAGCCAGTCCGCCGGTGATGGTTGTGGGAGGCGGCATGGGATCATGGGCAGGTAGGCGTATATGGCAAGGCCCGTGGCGAGGTGGGCTACTGGGGTTGGGGGCTGCAGGACAGGGGTGGGGTACACCCCTATTCCTTTGGAGATGATGTGTTCCGCTTGGGGGGACAGGGCTATGAGTCCCTGCCCCGGCTGTCCTTGTGTGAGGTAGGAGTAGATGTAGTGGAGGATGTAGGCTGTGTCGGGGTTTAGGTCGTGGCATGTGAGGGTTTGTGTTCGGTGCTCCGGTGTGTGGCAGGAGTGGTGGAGCGGATAGTAGGGGTGCTCGTGCTTGCCCGTTCTGCCTGGCTCGTACATGCTGTAACGGATGGCGACTCCTGCCGGGTCGGGGCGGGGGCATGTGGGTGTAGTGGTGAAGAGCCATTTGGGCGCGTGGTCGGGGTTCCATGCTACCGTGGGGTTAGTGTCGGTGCGGTGGAACCATGGGGCTATCCATGCGTAGGCCTGTGGTGGTAGGTGGGTTGTGGGGTGGGTGTGGTGGCGTGCTATGAGGTGTAGTACGGGCCATGGTGTGGTTGGTGCCTCGGGGTCACAGGCCCAACATGTGCGTGGCATGCTCTGGGAATCTTTGGGGACCCGTGGTAGGTCTCGGGAGGTCATGTGGTGTGTCGATAAGCGCCATTTTGCCCCGTGGTGGATGACGGTGGTCTGCGTGGGTTTGGCTTCATTCGGGGCCAGTAGTAGGCTTAGTGGTGGGACTGGGCCCGTCACCGGGGGGACGGGTTCGTGTTTCGATCCGGTGGGTGCGTAGGGCGGTGTCGCTGGGATGGGTCGGGGGTCCTGCTTTTTGAATTCTCGGTAGGCTGTGTGCATGTCTTTGCTGCCCGGTAGAGCGTGTCCCGCTGCTCGTGCCGTCTGCGTGAGGTACTGGTGGAAGGGGCGGTATTGTGGCCATTCGGGAAGCTGTAGAAAGGGGGTGTGGTGTGCCCCGCTGTGGTGCAGGACCCGCATTTGGGGCAGGGTGACGTATACTACGGTGATGGAGGCCCGGACAAGGTCTATGGTGTGGATGGTGCCCTTGGGGTGATGGTGGAGGTCCGCGCAGAGGACCGCTAGTGGCCCTTCCTCTGGGCACGCGTGGTTGGTGAGTATGGCGTGGTGTGGGGATGGGAGGAGAAGCTGCAGGTGGTTCCACAGGCGCGTGTTCATGTTGGTGGGCATGCCCGTCTGGTGGAGTACCCAGCGCGGGCATGTGTTGCGGGCCCGTTGTGCGGCTTGGAGGCGGATTGCGGTGACCTCGCGGACCTCCGGTGAGTGGTTGTGGGTCATGCGGTGAAGGGGGAGGGCGGTGTGTCTGGTGTAGGCCGCTTTCACCTCGTCCCCTATGGCGTCCCCATAGTGGGGCCATGCCGCTCGGATGGCGCGGGTGGGTATGGAGGTGGGCCAGCCCCCGTGTGCTGCCCATGCCTTGGTCACGGCGCGTGTGGCCGGCTGGAGGGCGGTGGTGGGGTGTGTCAGATGGAGTGCTTGGAAGCCTATGGAGGCGTTCAAGACCCCGGTGAGGTAGTACGCCAGGCTCTGGTGGGACAGGGAGAGGGCCTTGGTGGTCGGGGACGCATATCTGGGGAGATGGGCGAGGTGTGATTGCAACTTGGGAGGGAGGGTGGCGTCCTCAGGGTTGGCGGCCTGGATTACCCCCAGGTGGGTGGTGGTTGTCACGACTTGCATGGGGGGCCCTTGTGGCCCTTGGGTGGGAGGTGTGGCAGACCCCTTGATCATGGCCACCGACTTTGTGGGGTGGACGATGAGGTTGTTGTGGGAGAGGTAGGAGACGGTCACGTCCAGTAAGTCGTTGGCCTGTTGGGTGACCGTTGGCCCGGGGTCCGGGGCATGGGGTTCGTGTGGGGTGTGCGCGACTGTGAGGTTGGTGTCGTCCGCGAAGCCCACCAGCGGGGAGAGGAGGGGGAAGGGTGCGTAGGCCGGGTAATCCTGCTCGATTGCGAGGGCCCGGGGGAGCGTCACTAGAAGGTACAGGAAGGGGCCCTCTGCTCCCCCTTGGGGGACCCCGCTGCCTGGCTCCAGGAAGGGGCCGAGGCCTGCTCCAGTCCGGACCGGGTATTTGCGGGTGCGGATGTAGGCGGAGGTGAAGTTGTAGAAGGGGAGGCCTAGGCGTTTCCACATCGCTTCTGGAAGGAGCCAGGGGGTGTTCGGGAAGGCTCCTTTGACGTCGAGGGAGGCGATGATGAGGTCCACCGGGTCCATGTCTGCGATGGTGTCCTGGAGGAAGATGGCCTCGTGTGGAGACCGGCCTGGGATGGCCCCCCAGAGGCTTGCTGGTATGTGGGGGTCCAGGTGGGGGCGGATGCGGCGCAGGAGGATGGTCCAGACGATTTTGACCTCCGTGACCGCACAGACTATGGGGCGCCAGTTGTCCGGGTTTGCCCAGTCCCCTTTTTTGCAGAGGGGGCGGACAACGTTTGCCCAGTCCGGTGGCAGGGGGTCCGCCCCGTGACAATGTCCCAGAGCCGGTGGGCGAGGATGCGGAGGAGGTGGGCGGGGAGGTGGTAGTATGCCTCTGCAGGGAGGTCGTCGTAGCCTGGGGTTTTGTGTTGCCGGAGACTGTGGATGGCCTTCCGGACTTCGTGGATGGTGAAGGGGCGTTTTTCCAGTTGCCTCTTCTGGGTGTGGTTGAAGACCCGAGAGAGGCGGTCGATTTTGGCCTGGGTGTCTGGGTCCAGTGTGTCTTGGGTGGGGGTGTGTTGCCGGAGGAAGCCGTCTTGGGTGGCCTGGAGCACTGTGGCTGGGTCGTTGGTGAGGGAGTCGTCCTCCTGCCGGACCGTGGTGATGGTGCGGTGGCCGGTGTCGGTCATGGCGTCGTTGAGGTGGCGGATGGCCTTGTAGGGGAGTTCATGTTGCGCATACAGTTCGTGTTCCTGGGCGATCCGCTTTTCCCTGTGGATGTGCCACCGCTGCAGGTCTGCCCTGATGTGGGCTATCCGTGTCCTGCAGTGGTGTATCTGGCGGCGGGTTTGGGGGGTGTCGGTGTGGAGGAGGGTCGCCAGTTGTTGCTTTGCATGCCGGAAGGTCATGGAGCTTGTCCGACAGGGCCGTGGGTGGTTGGTCGTCGTCTGTGTGGGGGTGTTGTTGGAAGCCGCAGGCGACGGCGGCCGTGCGCATGGCTGTGAGTAGGTCGGTGGGGTCTGGTTGGATGCGCCGGGCGCGGTCTATGGCCCTGTGATATTGGGACCAGGCATGCTTGTCATGCAGCGGGGGCATCTTCAAAGGGGTGGTAGGCCTTGGTCTGCATCTTCTGGGGGGCTGGGGGGAAGGTTCGGGATGGTGAGGCGGATGTGCAGGGGGCTATGGTCTGTGGGTCCCAGTGGGAGGGGTCCATATCGGGCCTCCGCTCGGATGATGGTGGTGGGGTTGCCATAGCATACGTCGATGCGGGATGGGGCGTCATCTGTTTGGTGGGGGAAGTGGGATGGTTGGCCTTCGAGGTTGGCTGTCAGGTCCACGAGCTCCAGCATTTCGATGGTGTCGCGGACTGCTTGGTCCTGGGGTGTGGCCTGTCCCCCTCGGTCCGCTGGGGTGGGGGCGGCGTTCATGTCGCCGATGATGACTGTGGAGGCGAGCATGGCCATCTGGCGGTATGCCTCGGCCAGGGCTTGGAGGAAGGGTTCCGTGGCTTCGCCGAAGGGGACGTGAGTGTTGATGACGTTGAGTTGCCATCCGTCCCCGACGACCTCATAGACACCTAGCCTCCCTGGGACGCTGAGGTGGTGGACGAGGTGGACGTGGATGCCGGTTTGGGCGTATAGGGGGGTCCCCTTGTGCCAGTAGCATTTGTACGCTTTCTGGTCCGGGGTATATATGGGGGTGGTTTCTGGGGGGTCGTCGCGTTGTAGGCCTTGTTCCTGGAAGGTGAAGAGGTGGGGAACCCACCCCGGCCCCTGTGCCATCGGGAGCTCTTGGAGGGCGGTTGTGGCGTCCTTGGAGTATGTGACGGCCGGGTGGTTGAGGTCGGGGAGGTTGACGGTGGCCTCGGTGGGGGCGGGCTGGGTCTGTGGAGGCTTGTGCCCTCGGCCCTTGCCCCGTCACGGAGGGGGACTGGGGCTCGGGGACTTTCTGCCGGTTTGTGGGTGTTTGGGTAGGCGCGGCGGGGGGAGGCCCTGGCTCCACTCCGGGGGGAGCCCCCCAGTGTATTTGGTGCCTGTGTGGGCCTTGTTCTCTTCGGTGCGGAGCCAGATGGGGTGGGCGCTGGTGAGCTCCAGGGTGTAGCTGACTGGCTTGTCCGGGGCGCTGCTGCCTTGGTCTAGCTCCTTTTGGCGGTGCCAGATCACCCGGATCTGTGGCCACCCTGTTGTCCCCCGGTTCCTTGAGGCGGTACTGGATCGTGCCCTCACACCAGATCCAGTCGCCTGTGTGGTCGTTGCGGAAGGGCTGTTGGACCTTCCCGCCTTTTTCGAATCCTGGGTACGCTTTGGGCGGGGGCGGTGCTGGTGGCGGGAGGGAGGATGATGAGGATGCCTGGTCCGGCTGGGGCGGTGGTAGTGATGGGAGGGAGGATGACGAGGATGCTTGGTCCGGGTGGGGCGGTGGTAATGGTGGGAGGGAGGATGACGAGGATGCTTGGTCTGGGTTCGCCTGGTGGGTCGGGTGGGATGCGGGGGGTCGGGAGGTCGCTGCTTTTCCTGCTGGGTGGGGGCGGGTGCGCCCCTTTGTCGTCTCGTTCGCTTGGGTGGGACTGGAGGTAGCGGGGCTGGGGGGGCATGGGGTTTGAAGAAGGGGTGCGTTGCTTGCTGGTCCGGATCCCTCAGTGGGGGTTCTGCCGGTGTTTGCATTTTCGCTTTCGCGTGGCTGCGTATGATGTCGGCGAGCTTGCGCACGGTCTCCGGGGGATCTGTTGGCCATGGCAGTGCGGCCGGGCTGTCGTCGAAGGGGTGGTGTAGGTGGTAGTTCCTCATGGCCTTGGCCTGCATGACCCAGGCCTCTGTGGGTTCCGGTGTGTCCGGGCCGTTGGGGGAGCCTTGAGCCCAGTAGAGTGCTGTGTGGAGGGCCTCCCAGGGGGCGCCTTCGCGACCTGTGAGGGTGGTGGCCTGGAGGAGTCGCTGCTGGCCTCGTGGGGGGTCTTCTGGGTCTATTTCCGGGGTATAGGCGTGGGCCGCCGTGACGACTCCGTGTGCCCAGTGGAGGACCCACCATTGGGCGTCCGCTTTGAGGATGTGGATAGCGGGTTGTTGGGGGGGCGTGTCCAGGGTGTCCCACGATGCGACGGCTAGTGGTATCCTGGAGGGGTGGAGGTGTGGGGGGGCCTTGCGGCTTAGGAGTTGATCGATGTGGAAGGGGGTGACGGGATCTTTGGGGCCCTGGCGTGGTGGGGGCATTGCTGGGATGGTTGTGGGGTCCCAGTGGCGTTCCTGGGCGGCGAGGGTGTACAGGGTGGCAGTGATGATGTGGTGGGCTTGCCGCTCCAGGACGATGTGGCGCTCCGTGCCGAAGTCCTTTGGTAGGTGGGCTGCGGGTTGGACGGTGCTGTGGGCCAGGGCGCGTTGGTGGGCCTTTTTTCCCATGTCTGGCGCCTGTTTCCGTTTTTCCCCCAGGATGTGCTGGTTTTGGTGTTTTGGTGGGGGTGGTCCCAGGGCGAGGGATTCTACACCGTGGAGGGGGATGGCGTGTTCCCTGGACCTGTTGGGCAGGATGTATATGCCCGGGCCCCCCGGCACGGTGCCCAGGTACATGTTGCTCGTGATGGTGGGGGCCGGCAGCGGTTGGCGCAGGGGTGAGGTGCATGGGGTGGAGCAGGGCGGGTCATGGTGCTCACACCGGGGGTGGTCGATGCCGTATGGGGTGACGTGTACGGCGAAGGGTCCAACGGCGCGCCCGAGTTTGTGGGGTTGGATGTTGTGGAGGCGCGCCACCGCCCTTGTGTGGGAGCGCCCTTCGCTGATCCACACGGCGTCTGCCCGCGACGCCGCTGGGTTCAGGCGGTCTGTGGTGATGCCTGTGATCGTGCGGTTGTGGGTGGTATCTGATACCCTGGCGGGGGGGGCGCCGATGCGGGGGATGGTGTGGTCGTTGTGGAGGGTGCGGGCCTCGCGCCTCGCTTCGTGTCGGTGCTGGGCCTCCCGGGCGGGGGTGTGCACACCTGTGTGTTTGGGCTTCTTGTTGGGGCGGTCTGCAGTGTGGAAGGGGGTGGGCCAGGAGGGGGCGTGGTGGACGGTGGGGTGTGGGAGGTCCCCCCGTGTTGCCCATGTGTACAGGGTGGTCGCGGCGGCCCCTTCTGCCTGTATGGTGTATCGCTCGTCGTGTCGGCGACGGGTGACGAGGACGTCGGGGGCCGTCAGCTCATACACCTGTGTGGTGTGGGGGAGGTGGCGGGTGACGGTGATCCTGGCAGCGTCGTTCTTGCGGGTGGTGGTGTGGGGGATGATGTAGTGGGTCGCCCATTCGTCCTGGGGGGTTTGTTTCGTCGGGTCTAGCTTGAGTGGGGGGTGGAGCGGCTTCGGTGTTGGGGGCTTGTCTTGGCCCTTCGGTTTGGCCCTTCGGCACTTTGGTTTCGACCAGGTATTGTGGGCCCCAGGTTTCCGGGGCCCCTACCTGTACTGTGGCTGCCGCTGTTGCGGCTTGGAGGAGGGCGGTTGTGTTGGTGTCTAGAGGGGGGGCCCCCGGTTGGGGGGTGAGGGTGTCGTGGTCTTGGTATACCCACCAAATGGTGTAGCCTCGTTGGGTGTTGCGGTGCGGGGTTTGGGTCTGGGCTTGCTGGATGGATAGGGCGGTCTTGATGTCCTCCGCTGCTTGTGGGTTTATGGGTGTGGCGTACGCCCATACTCCCGGGGCGTGTATGCCGTGTGGTGCTTGGCGTACTCCTCGTATCGGGTGTAGGGTGTGGTGGGTGCGTGTGAGCCCTAGGTCCCCCTGGATGTCCTCCCACCGTTGCTGCCAGGTGTGTGTGTGGTCATTGGGGGCGGAGTAGGTGATGACGATGGCTTGCCATGGGGTGGGGCCTGGATGCACCGTCAAAGGTGCCGACGATGCTTGCGGGGGTATGTGGACGGCGTGGGCGGGGGCTGCTGTTACGGGGTCTCCCTCCGTGGGTGTGATCGTGGCATCGCCTTGGACGGTGAGGAGGAGGTGGTGGTGGTCCGTTGGTAGTGCCCAGGTGGTGGTGGGCTCGGTGATCGAGTGGAGGCGGATGGCCTGGAGGCCCGGTGTGCTTTCGTCCCATCGGAGTGTGCCGTTGTGGACTGCCCATTCCCGTGGCAGGTCTCGAAACCCGTTTCGGTCTGGGGTGGTGCGGTGTTGTGGGGGGAGCTCCATTGTGGTGATGGGGTGGGTGAGGGGCTCTGTGCGGGGTTGGTCTTGTGTGGTTGATGGTGATGGTGCCTGGGGCATCTCTTCGTCCAGTTGCTGTGGGGCTTTCGCCTCCTGGAGTTCTGCACTGATGGTGGCGAAGACATCTGGGAGGGTGGGGGAGGCGGGGGGGTGGGGTGCCGGATCGTTCCAGGTGATGTGGTATTCCTCCCGGTTCTCGGGGCTTTGCTGCACGGTGATGGCGGCTGTGGCGTCGTCTTCAGGTGTCCATCGGTGTGGATTGTGGTCGAGGGGTCGGAGGGTGACGGTGTGGCGGTGTTTCCAGCTGTGAAACGCTAGGAGGCCGTGGAGGCCGTGTCTAGTGTCCCCGGGCGGGCGGTGGTAGGTTTCGGCTGCTGCCTCCAGAAAGGCGTCCGCGATGCCTTTCCAGGTGTCTTCGCAGAGAAGGTCTTCCTCTGTGCCCCACTCGTTGTCGTTCCTTTTCTCCTGCTTCCACCCCTGGAGGGTCGCGTGGTCCTCAGGGAGGTCTCGTTGGATGGACTGGTAGTACTGCTCGGCGTCCATGGGGGCTAGGGTGCTGGCCAGTGTGGCGTAGATGTCCCTTGGGGGGGGGGGGGCTTTGGGGGCGTGGCGGCGCGGTCGGGGTCGGGCTCCTCTCGCTGGTGTTCCGCGTTCTGGTCTGCGGTGGACGCGGGGGATATGGAGCATGGTGGCATGGGGTGTTCGGGCTCCTGCGGTTCTGTGGGTTGCTGGTGGGCTTGTGGGCGCAGGGCTGTGGCTGCCAGCAGGTGTCGGATGGCCGCGAGGACGTCGTGGTCGTCTTCCCAGAAATGGGCTGGAGCGCACACCCTGTCAGGGGAAGCGGGGGGAGGGCGTGTTGCGGAGTTGTGTACGATAGGGTGGGCGACGCGTGCGGGTGGTGGCGTGCTCGCTCTGCTGTTCTGTTTCCCGCGAGCCCTGACCCTGGGGGGGTGGTGGTGAAGTTGGTGGTGAGGGTGGTGTGGGCGCCGGAGTGGATGATTGTGTCGGTGGCGGCGCTGTTGGCGGGGGTGGTATGGGCGTTAGCGTAGATGAGGTTGGTGCTGGGCTATAATTGATGGTGGTTAGCTGGTGGGTCAGCTGTAGTCGCTGTCGTCGTCGCCGGTGGTGTTTGTGCCTCTGATGACGAGGTGATGGTTGGTGAGCATGGCGCGGGTGACGTATGGGCGTATGTGGTGATGCCGGTGGTGTCGATAGTGAGGGTGTTGTTTCTGGTCGTTGGGGCGTAACATTTGTGGGCCGGACGTGGCGCTGGTGGCGAGGGTGCTGTAGATGACGGGTGGTGTGGCCCACGTCGCCTCCGTTGGTGGAGGTGTGATAGGTGGCGCCCTGGCGTTGGCGACGGTCGGGTGCCGCGGGTGGTGTATTGGTTGTTGGTGGTGGAGATGTTCCTGGATTGTGGGTAGTCCCCGTCCGGCGGTGGTGGTGTTGGTGGTGTCGGTGCTCGTTGAGGCCGTTGGCGACGCCAGGGGTTCCTGGCCTAGCGCGGCGTGGTGGTGGCGGCGGTGAGCGTAGGCGGTGCCATTGACGGCTCCGCCGGGTGTGCTGGTGATGGTTTCGGGTGTAGGCGTGGTTCGGGGTGCGGCGCTGGTGGGTGGCATCGACGGTGGGTGGCGTGACTGGTGGTTGGCAGCGGTAGTGGGGGTGTCGGTTGTTGGTGAGGCTGTCGTTGTCGGTGTTCTGGTTGGTGCTGGTGATGGTGTCGCTGGTTGTGCAGATGGTGGGGGGTGGGAAGGGGGACCCGTACCCTGGGGTTGTCCTGGCTTTCTGTTGACGGTGCTGCTTTCGGTGGTGTTCTTGAGAGTTGGCCGGGAGTGTTGTCGGCGATGCTCCGGCTGGTGTCGTTTGTGCGGGTTGTGTGGTTGTTGCGTCAGGGGTCGGTGGCGTTGGTAACGGTGGTGTGTTCGGGGTCGGCGCCGGTGGTGGCGGTCCGATGGCCAGGGTGCCGGGGACGTTGGGTGGGTCCGCGTTGTTCGGTTTTCTCCTCGCCATTCCTGGGGGAGGGTGCTGCTGGTGTCGCTGGTGGTGAGGGTGCCGTGGTGTTGCTGTGGTGTCTTGTGCTGCTTGGGTGGTGGGGACCCCTGGTTGATGTTGATGATGCTCCGGGTGTTTTCGATGCGGTGGGTGTGATGGTGTGTGGTGTTGCTGTTTCTACCCTTGGCTGGGGGCCTGGTGGGTGGCGCTGGTGGCGTTTGTTCGCCAGCCGTGCTGGCGTCCTTGGTGTTGCCGTCGATTGGGGCGCCCTAGGTGTTACTCTGTGCCGGGGTCGTGCATGGTGGTGGTTATAGGGGTGTTGTGGGTGACGGTACCTCGGCTCGTCGTTGGTGGGGTTGGCGGTGGTGTGGATATTGCCGTGGGTGTTGGCGGCGTTGGTGTTGCCGACAGTGAGGGTGTCACGGTGGTGGCTGGCGTGTCTGGTGGTGGTCTGGTGGCGTGGGCGTTGTTGGTGTTGGTGCTGGGTGGCCTGCGTGTTGGTGTTCGGTGGTTCCGGGCGTGCCACTCGTGGCTGGTGTTGGGCTGGCTTGTGGTCCTGGTGGTGTCGGTTGTCTCTGGTGTTGGGATATTTCCTTCGGCTGTCCCTGGGTCTGTAGTGACAGGTGTTGCTTCGGTTGTGGTTTAGGGTGTCAATGCTGCGGGTGGGTGGCGGTGTCGCTGTGCTGCCGCTGTCGGTGGTGCCGGTGCTGGTGTTGGTGGGGGCGCCGCCGGGGGAGCTGTGAGTGTTGGCGTTGTAGGGTGTTGTAGGTGTTGCCCTGGCGGTGTTCTGACGGCGGAGGGGGGACCTTGCCACTCCTGGCGGAGGTTCCCATGTGCGTCGCTGGCTGGTGGGTTGGCCTGGGTCCCCCTGGTGTCCTTGTTGCCGATGGTGTCGTACCGGGTGGTGTCGCCGTGCTGGACGCTCCGGGTTGCTGTTGGTGAGGTCGCACTGCCGGTGGCGCTGTCGGGGATGCCGGTGGTGAGGTCGTCGCGGGCGTTGCTATGGTTTACGGCGTCTCTGATGTTGTTGATGCTGGTCGTGGTTGGTGTGGGTCTGTGTGTGGGCTGTCAGTGGCTGCTGCTGCTGCTGGTGGTGGTTCTGGGTGCTGGTCGGTGGGTGGCGCGGTTGGAACGCCTTGGGTGTTACATGGCCTTTGGGTGGTTTCTTGTATTGGTCCGTTGTTGGCGAGGGTGTCTGAGGCGTCGTGCTGGGAGTCGGAGTTGCTGGTGTTGCCGACAGCGTCCCCGTTGGTTCCGGGTGTTTCCGCTGGTGAGGGTGTTGTGGCGTTCGGTTTGGGTGTTGGCGGCGGTGCAGGTGTGGGTGTCGCAGTTCCTGGTCCTGGGTCTGGGCGTGGCTGGTTGGGTGTTGCTGGGTGTGGGCGCTCGCCACTCCTGGTTGAGGGCTCGGTGGCGTTCGTTCGCCAGCCCTGCTGGCGTCCTTGGTGACGCTGTTGGTGGGGGTGCCCTAGGTGTTTCTTGGTGCCGGGGTCGTGGTGGTGGTGGTAGGGGTGGGGGCGTTGTAGGTGACGGCACCTTGGCCCGTCGTTGGTGGGGTTGGTGGTGGTGTGGATAGTGCCGTGGGTGTTGGCGGCGTTGGTGTTGCCGATAGCGAGGGTGCCATAGGTGATACTTGGTGGTTGGCGTGTGTCGTGGTGGTCTGTTGGTGTGGGTGTTGTTGGTGTTGGTGCTGGGCGCGGCCTGCGTTTGGGTGGTCGGCGGTTCTGGGCGTGCCACTCGTGGCTGGTGGTTGGTCGGTTTGTGATCCTGGTGGGGTGGTACCGGTTGTTTCTGGTGTTGGGGAGGTTGGTGCTGTGGGTGGTTGGCAGTGGCGCTGTGTTGCCACTGTCGGCGGTGTTGGTGACGGTGTTGGCGAGGGCGCCGCCAGCGGAGGTGTGGGCGATGTCGAAGGCGAGGGCGCTGTAGGTGATGCCCTGGTGGATGGTGGTGTTCTGACGGCGGGGGTGGGACCTCGCCACTCCTGGTGGAGGTACCCATGGGTGTCGCTGGCCCGTGTGTTGGCCCCCTTGGTGTCGTTGATGCCGATGGTGTTGTACCGGGCGGTGTCGCCGTGGCGGCTGCCGTTGACGCTCTCGGTTGTCGTTGCTGAGGCCGCACTGTTGGTGGCGGTGTCGGTGATGCCGGTGGTGAGTTCATTGTGGGCGTCGCTATGGTTTACGGCGTCTCGGACGTTGCTGATGCTGCTGGTGGTTGGCGTGGGTCTGTGTGTGTGTGGTCAGCGGCTTGTGTTCAGGGGTGGGCGGTGGCCGGTTTCTGTGGCTCTGTCTGGGAGGGTGTGCAGTAGGTGGTGTGGGCTGCTGGTGATGCTGTTGGTGTAGGTGGTGCAGGCGATGCTCCGGGTGGTGTCGCGGGTGAGGGTGGTGTTGGTGGCGCCGGTGGTGTGGATGCCGCTGGGGATTGCATGGTGGATGGCGCCCTGCGGTCGCTTTGGTGGCGAGGGTGTTGCTGTTGTGTACCCTTCGTGAATGGCCGTTAAGTGGCCGTTTGAATAATTGCGTGAATTTCACGTGAATTTACCCAAAACTTGAGGTTTTTGGGGGAAAATGCCATATTCTTGGTTCACTTCAAGGGCTTTGAGGGGCCAAAATTCCTCCCCTAGCTTTGTCACACATCATCCAATGAAAGTCCCGCCCCAAAAGCATGCATCATGACCGCACTGTGCCCAAAACGAGAGGTGCCGGAACCTGGCAAGCCTGTAGCTGATTCACAGCCGTGAATTCACGTGAATTCACGTGAAATTCGTACGAATTTCGTACGAATTTCGTACGAATTTCACGTGAATTCACGTGAATTCACGTGAATTTACACAAATGTTACCCGTGTGCACCCCCTGATTTGTCCTCACACCCCTAGTAAGCCCCCCAGTATGCACCCCGGTCACAGGCAACAATTGTCTGGGTTCGTAAGGTCATCTCATGTCCGTCTCTTGCGGCACCGGAACCGCTGCTGTAGAGTCTGAAGGTGCTGCATTTCGGTTAGAAGCCGTCTTCTTGTGCGCCTTGCATACCTTTGTACACTTATGGGCCCTTGCCCATGTTGAGCCCTTTTGGTCGCATCCCACCCATGCAACCAAAGGCTATCGTCAATGGTATGGTTGTCCACAACCACTTGCACCCCTAGTCTCCCCCGGAGGAGGCTTAGGCCCCCGCTGTTGCGCAACATGCGCTTCAGCCTCCGGTGACTTCCCTCTACGGCAAAGCAGGAGAACTTTGACAGGATTCTCCACTTGTTTGCAAAATAATACATGTGGTCGATCCAAAGATGCGTCCACAGAAGTTTGCCCCACTGGAGCTCATTGTGGGCAGCGCCCATGGCTATGCTATGGTTCCGGTGTGGTGCCGAATATCCGGCGACCAAGCGGTGAACGGGACCTGCATGCAGATGTGCGGAGGTGTGCAACGCAAAAATTGAGAAAGGGGGAGTGGACACGGGGCAATGGAAGAGCAAAAGGAACAAATTGGACGAAATTCACAGAAATTCGTACGAAATTCGTACGAAATTCGTACGAATTTCACATCTCGAGAAAATTCACACAAATTTATTCACGTGAAATTCGGACGAAATTCGTACGAAATTCGTACGAATTTCGTACGAATTTCACGTGAATTTCGTCCAATTTTTGCAAATACACAAAGCAAACACACAAGCAAGCACACCTTGCAGTCGCATGGGCAGGTGATGCTCCATGCCCCGGTCCTCGCGCACTTGGGCGACCGCAACGCTGGGACCCTGTTCACCAGGTGCCACAGCGTGGTCGGCCGACCCGGGGGGGGCAATGCCGGACAAGGCGAAGTGGATCTCCGACTCCACGTCGACATCGCCCCCCTTCACAACCTCCAGCTGGTGCACGCTGCCCAGGAAGAACAGCATGCACTGGGGGCCGACCTCGATGACGGCGAGGTCGGCGGCCGGGGCCGACCGGGAGATGAAGGTGGGGTGGAAGGGGCAGGTGGGGGGGCCTGCTGGGAGCGTCTGCGGGGCGTTGGCGAACAGGGCCTGGGCAGCCTCCCCCTCCCACAACCCCACCCTCGCAACCGCCCCTTTCCCCACCCACAACGCCTGGTCCACGCTGGGGAGGTCCCAGCTGGACAAATCCCCAGCAACGTCCAGGGCCTCCTTGGGGGGGATGGCGTCCAAGTGTGTGGTGTTGGCCTGGTGGTGTCTGTGTCGGGGGTCGGGGGTCCACAAGTTAAAAAGAGCCCCCTGCAGCCGATCCTTGGAGTCGGGGTGGGCAGGCAATCCATGATGGCGGCTGGTGGCCACCATCAGCAGCATGTCCCCCCGATGCAGCTGAATGGTGTCCCAGCGCGCCTCCCCCGCCTCCTCCAGGGCCGTCCCCGCCTGCACCGCCACCTGGTAGTCCTCTGACAAGCAGAGGAAGCTACTCAGGTGGCAGTCCCCCACCGCCCTGTCGCTGGGGGGGAGGACGTCGGGGTGGGTGGTCACGTCGGTGTGGGGGAGCTGCGGCCCACTCCCCACAATGGCCACAATGACGCTGCCCGGCGTCATTGGGTGGAGGTCCCCAACCCCAGGGACACTTTCGGTGAGGTGGGGGTGGAACTTCTTGAAGAAAGGGCCCCCCGCCCCCGACCCCAAGGTGCTCTTACTTTGCCACCGGCGGGGGAGCTCGGGATCCTTGGCCTGCTCCTCACTCCGCGCGGAGTTGAAAAGGGGCTCAAAATTTTTTGCGACGACTTTTTCGTCGCCGCTGCCCCACGCCTTCATCACCTTGTTCCACCCCACCTCACAATCCGGTGCCTCCACAAGCCCCCGAAGCACAATGTAGCCGTTCCCATCAACAAAGTTGAGGGGCGGCTGAGAGGGGCCAACCCTGTCGGGGGCGAGGTCAGGGCTGCCCGTCACCCCATGAGGGGGGTCGGGAAGGGGTTCGGTGCAGAGGGGGGGTTCACTCGAAATGAAGGGGGGGGCGCATGAGGCACCACGGTACCATTGCAAAGGTGGGGTGGGTGACGTCGGGGACGTGCACCTGGGGGGGGATGGTGGGATGGAAAGGGGCGACGCCCAAATCATCCCACCACCAGGGGTTGGCAAGATGCCAAGAAAAGGGGAAAAAAGAGTGGTCTGCTGGTGCAGCTTACAGAAAGATCCTGCAGGCACACCATATCGCAGTTGGGGGGGGTGTGAACAAGGCTATCAGTGGGGTACACCTGGACGTGGGCGTCCCTAGGCTTCCCCACAGGGTTATTCCTCATCGAGTTGAGGAGCTGGTCAACACTGGAGGGGAGAGGGGTCAGATGGAGAAATTTGAGGGTGGGGAGTTAGTGGCGCAGTTCCCTCCACAGGGTTGTGGCCCATCCCCTCCCCCGAGGTAGCTGTTGCGGGTGGGGCTGCGCATGTCGATGTGGATGACATCGGGGGAGGGGTCGAGGGAGGCTGCCCAGCCCACGATGGCATCCACCCCCAGTGCCTCCGACTCGTACGTTGCCTCCTCCAATTGATGGTGGGCAACAGGGAGGGCTTGGTAGTGGGCGAGGGTGTCGGCTGCGGGGTCGGGGCGCGAGGCCAGGCTGGCGAGCTGCGACATAGTCTGCTGGGACATTGTCAAAGAGAATGCGAAGAAAGGCTTTGAGAGCTGTGGGAAAGCGAAACAGTGGAAACGAGGGTAAATTCGTACGAAATTCATACGAATTTCACATACTGTGAATCTGTGAATCTAGCGTGAATTTCTGCGTGAATTTAGGTGCGTGAATCTCACATTCACGCGAATCTCACCAAATCTGTTAAACCATGCGGGGACTTTAAACCTCTCATATGCACCTATTAGTTGCATCTTCCTTTGGGCGAAGATAGCACGACAAAAGCACACGATAGCACCAAGTTACGAGCAAAACACAGCAAAATTGGGTGAAATTCACGGTACCGTGAATCTCAGATTCAAACAGCCTGTTCACGAAGGGTACATGATGGTTCTGGGCGTGTGCCCTCGCCTCCCCTGGCCGGGGCTTGGTGGTTTGTTGGCTCACCGGCTGTGGTGGCTTTGGTGTCCTCCGGTGGCGGAGGTTGCCGGTGGCGACGCTGATGGTGGGGTGATGCCGGCGATGGTGTGCTTGATGCCGTTGGCTTGGGTGATGTAGGTGCTGGAACCGGTGGTGGTGTGCGTAGGTTTCGTAGGCGATGGTGCCCGCGGTGATGGTGTTGGTGAGGGTGTTGTGCTGGCTTGATTTTTGGTGGTGTTGGTGTTTCCAACGGCGTGGATGCTGGTGGCGGTGGTTCTGGGCGCGGGTCGGTGGGGGACCGGACCGGCTGGGTGCGGTCGTTGGTCAGTGTTGGGTGGCTTTTTGTGTTGGTTTGTTGTTGGTGAGGGTGTCCTATGTCCTAGTGTTGTGCTGGGTGCTGGGGTCGCTGGTGTTGCCGACGGTGTCTCCGTTGGTTCCGGGTGTGTCCGCTGGTGAGGGTGTTGTGGTGTCCGGTTTGGGTGTTGGTGGCGGTGCTGGTGTGGGTGTCGTAGTGCCTGGTCCCGAGGTTGGGCGTCGACGTTCGGGTGTTGCTGGGTGTGGCCGTTCGCCACTCCTGGCTGCGGGCTTGGTGGGTCCACCTTTGTGTCCTAGGGGTGTTTCTGGTGGCCCTGCAGCCCCCCTGGCGGGGGGGGTTGCCGGGCTCCTGTTGTTTGGGTTTGTGTGTGTTGCATTTGTGGTGCGGGTGGCGCTTGCGTTTTGGTGTGTGGTGTGCTCGTATCGGTGGCGGTTGTGGGTGTGTGTGTTGTGTGCATGCTCGGGCGTGTGTGCGGTGTGTTGGTGGTGCGTTTGGGTGCCTGTCCTCGCCTTTCTGGGCGTGGTTTGGCGGCTCTGTTTGGTGTGGGGGCTGTGTGTCGTGGCCCCTCTCCCGTCTCGGCTGTGTGGTTCCCCGCCCCCCCTGGCTGGGGTCTGTTGGTGGTGTGTCCCCCTGCCGCCCCTTTTGCGTGCCTTCCTCCTTCCGTCTCTTTTCCGTGTCGCTTGGGGCGGTGTTTCCCTGGTGCCGTGCCCGGGCCTTCCCGGCTGTGGTGGGTGGGGGGGGGTCCTTGTCGTCGGCTCGGGTCCCTTCCCCTGGTGTTTTCCCGTGGGGGGGGCGATGCTTGCACTCCCCGTCAGGGTGTAACTCTGTTGTACGGGCCGTCCATTTGTACTCGCTCGGTACAAATGGACCTGCTCCGTAGCCAGGTACTCCAGCCGTTCCCCACACCGGGGTCGGGTACACTGTGGGTCGCAGGGGAGTCCTTGCGGGGTAGGCGTGTCTCTTGCCTGCCCCGATGGACGGTGTGCCCTACCCGCAGCCCCTCGCTGGGCCCGAACCTCAGTACGTATTGTGGGGAGTGCTGTTTATCAGGCCCATTGGTCACCCTCCCAGGCCGGTGCCACCGCGGGCCGCTGACCAACAGTCCCGGGCGTATCCCACCTTATTGCGTGTGCTCAGGTGGGGCCGATACGGTCACCGGGGGGGCCCCCAAAACCCCTGAGGTCAGGTCCCTCGCCTGCGTCTCCCGTGGGCCCTTTTCGTCCCGCCCCCCATTTCGCTGTGTGGTTTTGTTGGTGTCCCGTCTCTCCGGGGTGGGTTGGTGGTGGGGGGGGGGGGGTTTCGCTGTTCCTGGCCGTGTTGCCTGTGTGCGTGTCGCCTCCTCCTCTGGTCGTGGTTCGCCGTCCGTGTGTGTGTTTGTGGCGCGGTGCATGCGCGCGTGGTGTCTGTGTTGGTGTGTGGTGCGTGGTTTGTGGTGTGTGGTGTGCGGCGATGGCGTGTTGGTGGGGTTGTGGCTGGTGTGTGGTGTGGTTGGTCCCTCGCCACTCCTGGCGGAGGTTCCTGTGTGCTACTCCCCGCCACTCCTGGCCTGGTTTCGCTGCCTGTGGTGGTGTGCAGTTTCCCGCCACTCCTGGCTGGAGTTTCGCTGCCGGCAGTGGCGTGTGGTGTGTGGTGTGTGGTGTGTGGTGTGTGGTGTGCGGCGGTGGTGTGTTGGTGGGGTTGTGGCTGGTGTGTGGTGTGGTTGGTCCCTCGCCACTCCTGGCGGAGGTTCCTGTGTGCTACTCCCCGCCACTGCTGGTTGGGTTTCGCTGCCGGTGGTGGTGGGCGGTCCTCGCCACTCCTGGCTGAGGTCCCCGGGCGGCGGTGGTGTGTGGTGGGGTTGTGGCTGGTGTGTGGTGTGGTTGGTCCCTCGCCACCCCTGGCGGAGGTTCCTGTGTGCTACTCCCCGTCACTCCTGGTTGGGTTTTGCTGCCGGTGGTGGTGGGCGGTCCTCGCCACTCCTGGCTGAGGGCCCCGGGCGCGGTTCCCCGCCACTCCTGGCTGGGGTCCGCTGGCGGCGGTGGTGTGTGGTGGGGTTGTGGCTGGTGTGTGGTGTGGTTGGTCCCTCGCCACTCCTGGCGGAGGTTCCTGCGTGCTACTCCCCGCCACTCCTGCCTGGGTTTCGCTGCCGGTGGTGGTGTGTGGTCCCCCGCCACTCCTGGCTGGGGTCTGCTGGCGGCGGTGGTGTGCGGTGTGTGGTGTGTGGTGTGTGGTGTGTGGTGTGCGGCGGTGGTGTGCTGGTGGGGTTGTGGCTGGTGTGTGGTGAGGTTGGTCCCTCGCCACTCCTGGCGGAGGTTCCTGTGTGCTACTCCCCGCCACTCCTGGCTGGGTTTCGCTGCCGGTGGTGGTGGGCGTTCCTCGCCACTCCTGGCGGAGGGTCCCGGGCGCGGTTCCCCGCCACTCCTGGCTGCGTTTCGCTGTCGGCGGTGGTGTGTGGTGTGTGGTGTGTGGTGTGTGGTGTGTGGCGTGTGGTGTGCGGCGGTGGCGTGTGTGGTGGGTTTGTGGCTGGTGTGTGGTGTGGTTGGTCCCTCGCCACTCCTGGCGGAGGTTCCTGTGTGCTACTCCCCGCCACTCCTGGCTGGGTTTCGCTGCCGGTGGTGGTGTGGGGCTCCCCGCCACTCCTGGATGGGGCCAGCCGGTTGTGGTGGTGTGTTTCGCGGGCGGGGGTGTCCTTTGTTGTGTGTGTTTGTGGTGTGTGTGGGTGCGCGCGGTGGCCGTGCTGTGTTCCGTGTTGCGTGTTTGTGGTGTCTGTTTTTTTGGTGGTGTGGTGTGGTGGTGCGGTGGGTGTGTCTTCCGGGTGCCCTTCTCCTTGGTCTTGGTGTGTGTGTGTGCGCTGTGTGGCCCTTCGTGTTGGTGTGGGTGGCGTGGGGGGGGGGTCGCGCGCGGTGTGGCTGCCGTGCGTGTGCGTGTGTGTGCTTGCGGTGTGCGGTTGGTGGGGTCGGGTGTGTCATACCTTGGCTGGTTCTCGTCGTCGATCGTCGGCATGGTTCAAAAAGCAGAAGAAGAGGTCCTGTAGATGCGTAGCAGAAATGCGTGGCATGCGCGATGCGTAGTACGTACCTCTCCTTTTGTCCCACCGTGTTTTCTTCCCCTGTAGAGAAAGCGCGTGCGCAGGTCTTTTTTTTTTTTTTTTGCGTGTTGTGTTTTGTGTCTCCTCCCCTCCTTTTTTTTTCCCGTTGCGTCTTCGATAACACACCTCTCCGCCTTGCGTTTCCCCTATAGAGAGGGCGTGGAAGGCGCTTTCGTGTTTTTTTTTGTAACATACTTGTCATACCTTGTGCAGCTTCTTGTTGCCGTCCCCTATAAAGAAAGCGTGTGCTTGTTTGTTGGTGGGGCGGGGGTGGGGTTGCATACCATGTTTTTCCTTTGTCTTGTCTCCGTCTTCTTGCATCTTGGTTCCTTGTGTACGTTTGTGTTTTCATGTGCGGTCCGTCCCTTTGGCGCCTTCCCTCGCATTTTTAACATACTTGTTCGCCATACCATTGTTTCCCCGTGGTACGTGGCCATCCCTTATAGTGAGAGCGTGTGCGTGTTTGCGGGCGGGGCGGGGTGGGGTTTCATACCATGTTTCTCCTTGCTCTTGTCTCCGTCTTCTTGCACCTTGCGGTCTTGTTTATGTCTGTGCGTGTGTGCGTGGTCCGTCCCTTTGGCGCCCTCCCTCGCATTCTTAACATACTTGCTTGCCATACCGTTGTTCCCCCGTGATTCGTGGGCTTCGCTTGTTCGCCTTTTCATTGTTTCCCCATTTTCTGTGGCCGCCCCATACCTTTTGCGCTTTTGTTGATTTTTTTTCTTTTCGTCGTGTATCTCGCGGTGGTCGGAGCCTATGGAGGAATAAATATGGGGGATATATGGTTGTGGTTTGTGTTTGCGGGCATGCCTTTTGACGTGCGTGGTGGTCTGTCGTTCCTTTTTGCGTGCGGTGTTGTCCCTTGCGCGCCCTCCTTCGCAACATACTTGGTTTTCTCATCTACGCATGTGTAGCGTTGGATATGATATGTAGGACGCATGGGGTCGTAACATACTTGGTTGTCATACCTTGTTTTCCCGTGGTCCGTGGCCGTGTCTTTTTTGTTTGTGGTTTGGTGTTTCTCCTTTTGTTGCAATTCCTTCCCTCTTTTTTTTTTTTTTGACGCGCACAAGCCGCCTAGCTCCTATGGCACGCACGTTGCTAGGTGGTTTGGAGCACGCAATGTTCTTTTCCTCGTCGTCGCGGCTCGCTTGTTTTTGGTGTTCGCCTCTTTTCTTCTTCTTTGTTGTTGGAGCGCGCACAAGTCCCTAGCGCCTAGGACACGCACTTTGCTTTGTGGTTTGGGGCAAGCAACGCTCAGCTTCTTCGCCGTCGCGACTCTATTGTTCGTCTTTTTTTTGTGATGGTCCTAAATTTTGCGACCTCGCCACACAGCGGCGTAAAACTTTTGAGGGGTTTCTGAGGTCGGAAAAGACGATTTTTCGCTTTATTTTTTCTGGCGGTGCGTCGTTTTCGTAGTTTTTTATTTTTCTTCTGCTGCGATCGCGCGACGTCAGTCGTCTCAGCAGGGAACAGGGCTGCAATACTGCCTTCCCAAGCACCTGCGGGAGCGGCTTAAGAGGCACCTGACCCAGCGCAGTGGGAGAGACAGGACGTCCCCTTGGTAAGACCTTCTTCCTGCATTGTCAAAGGAGGTATCCTGAGTTCCCCAAGATACCTACCTACCTACCTACCTTCTGTTCTCTGGTGTGCCCGCTCGGTGTGCTGTGTGTGCGGTGTCCTTTGCCACTTGGCTCCTGTTCACCAGTGCGCCCGCTTGGTGTGTTGTGTTGCGGTTGCTGTGATCTTGGCCACTTGGCTCCTGTTCACTGGTGTGCACGTTCAGTGCGCTGTGTGTGCCTTGTCCTTGGCCACTTGGCTCCTGTTTGCCGGTGTGCCCGCTCGGTGTGCTGTGTGTGCGCTGTCCTTGACCAATTGCCGCTCGGTGTGTTGTGTTGTGTGTGCGGTGTCCTTGGTTACTTGGGTCCTAATTAGCGGTGTGCCCCCTCGGTGTGTTGTGTTTGCGGTGTCCTTGGCCACTTGGCTCCAGTTCACCGCTGTGCCCGCTCGGTGTGTTGTGTTGCGTGTGCGGTGTTCTTGGCCAATGGGCTCTTGTTCATCAGTTTGCACGCTCCGTGTGCTTTGTGTGCGGTGTCCTCGGCCACTTGGCTCCTGTTCACTGGTGTTGCACGCTCAATGTGGTGTGTGGAGCGTGCGGTGTCCTTGGCCACTTGGCTCCTGTTCACTGGTGTGGCCGCTCGGTGTGCTGAGTGTGCAGTGTCCTTGGCCACTTGGCTCCTATTCACCGGTGCCACGCTCGGTGTGTTGTGTTGAATGTGCGTTGTCCTTGATCAATTGGCTGCCGCTCACGGATGTGCAGGCTCCGTGTGCTGCGTGTGCGGTATCCCTGGCCACTTGGCTCCTGTGCACCGGAGTGCCTGCTCTGTGTTTTGTGTTGTGTGTGCACCGTCTTTGGCCACTTGGCTCCCGTTCACTGGTGTGCACCCTGGTTTTGCTGTGTCTGCAATGTCCCTGGCCACTTGGCTCGTGTTCACAGGCGTGCCCGCTCGGTGTGTTGTGTTGCGTGAGCGGTGTCCTCGGCCACTTTGCTCCTGTTCACCACTGTGCATGTTCGGTGTGCTGTGTGTGCGGTGTCCTCGGCCACTTTGCTCCTGTTCACCACTGTGCATGTTCGGTGTGCTGTGTGTGCGGTGTCCTTGGCCACCTGGCTCCTGTTCACCGGTGTGCACGTTTGCTGTGTTGTGTTGCCTGTGCGGTGTCCTTGCCTGCTTGGCTCCCGTTCACTGGTGTGCCCGCCTGGTGTGTTGTGCGTTTGGTGTCCTTGGCCACTTGGCTCCCAGTCACCGGTGTGCACCCTCGGTATGTTGTGTAGTGCGTTCCGTGTCCTTGGTCACTCGGCCTCTGTTGACCGCTGTGCACGCTCGGTGTGCTGTGTGTGCTTTGTCCTCTGCCTCTTGGGGCCCGTTCACCGGTGTGCACGCTCGGTGTGTTGTGTTGCGCCTGTAGTGTCCTTGGTAATTTGGCTTCCTTCAACGGTGTGCACCTGTGGTGTGTTTTGTGTGGGGTTCTGCGGCGTGTTGCGCTTTTTTGTGTCCGCTGTCTTTCTGCCCGGCGCCCACTGGTCGCGCACCCTACCCCTTTTTTCTTGTCGTGTGTGTTCCTCCAGTTGGTTGTGGTTCCTTAGCACCTGGTCCCATGCCGTGGTTGTGGCCGGCGGCGTGCCTCTCTTGCATGACTCGTGGCCATGCGTTGGTGTGCCATGCATCGTCTGGTCCGCTTGCTCTTGGTGTGTCAGTCAGTCGTCCCGTCGCCGTGGTGCCTTCCCCTATCAGGGGCGGCCGCCCCTGCATTTACTGGGCGGCTGCGCGGGGCATGTGGAGGCCCGCCGAGAACCGGGCTCATGGTGCCCGCCGTTGGCATCCGCCGCGGCGGGGGCGCTGGGCTTGCTCCGTGTTGTAGCCGTTTGGGGCTCCTCGATGGGGTTGTCCCCGGGGGGTCCCTCCGGCATGGGCTTTGGGCTGTGTGCCCTGCGGTGGGCTTTTTCGTGTGGACCCGGTCACTCACGCTTCCGGTTTCCGGGACCGTCTGTCTATGGACAGGGGACTCAGCCAGTGCACAGGGGCTGTTTCGTGTCGACGCCCACACCCGCCTTTTCAGGTCGGAGGCCGCCTCGCCCGGGTCCGCGCGTGTGTGTGCTTGTGGTTGTGTTCTCCCGTGTGTGTGTGGTTGCACTCGCCCGTCTGGATGGTGTCCTGGTCGGGTCGGGCGGGCCGGCCTCCCAGACGCGTTCTGTTGCGCCTTACCGTTCTTGTTGCCGTATTGGTTTTCCTTGACCGCCTCCAGGCTGCGTGTGCCCTTGCTGTGTTTCTCTTTCGCTCCCCTCTTGTGTCTGTCTTTCCGTTGTTTCCGGCCCTGGGCCCTGGGCCTCAGCGCTTTGTAGTTGCCCCCCCGCCCCAGTCAACCCCCTGCCCCCCGCTTTTGCTTTTTTTTCTTCGCGCCCCCCTTCAGTCCGTTCTTATGTCGTTTTTGGCCCTGGGTGCCCTGGGCCTGGGCCTGGGCTGACGACTCAAGACAAGCACCACCACACCACGCACAAACACCCCGCCGGGCGCCCCACAAGCACAGCACGCTCCACCAAGGAAGGGGGGCACCCAGCAGCACAGCAGGTGCAACTATGGTGGCAGGCCGCGCACCAGCACAGCAAAGCGCATTAAGGATGAGACTCCTCTGCACAGCACGCCCGACCAAGCAGGAGCACCACACTCCAGCACAGCACGCCAAAGCATGGCGGCGGGCCAGCACCAACACAGCACATCCAACCATGGCGGCGGGCCGAACACGAACGCAACACACCCAACCATGGCGGATGGTCACGCACCAGCATGGCACGCCCGACCAATGAAAAGAGGCATCAGCACAGCTCGCCCAACCACGGAGGAGAGCCACGCACCAGCAGAGCACGCCGGACCATGGTGGTGGACCCGGCACCAACACAGCACAGCTAACCATGGCGGCGGGCCCAGCACCAGCACAGCACGCCCGACCATGAGGCAGGCCACCCAGCAGCACAGCACGCCTGCCCATGGCGGCTGGCCACCCACCAGCACAGCACGCCCGACCTAGGAGGCAACGCACAAGCACAGCACGCCAGACCAAGGAGGAGAGCCATGCACCAGCAGTAGACGCTCAACCATGGCGGCGGGCGCAGCACCAACAAAGCACGCCCAACTGTTGTGGCAGGGACAGCACCAGCAGAGCACGCCCGACCATGGTGGTGCGTCACTCACCACCACCACAGATCCGACTAGGGAGGCGGGTCTCGCACCAGCACAGCACGCTCAACCATGGCAGCAGGCCCAGCAGCAACACAGCACACCTGCGAATGAAGGCAGCCCACCGACCAGCAACGCACGCCCAACCATGCTGACGGGGCGCGCACAAGGATATACGCCGGACCTAGGAGACGAGCCACGCACCAGCACAGTAAGTAAGTACGTCAGTAAGTATGCGCGGCCGCGTCGGCCGCCGCATCTGACATCCCCTTGTTTGTTTTACATGGCCGCCGCCTCCTGCAAAAGGGGAGCTCTCCACCATCAGTTCCCCTGGCGTCTCATCTCACGGCCAAGAACTTCAACCAGGTTCTCTCGGGGCATGACAGGCGGTAGGTTTCCTTCAGCCGCTGCCCTCACGGGTGCTCCATCGGGTCCCCCTCTGAAGATTCCTCCAGCCTACGCCCCCCAGCAGAGCCTTTCGGGTGCCTGCAAGCGGTTTGTTTCTGTGGATAGCCATCGCCAGCAGCGCAGCATTGCTCTCAACCACATTCCACCACTCCCCATCCCTCACAGGCTGGAGTACCCACTTGGCTCCCGGATGCACCTGGGTTTCGTCCATCTGCGGCCTGAGGCGAGGGGGTAACCGGTTCCACATTCCCCGGGTTCTGCTCACGCGCGAACAAATGTGTACTCAGGCCATTGACCCGGGGGCCTCAGGATCAACCCTCACCCCTGCGGACACCTCACAGCCTTCCTGGAGTCCAGAGCATTTTTCGGACTTCCCGTGGTCAGGCTCCCCATGCTTGACCCATGGTTCACCACTCCATGGCGACTCATTTCCGGACCCCACGGGGCTGTTGCTTGGCGTTTTCTCTTGCCCGATTAAGCCTGCACAGTTTAGTACGCAACCCCCCGATGCCCCATTCCCCCTTGCCTCATCCTGTCACCAGCCCTGACCCTGCGCCCCGATCCATGACCTACGTTGCGTGTTTATACCTCGACGGGCCGCCAGCAACCCTTTCCCTATCCCATGGGGCTGTTGTTCGGCTCTTACAACACCCATTCCCCGGCCCCGTCACCTCATCCTGTCGCTCAGCCCACGTTTATACCCCACCGGGCCGCCAGCAACCTAGTGGCACGGGCCCACTGGATCCTCATTCATTCAGGGACCGTTTTGTGCTTCTCTTGCATGGGTCGCTCCTATCCCCTCCCCTCTTCCCGCACACATGTTGCTTGCGCCCTACCAGCCCCAGATGATGCAGTCCGGGGCGTCAGGCCACAATTCCCATGTCAACGCCCTATTGGCCTACCTGTGTATTGGCACGAGAACACAGCGGCACGAAGCGGCTGTGGCCTAGCAGGGACCCCACTACGTGTACCCCTGCTAATGCTTGGAGGGATGGTGTGTTCTGTATGCGTGCACCGCATATGGTCTAGCTGTCCTTGACGTTGTCCTTCAGCCCTCGCCCTCCCTGGCGGAAGGCCCTTCTGCTGTTTGTCACTCGCCATTCCTGGCTGACGGTCCTTCATTCTCCTGTTCCTGCCGGGCCCGGCTCGTGCGTATTGCTGTGTGTGTGATCAGCGCCCTTGGTTATGCAGGCAGGGCCGCCCTAGTGATCTACCTGTGTTAGGGCACGAGAACACAGCGTTATTTTGCGGCTGTTGCCTAGCAAGGACGCCACCACACGTACCCCTGCTAAGATTTGGAAGGATGGAGTGCTCTGTATACGTGCTCCACGTGTCTATGTGGTAACAAAGAAGAAGTCGTCCGACCCTTGCCTTTCCTGACGGAGGTCCCTTCCGTTGTTCCTCCCTCGCCATTCCTGGTGGAGGATGCTTTATTCCCTTGTTCTGGCGACGCCAAAGAGACTTCAGAGGCCAAGCAAATCATCAAGGCAGAGCTTCTCCTGGAAAGAGGCGAGGCCATACGCTTTTTAGTGATGGGATCCCGCGCGGAACTGGCCCAGGTCTGAGACGCGAAGGTGCAAGCGATGGAGGCACAAGTGATGGAGGAGGATATGGTACGAGCCATTGAATGAGTGCAATCTCTTTCGATGGAGGAATGGTCCGATGATCATTCAAAAACCGACCATTGGCTCAGATACTGACATGCGGTGAGGGTGCCATTTTTGGATGATTGGCCTGACAAATTGACAGAAGACGGGGACAAGGTCTTTCTCAAGGACATGCTATTAATTGCCAAGAACCGGGTGGAGGACTTGACTGACCATTGGCACAACAATCGGTTGATGCATTCGGGACGGGATAAACTGCAGAAGAACTCGGAGTCGAGGTTTTTGTTTTCTCCGGGTTAGTATGCAGTACTGAATCCGTATTGCAACGCTTGTGCGGTCTGCAGGGCCATCAAACCTCCCAACCGGTCAACTGCTGGAAACCCCATGTACATGGAGGTTCCGGAGAATCCCATGAGGTGGATTTCAATGGATGTCTTTCCGATGCCGGAAGTCACCGAGGAAGGCGAGGTCTTGACTGTGTCATTTTGGCAGTCGATCGCCACAGCGAATACATCGTGGCAGTTCCGGGCAAAACGTTTCAGAAGAAGGATGAGAGGGACAAAAACGGAGGTAGGTAGGTAGGTATCTTCAGGAGCTCGGGACAAAAACGGATTCGGGCTGCAAACCAGGAGCGTGGCGCAGGCAATGATCAGGCATTGATGTCCCAGCCGTAATATGCAGCGACAGGGGTACGCACTTGGTTGGCGTATGGTTTCGCACGATGTGCAAGTACATGGGCGTCAGGCATGCCAAGACGAAGGCATATCACAGCTGCTTGACCAGAAGAGCGGAGGCGGTGGGCAGGCATTGTGTGAAAAACTCCGGCAATTGCATATTGAGGAGCCGGGCAGATAATTGGTATCATTTCCTTTGTAGGCTTCTGCAGGCATACCATGAACCACCCGGGCCGTCTGGTTTGTGCCCACATCGTATCTTATTCCTGCATGTTCGAGTTTCACGTACTCTCCAACGGATGAACCATGGTAGTGTGGCAGAGGAGGTCAATGCCATGATGTCTGACACGGCGAATTACACGGCGAAGAAAGTGTCTGATGCCATGGTGGCAGAACATGCAAAGAGGGCCGAGTACTTCCAGGCCGAGGAAGTTCACAAATATCGCCTCAAGGACACCGTGTGGCTGGAGCGGCACCACAAGGGTGTCTTGTCCCGACACCAGCTGCAGTTATGGTACATACCGGGTGTCATACTGCGGAAAACAGGAGAAGATGTGTATTTGATCCAAGTGGGTAACAACAAAACGGTGGAGCGGGATCACTCTCAGCTGCTCCCGCTGGAAGCAGATCCCCATGGCCGCGCCGTTACCTTTGAGTTCTCCGCAGACGCCTTCGACTTCGGCAGCGACGGGGAGGAGGAGGAGTACACTGCCGAGAGCATCCTCTCGGACAAGCCTGATCCCGGCACACCGGATGGACGACTATAGAAGGTCCGATGAAAGGGTTTTGCTGCATCGAGGGACTCGTGGGAACCTACAGAAACGTTTTGTGCCCCAGTACACGTCCGTGTGGTTGGACTAACTCAGAAGCCAAAAAGATCAATTTGGATGTCAAGGATGTGCTGGTTCACTTTATCATGGGCGACCGAGATTCAGGCCATCGCTCCCTATGCACATTTATGTGCATCCACATATTTGCATTTCATTTGTTTGCCGCAGTGATGCACTTGCGGCTGCTCGGAACCTCTCAACTACCCCCCACTGCAATTTCATTGACATGAGACGAGAATTGGGAACCAAGATCAGTCTTGGATTGTGTTCATTTTTTTTTGGTGCGCACAATCGGTCACTGCTTGCTCAGGGGATTTCCACGGAACCATGGTTGTCAAGAACCACTCCTCTTTCCTTTTTTTTTGAGTTGAGCTCCTCGTAAGTGCATCGGCGGGAGCGACCACCCCGCTATGTGGGATCTTTCGTAGTATTGTGGTTTGGAATTCCAAAGTCTGCGGCAGATATGAAGTTGATGTTAATTTGATTTGATCTCCTTACCCACTTTGACTTGTTGCTTTCTTTTTGCAACTCGTTGGTGAGATTGGACCTGATTGGAGGTTTCCGACCGCAACGGGGACCACCAGATGCGCCGAATCCGTTTTTGGGTGCGATTTCTGTTCTTAGCAACCCCGTTCTATTTTTAGCAGACATGTTCCAATGTGAGGAGCCAAAGGGTCTATCTTTGGAACTTGTATCCCCCGGCCCCCTTTCCCGTTCCATTTGAGCTCGCAGCCACCTGATACGTGTCGCAGTTGCATTGGTGAGGCTGGTTTCCGTCCAGGGTCCGGCAATTTGGACATTTCAGTTTTTTGCTTGTGCTCTTTTTAGTAACGAATGTTTTTTTTTTGAGTAGAACATGTTTTGCTCATTTCTGAAACCGGTTCGGATCGCATTCAGCTGCACTGTCCCATATTTCAGCGAAGTTCGCGATTGCAGTGATTTGGGATATAATTTCGGGAGAATTCCAAAATTATATTTTTTTAAACCACAGGTTGGAGGATTCAACATTTCTGGTTGAAACCAGGCCTGCTCTGTGTGCGCGCCCCCTTCTCGTGATCCTGGTGGCGTGAGCGTGCTCTCTGTCCTTCAATGCGGGCCAGTGGTTTGAAAGTTCTTCCCAACGGGTGTTAATAGTGTTAGATTCTATCCTGCTGCTGAAATGGATGCCAATTGGAAGCTGGGGCAACTCCAGTGGATGGTAGGAGGCCCGGACTTAGTATGTGGCTAAGCCCTGGTCTGGTACCTCCGACCACACAAACAGGCCTCCTAAAAAGAGATTGATACACCCTAATGGCGCATTTGCTTTGGCAGTTGCCACGCCTATGTGTATTGGAGCTCACGAGTCCATTGAAGCTGGAGAAGCCCTAGTGGAAGAGGAGTTGAATTGGAAGTGGCTGAGGTAGGCGCACGGGGCGGGAAGAAATTAACTCGGTCTTTGCTCCGCCATGAATGTCTTCTATTTCTCTTCTTTATCCTTTGTCTGCCTTGTGTGTGAGTCACACCAAAGCAATCTTTGGTGATGGTATGTGGAATATGCTGTGTGCATGTGCAGTGCCTGAACATGTTAAAGGTGGAGAATTGCACCTAGGCCCTGGTTGCTAACCCCTTGTATGCCGTCCTAATTCGTTGACCTTTGGAAAATTCATGTCATTGGTTGAACACGGTTGGTGATCCACTATATCCCTCTTGTCAGCATGCAATGGGGCAGAAGTTCAGCTAATTTGGCAATTTGGTATAGGGAAAACATTCTATCAAGGTTGTGGAATCTCGCTTCAAGTGCATGGATGCTCTCATGCATCATGGCTAGGCGAAATTCTCTCTCCACATGCATGCTCCCATGAGTCATGGCTACGCTTCGATCTCTGGATTGGGTTTTGGTGAGGTTATCTCTCCTCGCCCATGGATTGGCTAGGTTCTTTCTCCCGAGCATGGATTGGTGAGAGTCTCCCTCAGCGCAGGGAATGAAGCGGGACCATCACTTGCAGGTCCTGGATCGGGGCGGGACCATCTCTCTTTGAGGTGAGACTATCTCTCTTCCGAAGAGGACAGTCTCACCATGGACGTGCTCTCATTGAACCCGGGATGTCGCTCTTTGTGCACTCACTCTGCAGGGCGGGTCCGCGTCTCTCAATGTGACACGGGGCATCTTCTTACCCAAGTACTCTTGCCAAATCTTTCCCCCCCTAGCATGCATTGAATTGGTTCGGTGTCACACGAACATGCAGTTCGGCAATATTGATTTCACATGTCCATGTGTGGATGATTTCTAATGCACATGATGATTTGTGTTTGCTAATGCCTGCGGTTTTCAAGCAACTGAGCACCCGGACTGAGTGGCATGTCCCAAGATGTGTGGGCATGAGGTATATGTTGTGTGTTGGGTTTTCACTTTATTCATGCCTTTGGTTGGCGACACTGTAACCGCCGGAGTCCAGCAGTTGGTATGTAGCATACACTAAACGGGTGAGGTTTGGTGGGCTGGCCCTGCTTGATGTCTTGTTCGCGAGCACCAAGTAAAGGCGCGAAGTTTTTTCACTTGCTGGCGATTGTGTATGTTATTGCTGAGTGATGGGCACTCTGGATTTGGTCCCAAGTACTGAGGCATTGCCAGCATTATGATATATGTGATGTGTGACACATGCGAGGTGTCTGGTATTGCGGTGAGATCACTCTCCCGACTTATGTTTGGTGATCCTCATTGCAAGCTCTTTACGTGTGATCATTGGTCGCTCATGAGTGTGGACAAGTTATGTAAGTGCCCATGACATACTTTGTCTTCATGGAGGCCATGTTGTCATGCTTGATCCACGGTGTGCAGACTTCTCATATTTCTCAATTCCAGGTTTTGCTGTCTTGTACGCAAGGGGGAGGATGGGCCATGTGGGCCATACTTATGTTGAACCCAATGATGCTATTGTGTTCTATATCATTTCTTTGTGTTTTGCTATGTACCATATGGACGCCATTGATGTCATTGTGTCGCGCATGACCGCCCGTGAGTCAATGTCATTTTCCTTAATGTGTTGAACGGAGCTTGTGTCCGCATGATGTCATGTGTCCGTAGCTCAATTGTGCATGGTACATAAAATCGATTCTGCGAGTAGGGATGCAACATCGTCTTCGATAATTGCATATTGCATTCCAGGGCTTCACTCATACTTTTGTTTCTTCCTCTCCTCTCGTTCACCATTGTCAGTGGTTGTTCCCTCTCCATGATCATGTCCATGTATTGATGAGGTGGCACTCAACTCAATTTGGTGACCGAATATTTGGATCAAGTTCATTTGAACATTTGAATTTATTGATCAAGTGTCCGGATGTTATTGTAAGGGTTGCCAAGGGTTTACTGACAGGTTTCGTTTGGATTTTGGATTTTGTGAAACATGGAAGCACTTCTGAGGTCCAGGACGATATAAGTCACGGGAAATAGGGTGTAAATATTGGGTATAGGCGGTAGAGATCCCACAATTGCAGGGGCTGGTCCTACAGACCTTCTTTATGGTAGGAGACTTTTACCTGCCACGTACCGCCACCCGGGGAGCTTTGGCCCTCATGAGCCATGCCCAAGTGGACCCCTTGTCACCGCCGAGGATACGATGCGGAAATTATTGGTTGAAGCCCGAGAAGAAAGAAGACATTTCGCAAGAGGAATGGGTACCAACATGGAAAAGGGCGTGCCATTTTGTGAAGGATCATGTCTCAAACGATGTCATCTCCGAGTACCCGCGTAAAAATCGGACGGGGTCACGAGCTGCAGCGGCGGCTCAATAATTAGGTGCTACCACAAACGCGGTTCGCCAAAACCGGCCAGGGGGTATGCGGAAACGGCAATGGAAACGACGCCGAGTGGCGTCCGTCGGATGTTCAGTGCCGCGTCTGATTCCGAGGGATATCATACTTGGTACCCTCCGGATAGTACCGGCATTGAGCCACATTTTGGGATGGGCCGTCGCATATCGTCCCAATTCCTGAACTTGCTCATGACAAAGAACAGAAATCATCATTGCGAAAGGCAGCCACAACCAGAATCCCGAGACATACGGAATCGGGGCAACGGGAGCGGCACCCAAGGGCGAGGCAGGAGACAATGAAGACCAGAGGATGGACGGTGAGGGGAAAGGTGGCACCGTAATGGGTGGAGAAGACAACCGTGGATCTCCAGGAAAGCCGCCACGAGACAGCGGGGATCGTGAACAAGATGATCGCCATCATCACGAAGACACCAAGGAAGCAGCTGGGAGTGAAGAGCACTGTCATTGTCATCATGTAGACTTCCTCATCCGAAGTTATCCCCGATTTGGCAAAGATGCCCTTGTGCAGAGGATCGACAATTGGAAGACACCGCCTCCGGAATTCTTGAGGATCAGGCCATTATCGACAACAATCTGAAGACGATCCGTTTACATTTAGAGGATCACGAGGCCAAGCTGGAGAGAATGCTGGTACAGCAGCAACGTGTGGTGGAAAACATGATGAACTACTTGGAGTCAGTCGAGAATAGGATGAGGGAGTTGGAGAAGCATGGAGAAACTCCAACGGCCATCCCGGGACCAGGCCCCGCCCTACCACGGGATCCTGCCCCGGAGTTGTTGCTGGGACGGGTGACGACCCTGAGGACAGCCGCAGAAGGACTGGCGCCCATGGAGGGTCCCATGCAGTGGGCGCCTTACGGGCTGCCACTGGTTGTCCCATTATTAAGGCACATCCCGCCATTCTCCGCTACTGTCATGTTAGGAGAGAAGACCCAGGAAAAAGGCTCAAGGATTGGTACGCCCAAGCGGGATACCCGGGAGGAGTCCGCCGAGAGCGACATGATTAGTCGTCTCTCCCCGGCGACATTCAACGCCACAGCTGCTTATGCAGCACCTGTGGACGAAGAAGCGTTGATGTCAGCGGCTTGCCGGGATGGTTCAAGTGGAAGAGTGCAAGATCCATTGGTGCGGGACCCGCGGTCGGGAATATGGACCATGGGAGGTCCGAGCGCAGGAGGGGCTGAGCCTCGGCCGCGTGAAGACATGGAAATCAGAGGCGTATATTCCCTGTCTGCTGGTAATGGGAGTTCGGGAGGAATCTGCCTCGCTGGTATCATCGCATCAGATGTTGGGGATGACGTGAGGCTTGAACACCTTCAGGGTCCGAAAATCCCCAACTACGACGCCAATCCTGAGTACCTCGACGGCTTCATCCTCAACGGGGAAGATTCTGCCGAGGAAGTCGTGACTGAGATGCGGTAATGATGCCCGTGACAGGTGGCCATGTCACACATTTTGACATCGTTTGGCCTCAGAGCTCAAGGCGGATTATTGTGCTCAAACTCGGGAGAAGAAGATCAGTACGGAGAAGCAATGCCTAGATTGGTTGAAGCAAGAAAAGAGAGTGGATGCTCCAAACCAAACGTTGGAGTCTGGAGAGTTGCGGTTGGGGGATCAGAGGAGGTAAGCACCGCCGGCTTCTGAAGCAAGTTGAAGATTTATCAGAATCAAGCGAGATTTGTCATCATCTATGTGATGTGCTACCGGCGTATTGCAAGAAATGAGTGGAGGACAAAGAAAAAAAACGGGCAAAGAAATGCATGGCTGTACGCATTATGTAGCTGGGAGATCAACATCTTCGTATCATGGAGTACTTCCGGCGAAACATGGGAGAGCCGGACCGGATGACTCCATGAAGAATTCTGTCTACGGGGAGGTAGTCGGGGACGCATCCCGAGGGCATTTTATGCAGCTCACCAACGTCGAGTGGAGATGTGGAGAGCAGCTGGGGATGCAGATGATCCCAGCCCGCATGAGCCTGGACTCAATATTCCAATAGATGAGCGTGGAACTGAAGCTTAATTCCACAAACGAAGCTCACATTGAGGACCGTCACGGCCATGGGAATCGTGATTGCCAGGAGGATAGGGACTATCGACAAATTCAAGATGAAGGAACCGTCTGCGAATATCAAAGTCAAAGTGAAAGGTCGCAGGATGGAAAGACGTCGTCCGGTGGGGAGTACATGACTTGGAAAGATCATGAAGACGCACACTTCCTCGCGTCGGTGGCCCACAACACGCAGGTGTATGGTCATGACAAGGCCAAGGGGAGGAAAGCACGGCCGCGGAGAATTCCAAATCCCCCGTTGAGTTTTCCCGAGTACCGGCGGGAACATGGTTGGTGCTGGGTCTGCTATGGGAAAGGGCGATCCCATAAGCACGACCACAAAACTTGCAAGGTGTACGAGGAGGGCAAGCGGACATACTTCCAAGCCCACCCGGAAATCGTTCCCAAGGAGAAGCCAATGGACGGATGGAAAAAGAGACAAGCTGGTGGAGGTCGACATGTGGGAGCAAGGTAGGTAGGTAGGTCATCTCGGGACTGGGGTTCCCCCAGAGGGGGGTCTTACCAAGGGGCTTTTGCTCACACACCCACAGCCCTACTGCACGTGCCGCCACAAAGCAGCCCCCCCACATGGGGGAAGCGCGCGGTCACCACGAGCAGTACCCTACAGCGGGTCCTGCCCAGAGAGGTAACCCATGTTCCACCAAAGTCTCACATTTCTCTCCTTCGGGCGGATGATACGTGGTGGAGGGTCCCATCGCACATCCTCATCAACCTCCGGATTCCGGGGCCCAGGTGCCCGGAGCCAGGCCAAAGACCCTGTCCTGCAGGCACCCCAACCCGGGCTCATTTTCAGTAGGCGTGACGCGACTTGAAGAAGCACGTGCTTGGGGACTCACATGCCGTGGCACACACTCACGCCTCCTGACTCGGTCCAGCTTCCGCTCTCCCGGGGGGCCGGGGGTGGGAAGTAGGTCGTTGTGGTTGGTTGATCGGTCATTCAATGGTTCGGTGTAGTTTGTGAATGTTGGTTGGTCGGTTGCGTGATGGTAGAGTCACCATGTCCTATTTTGTTAGTGGGTATGGTCGTTGGCGGGCGTCGCGCACCACGGTGTGGCCAACCTGTTGGACGCCGTTCCTTCTTGGACCCGTGCACGCCTGGCTGGTTTGATGTTGGCCGGCTTGCGTGTGGTCTGTTTACGGTCAGGTCGCGGCTGCAGCTGCGGTGTGGTCGGTGTGCGGTTGTCTTGGCCGCCTCATGGTCAGCTTGGTTTGAGTGGATTCCATCGCGCTGCCGCCGGTGGTTGCATAGCCGAATGTTGTTTGTGTAGCCGGCACATCTGTTTTGTTGCTGTTTAGTTGCGTCTTGGTCTGTCCAAGTGTAGAGTAGTGTAGTAGGTGAATGTTGATTCGTCGGCTTTGTAATGGTAGAGTTGCGGTGTTCCGTTGTGTTCGCGGATATGGTGGTCAGCAGGCGTGGCACACCACGGTGTCGCCAGCCCGTTGCACGCCGTTACCGTTTCGACCCATGCATTCCTTGCTAGTTTGATGTTGGCCGGCTTGCGTGTGGTCTGTTTATGGTCATGTCGTGGCTGCTGCAGTGGTTTTGTCGGTGCACAGTCGTCTCAGCCACCTCATGGCCGGCTTGTTCGGCGTTGGTTCCTTGGCGCTGCAGCGGGCGCTTGCGCCGTCGGACGTTGCTCGTGTAGTTGTCATGCCTGTTTTGGTGTTGGTTGGATGTGCCCGGGTCGGCCTTTGTACGGCGTGTCGTGTTACGTTGCCCGTTGTTGTCTGGCGCCGTGTAGACGCTGTGTGCCGAGTTAGGTGCACCGTGGGAAGGCCCGCGCGTGCGCAGCCGGTTGCGTTGAGTCGCTTTTGTTTTGGTCTTGTTGAGGGCGGCCTGTCGGGCGTGGGTTTCGTTTTTTTGCACTGAACGGCGCCTTTTGTGGCTGGCCAGGCCGGTTGGGGCGTGGGTTTCGGTGTGCTGTGATCGGGGTGTGCCAAGAGCATTGTGTTGCTGTGCCGTCGTCTTGGCCGGCTGGTGCTTGATTTGGGTTGTGGTCGTCTGTCCTGCCAGCTAGTTGGGTTGGGGCTGATAGCTTTTTGGTTAGCGCCATGCGCGGCATGTTTTGTTCGTTTGGCGTCGTCTTCGCCTCCTTCCGGTCGGAGTGTTTGGGTGGCTTTGGTCGGCTGCTGGGTTGCAGTTGTGTTTGTGTTGTCTGCATAGCCGGGGTTGGTGTTGTGTTGGCGCGTGGCCCCCTCATGGTGGGGCCTATTGTGCTGGTGCGTGGTCCCTCACATGGTGGGGCGTGCTGTGTTGGTGCATGGCCCCCCAAATGGTGAACCTGATGTGTCGGTGTGTGCTCTCCCCCATGGTGGGGCGTGCCGTGCTGGCGCGTGGCCTGCCTAATTATTGGGCGTGCTGCGTTGTCGTGGGGTTTACCCTTATGCTGGGGCGTGCTGTGTTGGTGTGTCGCCCGCCTCCTGCCGGGGCTTGCGGTGTTGGTGCCTGCCCGCCGCGGTGGTTGTGCGTGGTGTGGTTGTAATGGGCTTGGGTTGTCGTCTGTGCCGCCTGGCTACCGGCGTCGTTGGGTTCGGATTGGTAATGCTCTACCCGGCGCCATGCGCAGCTTGTTTTGTTGGTTCAGCATCGTCTTTGCCGCCTTACGGTCGGTGTGTTCGGGTGGCTGTGGTTGGCGGTCGGGTTGCGGTTGGGGTTGTGTTGTTTGCTATGCCGGGGTTGGTGCTGTGCTGGTGTGTGGCCCCCCTCTTGGTGCGGTTTGCTGCGTTGGTGCGCGCCCCCTGCCCACTGTGGGGCGTGCTTTGTCGCTGTGTGGCCGCTCCCATTATGGGGCGCGTTGTTGTGTGGCCGCCCTCTTGCCGGGGCGTGCTGTCCTGGTGCGTGGCCCCCCTAAGGGTAAGGCTACTTTGTTGCTGCCTGTCCGCCAGAGTGGTTGTCTGTGGTGTGGTGGTGCCTGGCTTGAGTTGTCGTCATGTTCGCAGCCTCGCGACCGGCGTCATTCGTTTTGGGTTGGTGGTGTATGTGGTGGTGTTTTAGCCGGCGCCAGGTGCGGCTCATTTTGTTTGTTCGGTGTTTTCTTCGCCGCCTGACAGTCAGCGTGTTCGGGTGTCTGTGGTCGGCGGTAGGGTTGCAGTTGTGGTTGTGTTGATCGCCTGGCCGGGGCTGGTTCTGTGCTGGTGCGCGGCACCCCTCATGGTGGGGTGTGCTTTATTGGTGCGCGCCCGCCCCGCTGTTGGGGTGTGCTGTGTTTGTGCGTAGCCCCCCCCCGTGGTGGGGCGTGCTGTGTTGGTGTGTGGCCCTCCCCATGGTGGGGCGTGCTGCGTTGCTTTGTGGCCCCCCTCATGGTGGGGCGTGCTGTGTTGGTGCGTGGCCCCCCTCTTGGTGGAGTGTGGTGTGTTGGTGCCTGCCCGCCGCGGTGGTTTGGTTTGGTGGTGTTTGGCTTGGGTTGTCGTCGTCCATTGGGTGGGTTACGCTTGCTGTTGTGTTGCTTGCTTGGCCGGGGTTGGTCCTGTGCTGGTGCGCCCCCCCCCCCCCTGCTGGGGCGTGCCGTGTGTGTTCGTGGCCCCCCCCTTGGTGGGGCGTGCTGTGTCGGCGTATTAGGGTTTTGGTTCGTGGTGTGGTAGCCGGCTCAATGCTCGGCTTCTTTTGGTGGTTCCCTTTTGTCTCCGACTCTGTTGGCTGGCATTGTCCGGTGTTGGTTGTCTGTGGTGTTTGCCTGGCCGGGGTCGGTGCTATTCTGGTGCGTGCCCCCCCGCCTGTTGGGGCGTGCTGTGTTTGTGCATGGCCCCTCCCATGCTGGGGCGTGCTGTGTTGGTGTGTGCCCCCGCCATCATGGGGCGTGCTGCGTTGGTTTGGCCCCCCCTCCCTGGTGGGGCCAACTGTGATGGTGCGTGGCCCCCATCATGGTGGGGCGTGCTGTGTTGGTGCCTGCCCGACCCAGTGGTGGTGTCTGGCTTGGGTTGTCGTCGTCTGTTGGGTGGGTTGCGGTTCCGGTTGTGTTGTTTCCACGGCAGGGGTTGGTGCTGTGCTGGTGCGTGGCCCCCCCCTGTTGGGGCGTGCCGTGTGTGTGCGTGCCCCCCCCCCCCTGATGGGGCGTGTTGTGTCGGTGTGTTTGGGTTTCGGTTCGTGGTGTTGTAGCCGGCTCGATGCTCGGCTTGTTTTGGTGCTTTGCTGTTGTCTCCGCCGCTGTACGGCCTGCGTTGTTGGCTGTTGGTTGTCTGTGGGATCAAGCCACGGTGGCGATCGGCGGATTCGGCAAATTGATGAGGTTGCCAAGTTGCTAAGGCCACAGAGGACTTGAAAAATAAGCAAGAACGAATGGGAGGTCAAGTCCCAGGTGATTCGCAGCAGGATGGTGCTGTGGTAAACGGGACCTAGAGAAGGCCCCACAGGGATTGAACACCGGAGGTTTCTCCGCCACAAAGCAGGAAAATCAAAAGAAGGAAGGTACCCATGGTTCCCGAGAGGGCTCTGGAAGGGCAAAGTAAGCTGAGCTTTGCCGGACCCAGCTCATGGAACGCCCTTCAAAGGGAAGTACATATGGGTTTGGACAACACACAAGTAAATGATGGAGAGACTACAGAGCCCTGGGGATGGGCATCACCAGCCCAAGATCTACACCCTGAGGGATCATACACTCGAAGTACTGATGCATCCAAGCATACTAGAGTTGCATGCTGTGAGGGTTGTCCAAACTCCACATGGAGACTATCGGCAGTTGTATTTCGAAGTGCGAGTACGGTGTGGAAAGAAAGAGGTGATCGGGGATGTATTGCTTGGTTCAAAAGGGATAGTTGTTAGAAGAATGAATGAAGCTCAGCCGAAGACCGGTGCGCTTGAAGGTCACCAATGGCGAAATTATGGGTGGAGGTACCCATGAAGCCACTATTGGCCTGAAATTCGGGAACGTTATCGCTTGAACCGACAAGATTTTCTCGAAGCAGATCGTACTTTCCGGGAATTCTTATGCCGCAGATATTTCCGATTGGAAAATTATCATGGGGTATGGTTTTATGGTGGGGAACGCCATTCGGGCTCTTCCTCACCGTGCAACGTTGGTTTGACAGGACAAGGACCATTTTACCTGGCTATCTAGCCCCAGGATTTTCTAAGTGGACCCGAGATTATGAGACTGTGAGTACCAAGTTCAATTGGACTCCTGAGGTGATATCATGGAATAGGGCATGGCGCCAGGAGTGTACAATTGTATGGTTCAGCAACTTGGAGGCCAAAAACCTGAGATGGACGCATTAGCTTCCCGGGATGCCCCGCAGCTAAGGAAGTGTACGAGGCATTGGCATAAGGGGGACTCTGCGTGGTCAAAGAATTCAGGATTGAAGGAAGGTATGGTGCGCAAGACGGCACCAAACGTACGGTGAACAGGATCATTGCGGGTAGAGCAAAGGGTATCCTGGTCGTGACGGGCAAAGGATCTAGCTCATGTCCGCTGGAGGATCTTAAGCTGACTTTGGGCTCACTTACCCTCAAAGAGATGCAATTTGGACCTGGGGAGCAGTTGTTCATCGACGCCAAGGGTATACCAATGCTCGCTCCGGGACAAGCATGCAGTATCAAGGCCTTCCTGGTTGATGGTTCACAGCGGCAGACCACTGGTGATGAGGCGCTCACCAGGAGGGTAGAGGCTGTGCCGATAAGGGTCATGTTTGAAGAAAGGAGTGACCCTATGGAGAGTGTTGACGTACTCTCTCACTTGGAGATCCACCGGGCTGTCGCCCGAATGCGGATTGGTATGCATGACCCAGTGGCTGCTCGAAAGGAGCGAACCCAGGCTAAGTTACCCCATGAATTTGACGACAGGGAACTGGTGACCCGGAGGTTCGAGAAGGATGTGTTTCTGGCAAGAGTTATGGACCATTTGGCCCACCAAAAGGATGCTGCCATAAGCTCCGTCCCTCCAACATGGGGTTTTCCAAGACTGGGTGACGAAGTCGACGAATTTCAGCCCATGGCCCGAAGCTTTCGAGGATTATCGGTGGCAGGGCATATCAAACGAGGAGATGTCGGACGTGGATCCAAAAGAGGCATACATCGCAGTGATGTCAGTAGTGACGCGTTCCAGTGGGGGGCCTGGCCACGGGACGCTGCGGTGACACGCACAAGCAAGCCGGCAGGCAAAGCACTGCGCTCACAGGGGCATCAATTACGCTCGTGTCATGAGACAAAGCGTTTCAGGATCCTTGCAACTCTGAAACAAGGGAACAAAATTATGTACAGCAACACATCAGGATATGTACACATGGGGTTAAGACTGGACTGGGGTAAGGGCATCACAGGACAATAGACACTCAGTCCCAACTCATATCCCAATCCCAGGTCCGACCCTCCCAGTGGCTGGTGGGGGCAAGGGCTCAAACACAACCCATGCCCTGCTAAGTGCGGACCCTGAAACCCTGCCAATAGGGGAGGTGTCCCGCCCAGCCACAGGCGAGTTCCCGGAGGAACCAAGTTGCTCCAAGGCCAACCAACGATGGCTCCCTATGCTCCCCTAACGGCAGGTCCGAACTCCTCTCTGAGCTAGATATATGGCCCCGCCATTATCCCCTAGGAGTTGGGAGCTGAAAAGGGGCTGTTTCAGCCCAAACTGATATTAGCTCAAAAATCTCCAAAGTTGACCCCTCGTCTGGACCGGCCAGAGGTAGGGACGAGGCAACTGACCCTATGCCCTTCGAGTAAAAACTCCTTGGAGCCCTCACCCAACCTGGTTCCCTCTGAGGTCCCGGCATCAGGGCACCACGGGCTCGTCAAGTGGGGTCATGATGCCAAAATTATCAAAATTGGCATCATTCTCACGCGTGGCTCGACCGGCCAGGGCAAGGCCAAAAACTCACAGGATAGGAGGCAGGACCTAGGATTCCTATCTGAGTGTACAACTTGAATTTAGGTCCGGGCTACTCATGGGCATAGAGATATGGGGCCGCGAATTGACCACACGGGGGGGTGAAATTGGGGTCCCAGAAGGGTGTCATTTTGGCTACTCAAAATGAGCCAAAATTCGGGGTTGCTCCCAATAGTATATCTCCACGCCGGCTTGGAGATCGGATCCGCCATTCCATATGCCATCCACCAGGAGTGTGACAAAGACTGCCATGCACTTGGCTCCCGATGATCTACATGCCAATTGGCGTGGTGACAATCCCAATTGGGTCCACAAATGCCAAAATGGCAAAATTGTCCACACTCACTTTGGGCTAGCACCTTAACGAAGGTTGCTCCGCTTCGCCCACGTGGTGTGTGAACCATGGGGACCAATATACATAACACCCATGTCATATATGGTCCATTGGTCCATGCGTCTGGCGTGCACGGGTGGGCTGAACATAGTGCAGGCGGGCAGAAAAAGTGGAAAATTGCTCAAAATGGCCCAAAATGCGCACACTCATGGTTGGGGCAAATGAGGCACATGCCCAACTTGGACCGGAGTGTGCCATAGGATTGGTATCAAGTCATATGCGTCCAACATATCTTTTGGGCGTCGCCCAATTCCTCCGGTTTAGGGAATGGCAGGCTCGCCAAGTGAGCCCATGATTTGGGATAGTCCCAAATCGCCAGGATAGCGGCCACAGTATGCCAAGCCCAAGAGGAGTTATTCGCCGGGTCCAAGATATGTTGGGCACCGAAGTATGTACCTTCAACACATACTTGGGTCTTGATGTCAATTGAGCGCAACGTTGAGATACACGGTCGCCACTTGACATCATGACGGGCAAATGACAACAATATTGGCGAAAAAACACCCAAAAGTGCCTTGAAAGGCGCACAAATATATTATAATATCTTCGGCTTGGATTGAGTAATCGACCAATCCTTCTAAACACAATGACTTGACACCAATGACCTGCGATTCCACATATGTGCTCCACTTGGAGCGCTTTGAAAGGTCACCAGCGCTACTTCCCAAGTGGGCACATGAAAATATGGAAAATGCAAAACACACACCTTGCTCCCAACGCATCGCTTTGGGATCGCCACACAAGCTTACCTCCACGAAGGTTAGGCTTGCAATTGATCGTGGAGAGTATAAGGAAGGGCCTCGTGCAATATGAGGTCCATTGGTGGGTGTATCGCTCTTAGCCAAACCCGCCAAATGGGCACGCAATACAACACATGGCACATACGACATATTGCCCAAAAAGATAGCTCCCTCCACGATAATGTCATGCCCATCCAAGGGCATAACTTTGTGTCAATCGCTCATAGGAACTCAAAGAGAGTTTCTATGCAACACCAACACTCGCGCGCTACAGTCGAAAGTTATCTTGACGCACGCAATATCATGGCCAAAGAGTTATAACGCAAACTCTACCCTCTTGACCATGATGGGTTACGCTAGCGCGCACGTGTGGAGACGCAAGGCGTATAAAGCTTCCTAAATTACGTCGGGAGTATTGTGAATACATCCCATGCTTTCTTATTGTCATTCCTCGCAAGCGGCACGAGATATGACCCTCACAAGTGGCCTCACGAATCAACTTTGTTTTGCCCATATCTCTAAGACAAATGGAGGGCAAGACAAAAGAAAAGTTGACTCATGCATAGGGAAGCACGTAGGTCCACTCGAAAGAGGTCAAATCAAGTGCGGGGATGTCGAAGTCGAAAATCCGATTTTGACATCCTGAAAAATTCGGATTAAGGTTGTGAGTGTAGAATGTGAAAATTGCGGATGCATCAATGCAATTCCTGAAGACTTTAGAGTCTTCGTCACGGATTGCGCCAAAATATCTGTATATAACAGTTAAACTGGCGGTTACGCTAAAGTTGCGAGCCAACCGCCAGCAGTCAAAACATTGATTATCAGAACGGAAGCGTGAAGATTTACGGAAACAATATGAAAATAACACCCTGTTGATTCCTGATATTCTGATGTGTAAATCTCAGCGGGCGACGCATCGGTTGCCGATGCGGCCGCTAAAAGCTGAAATGCCCAGATCTCTCACACAAACAAGTCTTACCTACATCTGTTATTAGGGTTAGGTTGCCGAATCGACGGCCGAAGGCGGTGCGGGGCAGATTGGCGTGTAATAGTAATATACCGGCAAATGGCAGTTTGCCGGTACATGGTAACATGCCCCAAGTGGCCGGAATGCCGTCACGGGGGCTTTACGGCAAGGGACACGCTCCTGCCGGGCTCTCACCGGGCTTCACCGGGCATCTTCCCCTCCGTACATGGGGTTAGTGGGCAGACGGAGACCGGTTGTATACCCCACCATGGTCTTGGGGTTCTGGGTACCGCTTCATCCCCCTCGTTAGAGCAAACCTTGGGGGGGGCTCGATAACACCCAAGCATGGCAGCGGGTACCCAGGACCATCCCCTGAAGGGGGGGTGTGTCACTTCCCACTTCAGGCTGACTTGCAGGTTAGGCCGCCCAAATCCTACAGTAAGACAGGTACGGTGCTGTAGCTGTTAGTAACTGCAAGTACAGTATCAAGTATCAAGTCCCGGGTCCTGGCGGCGATTGTTCGGCATTCAAAGGACCCGTTAACCCATACCAGGCGCACCGGGTGCCGGCTGCGACGGTCACTACCACAGTGGCAGTGGCATACACGGCCAACATAGGCGTCACACGAAGACCGAGGTGGTCCCACAGGTCGAAAGCGACCACAAAGATCCATCAGGCTACCCCAAGCTTCTCAAGGCCCGCCGGCTGGGGGAGAGTCCCGACGGGTCCTTCCTCGGGCGCACCATGTCCATATCAACGACGCGAGTCCGGAGTGGTACAGCCGAACGAGCTCCTCCTTAAGGGATCGGGCATCAAGGCCGTCCTTTCCCTCGCCCTATTACCACGAAGGCCATACATGAGGGAGTCCTCATGCAGTGTGGGCGGAGGCGTCGACTCCTCAAACCACCAGTTTCCCAGGCAGACTGACCGAGGTCAGGAACACCGGAGGTCGCCACCCGACTGCAAGTGCGTATGCGAGTCGGTAGGCTCACACTGGGACAGACAGTGGCAGACCGCGGGGAGTGCATTCAGGCAACTAGGCTTCCCGCCTGGCGCCATCAGGATCTCAGCACATCACAGTATCACGGGCACACAAACAGAAGAATCAGTACTTAGGTACTGGTCCAGGCTGGACCTTATGTAAGAGCATGTACACGGCGACTCAACGCGCCTTCGTAGTCGATTTGCATCCCCTCGGGGGGAAAAAACAGTCCATGCTTCGGTGATGGGCTGACATACAAATGCACATATCCTGGAGGGGGCAGAAAAGTAAGCAATAAACGGGGTAATAGGCGTGTAAACACACTCTGGACAGAGCGCCAAACCACGCCCTGGTTAGGATAAGGCATATGCAGGACGGTGGGCAGGAAAACGCCTGAGTTCAGGCCATATATAGTCTGCAGACACACGTCGGCTGGTCTGGATCCCGCAAGTGCCATGGGACCAGACCACACACCAAAAAAAAAAAATCGCAATGCCGATGACAGCGGCATCCGTTGCGCAACGTCGTATGGGCTTCAAGGCCCTAAGAGCTCAAAAAAAGTCAAGGTCAGTCGCCCTACCTGGTTTCCCAAGGATTCTGCAGGGGGGGAGTGACAAAAAGAATTGGAAGAGAGGGGCCATCCTCCTCTGGATTCAGCAGGGGGGGTATATGGCCACTCTGATGGCAGGTCACCGGAAGATGTAAGAGAGCAAGCAAGTAAGGGACGATCCGTCGACCTCACAAGGGCTCATAATGCATCAGGGGAAAGCTCAGGGCGCTGATCAGGCACCCCTGGCTGCAATCGCCCGGGTGAGTGCTGGCAAGTCCGAGACATGGATCTTGGTCTTGTGCTTGCGGATGTACTCCATGAAGGGAGTATTAACCCACGGCACGAACGAGGAGACGGGTTCCCAGGTATCGTGGGACAGCCCATAGCCTCGCCAACGAACCTTTAACTCCAGGCCTCCGGGTGCCGAGGCGTTCGGACGCTGAGCAAGGATCTTCTCGACCGTATAGTCGTCCTGCTCAGCATAGTCGTCGTCCGAATCGGCCTCATGAGCGGCGTAGCTCAGGAGCACATGCTGGCCACGAAGGTCGGGTTCCCGCACACGGAGTTGACTCTCGTGGCGCTCCCGGAACTGTCCGTGACCCACCTTGATGCGGTAGCTGTCCTCACCAATCCTGCGGACCACCTCTCCGGGTGTGAACCAGGTCTTGGTGCGGTGGGTGCCCATAGGGCGGGGTCTGATCATCCACAACCGGTCTCCCACCCTGAACCTCTGCGCTGTTGAGCTCGGGGCGGACTTCTGACGCTCAGCATGCTCCTTCTCGAGCTGCTGGCGGATGTCACGCGCCGTTGCCTCTTGCTGCGCGAAGAATTCCTTGGCATCCATAGCCATACCATTACCAGACAAGGGAAGTCCCCGACCAAGGGGGTCCCTGCCGAACAGAATCTGGCGAGGGGACAAACCACCCGGGGTGGGGGTGTCATGATGGGCCTTCAGAGCGGGCCACATCTCCTCAAACCAGTTCCGACGTGGATTGGTGATGTGAATCTCGCGCAGCTTCTCGAACAGCTGCCGTCCAGCCACTTCAGCTCGGCCGTTAGACCGGCTGAGATAGGCGACGCTTTTGGCGTGACGTATTCCCATGACGGAACACATAGCTTTGAACCAGCCACCAGTAAGCTGGGGCCCTCGGTCACTGCAAATGGTGCGGGGGATGTCAAAGACGGTCAGCCAATGACGAATCGTCATGACTGCCACTTCCTTGGCAAGCAACCCCTTTTTGCGTGCCGGAACGGCTACTACGTAGCCACTGTGGCGATCCACACAAAGAACCACACAGTCAAAGGCCTCCTTGCCTATGTGCACTTCGGGCATGGAGAAGAAATCCATGCCCACGCTCTCCATGGGCTGGTCAGGAACCGGGGTCCATTGGGCTTCCCCCTTAACGTTCCGGTTGTCGGGATTGCAGGCCTGACAGACCGAGCAACCCTTCCTGACCTTCTTGATGGCGGTGTAGAGACCGATATGGTCGGTCTCGAACCGGCGCTGCATGTCAAGGGCTTGCTTCTTGACCCCTGGGTGCAGCATGTGGTGGTGCCAAGCTTCACAAAGCTCGAGCACCCGGGACTCCGGTACTAGCAGCTTACCATTCCGGTAGAGCTTGCCATCTTCCTCAGTCAGCCCCTTTGGCCACTTCTGCCCGTCGTCAGGGTCGGTCACAGCCCTATACTCGGCCGCGAAGGCCTCAGACTTGGCGTAATCGTCGGTCCAGTTGTCCTGGAGGCAAGACTCAGGGAAGAGGTGCTTGTCGGACTCAGCTCCATCAGGGGCGAGTACCCTGACCGCTCTGCCCATCCTCGTTCCGAGGGGGGCATCTGCAGCCATAACGACGAAGCATTTGACACCCTCCTCCTCCATCAGGCGCTCCATTTCAATGATCTTCTTGGCTTCAGCGGTCTCAGGCTCATCGCCATGGGCAGAGATATCCGTCATGCCCTTGCTGGCGGGAGAGGCCCACCTGCTGAGACAGTCCGCCACCGTGTTGTCCTTTCCAGGAACATACACAACCGTAAGGTCGAACTTGGCCAAGGTCTCATGCCATCTTGCCCGTCGGGAGGCGGGACCAGAGGGTGTGTCCACGTGCTCCTTGTGCCACGACTGCAGACTCTGATGGTCGGTGCAGACGGTGACGGGATGGAGGGCTATGTACGCAGCCCATTTCCTGAGAGCCATGGCGATGGCATACGCCTGCTTTCCGCGGGGCGTCCACGTCCGTCTCTGGCCTTCCGCCAGGACTCGGCTCCAGAAGGCCACGGGCACGTGCCTCCCATCGTCAAGCACTTGTTCCAACACAGCGCCAACAGCGTAGTCGGAAGCGTCGATGCGCAGGACGAACCCTTCGTCGGGATCCACGAGGTGCAGACCCACTGCGGATAGCAGCGCCTGTTTCATCCCCTCAAAGGCACGGTCGGAATCAGCATCCCAGACCAGAGCCTTCTCGGACCCCTTCTTGGTCTCCTCTCGGTTGCCCTTGAGCATGGTCGTCATGGGGGCTGCGTACTCGGCATACATCTTGATATACCCCGAGTAGTAGTTGCAGAACCCCAGATACGCCTGTAGCTCAGAGACCGTTTTGGGCTTTTCCCGGTGCTCAATCGCAGCCACCTTGCCAGGTATGGGCCTTCGCTGCCCGTTCCCAACTACGTGGCCAGCGGAGACCACCTCGCTTACCGCAATGGTGGCCTTGTCACTGCTGCCCGTGAGTTTGTGCCGAACCAGAAGGTCCAGCACTCGAGTGACGTCCCTTTCATGTGCCTCCAGGAGCTCCTCGTAGCTCATACTGGGGTCCCCGGACGCGATGATCACGTCGTCCACGAAGGGGTTTGCACAGTCACCCACCGGCTCGAGCAGGTTCTCCAGCATCCGCTGAAAAGCCGCATTGCCGTTGGTAACGCCCATGGGCATCACCTTCCACTGGAGAGGTCCAAGTGGAGTGCTCATGGCTGTGCAGGCACGGGACTCCTCGGCGAGAGGCATCTGATGATAACCATGTTTCAGGTCAATCACAGTGAAGATCCTCCGCCGGTGTTGTTTTTGCAGCATGTCCTCAATGAGGGGCAGTGTATAGCTGTCATGCTGCGTTTGGGCGTTCAGGCCGCGGTAGTCAACCACGAGCCGCCAGTCACCGGCCACCTTCTTGGGGACGACGAAGCCCGGAAAGGCCCATTCGGAGTGGCACGGCTCGAGCCAGCCTCTCTCGATGAAGTCACGGAGGATCTTCTCCATGGCCTCCTTCCTCTCGCCCCTCAGGGCAAACTCCCGGTGCCGGTACACACGGGGGTCCTGCTTCAGTCGTATCTTGGCCTCGCCATACGGTCCACGCACCGGTGGGGGAAACACAGGCTTTCTGCTGAAGAAGGTATCACCATACTTCTGCTTCAGCCTGGACCTCAATGCCTGGATCTTGGGGCAATCATCGGACTCCGCCTTGGCTTTACCGGGCACCTAGACCACGGAGCTTACTTGAGGGGTAGCGACCCCGCTCGGCTTCGGCTCAGGCGGTCTTCCCAGGTGGCCCAAAGGGCCATCTCTGGTCTTGCCTCGGAATAGATCGCCGTAGGTGGGTGGGTTACCGCCGATTGGCTCGTCCTGGCTGGACAGGTGGTCCAGCATCGTCTGCACGAAGGTATTCCCATCATAGGAACCAGAGACGATCGAGTCCACTTCCCACCAGGCTTTGTCGTGGCCTTTGCCCTCACGCTGGGTTCCCCAGTCGTGAAAGGGCTGATCCATATACCCCTGAACCAGATCCAGCTCCTCTTCCGTGAGGGGGTCTTCCGATTCTCCGATGTCAACAGGGGGAACCGCAAAGCATTACCTCCATGGCTCCGCTATGATGCGGTTGACACACACGAAGTCCGTGGCGTCGGCCTGATCAAGGCCCCCATCCACATTTGGAATTCCGTTGGCCATCTCTTGGGTGGCATGGGCTGTCCCTTAGCGTCCTGATAGACACTCTCTCCAGCCGGTAGGACGACCTTGTTTAAGGTCATGTTGGTCAATGAGACTACCCAATGTCGGGTACTTTCCTCCTCGGTGCATCCCATAGGAACAACCAGCACTGCCTTGGAGCGGTCCTTGCGAATCTTCGCTATCGCTCTTGGAATGTCCCAGCGGGGGCAATGGATCCACATCAATCCCTGATGCGGACCCCAGTGCTTCTTCCACGCGGAGTCCTGTGCGCTCCAGTACTTCTCACAAACCCCCAGATAGGCGGAGGTTCCTGAAGAGAACGCATGCAGGGCCAGATCCGAAGCTCCCAGGTCCGCAACCACTCGGCTCGCCACTTCCGGCATTACGCCGTACTCCTGGTTTGCTGGCCCAGTTGGCTCAGTGTCCAGCGCAGCCACTCCGAGCTGATTGCGTTCCGGGTGGATCCATTGGCATTCCACATGGTGCTCAGGTGACGAAAGCCACGAGAGCTGGTCGTCCTGATACAGGGTCATGGAGGCCTTGGCCGGGAGGACGCCGAAGTCCGTCTCCATCATGAAGTCGTACCCAACGATCATGTCCCAGTCCATCTCGGCCTCGTAGAAGCGACCTTGCAGGAGGATTTTTTTGCCGAGGTCTGGGCGGCTCAGCTCACGGTGGTTCACGAACTGCAGCCCAATGGCCGCTTCCTTGGTGCCTCCCACCATGTACTGGCCGTTCGCCACCTTCAGCCTGACAGGTTTCCGACTGTCGGTCAAACACTCTGGTGGAAGTAGGCCAGCCTTGACCAAGCTGACCTGTGCTCCCGTGTCGACCAACACGTGGAAGACCTTTTCCACTTCCCCGCATATGGCACGGACCTTAAGGTGCAACTGCGGCTCACGCCGAACACACGGCGCACGGCGTGCAAGCTCAGGATATCCGGCCGTTCCAGAAGCTCAACAAGCGACTCGTGTAGGTCGTGGACAATGGGCTCAGGCTGCCCATCTGCAGCATCCAGCTGCGGTCCGGGTGATCCTCCGATACTCTCGGATAGATCTTGAAGTACATCAAACACATTCTTGGTCGCGAACGATGGACGGGTGCAAGGGTTCGTGCCTTCACTTGCCCTCACCCCGCCACCGCGACTGGGTGCCGGACCAGGCCTTCTGCCCGCGGCAGTCCCTTTGTGCTTACCGACTCCCCATTGGGATGGTGTGGCGCTTCCCACGACACCATCCTGCGACCGCCCTAGCTGGGGCCCTTGGCTGCAGGGGCTCCGCTAGGGGGCGTCGGTTGTGGAAGTAGGGGTATTCTCCTCCGCATCAACCTCGTTGACACCCTTCTTCCTCCTATTCCTAGGCTTCTTGTCCTTGTCCTTGTTCTGGTCGTTCTGGTTGTTCTCCTTGTTCTTGTTGTGGCCCTCTTGGCTTCCTCCTTGGTGACCCTCTTGATCCATGCTTCCGGCAGCATGGAGAGCAGGCGAGCCTGCTCGTCACCCTCGTTCCAGTCCTCCACGTTGCGGCGGAAGAGGGTGTATTGTCCTCGGAAGTCTCGCCAGTCACGTAGGCGGATCTCCCATCCATCATGCTGAAGCTTGATGGACTTCCACCGCTTGGCAGCCACCTGTGGAGCGTCCACCCGCTCCTGCTCGTTGAGCCACTTCTTGGCTTCCTTGAGGGTCTTGATCTTCCCCTCCTTGGTTGCCACGAATTATAGCTCTTCGAGCACTTTCGACAGGCGGTACCTGAACCGTCTGAAGACATATTTCTCGGCATCTGCGCGATCCATGTCTTCAGTGACGGTCACCCCCCAGTCGTCCAGCTTCTCCAAGAAGCGGTCGAGGTTGAGGGGGTTGCCATCATACATGGGGGGCTTGATGTCCTTCAAGTCTTCCCACACGGCGGCATCCGCGGCCTTAGAGACCATGAACGCCGGCCGCGAGGTCAACCGAGGTTACCATCGGCCTCGCCCACGGACTCCCACGGCCGCCACGTCCATCTCCTCCACAGAATCCCTGTGGCTACGCCGCGGTTCCTCCATGTACGCTGAACCTAGATGTTCACGCCGTACTCCTTCCATGTATGCCTCCTCATCACAGCGCCGGCGGCCGCGTTCAGCGGCCTCCTGTTGTACACCACGCGGCGAGCTGATGTCGAACTCTTCCAGGTCCAGATCCAGGTCCTCACCTCCGCCGACATCCCACCCCACGTCTCTTCTGGGGACCTCATCCCTGAGTCCACCATAACGTCCACCAGCCATTAAGATTGGCTCCGGGGCTGGTGCGGGGCGTCGGGGGCGTACTGGTGTCCACGGCGGAGCACGGTGGTTGTGGTACTCCGCGCTGAGCCACTCATCACGCCAATCCTCACTGCCACTGCCGGGCGGCACGCGCTCGTTGCGGCGGCCCGCGCTGTGGTGAGAGGGGGCGCTGAGAGAGGGGACGCTGGCGCTTGGGCGACTCCTGGGGGCTCCGCCGGGGGCGTGGGGTCTGCCTGGACCTGTTCCGGGTCCCCAGCCGTCGTCTGACGAGCCAGACTCCAGGGGTGGGTGGTCGCTGCCGACGCTCCCACGGGCTTCCAGCGCGTTCAGCCGCTGCTGCAGGCCGCTGCTGACCTTGTTCAGCGACCTGGTCTCGCCCCTGGCGATGTCCAGCAGCTTCTGGGTGGCGGTGGCAACCCCGGCGCTCTTGACCATTTCGATCTTGGCGATGTCCAGCTCTCTCTGCGCGCGGGCGGCGACCCTGGCGACCCGAGTCATCTCGCCCTTGCCCGTGTCTACCTCGCGCTCGAGGAACTGGACCCTCCTGCGGAGGTAGACAATCCACCGCCGGGTGGCATCCGGGTCGCCGTCCCCTGGTGGGTCGTCGGGGTCCCCAGGGGGTCCTCCAGGAGGGCCTCTGCCGGGTTGGCCCGGTCCAGGGGGTCCTCCCCCGCCCGGTGGTCCGCCTCCAGGGGGTCCACTTGGTGGGCGTCCTCCAGGGGGTCCTTATGGTCCTCCGTCAGGGGATCCCGGTGGGTCTCCGCCGGGTCGCCTGGGTGGGTCCGAGGATGGGCGCTTCTTCGTGATGTCGAAGTCCATGTCGTCATCCTTGTCCATGTCGCCCCACCTGGGCGTCTCGGTCTCGGAAGACTCCGAGCTCCGGTAGGGAGGAGGAAGATCCTCATCCTCACCTTCCGGCTCCATGGGGACGTCTCCGCCTCCTCCACCAGCCACCCCTCGGCGATGTCGGCAGCCTCGTTCATCCCCGTCGCTGGCGGTGAAGAAGGGGTCGCTGTCGTGGGGGTGTCCGCCCGCTGGCCTCCGTGGCCTCTCGGGGGTCTTCCCCTTACCCTTCCTTCGTCGGTGGGCGGTGGGGCCACTGCTCCCACTGCTGCCCGTGTCGACCTCGTCCAGCGTCATCTTGGAGGAGGCGTCCCCTTCGAAAAGCTTTCAAAGGGTCTCCACTCGTGATCTTCCCGGGGGAGTCTCGCGGCGGAGTTTGGCATCTGCCTCCTCCATTGCGGCGGCGGTGGCTGCGGCAGCTCGCCTTTCGGCCTCCTCCCGGGCACGAGCCGCCTCGGCTTCCCGGGTCTGCTGCAGCCGAGCCTTCTCCGCCTCCAACGCCGCCAACTCCGCCTCCGTCTTGGCCCTCTCCTCAGCGACCTTCCGTCGCGCGGCCTCGATGGCGTCCTTCTTGGACGCGTCTGCCTGGGCCTTAGCCGTCGCTTCGGCATGGGCCCCTTCCTCCGCCTCCTTCTTTGCCCTCTCTTGGGCAAGCGCCTCTTCTAGCGCCTTCACCTCGGCCTCTTTGCAGGCAATGGCCTCCTTCGTCAGGCGGGCTTCCTCGTCGGCTGCCGCCACCTCACCGTTGACCTGGGCAGTCGCTGCCCCATGGGCGGCTACGGCCGTGAGTCCGGCCACAATGGCCGCCACGGTCGAGGCGTGGATGGCCATGCAATGCGCCCACTTCGCAGCCTCCTGCTGGGCGATGCCGACGGCGCCCTCCATGGCAGCGCTGCAAGGTTGCAGGGCACCCCACAGGCGCGCTCACAGGCGCGCGCCACGTCCCTTTGGTCGGGAGCAACGCTGCCGCTGGAGCTGGCCTGGTCGGCCGGCATCCTCCCGCGGTGGGCCAACTCCACGTCGCTGCTGGGGCCTGACTTCCTCAGGAGCAGCTGACGGGGCTTGGCCTTGACGTGCTTGGCGACTTGGAGGAGGTCGCCAAGGGTGGTGGAGCCGGGGTGGTGACCGCCATTGGCCCGTTGGGGACTGGGGGGTGGGGTTCCGCCCTTGGCGCCTCGGGCAGCTTCGGCTGCCAGGGACTCCTGGTACTCCCGGCACTTCCGGTCCCGCTTCCTGTCCCCGGCGGACCGCTTTCCCTTCCCCAGAGACGCGCTGCTGCTGCTGCCCTGCAGCCTGCGCTCCCTCCCCGGTTCAGGGAAGTTCTTCTCGATCATGTCCCACATGAAGACATTGATCGAGGCTCCCGACGGGTACTCATTGGGCTTCTCGTCCCCCTCGATCCCGTCGGGGCGCAGCCCTTCGCCGGGCCTGTCCGGGCGGGTCCAGGTCCTCCAGCGCTTGCGGCGGAAGCGGTACTCATACCCTTCTGCCCGCAGCCACTCCTCCACTGCCCGCAGGCGGTCCTCGCCCATGTCCTCGAAGCTCGAAGCTGGAAGCTCGAAGCTCCCGGGCATGCCGCCTTTGCACTGGGGATTGCTGTGGCGGTACTGCTGCCCCCACAGCAACCCAGGCAGTAGGCGCGCCGCATGGGGGTGGGGCTGCGGCCAGGTCTTGCCCGCCTCGTCCCAGTTCACCATCGGTGCTCTCGATGGAGTGGTCCTGGGGTGGTTATTGGGGTGGGTGATGTAGCACTGGACTGGGAGTGCGGCCGGTGCTGGTCGGCTGGTGGTTGTGGAAGTGGTTGACGCAACTGGGTGTGCGGCCTTGCTGGTCGGCCGATAGGACTCGCTGATGAGGGAGTCCTGGTCAGTCCACCTCCTTCACGGTCGCGGCGCTTCCGTGGTCGCTCAGGGCGATGCTCTGGGCGGCGCTGCGGACCGCTGCGCTGCGCTGCGAGCTGAGAGCTGCGAGCTGCTGCGCCCTGCTGCTCGGGGTTAGCGGTTCCGAGTGGCACGCGAGGGATGGGTAACCCCGCGGCGGCGAAACGCTTTTGACGCGTTCCCGCTTGGGGGCCTGGCCACGGGACGCTGCGGTGACACGCAGAAGCAAGCCGGCAGGCAAAGCACTGCGCTCACAGGAGCATCATTTACGCTCGTGTCATGAGACAAAGCGTTTCAGGATCCTTGCCACTCTGAAACAAGGGAACAAAAGTATGTACAGCAACAAATCAGGATATGTACACATGGGGTTAAGACTGGACTGAGTAAGGGCATTGAAAAGACAATAGACACTCAGTGCCAACTCATATCCCAATCCTAGGTCCGACCCTCCCAGTGGCTGGTGGGGGCAAGGGCTCAAACACAACCCATGCCCTGCTCAGTCCGGACCCTGAAACCATGCCAATAGGGGAGGTGTCCCGCCCAGTCACAGGCCTTTTCCTTGAAAACCAAGTCGCTCGAAGGCCGATCCACAGTGGCTCCCCATGTTCCCTCTCTGGCAGGTCTCAACCCCTCTCTGAGCTAGAGATATGACCCCGCCATTATCCCCTAGGAGTTGGTAGCTGAAGATGGGCTGTTTCAGCCCAAACTGATATTAGCTCAAAAATCTCCGAAATGGACCCCTCGTTCGGACCTGCCAGATGTAAGGACGAGGCAACTGACCCTATGCCCTTCGAGTAATCACTCATTGGAGCCCCCACCCAACCTGGTTCCCTCTGAGGTCCCGGCATCAGGGCACCACGAGTTCGTCAAGTGGGGTCATGATGCCAAAATCACCAAAACTGGCATCATTCTCACGCGTGGCTCGCCCGGCCAGGGCAAGGCCAAGCACTCACAGGATAGGAGGCAAGACCTAGGATTTCTATCTGAGTGTACAACTTGGAAATGTGTCCGGGCTGCTCATGGGCATAGAGATATGGGCCCGCTAATTGACCACACGGGGGGGTGAAATTGGGGTCCCAAAAGGGGGTCATTTTGGCTACTCAAAATGAGCCAAATTTCGGTGTTGCTCCCAATAGTATATCTCCACGCCGGCTTGGAGATCGGATCTGCCATTCCATACGCCATCCACCGAGAGTCCAACAAAGACTTCGATGAACTTGGCTCCCAATGATCTCAATACCACTTGGCATGGTGACAATCCCAATTGGGTCCACAAATGCCAAAATGGCAAAATTGTCCACACTCACTTTGGGCTAGCACCTTAACGAAGTGGTGTGTGAACCATGGGGACCAACATACATAACACCCATGTCATATATGGTCCATTGGTCCATGCGTCCGGCGTGCACGGGTGGGCTGAACATAGTGCACGGCGGGCACAAAAAGTGGAAAATTGCTCAAAATGGCCGAAAATGCGCACACTCATGGTTGGGGCAAATGAGGCACATGGCGGACTTGGACCGGAGTGTGCCATAGGATTGGTATCAAGTCATATGCGTCCAACATATCTTTTGGGCGTCGCCCAACTCCTCCGGTTTTCAGAATGGCAGGCTCGCCAAGTGAGCCCATCATTTGGGATAGTCCCAAATCGCCAACATGGCCGCCACGGTATGCCAAGCCCAAGAGGAGTTATTCGTCGGGTCCAAGATATGTTGGGCACCGAAGTATGTACCCTCAGAAAATACTTGTGTCATGATGTCAATTGAGCGCAACGTTGAGATACACAGTCGCCACTTGACATCATGACGGGCAAAAAACAACAATATTGGCGAAAAAACACCCAAAAGTGCCTTGAAAGGCGCACAAATATATTATAATATCTTCGGCTTGGATTGAGTAATCGACCAATCCTTCTAAACACAATGACTTGACACCAATGACCTCAGATTCAACATATGTGCTCCACTAGGGGCGCTTTGAAAGGTCACGAGCGCTACTTCCCAAGTGGGCACATGAAAATATGGAAAATGCAAAACACACACCTTGCTCCCAACGCATCGCTTTGGGATCGCAACACAAGCTTCCCTCCACGAAGGTCAGGCTTGCAATTGATGGTGGGGAGTATAAGGAAGGGCCTCGTGCAATATGAGGTCCATTGGTGGGTGTATCGCTCTTAGCCAAACCCGCCAAATGGGCACGCAATACAACACATGGCACATACCACATATTGCCCAAAAAGGTAGCTCCCCCCACGATATGTCATGCCCCTCCAAGGGCATAACTGTGTGTCAATCGCTCATAGGAACTCAAAGAGAGTTCCTATGCAACACCAACACTCGCGCGCTACACTCGAAAGTTATCTTGACGCACGCAATATCATGGCCAAAGAGTTATAACGCAAACTCTACCCTCTTGACCATGATCCATTACGCTAGCGCGCACGTGTGGAGACGCAAGGCGTATAAAGCTTCCTAAATTACGTCGGGAGTATTGTGAATACATCCCATGCTTCCTTATTGTCTTTCCTCGCAAGCGGCACGAGATATGACCCTCACAAGTGGCCTCAAGAATCAACTTTGTTTTGCCCATATCTCTAAGACAAATGGAGGGCAAGACAAAAGAAAAGTTGATTCGTGCATAGGGAAGCACGTAGGTCCACTCGAAAGAGGTCAAATCAAGTGCGGGGATGTCGAAGTCGAAAATCCGATTTTGACATCCTGAAAAATTCGGATTAAGGTTGTGAGTGTAGAATGTGAAAATTGCGGATGCATCAATGCAATTCCTGAAGACTTTAGAGTCTTTGTCACGGATTGCGCTAAAATATCTGTATATAACAGTTAAACTGGCGGTTACGCTAAAGTCGCGAGCCAACCGCCAGCAGTCAAAACATTGATTATCAGAACGGAAGCGTGAAGATTTACGGAAACAATATGAAAATAACACCCTGTTGATTCCTGATATTCTGATGTGTAAATCTCAGCGGGCGACGCATCGGTTGCCGATGCGGCCGCTAAAAGCTGAAATGCCCAGATCTCTCACACAAACACGTCTTACCTACATCTGTTGTTAGGGTTAGGTTGCCGAATCGACATCCGAAGGCGGTGCGGGGCAGATTGGCGTGAAAGGGTAATATACCGGCAAATGGCAGTTTGCCGGTACATGGTAACATGCCCCAAGTGGCCAGAATGCCGTCACGGGGGCTTTACAGCAGGGGACAGGCTCCTGCCAGGCTCTCATCGGGCCTCACCGGGCGTCTTCCCCTCCGTACATGGGGTTAGTGGGCACACGGAGACCGGTTGTATACCCCACCATGGTCATGGGGTTCTGGGTACCGCCTCAGTAGCTTTGATACCCCAGGAAGCGGCCAAAGAAGCCAAGGAGATCTCAAAGGAAGCCGAGCTCAAGGACAGACCTATTGAAGCTGATCCGCGGCCATTTACTGGAGTTGCCATCAAGAATCGTCCGGATTGCTGGAATTTCGGCAGGGCCAAGATGAAGCGGAAAGCAAACGTGAAAATTTATTGTCACCGGGAATATCAACTTCAAGGAGAACGAGCGGAAGCGATGAATGTACGAATGTATGCGGATCTCTCAGGGCCTCTCCAAAAGATTCTACAAGCGAGCGAGTTGGATGCCATCGTGTGCGCGCCCCGGAACCGGCCAGGCAATATCCGACTCCAACGTGTGATGGTATGTACCAATCATCAATCACTTCAGAGGTGGCACAAGGAGCATGTGGGTACCCCCTCGGGTCCAGTAGCAAGGCGCGCCCGATGGCACGAGACGTTTGCAGTTTGCATTGAATCGGGTGCAGGACTTGATTGACCATCGGCACAACGATCAGATGATGCATTCGGGACGAGATAAATTGCAGGAGGACTCGGAGTCGAGGTTTTTGTTTTCTCCGGGTTAGTATGCAGTGCTGAATCCGTATTGCAAGGCGTCTGCGGTCTGCAGGGCCCCCAAATCTCCCAACCGGTCAACTGCTGCAAACCCCGTGTACATGGCGGTTCCAGAGAATTCTATGAGCGGGATTTCAATGGATGTCTTTCCGATGCCGGAAGTCACCGAGGAAGGCGAGGTCTTGACTGTGTCAGTTTGGCAGTGGATTGCCACAGCGAAACCATCGTGGCAATACCGAGCAAAAAGTCTCAGAAGAAGGACCAGAGGGACAAACACGGAGTGGGGCTGCAAACCAAGACGGTGGCACAAGTAATGATCCGGCATTGATGTCCCAGCCGTGATATGCAGCAACAGGAGTACACAGTTGGTTGGCGTAAGATTTCACTCGATGTGCAAGTACATGGGCGTCAGGCACTCCAAGACGGTGGCATATCACAGCTGCTCGACCTGAAGGGCCGAGGTGGTGGGCAGGCAATTGCTTGAAAAACTCCGGCAATTGCATATTGAGGAGCCGGGCAGAAATTGGTATCATTTATTTTGGAGGGTTCTGCAGGCATACTAAGATTCACCCGGGACTGTCTGGTTTGTGCTCACATCGTATCTTATTCCTGCGGGTTCAAGTTTCCAGTACTCTCCCACGGATGAACCATGGTAGAGTGGCAAAGGAGGCCAATGCCATCATGTCTGAAGCCGATGACACGGCCAAGAAAGTGTCTGATGCCACGGTGGCAGAACATGCAAAGAGGGCCGAGTACTTCCAGTCCGGGCAAGTTCACAAATATCAGCTCAAGAACACCGTGTGCAGATTCCCATGGCCGCGCCTTTGCCTTTTAGTTCCCCGCAGACGCCTTCGACTCCGACAGCAACCGGGAGGAGGAGGAGTACACCGCCGAGCGCATCCTCTCCGACAGGCCTGATCCCGGCACACCGGATGGACGACGATACAAGGTCCGATGGACGCGTTTTGCTGCATCGAGGGACTCGTGAGAACCTCCAAACAGCTTTGTGCCGCGGTACATGTCCGTGTGGTTGATCTACCTCACAAGCCAGGAGAATAAGATTGGATGTCAAGGATGTGCTGGTTCACTTTATCATGGGCGACCGAGATTGAGGCCATTGCTCCTTATGCACATTTATCTGCATCCACATATTTGCATTTCATTCTTTGCCCCAGTGATGCACGTGCGGCTGCTCGGAACCTCTCAACTACCCCCCACCCCAATTTCATTGACATGAGAGGAGCATTTGGAACCAAGATTAGTCTTCGATTGTGTTCATTTTTCTTTTGTGTGCACAATCGGTCACCGCTTGCTCAGGGGATTTCCACGGAACCATAGTTGTCAAGAACCCCTCAATTTTCCTATTTTTGTGGGTGCAGCCTTTGGTAAGTGCATCGGCGGGAGCGACCACCCCGCTATGTGGGATTGTTCGTAGAAATCTGGGTTGGAGTTCCAGAGTCTGCGGCGGATATGAAGTTGATTTGTTTTGATTTGATCTCCTTACCCACTTTGATTTGTTGCTTTGTTTTCGCAACTCTTTGGTGCGATTGGACCTATTTGTGGGTTGCCGGACGCAACAGGGACCACTAGGTGTGCGAAATCCGTGGTTGGGTGCGATTTCTTCTCTTAGCACACCACGTTCTATTTTCAGCAGAGGTGGTCCAATTTGAGTAGCTAAAAGGTCTATTTTTAGAGCTTGTTCCCCCTGGCCCCCTTTTGCGTTCTGCTTGAGCTCGCAGCCACCCGATACGTGTCGGAGTCGCATTGGTGAGGTTGGCTTCCCTCCAGGGTCCGGCAATTGGGAGATTTCAGTTTTTCGCTTGTGCTATTTTTACTAACGAATGTCATTCTTTTCTAGTAGAACATATCTTGCTCATTTGCCAAACCGGTTCGGATCGCCTTTAGCTGCACTGTTCCATATTTCAGCGAAGTTTGCGATTGCAGTGATTTTGGATAAAATTTCAGGAGAATTTCAAAATTATATTATTTATAAACCACAGGTTGGAGGATTCAACATTTCTTGTTGAGACCGTGCCTGCTATGTGTGCACGCCCCGTTGTCGTGATCCTGGTGGCGTGAGCGTGCTCTCTGTTCTTCAATGCGGGCCAGTGGTTTGAAGATTCTTCCCAACGGGTGTTAAGAGTGTTAGATTTCATCCTGTTGCAGACATCGATGCCATTTGAAAGCTGGGGCAACTCCATTGGATGGTAGGAGGGCCGGACTTAGTATGTGGCTAAACTCTGGTCTGGTACCTCCGCTGACACCATCAGGCCTCCTAAAAAGAGATTGATACACCTTAATGGTGCATTTGCTTCGGCAGTTGCCACGCCTATGTGTATGGGAGCTCACGAGTCCCTTGAAGCTGGAGAAGCCCTAGTGGAAGAGGAGTGGAAGTGGAAGTGGCTGTGGTAGGCGCACCGGGCGGGAAGAAAGTAACTTGGTACTTGCTCCACCATGAATGTCTTCTATTTCTCTTCTTTATCCTTACTTAGTTGACCTTCGGTGAATTCATGTCATTGGTTGGACACGGTTGGTGATCCACTATATCTCCCTTGTCAGCATGCAATAGGGCAGAAGTCCAGCTAATTTGGCAATTTGGTATAGGGATAACGTTGTATCAAGGTTGTGGATTCTCACTTGAAGTGCATGGATGGGTAATAGCTAGGCAAAATTCTCTCTCCACATGCATGCTTTCATGGGTTATCGCTAGGCTACGCTCTCTGGAGTGGGTTCTCCTGAGGTTATCTCTCTTCGGCCATGGATTGGTTAACCCCTCTGCCCCAGGCATGGATTGGTGAGGGTCTCTCTCAGGGCAGGGAATGGAGCGGAACCATAACCTGCAGGTCCTTGATCGGGGCAGGACCATCTCCCTTTGGGGCGAGACTTTCTCTCTTCCTGAGAGGACAATCTCACCAAGGAACGTGCTCTCATTGAACCCGGGATATTTCTCTTTGTGCACTCACTCTGCGGGCCGGGTCTGCGTCGCTTCATGTGACCCGGGCATCTTCTTACCCAAGTACTCTTGCCTAATCTCTCTCTATGTAGCATGCATTGAATTGGTTCGGTGTCACACGAACATGCAGTTCGGCAATATTGATTTCACATGTCCATGTGTGGATGATTGCCAGTGCATATCATCTTTTTTTGTTTGCTAATGCCTGCGGTTTTCAAGCGATAGGGCACCATGTGATGGGACTGAGTGGCATGTCCAAACATGTGTGGGCATGACGTATATGTTGTGTTTTGGATTTTCACTTTATTCATGCGTTTGGTTCGCGACACTCTGCCCGCAGGAGTCCAGCAGTTGGTATGTAGCATACACTAAACAGGTGAGGTTTGGTGGGCTGGCCCTGCTTCATGTTTTTTTCGCGAGCACCAAGTAAAGACGCGAAGTTTATTCACTTGCTCGCCATTGTTTATGTTATTGCTGAGTGATGGGCACTCTGCATTTGTGTCAAGTACTGAGATATTGCCAGCATTATGATATATGTGATGTGTGACACATGCCAGGTGTCAGGTGTTGCGGTGAGATCACTCTCCCGACTTATGTCTTATGTGATTCTCATTGCAAGCTCTTCACATGTGATCGTTGGTGCCTAATGACTGTGGACACGTTATGTAATTTCCCATGATGTACTTTGTGTTCATGGAGGCCATGCTCTCATGCTTGATCCACGGTGGGCAGATTTCTCATATTTCTTAATTCCAGGTTTTGCCGTCTTGTAGGCAAGGGGGAGGATTGGCCATGTGGGTCATGCTTATGTTGAATCGAATGATGCTTTTGTGTTCTATATCATTCCTATGTCTTTTGCTATGTATCATATGGACTCCATTGATGTCATTCTGTCGCGCATGACCGCCGGTGAGTCAATGTCATTTTTCTTAATGTGTTGAATGGAGCTTGTGTTCGCATGATGTCATGTGTCCGTAGCTCAACTGTGCATGGTACATAAAATCGTAGGTAGGGATGCAACATCGTCTTCTATAATCGCATATTGTATTCCAGGGCTTCACTCATACGTTTGTTGCTTCCTGTCCTCTCGCCCACCATTGTCATTGTTTGTTCCCTCTCCACGATCATGTCCATGTATTGATGAGGTTGCAGTCAACTCCATTTGGTGACCGATCATTTGTGTTTGGTTGGTCGAGTTCATTTGAACATTTGAATCTATTGGTCAAGTGTCCGGATGTTATTTCAAGGGTTCCCAAGGGTCTACTGACGGGTTTCGTTTGAATTCTGTATCTTGTGAACCATGGAAGCACTTCTGAGGCCCAGGACGATAGAAGTCGCGAGAAAGAGGGTGGAAATATTCGGTATAGGCGGTACAGCTCGCACAATGTTAGGGGCTGGTCCTACAGACCTTCTTTATGGTAGCAGACTTTTACCTGCCACGTACCGCCACCTGGGGAGTTCGGGCCCTCATGAGCCCTGCCCAAGTGGACTCCGGGTCAGCATCGAGGATACCATCCGGAAATCGTCGGTTGAAGCAGGAGAAGAAAGAAGACATTTCGCAAGAGGAACGGGTACCAACATGGGGGAGGGCGTAACTTTTTCTGAAGGATCATGTCTCAGACGATGTCATCTCTGAGTACCAGCGGAAAAATCGGACGAGGTCACCAGATGCAGGAGTCGCTCAATAATTAGGTGCTACTGCAAACGCGGTTCGCCAAAACCGTTCAAGGGGAGTGCAAAAACAGCAATGGAAACGACGCCGAGCCCCGTCTCTCGGATATTCAGTGGTGCTTCGGCTTCCGAAGGATATCATACTTGCTACCCTCTGGATCGTACCGGCATAGAGGACATTTCTGGGTGGGCCGTCGCATATCGTCCGAAATCCTGAACCTGCTCATGACGAAGAACAGGAATCATCATTGCGAAGGGCAGCGACAAACAGAGTCCCGAGACATACGGACTTGGGGGCAACTGGAGCGGCACCAACGGGCGAGGCAGGAGACAATCAAGACCAGAGGATGGACGCTGACGGGAAAGGCGACACCGTCATCGGTGGAGGGGACGAGCGTGAAGCTCCAGGAAAGGTGCCACGAGACAGCCGGGATTGTGAAGGAGATGATAGCCATCCTCACGAGGACACCAAGGAAGGGGCGTGCGCGGAAGCTGGGAGTGAAGATCACTGTAATTGCCATCATGTGGAGTTCCTCATTGAGATTTATCCCCGGTTTGGCAAAGATGCCCTCGTTCAGAGGATCGACAAGTTGGACGACACCACCTCTTGAATTCTTGAGGACAAGGCCATCTTCGCCAACGATCTGAAGACGATCCGTTTACATTCAGAGGACTACGAGGCCAAGCTGACGACAATGCTGGTACGGTCAAGTACTTGGAGACAGTCGAGAACAGGATGAGGGAGTTGAAGAAGCCTGGAGGAACTCCAACGGCCGTCCGGGGACCAGGTCCCGCCCTACGACGGGATCGTGCCCCGGAACTGTTGCTGAGACAGGTGACGACCCTGCGGACAGCCGCAGATGGACTGGCGCCCTTGGAGGGTCTCATGCAGTGGGCGCCTTATGGACTGCCACTGGTTGACCCATTATTGAGGCACATCCCGCTATTCTCCGCTACTGTCATGTTTGGAGAGAAAACCCCGGAAAAAGCTTTGAGGATTGGTACGCCTGAGCGGGAGACCTGGGAGGAGACCGCCGAGAGCAACATGATTAGTCGTCTATCCGCGGCAACCTCCGACGCCACAGCTGCTTATGCGGCACCTGTGAACGAAGAAGCATTGATGTCAGCGGCTCGCCGGTATGGTTCAAGTGGAAGAGCGCAAGATCCATGGGTGCGGGACCCGCGGTCGGTAATATGGACTATGGGAGGTCCCGGCGTGGGAGAAACTGAGACCTGGCCGCGTGAAGACATGGGAATCACGGGCGTATATTCAGACTCCCAAGGTAATGGGAGTTCGGGAGGAATCTGCCACGCGGGCATCATGGCATCAGATGTCGGGGATGCCGTGAAGCTCGAACACCTTCAGGGGGTGAAACATTCCCTACTATGAAGCCAATCCTGAGAACCTTGACGACTTCATCCTGAACGGGGAAGATTCTGCTGAGGAAGTCGTGGCTGAGATGCGGTAGGATGCCGGTGACAAGTCGGCATGTGGCAAATTTCGAGACTGTCGGGCCTCCCAGCTCGAGGCGGATTTACGTGCTCAAACTCGGGGGAAGAGAATCAGTGCGGAGGAGCAATGCCTGGATTGGTTGAAGCAAGAAGAAAGAGTGGATGCTTCAAGCCAAACTTTGGACAATCTTTGGGAAATACCCCTCAATTTGGAGTGTGGAGAGTTGCCGTTGGGGGATGGGAGGAGGTATCTCTGTAAGCACCGCTGGCTTCTGAAGCAAGTTGACGATTGGTCAGAATCGAGCGAGATTTGCCATCTCCTATGTGATGTGCTACCGACGTATTGAAAGAAATGAGTGGAGGACAAAGAGAAGAAGCGGGCAAAGAAAGGTATGGCTGTATGCATTATGTAGCCGGAAGATCAACATTTTCGTATCATGGAGTACTTCCGGCAAAACATGGGAGAGCCGGACCGGAGGACCTCCATGAAGAATTCCGTCTACGCGGAGGTAGTCGGGGACACAGCTGGAGGACATTTGGTGCACCTCAACAACGTCGAGTGGATACGTGGAGGGAAGCTGAGGATGCAGATGTTTCGAGCCCGCATGAGCCTGGACTCAATAGTCCAATACGTGAGCGTGGGATTGAAGCTTGATTCCAAAAACAAAGCTCAAATTAAGGACCGTCACGGCCATGGGAATCGTGGTTGCCAGGAGGATCAGAACTATGCAGAAATTCCAGATGAACTAACCGTCGGCGAAGATCAAAGTCAAAGTCCAGGGTCGGAGGATAGAAAAGCGTGGTCCGGCGGGGAGTACATGACTTGGACAGAACATGAAGATGCACACTTCTTCGCTTCCGTGGCCCACCACACAAAAGTGTATGGTCATGACAAGGCCAAGTGGAAGAAACGCACGGCCCCGGAGAATTGGAAATCCCCCGTTGACCTTTCCCAAGTACCAGCAGGAACATAATTGGTGCTGGGTCTGCTATGGGAAAGAGCGGTCCTATAAGCACGACCACAAAACTTGCAAGGTGTACGAGGAGGGCAAGCGGGCATACTTCCAAGCCCACCAAGAATTCGTTCCCAAGGAGAAGACAATGGACGGATGGAAAAAGAGGAGGTGGAGGTCGGCATGTGGGATCAAGCCCCGGTGGCGATCGGCTGAATCGGCAAATTGATGAGGTTGCCTAGTCGCTAAGGAAGGCCACGGAGGACTTGAAAAACATGCAAGAACGAATGGGAGGTCAAGGCCCAGGTGATTCGCAGCAGGATGGTGCTGTGGTAAACCGGATCTAGAGAAGGCGCCACGGGGATGGAACACCGGTAATATCTCCGCCACAAACCAGCAAAATCGAAAGGGGGAAGGTACCCATGGTACCCAAGAGGCCTCTGAAGGGGCCAAGTAAGCTGAGCTTTGCCGGTCCCAGCCCATGGGAAGCCCTTCACAGGGAAGTACATATAGGTTTGGGCCACAAAAAAGTAAATGATAGAGAGACTACGGAGAGCCCTGTGGATGGGCATAACCAGCCCAAGATCCACACCCTCAGGGATCATAAACTCAAAGTATTGATGCACCCAAGCGTACTAGAGTTGCATGCTGTGAGAGTTGTCCGTACTCCAAATGGAGACCAACGGCAGTTACATTTGAAAGTGCGGGTACGGTGTGGAAAGATAGGGGTGATTATGGATGTATTGCTGGATACGGGTTTTCAAGTGAGCTTTCGGAAGGGATAATTTTCGGAAGAGTTTATGAAGCCCAGCCAAAGACCTGTGCGCTTGAAGGTCGCAAATGGCGAAATTATGGGTCAAGGTACCCATGAAGCCACTGTTGACATGGAACTCGGAAACAGTATCGCTTGAACCGACCAGATTTGTCGAAGCAGATCGTACTTTCCCGGAATTCTTATGCCGCGGATATTTCTGATTGGAATGTTTCTATGGGGTTTGGTGTTATGGTGAGGAAAGCCACTGGGGCTCTTCCTCACCGTGCAACGTTGGTTTGTCAGGACGAGGACCATCTTACTGGCAATCTAGCCCGAGGATTATCTAAGTGGACCGGAGATAAGGAGGGAAGAAACGTGCGGGCGGTCAAGACCGTGAGTACCAAGTTCAATTGGACTGCGGAGGCCATGTCATGGAATGTGGCATGGCGCCAGGAGTCTACAATTGTATGGTTCAGCAACTTGGAGGCGAAAAACCCGAGACGGACGTACTAGCTACCCGGGATGCCTCGCAGCTAAGGAAGTGTACGAGGCATTGGCATAAGGGGGACTCTGCGTGGTCAAAGAATTGGGGATTGAAGGACTGGGGGCCTATGTGTTGGTATGGTGCGCAAGAAGACACCAAACATACGGTGAACAGGATCATTGCGGATAGAGGAAAGGGTATCCTGGTCGTGACGGGCAAAGGAGCTAGCCCATGTTGCGCTGGAGGATCTTAAACTGACTTTGGACTCCATCACCCTTAACTAGATGCAATTTGTACCTGAGGAGCAGTTATTCATCGACACCAAGGGTATACCAATGCTCGCCCCGGGACCAGCATGCAGTACCAAGGCCTTCCTGGTTGATGGGTCACAGTGGCAGACCACTGGTGATGAAGCGTTCACCAGGAGGGTAGAGCCTGTGCCGATAAGGGTCATGTTTGAAGAAAGGAGTGACCCTATGGAGAGTGTTGACGTACTGTCTCACTCGGAGATCGACCAGGCTGTCGCCTAAATGCGGATGGGTATGCATGACCGAGTGGCTGCGCGGAAAGAGCGAACCCAGGCCAAGTACCCCGTGAACTGGACGACCGAGAATTGGTGACCCGGAAGTTCGAGAAGGATGAGTTTGTGGGAAGAGTTATGGACCATTTGGCCGACCAATACGATCCTCCCATAAGATCCGCCCCTCCGACATGGGGCTTTCCAAGAGTGGGTGACAAAGTTGACGAATTCAAGCCCGTGGCCCGAGGTTTTCGACAATTCTTGGTGGGAACCGCGGCCCACGTCGATGAACAGGGCATATCAGACGGGGAAATGTCGGACGTGGATCCACAAGAGGCATACACTGCCGTGAAGTCGGTAGCTTCGATACCCCGGCAAGCGGCCGAAGAAGCCAAGGAGAACCCAAAAGAGGCCAAGCTCTAGGACAGACTTATTGAAGCTGATCCACGGCCATTTAGTGGAGTTGCCAACAAGAACCATCCGGATTGCTGGAAATTCGGTACGGCCAAGATCAAGCGGAAACCGAACGCGAAAATGTATTGTCATCGGGAATATCAACTCCAAGGGGAACGAGCGGAAGCAATGAAGGAGCTCTTGGTGGAATTTGTTGAGGGTGGTTGGACCCTGGATAGTGAGACGGCGAGTACTGGCTTCATCGTTCCAAAGAAGGAGAAGGATGAATGAACATTGGTTGTTGATCACAGGGGATTGAACAAACCGACCATGACTCCTACTCGTTACCGCTGATCGACTCCATGCTGCAAAAGAAGTAGGAGAAGCGCATCCTCACGGTGCTGAACCTGATTCACGGGTACCACCAGAGGCCCTTGCATGAGGACTGCAGGCCATGCACAGCGATGTCCAGTCCGCTGGGGCCAATGCAATGGAAGTTAGTACCCTTGGGAGCCAAGAATGAGAATGCCTCCTTACAACGCTTGATGGAGGATCTCCTACAACCCGTACGAGATTGTGAGGACCCGGTTATGGACGATATCATTAATGTGTCGGGCACCGAGGACATGACCAGGGACGAGCTCATCAAGGCGCATGAGAAGGACTTGCGACAAGTTTTGGGGGTCTCGCACAAGCACAGCAAGGTGTGCAACCCCAAAAAGGCCTCAGGCCTTGTGGGAGAACTGCTTGGGAAACTCGCAGCCGTACGCCACTGGGAAAAACCCCAAACCATCAGTCAACTCCGGTCCTTCATCTGATTGGCAACTATCTGTACGAATGTATGCGGATCTCTCAGGGCCTCTCCACAGGATTCTACAAGCGGGCAAGTTGGATGGTTGCAAGGGAAGCAAGAAAAAATTAGCATGGACAACCAAAGCCGAGGAAGAGTTCGACAAGTTGAAGAAACGACTATTCGGTGCATTGAGTCTTTTCTTGTTGGACCCGGACAAGGGATTTGTGCCACGCACGGACGCCTCAAACTATGCTGTGGGAGCAGTCCTCCAGCAAGTCTGGTGCGATGGAACAGAAGTCCCGGTGGCCTTCTGGAGTCAAGTCCTGGCAGAAGGCCAATGTCAGAACTGGACCGCAAGGGAGGGGGAGACCTATGCCATCCTGTGCGCGCTTCAGAAATGGTCGGGCCATATCGGACTTCAACCCGTGGTGGTATGTACCAATCATGTATCACTTCAGAGCTGGCACAAGGAGCATGTGGATACCCCCTCAGGTCCAGCGGCAAGTTCAGCTTGGGCGTCGTATGTGTCCTTGGGCAGGACAACACTGTAGATGATTGCTTCAGTCGGTGGGCCTACTCGGCTGGCAAGGCTTCGATGGACATATTCGGCAATGGAGAGGCCGAGGAAACCCAGGAGGCCAAATACATCAGTGACCTCAAGAAGGCCTTCGAGGAGGGTGACACCAAGTGGTTTGTGGTCATGGCATCCAAGGCGGAGTTGAGTCAACGACGGGATGCTTGAGTTCGGGTTCCGGGTGAAGAGACTTTGGAGGAATGTCTTATGGCACCCCTTGAGTATGTGGAGTTGGTGCTCATGGAGGATTGGTTGGAGGACTACGCCAAGTCAGAGCATTGGAACAAGTATTGGAACACTGTGAGTGTCCCATCAGACGATCAGGGTCCGAAGGCTTGACGGAGCAGGGGGACAGGCTCTTCCTCAATGACAAGCTATTGGTACCGGAAAAGCTGATCCAGAGGCTCATTGACTACTGGCACAACATTCACCTTATGCATCCGGGCTTGGACAAGATGCAACGAGATGCTGAGTGGAGGTTTGAGTTTCCTTCAGGATACTACGCAATCTTAAATCTTCCGAAAAGCCCGAAGCACTCCACAGCTGGGATGCCGCTTTATACGGCAATCCTAGAGGCACAAATGGGCTCCATTGCCATGGACGTGTTTGCCATGCCCGGGGTAACGGCTGAGGGGGCAAACTATGATTGTATTGTTTCTACCGTGGACCGACATAGCAGTTATATTGTGGCAATTCCGGGCAAGAAGTTCAAGAAGGGGGACATGAAAGACAAGCATGGAGTGGGTCTCCAAGCCAACACCGTCACCCAAGCCATGATTTGGCATTGGCTGACCATCTTCGACGTCCCAGCTGTCATTTGTAGCCACCGGAGGAGTCAGTTTGTTTGCTCCTTGTTCAGGAGCATGTGTAAGCACATGGAGATGCGACATGCCAAGACCGTGGCGTACCACAGGCGGTCCGACGGCCGCGTGGACGTCACCAGGAGGCAGATGTTCGAGAAGTTCCGCCAATTGCACATCGAGGAGCCAGGGAGTAATTGGCTTCACTCTCTTTGGAGGGTTTTACAAGCCTTCCATGACCTACTGGGGCCTACGGGAATGTCTCCTGACTGTATTTCATTTCTACGGGATCGAGTGTCTCGAACTGTCCCATGGATGAACCATGGCACCGTTGCTCGGTATGCGGACACCATGAGGAGCAAAGCTGGTGCCACGGGCGCCAAGGTTTGCAAATCTTTGCATGACGAGCATGAGAGGGGGGCCAAGTACCTCTAGGAAGGGAAGATCCACAAGTACTACCTGAAGGACACCGTTTGGGTGGAGCGCCATCACAAGGACGTGCTAACCCGCATCGCCAACAATCGTGGTATATCCCAGGGGTCATCGTGCAGAAGATTGGTCAGAATGTGTATGCTGGCCAGGTGGGAGACAACATAATCCTGGATCGCGACCATACGCAACTTCGACCACGGGCGCCGAATCACAGCGGGCGAGCGGTGACGCTTGAGTTCACGGCAGGAGACCTGGACTGCGACGATGACGGTGAGGAGGAATGTTATACCGCGGAACGAATCTGAACGGACAATCCGCACCCCGTCACGCCAGGGGGCAGCCATTACAAGGTTGGTTAAAAAGGATTTGCAGCTTCGCGAGACTCATGGGCGCCTCTGAGCAGTTTTCTGCAGAGGCACACCTCGGTGTGGCTGGACTATCTCAAGAACAAAGGGATTAGTCTGGATTTCAAGGATGTCTCGGTGCATTTGATTATGCATGAGCCGGATTGAGATGACTCTCCCTTAACCGTTGACACCATTGTTCGTTTTTCATTGTTCTGCATTAGAGATGCACATATCATGGCTGAGCACCTCCGAAGTACCCCCCATCCGAACTTCCTTGACATGAGACGGGCATATGAAACCGAGATGAGTCTTGGACTGTGATCATCTGTTTTGTGTCCACGGTTGGTCACCGCTTGCTCAGGAGATTACCACGGATGAATATTTGTCAAGACCCGCTCATTTTTCCTATTTTTCTTCGGGGAGTGTTTGGTAAGTGCATCGGCGGCAGCGACACCTCCGCTATATGTGATCGTTCGTGGACTTCTTGGTTGGAATTTCCAGAGTTTGTCGCTGATATGAAGTTGATGTTTATTTACTTTGTTCCCCTTACCTACGTTGTTTTGTTGCTTTGTTTTATCCCACCTTTTGGTGCAATTTGACCTATATGGAGGTTGCCGGACGCAATGGGGACCACCTGATGTGCAGAATCCTTTCGCGTCTGCTGTTTCAATTTTTGGCAGACCGCATTTTGTGTTTAGCACACTTACTCAACTTGTGGTAAGAAATCTCTATTTGTAGAGCTTGTTTCTACTGGCCCCGTGTCGCGTTTCCTCTGAACCCGCAGCCACCCAAAATGTGTCGCAGATACACTGCCGAGGTCTTCTTTCCTCCAGGGTCCCTCAGTTTGGAGATTTCAATTTTTGCCTGAGCCATTTTTAGTAACAAGTGTTACTATTTGTAGTAGAAAATACTTTCTCTTTTCTCCGCATAGTGGGCACCTTGGGACAATCCGACCCGATCCACGACCATTTTCTTCGCGGGCTGGACGCGATGGCAACGTTGGTTTCAGCTCATCTCGCACCCGGAGTCGGACTCCGAAAACTGTACCTAAGAAAAGGATTACGGAAAAAATGATTTTTTCCGAAAAAAAAAAAACAGAAAAAACTCTACATTGTTTGTGTCTACGCTTGTCATGATGCATGATGACCCCCCAAATACCAATGTCTCATGGAGGTGATCTATGACTCTCTTGTCTCTTGGTGGGAGTGCAGGTCATGCGAGGTGTTCATGCTGTGCATGTCAGGCATCATATACCTGTTTGTAGTTATTTTATGCAGAGGTTCGGCGACGTTGCTTTTGTCTATCTTTGATCTGTTGAACCTATGCTTTTAGGTTTAGTGGTGACATGATAGAGTTCATTCTTTTGAGGTCTCTCCTCCCCACGATTACTTCCGCGGGTGGGTTCTGTAAATGAGGTGCCCTCCCACAATGAGAGGAGCGTCATGGGAAAAACCAGGATCCTCCCGTCCTCTTCATGTCCTTCTTAGCTGGTGACAATGCTCTGGGAAGGGGGGTGAAGCCGTTTCGGATACCCTTTGGCTGCACTGTTACATATTTCAGGAAAGTCTGCAATTTCAGCAATTTTGGATCTAATTTCAGGAGAATTCTTCAATTATATTATACACAAACCACAGGATAGAGGATTTAACATTTCTGGTTCAGAGTGCGCATGCTGTGTTTATGCGCGCCTTTCTGGTTTCCTTGTGGTGTTGCGTGTGCTCTCTATTCTTCTGAACGGGTGATAAGAGTTTTAGATTCTATCCTGCTTCTGAAATGGGAGCAAATTGAAAGCTAGGGTAGCTCTAGTGGATGATAGGAGGCCCAGACGTAGAATCTTGCTGAACCCTGGTTTGGCTTTTCTGCCCACACTGGCAGGCCTGTAAAGAAGGAGTTGATACACGTTCATGGGCGCATTTGCTTCGGCCGTTGCCGCGCCTACGTGTATTGGGTATCCCAAGTCCCTTGAATCTGGAGAAGCTCTAGTGGAAGAGGAGTTGAAGTGGAAGTGGCTGAGGTAGGCGCACCTGGCGGGAAGAAAGTAACTCGGTCGTTGCTTCTATTTCTCTTCTTTGTCTTTTGTTTGCCTTTGGTGTGAATCACGGTAAAGCAATCTTCGGGGATTGTGCTTGGAACATGCTGTGTGCAAGTGTGGTGCGTGAACATGTTAAAGGTGGAGTATTGCACCTGTGCCCTGGTCACTAACCTCTTGTATGATGCCCTACTTCGTTGACCTTCAGTGAATTCATGTCATTGGTTGAACTCCGTTGGTGATCCACTATCCCTCTCTTGTCAGCATGCAATAGGGCATAAATTCAGCACATTTGGCAATTGGGTATAGGGATGAATTTCGATCAAGGTTGTGGATTCTCGCTTCAAGTGCATGCATGCTATCAGGGGTCATGGCTAGGCTACCCTCTCGCGATTGGGTTGTGGTGAGGTTATTGATTTTCGGCCATGGATTGGCTAGGCTCTCTCTCCTGGGCATGGATTGTTGAGTGTCTCTCTCAGGGCATGGACTGGGGCGGGACCTTCTCTTTCAGGCCCTTGATTGGAGCGCGAGTTGGGACTATATCTCTTTGAGATAGGACCAGGTCACCATGGATGTGCTCTCAATGAACTCAGGATATCTCTCTTTGTGCACTCACTCTGCGAGGCGGGTCTAGGTCTCTTCATGTGACCCGAGCTATCCTGTTACCATGGGACTCTTGCCCAATCTCTGTCTAAGTAGCATGCGTTGAATTGGTTCCGTGTCACACTAACATGCAGTTTGGCAATATTGGTTTCACATGTCCGTGTGTGAATTTTCTGATAATGCACATGATGATTTGTGTTTGCTCATGCTTGTTGTTCCGAAGTAATTAGGCATCAGGTGATGGGACTGAGTGGCGAGTCCAATCATGTGAGGGCATGAGATATGTGTTGTGTGCTGGCTTTGCACTTTTTTCATGCCCTTGGTTCACGACACTCTAACTGTAGGGGGCGTAGCAATAGGTATGTAGCATGCACTAGACTGGTGCGGTTTCGTGGGCTGGCCCTGCTTGATGTCTTGTCCGCGAGCACAAAGTAAACCCGCCAAGTTTATTCACGTGCTGGCCATTGGGTATGTTATTGCTGAGTGATGGGCACTCGGCGTTCGGTGCCTATGCCTTTCGGTGTAGTGTGACTGGAGGGACCTCATTGTTTTGAGTTCCTATCTACCTACCTTCCCCCGATTACTTTGGCGGGTGACCACGGTGTATGTGGTACCCTCCCACAATGAGGAGAGTGCCAGGGGAATAACCCGGATCCTCTCATCCTCTTTCTGTCTTTCCGAGCAGGTGACAATGGTCTGGGAAGGGGGGTGAAGCCGGTTTGCATCGCATGTGTCCCAAACTTCAGCGATGTAGACGATTTCAGCGATTTTGAGTATGAATCCAGGGGAATTCCGAAATTACATTATTTATAATTCACAGGATGGAGAGTTTGACACTTTGGGTTAAGATCAGGCCTGCTGTGCGTGCGTGCGCCCTTCTCCAGGCCACCCACCCCAAGGCCCGGGCCGTCGGCGCCCCCTCCCCAACCCGCCCCTCCCGCCACCACCACACCAGGAAGGGGGAGGACAAGGGCAAGGGGAGGGCAAGGGACACCAAGGGGCACTCAGGCAAGAGGGCACAGAGGGGCCCCAAGTGAGGGCAGGCACTCACAGGTACAGGACGCCGGAGGAGACACCACATGGGGGCAGGAAACCAGCCAAGAACCATGAAGGGGCGGGAGCGGGGACCAAGGCACGGAGGAAAAGGGCACCACGGCAAACGCCACGACCCACACCCAGGAAGGGCATACCACCACTGGGAGACCAGCGCCGCCCCATCCCCATCGAAGGCCCCACGACTCCTGGGGGCGCACCCCCCAACACACACCGCCGAAGCAAGCATCGGACGCCGTACGGATCACACCAGCGCACACCCACCAGCCACCAGAAACCACACGGGGAATGGAGGGCACACCTACACGGGGAGAACGAGCCACACCCACAGAGGAAGCCGCAGGGAACGCAGCCGCACGGCGCACCACCACGCCCTCACTGCCAGGCGACGACCCCGGCCGCCACAAGGGCCACCTCACAGGCACCGGAAGACGACGAAGGCACGGCGACAGCGACCAGGACACGGGACCAAGGCACAGGCCCCCAGGGAGAGCAACCCCACGGACCGTCACGGGATTGACCTACTCGACCCACCAGCCCGACCGGCACGCCCAAGCCCCCAACGCACAGACCCAGCGAGACACCCACACCTAACCGCACCCCCCAGCCACCAGCAAGCCACACTCCGGGCCGCACTCCGCACCGCTACACAGGCCAGGCTGACCTCAACTGACCCAGCGCGGCACAACGCGAGACCACGGCACACCGCACCACAGCGCGCCACAGTGCAACGCGCCACAGCATGACGCGACGCGACGCGGCAGAGATCAGCACAACACGACACAACCTACCCTAACTCGAAGGACTAACCGAAGCAAGTCACTGCACACCCCGGAAGGCGCCGCACCAGCACGCCACACAGCAGAACTGCAGGCCACACACGGGGCCACAGCGCGCCCGGCAACAACGGTGGCAGACCACCCAGAAGGTTAAAACCGGCACCGCAGAGGGGAAAGGACACGAACAACCCCAGCCCCTAACCCAGAGCCACAAGCAGCTGCCTGGCGCAGCCGCCCAGCCGGCAGAGACAGGACCAAACCCGGCAAGAAGGGGCGCCGAGCCCACCGTGTACATAGCCCTTCCGACCCATGGGGCCGGAACACGGCCAAACTGAACGTAACCGCCAACAGCAGCCCGGAAGACAACACTGAATGTGGGCCAGTGCGTGCGCCAGCCCAGGGAAGGCAGAGGGAGGAGTAGGCAGCCCCCCCCCCAAAAAGAAAACAACAGAGGGGGGAGGTGGGGGGGGCAAAAACGGCCCACAGCCACCAAACCGCCCGCCAACACCACCAGAGGCGGCCAAACCCCCCCCCTGAAAAGCACCGAAGACAGGACCCCGAAAGAGGCACAGGGGGACCACCCAGCCAAAACCGGCAACACCAAGCAAGGAACAGCAGCCCTCCGGGAAAAGGGACACCGAAACATGCAGACACACACCACGAAAAAAAAAGGGGTAGCAGCCGAGCCCGAAGAAAAGGGGATGGGGGGGAAGGGACGACAAGGCCCGGGACAGCAACACCCAGCAAAAAAAAAAAAAGCGCAATAAACACACCCTTACAACCCAGCCAAGAAGGGCGGGGCACAGCGGAGACCCGGGCCCAGCACGCACCCCGACACCGCACGCCGGAACCGGAAACGGCGGGGGGCAAGCAGGGCGCGCACGAAACCACACACGTCCCATAAGCAGGCCGAAACCAAACCCCAACCACGAACACCACAAACAGCCGACACTAGAGGGACAACACCACAAACCGTGCCCAAACACACCCACCAAAGACCCCAGCCAGGACTGGCGGGGTTAACAAAACCCACACCCAACCGCAAACCGGACCCAAACACAAACGCCGCACAACAGTAGGAAACCCAGTGCCCACAGCCCGGGCACTGAGGCAGCCCATGCCATGCAGGTGACCCGGCCAAACGAGATCCGGAGACCGGGGGTAAGGCTGCATCCTAAGGCCTGCGCTGCTTTGGGACTCGAGGCGGAGAGTGCGACACCCAAGCGCCTCGGAACCCTAGTACCAAGAACGTGCATGCATGCCTTGGGAACGGGATACGCCAGGAAGTCCGGTGAACCTCTAGGGTTCCGCTCAAAGGAGGGGACGTGCGCAAGCACGGGGGCACACCCTCCTGGCGAGACAAGCAAGTCACGCTGGCGGCGATCAGCCCTCTCGGTGTTGCCCGGGGCCGCTTTGTTGGGGGCCAACAGTCAGGTCTAGCGGGATGTAAGCCGCCTCCCCCCTTCACGCGCGGAGCCTCTTCCTGTTCGTCACAGGGGCGATGCCAGGGCAAACCATGGGGCGCCTCTCCACGAGCGAGTGCACCTACCTACCTACCTCTTCTTGTGCACTCACTCTGCGAGGCGGGTCTAGGTCTCTTCATGTGACCCGGGCTATCTTGTTACCATGGGACTCTTGCCCAATCTCTTTCTGAGTAGCATGCAACGAATTGGTTCCGTGTCACACTAACATGTAGTTTGGCAATATTTTTTTCACGTGTCCATGTGTGGATTTTCTGATAATGCACATGATGATTTGTGTTTGCTCATGCTTGTTGTTCCGAAGTAATTAGGCATCAGGTGATGGGACTGAGTGGCAAGTCCAATCATGTGAGGGCATGAGATATGTGTTGTGTGCTGGCTTTGCACTTTATTCATGCCCTTGGTTCACGACACTCTAACTGTAGGGAGCGTAGCAATAGGTATGTAGCATGCACTAAACTGGTGCGGTTCCGTGGGCTGGCCCTGCTTGATGTCTTGTCCGCGAGCACAGAGTAAACCCGCCAAGTTTATTCACTTGCTGGCCATTGGGTATGTTATTGCTGAGTGATGGGCACTCGGCGTTCGGTGCCTATGCCTTTCGGTGTAGTGTGACTGGAGGGACCTCATTCTTTTGAGTTCCTATCTACCTACCTTCCCCCGATTACTTTGGCGGGTGGCCACGGTGTATGTGGTACCCTCCCACAATGAGTAGGGTGCCAAGGGAATAACCCGGATCCTCTCATCCTCTTTATGTCTTTCCGAGCAGGTGACAATGGTCTGGGAAGGGGGGTGAAGCCGGTTCGGATCCCATGTGTCCCAAACTTCAGCGATGTAGACGATTTCAGCGATTTTGAGTATGAATCCAGGGGAATTCCGAAATTATATTGTTTATAATTCACAGGATGGAGAGTTTGACACTTTGGGTTCAGAGCAGGCCTGCTGTGCATGCGTGCGCCCTTCTCATGTTCCTGTTGGTGTACACGTGGTCTTTGTCCTTCAATGCGGGCCGACTGTGTGAAAATTAACTCAAAGGGTGCTAATAGTATTAGTTCTAGCTGTTGCTGAAATGGATGCAAATAGGAAGCTAGGGCTTCTCCAGTGGAGAAGAGAAGGCGCGGAACTGTGATGCTGCTAAACCCTGGTGTGGTACCTCCGTTCACACGACTGTCGCCCAGGAGGGGAATGGTACGCGTTAATGGGCGCATTTGCCTTGGCATTTGCCACGATTAGGGGTATGTTGGATCGAAAGTCCCTGAAAACTGGAGGAGCCCTAGTGGAAGAGGAGTGGAAGTGGATGTGGCAGAGGTAGGCACACCGGGCGGGAAGAAAGTAACTTGGTCGTTGCTCCGCAAGGCAAAGCAAATTGTCATTCTTTTGCATATCATTTTTGTGCTTTGCATGTGTCGTCACAACTAGATCTTTCGTGGAGTCGAAGAGGGTCAGACTTTGGAGATTGCTTGTGTTGAGCATGCTGTATGCATAGGCAGTGGGTAAGCATAGTGAAGGTGGCGAATGGCATTTATGCCCTAGTTGCTAACCTCTCATTTGCCGTCTTAGTTTGTTGACCTTCGGTGAATTTGTATCATTGGTCAAACATGGTTGGTGATCCAGTATCCTTCTCTTGGCAGCAAGCAGTAGGGTATATCCTCCCTTAATTTGGCAATTGGATACAGGAACAATCTTCGGTCAAGGTTGTGGATGCTCATTCCAAGTACATGAAAGCTCTCCTCGGTCGTGGCTAGGCGAAACCTTTTCTCCATATGCATTCTCTCAGTATTGGGTTCGATGAGGTTATCTCTCTTCGGCCATGAACTGGTTAGGTTCTCTCTCCAAGGGCATGGATTGCTTAGTTTCCCTCTCCGGGCGTGGACTGGGGCGGGACCATGGTTCTCCGGGCCTGAATTCGGGCGAAACCATCTCTCTTTGAAGCAGAACCACTTGTCTTTGGGATGGGACAGTCTCACGACGGATGTGCTCTCATTGGACGCGGGATATCTCTCTTTGTGCACTCACTCTGCGGGCCGGGTCTAGGTCACTACATGTGGCCCGGGGCATTGGGATCCCACTCTTCTTACCCAATCGCTTTCTAAGTAGCATGCATTGAATTGGTTCGGTGTCACACAAACATGCATATAGGCACTATTGATTTCACATGCCCATGTGTGGATGGTCTCTCATGCACATGAGATTGGTGTCTGCCTATGCCTTCTGGTGATGGGACTGAGTGGCATGTCCAAGCATGTGAGAGCATGAGACATATGTTGTGTGTTGGTTTCTCTATTCCTGTCTCTGGTTCGTGACACTCTAACCGTAGGCAGCCCAGCAAATGGTATGTAGCATACACTAAACATGTGAGGTTTGGTTGGCTCGCCCTTCACGATGTCCCGTTTGCAAGAAGCAAGTAAACACGCCAAGCTTGTACACTTGCTGGCTGTTGTGTAGGATACTGCCGAGTGCCGGGTACCTGGCGTCTAGTGTGAAGTACCGAGGGATTGTCATTATGACGATCCATATGTCACACATGCCAGGGGTCACGTAGTGTTTGCCATTGCCATTACGTCACTCTCCTGACTCATGCTAAGTGATCCTCATTGCAAGTTCCTCCATTGTGCACATTGGTGACTCATGAGGGTGGACAAGTCATGTATGTGGCCGTGCCGTACTTTGTTCTAGGAGGTTCATCGAGGTCATGGTGTCATGCTTGATCCACGGTGAGAATATTTCTCATGTTGGGAAACCATGTTGCTTATTCCATTTCACCGTGTTGTGGGCAAGGGTCAGGATGGAGCCTGTGCGCTCAAGCTTCATTGCATTCTGTTGTATATGCTTTTTGTTTGTCATGCACGTAATAGACTGTATCAATGTCATTGCCTCATGCATGATTTTCTGGGAACTGATGTGTTTTCTCAAGCCGTTGTATCGAGGTTCTGCTAGCATGACGTCATGTGTCCTTAATTGAACGCAAAGTTCGAGTCTGCATGGTCTATAAATCAATTCCTGGAGTAGAGATGCAACATCGTCTTCGATAATTGCATGTCCTGTTCAAGGCCTTCATGTTCACTCATACTTCTGAACTCCTTTGTCCGACATTGTCATCATTTGTTTGGCTCTCCATGACTCTCATGTATTGATGAACTCAAGCCCATTTGAATTGGTGGACCACGTATTTGGCTTGTATTGCCAAGTGTTGCCAAGTGGTGTGTTTGTGGGACATTTTTGGATGGGAAAACTGGAGATTGGATAGCATGGAAGCTGTGGTGAGATCAAGAGCAATGGCGGCCACAGGAAAGGAGATGGAAAAAACGGGAATAGGCGATACAGCCCGCACAATGGCAGGGGTCCGTCCTACGGACCTTCTTTACCTTGCGCACTGGTTGGGCACTTCTGATTCTGCTCCTTGCTCTGAAGCGGTGGGGACCTTCGAGGCAGCAAGTGTTATGTAGCCACCTGGCCGACTTGTGGGCCACTTTTGATTCTGGCCCTTGCTTGGAAGCGGTGGGGACCGACGAGGCAGCAGGTGCTATGTAGCCACCCTGCCCACTTGTGGGGCACTTCTGATTCTGGCCCCCGCTCTGAAGCTGTGAACACCCCCCAGGGGGAAGGGGTTATGAAGCCACCTTGCCCGTTTGTGGGTCGCTTCTGACTCTTCCCTCCTCTATCAAGCGCAGGGGACCCCCTAGGCGGCAGGGGTTATGTAGCCACCTTGCCCACTTGTGGGCTATTTCTGATTCTGCTCCCTGCTTTGAAGCGATGGGGACCTCCGAGGCGGCAGGTGTTATTTAGCCACCTTGCCCACTTGTGGGCCACTTTCAATTCTGCCCCCCGCTCTGAAGCGTGGGGACCCCCGAGGGGGCAGGTGCTATGTACCCACCTTGTCCATTTCTGTGGTACGTCTCATTCTGCGCCCCGCTCTGAAGCTGTGGAGATCCCCAAGGCGGCAGGGGTTATGTAGCCACCTTGCCCACTTTTGGGCCACTTCTGATTCTGCCCCCTGCTTTGAAGCGGTGGTGACCTCCCAGGGGGCTTTGAAGCAGTGCGGACGCCCTGTAACAGACCAGAGCACTAGCCCCTTGGGTTGTCCTGCCCTTGGTGTTTGGCAGCCATTTTTTGGAAGCTGGAGCTGTCTGGCGGCTCCTTGAGGACCGGGTCTCTTCACTGTTGGAGTTCGATACCTACCCATTTCCCTCTGGGACACGTTTGGGTTGCACGTGATTGTTCCTGTCCCACGTGGACATGGTCACTCCATGTTTGTTTCGCTGATCTGCGCCTGCTTTTTTGAAAAGGCCATGCTCTTATCCAAAACACCTGCGAACAACACCTGAACCCCGTCAGTGGCATGCAAGCTCAACACGCTTCATGTCGTATTTTGCATCCTTCTGCATGAGGTTCATCCATACCCATTTTAGGAAATATTCATATACACTTGCCGGGCCTCACCAATGGCGCATACCTGCAGACACATAATATACAAGGAACAGGGCATGCACCTGGCCTGTCCATCACGATCTACTGTACAACATTCCAGAGTCGTGTTTATCAAGTCGGCATTCGCAATAATTATAACCACAGCATACAAAAGGCTTTTTGTACGATCAATCTGTGAGTTTCATAAACTCCCGTACTCAATGCTGACGGTCACGTCTCTGAACTGGCGACCGCGACTCGCGCTCTGCCGGCGCGTCCTGTCTCAAACCTCAAAAATAATAATAAAATATACAAAAGCATAAATCGAAAAATAGAAATATTGAACACGGCGCCGACCATTACGAGGTCTGTTCCCAAGACTGTTGTGGGGCAGCCTGACTGGCTTCAGCCCATTCTTAGAAGTGAACTGACTGTCTTTGAACAGGCCGTTCACGCACATCCACTTCATTGCTGCTTGCACATCACCTCGCCCCCGGCACGTGTTGACCCCCTTCCTCGAAGTTGAGTACTGGCTTCCTTGGATTCACAAACGTCCTGTGGTGTGTAACGTTCTGCATGGTCTGTGTGGCGCGCGAAGACTTTGCTGGCAACTGCCCTTCTCGACCAACGATTCCTCAATGGACACTTCAATGGCAGGCACATGTAAAACAGATCTGTACGACATATTTCGCATTGACCCGCTGCTATACGAGTACGCTGCTGGTCTTCCGAGATCTCAGGCTTTCCGACAATAGGCGCCCACAGCGGCAGCGCCATGGTTATTCGCTGCAGCGCGTCTGCTGCATCTTCAACAGAATCTGAACTCGCCTGTCCTGCTTTACTTGCCGGACAAATCTCCTTTGACCCCCTTGGACTGACTTGGAAGAGCTCCTGCAGCGTTGCTTCATCCAAATCCGTCCTCCAGGGATCCCCTCCGGCCGCGCTGGGGTCGTACTGGCGCCCATACTCCACATGGCTGAAGTTGTCCTGACTTCTGTTGCTGTTCCTCAGCAACTCGGCAGTACTTGCGGCGCTGTGTGACTCCGGCTCGCTACGCGATGATCGACTCATTGCACGGGATCCTGAGCTGGGCAGTGGAGAATGAAAGTCGCCGTCATCCTCTGACATGCGGTGTTGCCTGGGCAAGGTCGGTGCAAGACATGCAAGATCAATTATGACTGTTTCGGTAACAGGGCCATAGCCCTAGGCCCTTGAGCCATCCTGTTCTTGGTCTTTCGCGGCCATTTCTTGGAACCTGGACTTGTCTGGCGGCCGCTTGAGGGTTGGGTCTCTCCACTGTTGGATTTTGATACCTACCAATTTCCCTCTGGGACCTATTTAGTGAACATTCGGTTGAACATGATCGCTTTTCTCCCACCCCAGCGCCACGCCCCGAGGCAACAGCCAGGCACCAACAGGAACCGCAACGGGACCATACGGGCCCGTCAAAGAGGGAGTGTGTCCTCGCGCCTGCGCCACAGCAAGCCCAGGCAAGGAGCGCGCGCGACACGCAGGCCAGGCAAGGCACACACGCAGCACCACGCACAAGCACACACCACGATGCACGACACAACAAAACCACGGCAAAAACCCACGCCCGACGACGAGCAAGCCTCTGCGAACAAGCTCCGCAGTCCCCACAGGGCAACAGCCGCCATCCGGATGGACGCGTGAGCACCCGGTAGGAAACCCGGCCCCTGCCAGCTACAACACAGCTGCCATCCGGATGGACGTCTGCGCGTCTGGCAGTGAACCCAGCCCCTGCCGGCTACAAGACAGCCCCCGTCCGGATGGAGGTGTGTGCGTGCGGCAGTGATCCCAGCCACTGCTGGCTACGAAACGGCCGCCTTTCGGATGGACGTGTGTGCGCCCTGCATTGAATCCAGCCCCTGCCGGCTACAAAACAGCCGCCGTCGAGATGGACGTCTGTGTGCCCGGCAGTGAACCCAGCCCCTGCCAGCTACAAGACAGCCGCCGTCCGGACAGACGTGTGTGCGCCCGGCAGTCAACCCACCCCCTGCTGGCAACGAAGCAGCCGCGGCCCTGACGGACGTGTGAGCACCCGGTGGAGCACACACTGCCTGCCGGCTACGGCCCCGCGCCCCCCGGAGGGGCGAGTGCCCAGCCAACGCAAACCACACACCCAACTAAATTCCAGTCGCCGCACCCAGCGACACCCGCATGAACCAACCCAGTTCGCAAATTCTACCACAACCGACGTTATCCCGACACCGCCGACACCACCACCACCAGTCACCTGCACCCGCCAAGAAAGACCCTAGGCCCTGCACCAGAGCCACCCACCGCCACGACAGTCACCAGGCAGTCCAGCCATCACCACCACCAGCACACCCAACCCACACCAACCCGACCCCTGCCGCCCACACCAGACACCACACCAGCGGCCACACCCACCACCCGCCAACCATCCACGCCGAGGAGCCCACAACATCACCCCCGACCACAACGCCAGGCACTTCAACCAAGTCCACCGCACAGCCGAGGCACACACATCCAGCACCCCACCGCAACAACCAGGGCAAGCAGCACCCACGCCACCCAGGCCCCACATCACCATCAACGCGGATCACGGCATCATCAGCCACGCCTGACCCAGGGCGCAGATCACAAACACAGCAGCACGCCCGAGCCAGGTAATGGGGGGAACAGCAGAGAGAAGGACCCTCGGCCATGAGTGGCGAGAGACAAACATATCAGAGGGGCAATGTGCCCTAGGAGGTATGCAAGACGACGTCAAGGACTGCAAGACAGCAGGCGGTGCAAGCATACAGAACACAGAACACAATTCCCCTCCGAGCCCTAGTGGAGGTACGTGTAGTGGCGTCCCTGCTAGGCCACAGCTGCCTGGACACGCTGTGGTTTCGTGCCAAAACATAGGTGGGCCAAAGGTGTCATGACATTAGAAAAGTGGCCAGACGACCTGGACAGCAACGTGCGGAGGAGAACGCGCCGAGTGCGCGCCAGAAGGGGAGTGGATAGGAGCGACCCGTGCAAGGAGCACGAAACGTTCCCCGGATGGATGAGGATCCTGTGGGCCCGCGCCACGGGGCTGCTGGCCGCCCAGTGGGGTAAAAACACGGGATGAGGGATGGGACGAGGGATGAGGGATGAGGGACGAAACAGCCCCATGGGATCCGAAAACCACGGGACGCGGGGATTGGGCCGGTGCCGGGATGTGGCGAAGGGGAACGGGACACGGGCTGGGAAGGGAGGCCAAAAGCGCCAAGTAACAGCCCCGTGGGATTGGGAAATTAGTCGCCATGGAGTGGTGAACCATGGGCCAACCATGGAGAGCCAGGCCACGGGAAGTCGGGAAGATCCCCTGAACTCCAGGATGGCCGTGAGGTGTTGGCAGGGGTCAGGGTTGACCCTGAGGTCCCAGGGTCAATGGCCTAAGTACACGTAGGGTCATGTGTGAGCGGGACCTGGGGGAATGTGGGAAGGGTCGGCCCCCGGCCTCCAGCCGCGGGTGGACGATACCAAAGTGCATCCGGGAGCTGAGTGGGTACTCCGACCCGTGAGGGATGGGGAGTGGTGGAATGTGGTTGATAGAGAGAAATGCTCCGCTGTCGGCGAGGGCTATCCACAGAAAACCCGCCTGCAGGCACCCGAAAGGCTGTGCTAGGGGGGGAAGGCCGGAGGATCCTTCCATGGGTGACCAGAAGGAGCTGAGACAGTGAGGGCAGCAACTGAAGCACACCTACCCCTGGTCATGCCCCAAGGGAACCTGATTGAAGTTCTCATCCGTGAGGTGAGAAAGAGGTCGCCAGGAGAACTGATGGTGGAGAGCTCTCCTTCCTGCCAGGGGCGGCCACCATGTAAACCAAGCAAGGAGATCTCAGATGAGGCTGCGGTGGCGGCCGCCCTTACTCACTTACTTACTTGACGCCATGGCCGGGGACATCAACAGCGCACTAGAGCTGGACGTCAAGCACACGGAGGACGCAGAGCAGCACAGGGACCCGACCCTGCCGGGACTCGGGCCCATGGCAAACGACCCCGCGGACCCTGACCGCGTGGACGACCCGCATAGCGCCCCCCCGGTACCCCCGCCCCCTCAACAGGCGCCCTGGTCACATTTGTCCAACGCCTGCAGTGCCACCACCCCACTGACAAACAGCGCAAGGGCCCCATCAAGTACTGGGCGTCCCTGGGGCCTAACCTGCCTGACATCACAGGGGCAAGGGCTCCAAGAGTACACCACCGACCCCGCTCCAGGCGCTCATACACAGGAATGGGAGGGGGAGTACGCTGTCGACGTCTCAGACATGACAACATACGTGGAGAACGTGGAGGACTTGGGGCAAGACACCATCCTCAGCCTCCTCGTTTACCACAGCTGGAGATCGGGCCCTCAACTGACGGACCAAATCACCCTTCACCGGCCACAGAGGGAACCCCACCAGTGGGCCCCAGAGCAGACGGCAAAAAGGAGCATCATCCTCCACCTCATCCCCGAGGGCTTCTATATCCTCAAGCACAGCGGACTGCCCAACGCCGCACCGTATGCACAGTCGCCGCCTCTGACGCAGCACCAGGAGGACAACACGGGCGCATCCCCCTCGGAAGACCACGATTAAGATCTTCCCACAGTAACAAGCGAGCATATGCCGCAGCGACTCACCGGGCTTCTTCTCCCCCCACACTACCATGCCACCAACGACACGCGGGGACGCCGCACGCTGCTGCTGCAGTTGGCATCGCCCGAAGGCACCTTCACGTGGAGGGACATCCTCCCCGGCACCGCGGCGCTCACGTACCTGTGGCTTCGGGACGCAGAGACACATGTGCAGCCCCCTGGGGCACACCTTCTCCTCGGCCTGGAAGCAGAGGGGGCCATCGAAAACTTCCACACTGCGGAGGGAGAGGACTACGTGACGGCGAACGCGGACACCCTAGTGTGGTTACACGCCCAGGAACACACCACACACCCCACCATGGTACCAGGTTTGCACCCCTGGCATGTGATCATAGTACACCTACCCACAGGGACAAACACGGAAAAAGCTCAGCAACGGTGGACTGACAGGTGGGCACACCTATCTACCACCCTGCAGGAAGGGCTGCAAAAGCCCTCCCTCAGCAGCCACACCCTACAGCCGGCCCCCACCACGGCCGAGTCCGACATGGGAACAGCCCCCCCCACCTGGTTCTGGACCTACACGCGCACCCTCCGCCGCAGGGCGGCGGAAGCCCTCAAGACCACCATCTCCAGCCATCAAGGCCTTGTTGGCACCCTCAACGATCACACGCAAAAAGGCTACCCCCTTTGGTGGCAACACCCCACGCCAGAAGGGGGTGTCCAACCACCAGCCGCCCAACCTGGCCTCGGCCCGGACCTCACAGCAATTGGCCACGCCGTCGCTACCATCGCCCAGCAAGTTGGGGCACCAACCAGATGGGCGCCATTGGTCATCACAGAGACAGCGGCCCACCACAAGCAAGCATTCGCACACTTCAGGGGACGCTCAATCTATCCAGCCCTACCAGACCTCGACCTCCCTACCCACGATGCCTGGGCCGTACACATCCTCTTGCCCCAGGACACCGCACCCAAAGCGGGGACAGGACAGCGCGCGTCACGAAACAACCCCCCAGCACCACACTCCACTATGATGTACCAACACCAAACCTCATCGTCAGCCACAACACGGGTCGCGACCACTACTACCTCCACGCCACGCATGAGCGCTCTCCCATCACCATATACACTTTCACCACTTACCCTGGCCTCCAGCAACCGTGGCACAACCAATGACCGGGATGGGATCATCTGCTGCACGTCAGCCTGACCCCACGCAAAAGGCCCGCCCACCACGTGCCCTCTCTGGCCGACAGCACCGCCCTCCAAGCGGCCCCAGATGAGCCGCGGCACAACACCCAAACAACCTACTTCCACGCCTTAGCACTGGGCCGGGACCGCCATCAGGGCCATCCAAAAAGCACCATGAACCTGCTAGCTGAAAGCTACGCCCCAAGATGGCACTAGAGGACACACTCTGGATATACCACGGCGAGTGGCGCACAGCACGGTTGGCAGACCTCCGGACCATCATCATTACCACGTAAGCGCGCGGTGGGACCCTTCACCATATACGCGGGACCAGGGTACCGCACCCCATAACGGCCCAGTTCACCCACTACAACCCCTGGTGCGCACAGCCGTGCGCCGGTGCCCTGCAGCAGCCCCTGCCCAACCCAACGTACAGGGGGGGGGGGGTGTAACTTGGCACTATACCCGGGGACCGGCACCCCTACTTCCTGCCCGCGGCGGACCGCCTCCACGCCATACCAGTCCACCTCGTCGAACACCTGGCGGTTGGACCGTCCCCCTTCCTGAGGCGCCCCCCCCTTGCCCCGTCCGACGGGCGCCCATCAGATGAGCCGACACATGCCACGCCTGGAACGAAACGCCCACTCCTCACCCTAAAGGCGGAAGCCACCATTCCCCGAGACTTGGTGGGGGAAAACCACCTCGTGGTGGAAGGGCTGACAGAACACGTCCTGGTCGCGGCGGTGTACGCTACGGCGGCCGCCTCCCGCCTCTGGGAGGAGCGCCCCTCTACACCTCTAGCCCAGGCGGCACAAGACGCCACAAGCCCGGGACCTAGCGCGTAGGACATCCACCAAGTCCTCCACATGCCAGCGCCCCCGAAAACCTACTTCGTGGTCCGCCCCATCCAGCTCTTCGGCTCGGACGCGATAGACGCACCCCGGGCCATCACGGAATTACACATCCTCGAATACCGGGACACCTGGTCGACAGTCCAGTGGGAGGACCACGGCAAGGTCAGGCGGGCAACAGCACACGCCCCCGCCGACGAGGTACCGCCCCCCCCAGGCAGCTGAGACCGCCTACGGCTCGCCGCCTGCGTCCCCCACAGCCCTGAGGCAGCCTGGGAAGCACTGCACCACGTGCTCTACTTGGGGCAGGGGGCGCCGGGGGCCCGATCCCCCCAGAACGCACCCCTGCGTGGAAACGCCAGGCAACCGGCTACGTGGCCCACATGCGCCGCCACGGGCAGGGACCAAGCAGCGGCTCCTCACCTGGCCCACGGACCCGGCCTACGTCCTGCAGGCGGTGAAGGGGACACTTTGCATCACGACCAAGCAAGTGTCCCAGCTGAAGGACGCCGTCCCCACGTCCAAGCCCGACGTCCCAGCCAACCATGAACAACCCCTGTTCACACCAGGTTGCGCCTGTGCAACAACCCCAGGGCGCAGCTCCAAACAGAGGCGCCGCCAGGATAAGAAGAAACGCAAAGCCCCTACACAGGCCAAGCCCGCACGAAAGCCCGAGCCAAAAAGTTGAATCAGGGAGGAAGCCGCCGCCCTATACCCCGGGTACGCAATAGGTACCAAAGTACAAATGCCCTTCGAATACGCCAGGGCCGGTGGCGCTTCCATGTGCATATGGGCCGCGGGTGAGGTCACCCATAGGTACCGCGTCACGGGGGACCACCAGGGATTCAAGATCCACGTCAAATGGGATCCAGACACCCCCCACAACAATAAGCTGGGGCGAACCACCGAACTTGCGCGAGATCAAAGTGGTCGTGAGATGGTCCCCATACAACCGTGCACCCGCGACACAGAGCACTTCAACGGCACCCAGTACAGGCGCGAAGTCCACAACGCATGGCCCCTGCCACAGCCCCAGAATTGGAGCCGCAGGGCGCCCGCATCTCAGGGTAGCATCGACCCCCTCGACGCCTGACGGGGGCCTGGCCGGAGACGGCCCACAGCCACGACCACCGATCCCCAGCAGCCAGCACCTACGGAAGCCCACGCCCGTATCAACATCCTCAACGAGCCCGCAGTCACCTACGGCCCCACCAAGGCCGCCACACTGCAAGCCATGCCCGGCCCACAGCCCCAAGGAGCAGACGTCCTTGGGTTCCTTGAACAGGCCCTTCATACGGTGGGCCATCCCGAACCAGACCCGCAGGGGAACAAATACCACGCCCACTGGCAGCGAGGGGTGCCCTGCTACCACAATACATCGGTCACGGTGCATGCCCACCCATACCTCGGAGTGGACGGGCGCCTCGGGGCCTACGAATGCGTGGAGCCTTGATAGCAGCTAAACGTGCTACTCACGTACGTCTCATCCGGAGAGAAAACCAAGAATTGCCTTGACGCCCTGAGCCTGGTATACCGCCGTCTCTCCCTCCTGGTGCCCACCATCATCATAGACGACCTAAAGGCCCCCGCTCATGGACAACGACCCAGCTGGCCCATCCACAGCGACCTACATATTTGCCGGGGACGCCATGCACCAACTGGGCCTCACCGACCTCACAGCAGGACTCACCGGCACACCCTTTCACTACCCCAACCAGGCCGGCACCCATTCCTCCTGCATTGACACGTGCTACGGGGACCCAACCATGGTGCGCGTCCACAAGGAGACCTACGGGGACCTCCCGCCCGCGGGCACGGGCCACCGACCCCTCTACATCGACCTCATCTTCCCGCAAATAACCCATGCCGCAGCCACCATTCCTGACAACACCCTTCCACCCACGCACCGGTTCCCGGCCGAGGACGACCACAGCCCCCAACACAGGTATACCAGGGCCCCCCACGCCATCCTGCCCCGCCCTGATGCACCAAGACTCACTACTGCCATGCGCCGGGCGGCACAACCGTGCGGCATGGAACGCGACACCAGCCACACTCCAACAGCACGTCCATGACATTTGGACCACAAAAGAGGACCTCACCACCCTACAACACCCCAGCACACTGGAGGCACAGCAAAGAGACGCCCACCTCCGCACGTTCCTCACAACCCGCCACAAGATTCGGGAATGGCATGCCCACCGCATGGCAGCCGCAGCCGAGGAACACAAAAGATAGGGCATAAACACCACGCCGTACAAGTCCCTGTGGTACCTCAGCCGCGTCCTGGAGGACGCGGGATGCCACACCATCCACGTGGTGCCCACCCCCGATGGAGGCCTCACCAACAACTAGGACACTGTCCTGCAATCAGTCCTGGACAGGTTCGAGGCCCAACACAGGGACGCCCTCCCCGAGCTCGACCCCCATACCAGAAGCACCATCCGGGAACATGTGCCCATGATCTTCAACCGGGAACAGCGGAGCGCCATTGAGCACACCCCCTCCAGCATCCCAGAACTCCAACGCGCCCTAGACCGTTCAAAATAGGGGGTGATACCCGGCGTTGACAGACTACCGGCCGAAGCATACCAAACCCTCACCCTGCCCGTCGAGTGCCGCCTGGCAGCCTGCCTATGAGACATTGTCACAGGCACCATACGCCTCCTGCCTGAGTGGGCCAACCTGGTCCAACCCCTGTACAAGAAGGGGGACTGGGCACAGCTAGGCCCCTTCCTCCACCTCCTCGTCACCCTCCTGCTAGCATTTGAGCTGGCACGGGTGTACCCGGGATACGCCCCATACCTGCTAGGGTCCCCCCTCATCAACTTCGCGGACAACAACCTCCTGACCACAGCCACGCGCCACCACGACTGAGCGGACGCAGGACTACCAACGTCCACCGACCAGGCGTTCACCATTTTCCAGCTCATCACCACCTACCTGGACGCCCACCACCTCCTGGTGCACCCCCGCGAATCGGTCGAGCTAGCCGACGTCGGAAACCCTGGCCCCCCACCATCCGGAGAGACGAACCCCTACACATGGATGACACCGCAATCCACCTGGGGCTTACACAGGCCAGCCATACGGCATCACAATATCGCACTCCCAAACAAGCTCGAGGGGCGTTTCGCCCAACTAGTCCAACTTGCCAGGGGGGACCTCCTGTCTACGCAGGCCCTGGCATACTTCATGGAGGCGGTGCTCCACGCGGCCGTCGGCTACCAGGCCCTACACCTCCCGGACCCCCAGGACACCCTTCGCCACGCTCGCCAACAAGTAACCAAGGCACGTCCTTCCCCAAGGAGGCCATGATGGCCCAGTAACGCTACTAGGGGGACAACATCGGCGCCCTAGTCGGCAAAGCCTATGCCCAACACACAGCGCACCTCCTACACAGAATGACACATATCAGCCAACCCGAGCTCCGCGAAGCGGTAGCCTTACGCATTAAAGAAGTGCAAATGGCCTGCAGCGCCCGCCCTCGGTGGATACTACCTCAGCGCGGCATCCCCTTCTCTGTGGGCACCGGAATGTGGACTCAGCTGCAACTCCTCCTACCGCGCCACACAAGGGCCATCCTGACAAACCACCATTGCGATCAGCAGGGACCACCCGTGGCCACGTACACCGACATCCATCGGCACCCGGAAGGCAAGGTGGACACTCAAAACTTCGTGGGGGCCACCGTCACCATAGCGTACATCATCCCCACGCAGATGAGAGTCATGGCACAATGCGGAGCCCGCCACGGCCCGTTCCTCTCCGACCCGCAATGGCCAGCCGGCCCCATCTTCCAAGCATATCTTCGGACATGCGCCACAAAAGCAGGACGCACGATGCCAGGACCCTGGGCTATGGACGCGGTGTACAAGGCCTTCGAACACCAGCACCCACGGCCCCACCCAAATGAGCACGAGGCCGACAACGACGGCGACACAAAACGGGAGGAGCCCACGCCGTCAAGCAAAGGCTGCACACAACCCACCATCCTGCTGCTAGCGCCCAACAGGCACAAACACGCAACTCGCACCGTCCAACGGCACCAGAACCCCTCGTCCATCCATATACGAAATACAACGCCCGGAGACCGATGTGCCACCAGTCAGACGGTATGTCCAAGGCATACCACGCACGTGCTGGCACTGCGGCCCGGCAGCGCTCGACACCCCATGACCCCTACTGCACCTCATCTCAACCCACTATCACACCCCTACTGCCGCCACCACCGCTGACCAGCAGGCATGGCTCACCCCCTGGTTTCACACAGTACCGCCAGGCCACCCAGCGCACGTGGCCTCGGGTGGAACACCCACGGCAGAATGGACATTCACCAGCAAGCGGGCTGACCCAGAAAGCGTAGCCATAGAGTACGACTCATGCGACCCGCAAAACACGGGACGTCATGAAGCACCCATGCGCCCGCTGCAACACAAATGCCCAGGTCTCTGCTGCGACAAAGATGAGCAGGAACGGCAACAGACCATCAGGTGCATGAGGTTCCACCCCAATACCGGATACCTCTTCCACCTGATGTACGAGTACATCAGCCGGGGTCGCCCCGACAGGGGCCTCCTCCGCCTCAGCCCACGGGCCCAGGCTATCATTACCCAGGGGACAGGCGTCTACGCGACGCCGCTACCGCAACCCGAACACACCACCACCAGAACTGCCCAAGGGAACCCGGTATACATCTATCACCCCGTAGCAATTGCCCGCCTATCCGTACCCAGCAACACCGACATCATCTTCTTCACTGATGCATCAGGCACCCAGGAGGGCACCCCCGCGGTCGGTTGTACCTCAGTGTGCGTCACCTGGCGTGCGGACGGCCTCCACGTTGAGCACTGCACCGGACCACTATCTTCGGGGCGCCCTCCCACGGCAAACTGCGCACCCTAGCGGACGCCGTCATCGCCACACCACCACTGATAACAGTCCGGCCCCGCAAAATCTGGGTAGTCGTAGACGCCACAGTAGACCTTCACCTCACAAAGCGCCTCAGGGACCTACCTCCCACAGGGCGCTCGAGTTCCACCTCACCACAAAGGCGTTGGTACTGTGGATGGCCTTCAGAGGCCTGCACCCCAGGACGCCCTACACATCGTTAAAGAGGAGTCCCACCATTACACATACAGCAACAGACGCGCGGACACGCATGCCAAACACCAGAGCACCAACCACACTCCAGCGCTTGATCACGTGCCAATAGACACCACACACCAAAGCCACCTGCAGCAACTACCCCCCATACCCTCAGCAACACAACCCTCCCAGTGGATACCCGAGGGGACACCATACCCGGACAGAGACAAACAGTAGCACTACCCCACGCCCATCCACCAGCTCGCCACCACACTGGGCAACCCGGCGAACAACAAACTCGTGCGACGCCTCCAGGACTCCGTCCGTACCCCCCTCTACTACTCATCCCTTCTTCCAGATGGCCTCCCAGCACTCCTGCAAAAACCCCGACTTCAACTTGCCCAAGAGCAGCTTCCCCTCCTCAGCTGGCGCTACCGATGGAACGCACGCCGCGCAATCCACGTCCCCGCGGAGTACACCAAATGCATCTGTGGCCACACAGAAGACAAAACTTGGGATGACGTCAAGACGTGCCCCCTGTACCGGGGGCTTGCAACCCTCACGGACCGGAACCCGCCCCATATCATCCCACAGCACGCCAGATGGCCGACACGGTCCCCGGCAACCAAAAAAGTCGCCACCATCCTGAAACAGACGGATGTACTCGAGGCGGGCAGCAGGGGGCTTGTCCCGACTGGTGTCTACACCCTGCTACGCACCCTGGCGGAAGACCCCCAGGCCACGGCAGCCCTCATGCAACGGACAGACATTGCCAAATTGGCCAAACAACTGACATACCGCACCGAAAAATACCCGCAGCATGCAGCTACCCTACCTCCGGCATACCAGGCCCACTTCCTGAAACTCCTGTTCTACCAACCGTGAGACCCCACCAAGCGACCTACGGCCCGACGCAGGAACCTCCCCCCCCAGCGCGCACCATACACCGCGCACGACACCGACACGGCACGAACAGGCACCAGAGGAACCGCACACACACTGACCAGCATGCGCACACGACAAGACCCAATGCCTGTACGCCACCATCTGTCCACAGGTACCGCCAACCGCCGGCCACCGCATGCCCCCTTTGTGTGCGCCAACGGCTACCACAGACGGCCCTACCCTGCAACACAGACCACTGGGTCTGCCCAGAAGCCGCGCACCGCCTCACCCATGGCCCCTACTGCGGGGACCAAAACCTGCGGCACCGCGTGCAGCCCGCAGCCCCAGCCGCAACCTTCTTTCCACCAGCCACCTCATCTTCTTCGGGCCACTCACCGACACCCTCCGGGACTACCTTGGAGGGCATTACGCGGCGGACCCAGCGGACGATGCGTGGACCAGAGCCATGGTCACAGGCGAATCACCCCTGCCCCTCCACAGCCCGCCCCTACGCCACGGCAGGGGCAGCTTGAACGTGGTGGCCCGTTGGATCCTTTTCGCCCTTTACCTCCACCACCGTGGCCTCCATCTCCCGGACCCACAGCTCCCCGCCCCCTGCGCAGCGACCCCGGCGCCGGAAGCGTGGGCAGGGACGCCAACAGAGGAGGTAGCAGACTCCCTCCAGCACACCTGCTGCCGGTTCAACACCACTTCTGGTCGGCATAAAGGAACACCCTACCCACTCAGCGCCCCCTGAGGCCCCCAGAGGGCTGGGCGGTTTTTGGGACGCCCACCTGGCCGCCCCCAGTGAAGCCACTGCCGCGCAGATGGGCTCCGCAGACCAGCGCGCCTACGTTAGGGGCCTTGAGGCATGCCGCATTGCTCGCACACCGGCGCCCTGTCCCCCCGAGAGGTACAGGGGGGATCACCCGCCCCCGACACACACCGGGACAAGATGGCCAAGACAGGCCAAGGGGCCCGCTGACGCGCACGCCTACAGGGCGCGGCACCCCGACTGGGATCCAGGCTCAGCCACGCCCCACCACCCCACTTCCAAGGCCCCGGGGCAGACCTGCAGCAACACCCTCACCAGCAGCCACCACCACCGCCGTACCGCAGCACCCTAGCCCGGGAGCCCGGCCAGGGACCACTGCCTGCACAAAAAAAGGCCGCACAGGGACCACCATTCACGCAGGGCCAGGATGCCCCAATACTAAAGAGATCCCGACCAGCTGCATCACCATCATGCCGCAGCGCAGCCAGCCCCCACAGGCCAACCACCCCACGCGGCGCACTGGACCACACCACACCATCACATGTCCCACAGACAGACCCACCACCACAGCCAGCCCTTGTCGCTGTTCCCACCGGTGCCCTGGTACCACACTCTCACCACCATGACCACACAGTCCAGCACCACCTCCTGCCCCCATAGACCCGCAGAGGGCCGTGCACGGGCACCAACAGCGCCAGGTCCTACAAGGAGCACCCCACCACCACTGTCAGCCCCCTCAACTGCCACATATGCCAGCAACCAGCGTTAAACAGCAGCTGCCCGCTGCCTACGGACCACAGGCCCAGCCAGATGCCCAGGCAACCACCTCCCAGCCCATCACCGCGCCGAGAACCGCACAACATGCACACACGACACCCACAGGACGCGGCGGGACGCCCAGACTCCCATGGAGCACAGCACCGACCCCCGCCCCCCCCGCCACCAGGAGTGCCACCCGCACACCATCTTCCTCCGCCCCCCGCCCCCCCGGGACCGGACCACTGACACACCACGCGGAGACTCCCACCAACTGCCACCACCTCCAGCCCCCACTGACAGAAACCACCACGACCCCCCCCTTCCGCGGAAACCAAGAGGAACCCCATCACCAGGCCCAGCACGCGACAGCGACGACTGCGCCCTCAAGCCCGCACCACCCCGGTCGCAACAAGCCGTGCCACGAGCCGCTGCACCGGCCGAGCCCTACAGCCCCCACAACCCTGCAGCAATACGGCAGCACCACCGGCGCCTCGAAGACCAGGAGGTGCTACGCCTCCACTCCTCGGGCACCATCAAACACATCCGGGTAGCCATGCTCGTGCAGGCGGCCACCCTGTGGGAGGGCCTCCGAGACTTCCCCTTTGACACCTTCCTCCACGTCGCCCGACACAAGCGCCCCCCGCTCGCCTCCCCTGACGGCCACAGGGGACCAAGTCTGGGTGCCCCCCATCAACTGGGCACGACACCTTGTCGGGCAACCCGAGCTGGGCCGGGTGGACACCAAGGGCTGCACTCGCTACCACGAGCCCAACATAGCCGACCCCCACCCGAGCACCAGCCGGACCTACACTATGGCACGGGAATGGAGGACATGGGTCGACCGCGTGACCTCCCTGAGCAACTTCAGTGACCATGTCGTGGGTGTAGTCCCCGCCGATGACAACCGGCAGCAAGCCCCTGCACGTTGAAGACCCTCATATACAACAGACACTAAACCCTTACCACCACCCACTACCACACACTAACAGACACCTGGATGGTCCACGGCACCGACTCACCCCTTCCTGCCGACTACGCCCCCCCCCCCCCGCAAAACGCAGGTTACAACACGTACAGCAGGGAGGACGAGCCTGACAACCCCCACATCTGGCGTAGGTCCCTGGACAGACTGCTCTCTTTCCGCAGCCGCAATCAGGGCCTTGGCAGGGCGATGTATCGCCTTGCCAAATGGACCCAACAGACCTGGCAGAGTCCCGCAGAGCAGTTTACGTGGAGGTCAGCCTACGGTCCCAGCAAAAAGATGCCCGCCTGAACTGCACAGGACCCACCACCCCACGCCCCACCACCATACAGCTCTGCCAGTACATGGTAGCAGCCCGCATCATGACCCTGCTGTCGCCGGGCCCAGACACTCACCACCAAACCTACCGCCACCTCACAGATAAGAACATGCCCGGCATCCAGTGATTTTTCTTCGGCACCCTCGAATGCCTCCAGCAAGCACACCCACACGTCCCGGAGCTGACGTGGACCCCACTCGGATAATCCACCTAGCCGCGCAGCCGAGAAGAGGCCACGACGCCACCACGTACGGCACATGACACCATCCACAGGACCAGCACCCGCACGCACGCGGGACAACAGGGAAAGCGCGCGCACACGCCCGATGCCCAAACACCCACCCTTCTCCTCATTACCCACAGGACCTATGATCCATCCCCCGCCCCAGCCGTCCGGAACCCCCCGCCATCCCCCACGTCTGTCTCCTCCGCCTCCGACTCCACGACCTCCACCATCACAATGACATGATCTGCGGCCACCACCTCATCCTCGTCCAGCACACCACCCCCCGAGCCGCAGGAAAAGTCTCCCAAACGGGCGCCCGAAACCGTCCCCACCGCAGGCGCCCCCGCCACCGCCAAGGCCCCCGCAGCCTCACGACCCGCTACTGGCCAGAAGGAGCCGCGACACAGCCCAGCAAAGCCCGCGCCCGCAGCCCGTCAGAAAACCCAAGACCACCGCCAAGCAGCCATCCCAACCCGTCGCCGCACCGCGGCACCAGCTCGTTGCCAACGCCAAGCCCAAGCCCGAACCCTGCCCCACGAGGACAGCCCCCGCCCCCGCCATCCGGGACCGAGATCACACCCGGCAGTGGGCCCTGGGGCGGTGTGACCTGGAGCCCCCAGTGCCTGGTACAGGTCTGTAGCTCTCTTTCGGAGACCAGGTCCTGCTACAATATGTCTTACAAGCGCTCAACCGGTGGGTGCTGTGCATTCGATATGGGCTGCAGCAGGCACTACTGGCACTAAGTGGGGTACTGGGTCATCAGGCAGCTGTGGTGTATATGTGTGTTCCTTCCTTAGATTTGGAATTCAACATCATCCAGCTCACAGAGGCGGCGAGCGCCGCCCATGTGTACCTCTTTCACACAGATCACGAATGGGCAGTGCGCCACGCTCCCGCCGGACATCTGCACTTGACTGGCCTAGCGCCGCAGAGGTCCATCCTCTGGGACCCTCAGACACCGTGGTCAGAATGAAGCCCGACTGCCGTCCAGTGCCCGTGCATGCCACCAGGGACAGGAGAGGGAGGACGCGAGGCGGATGCGCGGGCTCCGCGGGGGGGGGAGCAGTGCGCAAGGGCCAGCGCCAGGGGCGAAACTCCGCGCCCACCCCTCTTCCGGGGCGGAACACACCAGGGGCGCCCCATTCGGTGCGCACCGGCAAGAAAGTGAGGGGCGCACCACAGAGACACCACAGGGAGGGAGAAGGGGAGAGCAAGGAGGCGGGAGCGACGATGCACGACAAAGGTACGGGCGGGCGAGGCGCCGCGTGCAACGCAGTGGACCTGGGCGTGCCTGACACCGGGAATCGGACAGAGGGAGAGTGCGCCAGAGCGGCACGGGCGAGCACCGGTGCGTGTGGTTCATGCGACTTACAGCGTGTCACGCAGCCCCTGCCGCCCATGGTCTGCAGCCTAGGGGGCCCTGGCCCAGTGCTGGGACAGAGCGGCAGTAACCAACCAAGCAACCAACCAACCCCGCCGTCCGGGACCCCCCGCCGTCCGCCACGTCCGTCTCATCTGCCTCCGACTCAACGACCTCGACCACTACAACCACGACATCTGCCGCCACCACCACATCCTTGTCCAGCACACCATCCCCCGAGCCGCAGCAAAAATCTCCCAAACAGGCCCTCAAAACCGACCCGACCGCAAGTGCCCCCGCCACCGCGCAGGCCTCCGCACCTCACCACACGCTACTGGCCAGTAGGGGTAGCGACACACCCGAGCAAAGCCAGCGCCCGCAGCCCGGCCGAAAACCCAAGACCACCACCAAGCGACCATCCCAACCCGTCGCCGCACCGCGGCCCCAGCCTGCTGCCAAATCCAAGCCAAAGCCCGAACCTGGCCCAACGCGGACACGGCGCTGACCATGACCAGGTCTGTTCCGAAGACAGTCGGGGGCAGCCAACCGGCTTCACCCCTAGGCGGTAGGCGTCATGTAGCCACCTTGCCCGCTTGTGGGTCACTTTTGATTCTGCCTCCCGCTTTGAAGCGGTTGCAACCCTCTAGGGGGCTGGGGCTGTGTAGCCACCTTGCCCACTTGTGGGCCACTTCTGATTCTTCCCCCCGCTTTGAAGCGGTCGGGAAACCCCAGTCGGCAGGGGTTATGTAGCCACTTTGCCAACTTCTGGGCCACTTCTGATCCTGCTGCCTGGTCCGAAGCGGTGGGGACGTCCGAGGGGGCAGTGGCTATGTAGCCACCTTGCCCACTTGTGGGCCACTTCTGATTCTGCCTCCCACCTTGAAGCAGTGCGGACGGTCCGGCCGGCAGGGGTGATGTAGCCACCTTGCCCGCGTGTGGGCCACTTCTGATTCTGCTCCCCGATTGGAAGCAGTGGTGACCTCCCAGGGAGCGGGGGCTATGTAGTCAGCTTGCCCTCGTTGTGGGCCACTTTCCATTCTGCCCCCCACTTCAAAGCGGCGGAAACCCCCCAGGGGGCAGGGGCTATGTAGTCTCCTCACCCACTTATGGGCCAATTCTGATCCTTCCCCCGGCTCTGAGGCAGTGGAGACTGCGCAGGCGGTAGGCGTAATTTAGCCACCTTGCCCACTTGTGCGCCTTGTAAGCGGCGGGGACCCCCCACGGGGTAGGGATTATGTAACCACCCTTCCCACTCGTGGGCCCGTTCTGATTCTGCCTCGCGCTTTGAAGCGCCGGGGAGCTCCGAGGCGGGAGGTGTTATGCGGCCACCTTGCCAACGTGTGGGGCCCTCATGATTTTGCCCCCCGCCCCAAAGCGGTGCGAACCCCCCATGTTGCAAGTGAGATGTAGCCACCTTTTCTAAGTTGTGGGCCACCTCTGATTCTGCGCCCTGTTCTGAAGCGGTGGTGACCCCCTAGGGGGCAGGGGTTATGTAGCCACCTTGCCTCGCTGTTGGTCACTTCTGATTCTGCCCCCCGCTCTGAAGCGGTGGGGACCACCTAGGCGGCAGGGGTTATGAGGCTATCTTACCCAGCTTTAGGCCACTTCCGATTCTGACCCCCTCTCTAAAGCAGTGGGCCCTAGGCGGCAGGTGTTATGTAGGTACGTAACCCACTTGTTCGCCAGTTCTGATTCTGCCGCCCACTTTGAAGCAGTGGGGAGCCCCCAGAGGCATGGATTAATTAATTACGTAGCCACCTTGCCCACCTGTGGGCCCCTTGTCATTCTGCCCCCCACTCTGAAGCGGTGGGGACACCCTAGGGGGCAGGGGTTATGTAGCCACCTTGGCCATTTGTGGGCCACTTCTCATTCTGCCCCCTGCTCTGAAGCGGTGGGGACCCCCCAGGCGGCAGGGATCAAGTAGTCAACTTGCTCACTTCCGTGCCACATCTGCTTTTGCCCCCCGCTGTGAAGTGGTGCAGACCCCCAGGGGGTAGGGGTTATGTAGCCACCTTGCCCACTTGTGGGCACCTTCTGATTCTGCCTCGCGCTTTGAAGGCGTGGGGCGCTCCGAGGAGGCAGGTTTTAGGTTGCCACCTTGCCAACTTGTGGGGCTCTTCTGATTCTGGCCCCCGCTCCGAAGCGGTGGGGACCCCCCACGTTGCAAGTGATATGTGGCCACCTTTTCCCAGTTGTGGGCCACCACAGATTCTGCGCCCTGTTCTGAAGTGGTGGAGACCCCCTAGGGGGCAGGGGTTGTGTAGCCACCTTGCCCCGCTGTCGGCCAGTTGTGATTCTGCTCCCCGCTCTGAAGCAGTGGGAACCACCTAGGCGGCAGGGGTTATTAAGCTACCTTGCCCAGTTATCGGCCTCTTCCGATTCTGACCCCCTCTCTGATGCGCTGGGGACGCCCTAGGCGGCAGGTGTTATGTAGCCACGTAGCCCACTTATTCGCTAGTTCTGATTTTGCCGCCCGCTTTGAAGCAGTGAGGAGCCCCCTGAGGCATGGGTTACGTAGCCACCTTGCGGACTTGTGGGCCCCGTCTCAATCTGCCCCTAACTCTGAAGCGGTGGGGACCCCCTAGGGGGCAGGGGTGTGTAGCCACCTTGGCCATTTGTGGGCCACTTCTCATTATGCCCCCTGCTCTGAAGCGGTGCGGACCTCCAAGGCGGCAGGGATTATGTAGGCACGTTGCCCGATTTATGGGCCAGTCCGGCCCCAGCTTGGGCCATCCCGCCCAAATCACGGCCGAGAGTACTCTCTCCTGGTCCTCCAGGGCCACCCACACCCCTGGGGCTACTTCCTGGTTCCCCACGTTCCTTCCGAGGATCACGGCATCGGAAGGGGCCGGTTTCTCAGCCGCCGAGTGGTCCCCGGCCTAGCCCAGCTCAGCCACTCGTACACCTTCATTACCAGGGGGAAGGCTCCACGCCCCAGGGGGTTGGCAATCGCGACGCAGTCCCGGACCCAATGGTTCCTGGCCTCAGCAGGGCACGTGGCCCCTTTCACTCCCCGTGCCGGCTCCGTCTGTGGCTCCTGCGTAATTCGCGCTGGTTCCGCGCTGGACCCCCGCGCCGCCGGGGCAGCGGCCATCCGTGCCGGCTCCGCCCACCGCTCCCGTGCCGCCAGGGCGGGGTCGGGCGGGACCACGCCGGGTAGGTCAGGGGGCCACTGGCAGGGGGGGTTGGGGGGGCAGGGGGGGGGGGTCAGGTCCCAAATGTCGGCATCCATGTTGTAGATGGGCTGATGGTGGTGGTGGGCGTGGTGCGCCAGCATCTGCTGGATGCCAGGAAGGATGCACCACACCACCTGGATGTCCAACTGCGAGGGCCCCCCGCCTTGCTTTGCCTGTCCTCCGCCCTTTTCTTCCCACCCTGTTCCTCCCCGTCCTTCTGAAGGTGCCCCGGGTCCGAAGCGGTGGGGACCCCCCAGGCGGCAAGTGATATGTAGCCACCTTTCCCAGTTGTGGGCCGCTTCTGATTCTACGCCCTGCTGTGAAGCTGTCAGGACCCCCCAGGGGGCAGGGGTCGTGTAGCCACCTTGCCCACTTGTGGTTCACTTCTGATTCTGCCCCCCGCTCTGAAGCTCTGGGGACTCCCTAGGGGGCAGGGGTTTCGTAGCCACCTGGCGCACTTGTGGACAAGTTCTCATTGTCTCCCCCGCTCTGAAGCGTTGTAACCACCTAGGCGGCAGGGGTTATGTAGCCAGCTTGCCAAATTGTTGCCCTTTTCTGATTCTGCCCTCCGCTTTGAAGCGGTGGGGACCCCGTAGGCGGCAGGAGTTATGTAGTCACCTTGCCCAGTTCCGGGCCACTTCTGATTCTGCGCTCCATTCTGAAGCCGTGGGAACCCCCTAGCGGGCAGGGGCTATGTAGCTACCTTGCCCATTTGTGGACCACTTCTCATTCAAGGGCCTGCTCCGAAGCCGTGGCGACCATCTAGGCGGATGGGGTGATGTTGCCACCTTGCCCAGCTATCGACCACTTCTGTTTCTGATGCCCGCTCTGAAGCGGCGGTGACCTCCTTGGCAGCAGGTGTTATGTACGCACATTGCCCACTTGTAGGGCACTTCTGAGTGTGCCACCGGCTTTGAAGCTGTGGGGACCCCCCCTAGGGGCAGGGGCTGTGTGGCCACCTTGCCCACTTGTGGGCCCCTTCTCATTCTATCCCCCCGCTCGGAAGCTTTTGCAACACACCAGGGGGCAGAGTTTATGTAGCCCCCTTGGCCTTTTGTGGGCCACTTCTAATTCTGCCCCCGTTCTGAAGCGTCAGGACCTACTAGGCAGCATGCCTTATTTGGCCACCTTGCCCAATTGTCAGCCACTTCTGATTCTGCCCCCCGTTTTGAAGCGGTGAGGATCCGGTAGGCAGCAGGTGTTATGTAGCCACCTTGCAGAAGTGTGGGCTACTTGGGATTCTGCCCCCCGCTCTGAAGCGCCGGGGACCTCCAGGGGGCAGGGGTTATGTTGCCACCCTGTGGGCCACTTCTGATTCTGGCCCGCGCTCTGAAGCGGTGGAGACCCCAATGGGCAGGGATTATGTAGCCAACATGCCCAGCTGTGGGCCACCTCTGATTCTGCCCCCCCTGTGAAGGTGTGGGAACCTCCGAGGGGACAGGAGTTATATAGCCACGTTGCCCACGTAGGTGTGGTCCACTTTCCATTCTGCCCCCCTGCGACACGCTTGGGACCCCCCAAAGCGGCAGAGGTTATGTAGCCACCTTGCCCAGTGTGTGGGCCCCTTGTGATTTTGCGCCCTGCGCTGAAGCATTGGGGATGCCCCAGGCGGCAGGCGTAATGTAGCGACCTTGCCCAGTTGTTGGCCACTTCTCATTTTGCTCCCTGCTTTGAAGCGGTGGTTACCCCCAAAACGGCAGGGGTTATGCAGCCAACATGTTGGCCAATTCTGATTTTGCCCCCTTGCCCACGTGTGAACCACTTCTAATTCTGCTTCCCGCGCTTAAGCGGTGGGGAACCCCTGCGAGAGCGATGTAGACAACCTGCCCACTTGTGGGCCACTTCTGGTTCTGCCCCCCGCTCTGAAGCGGTTGAGACCCCCCCATGGCAGTGGTTACTTAGCCACCTTTTCCACTTGTGCGCGACTTCCCCCTCTGCCCTCCGATCTGAAGCCGTGGGGAACCCGGATGCTGCAGGGTTTATGTGTCCAACCTGCAGACTTGTGGGCCACTTGTCATTCTCACGCCCGCTCTGCAGCGGTGAGAACCACCAGGCGGCGGGCGTTCTGTTGCCATCTCGGCCACTTGCGGGCGCCTTCTGATTCTGCGGGAACCCCCTAGGTTGGAGGGTTCATGTAGCCACCTTTCCCACTTTTTGGCCACTTCTGATTCTGCCCCCTGGTCTGAAGCGCTGAAGACCAGCCGGGCGGCAAGGGTCATGTAGCCACCTTGCCCAGCGGTCGGCCACTTCTGATTCTACCTTCCGCTCTCAAGAGGTGGGTACCCCCCAGGCGGTACGGGTTATGTATCCACCTAGCCCACTTATGGGCCCCTCTGGATTCTGCCCCCTGCTCTGAAGCTGTGGGGGCCCCCTAGGTGGCAGGGGTCATGTAGCGACCTTGCGCACTTCTGGGCCATTTCCGATTCTGCCCCCTGCTCTGAAATGGTAGGGACCACCCTGGCTGGAAGGGTTATCTAGCCACCTTGCCCAGCAGTTGGCCACTTCTGATTCTGCCCCCTGCTCTGAAGAGGTGGTCAGCCCCCAAGGTGGAAGGTGTGATGTAGCCATCTTTCCCACTTGTGGGCCACTTCGGATTCTGCCCCCTGCTTTGAAGCGGTGGGGACCCCCTAGGGGGCAGGGGTTATGTAACCACGTTTCCCACTGGCGGGCCTCTTCTGATTCCGCCCCCCGCTCTAAAGCAGCTGAGAACCCTCCGGCAGCAGAAAATAAGTAGCCGCCTTTTCCGCTTGAGGGCGACTTCTGTTTCAGGCCCCCCCTTGGTGGGAGTGCTTACCGCCCAGGCGGCAGGGGTTATGTACCCACTTTGCCCACTTGTGATTCACTTCTGATTCTGCTCCCAGCTCTGAAGCGGTCGGTACTGCCCAGGCGGCAGGGACCATGTAGCCGGCTTGCTCACTTGTGGGCCACTTCTGATTATGCCCCCTGCTCTGAGGCGGTGGAGAGCCTCCAGGGGGCAGGGGTTATTTAGCCACCTTGCCCACTTGTGGGGCACGTCTGATTCTGCCCTCCGCTATGAAGTGGTGGGGACCCCCCAGGCGGCACGGGTTATGTACCCACCTTGCCCACGTGTGGGCGACAATTGATTCTGACCCCGGCTCCAAAGCCATCTGGTTGCCGGAGGCGTCGGAGGTTATGTAGCCACGTTGCCCACTTGTGGGTTCCTTCCTGATTCTATTCCCCGCTCTGAAGCTGTGGGGACCACCCAGCTGGCAGGGTTCATGTAGCCACCTTCCCCACTTCGCGGCCACTTCTGATTCTGCCCCCGGCTCTGAAGCCCCGGAGGTGGCCTGGGCGGCAGGGGTTATGAGTAAGAAAAAGTCACTGCCATGTCTTTCTGGGAGGACTTAATCCAGGCTAGACCCCCCCTAAAGCCCTTGCGTTGATGCGGAGATTAACCTTTTTAACTCATTTTTGTCTTTTTTCTTTTAAAGCTTAAAGTACACGTTCTCAACGTAACTAGGGTTATAACCCTAGCCCCCCCATGAAGGTCACCCTTAACACTCAATTGAGCGGAGGTATCTTCCTTCATGGAGGTTATACCGAAATGAAGTAGGCACTTCATGCCTAAGGCCTTGTAGGTTAAGCCTAGTGGTCCCTCACCTCAAGACCCCTATACTCAATTGATACTACCACTTATTGTGTTTCTACGTTTTAACTGTTTCTGAATTCAGTTGCTTGGCCAAGTCATATTCTGTGTCAGGCCTAACTCCTTTGCCCCACATTCCTAGCCAACTCCATTTCATCCAAAAGAGTGCACATGAAGTGCTTGATGCTAACTTGGATTCCAGAGTGATGCCAGGTTTCTTATAAAACTCGTTTGTTTTATCTAATTGTGATTGAATCTTTGTACTTAAGCCTGCTTTGTCTATCTGCAGCCCTTCTGTGATACACTGGATTCCAAAAGGATTCATTGATTCGATCCACATCCTGTTCTTGCTCTACTTGCTGCTTTGGTCCTGTTTTTCAACACCAAAACTTGCAGGAGTTCATCAAAACTATTAGGGCATTACCGGCTCCGAGAAGTACACAGGCCAAATCCAGCAAAAGAAATGTGTACACCATCAGTACAACAGTCCGCCAGGACTTGGCCAATTCTGAGTGTACAGGTAGCACTGGGCAGCAGTGGGCCCACTTCAAAGAGTGAGCTCAAGCTGGGAGTTGCGCAGCACACTCCGCCGACGCCTGTTGATCGGATGCGCCAACGAGAGTGCGACCAGGCTGCCCGACTTATGCAGCGGGCACCAAGCAAATGCGCACCAGCCTCCGCAGCCCTACAACCCGTGCTATCCAGCAGGAACACTAACCCAACGGCCCCACTGAACCCCAACAAATTCCTCCCACGTGTTCCTGGCGAGGGCCACGCTCCCCGAGCCCCTGCAATCCATCCGCGTCAAGGAAAGTAACGGGGGCCCCGACACGGACCTGTCATTCCGCCTGACCTCCTCCTCCCACAAGCCGGGCACGAGGTGGATCGGACCAAGGGGGCAGTGCAACACGCGGGACCCATGATCCCGCTGATGACCGCAGGAATGTTACGTCGAGCCCAGCCCGCCGCGTCATGCGGGATCTCCCAGCGTCGGAAAACATAATCGAGAATGTTACTTCCAAGGGCAGGGGTTCAAGGGATGCGTGCGCCACCAGAGCCGACACGCATCTCCTCAGAGAAAGTTACACACCAGGGCGCCAGGTCACAGGGCGCCCACGGCACCACTGGGGCGGCTTCAGCACATGTAACCTGCGAGATTGTTGCGAGAGACACGACCCCTGCAGCCCCAAAAGGTATCAGCGTCAAGGAGCGAGAGAGGGGCCTCGACACTGACCCATATTCCTTTATTTCCTCCTGACCCCCTTTCAAGGACAAGAAGTGGGCCAAGGGCTCAACGCACGGGACCCACGCGCCTGCCGCCTCCTGCCGGCGAACATGGGAATGTTACGCCGAGCCCAGCCCGCTGCGCCGTACGAGACGCCCAAACACCAGAGCACACCAGCCTTGAAAACCGCCGGCAAGCATGACCCCCGAGAGAATCATAAACCAGGACACCGGGCCGCGCGTCCCCCCTGGCGGCGCACACAGGGCCCCGGCGTCAGGGCACACAACCCGCGTACATGTTATATCTCAGGGCAGGGGGTTGAGGTACATTGAACATCAGGGCACCCGATCACTGAACACTTGTGGCAGCGACGCCGACAGGGGGCCCAGAGAACTGCTACCAAGCCAGGCCACCCTAACCTCCGGCAACCCCACTTAGGCACTGACGCACACACCACCGGAGCCGCCAGGCACGGCGCGACACGCACATGGCAGGCCCGGCACTACTCGGCTGAGCCAAGGCGACTGGCCGGTGGACACAAGCACGAGCACCGCGCTACCGAGCAAGCACAGCACCCCAGGGCTCCCATGGGAAACACAGGGGTGTGCCAGGGAGGACCAAAGGGGCCTTGCCACCGACGGGGGTGTACATATGATCGGCACAAGCGAAGCTGAAAGCACAGCAGAAGAGAACCGCGATGTATGATATGATGGGCTGTGCGTGTAACGCTGCCTCCAGGGCGGGACAGGGCATGTCGTACCGAATTTCAAACCATTTCTCAGCGGTTGTACCAATTATCAATACGTTTCTCCCCCGGAGGACACGCCCCACTGTGAGGGGGCGACGCACTGCCAAAGCGCGCCATGCCAGCTCAACGCCACCAGAACAACCGGAATCGACCCTACACGGCCAGCACGGCCCAACGCATCCTACAACAGGACGGGCCGGCTCTTAGATGGCGAAGAGGACGGCCAATCCACCAAAATGCTAGCAACAACACAACAAACTCACAAGCGGACACGCCGCAACCGGGCAAACCACAACAAAACACGCCTGACGGGAAACAAATGACGTAGGAGACAGCCTACAGCGACCAAACGCGGCCAGCCAGGCCCATACGGGCCATCGCACAACCCCGGACGAGCCGACCACTGGCGGCCACGACGACGGCAAACCAACACAGCGCGCCAGGCAGGCCCCGGTGACACCACAACCGCCACATCAGACAGGCCAGCCACAACAATATGACCGGTAAGACAGCCAAGACAACATCCGGCTACACCGGCGCGGGCTGCAACGCAATCGACCCCACAACGCACGAGCAGACCCTAAGGCGGCTGACACAACCGGGTACGAACCAAAGTGCGGCAGAAGAAACGACCCGATAATGAACAGACGGCACGCAAGTTGGCCAACGGGAAACAAGCCGGGCATGCGAGGGTCGAAACGGGAACGGCGTCCGATGGGTTGGCAACACCATGATGCGCCACGCCCGCTGGCGACCATACCCTCAAATGCACCACAAAGCCAAGATTCTACCAGTAAAGGACTGACCAACCAACCACAACCTAATTCGAATCCCTGGCGCCCCGGGAGAGCGCAGGCTCGACCGAGTCAGGAGGCGTGAGTGCGCGCCACGGCATACGAGTCCTGTAGCATGTGCTTCGTCAAGGCGCCCCAAGCCTACTGAAAACCAACTCAGGTGCGGGTGCCTGCAGGACAGGGCCTTTGGCCTGGCGCCAGGCCCCTGGGCCCAGGAATCCGGAGGTTGATGAGGAGGTGCTATGTGACACTCCCCCAAGTATCATCCTCCCGAAGGAGAAGGATGTAAGGCTTGGTCAAACATGGGCCACCTCTCTGGGCAGAACCCTCAGGAGGGTACTGCTCCCGGCGACCGGCCCTTCCCCCATGTGGGGGAGCCGCTTTGTGGGGGCACGTGCGGTAGAGCCGTGGGTGGGTGAGCAGAAGCCCCTTGGTAAGACACTCCTGCGGGGCAACCCCAGTCCCGAGATGACCTACCTACCTACCTACCTCAGAGTTGCATCTGGGTCTCAAGAAGATCCAGGTCACAGAAGGGCGGAACAAGAAGCGCCCAGAAAAATACCAATACGCTTGACGACTGAGGCCTTAGCAGCCCGTGGTGACAGCCTGCAGCACGTCCGCTGACAAGTTGCTGTCTCCATCTCCCGCTCAGCCTGCCCTGCATTTTTGTCTGCTGCAGTTGGAGGCTCTGAGGAACAAGACAATTTGAGAAGAAGAATGGACGAGTACCTGCTCCACGAAGAATAATACAAGTCCGTCCGAGGGGAAGATGGAGAGGAACCTTGGGATCCCGACCACATACAGACATGGCTTCCTACCTTTACTCCGGCCCGCCTACGGACCTGGCCGACACTGTGTCTCTACCCAGGCGACTGAGAGGGCCAGTATGGCGCCCAAAACTGCCGACCACTAGCAGGAACCCTGAAGAGTGTCCAGCTCATGTGGAGGATTCCCATCTCCCAGGGCCAACCTATGGTGCTCTGGACCGTACGGCTGAACTACTGGCCAAACTACTGTCTGGGTCCGAAGACCCAGATGTGACAGCCCTGTCTGAGTCCGTCAAGGCAAAACTTGGTATCACTGGACCCTTACCCAAGCCAGTGCTGGGCTCAGCCTCACGCGGATTGAGCACGCTTGCTGATGATCTCAAACAATCAAGGGTTTCCAGGTTGCTACCCAAGGTCACATGCCCCAGCCCTTTTCATCCCGTTCCCAGAACAGTCCCGGTCGCTGAGCTACAGTACGTGCCCGTGACAGAGAATGAGAAAAAGCGGCTGACAGCTCTGGCATCTCTCGCTCGCGTACCATCCCCCCCTTCAGGCCTATCCCCAGGGGGTGGGAAGAGTGGTAAACCAACAGCCAGGGCGAACATCCAGCTGGAGTTGCCGGAGTTCGACCTGAAAAACCTGCGCGAACGGGCAGAGGAATTTGCCGAGTTTCTCCTGCTTACCAACCAATCTCATGTGGATGTGGCCAATAAATGTGCTCTTTTGAAACGCTCATGCAAAATGAAAATTTTACAAGAACAGGTGAAGCACACTGTAAAAGGCTGTTCTACTTGGGCTGAGGTTCTCCAAAGATTGGAGAAAGCTTTCTCGGTCTATGAAACAGACCTCAGTGTACGCACACAGATTGAGGAGCTCCCTATGCTCCCTGATTTTCCTTCCGCTGCTCGAGCATCTGAATATGTGTGCGACCTGGAGTATCTGGTGTCAGGAATGAACATGTGTTCCAATGGACCTACGGACCCCACCTGTGGCTCGTGGGTAAAATCCCTACGCGTACGTTGGACGATTGCCGCACCACCTCAGAGGAGAAGAGTCGGACCCACACGTACGATGACCTTGTGGACCTGCTCATCGAGCTGGCCCTTGACAGGAAGAATGACTCCAAGATGGAGAATATCCTCAAGAGACACCTGGGTCGAGGTGGCACCCCCACCCCTGAACGTTGCGAGAGGAAAAGGCCTGAAAGTTCCAATAACGCCAACAAGAATGGTGGTAAAGGTGGGGGTAACCTGCGTGCCATGAATGAGGTTAAACCTGAAACAGGTACACCCCCACTCTTCTACTGTAAGCCTGTCAATGACAAGGGAGGACCCTGTCATGCCCCTGACTGCTACCATCGCAGGGGGTGTGTGCTGCAGCTGGAAAGACAACAGCACATTAAAGATGGGAAAACGGTAACCCATCAGGATCAGTTCAGATGTACCATCACCTGTGGGTAATGTGGCAAACGTCGTCAGTACAGGGACGAAAGTCACATAGAGAAACGGGAGAGCGACAAACACAAACGACAGGAGGCCGAACGCCAGAAAGCACAAACATCCTCCAATACTCCCCAGAATGAGGATAAGGGTGGCAAAGTGGGAGGTAAGGGGGGTGGCAAGGGTGGAACCCCGAACCCCGTGAGGCACGCATAATCGCCCGCTATCTCTCCCTCTCCTGCCGATGTTGACCCCAAGAAGCGCCCACAAGGGGATAACGCCTCTCCTCAGGGGTCTAACTCCAAGAAGAGGATACTGGCCTGGATGGCCAAGTGCCTCATGGCTGCAGGGGTTGATGTCAAATTCCCTGCGGAGGAGTAGGGGGGCGGCTCTGAAGAGGAGGATTTGGTTTTCTGGATCCTTGTAAAAATCGGGATTCAAGTTTTTCGAGCAGTGCTTGACACCGGCGCAACACTCTCTATAGTGGCCCGGCGCCTGCTAAAGACTTTCAAGAAAACTAAGACAGTGGCCATAAGAGTAGGGGATGGGCGTACCATCCATTCCTTGGGGGGTCTCGATGTGACAGTTTGTCTTGGCGACGAAACTGTGACCCAACACTGCAGAGTGTTGGACCCTGACGGCTTTGACATCGTCATTTGCAGTGACTTCCTACGAAGAAACCCCCAGGTAAAAATGTTGTCCCTCCAGCGCCCCTATTCTCCACACTGCGACTTTGGCAGTGGGCACTTCTCCGTACCTTTGGAGCTGTCAGCACAAAAAGAGTCTGGGCTGCGCTACGCAGCAAAGACTAAATATCGTACTGAAAACTACCAACTGGTGCGTCAAGTTCTTGAACATGAACTGGCGGCCCTGCAGGTATCCCTGGATGAGATCCAGGTGGGATTGTTCGCGAGCCAACAACAGCACATCATGCAGTTGTATTGCTCGAAACATTTGAATAACGCATTCCGCTTCTTCTGGAAAGCAATGGGCCTAGCCTATGCTAACCCTCCCTTCTCCCTGCTCGCAAAGGTTCTAACCCAAATCGCTTATGAGGCTGACAGCTCTGGCATCTCTCGCTGGCGTACTGTAACCGCTGCGGAGTCGTTGATCTTTCTTGTAATTGCGAACCCTATAGCCTTGATGCCCCAGGGGTCGTAACGCCCGACACTGCCCCTGATATCTTCGAACCCAACTGACCCTCTTCAGACCCATATCCAGCCTCGGGGAGCGACCTATGCGAAGCACTTGTAAGTCCTTTGAACTCCATGGTGGAATATGAAGAGTACGAAAACCCGGTCTACAAAAATGGAGCAGACATAGAATCGCAATGCGCATTCATCGCACATAATGACACAACGTGAAATCATTCGAAATAATTTGAATAAATCCGATCGGGAAATCACGAAAGACAAATGCGACTCGACGCGCGCTCACAGGCGACATCTGGCAGCGAACGGAAAACATGATAACAAGCGGAAAATTTACTGGACGAATGTACATCTGAGAATCATTGAAATTCTGATCACCTTGATGTATAATCTGAGTGCTGTCACTGCTGCCGTTACACTCCCGCTCTGAAAACATACGCCAGTATGTCAGGCTGGGTCAAGTGAAGTGAACGAAACGGCGAAAGTGACCAAAAACCGAGTAATCTAACGCAAAATGTGAGAAATTGAGCTGAATTGAGCAAAATTGTGCTGAGATCTGTGCTCCGCGATGGCCATCGACTTGAATGAAACACATAGGTACCTTAGGGCACACAGAAAAAGCTTCGTTCAAGCTCGAAAATTCGAAAATTGAAAGTCTGAGTGAAGAACATACATGCATGATCAAGATCCATGATCCATGATGAAATCGGGATCTGACATCCCACTGCCAGAAAACAGAAAACGAGTGTCGCCATGTCGTTGAGTGTCAAAAAAATAGGGTATCCCTTCATGGAGTCCAAGATATGTGAAACTTGCTGGTGTCATTTGCAGTCATGAGCCCAGATGCCAGATCATGGTACAAAATGTGACTGAATTGAGACCAAAATCAGTGAATCGCACACAGATTGAGGATGGCGAAGTTTACAGGAAGTCAGTATAGGTCATATTCATTGTCGATAGACACTGTGTGTAGTGCTGAACGGAAATCCAGTTCTCATTCATAGCCAATCCAGGTCAAATCCTCATGATGATGATGATCCCCATGATGGAAATCCAATCATTTAAGAGTAATGATAGCCAAGAAAACCCAGTGCGTGCACCACACTGTCAGTATTGTCTCCAGGGTTTCATGTTTAAATCAAGTATGAGCCAAAAAGGGTAATTGACTCGTTATGGTCCCAGCATGTATAAGCATCCAGTGCTTGGTACCAGGAATTTGCCAAAATTGAGCTGATTCTGAGGGGGATTCCAACACAATCCACAGATGAACAGCGAGTCGACACATATAAGAACACCATCGTTGTCACTTGGTCTATATAAGCCCTTTGACAGCGGTCGATTGAAAAACAAACCAACAGTCTCAATGTAAGAGCTGATTGAAATCACATTCTCAGCAGATCCGTCAAACACATGAAATGGATCAGACTCAGTCATGTGCCAGAATCTCTGTAATGAGCACGAACTCGAACGAGTCCTTCCCAAGGCGAGTAGAGGGGCCCAGTCGACAGCAAAACACGAGAGTGTCGTCGTGGCTGAGGATAATGGCCTTTCGGATCTTCGGATTGGAATCATCTACAATGAAGCACAGGATTCACATGATGACCATGATGGAAATGATGGATGGAATGACCAGGATGACCCCAGAAGGTTTCATCGTCTGTTCATCGAACCACATAGACGATGCGTCAGGACTGTTTTGTTCCCATGCCAAGGGTATATGTAAACCGTAAACCTTTTGGAGAGTTTCGGTGATCAGATCTGGTCTCGAATGGATTCTGCCACAATTGGAGCTTCTTCTTGTGCTTGTAAGTCTTCTTTGGTGACACAATTATTGATCAGCGAGAGCTCACGGTCAACCTCAGGGTTTTTTCCCCAGGAACTTGATGAAAGTGTCCGTATACCCATGGATAAAACTTGAAGCTGGCTCCCATTTGTCTTCTTCTGGACCGAATCCTTTCCATCTGCACAGAAAGTACCAGTTGTTTCGAGCATTTTTCTTGTAATCAAGGATCTTCTCCAACTCGAAACTGCCTGTGACCATCTTCCTGTCGCTCAGGTACTTCGAAGTCCAATAGAGAGGCTTGAACCTTCCTTTGGGGCAGGGTACTTCGGCCTTCAACCGGTCACGATGTTCTTCCTGATGCCTGCCTGACTCAATTTTAATGTTGAATGTAGTCTCACTTAGTTGACCACTGACTTGGAAAGGGCCATCCCACAAGGGTAACAATTTGTTGTCGTCCTTCAGGGTCTCGCCTGACTTACGAAGCCAAACTTGCTGGCCTTTCTTGAAGGGTTTCCCTTGCGTTCTTGATTTATTTTTGAAATTCAACCAATCTGCTTGACTCTCCACTTTGGCTTGGATCCACTTGGACTCTAATTCCTTGATCCTCCCTAACCATTGCGAGGCGTCGTAGCACTGCCTTGGATGATACATCACTGGTCCTGGACCCATCTTCTCACGACCAAAAACAAGCTCATTCGGACTTAATCCAGTGTAATTCTTGGTACGATGGTATCTGCTCAAGACACAATAAATTGTCTCCAACCAACTGTAGTCTTTTTAAGTTGCCAGGAATTTTCTCAGAATGTTGATAAGAATTCTTCCAGCGCGTTCAGCCGGGAGAGCTCGATGGTCGTAGACTCGGGCACGAAGATGATGAAACCCCAATAGAGCACACATGTTCTCACACCAAGTCCCAATGAACTCGTTCCCACTGTCCGTCAGAATTTCACTGGGAACATCCCAGTTACTCATCCACTGACTTGCAGTCCACTTGGCAGCCATTTCAGAGGTCAGATGCTTCGTGTTGCAAGGGAGGACCTGGATGTAGCCACTGTGGCGGTCTTGAATTAACAAAACCCCATCGATGGGGTTCCTCGTGTAGAGACATTCCTCTTGGTTTTGTCCAAACTCAAAGACATCCGCCGTCACCTTGTCGAACAACCTCTCAGGAATGGGCAATCCCTTCAGTAGTCCTTCTGCCTTTTGATTCTTGGGGATGGTCACCTGACATTGCTTGCATCCTTTGGCAACTCGTTCAGAGGCACTCTTGAGGTCCCGTGTGTACACTCTGTGTCGTAGCTCCTGCTCTAGAACACGAGAATGTGTGTGGGCTGTCTCATTCCGATGCCAATGTTTGACATATTGGTCAATCAGACAATCAGGAACACAAATCCGTCCTTGCCAAAATAACTTGTCGCCTTGGATTTTGAAATCAGACGTCTCTTCAGAGTCGTAAGGCTTGTCCCCTTTTAACTTGTGGTATACAGACCCAAAAAACCTGTCCTCCTTGTACATCTTCGTCCAATCCACGTAGAGGAAGGAAGTTTCCTTGTCCTTTTGTTGTGGAGGGAGCGTGGATTTCGCTTTGGATCTTGTCACTGGAAACACATTAAGGAGCGGCAGCGCCGACTCAGAGTCAGAGTTAACTCCTGCAGTCTGATCTGCCTTGGTAATCTCCTTGCATCTGACCAAATCCACCTTCATCCAATTCTTAATCGAACATTGAAGACAATGTTTCTTGATCAGTGCTTGTTCCTCCTTGTCAAACTCGATCACTTCAGCTTTATCCGTCGCTGTCCCATGAAAACTCACTTCAGAGTAAGCCTCTGAGGCTGGGTAGGCCCAGCGACTCAGGGCGTCCGCCACTGTATTGTGGCGACCCGGAATGTAAGTCACATGGAGGTCAAATCTGCTGAGAGTTTCATGCAAACGGCCTCTCCTCTCAGCTGGTCCACCAGGGGTATCCACATGTTCTGTCCTCCAGCCGTCCAGTGACTTGTGGTGAATCAGTACCTCAACGCGATGGCCCAAGATCCAACCTTCATAACGCCGTAATGCACAAAGTATTGCATAGGCTTCTTGTTCCCTTGGACTCCAATTTCGCTGTCTTGTTGTAACCTTGCGAGACCAGAAAGCCAGGGGATGATGGTGACCTTCGTCATCGACTTGTTCAATCGTAGCACCACTGGCGTAACGACTGGCGTCTGTACGAATATAAAAGGGTCTTCCATCTGACCACGGAGTCTTTAATGTAACCACATTTGCCAGTGCTTCCTTGAGACCAGTAAAAGCCTCTTCACATTCTGGCGTCCACTTGAGCTTGACTTGAGATCCCTTCTTTTCTTCTATTTTGCCAACCTTGAGTAACTCTGTCAATGGACCAGAGAACTTGGCGTAGAGAGGAAGGAACTCGTGGTAGTAATTGCAGCAGCCTAAAAAGGCACGAAGCTGCGTGATGGTTTTAGGCCTTTCCCATAGCTGTAGGGCAGCCATTTTTCCTGGGGCTGGTCTTCTTGTCCCATCTTCTAAGACAGAGCCACAAAATTCCACACTCTGGAGGAACATTTTGCCCTTCTTGGGTCCACACACGAGCTTCTCTTGTCGAAGGACTTCGAGAACGTTTCGGACTTGTTCTTCGTGCAACTTCAGGCACTCATCAAAGTTTTTCCCCAACGGCGTGGCAATCAGATGGTCGTCAATGTAGATGCTGCAGAATTCTTGTAAATCCAGAGACTTGTGCTTCTGAAATAAACTAGTCTCCATCATCTTCTGGAACATCGACGGCGCATTCTTCAGACCCATCAGCAGTACAGTCCACTGGACAGTGCCACAGGGTGTGCACATTGCCGTCGAATGCCTATCCTCCTTTCGAACGGGCATCTGATGAAAGCCATGGCGCAAATCCAACACAGTAAAGAGCTTGCCTTTGGCTCTCGCGGCGATCTCCTTCTCGATTAAAGAAAGAGGATGCGCGTCTGGTACTGTGGCGGCATTCAGGGCTCTGTAATCCACCACTAGACTGCAAGCATCTCTGCTGGATTGGTCAGCAGGTGGGGGTTTTGGCACAGTAAATGGTGCTGAACACCACTCAGAACTCATGCAGCCCTCCAACCAACCGAATTCATAGAGATTGCGCTCAATAATCTTTCGCAGGGCATCTGCTTTGGTGCCGTGGAGATAGAATGGACGTTGTTTGTGCACCTTTGAGCCTTCGATTATCTCAATCTTGGCTTCCCCATTTTCACATCGAATCGGGGGGTTTTTCCACAACTTCCCACCCAGCACGTCATCTTGATAATCTTCGAACACTGCGTCCCTTCTTGCAGATATCTTGTCTCCGTTGACCTGATTCCCACCTTTAATCACCGACATTATTGCCACCAATTTGCGAATTGTTCGTCGTGGTCTCATATTCTTGGCCACTTCATTCCAAACTTCTTCGTCGCATTGTTGGCGGATGAAGCTCACCTGAGCTCGCTCCTCCGTGGGATCCCACCAATCAAAGGGGTCCACGAATGTCTTGAAGGGATGGTCGGAAGCATTCAGCTTCATTCCTGTCAACTCAGGCGAGATTCTTGGAGATTTGTCATTATTCTTGCTTGAAATCTTGACATTTTTGGCTTGATTCTTGTCTGATGGGAATGAATTGTAATGGATGGAGGCGTTCTCTTGATGGACGCCGATTGTCCTTCCCTCCTTCTGCGATGATACGTCGGGATTCCGCTCTCGATCGCCTTCATCCACCTCAATTCCGTCGATTGTTGGAGAATTTGAGATGACCTCTTCTGTTCCCATTTCACTGTCATCTTGCCAATAATCTCCCAGATTCCTGTCAACTAAGCACGCCAACGTGCTCCACGAACGCTGTGGCAAAGGCTTGCCATTGTCTTCGCAATACAGCTTCACTCCCTTGTGAGGTAGCTCGACAATGTCGATTGAAATGTCGATAATGTCCTTGAACCAAGATTGTCTTGGCCAGTTGGGGACAATTAAAATCGCCTTTGCGCCGGATTGCTTCAGCTTCTGCACTACACGAGGAAAAGCGTCGAACGGCAGATTGATCCATAGAGGTTCAGACCAGTCCTCACTGCAGGCATCGTCGTAGAACTTCGGAAATCTTTTATTCTTTTTGTTTGCAAAGGCATCAACTTGCGGACGAAAATTGTGGTTTCTCTCGAAGTAAACCACCAGAATGTCTCGCCATTTGTCGACTACACGATAGCAAACTGACTTCCACTTCTTGCAGTTCAATGATTCCACCTTTCCTTCGTCGAATTCTTCTTGATTCCCTCTCCATTCCTGCTCATCTTGCTGAATATGCAGCTTATTTCGCTCCTTGAATTGGTGGATACTCTTGGTATATGGGTGCAGATAATACAAGTCGGACGGGTCGCTGGTCCACGGATCTTGGTGGAAGCATGTCCTGTGTCCCATGGGCGACACACGGTGAGCGTGAAGCCAGTGTTGACCCAAGAATAAATCATACTTTATGCTGGCTTCATAGAATTTTCCAGAAAACCATTCCTCCGTGACCGTCTCTTCCACGCTCCACACAGATTGTTTCACCAATCTGAACGCCAATTCTGCTTCTCTGTCGCCACCGTCAAGGTGATGTCCGCTGACTCCCTCCAGCTGGACAGGTGTTGAGGACATCTTCGCCTCATCCTCCTGCAGAAAGCCTTTTCTCACCAGATTGACCTCTGAACCATTGTCAATCAGACATTTGGCAAGTTTAACCTTACCATCTGTTGTTCTGACCTAGATCCAGCAGACAAACTGGCACTGCTTGCCTCGCCGGACAGCGCTGAGGACCCAGGCAGGGTACAGGAGGCCGGAGGAGCGCGCCAGCCGATTGCAGCAGCGTCCATCCACCGCCCCAACTACCCTGATGGGTTTTTTCTCCTGCCACTCAACCCCAGTGTTGGGATTTGGGTCAAGTTGGCTTCCCTATTGCCATTCTTCTTCGACGTTCGTCTGCACGTCCTGTACTTGTCCTTCGTCAACCCATTCTTCTCCTGCTTCAACGGCATTGACTCCTTTTCCACGTCCACGACCACCAAATGACTTTCAACCACCACCTTTCTTACCTCCTTGGCCTTTGTTGTTGGAGGTGTTAGAAATGGGGTTGGATTCGCTGGATCTGCCCTTGCCTCGACCTCCAGTATCCTTGTTGTTGCCGAAGGTCTTGTTTGCTGGCGTCTCCGTATACGGGAAGTTGCCATTCACCTTGGAATCATCTTGATTTCCGGACTTTCCTTGGCGTTTTCCACCTTTTTCACCAGATTTTCCACCAGATTTTCCACCAGCATCGGTCCATCTTGAGCCACTTGGATGTCCGCCTTGCTGCGAGTAGTCTTTTGGTGTCCAGTCTCTGTTCTTTCCTTTGGACTGCCCTTTACCCTTTCCCCGTCCATGCTGGTCAGCATCTCGTGCTCCATCCTGCTGGCAATTTTTGGGAGAATTTCCCTTTCCATCCATTTTGGACTGAATTGTCTTGAGATCTGAGGGCATCCACCTGTGATCTGCGCTCGTGTGAGTCGCCGCTCGACCTTCCTTTCCAAGGGCAATGCACACAGAGCATCCCTTTTCACCAACAGCGTTGACCTTGCCTCCGAAGCCTTGTGCATCCTGTGACTTCTGGCGTTCTAAGTTTGCATACTTTTCAAGTTGGTCCCAGATCTGCTCGACTCCATACGAGAAGATCCACGGTCGCACCTTCAAAACTGTTCCCTTATACTTCACTTTGCCATCCACCATGCTACAGAAAAACTCCGACTGTTCAGAATCATGGAAACCAACTCTCCATCTGCCCTCACGAATAGTGATGTCTTACAATCCAGTAGCACTGATAGAGTGTAGCAACTCACGAACTGCCATTTTTCCCATAGTCTCCGGCAATCCTCGGACTTCAACCCATTTGCCCAGGACTTTTTGGTCCGCCTGAGAGTCCCTGATCTTCTGCTTGGTCTCTGGCGTGAGCTTGCTCAGAAGAATCTTCTTTATCTCGCCTTCAGAAAGGCCTTCTCCAGAGTTCTCCGGCTCTTGCACCAAAAACTTCAATCTTGCCTTGCTATTTGGATTTCTTCCAGAAACAATTTCTTGATCGCCCTGAAGTTCTCAAGACGGTTCCTGTAATGATCTTCAGGAAGTCGACAGCCTTTCTTCTTGAGACTTCGATACAACTCTTCATAATTCAGGGGATCTCCTTGATTCTGCCTTTCCACACAAAGATTATATGTACTTTCTCTCAGTTTGCCAGTCAAACAGTCCATCAACCCAAGAATCCAGAGCTCGTTGTCCAGTTTTTCTGTCTGCAGCCAGACCATGAACTGCCTCTCGAAGGACGCCCAGTAATTTGGGTGTCCTGAGAACTTCGGCTGCTTCATTACTGATCCTCTCAGCCTCATGTGCAAAGGATTCAGCAGGTGGTTCAGGTTGAAATTTGTGGCTGTGCCAACCGGATTGACGAACACTGGGTTGAAAGCGGCGCCTCCCATTGCCTGTGCCTGCGCAATTGCGGCCGCCAGCAACGCCTGGTCCACAGTAGACTGCACGAACGGCGTTGGTTGTGCTTGATGCAGCCTCATCTCTTTCAATTTCTTCTGCTTCTCCTTCAATTTGGCCTCGTTTTCCTTCTGCCGCCGGTTCTTCTTCTTCAAGGCCATTGATCTCTCCTTCACGGTGGTCCTTGCTTCACCATCAATATCTTCGACAGTACCAACAGACAGTATAGACCTCTCCGACGAAGATTCTCCTCCTTCGGTACCAAGATTCAACCCAATAGGACTTCCAAATCCAGTAGGGGGGATACCAGAATTTCCAGTAAAAGCTGGATGTGAACCAGTAAAAGCTGGGGGTGCTGGAGAATGTGGAAAGCCGTAAGGCGTGGATGCAGGTGCAGCTGAGGAGGTAGGTGCTGGGTGGTTTGCCATTGTAGGCGCTGGTCCAGTGAGCCCAGTAGTGCTCAGATTTTGTACCAGATTTGTAAGCTTCTCCAGCTTCTGCTCCATCTCCCTCCACTTGCTGTCGTCATCCCTCTTTTTCTCCTTTGCGGCCTTCTTCAGCTCCTTCACCCTGTCTTCCAGCGACGAAATCTGGCGTCGACAGGAGCAGTCCTTGGCACACTCGCCACACGACGGGCATCTCGTACCTTTTCCTTTGCTTCTCACTTCATCAACCCAGCTGTCAACACTGGAGTTGGAGTGGGGAAGCTTGGACAGTTGCTCCCTGGAGAGGTGGGAATGTGTCGAATCACACCTCATTTCGTCGACCTCGTCGTCGTTCGGACCGCAGGCGCCCGACAGACCAGCGTGCTGATGCACATTCTGGCGTCTTTCCTCGGCGATCATGGCCATCTGCACCATCACGGCTGCCTGGTGGTCGAACTGGTCCATCAGCTCTTCCCAGTCCTCTTGTTCCTGCAATTGGGCGTCGAATCGCAACCGGCCGCTGTCCCTGATGAACTGGCACGACGACCTGAACCAGTCCCTCAGGCGGCCTCGGTAGCTCGCCTCCGCCAGCAGCCAGATCTCGCGGTTCAGGAATTCCTGATTCCAGATTTCCTGGAAGTGGTTTTCCCAGTCTTCACCACTAATTCCAGTATCATCTGGCTCTCCTTCGCTGCTGCTGTCTTCAAGATCAGGCAAAGCGTGAGAGCTGGAACCAGATTCACTCGAGGAGGGAGATTCTCGACCGGGTTTAAGGTTGGGTGGGGCGTTCACACAACAATCAGCACAAGTATGAACTCCAGGCCAATGTCTATGGCCACAGTAAGGGCACTCTGACGGATGATCCTCGGTTTGCTGGGGAGATGCCACGAAGGTAACCTCAGGGGGAACACGCAGTGACTCTCTACGAGTGATAGCCCTGCTAAAGTCCGATGATCTCAGAGTGTCAGTGGAGATTCCAGAAGCAGAGTCATGATTTCCTCTGCTACCATGTAACCGCTGCATAGTGGTTGATCTTTCTTGTAATTGCGAAGCCTGTAGCCTTGATGCCCCTGGGGTCGTAAGGCCCGACACTGCCCCTGATATCTCCGAACCGAACTGACCCTCTTCGGACCAATATCCAGCCTCGGAGAGCGAACTATGCGAAGCACTTCTAAGTCCTTTGAACTCCATGGTGGAATATGAAGAGTACGAAAACCCGGTCTACAAAAATGGAGCAGACATAGAATCTCAATGCGCATTCACCGCACATAATGACACAGCGTGAAATCATTCGAAATAACTTAAATAAATCCGATTGGGAAATCACGAAAGACAAATGCGACTCGACGCGCGCTCACAGGCGACATCTGGCGGCGAACGGAAAACATGAGAACAAGCGGAAAATTTACTGCACTAATGTACATCTGAGAATCATTGAAATTCTGATCACCTTCATGTATAATCTGAGTGCTGTCACTGCTGCCGTTACACGTACCATCTCTCCCTTCAGGGCTATCCGCAGGGGGTGGGAAGAGTGGTAAACCAACGGCCCAGGCGAACATCATGCTGGAGTTGCCGGAGTTTGACCTGAAAAACCTGCGCGAACGGGCAGAGGAATTTGCTGAGTTTCTTCTGCTTACTAACCAATCTTATGTGGATGTGGCGAATGAATCTGCTCTTTTGAAACGCTCATGCAAAATGAAATTTTTACAAAAACAGGTGAAGCAGACTGTAAAAACCTGTTCTACTTGGGCTGAGGTTCTCCAAAGATTGGAGAAAGCTTTCTCTGTCTATGAAACAAACCTCAGTGTACGCACACAGATTGAGGAGCTCCCTATGCTCCCTGAATTTCCTTCCGCTGCTCGAGCCTCTGAATATGTGTGCGACCTGGAGTATCTGGTCTCACAGATGAACGTGTGTTCCAATGGACCTACAGAACCCCACCTGTGGCTCGTGAGTAAAATCCCTACGCGTACGTGGGACGATTGCCGCACCACCTCAGAGGAGAAGAGTCGGACCCACACGTACGATGACCTTGTGGACCTGCTCATCAAGCTGGCCCTTGACAGGGAGAATGACTCCAAGATGGAAATATTCCTCAAGAGACACCTGGGCCGAGGTGGCACCCCCACCCCTGAACGTTGCGAAGGGAAAGGGCCTGAAAGTTCCAATAACGCCAACAAGAATGGTGGTAAAGGTGGGGGTAACTTGCGTGCCATGAATGAGGTTAAACCTGAAATAGGTACACCCCCACTCTTCTACTGTAAGCCTGTCAATGACAAGGGAGGACCCTCCCATGCCCCTGACTGTTACCATCGCAGGGGATGTGTGCTGCAGCTGAAAAGACAACAGCACATTGAAGATGGGAAAACGGTAACCCATCAGGATCAGTTCAGATGTACCATCACCTGTGGGTAATGTGGCAAATGTCGTCACTACAGGAACGAAAGTCACATAGAGAAACGGGAGCGCGACAAACACAAACGGCAGGAGGCTGAACGCCAGAAAGCCCAAACATCCTTCAATACTCCCCAGAATGGGGATAAGGGTGGCAAAGGAGGAGGTAAGGGAGGTGGCAAGGGTGGAACCCCCAACCCCGTGAGGCGCTCATCAGCGCCCGCTATCTCTCCCTCTCTTGCTGATGTTGACCCCAAGAAGCGCCCACAAGGGGATAACGCCTCTCCTGAGGGGTCTAACTCCAAGAAGAGGATACTGGCCTGGATGGCCAAGTCCCTGATGGCTGCAGGGGTTGATGTCAAATTCCCTGCGGAGGAGTAGGGGGGCGGCTCTGAAGAGGAAGATTTGGTTCTCTGGATCCTCGTAAAAATCGGGATTCAAGTTTTTCGAGCAGTGCTTGACACCGGCGCAACACTCTCTATAGTGGCCCGGCGCCTGCTAAAGACTTTCAAGATAACTAAGACAGTGGCCATAAGAGTAGGGGATGGGCGTACCGTCCATTCCTTGGGGCGTGTCGATGTGACAGTTTGTCTTGGCGACAAAACTGTGACCCAACACTGCAGAGTGTTGGACACTGACGGCTTTGACATCATCATTGGCACCGACTTCCTACCAAGAAACCCCCAGGTAAAAATGTTGTCTCCCCAGCGCCCCTATTCTCTACAGTGCGACTTTGGCAGTGGGCACTTCTCCGTATCTTTGGAGCTGTCAGCACAAAAAGAGTCCCAGCTGCGCTACGCAGCAAAGAATAAATATCGTACTGAAAACTACGAATTGGTGCGTCAAGTTCTTGGAAATGAACTGGCGGCCCTGCAGGTATCCCTGGATGAGATCCAGGTGGGATTGTTTGCGAGCCAACAACAGCACATCATGCAGTTGTAATGCTCGAAACATTTCAATAACGCTTTCCGCTTCTTCTGGAAAGCAATGGGCCTAGCCTATGCTAACCCTCCCTTCTCCCTGCTCGCGAAGGTTCTAACCTAAATCGCTTACGAGGGAGGAAGGGTTGTCATGTGCACCCCTGACTGGGGTCGTTCAGGTGAACATGCTTATTGGCGCAAACTGCTGGACCGAATGACTGTCGGAAGAGTCCAACTTTCCAACGGTCCCATTAGGTTTGAGGTTTGAGGTTTGATTTTGCGGGTACTAGACGCCTTTTGGCCCCGGGGGGCCACCTGGTCGGGCCAGGTGATATCCTCCCCACCGGGTCCTAGTGGGGGGCCCTCCAACACGCACCTCCTGCTTGGTGGCGGAGTCCCCCAGGTTCACAGGGCTCGGAGCCCTGTCCTTCCCCGGCTTCCCCGTTTCGCCACTCCCCGGTCAGTGCATCAATTCGCAGCCGTGGCTGCGGGTGCTTACCCACTGCGTCGCCCCCCTAATGCGTGGTCGCCCGGAGCGCCGGCGCCGCCGGGCCCGTGCTACTGGCTTGTCGCCAGTGGGACCCCCTTGGGCTGGCGCGGAGGCTGCCTAGCCTAGGGGTTGGGGCGTGGCGCAGTGCGCCACTACTGCCTTGGCCGGTGCAGAGCCCCGTCCGTGTGTGCGCGGAACTCGCGGCCGGTTTGTGCAGTTCCGGCCGGTACCTGGTGTTGTGTCTCTCTCGTTTCCCCCTTCCCGCCCCGCGTGTCCCGCGCTGCGTGTGGCGGGCCGTCCCGTCCGGGTGTCCCTTACCCTCGCTCGCTGGTACGCCATTGCACGCGGTCTGTGCATTCCGCGTGCTCGGTCCGGTTGCCCTTCTGGTAGTCCCCGCGTGCCCTTTGCGTGTGTTTGCGCTCGCGCTCCCGCGGCATCCGCTCCCGCCCTCCTGGGTGGTGTGGCGTGCGCACCTCGCGCGGTCCCGGCACTGGGCGCTGGTAGGGCCGTTCGACGTGGTATGTGCCCCTCCGTGTGTCCTTCCCCGGTCCCTTGCTCCGTCTGGCGTGTTTGGGGGGGGGCGGTCCGGTCCTGGTTCCCCCCTACTTGGTTTGGGGTTGTGGGGGTGGCGGAAGGGCGTCCCCGGGGGGGGTGCCTTCCACTGTTGCGAGGGGCGTCTGGGGTCAGGCGCCCCCTCTCCCCCGAACGCCCGCCCACTGGGCGGGCTGTTGGGTTCCGCTATCCACGTGCTGTAGGCGCGGGCGTGCGCGTGTGGGGGCCCTTCTCTGTCCCCTTGGTCTGCACGCCCTGTGGGAACTGCGCGCCGAGGGGCGGGTCCGTGGCGTTCGTGTCCCGAGAGGCGGGCGGGGGGGGGGGCGTGCGCCGTGCCCCCCGTTTGTGCGGCCGGGGGGGGCCTGTAGGGCGGGGGGTCGCTCTGCCTCGTTCCGTCCCTCTGCATTCCCTGGGCAGGCAACAAAGCGGGAGTCACTGACGTCGTTCTGTCCATGGGGGGCATTGCCCCCCATACCACTCCAGCTCGTGCTCGCCCGCCTTCACTGGGCGCGATCGGTGCGGCGTCCTGGCGCGTTGGCGCGGGCTTGCTTGTTCTCCGCGGTTCCTGTGGGGGCCGGCGGCTGGGGTGGGGGGGCGGGTCGCGCTCTGGCTTCTCTCTCAGGCGGGGGGGGGGGGACCATCCCCCCTGCCTCGGGGGGTGGGGGCCGGGGCCCCCGCGGCTTGCGGGCCGGTGGGGGGGGTAGGGGGGGGGGTCGCGCCGCGGCCTCCCTGCTCCCCCTCCCGGTGGCGGCCCGCGGTACCCCATCCTGGCCCCCCTCGTGCCGTCGGCGGACTCCCCTCTGGCGTGCGCGTGCGGTCGGTGTCGCGGAGCCGCCCCGGGGGGGGGGAATGAGGGCTGGCCCTTGGACCGCCCCCCCGGGGGCCCCTGCAGACCTGAACCCTCCCCCTGCCCTCCCTGAGTGGGCTGTGGTCATGGGAGGGTCATGTGGGGCGCGGCCTCCATACTGTTCCGGTGCGCCGCTGTGCGCCGCTCCCAAGCTTGGTGCGCCTGTTGCTGCATCCCACTGGTGTGGGCTCGCCCGGCGGCCGCGACCCCCGCGGGAGGAGGCGGCTGGGGGCGCTGGGGCGTGCGGTGTGCAGGTCCAGCCGCATCCCCCCCCCCGCGTCGCGGTCCCTTCTGGGGGAGGGGGGGCATCCCCTCGGCTACGAGGGGGCGGAGGGTCGCTCCTGTGGCTCCCAGGCTGGGGGGGGAGCGGGGGGGGGGGGGGCGCACCCCCGCGCCCCCGCCCTGTTGGGCGTCAGCCTGCCGTCTGTAATCTCCGGCTTGCCCCCCCTGGGGTATACTCGTGCCGTGGGGGTTGCCTGGCGGCCGCGAGCGTCGGGCGCGGTCCGGTCGGCCGCCAACGGGTCAGTGCGGCGGGGGGGGGGGGGAGGGGGGCGGAACCCCCCCGCCCTGGTTCACGCCCCCGTCTTCCCCTGGCCGGCCTCTGATAGGGCTCCTCGGTTTGCGCCGTCCTGGGCACCGCCGATCCGCCATCGGCCGGCAGCGGGCAGGGCGTGTGGGCGCCTGCCTCGGCCGTGGTGCCCCCGCACCCGGGGGCAGCGGCCCCTTCGGGGGGAGGTGCCGGGCCGCCGATGCTTCAGTCAGCTCCGTCCGCTCTTGGGCCTAAGTGGGAGGAGGGGGGGGAGTGGGGGCGGCCCTCTGGTCCCCTCGCGCCGCCTCCTGACTGCCGAGGGGGGGGCGGCATGGCGGTCCCAGCCCCGGGGACCAGCCATTGGCTGGGGGGTCGCACCCTTCCCCCACCCCCCTCTACCTAGGGCCGGACCCTCAACGGTCCCATTAATGTGCCCCAGGAATCAGAGACAGCTCTGCAGGCCCCTGAATGGGCCAGTTTTCTATCCATTGTCGATGGATCCCTCAACCCTGTGCCCCTGTGTGATCTGGAGCACGTGCTACTGAAAGAGGTCATGGCCGAAATTCGTGGCTTGACCCTTTCTGATCTCAAAAAACGATGTCCTGAGCACCTATCTGCCACACCCACAGGGTGTGAATCTCCTGATGGCGATCTGGAACCTGCTGCTGTGAAGGGGGATGCTGACGACCAACTGTCTGAAATCGCCAGCTCTATCCCTCCTGTTGATCCCAGCTGTGGTGATCTCAAACACAGTGCCTTCCTGGCCATGCTGTTGCTTGAGGAGGTAGACCTAGAGTCAACCTCAGAACCAACTTCCCCTGTTCAGAAACCTGTGCTGCAGGTGCAGCATACTTGCTCAGGTGAGCCGGTGGCTCAGAGTCCTGATGCTCTAGCAGGGCCTGCTTCTACTAAAATGCCACTGTTGGAGCATGACACTCAGGAGCTCTGAAGGCTGTTGTACCTGAGGGCCGAAGGTATTGAGCGCCAAGAACGGTTGCAATACCTCAGACAGACCTGAAAATCCTCCATCTGGTCTGAGGAAGATGATGATTCCTACACGCTACCTTACCCTGAGATACCCCTAGTGTATTCTCTGCACTATTGGCAGCAATGTCCCCCTGAGTGGGAGGACGGCTCAATACCTGCCGAAACGGCTGATCGGCAGAAAAAGAAAGAGCATGGTAAGAGCAACCTCCATACTGAGGAGGTTTTCCTGCAGAAAATCGAGAGTCGGAACCTTGACCCCCGACTGAAGAAACTGCTCCTAACATATGAGGAGGTGCTCAGCGCCCTGCCGCCTCCCCTGTCCTGTAAAAAACTTGTCTGGATGGCCCTGAAACTGAAACCTGAATTTGAGAAGACGCGAGTGAGACAACGTCCCTATCCCGCTCCTCAGGTTCACGAAATCGAGCGCCAGATCAAGGAATGTATTGATCCTGGCCGCGTGGAAGAATATAAGAAAGGGGACTACCCCCATCACTGCAGTCCCTGCTTCCTAATTGCTAAACCTGGATCGACTGCCCTGCAACTGGTTGTTGACTATGGTGAGGTCAACAAGAAAACCCAAAACCACTCAGAGTGTATACCGAACAGGGAAAACACCCGGGAGTGTATTGCCAAATGCGGGTACAAAACCAAAATGGACAAACGCAGAGGTTTCTGGCAGGTTGACCTAACACCCACAGCTCAAGAATTGCTGGCCTTTATAACCCCTACGGTCCCGGTGATCCCGGTGGTGAGCGTGTATCTCGCGCGCTGGCGTCCGGTGCCAGAATGAAAAAAAAAGCTAAGTAAAACACGACGAAAAAAGTTCTGAATAGCTGAAAAAAAACCCAACTAGCATAAAAACAGCTAGGCAAAAAAGCGCGCTGCGAAACGTGTTAAGACGCGACGCAAAACCTTTCGGCCTTAGAAAGGTGAAAAGTAAACGTTGTAAGCAGCGTAGCGAACGTACGAGTACAACGCTGTGCCCCTTGCCCGCTAAACTGCCGTATACGTAAGGAAAAACGCTCCGCGAGCAGCGCGTAAAAACCGAAAAATATTTTTCAAAGACGCTACGCCACTCAACTAGCGCCCTCTCGCTTTGTTTTTTTTTCCATGTACCTCCCCTTCCCGTCTCCGCCCCACCCTCACCGTTTTCGCCCTCTGTCTCGCTGCAGGCACGCCAAGTCGGGTCGCACCCAAGATATGCGACACCATCAACTCAAGAGACGACGAGCAACACGACCAGGGTTGGAAAAGACGGCGTATATATACGCGTAACGTATATATACGCGTACTGTATCGCGAGAATACAATACAGTACGCGTCTGCTGGGGGGGCCACCAACTGGCGCCAGACGCGCGTGCCGCCGCAGAGAATGAGGTTAAAAACTAACAAACCGCGAGATTTTAATGTTTCTGCAGGCTGCCGACATTTTGCATGCATCAAAATAATAACTGTTGATCCCTGACATATTGCTTTAAAGTAGTGGTGACATAAAAACCGAGTTGCAATCCAAGACGTGTTTTTCGGAAGCAATAGCACCGCTGTGTTATCACTGCCATTGCGCATCGTGCGGTATGCTTGTCGTCGTTTGAAAACACTTGCGCGCCGAGAAAAAGCTGTCGCAAACGTTGCGTGCACAGATGTAGAATGCCACAAACAACATCTGCATGCAGTGAAGGAAACGCTATGAGCGGCATACAAGAGTCAGAAGGTACCCAAACAAACCAGACGAAAGCCAACTGTCTCGCTCAGAACGCCGACGCAGATGAGACAGGTTCTGATGAGTGCGATGAATGGGAGGAATGGGACCATGTGTTTGCAGAGCAATGGCAGAGACACCGGTACGAGTCGTTTTGTTCGAGACAACAAAGAGAGAGCCGGCAGCCCATGTCCTACGCTGACGGGTCGCGACTGAAGATGCTATGGGATAGCGAGCAGGAGCTGAAGAACTGGTGGATCACAGAGCAGGAGAAACAGTGCGCCTGAACAGGTTTGGTTTCCTATTCCTCGTACTCCTCATCTTCGTCAAACATATGGCCAGGCAACACACAGGGCTCTCTGAAAGCTGGGTCCCTAATCCTTCGCAGTAGCCTCATGTTCTGATAAATATAAACAAGCTTCTTCACCTTGTGGCCATACAGACGGTTCCCACTTTTTGAGTGCACAAAACCAAACACACTCCAGTTGCGCTCTGCACCAGAGGCCACTGTAGGGGTTGAATGTACACGCAGCGCAATGTCCCTCAGCACTGAATTTTCATAGCAGAAATCTTGGAATAGCTGCAAATTCTAGGAACGTAACTTCTGTGAACAAACAGTACTTTGTAAGGAAAATTTGGGATACAATACATTACATTACAGTACTGTATCGGTACGATACAATACATTACACGTACTGTATTGTACCAACCCCGAACACGACTCCAGCAGCGACTACCCCGAGGATCAGCAACAAAGCGGCGAACGGCGAGATCAGACGTGGGCCACCCACACAAAGACGTGCGGGGGGTAAAACAGGGTAATAATCAATGTTTTTGTGCGTGCCGGAAAGGAAGGAAAGGGCACCACAGCACGCAGACACCACCACCGGGCAAGGAACAGCACGGACAACCAACAGCACAACACAGCACAGCCCGGCAGGCCACAGGAGGGCAAAGCAAACACTAACAGCACCGCAAAACGACAGCAGAGCACAACAGCACAGCACCACAGAACACGACACAGGGAGGCAGGGCACCACAGCAAACCACACCAGCCACAGGAAAGCAGACCATGCAGCCAGACAGGGAGACGGACACCATAACACACCACCAGCAGACAACTGGGGGCCACCAGACCCGGCACCGCAACACAGAACACCAGAGGAAACAGCACAACACACAGTAGCGCACCACAGCACCAGGCGCCAGCAACAGCACGCAGCACACGAACAGCACAGCGCAAGTGCACCAGCACAGCGAGGCACAGCACCGCACAGAGCGGAGAGGACAGGGAGCGCACAGCACAACACCCCAGGACAAACACAGCGCGACGCACAGCCGCGAACAACAGCGCGCACCTACACGCCACGACAAAACAGACACAGCACAGAGCACACAGCGCGGGGGAACAGCGCAAAGCAAAGTGCCGCACAGGACAGGGGCCCAGGGCGACAGGCAGCACCAGAGGGCACGGCACAACAAGCAGCGGCATCGAACCAGCGCAACACAACAACACAGCACACAACAGCACAACACCAGACGGCACACCGCGCAGCAGCGCTGCGCAGCACCGCGCCCAGGGACACACAGCACAGCACAGCACACCGCACACAGCACCGAGCGGCCTCGACGAAGACCGCGGCACACGAAGGGGGGGGGGGCGGGCAGCAGCCACCAGGGAGCAGCCAACGGCCAGGCAGGGAACACAAAAAGGGCAAGAGCGCACCGAGAGCCGAGAAGCGGGAGGCCCACAAAGCAAACAACACACAGTGCCGAGGCCAAGGGCAGCCGGACCCGAAAACCAGAGAAAGCCAGAGACAACGGGGGCGCACAACGAAGGAAAAAAAAAGGAAGAAAAAAAAACGGAGTCCCAAGGGGCAGCAACGAAAACTGCGAGACACAAAGGGGGGGGGGGGGCAGCAACAACCAGGGAGCAGCGAACGGCCAGGCGGGAGACACCAACAGGCCTGAGAGCGCAGGGAAGGCCGAAAAGCGGGAGGCCAACCAAACAAACAACACACAGCGCCAAGGCCCAAAGCACCCGGGGCCGGAACCAAGAGAAAGCCGGAGACAATGGGGAAGCGGAAAGTAAAAGGAGGAAAAAAGAAAGCACCGAGCGGCAGCGACGAAAACCACAAGACACAAAAGGCAAGGGGGGGAGGGGCAGCAACCACCAAAGAGCAGCCAACGGCCAGGCGAGAGACACGAACGAGGCGAGAGCGCACGGAGAGCCGAGAGGCGGGAGGCCAAAAAAAAAAGACACACACAGGGCGCCGAGGCCCAGGGCAGCCGGAAACCAAAGAAGGGCAGAGACAACGAGTGCGCAAAACGAAGGAAAAGAAAGAACACACAGGCCTGGGGGGGGAATGGAGAAAGACAAAGGCCCAAGACAACCGAAGCCGGCAACCAAAGAAAACAAGAGACAAGGGGGGCGTCCGGAAAACAGGAGAAAGAAAGAAAAAGAAGAAAAAAAGGGGGGGGGCAAAGGAAGGACCAAGAAAGGGGCAACCCCAGCCTGGAGGGGGCCGAGGATAGCAGAGAGACAAAGCGGCCACAGGAAAAGGTGAGGCGCACCCGAACACGCCCGGGAGGCCGCCCTGCCCGACCCAGCCAAGACAGGCGAGCACACGCACACACGCACGGGACCCGGGCGTGGCGTCCTCCGACCCGCAAGAAAAAGGTGTCGGCGTCCACAGTAAAAAGCCGCGGTGCACCTGCCGAGTCCCCCGTCGAACGACGGACGGTACGGGAAACGGGACGCGACACTGACCGGGTCCGCACACCCCAACGACCGCAGCGCACGCAGCCCAAGACCAACGCTGGATGGACCTGCCAGGGACAACCCCATCGTGGGGCCCCGAAAAGGTACGACGCAGAGCGAGCCCAGCGCCCTGCAACCCTAGAGCGTTGCACTCGCCTTCGATGGGACCGGGTACAGGACACGTAAACCCCAATAGGCACGCGCGGAGCAAGTAACAAAGATGTCAAACAAGTTCAACACTCCGAGTTGAAACTCAATTAGTCTCGAAGCATTCTAAATAAAAACAAATAAGCAAACATTTAATATACAAATATATCAAATGCACATGCACAAACAAACACAACGTTCAATGTCATTTACTACCTTAAGCCTTTTGACCTTCTTGACCGATGGTTTGTTAACCCTTAACCTTTCTATGTTAGAGGAAGGGAAGAGGGGAAACAATACTCTTGGTTTGTCAAACACCCAACCTTGTTCTACTCTCGTTGGGTACTTTGAATGAAGTGTGGAAGAGAAGAAGGAGACAAGGCACAAATTGACACCAATTGCACAAATGAAACATGTGAGCATTTGAGGGATTCGGGTCAATTTCAGAAATTCAGTTTTGATAATGTGAGATTGTAAGATTGGTTCACCAATGAAAGAAGACCTCGAAATCAGAAATCCGAAAATTGATTAGTGATCGAAGATTGCTCATGAAATCCCAAAATTCAACAGCGATCGAAGATCGCGCATGAGGTTCACAAGTGTGCACCTGTGCGATTTCAGTGCTAAGCTTGAGGCTATTGCACTCCCCTCACAAGCTATTGCAACCGAAAAGCAATGGTTAATTGACAGCCTTAAGCTTATGGGAGGGGCTTTCCTATTTTAATAACACCCACACCCGTTTCAACGGCTCAACCCGCATTGCGGTGGGCCGGAGCAAGGTGTGGGTATGACAAAGGTCATACAAGTGCCTTGGCACAAGGAAGTACCCCCACACGTGAGAGGAAAACCGCCGAAGGTAAAAGGCAAAGAAGATAAATGCAGGGGGGGAGAGACACAATGCAGAATGCAGGGCCAATGATGGGTGGAGGGACACAATGCAAAACAATGGGGGAGGGGGACGACCTTTTTCCTTTTCTTCTTCTTTTTTTCTCCCATTGATCACAAAGACGACCAGCCCCCTAATTTTGTTTTTCGGCGGCTCTTTGAGACCAGGTGCGAGCTGGAACAAAACTGATGTCATTGTTGCGTCAGGCACCCCTTTTGCACGGCTACCGATGCTGACTGTTTCTTCCTTCTCCACAATATGTTCGCATGACAGCCAATTACGGTTTGTAACCCTAATAGCCCTACCCTAACCCTACCCTAATGGGCAGCCGTTATGAATGGGCAACACATTGTCAATGTATTGCGTACGGCTGCCACGGTTGCGTCAAGCTACCTCAAAATAGGGGGGGTTGGCGAACATTGAGCAAAATTGCCACAGTGTGTCCTTGTCTTGCATAACTGCTATTGGGTCCCTCCGGAAATGGGCTATGTTGTCCGGAGGGAGCGCCCAAAAGTCGGGGGTTTTTGACCCCATCATCAGAAATCGCATACGGCACTGCGACCAGCACCGTCAAAATAGGGGGGTATAGGGTGTTACTTCCCTTTGGAGTGCCGACATGGTTTCGGAATAGAAATTGTGAAAATATGCGAAAATTGGTGAAAACCCCAAAGCGTAACCCTAGCGTACACACGATCCATAGTGCCGCCCTGGTGCAATCGTATCGCAAAAGAATGTCACAGGTGCTTCTGGCCACCTTGAAATAGGGGGAGTTACATGGTTGACACCAAGAACTGCCGCAATATGTCAAAACCTGCTTCACATTTTTGTTAGGGGGGTGTTAGGCCGAAAAATGCATAAAAAATGGCCTTTTTCAATCTTGTGACTGGAATAGCGGAGAACTGGTGTCGCGAGGATTGGCGGAGGGGATCTCAAATGAACACACAGCAATGTTCAGATTGAAAATTGCTCACAAAGTGCGCGCGTGGCGTGCATTTTACCATTTTTTTGACTTGTGTGGTAAAAAAAAAGGATGAAATACCCTCTTATGGTGAAATGAGGGGGGGCGGGGGGTCTAGATGACACCCCATGACGCGCCACGACCCAAAATGGGGTGGTTGCCCTGCGTCCGGGGTATCTTCGATGGATGCCTGTTAAGTGATGGGGGGGGGGCGGTCCATCCGAACACCGGCCAACATCTGTGAGATAGAAGCAAGTTGAGAAGGCAAACACAAGTATGTAAAGGAGGGAGAGAAGAGGAGAGGGGAGGAGTTTTGCGGTTTTTTTCTTTTCTTTTTCATGCGACGACACTCGTTATAACACCTCTGCTTGGCTGTGCCAAGTGGGTCGGAGCTTGATTGTTGGTGACCCCTAATGACCTTGTTGAAAGGCTGAATCCCTTGAAAAATATAATGCTTGATCCGTAATTGTAATGCGTGTTGTGAGGGAGCGGGGGGAGAGTACTTTGGGATCCGTAATGCCCTTGGAGCCCATACGTGAACTCACCAGAAGTCACCGACGGTCCATGGCAACACCGCTACTTGGACTTGTCCAAGTGGGTCAGAGCCTGCCCGCCGGTGTGACTCGACGTAGTAGAGAGTCATCGATATCCACACCCACAACCACGGCTATGTCGCTTCGCCTTGCGTGGACCAGAGCCGGGTGGTGGGTGCAATCATCCGCCTTGATCTACTCATTCCTGCATAGAGGGGGTAGGGGGGGTCGGCGGACGTAACCGATTACCAACTACCGAAACCTAGAAATGGTTACAAACATACAATGTGGTGTTTCTTTTCCTCTTGCCGCTTGGCCCGCTCTCGCTGCGCCGCGGTGGCCGTCCGCGGCCGAGGCGCGGGAATCACTCGCCCATGCACTCGTTCGGCGCACCAATAAACGTTGTAGATGGCCTGCACCACGTACACCGGTGCAGGCGCCCGAGGGATTGAGTGCTGCCCAAGACTCCGACTTTTGGGGACGCCGCTTATCCAGGATTCCGTGATCGCATTGCATTGCTTCTTGTGCGCTTGTATTGCTACCTGTGGGCGTGAATTGAGGTCTTGAGGCTTTTTCCTGAACCATAGAGGGTATTTCAGCCAAAGGCATTTATTTTTCAAAAGGTGAGACACCATCGGCACCAAGGACACCGAGGGGGCCAAGGCCAACCCACCAGCCAACAACGCGCATGGGAACCTCCGCCAGGAGTGGCGAGGTCCCCTCTCCGCCAGGGCAACACTTACAACACCCTACAACGCCAACACACACAGCTCCCCCGGCGGCACCCCCACCAACGCCAACACCAGCACCACCGACAGCGGCAGCACGGCGACACCACCACCCAAACGCAGCAAGGTCACCCTAAACCGCAACCGAAGCAACACCTATCACTACAGACCCACGGACAGCCCAAGGGAATATCCCAACACCAGGGACAACCGACACCACCAGGACCACAGGCCGGCCAAACACCAGCCACGAATGGCACGCCCGGAACCACCGAACACCAACACGCAGGCCACCCGGCACCAACACCAAAAACACCCACGCCACCAGACCACCACGAGACACACCACCGCCAACCCCACCAACGACGAACCGAGGTACCGTCAGCCACAGCACCCCTAACACCACCACCACGACCCCGGCACAGAGTAACACCTAGGGCACCCCCATCGACGACAACACCAGGGACGCCACCACGGCTGGCGAACAAACGCCACCAGCGCCGCCCACCAGGCCCCCAGCCAAGGGTAGAAAAAACAACGCCACACACCATCACACCCACCGCATCGAAATCACCCGGAGTATCGTCAACATCAACCAGGGGTCCCCATCACCCACCCAAGCAGCACAAAACACCACAGCAACACCACCACACCCTCGCCACCAGCGACACCGCCAGCACCCTCCGCCAGGAATGGCGAGGAGAAGGCCCAACAGCGCGGACCCACCCAACGTCCCCGGCACCCTCACCATCGGACCGCCACCACCGGCGCCGACCCCCAACACACCACCGTCACCAACGCCACCGACCCCTGACGCAAAAACCACACAGCTCGCACAAACGGCACCAGCCAGAGCATCGCCGACACCACTCCCGGCCAACTCACATGAACACCACCGAAAGCACCACCGTCGACCGAACGCCACGGCGACCCCAGGGTACGAGTCCGCCCCACCATCTGCACAACCAGCGACACCATCACCGGCACCAACCGGCACACCGACAACGACAGCCTCACAAACAACCGACACCCCCCTACCGCTGCCACCCACCAGTCACGCCACCCACCGTCGAAGCCACCCACCAATGCCGCACCCCGAACCACACTTACACCCGAAACCGGCACCAGCACGCCCGGCCGAGCCGTCAATGGCACCACCGCCCAAGGCACCGCCTACGCTCACCACCGCCACCACCACCCCACGCGAGGCCAGGAACCCCCGGCGTCGCCAACGGCCTCAACGAGCACCGACACCACCAACACCACCACCGCCGGACGGGGACTACCCACAAACCAGGAACATCTCCACCACCAACAACCAACACACCACCCGCGGCACCCCACCATCGCCGACACCACCACGTGACCCATCACACCGACACCACCGGAGGCGACGTGGGCCACACCACCCGTCAACTACAGCACCCTCGCCACCGCCGCCACATCCGGCCCACAAACGTTACGCCCCAACGACCAGAAACAACACCCTCACTATCGACACCACCGACAACACCACAAACGCCCATACGTCACCCACGCCATGCTCACCAACCATCACCTCGTCATCAGAGGCACCAACACCACCGCCGACGACGACAGCGACAACAGCTGACCCACCAGCTAACCACCATCAACCATAGCCCAGCACCAACTTCATCTACTCTAACGCCCATACCACCCTCGCCAACAGCGCCGCCACCGACACAATCATCCACTCCGGCACCCACACCACCCTCACCACCAACATCACCACCACCCGCCCAGGGTCAGGGCCCGCGGAACAGCAGAGCGAGCACGCCACCACCCGCACGCGTCGCCCACCCTATCGTACACCGCTCCGCAACACGCCCCCCCCCTGCTTCCCCTGACAGGGCGTGCGCTCCAGCCCACTGCTGGGAAGACGACTTCGACATCCTCCCGGCCATCCGACACCTACTGGCAGCCACGGCCCCGCGCCCACAAGCCCACCAGCAACCCACGGAACCGCAAGAGCCCGACCACCCCATGCCACCACGCTCCATATCCCCCGCGTCCACCGCAGACCGGAACGCGGAACACCAGCGAGAGGAGCATGACCCCGGCCGCGCAGCCACGCCCCCACCGCCCCCCCCCCCCAAAGGACATCTACGCCACGCTGGCCAGCACCCTAGCCCCCATGGACGCCGAGCAGTACTACCAGTCCGTCCAACGAGACCTCCCTGAGGACCACGCGACCCCCCAGGGGTGGAAGCAGGAGAAAAGGAACGACAACGAGTGGGGCACAGAGGAAGACCTTCTCTGGGAAGACACCTGGAAAGGCACCGCGGACGCCTTCCTGGAGGCAGCAGCCGAAACCTATTCCCGCCTGCCCGGGGACACCAGACACGGCCTCCACGCCCTCCTGGCGTTCCACAGCTGGAAACACCGCCACACCGTCACCCTCCACCCCCTCGACCACAATCCACACCGATGGACACCTGAAGACGACGCCACAGCCACCATCACCGTACAGCAAAGGCCCGAGAACCCGGAGGAATACCACACCACCTGGGACGATCCGGCACCCCACCCCCCCGCCTCCCCCACCCTCCCAGATGTCTTCGCCACCATCAGTGCAGAGCTCCAGGAGGCGAAAGCCCCCCAGCAACTGGACGAAGAGATGCCCCAGGCACCATCACCATCAACCACACAAGACCAACCCCGCACAGAGCCCCTCACCCACCCCATCACCACAATGGAGCCCCCCCCACAACACCGCACCACCCCAGACCGAAACGGGTTTCGAGACCTGCCGCGGGAATGGGCGGTCCACAACGGCCACTCCGATGGGACGAAATCACACCGGGCCTCCAGGCCATCCGCCTCCACTCGATCACAGAGCCCACCACCACCTGGGCACTACCGACGGACCGCCACCACCTCCTCCTCACCGTCCAAGGCGATGCCACGATCACACCCACGGAAGGAGACCCCGTGACAGCAGCCCCCGCCCACGCCGTCCACATACCCCCGCAAGCATCGTCGGCACCTATGACGGTGCATCCAGGCCCCACCCCTTGGCAGGCCATCATCATCACCTACCCCGCCCCCAATGACCACACACACACCTGGCAGCAACGGTGGGAGGACATCCGAGGGGACCTCCTCCAAGAACACCTAGGGCTCACACGCACCCATCACACCCTACAACCAATACGAGGAGTAGGCCAAGCACCACACGGCATACACGCCCCGGGAGTATGGGCGTACGCCACACCCATAAACCCACAAGCAGCGGAGGACATCAAGACCGCCCTATCCATCCAGCAAGCCCAGACCCAAACCCCGCACCGCAACACCCAACGAGGCTACACAATTTGGTGGGCATACCAAGACCATGACACCCTCACCCCCCAACCGGGGGCCACCCCTCTGGACACCAACACCACCGCCCTCCTCCAAGCCGCAACAGCGGCAGCCACACAGGTAGGGGCCCCGGAAACAATACCTGGTCGAAACCAAAGTGGCGCCCCACGCGAAGGGCCAAGACAAGCCCCCAACACCGAAGCCGCTCCACCCCCCGCTCAAGCTAGACCAGACGGAACACACCCCCCAGGATGAATGGGCGACCCAGTACATCATTCCCCACACCACCACCCGCAAAGACGACGCCGCCAAGATCACCGTCACCCGCCACCTCCCCCACACCACACAGGTGTATGAGCTGACGGCCCCCAACGTCCTCGTCACCCGTCGCCGACACGACGAGCGATACACCATACAGGCGGAAGGGGCCGCCGCGACCACCCTGTACACATGGGCAACACAGGGGGACCTCCCACACCCCACCGTCCACCACGCCCCCTCCTGGCCCACCCCCTTCCACACAGCGGACCGCCCCAACAAGAAGCCCAAACACACGGGTGTGCACACCCACGCCCAGGAGGCCCAGCACCGACACGAAGCGAGGCGCAAGGCCCGCACCCTCCACGACGACCACACCATCCCCCGCATCGGCGCCCCCCCCGCCAGGGTATCAGATACCACTCACAACCGCACGATCACAGGCATCACCACGGACTGCCTGAACCCAGCGGCGTCGCGGGCAGACGCCGTGTGGATCAGCGAAGGGCGCTCCCACACACGGGCGGTGGCGCGCCTCCACAACATCAAACCCCACAAACTCCAGCGCGCCGTTGGACCCTTCGCCGTACACGTCACCCCGTACGGCATCGACCACCCCCGGTGTGAGCACCATGACCCGCCCTGCTCCACCCCATGCACCTCGCCCCTGCGCCAAGCGCTGCCGGCCCCCACCATCACGGGCAACATGTACCTGGGCACCGTACCGGGAGACCCGGGCATATACATCCTGCCCAACAGGTCCAGGGAACACGCCATCCCCCTCCACGGTGTAGAATCCCTCGCCCTGGGACCACCCCCACCAAAACACCAACACCAGCACATCCCAGGGGACAAACGGACACAGGCCCGCGACGGGGGAAAAAAGGCCCACCAACGCGCCCTGGCCCACATCACCGTCCACCCCGCAGCCCACCTACCAGAGGACTTCGGCACAGAGCGCCACATCGTCCTTGAGGGGCAAGCCCACCACATCATCACCGCCGCCCTGTACACCCTCGCCGCCCACGAACGCCACTGGGACCCCACAACCATCCCAGCAATGCCCCCACCGCCCCAAGGCCCGAACGATCCCGTCACCCCCTTCCACATCGCTCAACTCCTAAGCCGCAAGGCCCCCCCACACCTCCACCCCTCCAGGATACCACTAGCCGTCGCATCGTGGGACACCCTGGAGACCCCCCCCCAACAACCCGCCATCCACATCTTCAAAGCGGACACCCAATGCTGGGTCCTCCACTGGGCACACGGAGTCCTCATGGCGGCCCAGGCCTATACCCCGGAAATGGACCCAGAAGACCCCCCACGGGGCCAGCAGCGACTCCTCCAAGCCACCACCCTCACAGGCCGCGTAGGCGCCCCCTGGGAAGCTCTCCACACAGCACTCTACTCGGCTCAAGGCTTCCCCAACGGCCCGGACACACCGGAACCCACAGAGGTCTGGGTCAGGCAGGCCAAGGCCATGAGGAACTACCACCTCCAGCACCCCTTCGACGACAGCCCCGCCGCACTGCCATGGCCAACAGATCCCCCGGAGACCGTGCGCAAGCTCGCCGACATCATACGCAGCCACGCGAAAGCGAAAATGCAAACACTGGCAGAACCCCCACTGAGGGATCCAGACCAGCAAGCAACGTACCCCTTCTTCAAACCCCATGCCCCCCCAGCCCCGCTACCTCCAGTCCCAGCCAAGCGAATGAGACGACAAAGGGGCGCACCCGCCCCCAACCAAGCCGGAAAAGCAGCGACCTCCCGACCCCCTCGCATCCCACCCGACCCACCTGGCGAACCCAGACCAAGCATCCTCGTCATCCTCCCTCCCACCACTACCACCGCCCCACCCGGACCAGGCATCCTCATCATCCTCCCTCCCGCCACCAGCACAGCCCCCGCCCAAAGCGTACCCAGGGTTCGGAAAAGGTGCGAAGGTCCAACAGCCCTTCCGCAACGACCACACAGGCGACTGGATCTGGTGTGAGGGCACGATCCAGTACCGCCTCAAGGGACCGGGGGACAACGGGGGGCCACAAGTCCGGGTGCTCTTTCACCGCCAAAAAGAAGCTAGACCAAGGCAGCAGCGCCCCAGACAAACCAGTCGGCGACACCCTGGAACTCACCAGCGCCCACCCCATCCCGCTCCGCACCGAAGAGAACAAGGCCCACACAGGCACCAAATACACTGGGGAGCTCCCCCCGGAGTGGAGCCAAGGCCTCCCCCCGCCGCGCCTACCCAAACGCCCACAAACGGGCAAAAAGTCCCGGAGCCCCAGTCCCCCTCCCTGACGCGGCAAGGGCCGAGGGCACAAGCCTCCACAGCCCCGGCCCGCCCCCACCGAGGCCACCGTCAACCTCCTCGACCTCAACCACCCGGCCGTCACATACTCCAAGGACGCCACAACCGCCCTCCAAGAGCTCCCGATGGCACAGGGGCCGGGGTGGGTCCCCCACCTCCTCACCTTCCAGGAACAAGGCCTACAGCGCGACGACCCCCCAGAAACCACCCCCATATATACCCCGGACCAGAAAGCGTACAAATGCTACTGGCACAAGGGGACCCCCCTATACGCCCAAACCGGCATCCACGTCCACCTCGTCCACCACCTCAGCGTCCCAGGGAGGCTAGGTGTCTATGAGGTCGTCGGGGACGGATGGCAACTCAACGTCATCAACACCCACGTCCCCCTCGGCGAAGCCACAGAACCCTTCCTCCAAGCCCTGGCCGAGGCATACCGCCAAATGGCCATCCTCGCCCCCACAGTCATTATCGGCGACATGAACGCCGCCCCCACCCCAGCGGACCGAGGGGGACAGGCCACACCCCAGGACCAAGCAGTCCGCGACACCATCGAAATGCTGGGGCTCGTGGACCTAACAGCCAGCCTCGGAGGCCAACCATCCCACTTCCCCCACCAAATGGATGCCGCCCCATCCCGCATCGACGTATGCTATGGCGACCCGCCCACCATCATCCGAGCGGAGGCCCGATATGGACCCCTCCCGCTGGGACCCACAGGCCATAGCCCCCTGCACATCCGCCTCACCATCCCCAACCTTCCCCCCAGCCCCCCAGAAGATGCAGACCAAGGCCTACCACCCCCCCTGAAGATGCCCCCGCTGCATGACAAGCATGCCTGGTCCCAATATCACAGGGCCATAGACCGCGCCCGGCGCATCCAACCAGACCCCACCGACCTACTCACAGCCATGCGCACGGCCGCCGTCGCCTGCGGCTTCCAGCAACACCCCCACACAGACGACGACCAACCACCCACGGCCCTGCAGGACATGCTCCATGACCTCTGGCATGCGAAGCAACAACTGGCGACCCTCCTCCACACCGACACCCCCCAAACCCGCCGCCAGATACACCACTGCAGGACACAGATAGCCCAAATCAGGGCGGACCTGCAGCGGGGGCACATCCACAGGCAACAGCGCATCGCCCAGGAACACGAACGGTATGCGCAACATGAACTCCCCTACAAGGCCATCCGCCACTCCAACGACGCCATGACCGATACCGGCCACCGCACCATCACCACGGTCCGGCAGGAGGACGGCTCCCTCTCCAACGACCCAGCCACAGTGCTCCAAGCCACCCAAGACAGCTTCCTCCGGCAACACACCCCCACCAAAGACACACTGGACCCAGACACCCAGGCCAAAATCGACCGCCTCCCTCGGGTCTTCAACCACGCCCAGAGGAGGCACCTGGAAAAACGCCCCTTCACCATCCACGAAGTCCGGAGGGCCATCCACAGTCTCCGGCAACACAAAACCCCAGGCTACTACGGCCTCCCTGCAGAGGCATACTACCACCTCCCCGCCCACCTCCTCCGCGTCCTCGCCCACCGCCTCTGGGACGTCGTCACGGGGCGGACCCCCCTGCCACCAGACTGGGCAAACGTTGTCCGCCCCCTCTACAAAAAAGGGGACTGGGCAAACCCGGACAACTGGCGCCCCATAGTCTGTGCGGTCACGGAGGTCAAAATCGTCTGGACCATCCTCCTGCGCCGCATCCGCCTCCACCTGGACCCCCACATACCAGCGAGCCTCTGGGGGGCCATCCCAGGCCGCTCCCCACACGAGGCCATCTTCCTCCAGGACACCATCGCGGACATGGGCCCGGTGGACCTCATCATCGCCTCCCTCGACGTCAAGGGAGCCTTCCCGAACGACCCCTGGCTCCTTCTAGAAGCGGTGTGGAAACGCCTAGGCCTCCCCTTCTACAACTTCACCCCCGACTACATCCGCACCCGCAAATACACGGTCCGCAAAGGAGCAGGCCTCACCCCCTTCCTGGAGCCAGGCAGCGGGGTCCCCCAAGGGGGTGCAGAGGGCCCCTTCCTGTTCCTTCCAGTGACGCTCCCCCTGGCCCTCGCAATCGAGCAGGATTACCCGGCCTACGCACCCTACCCCCTCCTCTCCCCCCTGGTCGGCTTCGCGGACGACACCAACCTCACCGTCGCGCACACCCCACACGACCCCCATGCCCCGGACCCCGGACCAACGGTCACCCAACAGGCCAACGACTTACTGGACGTGACCGTCTCCTACCTCTCCCACAACAACCTCATCGTCCACCCCACAAAGTCAGTGGCCATGATCAAGGGGTCTGCCACACCTCCCACCCTAGGGCCACAAGGGCCCCCCATGCACGTCGTGACGACCACCACCCACCTGGGGGTAGTCCAGGCCGCCAATCCTGATGACGCCACCCTCCCTCCAAAGTTGCAGTCACACCTCGCCCATCTCCCCAGATATGCGTCCCCGACCACCAAGGCCCTCTCCCTGTCCCACCAGAGCCTGGCGTACTACCTCACCGGGGTCTTGAACGCCTCCATAGGCTTCCAAGCACTCCACCTGACACACCCCACCACCGCCCTCCAGCCGGCCACACGCGCCGTGACCAAGGCATGGGCAGCACACGGGGGCTGGCCCACCTCCATACCCACCCGCGCCATCCGAGCGGCATGGCCCCACTATGGAGACGCCATAGGGGACGAGGTGAAAGCGGCCTACACCAGACCCACCGCCCTCCTCCTTCACCGCATGACCCACAACAACTCACCGGAGGTCCGCGAGGTCACCGCCATCCGCCTCCAAGCCGCACAACGGGCCCGCAACACATGCCCGCGCTGGGTACTACACCAGGCAGACATGCCCACCAACATGAACACACGCCTGTGGAACCACCTTGCAACTTCTCCTCCCGTTCCCACACCACGCCATACTCACCAACCACACGTGCCCACAGAAAGGGCCACTAGCCGTCCTCTGCGGGGACCTCCACCATCACCCCAAGGGCACCATCCACACCATAGACCTTGTCGGGGCCTCCATCACCGTAGTATACGTCACCCTCCCCCAAATGCGGGTCCTGCACCACAGCGGGGCACACCACGACCCCTTTCTACAGCTTCCCGAATGGCCACAATACCGCCTCTTCCACCAGTACCTCACGCAGACGGCACGAGCAGCGGGACACACTTTACCGGGCAGCACAGACATGCGCACAGCCTACCGAGAATTCACAAAGCAACACCCGCGACCCATCCCAGCGACACCGCCCTACGGACCCACCGGATCGAAACACGAACCCGTCCCCCCGGTAACGGGCCCAGTCCCACCACTAACCCTGCTACTGGCCCCGAATGAAGCCAAACCCACGCAGAACACCGTCATCCACCACGGGGCAAAATGGCGCATACCGAAACACCACATGACCGCCCGAGACCTACCAAAGGTCCCCCAAGATTCCCAGAGCATGCCACGCACATGTTGGACCTGTGACCCCGAGGCACCAACCACACCATGGCCCGTACTACACCTCATAGCACGCCACCACACCCACCCCACAACCCACCTACCACCACAGGCCTACGCATGGATAGCCCCATGGTTCCACCGCACCGACACTAACCCCACGGTAGCATGGAACCCCGACCACGCGCCCAAATGGCTCTTCACCACTACACCCACATGCCCCCGCCCCGACCCGGCAGGGGTCGCCATTCGTTACAGCATGTACGAGCCAGGCAAAACGGGCAAGCACGAGCACCCCTACTATCCGCTCCACCACTCCTGCCACAAACCGGAGCACCGAGCACAAACCCTCACATGCCACGACCTAAACCCCGACACAGCCTACATCCTCCACTACATCTACTCCTACCTCACACAAGGACAGCCGGAGCAGGGACTCATAGCCCTGTCCCCCCAAGCGAAGCACATCATCTCCAAAGGATTAGGGGTGTACGCCACCCCCATCCTGCAGCCCACAACCCCAGTAGCCCACCTCGCCACGGGCCTTTCCATATACGCCTACCTGCCCATGAACCCATGCCGCCTCCCACAACCATCACCGGCGGACCGGCTCTTCTTCACCGACGCCTCAGGCGAATCCGCCCTCACGCCCATCACCGGGGGGGCCACCCTGCAGCTAACCCACACCGGGGGACACTACCACATGGACCACCACACGGGCCACACCACCTATGGGGGCTCTTCCCACGGGGAGCTAGGGGCCATGGCCGACGCCATCACCGAGGTCGGGGCCCACATACCCGCCCACTCCCCGCACATCGTCCGGGTCTGGTTCGTGGTAGACGCCACTGTCGACGCGCACCTGCTCCTCCGCATAGCAAGGCAACCACTTCACAAAGCAACCGCGACGAGCCTCGGCACCCAGGCACTGCTACTCTGGAAAGCCCTACGCAGCCTTCCCCCCTACGTCCAACTCCACATCGTGAAACAGGAGTCCCACAGACACCAATACGGAAACGGTAAGGTCGACAACCAAGCAGTACACCAGCGCACAACACACCTACTAGCCCTCCAGATCCCTGACCTCGGCCGCAACCACACACACCTCCAACACGTGCCCCCTGTACCCGAGCCCCATCAGACCCCGGACTGGGTACCAGAGGACGCCCCCTATTCCTCCCACGACAGAGCGTACCACTACCCCAACCCCATCCAACATCTCGCCCGCGTGCTCGGCGACGCAGACAGCCGGGCGCACATCCAGGAGCTCCAGGACAGACTGCAAGTCCCCCTCTACCACTCAGCGCTCCACTCAGCAAACGTCCCAGCCCACCTCCAGAAACGACGCATCCAGCACCTCAGGGAGCAACTGCCATTCCTCACCAGGGTCGCCAGATGGCTCGCCCGCAAGCACATCCACGTCCCCGACGAACACACCCGTTGCCCATGCGACGACACCAGCCCGGAGGACTGGGAACACTTCAAGAAATGCCCCCTCCATACAGACAGGGACACCCTAGTGGGCTGGTCCCCGGCGGAAACCCTGCGACAACACGAAGGATGGCCAACCCACAGCCACGCAAACCAGGCCACCGAACACCTCTTCCGGGACCCCCTGATCAAAGAAGCCACCATGAGAGGGGCAGTGACACAGGCCCTGCACCGACACCTCACCAAACACACGGAAAGCCCCATGGAGGCAGCAGCACACCTCCAGCTAGAAGCGGTCCGCAGAGCAGCGGCCCAAATGGTACACCGCAAACACCTCCTGCTAACACACGCGGAACAACTCACCGCCCCAACGCCAGGGAACACATGCAGCGTCTCATCCATTACCATGCCGTGCATGACCCAGACGTCCACTAACCCGCTCCACGCCCCGCACGCGCCCCCGTCTCCATCCACAGGTCTCCAAGGCACCACCACAGCGCCCCGAGACCCGTCTCGCACCCAAGAAGCCACCCGGCACCGCCTAGTCCGGCCGAGCCCAGCCAGGGCCAACCATCCATCGACGTAGACGCGCAAGACCCCGGCAGCCCATCCAGCCCACCCCCCCCGGACCCGGGGCACCCCCCCCTCACACCGGCCACCATCCGCGACCCCGACCTCCTCCGAGCGACCCTCCAAGACAGGGCCCCGACAACCCCCCTGGGCTGGTACCGCCTACAAGGGGACTGGACCAAGCTCACCGTCAAAGCCCTCCGGGACCTGACCACCCCAGGCAGCGGCCTCCACGAGACCATAGTAGACCTCGTGCTCTGGCGAGCCCGCAAACACACCCGGGGCCAGCCCATCTGGATCCCCCCCATCGAGTGGGGCCAGGCCCTGACGCACGACACCGGCATCAACGTCACGCGTCGACGAACAATACGCCTACGACGGGCCCAAGCGGAGACGGACCACCCAGCGGACCCGAACCACCTGGAGCAGTGGGAACAGGCCACCGCGCCCAACCGCGACACCGCCCTCCGCGCCGCCGGCCTCCGCACCCCGGACGACGACCTCCCCCCCCAAACTACAGACAGTGACCACCCCCCGCCAGAGGTCTGGGTTACAGTCCTCGAGCGCGGCCACTACTACGTGATAGCCGCTACGGCTACGTCCCCCGGCCCGCAATGGATCATCCAGGGGACAGACATATTGTTCACCCCGGAGACCGCCCCACCAGGGGCAGTGGGGGACCCAACCACCCAGCACAGGATCCTCAGGGGTGTCCTCCAGCCAGGGGACACGCCCCCAGCCCGCGCCCTGGCCCGAATCACCTCAGGGAAGGCGGGCTACCACCTGGGATTGGCCATGCTCTGCCTAACCCACTGGATCCAGCGCCGCTGGCCACCCACAGGGACCGTGCCCTGGGTTTGGGCGCTCCCCACCGCCCACACACAAGTCGAGGCAGGCCCGGACACACGACCAAACCCCCCCCCCAGACCGCAGCAGTCCCTCACCTGCGGGTACCACGCCATCCACAGGGTCCTCAACCGCGCGGGTCTTAGCCCAAAGCTAGCATGCCCCCTTCCCACCACTGACCAAGAGGTCCACCAGATACGCAAGCTCGTCTGCGAAATCCTTGCCGGGGCCCCAGAAAACGCAAGGTTCTCCTCCAAACCGCGCGGCCTACAACTGCCCACGCAAGCGCGCGGCAAGCGGACACATACACCGACACAGCACACCCCCCCGCACAATCCCCGCCCATGCCCCCCCCCTCTCGCTGCTCAACCGGAGACCCACACACGCCCACCATCGCGCGCACCTCCGGGCCCCGCGACACGGGCCTCCCCCACCCGCCCGAACACCAGCACACGCCCGCCACACACCTACCCCCCGGCCACCCTTCACCGCCCCCCACACTCGACAACCCACACACACCCGCCGAGGGGAGCCCCGCGCCCCGCGGCACGCCCACCCCACCCAGTGGCCCGCCCACGCCCCCCACACACACCCCAGAGGACCCAGGCCCACCCCCCCCGGCCTCTGAATGCAGCCCACGCGAACTGTTCCCCCCCGCGGACACCAACCCACACGACCTCGCACATTGCAGGACCCGGGCCCAGCCGAGCCCAGAAAGAGAAGGCCGCAGCCCCGCGCCTCCCTCCCCCGCCGCTGCCGACCAGATCGGCCCGCCGGGCCGCCAGGTCACGACCGGGCCCCCCCAGCCCCCCGCCCCCAGCCTACAACCCGGGGACATGCCCTCCATCCTCCCCGCCGTGGCCGCAGCAGAAACCGCCGCCCGAAAGCCCGCCCGCATCACAGCCCAACCCGCGTCCACCACCTCCTCCTCGTCCTCAGCCTCGTCCACCTCCTCCACCTCATCCTCCGACCCCCCCCCCCCCGCCAAACTCATCCTCAAGGCCACGGCGAAAGCCAAAGCCGCGGCCGCACGCACCGACCCCCCAACCCCCACACAGGCGACTCAGGCACCCCGGCAACCCACCGGGACGACCCCCGACCCGACATCGGCCCCCTCACACCTCCGGACAGAGGTACTCCTCAACCTGGAACCGGACCCCAACCCCAAACCCGACCCCAAACCCAAACCGGACCCCAACCCCAAACCCGACCCCAAACCCAAGCCGGCGCCCACGCGAGCACACACAACACCGCATACGCAACGACACAAACCCACCCGACACCACCCCCGCCCGGGCCCTCGCCCAAGCCAGGACCCCCCACCCACCGCAACCCGCGGCCCCTCCCGCCGGCACCCACCACCACCGCAGAGACGGCCACCCAGCACGACCCCGTCCAAACCCTCGTCCACATCCCCGTCACCAAGCGCCCCGTCATCCATCCCCCACAAACCACCACCACCGCCGGCCAAACCGACCCAGGGACGTGGGACCCCTCAACCACCGTCACCGTCAAGCCCGGCCCCCAACCCTTCCCCCATGCCCACCACATAGTGCAGCCCCGGGGACTGCCCACGACGCCCAACCCCCCACCCCCACCAGGGGGAACGGAAAACCCACAAGGAGTCCATGGGCCATACCCGCAACACCAACCCCACCACTACCCACACCACCACCACCAGCGGCGCCACCACCACCACTACCAACACCACCCCCACCAATACCACTGCCCACCGCCCTACCCCACCGGGCCACAACCCCCCGTACACGAACAGCACCAGCGGACGGGATGGCAGCCACCGAGCGCCCCACCCGCATACCCCACCTACCGCCAGGAGCCACCCCCCCAGGCGGCACCGCACGAGGCCCCGTACCCCCCCGGCCACCATCCGATGGCCGAAGGGGCCCCATGGACAACCGGGGACCTCCCCCCCCAAGCGGCACCGCGCGAGGCCCCCCAGGGGCCGCCGACGCTTCCGGACTGGCCCGACTCGAGCGATGGGGGCCGGTCCCGCAAACTGCGGCGCTCCCGCTCCCCCCCCGCACGGCACACTCGCCCACGGCGCCCACGCTCCCACCGCGCCTCAACCACCCACTCGCGCTGCTCCCGCTCCCCCAGGTACCACCACGACCCCCAGGGACCCCGCTCCCGTCGCTCCAGCTCCCCCGGGCAACACAACGAGCGCCAACGCCGCCCCATGTCCCCCTCCCCCTCCCCCCACCAGCCACCCAGCCCCCGCCACCACCACTCCTGCTCCCCCTGACGCAGCCAGGCACGCCACTGCCGCCCCACGTCCACCTCCCCCTCCCCCAACACGCCCCGCCGGGCTCCCCGTTCCCCCGCCACCCGTACCCATCCACCACCCCCAGCCCCCGCCACCACCACTCCCGCTCCCCCAGACGCCACTGAGCGTGCCACCGCCGCCCCATGTCCACCTCCCCCTCCCGCTCCCCCCTCCGCCCGTACCCGTCCTCCACCCCCAGCCCCCGCCGCCGCCGCTCCCGCTCCCCCAGGCACCGCCACCCCCGCCACCACCGCAGGTCCACGTCTTCCCCCCGCCGCTCCAGGACCCCAGGCACGGACCCCTCCCCCCCCCGGGCCCCCGCCTACCTCGCCTGGTGGTCTCCCCCCGCTCTGCAGGAGCTCCGCCGCTGGAAGAAGTGGGCCGGAGGAGCGGGAAGGCACGAAGGGGTGCAAATGGTGCATACCTTCGAAGAGGTGCGCACCCGCACCCCCGCAAACCTCAACGAGGCCGCCCCGGAGGCCATCATGCCGCAAGCGGCATGGGAGGCCCTCCTCCGCGATGCGGTCTAGGGCCTCCGCCCCCGCTACACCCCCCAAGCCCTCCGCCAGTGGCTCCAGGCCACCCACCCCCAGGCCTGGGCCACCGGCGCCCCCTCCCCACCCCGCCCCTCCCGCCACCACCACACCAGGAAGGGGCAGGACAAGGGCAAGGGAAGGGCAAGGGGCACCAAGGAGCACACAGGCAAGAGGGCACGGAAGGGCCCCAAGTGAGGGCAGGCACACGCAGGGACAGGGCGCCGGAAGCGACACCACATGGGGGCAGGAAACCACCCAAGAACCAGGAAGGGGCGGGAACGGGGACCAAGACGCGGAGGAAAAGGGCACCACGGCAGGCACCACGACCCACACCGAGGAAGGGCACACCACGACAGGGACAGCAGCGCCGCCCCAGCCCCACCAAACACCCCAACACACACCACCGAAGCAAACATCGAACGCCATGCGGATCACACCAGCGCACGCCCACCGGCCACCGGAAACCACAAGGAGAACGGAGGGCACGCCTACACGGGGAGAACGGGCCACACCCACAGAGGAAGCCGCAGGGAACGCCGCCGCCTGGCGCACCACCACGCCCCCACCGCCAGGCGACGACCCCGACCACCACAAAGGCCACCTCACAGACACCGGAAGAGGACGAAAGCACGGCCGCGGCACCCACGACTAGGGACCGAAACCCCCAGAGGACACGGGACCAAGGCACAGGCCCCCAGGGAGGGCAACCCCACGGACCGTCACGCGACCACACCATGGGCTATAAGGGCCAGGCTGCGTTACCGTTGCGGTTTGACGCAGAGTATTGCTATGCACTTGGATTGACGGCCGGGGGCCTGATCTCAGCTGGTCTCACGTCCGTGAGGGCGTCCGTCACCAACCTGTTGCGTCCAGTGGAGGAATGGCACTGCGGCAGCACGCTGATCCCGTCCATGATGAATTTCGAGCGCCGCAAGGGGAAGTGAAAGGCTGTGATCGATCGCGAAGGCCTCCGTGCTGCTGGATGGTGCCCCCTTCAAGGCCATCTCAGAGCGCCGTGAAGACTGGAAGTGCCAGGATTACTACCGGTGCCCCGGACCCCTGCAGTCCAGCACCGGAGATATGGACATCCGCCTGACCCTGAAGTATGAGCTCATCCCTGCCGGCGGCACCGACCCGCACCCTCATGTCCCTGCCAGCGCAGCCGAGCTGCAGTGCAAGCCTTTCGCCACTCAAACAGCATTCGAAAGCCACCTTCACCGTCTGATTCCTGATTTCTGTTTGTCTGCCTTGGAGAAGGAACGCCTTTCCTACACCCCGAGTACGCCTGCCTGTCTGCGAGGCCCGGTGAAGATTGAGTCCATGGGTGAGAGTCAGCGTGCACGCCCCAAGGACACCGTGATCATTCAGCAGAATTTCCCGAAGACCTAACCGACCCACCAGCCCGAGCGGCACGCCCAAGCCCCCACAGCACGGACCCACCGACTCACCCACACCTAACCGCACCCCCCAACCACCAGCCGGCCACACTCCGGCCCGCACTCCGCACCACGACACAGGCCAGGCTGACCTCCACTGACCCACCGCGGCACCACGCGAGACCACGGCACACCGCACCACAGCGCGCCACAGAGCAACGCACCACAGCACGACGCGACGCGACGCGGCACAGAGCAGCACAGCACGACACAACTGACCCTAACCTGAGGGACTAACCGAAGCCAGCCACCGCACACCCTGGAAGGCGCTGCGCCACCACGCCACACACCAGCACCGCAGGCCACACACGGGGCCACAGCGCGCCAGGCGACAACGGTGGGGGACCACCCAGAAGATTACAGCCGGCACCGCAGAGGGGTAAGGACACGAACAACCCCAGCCCCCTAACCCAAAACCACAAGCAGCCGCCTGGCGCAGCCGCCCAGCCGGCAGAGCCAGGACCTAACCCGGCAAGAAGGGGCACCGAGCCCACCGTGTACAAAGCCCACCCGACCCATGGGGCCGGAACGTGGCCACACAGAACGCAACTGAAGACAGCAGCCCGGAAGACAACACTGAATGCAGGCCAGTGCGTGTGCCAGCCCCGGAAAGGCAGAGGGAGGAACAGGCACGCCCCCCCCCCCCCAAAAAAAAAGGAGGGGGGAGGGGGAAAAGGCACGAAAGCAGCCCACAGCCGCCAAACCGCCCGCCAACACCACCACAAGCGGCCAAGCCCCCCCCCAGAAGGCAACGGAAAAAAAAAAAGGACCCCCACAGAGGCACAGGGGGACCACCCACCCAAAACCGGCAACACCAAGCAAGTAAAAGCGGACCATGAAGAAAAGGGACACGAAAAAAAAAAAAAAAAAAGAGAGCCACCAGCCCAGCCCGAAAGAACGGGGATGGAGGGAAAGGGACCATAAAGCCCGGGAAAAAAAAAAAAGAAAAGAAAAGAAAAAACCAAAGCGAAAAAAAAAAAAAAACCCACCCCGACAACCCAGCCAAGAAGGGCTGGGCACAGGCGAGACCCGGGCCCAGCACACACGCCCACACCGCGCGCCAGAACCGGAAGCGGCGGGGGGCAAGCGGGGCGCCCACGAAACCACACACGTCCCAAAAGCTGGCCGAAACCGAAGCCCAACCACGAACACCACAAACAGCCGACACTAGAGGGACAACACCACAAACCGTGCCCAAACACACCCACCCAAGACCCCAGCCAGGACTGGCGGGGTGAACAAAACCCGCACCCAACCGCCAACCGGACCCAAACACAAACGCCACACAACAGTAGGAAACCCAGTGCCCACAGCCCGGGCACTGAGGCAGCCCGTGCCATGCAGGTGACCCGGCCAAACGAGATCCGGAGCCCGGGGGTAAGGCTGCATCCTAAGGCCTGCGCTGCTTTGGGACTCGAGGCGGAGCGTGCGACACCCAAGCGCCTCGGAACCCTAGTACCAAGAACGTGCATGCACGCCTTGGGAACGGGATACGCCAGGAAGTCCGGTGAACCCCTAGGGTTCCGCCCAAAAGAGGGGACGTGCGCAAGCACCGGGGCACACCCTCCCGGCGAGATAAGCATGTCACGCTGGCGGCGATCAGCCCTCCCGGCGTAGCCCGGGGCCGCTTTGTTGGGGGCCAACAGTCAGGTCTAGCGGGAAGTAAGCCGCCTCCCCTCTTCACGCGCGAAGCCTCTTCCTGTTCGTCACAGGGGCGACGCCAGGGGAGAACCATGGGGCGCCTCTCCACGACCGAGTGCACCTACCTACCCTACCTACCTGCCCAAGACTCCCATTTCCGTGGGGGTGGGGTACAGTACTCGTGTACCGTTTTCGACTCGTAGTCGAAGATGTTGCCCCACTGGAAGGCAATGCGGTGCGCCGGAGTACGGGGGGTCCGGGGCAGCAACGCCATGGCCATGTCAGCTCCATGTGCGTGTGCCGTTGATGGCGACACGGTGGAACTGCCACAATGAACCCGTCCTCCACTCGAAAGACCTGAATGCCCATTTCAGGCACGAGGTCCACACCAAGCTCGACGCGATGCCCCGGGCACAAATCAATGGCGCCCGGCACATCGAAGCTCCAGCCCCAGCAGCGGTATGTGAAGCTTATCCGCGTATTGTTCGCCCCTTGCAATCGCAACACAGAGTGCCACAAGGCACAGGTGAACAACACAATCCAGCCTGAGATCAACAAAAGCCAGATAGGATTCTGGCCTTGCCCGATCTTGTATTTACCCCACTCATAAACGTTGGTGACGTACACAAATGGCTCAAGGCCGAGCCGCTCGATTGCCCAGCGGTGCTGGCGGTTAAGCACGTACCACAACCAACAATTGTCGATGTGGCCACCCAACATACGGTCGGGGGGCTGGTAGGGTCGGGAATGTACGGCAGGCATATTGACTACAAAAGAAACACACAAAACTACAACGTACAACGCAGGGGTCCTCCGTGGGAAATTCCTAATTTCCGGTTGACAGACTACAATAAAATCTTTTTCTTGAATTTTTCCGATATCACTGATTTCTGACCACATATTAGGTATCACTCGATCCGCAATTTCCTGGCGCACACGCTGATCACAACTTCAACAACAGCTGTCCAGAAAATCGATCATGGGCAAAGATCGCACCGTGCCAAAAGCCGCAGATCCGAGCAAGTCCGTCGCAAATCGCGTGGCGCAATTCGGGAAAAGCGACCAACAGCTGAGGGATCACAGACGCAACGCGGCTCTTCGGGAAAGCAGAACAGATGAAAAAGGAAAGGAGAATGATCAACAACCCCAAAATCCCAAATCAAATCAGAAAACAAACGCCGAGAAAAACACTCCAGACGCAATTCCAAGCCAAAATGCGAGTTCAAGCCCAAACGGCAAATCCAAGCGCCACAAGACATAATGGATTCAAAAAACCACCCCGCAACCAAACCGTGAAACGAAAGAGGCTGTCAACGACGACATCGTCATCAACACCCAACTTCATTACAATGAAAAGCCAACGGTGTATTTTGCCAAACCTTCGGAAAAGCGCAACAAGAGTTTCACTTTCATCCCTATGGAAGACTTGGAAACCCACCAAACCACAAACGTTTTTGTGAACGACCCCAACGGCAACTCTCCATCCCAACTCCACCAAGACCTTCAAGATGAAAAAGTTCCGGAAGTCTATCAATTCCAATCTCAAGACAACCGAGTATACTCCGACTACATTACCATGTTACCAACCGATGACATCATCGCCCAATTTCACAAACAACCTCATGAAATACATTTTGGGGGCAGCGACTACCAACACTATTTCAACGAGAAGTACGAGTATTCCGCCCCGTACCCAACGGAAGATCATGCACGAGCCATCAAAAATGCAAAATTGGTCACTCCCCAAAATATCACGACCCTCAACATCATGGCCAACGTCTACGAGTCCCAAACAAGAACCTTCATCTTCACTCCCACTACAAATTACGACTTCAACAAGGACGCCTCGCACAACACGTCCGCACACGTGTCCATGTTGCTCAATGCTCTAGCGTCGCTCGCGCGTGCTAAAATACATGTAAGGGGTACGCTAATTCTTTTGGTGTCAGACCCGAGAGTGTGTGAAGCCACGACCAGGATTTGGGATTACTCCCAAGCCTACGCCAAAGCAAGAAGGTTTATGGTTGACCAAAAAATCTCCCAAAACTTTGTTCCGTTGAATATCGTCCTCAAGAATGATCAAAAACGTTTTGACACTTGCGCCGCCCCACACCCTGAGGGATATATTATGATTACTTTAGACAACCTTTCCGAGTTCCAATACACACCGCCTAAATTCTCTCCTATTTCGCCGGGCCATGACCTAGCACAAGCCGAGGCTTTTATCTCTCCGCAACAAGAAGCCCGTCACACACCACCAATCACCGATTATGTCAGAATTGACATTTTGCGAGACCTCGAAGTCCTCACCGAGGAGGATTCATTCCAATTTTTCAACAAATTAATCAAACCCGACCTCCAAGATGCCTCATCCATTACCTCCACCAATTGCGCACACTACCGCGGTGAGATAAAAAAAAGGGGCTCGCCCATTGGCAGCACCCATGCTCGTTTCGACATCGAAACCAACTCAGCCCTCTCCTCCCAAATCGCCAAAACAGTTCAATCCCATTACCCACTAGACAGGAATCCACTCATTATGGCTTTCCCCTACAACCTCTCCGCCCATGAAAATACTTTCATGATCTCCGCCTCAAAAAGCTCCGCGAAAAACGGAGTCAAGCTTGAACCCACGGAGCTTCTAAATGGAGTGGCCTCTCTTGAAAAAATGAATTCGATTCTGCAATTCGCAAGTCTACGCACCAAATACTCGGTATTGGTGCATCTCGATGTCCACTCCATTCCAAGCAACACCGAAACACGAGTTTCAAAACTCCCATGGATGAACGAACAATGCACGAAAGCCGGTCTCACTTTTTTCAATCACGATAACACATATGCAGTTTTGTCCGACGCTCCACTAAGCTATCGTGCCAAACCCTCCTACACACCAACTGACGCCAAATCGGTGGTCATTTGTGCTCCACGCTCCATAAGCTTTAGAGACATCAACAAAGCAACTTCGGCTCGCCATGAACGCTCACCTGCCCGTGGTTAGGCCGCTCTTGTGTTATGCTCGCCGGGGGGCAACCCCCATGCACCAAAAAACTACAACGTACTCCTTTCACAAAAAATTTGAATGAGAAAGTATACGTGCTTGTCCTGCGTCACCCACACCCAAGCAATGTCGCTACTCATAGAGTGGAACAGAGCCTGGTTGTTGGCGACATTCACTCGGTGATGAGACTCCTAGAAAAGAAAATGGGATCGGGGCTGTGCAGATGATACAAGTACAAGCGTTGTTACACGCATATACTTAAACATACATAACACAACGCACCCCTCACAAACTGAATGACACCATGAAAAATGAAAACGTGAGGGGTTGAGGGGGGGGGTGGGACCCAAGATATTTTTTCCTAGGTCGTCGCTAGCTCCCCCAGGAGCTCGGGGTAGCACTGCTGGACCCAATGGGGCAAAGTCAACACATTACAAAAGATATCCGGAAGGACATCCTTCAGGCTAATGTTTAATGTTTGTATTGACACCATTGGTCCGTGATGTCATGCATAAAGGCCGATGCCGGTTGCCACTCAGGCTTGTCATGACCCATGTACTTGACACGCCACTTAATGTGAGTGTTACCTTTCTTATCTTCTATTTTCCTTTAAGTGAGTATCCTCTCGACCTCGTACGTAGGTTCCTCTACCACACCTGTGACATCCTGGTACCAATGAACCGGATGGCTGCCACCGTCCACAGGCTCTACACACAGCTTCAAGTCCAAGGTGTGATACACCCGTTCACCCTTTTCCGTGTGGACGCGATACCGGCCCTTACTTACACGCTGCAGAATTTCTACTGGACCCTTTCACAAGCGGCTAAGTTTGGTTGCCTCCTTGTCAAGCCCATCTTGGTTTACCTTGACCCAAACCTTCTCACCAGACTAGAACACCTGACGAGAGTGCTTGGCACGGAGACGTTCCATCTCACGCTTGTGGATAGCAGTCAACCGCTTTTGGACCCGTTCCCGATACGCAGTTAACTCCCTAAAGAAGTCAACAGCATCTTTGCACTCACTGCGAGGCAAAATTGGGGGGCCATCGCCAAAGCCAATGCGATGGGGTCAAAAACAAGGCAGTAAGGCGAATATCCGGTTATTGGACCTGGAGTGTCATTTAAGCTCCATACCGCCAAAGGCAACAGCTGGACCCAATCGTTGCTGTGCTTTTGGTTGAGCAGTTTCCTAAGACTGTTGACCACCAATTGGACGGCATTCTCCGCACTTCCATTGGATTTTGGCCGATACACTGGACTCTTGTACTCGTCAATGCCCGTTAACTTGAAGAATTCTTTGCAGAACTCTGCATTAAACAACTTGTCCCAATCAGAGTGAATGGCAGCAGGCACACCAAAGTGTACAAATACGCGCTCGACAAACATCGGAGCCACATCCGAGGATGTGAGTCCCTTCTTTACACACGGAATGGCTACAACGTAGCCGGTTAGGCGACATACAACACACAAAGCATAGTCGTACACAATGCCATTCTTGGCGGGACAAACGGGCAATCCCACAAAATCCACAGAAACACTGTGGAAGATGTGTTCAGGAACGGGAGTACTATCCAATGTATCAGGTTGACGGCCGCGACGCGGCTTGGTCTGTTGACATACAGCACAAGAATGCACCAATGAGTGACAAGCATCAGATACAGATACAGGGCTATACCTAGCATCAAGTACCTTGAACCGTCGGCGGAAACGTTGTTCAGTTTTATCTATGTCCGGATGGGCATACGAGTGAACTGCAGCTAAAACTTTGGACAAAATTGCTTTTGGCACACAAATTTTGCCTTGGTGAAATATTTTCCCCTTCTGCAAGAGAATATGGGCGTCCCTCTTAGGATCATCCACATACTCAGTGGTTTTCAATTCCGCCCACAGCCGCTTGTAGACCTTGTCCTTAGCATAATGCTTAGACCAATCTTGATACAATAAATGTATGTCTGGGGGGACAGGTACTTCGTGTACTGCATGGACAGAGGCTTCAACTAGGCACTCAGCCCCTGCTGTGTGCCAGCTTAGGTTGTTTAGACTGCGAGTGACTTCTTTTAACGTGACGGGTACATCACTGCGTGAATGGACGGAAAGGTCTTCATGTATGCTGGCAACCAACTCAGAAAGATTGTTGGTGACCATAGCATCTGGCATTACAAAATGCTGTCGCACAGCCGCTGGGGACTGCTGACAAGCATGTTAATAACACGCACGTAGTGTGCGTACCTGCTCCTCATGGTCGCCTAAAGTGACCATGGAGACTACACACTCAATGACGGTCCTTGCTGTGCAGGAACCAAAAGCAACGGGGCATTTTTGTCTCAAAACGTTCTTTTGTTCTGTTTCTTCTTGACGCTCAACTTCCGTCCATCCCAAAGCATCCTCATCCGACCCATGGAAGTTGGTATCCTGCGCTGCCCCTGCAGGGTAGGTCCACCTTGATAAAGTATCACCGTCGGCGTTGTCATCGCCTGGGATGTACTCTATCAAAAGATTGAAACGGCTGAGGAACTCATGCCACCTACCCTGGCGTCCCAACGGGCCGGAGATGGTGCACAAGTCTTCCTTATACTATTGGACAATGCTTTTGTGGTCAGTTCTGACCACAATCTCATCGAATCAAATCAAGGACTGGAATTTTAAGAGACAACCCACGAATGCGTAAGTCTCCTTTTCCCTGACCGTTCAGCCCATTTGACCCAAAAACTTGTCCCCTTGCCGACATGTATGTACCAAAGAGGGTGATGAACGCGGTGAGCGGTTGCGACTCCTCGGCTAACTCCATTTGGTGGAAGCCATCCTCCAAGTCGACCAAAGTAAAAATAAAACGCCCACCCTGTTTGGCAATTTGGTCCTCAATTACCGGTAGCGGAAAATTGTAACCCCCTAACTGGCTGTTGAGCCATCGGTAATCAATGACCAACCGCCACTTGCCGTGGGGCTTCAGAACCAAAAAGGCCCTGCTCACCCAGTCCATTTTGTCACTACAAGCTACAACAAACCCTCTATTGATGAACTCGTTCACCATTTCCTGTAAAAGGTTCCCGCTGACTCCTACTGCACGTACCGCCTTACAAGATTTGGCGACCGCGCCCTTTTTTTCTTTGAGGCGAACGGTACCAAACTCACCTCGTGCTTTCAATTGAGCTGGAGTGACATCACGTCCTATCTTGGAGGTAAAGACGCTTCCCCGAAAATATTCTTCAATGCGTTGGCGGTACTTTTCGGTACCAGGGTATTGCTCATCACCCTGGATTACTGACCTAATTGACCTGCTGTAAAGAGGATTACGCACTTGATCACCCCTCTCACAAGGCCCTCTCGTTCCCTGCGCCTGAATGTCTTCGATAGTCTGGTCGACTGGGAAGGCACCAAGGGGTTCCCATTCTTGATGCTTGTTCCCACAGGAAATGTTCTCAGAGTTACCGTAAGGATTGATAGGGTGGGGCTCTACACGAGTTTCATCAACAGGGACACCAACCCCAAACTCCTGATCTTCTTCCTCATCGAGGTCAATATCAGCTTGTTGCTGCTCAACTGCATCAAAATATACTAAGCGATACTGCTCGCCCGGGGACGTACGAAGGGGTATGCCGTCCTTGGTTTGAAAAATTTCAGAAGTAGGGGGGATATGCACCCAATCAATCGTGATCTCCCCCATCATCCACCACCACTCATGCTGCTTTCTGGTAGGAAGCAACATGAACCTCTTACACCCTCCACCAAAACTCTTTCGGACAGCTGTTTGGTACATCCCTGTGGGTGGCAACACCCACAAGGTTGAGCCTACCCACCCCTTGTACAACGGCCCCCTGAGCGCCCGTGAGAACGTTTTAGGCGCAAGGGCCAAGGGGGGATTTTTACTAAATACATCTAAATCTATATGGATTTCACGCTCACTACACGAATCACGCACCATTTGTACAACTTCTGGCCTTAGGCATAAATCACCACGCCTAGCCACAGACGCAAAGGCATGCCACTTGGGCTTGTGGCGCACCTTGGCCTGCAGCCGTTTCACAGATGATGTGGCACCAAACTGCACTGGTTTGGCCGGAGAAAAGGACTTCAGAATATCAGCTTCCATGGACATCAGACTAGATCGGTCGGTTACAGCCACTGGAGGCGAAGAGGCAAGGTTTGCCTGTTCCACGCAACTGTAGCCCCCCCCACCCATAAAGTAGTCTGGTGCACAAGGGGGCTTGTAGCGGTTTGTGGAGTTGCCCACGCACTCATCATCTGTAACCGCTTCAGAGGACATTCCCTCTGAGTCCGCCTCGGAATTGGTCTCCCACCCAGCTGTATCATCTGAATCCTTTCTGTGGTTCCGGCCAGAGAGCTGGCCAAGCCCGTTGTTCACCTCACGACACTGTTCTGGATATCGAAGTCCCAACGCCAGTAATGTGGCGTCCAAGACCTCGACTGTTGATTTGTCTGCTGGGTTAGACTGACCCAGGACGACGTCTAGGCTATGATCTACCATATGCTCTAAACACACAGGCAATCCTCCTGGAATTCCCGTGGCCCGTAGCCCCAAAAACAGGCTGGGCTTAGCAATGACCCTTCCGAGTACGCAGGAGGATATTGCAAAAAATTGTAACATAACAAAAGTGGAGAGGTGCCCAAGCCCTCTCAGAAAAGATTGATAATGATGGGCTAAACATGCCACAATCCACAAAAAACGGCACGCCAAGCTATGCAAGCCAGCTTCAAACTCAAGCTGGGCTGAACTACGCCCAGCCGTAGGTTCAGAATGTGAAATGCGCACGGCACGCTGATTGACTTGCATGTCAGAAAAAAATTGGCAATAGGAAAGTAGCAAGTCTTGCCAGGCTCGTCCCTCCTGTACACGGAGGAGGTAACCCGCATGACATGCCTCGGTTCGGACTGCCCGAGGTGTCGATCGCGGTGGGTCACCTGGCGCAGTTTCATTCTTGTCCGCCATAGACACACCGTCAGTACTACCAAACCCACCCTTGCGGTTTGTTTCATCCAAACTGTCTCTCCGAACAACATCACATACTGCATACCGATTGAGTAGTATTTGCGCAACTGGCTTGTCACCTGGTACCACCCGGTACTCACTGGTGCCCTCATTGGCAATGATGATTTGTATGTGGTCCCTGTAGTCATTGTCAATGACGCCACCAGCCACATCCAGCCAATACTTCAATGCGAGACTGGACCTAGGAGCTAATGGTCCATACAAACCTGTTGGAATGGCCATGGCCAAGTCAGTTGGCACTTTAACCCGTTCCTTGGGGGAAACTACTACCTCGGCTGCGGCAAATAGGTCGAGTCCTGCAGACCCTGGGGTGACACGCCTCGGTAATCTGGTATGCTCAGACAACAGCTTTACCATCAAGGGGGGGTCTGGCTGTGCAAAAACCGGCATGGGCCCGCTTAGTGTCACGGAGTACTCATTAGTTGTAAAATCAGCTTGGATACCAGGCTCAAAATCATATGGGTTATGCACTGTTCTAGCAATGCCCGGACATCGCTCCTCACCTGAAGTTGGAGGGGGGTCGACTGAAGGTTCGGGTAGAGCAACATGACATCGCTGCACTCGAAGGATTTTAAGAAAAAATGCCATGTGTTTTATATACCGTGTCAGGTCCCAAATCCGTGTCGTGATAAGTCCCAAAATGAGATCCAATGCCGGTCATGCCCCAAGGGAACCTCGTTGAAGTTCTCGGCCATGAGGTGAGACAGGGGTCGCCAGGGCAACTGAAGGTGGAGAGCTCTCCTTCCCGCCAGAGGCGGCCACCATGTAAAACAAACAAGGAGATGTCAGATGAGGCTGCGGACGCGGCATCCCTTACTTACGTACTTACTTACTTACTGAGATCCAATGTCATGAATCAGCATGCGGCCATTCCATGTGACCTACAGGGTCCGTCTGCCATGGATCTGCACTTGTTGGCTTTAAACACCCATACAAAAGGTCCATCGTGTCATGTTTGTCCATGGCCTGCAAACATACTATGGGCTTTGCACCATGCTGAGGACAATGTTTCAAGTAATTGCATGCCACAAATTGGACACGACACTCCTGTTTGGGCTCACATTGGTGACATTGGGTCACGGTCTCCAGGGGACCAGTCCAAGGGCGGAGTTTAATACAATCCGTGGGCACCAAGTACGGCAATCCGGGTATCAAGGCGAAACCAAATCGTAATAAAAAAGGAAAGCCGATGAGAAACTTGGAGCCTATATCCAATATCTATGCAAGTACATGTTTACAACGAAACAGTTGTGGGCCGTTGCTGCTATGTGCTGGCAGCACTACATTCACCCATACCCCCTTCTGGCCACCGTGGATGTTGTTTGCCCCTGTCACATGCAGCGGAAAAGGGGCATCCACGATGAGGTGTTCTGGGAACAGACCAATACCAGCACAAAATGGAACACCGCTGCCAGTATCAGCCAAACCCTCAATATCTTTGGGGGGTTCAGGGGGTATCACACTTTTGCTCGACGGGAAATCCAAGCGCATCGGAGTGACCAGCTCACGCTGTTTTGTCTTGGTTTTGCGTACTTTCTCAGGCTGACGCTCAGAAACTGGCCGATCAAAACCTATATGTAACACACTGCAAACAGCCGTTCGCCATACTGGACCACTGGGCAACACCTTGCGCGGCGCCCATTTTCCTGCCACTGCATGTGATAGTGCCGCATTTGCCTTTCAGGAATTCGGGGGGGCGGCCTGCAAACACTTGGAGCGGCTTAGGCCTTTTCCCGTGGCGTCACCCTAATTTTCGTTGGTCCGACGGCTCAAGGGGTGGGGTGAACTTGACTGGCGCTTGTCTTGCGACCGTGACCTGGGGTTTGTGGATCCAGTTCGCTTTCGCGGTGTGGACCTTTTGTCACGGGAACCTGGACGGTCTTCCGGATTCTTCCAGTGCGCTGGCCGCGGATTCCTACCTTTATCACCCTTATCCCAGCAGAATTCGGCCCTACGTCCAGACCGACCACAATACGTGCAGTGGTCAGCTGGACGATCCCCTTTTGACATACTTGGAGATCGGCTGCATGTGCGACACAAAGTACTTCCCTGTTCCCGGCGGGGGCTACCGCCAGTGTTGCGGCGTCCCTCGGACGCGCTATTTCACCTACCATCAGAAGAATCATAACGGTTGCCCTCTGGCGTGTGACGCCGCCGGTCTCGCGTGTGCCCCGTGCGGTTGCCATTATCAGGAGCCCCACGCTTATCATTGTGTGTGTCCCTATTGGTGGCACTCAGACTGCGACGCCGTTCATATGGCTTGCTGGAAGTAGTACCAGTTTTGCTACTCCTCTCGGTACTCCGGTGCCGACTTCGACGCCGCGGATCCGATCGGGATCCCCTACGATCCCTATGTCGGTCACCCCCTGTTTGAGGCTCATTGCGGTCACGTGACCATGAGCAGGGACAATACGGGCTGCTGTGCCCGCCATGAGGTGACTGGCTTCGGGATTTAAAGCACTCTCGATCGGACGACATTGCACGCACACGGTGCCGTTGCCGCCCATATTCACGCTCGTGGCGATGTTGATCTTCCTTGGCCTTCAAAAATGGCATGACGAAGAGGGACACCTCCACGTAGGAGAATCGGAGCCCCGTTTCGGCCATGCGCCGGTGGAGTCTATCAACGACATGCCGCAGCACTGGGGTATTGCACGAGTCACGATGGAGCACCAAGGCACGCATAATATACTTGCGTGCCATTGCACACGTCACGCCTCCTGTGACTCTACAACCGGCCTTACTCCATCGGGTGTACCAATCCACCCAACCCTGAGGTGTCAATTCTCGTCCGTGATTTGGCACTCCTCAAAGTCAGTAAGGGCTTCTCCCGAATGCTGGTCTTTACGGCCTGCGGCCGCAATGAGGCGGAAAAGTTTCAAGAAGTCACACTTGAGTTCCTCACGTGTGTCTTGCCACTTCTCCCCTTCTGCCTCGGGTTGTGTGGCAACCAGTGCATCAAGTTGGAGCTTGGTAGTCAACAGACAACCTTTGGAATTGAACCACCGGAAAGGTGCTTTTTCAAAAACGCTACTTCCCTTTTTGTATGTGGGGACACTGTTCATCGCTTGGACCCAGAGCTGTGACCTGGGATCCAAAATATCGTGCCTGTCTTTCTAGATGGCATATGAGCGGGTGTCACTAGCCGCGGTGGGGACCGCGGCCTGTTGCATTTTGGCATCTTTTTTTTTGGTGCATGGGGGTTGCCCCCCGGCGAGCATAACACAAAAGCAGCCTAACCAAGGGCAAGTGAGCGTTCATGGTGAGCCGAAGTTCCTCGAAGGACAGCAGCCATATGTACAGTAACTCAGGGGGTGTGACCCTGCTCCAAAATGCACCAAAGGCCTGGTCACTGTGGGCTGTGGCTTCGCCATTGGCCCTGTGGTTTGTGTTATGGCGCGAGACGAATCGAAAATGAAATGGACTACATATATATATATATATATATATATATATATATAGAAACCAGAAACAAACAAGTAACTCCGGCCAAGGATTTCCTGGGGTACCATAAGAGACCTCCAGTTACGTGGAATCGACTGACATGGCTCCACTAGGCTCCAGTCCAGTGCGGAAAACCAAATGGAAAGGAATGGATTGGAAACCACTGATCTTCATCCACACAAATCCAGCGACCAGGGAAAAATCGGATATAAATCAGGGACTCAAAGGATAGCCTCGGACATCGTTAATCTCCATATATCTGGGGAAAGTAGACCTCTGGTAGACGTCTGGGGAAAGATCAGATTTCTGAGAATCAAGGATGACATCCACACTCTTCAAAAATTATCATGGATCACCACGCTATCCAGGATTCCGTACTCCATAATCCTGGATGGTGTACGAAAAGGAGCTGGAAAAGAGCATCAATATACAACAATAATTCGTTGACATGAACGTGGTCCCATCTCGTCGATCTGTCAAATGGTATCAAGGGACTAGGGGTGGGGGGTGCAGATCGGAGGTGCTGAAGATGAGGAGGACAGTGAAAAACGAGAAAGAAATAGAGAAAAAAGAAAAAAGGGGGGGAGAAACTCGTCACCCGGAGACCAAAGCGGGGCAGGAACCCCCCAGTTGCTTGCGGAGCGTAGTTTCTTTTCGCGATGGCTTTTTAGGGTAACGTGTTTCTATGTGGGTAGTTACGGTAAATTAAGTAGTTAGGATTTGGGTTTTTTGTTGTTGCCGAGTATGTGTCTGTGTTTGTGAGGGTGTTTATTGGCGACTGTTGTGTTTGTCTGCTGTGGGTAGGTCAACAAGGTGGGGTTGTGAGATGAAGTGCTTCAAGTGGAGTATTCGTTGTTCCATGGGTTGTCTGTGGAATCTGGTTGGAGTAAGTGCAGATCGTTAATTGGGTTCTGTCTGAGCCAGGTTTGTGTCTCTTGTAGTGCTGTTTTGAGTTTTTTTCTTCTGTATTTGAAAGCAGTTTTTAGATTTTGTAGGTGTTGGAAGTAGGGAGTGCAGGGTGGGATATCTCTTAGTGCATTACTGAGTGAGTTGGGAATGAACGTGCTGATGTAATTTCGTCTTTCTCCTTATGTTGCTTGTTGCCACCAGTCGATGACTGTTTGCTTGAAGGGTTGTTGCCAGACCTCAAAAAAGAGGTCACGAATAGGTTTCACTGTGCCGCATTCGGTCACCATAGTTATGGGGTCGAGGGGCTGATGGGTGTGGCATTTGGGGCACTGATATGTCTTAAGTTTGTAATGGGGAAGAAAACCAGTGCAACAGTACAGTCCGTTTGTCCATTTAAAAGGCAATCTGGAAAACCACGATATGTGGGCGTAGACGTCGGTGCTAGAAGGTAGGTGTATGTTGTTGTGTTTATGGTTTGGAAGTAGGTGTTTGACAATTTTGCGTATGATGCGTCCTGTTAGTGGTGTATGATTGTGGTATATGAAGTGAGAAGTGTCAGAGTTGTGGTGTTCTGGGTGTTAGGGAAGGTTGAGTGATACCCATTTAGAAATTTTGTCAGAATGCTCATTGCCAGCGAAGTCAGCGTGTCCTTTGATCCAGGTGAAAATTATGTGAAGGTGGGTGTTGTGAAGAAAGTCCCAAATATAGTTGTACCAAAGAGCGAAGCAATTAGCATTTATGCGAAGGGTTTAGCTTTGAATTGTTGTATTTGGTGGAGTGTGGAACAAACCGACAGGTTGTCAATGGCAAAAATTATTGGTTGGCAGAAGCTGTTGATGTGTGGGAGGTAGGTAAACAATAAAATGGCATAAATCTCTGCTGGGTAAGATCCTTTTATCGGCGATGTGTTGCAGATGGTTGTTGGCGTCGTAGTGTTGAAGGTGATGGCAGCACCTGATGACGTGTCCACTGTGGGGTCATTCGACCTGTCGGTGTAGGCGACCGTAGCGTTGGGGTAGGCGTCGAGTGCGTCTAAAAAATCGTGGCATTCCCTGTAGTGTAGGTGTTGAGGGTTTGGGGGAGAGAGATTGTTTTTCAGGGTAAATTGAATGAAATTTTGAGTGGTTGTGGTGCCACCGAAGGAGAAAGGGAAGTCCGTCGTGTCGGGTAGTGAGAGAGGCTTGGTAGACTTGCAAATATCTTGGAATGTGGGGAGAGCAAGGAAGCGAAACTGGTGGTTGGGGCTGAGGATTGTGGACATGTCAGGGGGAGTAACTGTGGTTTTCTGAGGCAGGGGGTGGTCGACTGTGCCTTGGAACCATAGGGTCGTTGTTGTGGTGTGGGTGGTGTTTTTCGTAGCGGACTATGATGGTGGGTCGCTGTTCGACCGGTAGTAAATAAAGGCGACTTCGATTGTTGTGTGTGTAGGGATTGGAGAAGGGAGACATGGATTGACTGTGGGTATGTTGTGAGTGTGGAAGCCTAACAAACTACCAGAGTGAGCGGTCATGAGTTGTGTGGTGTTGGGATTAGTAAATTTTAGCGTAGGGTGTACGTGACCTTTTCGTTGGTGTGGGAGGGTCCGTCGTAGTGCGTGTAGCCAAGTATATGGTTGATGGCTTGGATGTGGGTTACGATAGAAGTTTTTGTGATGTTTAGACCTATTGTGTGTGGGGGACAGTATTTGTTTTTATTGGGAGTGCGAAATGATAGTTTGCCTAATTTGGAGATATGGCTCCAAATTGTGATGTCTAGTTTGTCAAGGTCATGTTGCGGGAGTGAGTTGTAGATTGATAGGTAAGTGAGGGTAGGTAGCAGTTGTATGTTGGATAGTTTTATGATTTCGTTGTGTGTGAGAGGGAGGGTGGATATGTCGGCGAAAAAAGCGTCAATGGTGTTGAGTAGAAGTTGGAGCATGCTGGAACTTTGTTGTTTGTTGAAACAGTAGGTGCCCAGGTATCTATAAAAAACCGTCGGGTTGCCATCGTCGGTAAAAGTACTGAAATGTTGGGTAGGACTAATACGAATGGTGATGTGGGTGGTGTTGTTGGGGGCGTGGAGTTCGGACTTTGTAGTGTTGAAAGAAAGGCCGTATCGGGGCCCTTGGACAAAGAGGAAGTGAAGTACATTGTGGAGAGTGGCATGGGAGGTTGTTTGCAGGGCGATGTCGTCGATGAAAGAGAAAAGGTCGTTGAATTCGTGTTTAGGTAGGAGAGATTGTATGTGGTTAATGATGGGGTCGACAAAAAGGTTAAAGAGTATTGGGGACATGGGGCATCCTTGTCTAAGTCCTCTTATGCAGTTGGCTGCAAAGAGGGCGAGGCCTTGACGACGGGGAAGTCATGGGGGCAGGCATACAGGTTTTGGATGAGGTTGATGATGGAGTGAGGTATGTTGTACTTGGAGACTATTTGCCATAAGGCTCGGTGGGGAACGGAATTAAAGGCTTTATGTAAGTCTAAATATAAGTGATACATGTCTGGGTGCAGTGATAGGTTGGCCATCATACTGTATATGTGGTTTTTTGTTTCTGTGGTTAGGGAGTCTGCCGTATTGTGTGTTGTTGGTGAGGTGGTACGTTGTGGCGTAGTAGGTGAGGGTGTGTGCACCGTAAGAAGCTATAAATTTGTACAGTGTGTTAAGGAGTGCTATTGGTCTGTAGTTTAAAGGATTATGAGGGTCGCCTGTTTTGTAAAGTAGAAAAATCTTTGCCTTAAGCCAGTGAAAAGGAATGTGGTCGGTGATAAGGAGGGAACACAGGCTGTAATGTAGGTTTGGATGTCGGGGGGGCAGATGGAGAAAAGGTAAAGAGAGGTTTCGTCGAAACTCGGTGCGGTATGCGGTTTAGCGCGCGAAAAAAGAAGGTTAAAGAAGTCTCTGGTAAAGTGTGGTTGTGGAGCGTCGTTGGGTATTTTTGGGGAGTCAGTCATGAGTGTGTCGATGAAGGCTGGGTCAGTGTCAAAGTCTGGGGGGAATCCCAGGGAAGAGAGGGTGTGCCCCATAGATTTGCACATTTCGTAGGGGTCGGTGGTGAGCTGACCAGTTTAGTCATAGAGAGCGATGGAGGTGGTATTTCTGGGGTTGAGAATGTTGTTGATTGTCTTTTTTATGCGTTTGTGCGGAATGAGCGCGTCGTGAAGTTTCCTGTGCGCTTGTGCTTGTTTCTTTGAGGTCCAGTCATTCAGTAGCGTTTGAAGTGTTTTAGTTTTGTGTGCATTGGAGGCAGAAGAAGGTAAGTTTTTTACAGCGTCAAGGAACTGTTTCTGCACGCTGGTTGGTTTGTGTTCGTGTGCTTGATGAGTGACTTTTTTGTAGGTAGTGACTAGTTGGGTGAAAAGGAAGTCAGTCAGGGGGACAAGTTGTTCAATGGGTTGTTGGAAGAGAGTGTCGTGGTGGTTGGAGAGCCAGTCGTTAAGAGGTTTACTGAGGGACGCAAGATGTGAGGTTTCCTCTTTGCTTAGGGGGCGGTAGTGAATAGAATTGTGTGGGATGTTGTATATGTTAATCGGGTTGGTGGGGATGGCTATGGAGGTGGATACGGGTCGGTGGTCGGAGATGTCATTGTGAACATCAATGAAGGTATTGAAAGGTTTAAAAATCGTGTTGGAAGAAGAAGAAGGGAGTATCAGATCGATGCGTGTGTGAGACGGGAGCCTTTTGTTTGCAGGGCGCGTCCACTGTTTTGTCTCTGGGTGGTCCTTACGATACGGGTCAATGAGGGTTGGTGTGGTGGTGGGATTGGTGGGGTGTACCTGGTTGTGGAGCCAAGGCCAGTATTTATTGTGTTTGACGTTAGCTGTGTCTAGAGAAGGTTGGAGATATGTGTTGAAGTCGCCGAGCATGATGTGGCACGGCTGGTCTTGTTGGAGGGCGGAGATTGTTTTCTCTAGCCTGTGTCGGAGATGAGTGTGATGTGATTTGTACACGTTAATGGTACGGAACGTGTGGTAGACTGGTATAGTAAGGTCAATGGCAATAAGGCATCCATTGACCTTGTCGTGTTTGATTTGCGTGACGAAGGGAGATAGGGAAGAGTGAATGATGATCGCTGTGCCGTTCGATTTGTCAGAAGAAATGTTTGTGAAAGCGCGCAGGTTTAAAAGTGAATGTAAGGAGGGGGTGGTAGGTATTTCTTGCAAACAAAGTATGTCGGGTCCTTGTTGTTGGTGTCGTAGTATCATGGCGTCTAGGTTGTCAATGTTGTTTGCAGTGTCCTGAGTAGTGAATCTCCAACGTGTTTTAGAGTGGATTAAGTTGTCTGTTGGGTGGTAGGTTTAGGTGCTTTGTGAATGTTAGTAGCGTAACTTGGTGGTTGGGGTACTCCCGGTGGGAGGGGGATATCAATTGACGGCATCATGATGATGAGAGAGAGGGGACCACGTTTCAAATACTGACCACTTCCAAGACATTCCTTGATCTTGACGAATCCTCGAGTCTAACGTGAAGCCGTATCGGCGGTTGTGGCCCGAATGGAAGCGGCCACTGAAGGAGTCAAGATAGAACGACTTGCAAAACGTTAAATCCTTCATGCGGTCATGACAGAAATCAGACAGGCCACGTGGTTGCTATTTAGAGGGCAGAGTGACACTGGGCGCGCAACTGAGTACCTGCTCGTGGCTTGGATGAATCAAAGTCTTGACACACAGGAGATGGGTGAAGGAAATCCACACAGCATGCGTGAAGCATTGTGAGGACAGTGTACGTTCCAGTGTGTTCGCATTTTTTTCGATGTGTGGCACAATACCTTGCGAGATGATGCTTTGTGAATGGTTAGATGAAATCGCTTCGAAGACTAGCAGCCTGATAAACAGGTCATACCGTTGGTATTGAAAGGAGTGAGGACAAAGGGAATCCGTATCTCTGAGTAGTGACATAGTGAAGACATTGAGAACTGGATGAGAGAAAGAGTGTGGGTGGGTGGGGAGTCATTGGGGCTTAGCCACGATCAATCGCTCATTAATGGAGCGCAGTTGTTTCTCGGAGTCAAATTCTTTGGCTGCCAAGAGTGTGGCTTCCCATTTAGAGGTGGCATGGTCTTTCACAATTGAATCAATGATTTTTTGTTTTTTTAAGAGGTTGGGCGAGCCGGATGTAAAAGTGATGCCTTGAACTTTTTCATGGTCTGCTAGGATACTGGATCCCAGGTTTTGAAAGAGTGCTTCAAAATATTAATGTGATTTGGCACTCTGGTTGGATTCCAATGGTTGGATGGAGGTGAAGGTACCAAAACGTGAAGTTGCTTTGTTGATGTCTCTAAAACTCATGGAGCGTGGAGCACCAATGACAATCGACTTGGCGTCGGTTGGTGTGTAGGAGGGTTTAGCCCGGTAGTTTAGTGGAGCGTCGGACAAAACTGCATATGTGTTATCGTGATTGAAAAAAGTGAGGCCGGCTTTCTTGCATTGCTCGTTCATCCATTTGAGTTTTCAAACTCGTGTTTCGGTGTTACTTGGAATGGAGTGGACATCGAGATGCACCAATACTGAGTATCTGGTGCGTAGAATTGCGTATTGCAGGATAGAATTCATTTTTTCAAGAGAGGCGACTCGATTTAGAAGCTCCGTGGGTTCGAGTTTGGCTCCGTTTTTAGCGGAGCCTTTTGTGGCGGAGATCATGAATGTACTTTTATGGGCGGAGAGGTTGTAGGGGAAAGCCATAATGAGGGGATTCATGTCTAGTGGGTAATGGGATTGAACGGTTTTGGCGATTCGGGAGGAGAGGGCTGAGCTGGTTTCGATGTCGAAACGAATATGGGTGCTTCCAATGGGCGAGCCACGTTTTTCTATGTCACCGCGGTAGTGTGCGCAATACGTGGAGGTAATGGATCAGGCATCTTGGAGGTCGGGTTTGATTAATTTGTTGAGAAAATGGAAAGCATCTTCCTCAGTGAGGACTTCGAGGTCTCGCGAAATGTCAATTCTGACATAATCGGTGATGGGGTTGTGTGATGGGCTTGTTGTTGCGGAGAGATAAAAGCCTCGGCATGTGCAAGGTCATGGCCCCGTGAAATAGGAGAGAATTTGGGCGGTGTGTATTGGAACTCGCAAAGGTTATCCAAAGTAAGCATAATATATCCCTCTGCGTGTGGGGCGGAGCAAGTGTCAAAACGTTTTTGATCATTCTTGAGGATCATATTCAAAGGAACCAAGTTTTGAGAGATTTTTTGGTCAACCATAAACCTCCTTGCTTTGGCATAAGTTTGACAGTAATCCCAAATCCCGTTAGTGGCTTCACACACCCTCGGGTCCGATATCAAAAGAATTAGCGTATCCCTTACATGTACTTTAGCACGCGCAAGCGACGCCAAGGCATTGAGCAACATGTTTACGTAAGCGGTTGTGATGTGTGAGGCGTCCTTGTTGAAGTCGTAATTTGTGGTGGGGGTGAAGATGAAGGTTCTTGTTTGGGACTCGTAGAGGTTGGCCATGATGTCGAGGGTTGTGATATTTTGGGGAGTGACCAGTTTTGCGTTTTTGATGGCTCGTGCATGGTCTTCCGTTGGATATGGGGCGGAATACTCGTACTTCTCGTTGAAATAGTGTTGGTAGTCGGTGCCCCGAAAATGTATTTCGGGAGGTTGTTTGTGAAATTGGGCGATGATGTCCTCGGTTGGTAACATGGTGATGTAGTCGGAGTACACACCGTTGTCTTGAGATTGGGATTGATAGACTTCTGGAACTTTTTCGCCTTGAAGGTCTTTGTGAAGTTGGGATGGAGAGTTGGCGTTGGGGTCGTTCACAAAAACGTTGGTGGTTTGGTGGGTTTCCAAGTCTTCCATAGGGATGATGGTGAAACTCCTGTTGCGCCTTTCTGAAAGTTTGGCATAATCCACTGTTGGCGTTTCATTGTAATGAAGTTGGTTGTTGATGACGGTTTCGTCGTTGACTGCCTCCTTCGTTTACCGGTTTGGTTGCGGGACGGTTTTTTGAATCCATTTTGTCTTGTGGCGTTTGGATTTGCCGTTTGGGCTTGAACTTGCATTCTGGCTTGGAATTGCGTCTGGAGTGTTTTCTTCTCGAAGTTTGTTTTCTGATTTGACTTTGGAGTTTCGGGTTGTTGATCATTCTCCTTTCCTTTTCAATCTGTTCTGCCTTCCCAAAGAGCCGCGTTGCATCTGTGATCCCTCAGCTGTTGGTCGCTTTTCTCGAATTGCGCCACGCGAATGGCGACAGACTTCCCCGGATATGCGGCTTTTGGCACGGTGCGACCTTTGCCCATGATGGATTTATTGGGCAGCTGTTGTCGAAATTCTGATCAGCGTGTGCGCCAGGAAATTGCGGATCGAGTGATACCTAATACGTGGGCAGAAATCAGTGATATCGGAAAAATTCAGGAAAAGATTTTATTGTAGTCTGTCAACCTGAGATTGGGAATTTCCCACGGAGGATCCTGGCTTTTTGGCATCTATGTCCCCTTCAGGTCGCACTTCTAAAAATGCGAAACCCCAACTAATGCCTGTTGGCCGGATCTCCGGGAGAGAAGCCGGCCGGTAAAGGGCAAGATAGGGAACAAAAAATGATCCTCGTCATGGCACCAGTGGATCTGCTCCCATGCCTTCGTATCTGTTGCTCCACCACTCCATTCGGGCGCCCATGTGTCCTGTGGCGCCGACGGCGACCATTGCTGGAAGCCATCACCGGTGACCCCCATGCCACTCACACCCCGTATATCATACACTGCCAACGGCTGTGGGTGCCTTGCCACCATGGGTTGGGCAGCATACTCAGACTGCCCCAACTGCCAATACTCTGTCCGTGAGGGCCCGTTTAAAAACTTCTGGGCCGCTTGAGGTGGCTCGGCACTCCACCAGTATGCAGGGGTCGGGGGGATTCCCTTCCCTTTGCCCTTACCTTTACCTTTGCCGTGGGTATACACAGCACCACCTACAAACGACGTATTATCAGCGTAAAAAGGTCCGGGACGCGGGGGTTCGTGGGAAAAAGGAGGGGACGACCCTTGTGGAGTACCAGTTGAACCACCAGGTGCGTCTTGCGGGAAGGGAGCAGGGGAAGGAGATGTATCATGCACAAAGGGAGAGGAAGAAGGGAAGGAGGGTTGTGGTTGACCTGTACCGAAGTTGTTGACCAACTGCGGAGTTTACGTAGGTGGATGGTCTAAAAACTGATTGTGAGCTAGATATGCTGTAAGCCGAATCCTATCGCTTTGAGATTCATGTGCGGGTGGGTCTGTTGATCTAGCACTGTGCATCTCAGAGCAAGCAGTACGTGCGCCAAGACCGTACCTGTCGTCTCGCTGGTGCTCCGCAACACCCGCACCCATAGCAACGCCACTACCAGAGGTGGGCTGGAGCAACGGTGAGGGTTACGGATCATTGGATTCATGTGAAGCTTTAACACCCTCGCAGAAAGCAACGCCACTGCCACCAGCGGGCCGGAGCAAAGGTGAAGGTGACGGAATGGATTGATGTGAAGCTTCCCATGGCGTGGGGTGGGGACCTTGATTTTGACGAGAAAACATTGTTTCTACCTGCTCGGCCAAGCCCTTGACCTTCTCATATGCTTGTTGCACTGCAACAACTTTATCCTTTCCTTGAGAGACATTGTTTTTCAATTTGTCCTCAAATTGTGACACCAACTCCGCAACCAACCTTCCACTGTGTGCTTGCTCACCCATGTGGTCTTCACACTTTTGTAGCGTTTGGTTCATTTTAGACACCTCATCAGGCAACATGTCATACTGAGCCTTTAATGCACTTGCGTCCTCGGTTGAGCACCAGGTTATTTCTTGAGCCTTTGCCTGGTACGAACGGGGTTTAATACCAAGGCTCGTCACCCCGTCACTCAATGATACCTGCTGAGAACGCAACGCACACATGTCGGAATCAGATGATTGCCGGGTTGCAGCTTGACCAACTTTGGAGCTGCAATCAGCAAGACCTTCTGTGAGACTAGCTATGTCACCTTTGATGGAATCAAGGGAAGGAGACAAGGATTGGAGAGAAACCTTCAGCTCACTGACACGTGCTTCTGTTTCCTTTTCGGCTCTCTCCAGTTTAACCATTTGCTCCCTATCCTTGGGGGCACAGCTTTCCAAGGTGGCAACCTGTTGGGAAAGGGGGGAAATGCTGGTTGCTACTTGTTCCTCGGTTGCCATTTTTTCTCTTGTGCTCCTCTCCAAGGAAGTCAACCATTCATCATGAGATCCCAATGGGGACTCCATTGTGGTGATTCGCTGGACAAGGGGGGAGAGTGTGGAAGCAACATGGTCCTTGGTTGCCATTTTTTCTCTTGCTCCACGGTTCATGGTTGTTAATTGCTCTTCATGAGATCCCAACTGTGCCTCCATTTTTGTGAAGCGTTGGGCAAAGGGGGAGAGGAAGGCGGCAACCTGATCTTGTGTGACCATTTTTTCTCTCCTATCCTTTTCCATGCTAGTCATTCAATCCTCAGCCGAGCCCAGTTGCGACTCCAATTTGGTGAGGCGCATCTGGACCCGCACCTCTAAGTCATAAATGGTGGAAACCATGTGTTGATGACCCGCGATGGATTCCTGATCCATGGGAACAAACTTACCATCAAGAGTGGAGAGGGAGGAATTGGCACGAAAGTGTTTGGCGCCTAGGTCCATCACTTGTGCTTGATCATCGGGGAGACATCCACTGGGGGATGCGGGGTTGTGGGGCTAGCACCGTGTGACACACCCATGCTCTCAATTGCATCTACTCGACCATTGACTCCCATAATGCCCATTTCGTGTTCCTGAAGTTTCTGTTTCACATGGGTGTCTGCTTCCATTTGATTTGATACGTTGCTCAAGAGTTTGCAGAAGCGATGCGTTGGAACTTTGTACCCTCACCAATTCATCAGATTTTTGTTTGACGATCAAACCCAATTCTGTTGTGGAAGTGGTGCTTGTTGAAGGCTCAAAAGCTTGGGGAGTAAGGAAATCCTCTCGCATCTTGGACATTTGAGTGTTTTGGGGTTTGCTTCACCACTTGAAGTTTTTGGTTTTGGGATTCAAGTTGCATCGCTAACTCTTGTTTCGTGGCTTCCATCTGGGCATTATGGGAGGCTTGTTCCCTTTTTGCTCGCTCGTTGGCCTCGTGCGCACTCGTGAACAAAGATTGCAGGTCTGACTCGGCACCCGCAATGCGAGTGAGAAGTGGCTGCAATTGCGCAGTAACTAACTCACTAATCTGATCTTCGCTTAAGATTGTGCGGATCTTGTTGATGACGGTTTTCTTAAACACCTTCATGTTGGAGATGTTCTTGCTCTGAAATTCCTGCATGCGGGACAAGGTAACCTCATATATGTCCTTCATGTCGATTGTCACCTGCCCACTTTTGCGGTGCCGGGTTTGCGGTTGACTAAGACGCGGAACCCTGGCGTGTTCCCCGCTTAGCCTAACCTTGAATTCTGCAACATGAGGGAACGCTGCTCCACCTGTTGTCCTAGACGATGACGATCCCCCAGTCTCCAAGTTGGGTGAGTCGTTGGCAGCATGCACATGACTAGATGCCACGTGCAACACGGATGCTGGCTGCTTCCCTATGCTGCGTACGGGTTCTACATAATTGTCTGGTTCCCTGCCTTAATCTAGGACACCTATCCCGTTGAAGGTAATGCCATCGTCACTGGTTGTACTAGCCAACTTCGAACCACCAGTCTTCAAGTAGAATTGGTCGGCGGTAGCCCGCACGTGACCACATTTCACGTACGTAAGGGATGATCTTGGTTGCCCTTGGCTACGTACGTGTTGATCATAATGGCCCTGTTCCCGCTGTTCATCAATTGCACCTTCGTGCCCCATGGCCTCGTCATGGACTCCGGCCATCCCGGTGTGCTCGGATGCTTCAAATTTAGTTTTGCAACCCTAGAGCGTTGCACTCGCTTTCGATGGGACCGGGTACAGGACACGTAAACCCAAATAGGCACGCGTGGAGCAAGTAACAAAGATGTCAAACAAGTTCAACACTCCGAGTTGAAACTCAATTAGTCTCGAAGCATCCTAAATGAAACCAAATAAGCAAATATCTAATATACAAATATATCAAATGCACATGCACAAACAGACACAATCCTCAATGTCATTTACTACCTTAAACCTTTTGACCTTCTTGACCGTGGTTTGTTAACCCTTAACCTTTCTATTCATGAGTGATCTTCGATCGCTAATCAATTTTCGGATTTCTGATTTCGACTTTTTCTTTCAATGGGGAACCAATCTTACAATCTCACATTATCAAATCTGAATTTCTGAAATTGACCCCCATCCCTCAAATGCTCACATGTTTCATTTGTTCAATTGGTGTCAATTTCTGCCTTGTCTCCTTGTCCTCTTCCACACTTCATTCAAAGTGTCCAACGAGAGTAGAACAAGGTTGGGTGTTTGACAAACCAAGAGTATTGTTTCCCCTCTTCCCTTCCTCTAACATAGCAATAGAAGATCGCACATGAGGCTCACAAGTGTGCATCTGTGCAATTTCAGTGCTAAGCTTGAGGCAATTGCACGCCCCTGCCTCGGCTGGGGCCAGCGGCAGGGACAATGAGCCCGGTTCTCGGCCGGCCTCCACGTGCCCCGCGCAGCCACCCAGTAAAGCCGGGGGCGCAAGCTCCCGGGATGGGGAAAGGCACCTCGGCGTCGGGAAAGCCGTCCGGAGGACGGAGAGCGACCGGACCGGACAAGGCAGGCGCACCAGGCGGGGCCACTAGGCACGCCAGAGAGGCACGCCGCCGGCAACAACCAAGGCACACGGACAGCCAAGGCACCCGAGGCCGGAAAACACGCAAAGCAGGAGACAACGGGGCGCAACAAGGGGGAGGGAGGAAAAAAAGGGGGGGGGGGCGCCAAGGCCCAAGGCACCCGAGGCCGGAAAACACGCAAAGCAGGACACAAAGGGGGCGCAACAAGAGGGCTGAAGGAAAAAAAAACCAAGAACAACCACAAACGGGGCAACCCCAGCCCGGAGGGGGCCGAACAAGCAAAGAGCGCACCAAGACCGGCCAAAGGAAAGGTGAGGCGCACCAGAACGCGCCCGGGAGGCCAGCGCGCCCCACCCAGCCAAGCAGGGCATGCACACGCACACACGCGCGGGACCCGGGCGAGGCGTCCTCCGTCCAGAAAGGGGCGGTGTCGGCGTCCACACGAAACAGCCCCGGTGCACCAGCCGAGTCCCCCGTCGAAAGACAGACGGTACGGGAAACCGGACGCGTCGTTGAATGGTTCCACACACGCCAAACCACCGCAGGGCACGCAGCCCAAGACCGGAACCGGGGGGACCCGCCAGGGACAGCCCCGAACGGGTACGACGCGGAGGGCACCCAGCGCCCTTGCCTCGGCAGGGGCCAGCGGCAGGCACAAAGAGCCCCGTTCTCAGCCGGCCTCCACAGGCCCCGCGCAGCCACCCAGTATAGCCAGGGGCGACAGCCCCCGGGGTGGGGGAAGGCACCAGGGCGACGGGAAAGCCGACCGGAGCACCGAAAGCGACCAGACTGGACGGGGCGCGGCGCACCAACGCGGGGCCACGAGGCACGCCAGAAAGGCACGCTGCCGGCCAGAACCACGGCACGAGAACAGGTGCCAAGCGACAACAGCCACCGGATGCCGAGAACCCGGGAAGCGCGCACAACACACGACGAAACGCGGCACGGGACAAGGAGCCAAGGACAGCCCGGCCCCCACGCCCGCACACTGCATCAAAGGCCAGTGGGAAGCGGGCTCCGGCCGCACGCCCGAAAGGACAGGTGGTCGGGGGTGGGAGAGCGCCCGTCCCTGGACGCCCCACACCCAGGCAAGTGGCGCCCCCTCCGGGCGCCCTCGTGCCGCCCCCACAGCGCGCAAAGCCAGCTCGCAAGAGCGCGCGCTGTGGGGTTGGTGACGGGTCCCCACGCTCGCATCCCCCGCAACCACAGCCAGTGGGTAGTGGGCCCCGGTTGCACGCCCAAAAGGACGAGTGGTCGGGGGTGGGAGAGCGCCTGACCCCGGACGCCCCACACCCAGGCAAGGGGCGCCCCCCCGGGGCACCCTCATGCTGCCCCGACAGTGGGCAAGGCCAGCCCGTAGAAGCGCCCGCTGTGGGGTTGGTGACGGGTCCTCACGCCCGCATCCCCCGCACCCACAGCAAGTGGGTAGTGGGCCCCAGCCGCACGCCCGAACGGACGAGTGGTCGGGGGCGGGAGAGCGCCTGTCCCCGGACGCCCCACACCCAGGCAAGGGGCGCCCCCCCCGGGCACCCTCATGCCGACCCCACAGCGCGCAAAGCCAGCTCGCAAGAGCGCGCGCTGTGGGGTTGGTGACGGGTCCTCACGCCGGCATCCCCCGCACCAACATCCAGTGGGTGGTGGGCCCCGGCCGCACGCCCAAAAAGAAGCGTGGTCGGGGGTGGGAGAGCGCCCGACCCCGGACGGCCCACACCCAGGCAAGAGGCGCCCCCCCAGGGCACCCTCATGCCGCCCCCACGGCGCGCAAAGCAAACTCGCAAGAGCGCGCGCTGTGGGGTCGGTGACGGGTCCCCACGCCCGCACCCCCCGCACCCATAGCCAGTGGGTAGTGGGCCCCGGCCGCACGCCCAAGAGGACGAGTGGTCGGGGGTGGGAGAGCGCCCGACCCTGGACGCCCCACACCCAGGCAAGAGGCGCCCCCCCGGGGCACCCTCATGCCGCCCCCACAGCGCACAAAGCCAGCTGGCAAGAGCGCGCGCTGTGGGGTTGGTGACGGGTCCCCACCCCCGCACCCCCGCACCAACAGCCAGTGGGTAGTGGGCCCCGGCCGCACGCCCAAAAGGATGAGTGGTCGGGGGTGGGAGAGCGCCTGACCCTGGACGCCCCACACCCAGGCAAGAGGCGCCCCCCCCGGGCACCCTCATGCCGCCCCGACAGTGCGCAAGGCCAGCCTGTAGAAGCGCGCGCTGTGGGGTTGGTGACGGGTCCCCACGCCCGCACCCCCCGCACCCACAGCAAGTGGGTAGTGGGCCCCGGCCGCACGCCTGAACAGACGAGTGGTCGGGGGCGGGAGAGCGCCCGTCCCCGGATGCCCCACACCCAGGCAAGAGGCGCCCCCCCCGGGCACCCTCATGCCGCCCCCACAGAGCGCAAAGCCAGCTCGCAGGAGCGCGCGCTGTGGGGTCGATGACGGGTCCTCACGCCCGCATCCCCCGCACCCACAGCCAGTGGGTAGTGGGCCCCGGCTGCACGCCCAAAAGGACGCGTGGTCGGGGGTGGGAGAGCGCCCAATCCCGGACGCCCCACACCCAGGCAAGAGGCGCCCCCCCGGGTCATCTTCATGCCGCCCCCACGGCGGACAAAGCGAACTCGCAAGAGCGCGCGCTGTGGGGTCGGTGACGGGTCCCCACGCCCGCACCCCCCGCACCCATAGCCAGTGGGTAGTGGGCCCCGGCCGCACGCCTGAACGGACGAGTGGTCGGGGGTGAGAAAGCGCCCGACCCCGGACGCCCCACACCCAGGCAAGAGGCGCCCCCCGGGGCAACCTCATGCCGCCCCCACAGCGCACAAAGGCAGCTCGCAAGAGCGCGCGCTGTTGAGTTGGTGACGGGTCCCGGCGCCCGCACCCCCCGCACCAACAGCCAGTGGGTAGTCGGCCCCGGCCGCACGCCCAAAACTAAGAGTGGTCGGGGGTGGGAGAGCGCCCGATTCCAGATGCCCCAAACCCAGGCAAGAGGCACCCCCCCTGGGCACCCTCATGCCGCCCCCACAGCGCGCAAAGCCAGCTCGCAAGAGCGCGCGCTGTGGGGTTTGATGACGGGTCCCCATGCCTGCAACCCCCGCACCCACAGCCAGTGGGGAGTCAGCCCCGGCCGCACGCCCAAAAGGACGAGTGGTGGGGGGTGGGGAAGCGCCCGACCCCAGACGCCCGGCGCCCAGGCAGGAGGCGCCCCCCCCAGTCACCCTCATGCCGCCTCCACAGCGCGCAAAGCCAGCACGCAGGAGTGCGCGCTGTGGGGTTGGTGACGGGTCCCCACGCCCGCCCTCCCCGCACCCACAGCCAGTGGGTAGTGGGCCCCGGCCGCACGCCCCAAAGGACGAGTGGTCGGGGGTGGGAGAGCGCCCAACCCCGGACGCCCCACACCCAGGCAAGAGGAGCCCCCCCGGGGCACCCTCATGCCGCCCCCACAGCGCGCACAGTGAGCTCGCAAGAGCGCGCGCTGTGGGGTTGGTGACGGGTCCCCATGCCCCCACCCCCCCGCGGCCACAGCCAGTGGGTAGTGGGCCCCAGCCGCACGCCCGAAAGGACGAGTGGTCGGGGGTGGGAGAGCGCCCGACCCCGGACGCCCCACACCCAGGCAAGAGGCGCCCCCCCCGGGCACCCTCATGCCGCCCCCACAGCGCGCACAGCCAGCTCGCAAGAGCGCGCACTGTGGGGTCAGTGACTGGTCCCAACGCTCGCACCCCCCGCACCCACAGCCAGTGTGTAGTGGGCCCCGGCCGCACGCCCAAAGAGACGAGTGGTCGGGGGTGGGAGAGCGCCCGACCCCGGACGCCCCACACCCAGGCAAGAGGCGCCCCCCCCCGGGCATCCTCATGCCGCCCCCACAGCGCGCAAAGCCAGCTCGCAAGAGCGCGCGCTGTGGGGTTGGTGACGGGTCCCCATGCCCGCAACCCCCGCACCCACAGCCAGTGGGGAGTGGGCCCCGGTCGCACGCCCAAAAGGACGAGTGGTCGGGGGTGGGAGAGCGCCCGACCCCGGACGCCCCACACCCAGGCAAGAGGAGCCCCCCCGGGGCACCCTCATGCCGCCCCCACAGCGCGCACAGTGAGCTCGCAAGAGCGCGCGCTGTGGGGTTGGTGACGGGTCCCCATGCCCCCACCCCCCCGCACCCACAGCCAGTGGGTAGTGGGCCCCGGCCGCACGCCCGAAGGGACGAGTGGTCGGGGGTGGGAGAGCGCCCGACCCCGGACGCCCCACACCCAGGCAAGAGGCGCCCCCCCCGGGCACCCTCATGCCGCCCCCACAGCGCGCAAAGCGAACTCGCATTAGCGCGCTGTGGGGTTCGTGACGGTTCCCCACGCCCGGGGCCCCCGCACCCACAGCCAGTGGGTAGTGGGCCCCGGCCGCACGCCCGAAAGGACGAGTGGTCGGGGCTGGGAGAGCGCCCGACCCCAGACGCCCCACACCCAGGCAAGAGGCGCCCCCCCCCGGGCATCCTCATGCCGCCCCCACAGCGCGCAAAGCCAGCTCGCAAGAGCGCGCGCTGTGGGGTTGGTGACGGGTCCCCATGCCCGCAACCCCCGCACCCACAGCCAGTGGGGAGTGGGCCCCGGTTGCACGCCCAAAAGGACGAGTGGTCGGGGGTGGGAGAGCGCCCGACCCCGGACGCCCGGCACCCAGGCAGGAGGCGCCCCCCCCGGTCACCCTCATGCCGCCTCCACAGCGCGCAAAGCCAGCTCGCAAGAGCGCGCACTGTGGGGTCGGTGACGGGTCCCCACGCCCGCACCCCCCGCACCCACAGCCAGTGGGTAGTGGGCCCCGGCCGCACGCCCAAAAGGAAGAGTGGTCGGGGCCGGGAGAGCAGCCGACCCCGGACGCCCCACACCCAGGCAAGAGGCGCCCCCCCGGGGCACCCTCATGCCGCCTCCACAGCGCGCAAAGCCAGCTCGCAAGAGCGCGCGCTGTGGGGTTGGTGACGGGTCTTCAGGCCCGCACCCCCCGCACCCACAGCCAGTGGGTAGTGGGCCCCGGCCGCACGCCCGAAAGGATGAGTGGTCGGGAACGGGAGAGCGCCCGACCCCGGACGCCCCACACCCAGGCAAGAGGCGCCCCCCCCCGGGCATCCTCATGCCGCCCACACAGCGCGCAAAGCCAGCTCGCAAGAGCGCGCGCTGTTGGGTTGGTGACGGATCCCCACGCCCGCCCCCCCCGCACCCACAGCCAGTGGGTAGTGGGCCCCGGCCGCACGCCCGAAAGGACGAGTGGTCGGGGTCGGGAGAGCGCCCAACCCCGGACGCCCCACACCCAGGCAAGAGGAGCCCCCCCAGGGCACCCTCATGCCGCCCCCACAGCGCGCACAGCCAGCTCGCATAAGCGCGCACTGTGGGGTCGGTGACGGGTGCCAACGCCCGCACCCCCCGCACCCACAGCCAGTGTGTAGTGGGCCCCGGCCGCACGCCCAAAAAGACGAGTGGTCGGGGGTGGGAGAGCGCCCGACCCCGGACGCCCCACACCCAGGCAAGAGGCGCCCCCCCGGGGCACCCTCATGCCGCCCCAACAGCGCGCAAAGCGAACTCGCATTAGCGCGCTGTGGGGTTTGTGACGGTTCCCCACGCCCGGGGCCCCCGCACCCACAGCCAGTGGGTAGTGGGCCCCGGCCGCACGCCCGAAAGGACGAGTGGTCGGGGCTGGGAGAGCGCCCGACCCCAGACGCCCCACACCCAGGCAAGAGGCGCCCCCCCCCGGGCATCCTCATGCCGCCTCCACAGTGCGCAAAGCCAGCTCGCAAGAGCGCGCGCTGTGGGGTTGGTGACGGGTCCCCATGCCCGCAACCCCCGCACCCACAGCCAGTGGGGAGTGGGCCCCGGTCGCACGCCCAAAAGGACGAGTGGTCGGGGGTGGGAGAGCGCCCGACCCCGGACGCCCGGCACCCAGGCAGGAGGCGCCCCACTGGGGCACCCACATGCCGCCTCCACAGCGCGCAAAGCCAGCTCGCAAGAGCGCGCACTGTGGGGTCGGTGACGGGTCCCCACGCCCGCACCCCCCGCACCCACAGCCAGTGGGTAGTGGGCCCCGGCCGCACGCCCAAAAGGAAGAGTGGTCGGGGGTGGGAGAGCAGCCGACCCCGGACGCCCCACACCCCGGCAAGAGGCGCCCCCCCGGGGCACCCTCATGCCGCCTCCACAGCGCGCAAAGCCAGCTCGCAAGAGCGCGCGCTGTGGGGTTGGTGACGGGTCTTCAGGCCCGCGACCCCCGCACCCACAACCAGTGGGTAGTGGGCCCCGGCCGCACGCCCGAAAGGATGAGTGGTCGGGGGCGGGAGAGCGCCCGACCCCGGACGCCCCACACCCAGGCAAGAGGCGCCCCCCCCCCGGGCACCCTCATGCCGTTTCCACAGCGCGCAAAGCCAGCTCGCAAGAGCGCGCGCTGTGGGGTCGGTGACGGGTCCCCACGCCCGCACCCCCCGCACCCACAGCTAGTGGGTAGTGGGCCCCCGCCGCACGCCAAAAAGGAAGAGTGGTCGGGGGTGGGAGAGCACCCGACCGCGGACGCCCCACACCTAGGCAAGAGGCGCCCCCCCGGGGCACCCTCATGCGGCCCCCACGGCGCGCAAAGCCAGCTCGCAAGAGCGCGCCCTGTGGGGTTGGTGACGGGTCCCCATGCCCGCACCCCCCCGCATCCACAGGCAGTGGGTAGTGGGCCCTGGCCGCACGCCCGAAAGGACGAGTGGTCGGGGGTGGGAGAGCGCCCGACCCCGGACGCCCCACACCCAGGCAAGAGGCGCCCCTCCCGGGCAGCCTCATGCCGCCCCCACAGCGCGCAAAGCCAGCTCGCAGGAGCGCGCGCTATGGGGTCGGTGACGGGTCCCCACGCCCGCACCCCCCGCACCCACAGCCAGTGGGTAGTGGGCCCCGGCCGCACGCCCAGAGAGACGAGTGGTCGGGGGTGGGAGAGCGCCCGACCCCGGACGCCCCACACCCAGGCAAGAGGCACCCCCCCAGGGCACCCTCATGCCGCCCCCACGGCGCGCAAAGCAAACTCGCAAGAGCGCGCGCTGTGGGGTTGGTGACGGGTCACCACGCCCGCACCCCCCGCACCCACAGCAAGTGGGTAGTGGGCCCCGGCTGCACGCCTGAAAGGACGAGTGGTCGGGGCTGGGAGAGCGCCCGACCCCAGACGCCCCACATCCAGGCAAGAGGCGCCCCCCCGGGGCACCCTCATGCCGCCCCCACTGCGCGCAAAGCCAGCTCGCAAGAGCGCGCGCTGTGGGGTTGGTGACGGGTCCCCATGCCCGCAACCCCCCCATCCACAGCCAGTGGGGAGTGGGCCCCGGCCGCACGCCCAATGGGACGAGTGGTCGGGGGTGGGAGAGCGCCCGACCCCGGACGCCCCACACCCAGACAAGAGGCACCCCCCCGGGGCATCCTCATGCCGCCCCCACAGCGCGCAAAGCCAGCTCACAAGAGCGCGTGCTGTGGGGTTGGTGACGGGTCCCCATGCCCGCACCCCCCCGCACTGGCAGCCAGTGGGTAGTGGGCCCCGGTTGCACGCCCGAAAGGACGAGTGGTCGGGGGTGGGAGAGCGCCCGACCCCGGACGCCCCACACCCAGGTAAGAGGCGCCCCCCCCGGGCACCCTCATGCCGCCCCCACAGCGCGAAAAAGCCAGCTCGCAAGAGCGCGCGCTGTGGGGTCGGTGACGGGTCCCCGCCCCCGCACCCCCCGCACCCACATCCAGTGGGTAGTGGGCCCCGGCCGCACGCCCAAATAGACGAGTGGTCGAGGGTGGGAGAGCGCCCGACCCCGGACATCCCACACCCAGGCAAGAGGCACCCCACCGGGGCACCCTCATGCCGCCCCCACAGCGCGCAAAGCCAGCTCGCAGGAGCGCGCGCTATGGGGTCGGTGACGGGTCCCCACGCCCGCACCCCCCGCACCCACATCCAGTGGGTAGTGGGCCCCGGCCGCACGCCCGAAAGGACGAGTGGTCGGGGCTGGGAGAGCGCCCGACCCCAGACGCCCCACATCCAGGCAAGAGGCGCCCCCCCGGGGCACCCTCATGCCGCCCCCACAGCGCGCAAAGCCAGCTCGCAAGAGCGCGCGCTGTGGGGTTGGTGACGGGTCCCCATGCCCGCAACCCCCCCATCCACAGCCAGTGGGGAGTGGGCCCCGGCCGCACGCCCAATGGGACGAGTGGTCAGGGGTGGGAGAGCGCCCGACCCCGGACGCCCCACACCCAGGCAAGAGGCACCCCCCCGGGGCACCCTCATGCCGCCCCCACAGCGCGCAAAGCCAGCTCGCAAGAGCGCGCGCTGTGGGGTTGGTGACGGGTCACCACGCCCGCACCCCCCGCACCCACAGCCAGTTGGTAGTGGGCCCCGGCTGCACGCCCGAAAGGACGAGTGGTCGGGGCTGGGAGAGCGCCCGACCCCAGACGCCCCACATCCAGGCAAGAGGCGCCCCCCCGGGGCACCCTCATGCCGCCCCCACAGCGCGCAAAGCCAGCTCGCAAGAGCGCGCGCTGTGGGGTTGGTGACGGGTCCCCATGCCAGCACCCCCCCGCAGCGGCAGCCAGTGGGTAGTGGGCCCCGGTTGCACGCCCGAAAGGACGAGTGGTCGGGGGTGGGAGAGCGCCCGACCCCGGACGCCCCACACCCAGGTAAGAGGCGCCCCCCCCGGGCACCCTCATGCCGCCCCCACAGCGCGAAAAAGCCAGCTCGCAAGAGCGCGCGCTGTGGGGTCGGTGACGGGTCCCCGCCCCCGCACCCCCCGCACCAACATCCAGTGGGTAGTGGGCCCCGGCCGCACGCCCAAATAGACGAGTGGTCGAGGGTGGGAGAGCGCCCGACCCCGGACATCCCACACCCAGGCAAGAGGCACCCCACCGGGGCACCTTCATGCCGCCCCCACAGCGCGCAAAGCCAGCTCGCAAGAGCGCGCGCTGTGGGGTTGGTGACGGGTCCCCAAGCCCGAACCCCCCGCACCCACAGCCAGTGGGTAGTGGGCCCCGGCCGCACGCCCGAAAGGACGAGTGGTCGGGGCTGGGAGAGCGCCCGACCCCAGACGCCCCACACCAAGGCAAGAGGCGCCCCCCCAGGTCACCCTCATGCCGCCTCCACAGCGCGCAAAGCCAGCACGCAAGAGCGCGCGCTGTTGGGTTGGTGACGGGTCCCCATGCCCGCAACCCCCCCACCCACAGCCAGTGGGGAGTGGGCCCCGGCCGCACGCCCAAAAGGACGAGTGGTTGGGGGCGGGAGAGCGCCCAACCCCGGACGCCCCACACCCAGGCAAGAGGCGCCCCCCCCCGGGCACCCACATGCCGCCCCCACAGCGCGCAAAGCCAGCTCGCAAGAGCGCGCCCTGTGGGGTTGTCCACGGTTCCCCACGCCCGCACCCCCCACGCCCACAGCTGCTGGGTAGTGGGCCCCGGCCGCACGCCTGAAAGGACGAGTGGTCGAGGGTGGGAGAGCGGCCGACCCCGGGCGCCCCGCACCCAGGCAAGGGGCGCCCCCCCCCCGGGCGCCCTCGTGCCGCGCCTACAGCGCGCCAAGCCAGCGCGCAAGGCCAGCCCCCAAGAGCGCGCGCGCTGGGGTTGGTGACGGGTCCCCATGCCCGCACCCACCCCACGGGAAGCGCGCAGCACCAAGCCAGGTAGGAGGAAACGGGACCGGGCCGCCCCCCCCAAGCAAGCCAAACGGAGCACGGGACCGAGGCAGGACACGCGGAGGGGGACGGACTGAGTCGAACAGCCCTACCAGCGCCCAGCACCGGGACCGTGCCAGGTGCGCACGCCACACCAACCCGGGGAGGGGGGGGGGGCAGACGCCGCCTTAGCACACGCGGGGAAAACCAGAAAGGCAACCGGACCGAGCCCGCGGAACTCACAGACCGCATGGAATGGCGGACCAGCGAGCGAGGAGAAGGGACACCCAGACAGGACGGCCCGCCACACACAGCGCAGGAAGCGCGGGGCGGGCAGGGGGAAACGGGGAAGACACAACACCAGGCACCGGCCCCAACCTCCCCGGTCGAGCGCCGTACACACGCGACCAGGGCACTGCACCCGCCAAGGCAGTAGGGGCGCATAGCGCCACGCACCAGCCCCACAGCTAGGCAGCCTCCGCGCCCGCCCACGGGGGTCCCACTGGCGACAATCCAGTAGCACGGGCCCGGCAGCGCCGGCACCTCGGGCGACCACGCATTAGGGGGGCGACGCGCTCGATAAGCGCCAGCAGCCACGGCTGCGAATTGATGCACTGACCAGGGAGTGGCGAAATGGGGAAGCTGGGGAGGGACGGGGCTCCGAGCCCTGTGAACCCGAGGACTCCGCCACCAGGCAGGAGGTGCGTCTTGGAGGGCCCCCCACTAGGACCCGGTGGGGAGGATATCACCTAGCCCGACCTGGTGGCCCCCCGGGGCCGAAAGGCGTCTAGTACCCGAAAAATCAAACCTCAAACCTCAAACCTCGACCTTTGACTCCCATAATGCCCATTTCGTGTTCCTGAAGTTTCTGTCTCACATGGGTGTCTGCTTCCATTGAATTGATACATTGCTCGAGAGTTTGGAGAAGCGATGCGTTGGAACTTTGTACCCTCACCAATTCATCAATTTTTTGTTTGACAATGAAACCCAATTCTGTTGTGGAAGTGGTGCTTGTTGAAGGCTCAAAAGCTTGGAGGGTAAACAGGTCCTCTCGCATCTTGGACATTTGGGTGTTTTGGGTTTGCTTCACCACTTGAAGTTTTTGGTTTTGGGATTCAAGTTGCATCGCTAACTCTTTTTTTGTGGCTTCCATTTGGGCATTATTAGAGGTTTGTTCCCTTTTTGCTCGCCCGTTGGCCTCGTGCGCAGTCGTCTCAAGAGATTGAAGGTCCGACTCTGCACCCGCATTGCGAGCGAGAAGTGGCCGCAATTGTGCAGTAACTAACTCACTAATCTGATCTTCGCTTATGATTGTGCGGATCTTGTTGGTGACAGTTTTGTTAAACTCCTTCATGTCGGAGATGTTCTTGCTCTGAAATTCCTGCATGCGGGACAAGGTCACGTCATATATGTCGTTCATGTCGATTGTCACTTGCTCACGTTTGCGGTGCCAGGGGTTGCGGTTGACTAAGACGCGGAACCTTGGCGTGTTCCCCGCTTAGTCTAACCTTAAATTCTGCCACATGAAGGAAAGCTGATCCAACTGTTGTCCTAGACGATGACGATACCCCAGTCTTCAAGTCGGTTGAGTCGTTGGCAGCATGCACATGACTAGATGCCACGTGCAACAGGGATGCTGACTGCTTCCCTCTGCTGCGTACGGGTTGTACATAATTGTCTGGTTCCCGGCCTTAATCTAGGACACCTATCTCGTTGAAGTTAATGCCATCGTCCCTGGTTGTACTAGCCGACTTCGAACCCCCAGTCTTCAAGTCGAATTGGTCGGCGGTAGCCCGCACGCCACCACATTTCACGTACGTAAGGGATGCTCTTGGTTGCCCCTGGCTATGTACGTGTTGATCATAATGGCCCTGTTCCCGCTGTTCATCAACTACACCTTCGTGTCCAGTCGCCTCGTCATGGACTTCGGCCATCCTGGTGTGCTCGGATGCTTCGAATTGAGTTTTGAAACCCTAGAGCGTTGCACTCGCTTTTGATCGGACCGGGTACGGGACATGTAAACCCCAATAGGCACGCGGGGAGCAAGTAACAAAGATGTCAAACAAGTTCAACACTCCGAGTTGAAACTCAATTAGTCTCGAAGCATCCTAAATGAAAACAAATAAGCAAATATTTAATATATAAATATATCAAATGCACATGCACAAACAAACACAATCTGCAATGTCATTTACTACCTTAAACCTTTTGACCTTCTTGACTGTGGTTTGTTAACCCTTAACCTTTCTATTCATGAGTGATCTTCGATCGCTAATCAATTTTCGGATTTCTGATTTCGACTGTTTCTTTCAATGGGGAACCAATCTTACAATCTCACATTATCAAATCTGAATTTCTGAAATTGACCCCCATCCCTCAAATGCTCACATGTTTCATTTGTGCAATTGGTGTCAATTTCTGCCTTGTCTCCTTCTCCTCTTCCACACTTCATTCAAAGTGTCCAACGTGAGTAGAACAAGTTTGGGTGTTTAACAAACCAAGAGTATTGTTTCCCTTCTTCCCTTCCTCCAACATAGCGATCGAAGATCGCGCATGAGGCTCACAAGTGTGCATCTGTGCAATTTCAGTGCTAAGCTTGAGGCTATTGCACGCCCCTGCCTCGGCTGGGGCCAGCGGCAGGCACAATGAGCCTGGTTCTCGGCCGGCCTCCAGGTGCCCCGCGCAGCCACCCTGTAAAGCCAGGGGCGCCAGCTCCCGGGATGGGGAAAGGCACCTCCGCGTCGGGAAAGCCGTGCGGAGCACGGAGAGCAAACAGACCGGACGAGGCAGGCGCACCACGCGGGGCCACTAGGCACGCCAGAGAGGCAAGCCGCTGGCAACAACCAAGGCACACGGACAGGTGCCAAGCAACAATGGCCGCTGAGTGCAGCAAACCCGGAGAGCAGGCAAAACACGCAACAAACCACGACACGAGTACAGGTACCAAGCAACACCAGCCGCCGTCCAGACGAACGTGTGCGCGCCCGGCAGCGAACCCAGCTCCTGCTGGCTACGGAACAGCCGCCGTCCGGATGGAGGAATGCGCGCCCGGCAGTGAACCCAGCCCCTGCTGGCTACAAAAAGCCGCAGTCCGGATGGACGAGTGAGCGCCCTGCAGCAACACTCCGCACACGCAACCCACAGCACAACACACCGAGCGAGCACACCAAACAGGAGCCAAGAGGCCCAGGACACCGCACACCAAACACAACACACCGAGCAGGCACACCGGAGAACGAGGGCTAAGGGTGCCAGGACACCTGTAATGGGCAGCAGGGGCAACTAGGACAGGCCTTGCAGCGTGCGTGCCTTTGTCGCGTCGCAAGGGCGATTTGCCAGCGTGGCTGAATAATTATGAAGATCAGGATTTACGATGTTTTGGAGTGAAATGATTGTAGATTCATGAGTTTTAGATTATTATTGATCTATCGTGATTGTTGGTTTGGGTTACGGTTATGGTCGAACGTCCTGGTGTTTGCTGTGGGTTTGTGGCATCAAGTTCTCGCGCTGTTATGCACAGTGTATATAGTATGTAGGGGACAAGGACCACTTTGTCCCCCTGACAAGCCCTGCAGTGGTGCGGGCGAAACAACAACACCGTGGACTCCGGTGATGGACTCCCAGAAAACGGTGTATGTTTTGGAGTTTGGTGTTTGCGTTCTTGTACGTGCTTTACGTGTATGACAGAGCTATCGACATTTTGGAGTTTTGGAAAAGGGTTACGACGGGAACAAAGATTTTGACGATTTGAGGAAAATTTTGGGATCAAGAATAGTTCGAGATTTTGATGAAAACATGTCTTGGATCAACACGGTGTTTGGGTCCGTGATCGGTTGTGTTACAAAATCGTCATCTAAGACATCCTGTAGACCTACTGAACTGGAGGTGAGGCCAACAGCAGCAGCAGCGCTCAGTGAAGAAGCGCAGCGGCAGTGCAGGTGCGTTCAGCGAAGGAGCGCAACGAAGGAGCGCTCAGCGCTGAAGCGAAGAAGCGCTCAGCGCAGGAGCGAAGGACCGCGACGAAGAAGCGCTCAGCGCAGCAGCGAAGGTGCGCGACGAAGGAGCGCTCAGCGCAGAAGCGAAGGAGCGCGACGAAGAAGCGCTCAGCGCAGGAGCGAAGGAGCGCAACGAAGGAGCGCTCAGCGCAGGAGCGAAGGAGCGCAACGAAGCAGCGCTCAGCCAAGGAGCGCCATGCAGGAGCGCTCAGCGATGCAGCGTCCTCTGAAAGAGTGCAGTGCAGGCGCGCCGAACGAAGGAGCGCTCAACGCAGGAGCGCTCAGCGAAGCAGCGCCTAGCGAAGGAGCGCTTTACCAACGCTCAGCGCAGGAGCAAAGGATCATTTGGCGAAGAGCTGTGGGTCGCCAAGAAGGTGTGCAGTTCTTACACGCGGGTAGCCGAGGATGGAGCCACGACCAAGGTTGAGTGGAGAAGTGAAGTTCGAAGGAATGAAGGAGCCTCATCGGGCACAGGAGGAGGAGAAGTGAACTCTGGGGTCCTAAGAGCTGTTGCCCGTTGGCAATCTGGAAGTCGGCAGTGACGAACGCCGACCAAGGCGATCTCAGTCGCCGAGTAAATTTTATGTTTCGGATCTTATTATTTTATATTTGTTTCTGTGAAAGTGCGTGGTGGGTCACATTGTGGGTGGTTCATCGTGTGTGGCACAAGGTCTGGCGGGGGCGGGTATTGTACGAGCTGGGTGGGTGTCTGTTGGGGTTGTGTGTCGCTGTTCGGCAGCTGAGAGCAGCTATCCACTGACGTTGCATGTGTCCATGGCAGGCAGTGTTGGACAGCGTCGGGTGTAGTTGGGGTGTGGCATGCCTCTGCAAGTTCAGGCAGGAACGCCTGTATATTTTTCCTTGGGGGTAAGGCAAGGGCTTAGGACAGCCCGCTGGGGTGCCGCGCCTCCCCCTTTGCACAGGAGGGGCCACCATGCTTGGCATGGGCTGCGACTGTTGGGCAGCCGTGCAGCGTTGACGGATCCCTCGCCCCCCAGTTATGCTCCCGTCAGGGAAGGGGGTCATTTTCTGTCAAGGAATATGTATGTGGGGTGGTCCTGTTGTACTGGGTCCCCCACCGCTGCATGCCCCCCCCCCGGAGATTTAGTATGGCAATACGTTGTGTTGCCCCTGCTGCCCATATATTGGTATTTGCCTTTGTATCAGACCCTCATTCTCCTGTCAGGTCTTAGGAGGGGAGTGTAATGGGCAGCAGGGGCAACTAGTACAGGCCTTGAAGCGTGCGCGCCTTTGTCGTGTCGCAAGGGCGATATGCCAGCGTGGCTGAATAATTATGAAGATCAGGATTTACGATGTTTTGGAGTGAAATGATTGTAGATTCATGAGTTTTAGATTGTTATTGATCTATCGTGATTGTTGGTTTGGGTTACGGTTATGGTCGAACGTCCTGGTGTTTGCTGTGGGTTTGTGGCATCAAGTTCTCGCGCTGTTATGCACAGTGTATATAGTATGTAGGGGACAAGCACCACTGTGTCCCCCTGACGAGCCCTGCAGTGGTGCGGGCGAAACAACAACATCGTGGACTCCGGTGATGGACTCCCAGAAGACGGTGTATATTTTGGGGTTTGGTGTTTGCGTTCTTGTACGTGCTTTACGTGTATGACAGAGCTTTCGACATTTTGGAGTTTCGGAAAAGGGTTACGACCGGAACAAAGGTTTTGACGATTTGTGGAAAATTTTGGGATCAAGAATAGTTCGAGATTTCAATGAAAACATGACTTGGATCAACACGGTGTTTGGGTCCGTGATCGGTTGTGTTACAACACCGAAAACGCAGCAAAACACACCGAGCAGGCACACTGCTGAACAGGAGCCAAGCGCCCCACGACACCGCACAAGCGAAACAACGCACTGAGCGGGCACTCCGGTAAACAGGAGCCAACTGGCGCAGGACACCGCACAAGCAACACAACACACCGAGCGGGCACACCGGTGAACAGGAGCCAAGTGGCCCAGGACACTGCACAAGCAAAACAACGCACCGAGCGGGCACACGGGTGAACAAGAGCCAAGTGGCCCAGGACACCGCCGACGCAACACAACAAACCACGCGTGCACACCGGTGAACAGGAGGCAAGTCGCCTAGGACACCGCACACACGACACAACACACCCAGGGGGCCACACGGGTGAACAGGAGCCAAGTAGCCCAGGACACTGCACACGCAACGTGACACACCAAGCAGGCTCCTGCCGGCTACGGAACAGCCGCCGTTGGGATGGACGAGTGTGCGCCCGGGTACCCTGCCCCTGCCAGCTACGAACAGCCGCCGTCCGGATGGAGGAGTGCGCGCCCAGCAGCGAACGAAGCCCCTGCCGGCTACGAAAAGCCGCCATCCGGATGGACGAGTGAGCGCCCCGGAGCGATGCTCCGCACACGCAACCCACAGCACAACACACCGAGCAAGCACACTGGTGAACAGGAGGCAAGATGCCCAGCACACCGCACGCCGAACGCAACACACTGAGCAGGCACACCGGAGACCAAGAGCCAAGGGTGCCAGGACACCGAACACGCAGCACAACACACTGAGCGGGCACACGGGTGAACAGGAGCCAAGCCGCCCAGGACACCGCACACGCAACACAACACACGAAGCGGGCACACCGGTGTACAGGAGCCAAGTGGCCCAGGACACCGCACGCGCAACGCAACGCACCGAGCGGGCACACCGGTGAAAGGGAGCCAAGTGGCCCAGGACACCGCACAAGCAAAACAACGCACGGAGTGGGCACACGGGTGAACAAGAGCCAAGTGGCCCAGGACACCGCACAGGCAACACAACACACCGAGCAGGCACATTGGTGAACAGGAACCAAGTGGCCGAGGACACCGCACAAGCAACAGAACACCCCGAGCGGCAGATGCAACACAACAAACCACGCGTGCACACCGGTGAACAGGAGCCAAGTGGCCCCGGACACCGCACACACAACACAACAAACTGAGCGGGAACACGGCTGAACAGGAGCCAAGTGGCCCAGGACACCGCACACGCAACACAACACACCGAGCAGGCACACTGGTGAACAGGAGCCAAGTGGCCGAGGACACCGCACCAGCAACAGAACACACCGAGCGGGCACACCAGTGAACAGGAGCCAAGTGGCCCAGGACACCGCAGACGCAACACAACAAACAACGCGCGCACACCGGTGAACAGGAGCCAAGTGGCCCAGGAAAACGCACACACAACACAACACACCGAGCGGGCACACCGGTGAACAGGAGCCAAGTGGCGCAGGACACCGCACACGCAACACAAAACACGAAGCGGGCACACCGGTGAACAGGAGCCAAGTGGCCGAGGACACCGCACAAGCAGCACAACACACCGAGCTGGCACACCAGTGAACAGGAGCTAAGTGGCCCGGGACACCGCAGACGCAACACAGCAAACCACGCGCGCACACCGGTGAACAGGGGCCAAGTGGCCCAGGACACCGCACACACGACACAACACACCGAGTGGGCACACCGGTGAACAGGAGCGAAGTGGCCCAGGACACCGCACACGCAACACAACACACCGAGTGGGCACATCGGTGAACAGGAGCCAAGTTGCCCAGGACACCGCACAAGCAATGCAACACAACGAGTAGGCACACCGGTGAACAGGAGCCAAGTGACCCAGGACACCGCACACACAACACAACACACCGAGTAGGCACACCGGTGAACAGGAGGCAAGTGGCCCAGGACACCGCACACGCAACACAACACACCGATCTGGCACACCGGTGAACAGGAGCCAAGTGGCCGAAAACACCGCACAAGCAACAGAACACACCAAGCGGGCACACCAGTGAACAGGAGCTAGGTGGCCCAGGACAGCGCAGACGCAACACAACAAACCACGCGCGCACACCAGTGAACAGGGGCCAAGTGGCCCAGGACACCGCACACACAACACAACACACCGAGTGGGCACACCGGTGAACAGGAGCGATGTGGCCCAGGACACCGCACACGCAACACAACACACCGAGTGGGCACATCGGTGAACAGGAGCCAAGTGGCCCAGGACACCGCACAAGCAATGCAACACAACGAGTAGGCACACCGGTGAACAGGAGCCAAGTCGCCCAGGACACCGCAGACACAACACAACAGACCACGCGGCCACAGCGGTGAACTGGAAACAAGTGGCCTATGACACCGCACACGCAACACCACACACCGAGCAGGCACACCGGTGAACAGGAGCCAAGTGGCCCAGGACGGCGCACACACGTGCACACGTAGGGCGGCCGAGGGACAGGAAAGAACCAACACCCCATGGGTTGGATGCACTGGGGCGACCCAGCAGACCTACCAGGCCAGCACCAGGGGCGGTACCCCCAGGCCGCTGCTGCCAGCCCGGCCAGGCTGCATCGGAGACCATGGCAAACGTCAACCGGAGCCATGGAAGCAACCGGTGACAGGCGAGCCGTTACACAGTCGATGAGGGAGTCGCCTGCCAAGAAGAGAGGTCCCGCAACTCAAGCCACAAGGGTGAGGCGGTTGTACTGTAGACTAGCGGCAGCAATACTCCTTGTGGTGAGAGATACTCCACACGGCTGGGGCGGGCCCCAGAGCTGCCGCCCAAAGGAGGGGGCATGTGGCCCTACCCATGGACACATCCGGGGTAACCCTCCCAACTCGGACACCTGGACCGGGTGGCCGCGACACTGCCTTCCCAAGCACCTGCGGGAGCGGCTTAAGAGGCACCTGAACTAGGGCAGTGGGAGGGACAGGACGTCCCCTTGGTAAGACCCTCTTCCCGCATTGTCAAAGAACGCATCCTGACCTCCTGAAGATACCTACCTACCTACCCAACCCCTACGGGTTGTGTGTTTGAATGGAACGTCATGGCCTTTGGGGTGGCTAACGCTCCGGCACTCTTCCAAGAACTGATGAACAAAATATTGTACACACTGAGGCGCAAACCTCTAGTACAGGAGTTGATTTCCCGAGGGGCAGAAATGGAGGCCAACATCGATGACCTGAGGTTGGGTTCCCATACCCAGGAGGACCATGTCCTTCTCCTCCGTGAGGTTTTCATTGTCTGCGTCAAACTCGAAAAATGCGAGTTCATGGATGAGCAGATGGAGTATTCGGGTTTCGATGTGGGGTATGGCTGGTGGAAACCAGCCGCGTTTAAGATGCAGCCCCTACAGGACATGCAGATTCGCGATGACTCTAAGAAGGGTCTACACGATGTGAGGAGTTTTTTAGGCGCGTGTAACTTCTATAGGCGACACATCCACAATTTTACCTACTCTTCTGCCCCTCTCACTGACGTAATCAGGAAAACTACTCCCTGGAGGTGGACCGCCACAGAGGAGGAGTGTTTCCGGGAGTTGAAGAAGGAAATTGCCTCTTGCAGCTGCCTGGGCGTACGCCGGCCGAAGGGGGAGAGTGTGCTGATCACTGATGCATGTGAAGTAGAGGGGGTTGGAACTATATACCAATGGCAAGAGTTTAACCCGGCTGAACTAACTCATTGCCATTATGGCACCACAGGACTGAGCCGTGCTGGTTCCCTGAAGCACGACTATCCGTCCAGTGAGTGGCGACTTGTACCACTGCGACACAGGAACTGGAAATTGAACCAGGCGCGTTTCAATTGCAGCACTTACGACCAGGAACTCCTGGCCGGTATGCTGCTGCTCTCATCCGAGTCCGGACTTATGGGATCTAACCCCATTGTCTGGCTCTGTGACCGGGAACCGGTGAAGGTTTTCAGAAGGGCCCACCACACGAGAAAGTGAAACTAAAACGATGGTGGACTTACCTGAGCCAGTTCACGCTGACAGTCCATCATATCCCTGGTATAAAAAATGAAATGTCTGACTACATATCGCGCAGCAACTTCGTTACGCTTATTGGTGAGAGCTCTGAGGCTCTTGCCTAAGAGGCTTTCCAGCATATGGATGTCCAGCTTGACCTGTCTATGCGGACTGCTTGAATCCTTGAGGGTTGGAGCCTAACTGACTATCAGTCAGAATATAGAGAAATTCTCCAGACCCTCAGCACTGGTCTCGCACCCCGTGTCATTGACGGGCACCAGTGGTATGAGAATAACCGGCACCTCTTCTACAGGGAAGGTATAGTCGTACCTGAGGAACGGCTCGATGGGTGTCTACAGTGGTCTCGTCTCAGCTCAGATCACACTGGCGCTAATCGCCCAGTGGACTTCTTCCGCGAGTGTTTCTACTCTAGTCTAACCCTGACTGAACTGCCGTCCCGAATGCAGACCATTGTTGATGCTTGTGGCTGTCATGCCAGCAAGCACAGCGATAGTAGGTATAGGGGACTGATTCCAAGCCTACCCATACCCTATTGTACTAACTCTCTTCTCTACGTGGATTTCATCCAGGGGCTACCTCGCCTCGGGGGCTATGATAGTTGCCTACTGGTCACCTGTTGTCTGTCCCGCTTCACCCGTGCGTTCCCTTGCAATAAGAAAATCACAGGTGAGCAGATGCTGAAAATGTTGGTCGAACAATGGTTCGAACCATACGGAGCACCTAAACAGGTGCACTCTGATGAGGATGTACGCATCCGCAGTGACACAAGATGGTACAAACGAGTGCTAAATGCGCTCAACGTTGACGTAACCACAGGTCTGCCCTATACCCACACGTCTTACCCTCTCTGTGGGAGACAGAACCATATGGTGGAACAGAACCTGAGAATCCTGATGAAACAGGAACGTACCAAACATTGGGTACGTCGAGTGCCCTGGGCAGTGCTGTCCATGAACTCTCAGAGGAGCTCTTCTGCAGGTTTCACCCCCCACGAGCTGTTTGATGGAGGACGACCTGCTTGGTTCTTCAAAACCCCATTATCTGAGGACTTCAAGAGCCCCGTTGGGGATTGGCTAGAAAACAAGCAGTCTATGGCTAACCAGGCTGGGACTAACCTAAGTCATATCCCTGAACGCGAACTGAGCCGATCAAATAGCCTACCGCGACCCGCCAGCTTCAAGCCTGGTGACCTTGTTTTGGTTCACCATTTACGCCTACCCTCTTGGCCCCGTAACTGCCTGCAGGAACCTTATTTTGGGCCCTACTGTACCATCAGGATAGATGGATCTAGAATCCATGTCAGGTGCAGTGCACGTCTAGGTGGTGAACTCCTTTGTGCGCCTAATCAGTTGAGGCACTATCACTCCCCTGATGGTTTTTTACGGGATAAGTGGCGCCTCAGCAACAGTGAGGTCGAGCGTATCGACCTGAAGAACGCTGCCTGCCCAGAGGAGGCAGACAAACTCGTAGAGATGACTGTGGATGAGATGGCCATCGATGGCTACTACGTGGTTGCAGGTATTGCCCGCCACGAGTATAAACAGGGCTGAAAATTCCTAACCCTATGGGATAGCTATGGGCTATCTGAGACGACCTGGGAACCCATGTCTGCCTGTACAGCCGGATCGGAGTATCAACCCCTTCTTTTGCTCCTACCTCGTTGAGAACAACGAGGGACAGCTACTAACCCGTGCGGAGACTCTATCCCAGCGTAAAAAGAAAAACTAATCTCCTGGTGTCTATCTATTAACGGTTTTCTAACCTTCTAGGTCTTCTAACCTCCCAGGGGCGGTGAGCACTCTTTTGCAGACAGGTCTGCGTAGGTTTGTGAGTACTTTAGTTCCAGTTGACCCGCATTGCATCGCAGGACAGCACCGGTGGCCCCCCGTGACAACCGCTCCCTGGCCGAAGGCCATCAAATTTGCTCAGACCACTGCTTTCGGAGCGCTGCACCTGCCCTGGCTGTGCCCTGCAGTCCCATGCCTATGTTTATCAGCGAGAGTCAGATGGCCGCTTATCAGGTTTGCAGCCACCCAGCGAGTGCGTGCCTTGTTGACTATGTGTTGCATGCGAACTGCCCTGATGTAGTGACCTTGGGGAGCCACAGAGAACAGTGGCTTTCTACTCCAAGGGGAAAATGACAAGCAAAGTGTTATGAAGCAAGTTCTGTCCACCCTCTTTGGGGGCAAGCGTGCCCACAGTTAGGACTCCTGACTGATCCAGACCCATGGGGTTCTACCCTTCCTTACAGGGGTACCATACCCCGAAGTGTGCTACGTATGACTGTATGTGTCTCACTTCACCCCCCGGCGGCTCCCGGATAGCAGGCTTCAATGACTGACTGACGTCGGACCAAAGGTCCTAACCGGGTACTATTACCACTCCTCTGGCGCCCAGTTTCTGTGCTGGGGCCTATCTTTCGTGGGAAGACGGCAAAGGCCCTACCTACCAGAGGGGAGGGGTGACGAAGTGTGCTACCGGCATGCAGAACGCCCATTTTTCTAAAGGCCAAAAGCTAACACACTGCACTGCCAACGAGGAAAAGCACGCGGGACGGGATACGTCACTACACTACACTCCCTAACGCCAGCACCAGCCTTCGAAGGCGGGGTCAGCACAACCGCACTCAGTCCCTGCCAGGCTTGCTGACCCTAACCCCTACACACGCTACTGGGTGGGCATGACAAGGAGGTCTTGGGCCCTGTCGGCCCTCCTGTGAAATTACAAGAGAACGCAGCGCCGCTGGGCAGCTATGGCCTGCTAGGGACGCCCTCGCGCGTTTCCCTGACAGGGCTTGGAGGGCAGGAGTGCCGTGTGCACAGCGTGTAGTAAGGATTGTCCATGAAGGAGTCGATCTCTGACCCAATTTGTTTGTTTGATCTGCGCCCTTTTTAGCTTGGGCAGAAAACTCCAAAGTCGCCGAAGGCAACTGCTGCTGCACCAATCAGCCTGACCATGCCAGCCTGTAAACAGAGGCGGATGAGTCCTGGTTAGCGGCTGAAGAACCAAGCCAGCCTCGGGGTATTATACGCTTCTCAGGCTGACCTATAATGCGCTGTTGTCTAACCAGGCCGCAAGCAAGTAAGCTTAAGGACTCGCCAGTTCTCTTATAGAACGTGAGTCGGAGCCCTGGGTAGCCCAAACAAGGGTTATACCGCGTGCCCAGCGCGTGGCATACATCCCACTAATGCATTGTGCGAATGCAGGGAAGAGAGACGATTCACAGCCATTGTGTTTCCTAATTTAACCGACAACAACCAAGCAGTGCCTGACTCAACCAGGAGGTGAGCTCGTCCTTGGGCGTACCAACCTTACTCACCACTAACCATGTGAATGCCGAAGGGAACACGAACGCAAGGACAACCCTAAACGCTTAAACAACCCTACGGCGAGTTAGAAACAACCGGAATCGATTAATGCATCGTGTGTCATGCATTCCCTTCTTACCTTGTTTCCTGCAGAAGAAGGAAGAAAATGGCGAACAACTGCACAGCGCAAAACGAGCCTAAGCGTTTTAAGCAGCCCCGTTTTAGCGCTACGGCAGCACGAGCACGAGCAAGCACTTTCATTTCAGATCTGTGAAGAAAAGACAAGGATAGATTGGGGCACAGCAAAAGCGACACACCGTGTAAATCCCTAGATTAGGCACACGCATTGCGAGCACAGCGCATACACTAACCATACATGCGCGCTGCGTGCTCCGTTCGTTTCGCTTACCTTTCATTTCAGTTTTGACCTGTGCAGAGCAAAGGAAGTGAACACCCGAACCCCAAACGAACACAATGGTGACAAGTCTTTCGTTTTGACGAAGCAACCACCACGAACGCAATGCATGCGTACGACATGACACTAACATACCTGAGAGGTGGGTTGTCGACCTGCTCTGTTGTTCGGGCTCTGTTCAACACTTTCTCCTAAGGTTTATTAGATTTTTGATGCAACTGTAAAAAAATTTTTTTCAAAAGCTTTGCAACCACGGCGCATACCTTCTTTTTCAGAAGCCATTTATGCTTGCGCAAATTTTTTTTAGAGTGTGCTCCTGTTGCGCTTGTCTTCAACTTTAGGTTTTAGTCTACAAATGACAATTTGTAACGTCGTTTGGTAAATTTTTAGCGATTTGACTTCTTAAATCGCTACCCCTTCCGCTAAACCACAGGATTCACTCCCTGTTGGTTCCATTTTGTATTTTCTTCAGCTCATGGAGTTTTGTGCCCTCATATTGGAGTTTTGCTCCGCCCTGGCCCTTGCATCGATCAGGACATTTACAAAAAAGCTGTTTTTACAGCGATCGCCAACCGCATTAGAGCGTTCGACTGTACCCCACTGAGCAGACATGTGTGCTCTAGGGAGGAAGTCCTGGGTTCAAATCCCACTACCCCAAATTTTGACCAAAGGTTTCCACCGCACGCTGGTGATTTTCGGGGAATGCCCCATCGAAGGGACATCATTCACGGTACATTACACTGTTTTTCAAGGGTACCTACAGTGTGATAGGCTTCTATGAACTGATAGGAATGTCTTCGGCTGGTAGAATCCATTCTCTGAGGTGATTTTGGAAAAGATTGAGCCTTTTTCCTTGGTCCTACTAGCTTGATCACTAGTACTCCAGGGCAGAGTAAGAAAAATTGACTGCCATGTCCTTCTTGGAGGACATAATCCAGACCAAGCCTCCCCTAAAGCCCTTTTGTTGATGCGGAGACTAACCTAATCATTTTTGGCTTTCTTTTAAAGCCTAAGGTACACCTTCTCAACCTAACCAGGGTTATAACCATAGTCCCCCCATGAGGTTCACCCCTACCACTCAACTGAGCGGAGGTATCTCCCTTCACCGAGGTTGTACTGAAATAAAGTAGGCACTTCATGCCTAAGGCCTTGTAGCTTAAGCCTAGTGGTCCCCCACCTCAAGACCCGTATACTCAATTGATACTACCACTTATTGTGGTTCTATGTTTTGACTGTTTCTGAATTCAGTTGCTTAGCCAAGTCATATTCTGTGTCTGGCCCAGCTCCTTTGCCCCACATTCCTAACAAAATCCATTTTATCCAAAAGAATGCACATGAAGTGCTTGATGCTAACTTGGAGTCCAGAGTCATGCCAGATTTCTTATAAGAATCATTTGTTTTATCCAATTGTGATTGAACCTTTGTACGTAAGCCTGCTTTGTCTATCTGCAGCCTTCTGTGATACTCTGGATTTCAAAACTATTCATTAATTCGATCCACGTCGTGTTCTTGCTCTACTTGCTGCTTTGGTCCTCTTTTTCAGCACCAAAGGCTGCAGGATTTCATCAGAACTATTAGGGCATTAATCAAGGACATCTTTCTTTATGTAGCCACCTTGCCCACTTGTGGGCCACTTCTGATTCTGCCCCCCGCTCCCGGAGACAGGTGCTATGTAGCCACCTTGCCAACTTCTAAGCGACTTCTGATTCTGCCTTCTGCTCTGAAGCGGTGTCGATACCCTAGGGGGCAGGGGCTATGTAGCCAACTTGCCCACTTTTGGGCCACTTCTGATTCCATTCTCCGCTCAAAAAGGGCCGAGAACCCCCTGGCAGGAGTTACATGTCCACCTTTCCCACTTGTGAGCGGCTTCTGTTTCTTCCCCCCGCTTTGAAGCGATGGGGACCCCCTAGACATGAGGCGTAATGTAGCCACCTTGCCCAATTGTGGGATCCTTATGATTCTGCCCTCCGCTATGCAGCAGTTTGGACGGCCCAAGCGGCAGGGGTCATGTATACACCCTGCCCATTTGTGGGCCACTTGTGATTCTGCCGCCCACTCTGAAGCAGTGGCCCCCAAGGTGGCGGGGATGATGTAGCCACCTTGCCTACCTGTGACCCACTTCTGCTTCTGCCCCTTGCTCTGAAGCGGTGGGGACCCCCCAGGCGGCCCGGGTTGTGTAGCTGCCTTCCCCACTTTCGGGCACGTTCTGACTCTCCGGCCAACTCTCAAGCGGTGTGGACCTCCTTGCCGGCCCCGGTTATTTAGCCACCTTGGCCATTTGTGGGACCCTTCTCATTCTGCCCCCCGCTCTGAAGCGGTGGGCGCTCCCTTGAGGGCAAGGGTTATGTAGCTACCTTGCCCACTTGTGGGCCACTTCTGATTGTGCCCCCTGCTCTGAAGCGGTGGGGGCCCCCTAGGCAGCAGGGGCTATGTCTCCACCTGGCGCACCTGTGGGCCACTTCTGATTCCGCCCCCCGCTCTGAAGCAATGGGGACCCCCTGGGCGGCAGTGGTTATGTAGCCACCTTCGCAACTTGTGCGCTACTTCTCATTCTGTCCCTCGCTCCGAATTGGTGGGGTCACCCAATGAGGGCAGGAATTAGGTAGCTACCTTGCCCACGTGTGGGGCACCTCTGATTCTGCCCCCCCCTCTGAAGCGGTGGGGGCCTCCTAGGCGGCATGGGTTATGTAGCCACGTGGCGCACTCTTGTGCCACTTCTGCTTCTGCTCCCCGCTCTGAAGTGGTGGGGAACCCCAGGCGGCAGGGGTAATGTAGCCAGCTTGCCACCTTGTGGGCGACCTCTTATTCTGCCCCTGCTGTGCAGCACCACGGAACCCCCAGGGGGGCAGGGGTTATGTCACCACTTCTGACCTTTCTCTTCCTGTGTTTTTCCCTTCATGTATGCAACAGTGTCCTTCAAGCAGTGCTCTGCGAATGGCACCGGGGCATACACAAAGAAATCTGCGACAATGAGGTCTGTGGGCTCCGAAGATACCCTATTAGGACAAATGCAATGTACTGTTGCTTAGCTGTTTGGGACTCTCTACCCTTGAGCTGACGAAGGAGCATATTCCTCATTCAACGGTGAAGAGCCAGAAACCCATGATATGGTGCAATGCATGCCAGGGACTGAAAATGAAAGTGCATTGCGTATTTCGGGCTGCTATGCCAATGAGGCATTCTCGGGCTTACCTTCACCCTCCAGCCTGGCTGTCCCCCCTCTTATGTGTGTGACCCTTCCTCTTTGGTGATGTGTAATACGTGCATTTGCACAACGGGGTGCCTCATGGCGATGAATTATGCTGTGGCAGGGTAGGGAGAATGTCTCTGACTGTGTGTCAGTGCTGTGTGCTGTGCTGGGTATGTCAGTCACCGGTAACCTTTGAGGACAGTGCTCAGCACAGTACTCTGGGTGTCGTTTGTCTGTACTTTGTGCGTGTTTTTGGTTTTCAGTGTGCATCTAGGGCAAATGTTATGTGACTGCAAATTGGACTTGTGCACCTGTGCCTGTTTTGGTGCCTGTTGTGTGCTACACCGTCTTGTTTGTTGAAATATAGGTACAGGCTTGCCTTGTTTTTTTCGGGTAACCCTGTTTTCACATCTTTCTGAATTCCTGATTTTGGCATCCTTGAATGATTTAAGTCCTATAATCACCTTAGGCTACACAGGGAGAAGGTTTGCAATCTACTTCTCCTCTTCACCCCTAACTGTGACAGTGAACAGGGAGTACTGTTTTGTGGTCACTGTTTGTTTGTTCATGCTTGTGTCTTTGTTTTCAGAACTGCCCGAGAGGTGGGTAACCTCTCAAAACTATTTGTAAGCCATGTAATTTAATTCTTGTGTTGTATATTCAGGGTCAGGGAGTGTGGACTCCGAAGGCTATAGGTTTGAAAGCTCTTTTCAGGGTAAGTAAAACTTAAAACCCTTGAGGACACCACCCCCCTTGAGGCTGCTTCTATGGTGAACTTGGGCACCTCCCTCCATAGGCTTTTTGAAGCCTCGGCATTTCAAAGAGAGACTGATGTCGCTTCTTCGGGAACCGAAGTGTTGCAAACTGTGGTCCAAGGTAGGTTTCTTGTTCACCCGATGCGTGGTTTACCCGGTACAATCAAAAGATTTGCAAAGGCAAGCTTCCACTTCAGCTCTTTTGGTGTCGTTTCTGTTATCCACGGGTTGTGTCCTCGACATACTTTCGTAATATATACCCACAGTGCCTGTACCTTCGATATGCACTTGATCGCGAACAGCACCGATGGTGCGTAACTGGTTTTCGTACTGTGCACTCTTCAGCCCGGGGACTGCAGTCAGCAATGCATCCAATAATGGCTTTGATTGGACCACGTCGGCATGGTCCTCAGGGACATCAGCATTGTCATATATCGACTCTTGCAAGGCTTGCATGGCGACATAAGAAGGCAGGAGAACAAAAGCCCGTCACAGCCCACTGGACAATCTAATGGTCCAAATAACATACTTCTGTAGGAAGCCTGCAGGCTCTATTGCGCTTTGCATCTGTCTCATGCAAAAAGGCACATCACCCCGATGTATATATAGACTTTCTGAATGGTATTTCACTTATTGTGCTTTCTGGGGGGGTCGGGCATCACAACCCAACACTAATGAGGAGCCCCTGGCGTGGCCGGACATCCAGTTGTTCTTCTTTCCCCTCCTCAGCTGGAACATTTAAGTTGCACATAACTGCCGGTTCGGGGCGGTGGCAAGTGGGTACGTATGGCCATAGCAACTTCAGGTGGTGGCCTTGGACCACACAGCACCAGGGTAAAAGCACATCTCCCCCCCCAGGTGCCTGGTATCTGCACACAAATCTGTTCATAGGTTGTATTCCCCAGGTTAACCTGCGTGCAGAGCATGCCATTAGCCAAAGCTGTCTGGCACTGGTTGAGTGTATCACACACTCCAGCAACAAACTCGGCCAGACAACCATAAATTTAACCTACCTGCCAGTTCACGCAATTCTGCCAGTGGTGTGCCGTGATGATCTTCGCGTCAGTCGAAGCATAGGACATGCACAGGCAACCAACCAAGCAATTGTGCTACCTTACACACCCTGGACCTTCTAATTTACCCCAAAGTTGCTTCAGCGAGTGGCGATGTCGCCAAGATACCTACACTTAATCGCCTACTCTTATACGCTGCACTGCACGACGAACTGCGCACAAAAAAGGGTCAGCAAACTTTGTACAAAATTGGTAACCAAGGACAAAACTCGAAATTCAACTAGCGCCGACACGGCCCAAAACAGCACCGTAGTATACCTACTGCTTTCAAACTGACAGTTCAACATCCAGAACCCCTTGAATCTCAAAAAATCACGCAACAAAAAACTCGTAAATCTCTGGTGCGCGCGTCTAAGCCGCCCAAACTCCCGATTTACCTACAGTGATTTTCCGGTTAGAAACACAGAGAGTTGCGTTAGAATAAATGACAGACAGCAGGAGAATGGCTTGTCTGCAGTCCCGGACCTGAAAGTGTCCCAAATCCTGATCCTAGCGTAGGGGCAGACCCCTATACGCATCACTATAGGTTGACCTTCAAGCCAACGCGGGAGACTGCAGAAACGTCCTCGGTGAAGGGAGACGGGCCTGATACCTCAATGTCTACGCTTGCAGGTCTGCACACCACAGTCTCCCACTCCATGGTGTCGTGGGGCGAAAAAGGCCTTCATTGATGACATGTGTCGTCCTAGACGCATTTAGTGTTGTGGTCTGCCACGAACCCGGCAAAGCTGCGGAGTGACCACGTGCCGAAGTGCCCTGCCACAGTACATGTGCGTTATGTGGATTCCACGTCTCCAGATGACGTTCCTTTTTGGTATTCAACGCAAGGGGACACACATGGTGATACATGTTGCTACCACACCTTGGACGGACACAATTTGGCAGCTGGTTGGGTGATGGTGTAATAGAAATCATTCCGGAGGCATACTGCAAAACAAATTTGAAGGTTCAGCAGATTGTTTGGCAGCATCATGCCGAGATTTGCTGCACTGAGTATTACCCTGCGCGTTTATCAAGGATGATATCCAATTTCATTTCTAACGTTAGCTGCAAGCAGCATGGCACTGGCTCAAAAGTGACAAAAGCGCAGTTCCATAGCATCCTTTTCAGTCTTCCTCATGAGTGGAGTGAGGATGCCGCACTCAAATTGCTCGGACAAAGGTACCAAACACCAAAAAAGATGTGCATGGTGTTCAGCACATTGCAATTTCTACGCAATGCCCGGTTGCAAGCAATTAAGGCAAACTGTTATGGCCGAGCTGTTTCGTTGGAAATGGAGTAAACAGGCGAAAACATTTGCGAAGAGAGACGCATTCTTGTGCACCTCTGACAACGTTGCACAAGGTGCCTCCAGACAATACAGTGTAGTTGGTGTCCGGAAGTTCGAAATGCCGCGTGGAATGCCTTGACTATCTGTCCTTCCACCCGTCAAGAACACTTGGCACATATCAAGGTACAGTATGTCGACCAGCGGTCGAAATAGGCAGTTTCGGACTCTCCTGCCGGTACTCCTGCGGCCACCCCTTCTGAGCCGCATGCACATATGCTGAAGGTGGTCACCGACCCTCAAAGCTCCACGCTCGTGGAACTCTTGCAAGTCACATTGCCAAAGAGTGCCAAGCAATGCACTAGCTGCCCATTTGCCTTTTTGTCAACCAAAAGCCGTGGATGTGGCAAAGGAGCAAAGCGTTGCAGATAGGAGATTCATTTTTCGACGATGGCGATTCCCTCATTTGTTTACCAAGGAGATTCCTCCTAACAAACGAGGCTTGAACGGACAACCCATTAAGGACTATCGTCCCATTGATGGTGCTGCTGTCGGCGAATGGGAAGCGACCCCAATTAGGTAGGAGGTGTGTGTACCCTTTCTCTACATCCACCGTGCGACAGCAAATGGTTGTACTTGTGCAAACTATTGCACGTTTGCGATGCGTGAGGGCTTGCCGCTGTGGCGCCTCGTAATAAAATTCAAAGTTAAGGTAACCTGTCAAAAGTCTTGGGAGATTGTTGCCCAAAGCCGTTTTAAGTTGGGCCGTACTGTGGGCAATGTGACTGCACGTGAGGAGCCATCAACAAAAGTTTGCACCCGCGGTCCGAGAAACTTGCATCGCCAAAGAAAAAGGCACTTGCAAAACGCCGCAAGAAGGTAGTGGCGGATATCGCTACGAAAAGCGGCGCTAATGTCTCCACGGGTGCTGTGACCACACCCAGTGCCGATGAGTCGACGTCTACTACTGTTGCTGCACCCATGTAAATCGATCAGAGGACTTCACAGTGCCGTAATCTCTTTTGGCCACCCTATGTGCGTGTATAGATCGAATTAGACCGCTTACCTGTGGTGCATGCATTGTGAGGGGTGTGGTTTTTGCCTACACACTTGGGAGTGTCTAGTTCCTGGAAGGGCCCAGCCCGACCCGGACAAGTGGCTCTCTCAAGAGTGGTGTCCCGAGGTAGATGCTGAGGAGGTTTTGATCACCAGCCTCCCCAACGAGCCCGTGTCCGGTATTGAGGAGTTGAACGTCCTTTCTAATCCTCTATTGTCCTCTCTCCCAGGTTGAGGAGGTGAAGACAAAAGAGGTCCCGTCATCTGACTTAGAGATGGACCTTTTTTGGCCTCCGCCTACGGCCGCTGTGTTAATGAGGGGGGCAAAGGGAAGGAGAGTCTTGCCCAGGGCACCCCCTATCGACCCTCCCACTCCCCAAAGGCGTACTCAGAGCACAATCCAGAGTAAAACAACCCCTTTGGGGATGGTAGCTTTGTTGACCGACAAGTATATCCTGTGTTTGTTGAATGACAAGGTCTGCCAGAATGAAATTGATTAAGCACCTGTGTGGCCTCCAGCGCTTCTATATATCAAGAGACTCTCCAAGCAGGGCCAGAGACCTGTATCCGGCTAGTGAATGGCCAAAATACGGTGCTGCTGCGAGCACATCTTTGTGGCTCATTCAAATGGGAAGGAAGGGTTCAACTGATTTGTTTGTGCCTTCGATTGCCATGCTCGGTGGAGGCCTTTTGGTATTTCGGTTTCGAAACCCCTAAGCTCCACTCATTTGATCCGTCCTTTCTTGACAGCCTTGAGGAAGTCTTCGTTGATCAGTAAGCCCTGCGCCTTGGGACTCCAAACGGACGGTTGGTCTTCTGGTTTTCAAAGCTTGAACATCTTGGCGCAGCAATGTGCCCCTCGTCTGAACGGGGGCTGCTTTTGTGGACTATGTGCTGAGCATTCTTAATGCTGATCGTGCTTTGCGTCTCGTTGCAGCGCGCAGTGATGATGAGGAGGGAGTGACCAAGCTTCATGCCCCAGCTGAGTCCCCCTGGAGCACCCAAGTTGATGGTTGACTTTGGGCTAAGGGAAAGAGTGTTCAGGTGACCCCTGACCCCACTCGAAGGCAATGAGGCCTCCGTGGAGCAGAGCATAATAATTCCGGAGGCGAGGCAGCAACCTTCTGTGGACACACCCACGGAGGAGGAGTACACCCGTCCCAATGTCCTTATCCGTGGAGAATGGAGCGAAGTGCCCGATGGCTACCATGCACATGCATCTGACCAGCTGGAGCGTGACCACCTTTTCATTGGTGACCTGTTGTACGAGCTAGTAGATCATTGGCATGCCGCTTGCTAATTGAACCCCGATCTTGATGCAAAGCCCAAGTCCGGTCAGAAGAAAACGCACCTGATCTACAAGGGTGCATTTTGCAACTACTTGTAGCGGGTGCATGTATTGTGGGCTGTATTTTCCTCCGCCGTTTGGTGTTCCAATGGGGGATCGTATACGATTGCCATTATATTGGCACCATGCCCGTGCCTTGGAGGTCCAAAATGGTGGCACTAGCGTTGGCCCTGGCCCTGTCGGAATTCTTTTTCTTGAGCCAATCTCTGTTCCCAGTGCTGGCACAGTTGACTTCCACCATGGCGCTGTCAGCACTCCTTTCTCATGCCTGATTTTGAGGCTACTGCCAATGACAACATGTGAAACTATGGTATATTTGCGGAGTCCCAATTAAACGGTGGCTGCACAGAGCGCTATGTGCTCTGTGGACTCGGCGTCCCATCGTTGAGGTCGCTATGGGCTGCTGTCCGGAACCGGCAGCTGTACATATTGCGCACGGATTGCAACGGTTGCATTTCTTTCAATTTCACAGTTTGTAACTTACATGACATACCACAAAAACAAATTACAGGGCCTTACCCAAGAACCCAAAAACATTCAATTTTTCTTATTATTTACAAGACTTACTACAAAACAAAAATTGCAGGCATTGACCGCAAAGGAAATTACACGACTAGACTATTTTGTTGTACACAACTTACATTTCCCACATTTTGGGTGACTTCACTGCAGTCAAAGTTAGACAAAAAGATTTGGTTGTGCAACAGAAGATGCAACAACAGTACAAATCACACTTGGGTCAAGAGGTAGGGTACGGGAGACCATGGAGAGATCGAACCATGCCGGATGAAACCTCTTTGTCCACGGTTGCTGCTTTGTTGTGTGAGCTGCAAGTCAGCTACAGTTTCTTAGTATGCAAGAAGGCAAACGACAACGGTTGGTTTTTGCGAGAAATGCACGAATGATTTCCGCTAATGTCGCATCCAATGTCCAAAGGATAGATAGGCGGAATGGAACCTCTCCATCTGGTCTTGCATCCACTTTGTCTGAATATTTTGGGGCGATGGCGGCAGCACTTCATGCCGGCCTCTTTTTTGAAGGTCTGGAGTTACGGGGTGTCGATCCTCTAACCAGTTGGGACGGCCCTGACATGGAGACCAATGAAGTACTCTAGCTCTTGGCAAAGTTTGAGGGTGTATCCGGATTTGTTCTTGATATAACTCCAGGGGAATGAATCCAACAGGGCATGGATGCGTCTGCCCGTGCGTCGTTTGATGGTCCCCAGGTCGTTGAAGAGGCCGAGCTTCAAATCTAAATCCTCGAATGTGAACGCCGCCTGCAAGAGCTCAGTGGTCTGCGTAGACAGTCCTTTTTGCACTAGGGTATGACCAGTTTGGCAGGCACAATACTGCCTTGGGCCCAGCAGGAGGACACTGCACAGGCTCTCCAATGCTTTGTCTAAACGGACACCGGCAAGGCTGCGCGAGCTGGATGGACTTGGCCTGAAGATGTTTAGAGGTGGCTGTATCGCTCGGCAGATTCCTCTGGTCCTGCGGCGTTTGACTGGCAGCAAATGCCGTTGCTGATTAGCGGCCCGCGTGGAGCATGCTTTTGCGGTGACCTTTATGGCCATTGGACACCTGATTGCGACCCAGATGTACTGGCGTTTGGGCTTCAGCCGTCCTAAACTCTGCCGCACCCAGCGGCCGAGTCATCTCAGCCGACACAGGGCACTATGCAGCGTACGCAATATGTACCCCAGAACATACCAGCACCTGGTCGAGAAGGCAGCTTCACGCAGGTTGGTGCGCAGACCTTGTTTACTGCATTCTCGACTGGCAGGACCTACTATGCCTCGGACCGTCCCCCATATCCTTGCAGTAAATGTGGCCGGATACACTAGTCTCGGCAACCGTGCCCTGCGCCCTCAGCTTCTATCTTTGCGCAATCAAGCTCCGAACCCCATTCCCCGGTCATCAATTGTGCGTCAGGGCCGCAAGAGAAGGTTTCTGGCTTACCCAATGCTGTGCTTGTCTCTTTTTCTTGGATAGAGATAAAACCTGAATGCTTTTTACCAATGCAAAATGAGGTCCACAGGAAAATGTAGTGGGGCAATCCAGGCACCAGATCGAAATCACATCAGGATGAAGTCCTTGTAAATGCAATCATGGGTATCAAACTGGGTCTACATATGCGTACATACATAGCTTTAGTCAGGTTTAAACAATATGATTGATCTTATAATGAAGTGTGGCATACGTTATGCCCCACAGATAGTCCCAAGCACTTGATGTGCACGGTTTGACATGCGACAGCGTTGGTTAAGAAAATCAGGCAAGGTGGTCTGGCGAGACACAGGGTATGGCTTGGCCAGCAATGCCAAGCAACTGAATGCAGCCTCATCCTTAAGCTGACCCTTCGTCACAAAGCCGATTTCACTTCTTTTTCAGAACTTTTTTCACTGATTTCACTTCCTTATAACTTGCCACCTTGGACATAAATTATTACCGTATAAGTGTTCCCCACAGCCAATTTGCGCATTAGCACAACCAGGATGGCACCTCTTTTGCACGTAGACACATTTTGAGTCCGGTGAAGACTGTTCGATCAAATTTACACTGCAAAACTACTTTACAGCAGAGCCCAGTAGGCAGAGTCACCCGATGGATGCCCCTTACGCCATTGGGTCAGTGGAAATTCGGGTGCTCGGCGCCTCAAGATCCTGCAGGGCGTCCGCCGGCACATGAGGGGGTGATATATGCAATATATCATGGGAGTTGGATGTGCATTCGAAACTGTAAGCGAAGCTTGGCTAACAGAGGGTACTTTCGGCTGTGGTCAGCGTGGATTAGCTAACTACATCGTCTGGAATTACTGGAGGCATGAGAAGAGACATACAACAGGTTCAGGCCGCTAGTTCGGGGGGAAGAATCTGTCGATCCGAGGCTGTTTGGGATCAGGAGGGTGTGCGGCCGGGGGGGGGGCGGGTTCACTGCGCTTTCGCCCTTTGTGCTGCGCCTGGGCCCCGTCACGTCGGGGTGGTGCAGGGGGAGGAGCGGGGGGGGGACCGGGGCCAATAGGCTGCAGGTAGGCATCCAGAGCGCGTTGCGCTGCGCTGGGCTTTGCTGGCTTGGGCGGTGCCGGGGGGGGGGGGCGTTTTTTCCGCTGTGGTTGATCCGAGGCTTTGCGCTTCGGGGGTGTCAACACTGCCGCAGGCAGGGCCGAGGGGGGAATCTATTTTGGCGGGTCCCGGGGGGCATGGCCCCTGGAGGTACTGAATTCACCCAGGGAATCAAAATTATTGTTCCTGGTTACTGGTGGGCCGATGGCCCCGGGTGGGTTGTCGTGGAGAAATTTGTTGGCGTCCTCGATGAGTGGCGTGAGCGCCCTATTGCGTTTAACGAGGGCGCTGTCAAAGTCCTTAGCATGCATAGCGGGGTCCTTGCCTGACGGGGACGTTGCAAGCGTTGTGTGGAGCGTTTTTGGGACGAGCGTTCTGGTAGCGAGTCGTCTGTCCCCACGGTCGCTGGCTATCCACCATTCGAGTGCTAATTTGTCAAAGGGGGGGGGCCAGGCGCTGGAGAGACACTGCTGGAACCACTGCATCGTGGGACAGAGGGCGCAGAAGGAGATGGGATCCATCGGGTGGACTTCTTGACATTTAGGGCATGTTCAGTCACTGGTGTCACAGTGAGGTCTGTAGTCCTGACAACCATACGTGCCTGACACCCACTTGAATGCGATTGCCGAGAAAAAGCTTCCCTGTCGGAGAAAGCTTGCGCTGGTGCCGAAATGCAGGCGCGTGTGTGGGTGGGTTGGGAGGAGGGAGCGGGTGTGATGTTTCGGAATTTTGGAGATGAGGGCTAGGCCCCCACTGGTGACCACTCCCGCAGGGGGGGGGGGGGGGTAGGAGGGAGGGGTGCCACAGGAATGCCTGAGCGGCCCATTTTGAGAAATAGTCCGCGAGCTCGTCTCCCATAAAGTGTGCGTCGCCCTTGATCCAAGCCACATGGATCAGGTGGGGGAGGAGGGCGGCAGGAGGGATGTGTAGGCAGTGTCTCGTGTGCCCTGTGTGTAAGTGGACGGCCTCGCTGGGGGGGGGCTGGAAAGGGCCCGGTTGACCGCACCGGGATGGCACCTCTTGGCACCCCATCTTTTTTCACTGCTTGCACTGATTCCACTTCTTTTTCAGAACTTTTTTCACTGATTTCACTTCCTTCTCACATGCCACCTTCGACATAGATTATTCTCGTCTAACTTAGGCGGCTCAAGTTGCATGGTCAAAATCACACCAAATGCACCCAATTTGGACCATGCCAAAAAATAGTTTTTCACAGGCTCAGTTTTCTGAAAACAGAATATTAGTCCAAAGAAACTATCTTTCTTACCATTTGTGCCATTTCGTGCCTTTTTTCGGACAGCCGAAAACAAAAAAAGAACTAAAAAAAGAATAAACAAATCTTATGATTTCAATGGAAAATGATGTGCTTATAGCGGAATTTGGCCAAGAAATACATTTTGCGTTCCCCTTGTTTTTTGGATGAACATGGTCTGCAGAAAAAATGATTGCGACATCATTTTCTGTTCTGCATGGTCATTGCATACCTGGGAAAATGATTTATTGATCGAATTCTATGCGCGAGGCCTCGCGCAATCAAGACCACGGATCATTAAAACAGAAGCATGGCGGATTCAATATGAATGCAAAACATATGCAACATGTGGTTCAAGGGCTGCCCCATGCGCGAGGCCTCGCGCATAACTTACTAAACCAAAAACCTCACCCGATTCATTTTCCTTTGGAAAGACGGCTTCAGGGTTGAGTGGTCTTAGTACCCACCCCACGGTTTGATTTTTGATTTGCACTGCCTGAAAAAAGAGGTATAGGTTGTGACTTTCAAGTTCTGGGACTGCATTGCAGTCCTCATTGCGCGAGGCCTCGCGCAAAAAATGGGCCAGAAAATATATGCTTTGTACCATTGTGATGGGTTCTCATCTGATAGCGCTTGTGCACAACCTTCACTGAAGCAACGAGTACCTAAATTGTCATTGAGTCATTGAAACTTACCAGAAGCTTGCCCCCCCCAAGGCGGAAAAACTCTTTTTGGGCTTGGTCAGCCCCTGCGCTTGGCAGACTGCTTCCCCCAGGGCACCCTCTTTCTCCAGGTATCAAACATCATCTTGATAATTGGTGTCGTTTGCACTACATTGCATTTTACTCTCCAAAAAATCAGTTTTTTTGGCCCAAACAAACGCTCAAAAAAGTGCCACGCATGGCAAATTCATATTTTCCTTGCACATTTTACTTTGATCTATAGTCAACAACGGAAGGATCAATTTTTCTTCAGCCAAAGCTACAAGGGGGGTCCCGGTCCAGCTCAGCGTCATCTGTTGAGTGGACATGCTTCATGTGTTACCAGTGATACTCTTCTTTTTGCTTGACACTCCCCATAAGTTGTGGCAGGTGTGCATCATGAACAATGCTGAAGGATGCACCCTGTGCAACACCTGCAACGTATGTGCTCCTTTTGTTAGGAATGCAACAACATTTGAAATCATTTCTTGAGTCATCAATTAGATTTGCAAAGCTCCCTTAGAGCACTGAATGTCCGCGCGCGCAAACATATTGTACAATGTGATAATGTCAAGGGTGCCTGTAATGACACTCCAGTGTAGGCGCCTCCTTGATTCCTCAATTCTACCATCATTACCTGACTTTGGAGGGGCACTGCACTGCTCCTTGCGCAGGGCCCCCCGCAAGCAACAATCCATTGCCCCAAATAAAGCATTTTTTCGACCCATCAGGACCAAGAAGAGGCCAAAATTCCTTACATAAGAGTTCTTTTGGGGTTAAAAAAACGGCTTGATTTTTTGCAAGCCAAAGAATGGTTCTTTTGATGTTTTTTCAGGCCGTGTATTTTGCGCACTTTCTGTCGTTTTATACCATGCAACTTGAGCCAGCTAAGTATAAGTGTTCCCCACAGCCAAATTGCGCATTAGCACAACGCACCTCTTGGCACCCCATCTTTTTTGCCTGCTTGCACTGATTCCACTTCTTTTTCACAACTGTTTCACTGTTTTTACTTAATGCCTTTATCCTTCTGCCTTGCAATCATTATTTACTCATGACATTCTGAATGCGTTTTTAACCTTTTGGGGAGCACCCTAGGTCCCAAACCTCCAGACGAAAGCTGATTCTACTCACAAAAACCAAGCATAAGTGATTTTTGCGCAAAAATGACGTAGTTTGGTTGAATGCACGACACCAAGGCACATCTAAGCAAGGAAACGAAGTTCAGTTGCAATCATTATTTACCCATACCATTCTCAATGCGTTCTTGACCTTTCAGTGAGCACCCTAGTACCCAAACTTCTAGACGGCAGCTGCGGCACCGTATTTTTTTCCATTTGGACGGCTTTAGTGATGAGTGATCTAACACTATTAGCATCACAGGAAAATTTGGGAAAAAGCTGACGTAAAATCTGCGGAAGCTGCGCAAGCTGCAAGCAGAAGCGAAATCAGCGCAATCAGCAGCAGCGCGATCAGTGGAATCAGCTTTGTGACGCAGCTTAAGGATGACGGTGTGCAGAATCAGTTAAAAAAGGGAACCACAATAGGTAGTTGAAAAATTGGAGTATATGGGTCCTGAGGTGGGAGACAACTAGTCTTAACCTACAACGCCCAAGGCATGAAGTGCCTGTTTTATTTCGGTATAACCTACATGAAGGAAGATACAGCTGCTCAACTGTGTGGTAGGGGTGAACTTCATGGGGGGGAACAAGCGGCAGTGGCCAACGAAACCGCACACACAACACACAAAGCTCGCACAACAGTGTACAAGCACCATAGGGCCACAGACACCACGCACAGAGCACTTCGGTCGCACACGCCGGTGAACATGCTCCAAGGGGCCACTGACACCGCACACGCAAGACACCGGGCGCGTGCCCTGGTGAACAAGTGCCAGGTGGCCATGGACACCGCACACAACAAGCGCCAAGTGGCCGAGGACACTGCGCACACAACACACTAGGCGAGCACACAGGTGAGCAAGCGCCAAGCTGCCAAGGACACCGCACACACAAGACACCAAGCGCGCACAACAGTGTACAAGCATCAAGGGGCCACGGACACCACGCACAGAGCACGACAGTCGCACAACCCCGTGAACAAGCTCACAGGGGCCACTGACACCGCACACGCAAAACACCGGGCGTGTGCCCCGGTGAACAAGTGCCAGGTTGCCATGGACACCGCACACATACAGCGGCGGGCGCGCGCACTGGTGAACAAGTACCAAGTAGCCACGGAAACCGCACACCGCATATGCCATGTGCGCACAGCATTGAACATGCGCCAAGTGGCCGGGGACACCGCACACAGAACACGCCTGGTGCGCACACAGGTGAACAAGCGCCAACTGGCCAACGCCGCCATAACACAAAACATTGAGCACGCACATTGGTGAACAAGCGCTGAGTTGCCGAGGACTCCGCACACAAGAACACCACACATGCGAATACCAGTGAACAAGCCCCAAGGTGCCTTGGACACCGCATACACATGCGCACCTAGGGCGGCCGAGGGACGCGTAACCACAAACCACAGCCGACGGGTTGGACGTACTGGGGCAACCCAGCCGACCAACGGGGCCAGCAACACGGGTGCTACCCCAAAGCCGCTGGTGCGTGCCCGGCCAGGCTGCATCAGAGCCGAGGGCAAAGGTCACCCAGAGCTCTGGAAGCAACCAGTGACAGGCAACGCGGTACACAGTCCAGGAGGGGGTCGCCTGCCAAGCAGCGGGCATTCGCAACTCAAGCGGCAGGGGTCAGGCGGTTGTACTGTAGACTCGTGGGAGGGTTACCCCCTGTGGTGAGTGAACCTCCAAACGGCTGGGCAGCCCCCCAGAGCTGCTGCTTAAATGAGGGAAGAAGTGGCTCTACCCATGGACACATGTGGGGACACCCTCCCACCAAGGAAACCTGGACCAGATGGCCGCATCACCGCCTTTCCAAGCACCTGCAGGAGCGGCTCGTGGGGCACCTGAACTAGGGCAGGGGGAGGGACCGAACTTCCCCCTCGTAAAACCTTCTTCCTGCAGGGTCAGAGGAGGCATCCTGAGATCCCGAAGATACCTTGGTACCCAATTTCAGGGGGAGGCTATGGTTGTAATCCTAGTTACTTTCTAAAATCCACTTTAAGCTTCAAAAGAGTGATTGGAATGATTAACTGGTAGTTCTCAGGTATTCTGAAAGAATAGGGGGGGGGGGGGGCTTGGTCTGTATCAGGTCTCCTACAAAAGACATGGAGGTGACTTTGTCTTACTTCTTCCTGGAGTACCAATTGACCAAGCTAGTGGGACCAAGGAAAAAGGTTCAAATGACCCCATGACATTACCTCCCAAAATGCTTGAAAGCACCAGTTGACACTCTCATCAGTTCATAGAGGCTTACCAAACTGCTCCGACCATGAAAACTGGTGTAATGTACTGAAGCGGTACCCAGAACCCTCTGGCCAATATGGTGAATGTCTAACGTTCCCCGTCACACATGGCTATTCCCCGTCCTGGCTGTCAGGAGATGTTTTCTCCAGGGCTTTCGGAACCGGCCTGGGACGGATTCCGTCCCTAACCTTCCCAATCGATTAAATCGATCTGGAATCTTCATGATTTCCATTTGATAACTGAATCGTACGGGAAATTGCTTGAAATCAAATATTCTGACTCCTTTTCTTGTCGCTGTGAAGATGCTGACTGTAGTTGCCTGCGCACGTTTTGGTGCCGACATTCCGCAGCAAGTCTTGTTTTGACTCTTGGTCCTGTGCCTTTGAGCGTAGAAAGGAAGTTAAGTGCTGGTGTACTCACCAGAATTTTTAGCTGTTGTGTCTGGCAGAACGTCTACGCGCAAGCCTTTCGTCAAGTGTCTGAATTCATGTTTACCATGGACCACGAATTCATTGGGAACTCCACATCCCCCTCCTTTGCCTTCACATCAGCTTGCAGGGGTGGTTCCAAGCATTTATGGGTGCGAAAAACTCAAGTATTTATTGTGCAGAAAACGCTAATGTTGTGTGAGCATGAATGTAAACAACTTTACACAATGCACACGCGAGACTAATGGACCGAGTACATTTTCGATCTGGGAGCTGACTCAACGATGGCTCCTGCGCTGTGGCGTGACCTGCAACCTCTGGATTACCCATCACCGGGCTGCGCAGCAGAATCCTGCCGTGAATGGTGCAGTCCTCATTGCCCAGGAGGAAGCAGCCCAGTGGGAGCAAGTCATGGAGACCCATCCTTCCGCTGTGGCGGCAATCTCAGCGGGTGTCACGGCCATAGCCGGGCTGGAAGCAGCAGCTGCCCATGAGAGGCATGAGGCGCGGGCAGCCGCGCGGGAAGCGGCTGCTTCTCGCAAAGCCGAGGAGGCCATCGCCAAGAAGGAGACTGAGGTGAGGGCATTGGAATAAGCCCTAGCCCAAGAGAGGGCAATAGAGGAGGCGGAGGAAAACGCCCACGAGGAGGTTCTGGCCAAGGCTCAAGCGGACGCCGCAAAGAAGAAGGCCATTGAGGCCGCGCCACGGAAGTTCGCCGGGGAGGGGGCCAAGACTGTAGCAGGGATCAAGGCCTTGGAAGCGGAGAAGGCCCATCTGCAAAGGTTCCCTGAAGAGGTGACTGCCTGCGCTCGCGAGGAGGCCGAAAGGCGAGCAGCTGAGGCCACCGCCGCCGCCATTGAGGACACTGAGAAGAAAATCAGGCGCAAGACACACCCGAGAGGGTCCTGTGTGGACATCCTTTGAAGGATCTTTGAAGGGGACTCCGCCTCCAGGATGAAGACCAACCTGGGAGCGGAGGACTCGTCGAGCAACGAGGGCAGCGGCCGCGCTTACCGTGACCGCCGCAATGGCAAAAGGAAGACCCCCGAAAAGAAATAAGGCACGGAGGCCCGGTGAGGCGCAGCTCCACGAATCTGACCCCTTCGTCACCTGCATCCATCGGGAATCGATGAGACCGCCGGCAACGCTGAGGGCACAAGGTCTGCCGCCTGGGAGTCGCCGGAGCCGGTGATGGAGGAGGCCACAGCACCCCTCCTACTCAGGACGGAGAGAGGCTCCCACTTCCCTGCCGCAGCAGGGAACGCACCCCATTCTGGCCCCCGTCAAGGACAGATTGCGATGGGGAGACATGGATTCGGACGAGAACATGGCATTTGGCCCAGGTGCAAGCTCCTCCGGCAGCAGGCATGGACCCGCCGAGGAGGACCCACCAGTGGCGGACCGCCTCGAAGACCCCCTGGGAAAGGACCATCTGGATGACCACCAGAAGGAGGACTGCCCGGAGGACCACCAGGTAAAGAAGGTGCGTAGAACCGGCGCCTGTCATTGTGTGGGCTCTACAGCGTATTTCTGATTTTTCCACCTTCTTCCCCGGGACCCAAATTGTCCTTGATGTCATCAATCTTCAATGCCTCCCAATTTCCAATTTCCAAATTCAAAGACATTTCCCGCCAACCCACCACTTGGCAACCCTTGGCAATAAAATCCAAATACGTGGTCAACGAATTCAAATTTAGGGAAGAGTTGAGGACGGAGACACTTGAGTCCATCAATACATGAATGTCATGGACAGGGGACCCCTATGATGACAAACGGAACAGAAGAGAAGTAGAGGTGAAGATTAAGCCCAGAAGTAGGATATGCGATCTTCGAAGAGGATGTTGCCCCCCCTACTCCAAGAAGCCATTTATAGACCATGCACACTCAAAGGATGCATTCTGTTCTGGACCTATAACACCATGTCGACACAATTCCGATACACCGGCTTGAGAAGACCCATTGGTTCACGTAAGATCATGCATGACACAATGACATCAACACGGCCCATATGGTCTATTGCAGACACAAAGAAAGCCATATACAATACAATGGCAACGTGCAATGAGGGCCACTAAATATGAGTCGGGAGAGTGACCTCACGGCAATTGCAAACAGTAACTAACACCTGGCATGTGGGACATATATATCAACATAATGGCAATGCCCCGGTAATTCACAGCGGACGCCGGGTACCCGTCACTCAGCAATAACATACACAATGGCCAGCAAGTGAATAAGCTTGGCGGGATTACTTGCTGCTTGCAAATAAAACATCAAGAAGGGCCAGCCCGCCACACGTCACATGTTTCCTGTCTGCTACATATGAATCGCTAAGCTCCCAACAGTTAGAGTGTCGCGAACCAAACACATGAATAGGGAAACCAACACACGACATATGTCTCATGCCGTCATATCCTTGAATATGCCACCCGGTCCCATCACTTGGTGCCTAATTGCTTGGGACAAAGCACAACACCAACACCACAAGGCGCCGAAAAACACCAGGAAGCGCCAGGAACCACACAAAATAGCCCGCAACAGACCACGGCACCACAGAACAAGACACCAGACACAGCGAAGCAGGAGCAGCCGTCGGGGGGGGAGGGGGCACAGCCTCAGCACACAGCGCGCACGCCACAGGCCAAGAGCACCAAGAGCGCCCGGAACCAAGGAAAGCAGGAAACACAAACAAAAAAAAGGGGGGGGGTGGGCGGTAGGGGCGGGCGGTAACAAAGCGCTGAGGCCAAGGTCACCCAGGGCCGGAAACAACGGAAAAAACGAGACAAGAAAGGCGCAGAGAGGGGAAGGAGGGGGCAAAGGAAAAAAGAAGGAGGGGGCTAGGAGCAAACGAAGAGCGGCAAGGCCCAGGGCAACCGGGGGTGGGGAACCCCGCAAAGCCCGAGACAGCAGAAGCGCGAGAGGGGAGGTGGGAATAAAGGGGGAGGAACAAACAGGAAAAAGGGAATCAAAAAGGGGGGGGGTTGGGGGGGGTGGGGGCAAACGAAGAGCGCCAAGGCCCAGGGCACCCAGGGCCAGGAAGTGAAGTGGTACCCAGAACCTATGGCCCATGGCCCGGAGGCCTGTGAGCCGTCATACCCGTTATGGCCCATGGCCCGGAGGCCTGTGAGCTGTCACACCCGTGCGGAAGCCGTTGACACCGGCTGTCAGCGGGATATCCCTGTTCTCTAATCTGCGGGATCCGGAATTCGATCCTTAACCATTAAATCAATGTAGAATTACCATAACCTCATTGTCTTCGGTGATTTTCGGTCGGAAATCGGTGAAATACCCGATTTCTACCGCGATTTCTAATTGTCGTGAAATCGCCGCGAGACGTCAGCCGTTCCGTGCACTGCATTAGATGATTCTGTAGAACGATCCTTCTTGAAGTTAAGACTGAAACAGTCTTCGAGTGATCCGCAATTTTTTCCTTGATAGAACGCATCGTGTCTCAGATTTTTCCCAGAAAATCTGGGCGGCTGAAGGCGCTTTGAACCCCCAAGTGAAATAACAAGGGTTACGAGCGTTCAAGCGCCCAAGGACGAACGAACGTGCCTCATAGGCACTGTTTATGAGGTTTTGCCCCCCATAGTCATAGGATGAGGCCAAGGATCGCAACTCCATAGCCGGAAGGGGTATTTATTTTGAGTGTTTTTCAAGAAGTGCGCTTTTTCACGTACTTGGCGTCCAAGCACGTGTAGAAGTATGTTGGGTTGGCGTTTTCTCCCTCTTTGCCTGCCTCTACATCCGGGGCATATCACTTGTCTTCCCCGGATAGTACATATATGATCTCCATATATATATTGGCATGCTAAAATTCGGCTTTCCGAAAGGAGGTCAATTTTCGACCAAAGCACTTGCATGCATGTTAAGGGACCAAAGTTACTCTAGAATATAGGCATACTTTGATTCTAGGCCACTAAGTTGGGTGTAGAAGGCGAGGGTAGGGGTGTATGCCATATTTGGTGTCATATCACGTGCCCATTTGGCGGGTGCAGCATCCCAAGACTAACCCGCCAATGGACCCCATATCGCACGAAGCCCTTCATTGTACTCCGAACCAACACTCGAAAGCCTAACCTTCGTGGAGGGACGCTTGTGGAGCGCTCCCGAAGCGATGCGTCGCGAGCAAGGTGTGTTTTTTGCAATATTTCATTTTTGCATGTGCCCACTTGGGAGGCAGCGCGCGCGGCCCTCCAAAGCGCCCTAAGTTGAGCACATATGTGGAATCGGAGGTCATTGGTGTCGAGTCATTGTGTTTAGAAGGATTGATCGATTACTCAATCCAAGCCGGATATATTATAATATATTTGTGTAGTTTTCAGGGCACTTTTGCGTTTTTTTTCACCAATTTTGCTTTTTTTTGCCCGTCATGATGTCAAGTGGCGACCGTGTATCTCAACGTTGCGCCCAATTGACATCATGACCCAAGTATGTGATGAGGGTACATACTTCGGTGCCCAACATATCTTGAACCCGGAAAACAACTCCCCCTGGGCTTGGCATACCGTGGCCGCCATGTTGGCGATTTGGGACAATCCCCAATCATCGGCTCACTTGGCGACCCTGCCATTCCCAAAACCGAAGGGGTTTGGGCGACGTCCAAAAGATATGTTGGACGCATATGACTTGATACCAATCCTATGGCACACTCCGGTCCAAGTCGGGCATGTGCCTCATTTGCCCCAACCATGAGTGTGCGCATTTTCGGCCATTCTTCCACATTTTCTGCCCGCCGTGCACCATGTTCAGCCCCCTCGTGCACGCCGGACGTATGGACCAATGGACCATATATGACATGGGTGTTATGGATATTGGTCACCATGGTTCGCACACCACATGGGCGAAGCGGAGCAACCTTCGTCAGGGTGCTAGCTCAAAGTGAGTGTGGACAATTTTGTCATTTTGGCATTTGTGGACCCAATTGGGATTGTAACCAGGTGGCATGGAGATTTTCAGGGGCCAAGTGCATGGGAATCTTCGTTGGAATCCCGGCAAATCGCATATGGAATCGTAGATCCGATCTCCAAGCCGGCGTGGAGATATACCATTGGGGATACCCCATATTTTGGCTCATTTTGAGCAGCCAAAATGACCCCCTTTTGAGACCCCAATTTCCCCCCCCCATGTGGTCAATTGGCGGCCCCATATCTCTCTGCCCACAGAGGGCCCGGACCTAATTTCAAGTTGTGCACTCAGATATTGGTCCTGCCTCCTATCCTGTGAGCCATTGGCCCTGCCCTGGCTGCGCGATCCACGCGTGGGAATGACGCCATTTTTGGTGATTTTGGCATCATGACCCCGCTTGACGAACCCGTGGTGCCCTGATGCCGGAACCTCAGAGGGAACCACGTTGGGTGAGGGCTTCAGAGAGTTCGTACGCAAAGAGCATAGGGTCAGTTGCCTCGTCCGTACCTCTGGCGGGTCCAGACAAGGGGTCAATGTTGGATATTTTTGAGCTAATATCAGTTTGGGCTGAAACAGCCCATTTTCAGCTACCAACTCCTGGGGGATAATGGCGGGGCTCCATCTCCAGCTCAGAGAGGAGTTGGGACCTGTCGTTTGGGGAGCATGGGGCGCCACTGTTGGGTGGTCTGGCAGCATCTTGGTTCCCAGGAACTCGCCTGTGGCTCGGCGAGACACCCCCCCTGTTGGCAGGGTTTCAGGGTCCGGACTGAGTAGGGCATGGGATGTGTTTGAGCCCCCGCCCCTGCCAGCCACTGGAAGGGTCAGACCTGGGATTGGGATATGAGTTGGGAGAAAGTGTCTCCTTTCTAGAGATGCCCTTACTCCAGTCCAGTCTTAACCCCATGTGTACATATTTTGATGTGTTGCTGTACATACTTTTGTTCCCTTGTTTCAGAGCTGCAAGGATCCTGAAACGCTTTGTCACATGACACGAGCGTAATGATGCCCCTGTGAGCGCAGTGCTTTGCCTGCCTGCTTGTTTGCGTGTGTCCAGCGCAGCGTCCCGTGGCCAGGCCCCCCACGGGATCGCGTCAAAAGCGTTTCACCGGTGCGGGGTTACCCATCTCTCGCGTGCCACTCGGGGCCACCCGAACTCCGAGCAATATGGGCTTCGCAGCGCCGCCCGGCAACCGCGCCGAGTCCGTGGAGGAGTTGTAGGGACCGGAACTCCGACATCAACGACTTCCTTCGGTCGACCAGCAAGGCCGCACTCCCAGCTACAGCAACCGCCTCAACTACCACCCACAGGACCAGTCCATCGAGGGGAACGATGGTTAATTGGCAGGAGGCGGGCAAGACGTGGCCGCGGCCCCACCCCCATGCGGTGCGCCTACTGCGTGGGTCCGTGTGGGACCAGCATTATCGCCACAGCCATCCCCCGTGCGAAGGCGGCATGCCCGGGAGCTTCGAGCTCCGCGAGGACATGGGCCCCGACCGCCCGCAGGCAGTGGAAGACTGGCTGCGGGTGGAAGGATACGCCTTCCGCTTCCGCCAGAAGCGCTGGAGGGTCTGGACCTGCCCGGACAGACCCGGCGAAGTGCTGCGCCCCGACGGGATTGGGGAGGACGAGAAGCCCAACGAGTACCCGTCGGGCGCCACGATCAACGTCTCCATGTGGGACATGATCGAGAAGAAGTTCCCGGAGGCGGGGACCGAGCGCACGCTGCAGTACAGCAGCAGTAGCGCGTCTCCTGGGAAGGAGAAGCAGTCCGCCGGGGACAGGAAGCGGGACAAGAAGTAGCGGGAGTACCAAGAATTCCTGGCCGCCGAAGCCGCCCAAGGCGCCAAGGGCGGAACCCCAGCCCACAGTCCCCAACGGGCCAGTGGCGGTCACCAGCCCGGCCACACCACCCTTGGCGACTTCCTCGAAGTCGCCAAGCAGGCCGAGGCCAAGCCCCGTCAGCTGCACCTGAGGAAGTCAGGCCCCAGCAGCGACGTGGAGTCGGCCCTCCGCGGGAGGAGGCCGGCCGACCAGGCAAGCTCCAGCAGCAGCGTCGCTCTCGACCAAAGGGACGTGGCGCGCGCCTGCGAGCGCGCCAGTGGGGTGCCCTGCAACCTTCGGGTTGCCCGGCAACGGGCCACGCAGCAGAACGCTGCCGTGGAGGGCGCCGTCGGCATCGCCCAGGAGGAGGCCACGGATAGGGGCAGAGGCATCGCCTTCCACCCCGAGACCGTCGCTGCCATTGCGTCCGGTCTCACGGCCGCAGCCGCCCATGAGGCAGCGACTGCCTTGGTCAGGGGTGAGGTGGCGGCAGCCGCCCAGGAAACACGCCTGGCCCAGGAGGCCATTGCCTGCAAGGAGGCCGAGGTGAATACGCGGGAAGAGGCGCTTGCCCAAGAGGGGGCAAAGAAGGAGGCGGAGGAAAGGGCCCGGGCCCAAGGAACGGCCAAGGCCCAGGCGGACGCCGCCAGGAAAGACGCCATCGAGGCCGCGCGACGGAAGGTCGCTGAGGAGAGGGCCAAGACGAAGGCGAAGCTGGCAGCCTCGGAGGCGGAGAAGGCTCGGCTGCAGCGGGCTCAGGTAGCCAAGGCTGCCCGTGCCTGGGAGGAGGCCGAAGGGCGAGCTGCCGCAGCCACGGCCGCCGCAATGGCAGAGGCGGGGGCCAAGCTCCGCCGCGAGACTCCCCCGGGAGGATCCCGAGTGGAGACCCTTCGAAAGCTTTTCGAAGGGGACGCCTCCTCCAAGATGACGCTGTATCTGGAGGAGGGCAACACGGGCAGCAGTGGGGACAGTGGCCCCACCGCCTACCGACGGAGGAAGGGTAAGGGGAAGACCCCCGACAGGTCACGGAGGCCAGCAGGCGGACACCCCCACGACTCCGAACCCTTCTTCACCGCCAGCGACGGGGATGAAAGAGGCCCCCGACATCGCCGAGGAGTGGCTGGCGGAGGAGGCAGAGACGTCCCCATGGAGCCGGAGGGTGAGGGTGAGGATCTCCCTCCTCCATACCGGAGCTCGGAGTCTTCCGCGTGCGACACCAAGATGCCTGGGTGGGGCGACCTGGACGAGGAGGAAGACATGGACTTCAGTTACACGGGGAAGCCCCCATCCTTGGACCCACCGAGGTAACCCGGCAAAGGCCCACCGGGACTTCCTGGCGGAGGACCATCAGGACCCCCTGGAGGACGCCCACCAAGTGGACCCCCTTGGGGCGGACCTCCGGGCAGGAGAGGACCCCCTGGACCGGGCAGGCCCGGCTGAGTCCCTCCTGGAGGACCCCCTGGGGACCCCGACGACCCACCAGGGGACGGTGACCCTGATGCCACCGGGCGGTGGATTGTCCACCTCCGCAGGAGGGTCCAGTCCCTCGAGCGCGAGGTAGACACGGGCAAGGGCGAAATAATCCGCATCGCCAGGGTCGCTGCGGGCGCACAGAATGAGCTGGACATCGCCAAGACTGATATGGTTTAGATCGCCAAGGTCGCCACCGCCGCCCAGAGGGAGCTGGACATCGCCAGGGGCCAAACCAGGCTGCTGAACAAGGTCATCAACGGCCTACAGCAGCGGTTGGACGAGCTCAGAGGCCGTGGGAGCGTCGGCAGTGACCACCCACCCCTGGAGTCTGGCTCGTCGGGCGACAGCTGGGGACCCAGACCAGGTCGAGGCAGACCCCACGCCCCAGGCAGAGCCCCCAGGAGTCGCCCTAGCGCCGGTGCCCCCTCTCTCAGCGCCCCCTCTCACCACAGCGCGGGCCGCCGTAACGAGCGCGTGCCGCCCTGCAGTGGCAGTGAGGAGTGGCGTGATGAGTGGCTCAGGGCGGAGTACCACAACGGCCGTGCTCCACCGCGGACACCGGTACGCCCCAGACGCTCTGCACCAGCCCCGGAGCCAATCCCAATGGTTGGCGGACGTTATGGTGGACTCAGGGATGAGGTCCCTGGAGGAGACGTGGAGTGGGATATCGGCGGAGGTGAGGAAGCCCGCGGAGAGTTCGGCATTACCTGCCACGTGGTGTACGACGGGAGGCCGCTGAACGCAGCCGCCGGCGCCGTGATCGGGAGGCATACATCGAAGGAGTACTGCGTGAACATCTAGGTTCAGCGTACATTGAGGAACCACGGCGTAGCCACACGGATACTGTGGAGGAGATGGAAGTGGCGGCCGTGGGAGTCCGTGGGGGACGCCGATGGGAACCTCGGTCGGCCTGGCGGCTGGCGTTCATGGTCTCTAAGGCCGCGGACGCCGCCCTGTGGGAAGACCTGAAGGACATCAAGCCCCCCATGTACGTCGGCAACCCCCTAAAACTCGACCGCTTCTTGGAGAAGCTGGACGATTGGGGGGTGACCGTCACTGAAGACATGGATCCCGCAGATGCGGAGAGATATATCTTCAAACGGTTCAGGTACCGCCTGCCGGAAGTGCTCCAAGAGCTATACTTCGTGGCGACCAAGGAGGGGAAAATCAAGACCCTCAAGGAAGCCAAGAAGGGGCTCAGCGAGCAGGAGCGGGTGGACACTCCGCAGGTGGCTGCCAAGCGGTGGAAGTCCATCAAGCTTCAGCATGATGGTCGGGAGATCCTACGAGATTGGCAGGACTTCCGGGGGCAATACACCCTCTTCCGCCGCAAGGTGGAGGACTGGAATGAGGGTGACGAGCAGGCCCGCCTGCTCTCCAAGCATAGATCAAGAGAGTCACCAAGGAGGAAGCCAAGAGGGCCAAGTCCAACCACACGGTCAAGATGATGCTCCCCAAGGAGTATCATACGAACGTGGTGGCTTGGGCATTGAGGAACGTGGTCCGGGATGTCAAACGGCACTCCATGCGGAACGCCCTCCTCATCACCATCACGGGTGATCGCGAGAAGACCGCGATGTGGCGCCTTGAAGAGTGTGACGTGAGCGGCCAGACCATCCGTCTGCAGGCCATCCCGGCGCGGATGAGTTGCGACGAGATCCTGGAGTGGGTTGGAGAGGAGGTACTCAAGGAGTACCGGAACCTCCACCACACCCGCGGGTTGAGGCCCGGCGACCGTGACGTCAACTACGTTGGCGGGGGGCCTGGCGGGGAAGCTGCCATGTACCCTGCGGGAGCCGATGGCGATGAGGCTCTCGACGACGATGAGGACGATGATGAGCCCGCCGAGATGGCCGTTTGTGCCTTCGTGGCCAACAACCTGAACGCGGGGAGCAACCGGGGATGCTGAAAGCCCCTGCAGAAGGGTTGGAAGAAGCAGGAGAAGAAGGACCCCCCCCGCATTGGCAACCCGGCGCTGTCCTTTGGGGAGTTCAGCCTCAGGGCTGTTTCGTGTGTTATGGAAGGAACAAAGGGTTCAACCATGACCACCGGACATGCCCCATCCACAAGGCCGACACGGAAGCCTACAAGAGGGTGCACGGGTCGAAGAAGCGTGCACCCGCGGGTATCCGGGAGGCCAAAGTGGAGGTGGACAAGGACAAGCTCTCCAAGCTGATGTCGGTGGGGACCGAGTTGGCCAAGGAGATCCAGGAGATAAAGAGGAAATGGGTCCCCAGGTCGGACGACAAGAACAAAGAGAGCAAAGAGAACGACAAGAACAAGGACAATGACAAGAAGGGTAGGAAAGGGGGAAAGAAGAAGGGTGTCAACGAGGTTGATGCGGAGGAGAGTACCCTTACTACCACAACCAACGCCCCCTAGCGGAGCCCCTGCAGCCAAGGGCCCCAGCTAGGGCGGTCGCAGGATGGTGTCGTGGGAAGCGCCACACCATCCCAGTCGGGAGACAAAAAGCACAAGGGGATTGCCGCGGGCGGAAGGCCCGGTCCGGCACCCAAAGCGAAAGACAGTCGCGGTGGCGGGGTGAGGGCAGGTGAGGGCACGAACCCTTGCACCCGTCCAACCTTCGCAACCAAGAATGTATTTGATGTGCTTCAAGATCTATCCAAGAGTATCGGAGGATCACCCGGACCGCAGCTGGATGCTGCAGATGGGCAGCCTGAGCCCATTGTCCACGACCTGCACCAGTCGCTTGTTGAGCTTCTGGAACGGCCGGAGATCCTGAGCTTGCACGCCGTGCGCCGATAGGGCATGAGCGGCAGTTGCACCTTAAGGTCTGTGCCTTATGCGGGGAAGTGGAGAAGGTCTTCGACGTGTTGGTCGACACGGGAGCTCAGGTCAGCTTGGTCAAGGCTGGCTTACTTCCGCCAGAGTGTTTGACCGACAGTCGGTAACCTGTCAGGCTGAAGGTGGCGAACGGCCAGTACATGGTGAGAGGCACGAAGGAAGCGGCTATCGGGCTGCAGTTCGTGAACCACTGTGAGCTGAGCCGCCCGGACCTCGGCAAGGAAATCCTCCTGCAAGGTCGCTTCTACGAGGCCGAGATGGACTGGGACATGATCGTTGGGTACGACTTCATGATGGAGACGGACTCCGGCGTTCTCCCGGCCCAGGGCTCCATGACCCTGTACCAGGATGACCAGCTCTCGTGGCTTTCGTCACCTGAGCACCATGTGGAGTGCCAATGGATACACCCCGAACGCAATCAGCTCCAAGTAGCCGCGGTGGGCACTGTGCCAACTGGGCCAGCAAACCAGGAGTACGGCGTAATGCCGGAAGTGGCGAGCCGAGTGGTTGCGGACCTGGGAGCTTCGGATCTGGCCCTGGATGCGTTCTCTTCAGGAACCTCTGGCCATCTTCGGGTTTGTGAGAAGTACTGGAGCGCCCAGGACTCCGCGTGGAAGAAGCACTGGGGTCCGCATCAGGGTTTGATGTGGATCCATTGCCCCTGATGGGACATTCCAAGGGCGATAGCGAAGATTCGCAAGGACCGCTCCAAGGCAGTGCTGGTTGTTCCTATGGGATGCACCGAGGAGGAAAGCACCCGAGATTGGGTGGTCTCATTGACCAACATGACCTTAAACAAGGTCGTCCTGACGGCCGGAGAGAGTGTCTATCAGGACGCTAAGGGACAGCCCATGCCACCCCAGAGATGGCCAACGGAATTCCACTATGTGGATGGGGGCCTTGAACAGGCCGACACCACGGACTTCGTGTGTGTCAGCCGCATCATAGCGGAGCCATGGAGGCAATGCTTTGCGGTTTCCCATGTAGACATCAGAGAATCGGAGGACCCCCTCACTGAAGAGGAGTTGGATCTGGTTCAGGGGTATATGGATCAGCCCTTTCACGACTGGGGAAACCAGCGTGAGGGCAAGGGTCAGGACAAAGCCTGGTTGGAAGTGGACTCGATCGTCTCTGGTTCCTATGATGGGGATACCTTCGTAAGGAGGGTACTGGACCACATGTCCAGCCAGGACGAGCCAATCGGGGGAACCCACCCACCTACGGCGACCTGTTCCGAGGCAAGACCAGAGATGGCCCTTTGGGCCACCTGGGAAGAACACCTGAGCCGAAAGCGAGCGGAGTAGGTACCCCTCAAGTAAGCTCAGTGGTCCAGGTGCCCGGAAAAGCCAAAGCGGAGTCCGATGAGTGCCCCAAAATCCAGGCATTGAGGGCCAGGCTGAAGCAGAAGTATGGGGACACCTTCTTCAGCGGAAAACCTGTGTTTCCCCCACTGGTGCGTGGACCGTATGGCGAGGCCAAGATACGACTGAAGCAGGACCCCCATGTGTATCGACACCGGGAGTTCGCCCTGCAGGGCGAGAGGAAGGAGGCCATGGAGAGGATCCTCCGTGACTTCATCGAGAGAGGCTGGCTTGAGCCGTGCCACTCCGAGTGGGCCTTCCGGTGCTTCGTCGTCCCCAAGAAGCTGGCCGGAGAGTGGGGGCTCGTGGTCGACTACCGCGGCCTAAACGCCCAAACGCAGCATGATAGCTATACGCTGCCCCTCATTGAGGACATGCTGGAAAAACAACAGCGGCGGAAGATCTTCACGGTGACTGACCTGAAACATGGTTATCATCAGATGCCTCTCGCCGAGGAGTCCCGTGCCTGCACAGCCATGAGCACCCCACTTGGACCTCTCCAGTGGAAGGTGATGCCCATGGGCGTTACCAACGGCAATGCGGCTTTTCAGCGGATGCTGGAGAACCTGCTTGAGCCGGTGCGCGACTGTGCGAACCCCTTCGTGGACGACGTGATCATCGCGTCCGGGGACCCCAGTATGAGCTATGAGGAGCTCCTGGAGGCACATGAGAGGGACTTCACCAGAGTGCTGGACCTTCTGGTTCGGCACAAACTCACGGGCAGCAGTGACAAGGCCACCATTGCGGTAAGCGAGGTGGTCTTCGCTGGCCACGTAGTACGGAACGGGCAGCGGAAGCCCATACCTGGCAAGGTGGCTGCGATCGAGCACTGGGAAAAGCCCAAAACGGTCTGTGAGCTACGGGCGTACTTTCGGTTCTGCAATTACTACTCGGGGTATATCAAGATGTATGCCGAGTATGCAGCCCCCATGACGACCATGCTCAAGGGCAACCGAGAGGAGACCAGTAAGGGGTCAAAGAAGGCTCTGGTCTGGAATGATGAGTCCGACCGTGCCTTTGAGGGGATGAAGCAGGCGCTGCTATCCGCAGTGGGTCTGCACCTCGTGGATCCTGACCGAGGGTTCGTCCTGCGCACCGACGCTTCCGACTACGCCGTTGGCGCTGTTTGAACAAGTGCTTGACGATGGGAGGCACGTGCCAGTGGCCTTCTGGAGCCGAGTCCTGGCGGAAGGCCAGAGACGGACTTGGACGCCCCGAGAAATGGAAGCGTATGCCATCGTCATGGCTCTCAGGAAATGGGCTGGGTACATAGCCCTCCATCCCGTCACGGTCTGCACCGACCATCAGAGTCTGCAGTCGTGGCACAAGGAGCACGTGGACACCCCCTCTGGTCCCGCCTCCCGACGCGCAACATGGCATGAGACCTTGGCCAAGTTCGACCTCACGGTTTTGTATGTTCCTGGCAAGGACAACACCGTGGCGGCCTGTCTCAGTAGGTGGGCCCATCCCTCCAGCAAGGGCATGACAGACGTTTCTGCCCATAGCGATGAGGCTGAGACCGCTGAGGCCAAGAGGATCATAGAAATGGAGCGCCGGATGGGGGAGGAGGGTGTTAAATGCTTCGTCCTCATATCTGCGGATGCCCCCCTCGGAACGAGGATGGGCAGAGCGGTCAGAGTACTCGCCCCTGATGGAGCTGAGTCCGACAAGCACCTCTTTCCTGAATCTTGCCTCCAGGACGACTGGACCGACGACTACGCCAAGTCTGAGGCCTTTCAGGCCGAATATAGGGCTGTGACCGACCCTGATGACGAGCAGAAGTGGCCAAAGGGGCTGACTGAGGAAGATGGCAAGCTTTACTGGAATGGTAAGCTGCTGGTCCCGGAGTCCTGGGTGCTGGAGCTGTGTGAGGCTTGGCACCACCACATGATGCACCCAGGGGTCAAGAAGCAAGCCCTTGACATGCAGCGCCGGTTTGCGAGCGACCAGATCGGTGTCTACACCGCCATCAAGAAGGTCAGGAAGGGCTGCTCCGTCTGTCAGGCCTGCAATCCCGATAACCGGAACGTCAAGGGGGAAGCCGAATGGACTCCGGTGCCTGACCAGCCCATGGAGAGCGTGGCCATGGTCGTCTTCTCCATGCCCGAAGTTCACATTGGCAAGGAGACCTTTGACTGTGTGGTCTTTTGTGTGGATCGCCACAGTGGCTACGTAGTAGCCGTTCCGGCACGCAAAGAGGGGTTGCTTGCCAAGGAAGTGGCAGTCATGATGATTCTTCATTGGCTGACCGTCTTTGACATCCCCCGCACCATTTGCAGTGACTGAGGGCCCTATTTTACTGGTGGCTGGTCCAAAGCAATGTGTTCCCACATAGGAATACGTCATGCCAAGAGCGTCGCCTATCTCAGCCGGTCCAGTGGCCGGGCTGCAGTGGCTGGACGGCAGCTGTTCGAGAAGCTGCGCAAGATTCACATTACCAATCCACGTCAGAACTGGTTTGAGGAGATGCGGCCCGCTCTGAAGGCCCATCATGACACCCCCACTCCGGGTGGATTGTCCCCTCACCAGATTTTGTTCGGCAGGGACCCCCTTGGTCGGGGACTTCCCTTGTCTGGTGATGGTATGGCCATGGACGCCAAAGAATTATTTGCGCGGCAAGAGGCAACGGCGCGGGACATCCTCCAGCAGCTCCAGAAGGAGCATGCTGAGCGTCAGAAGTCCGCCCCGAGCTCAACAGCGCAAAGGTTCAGGGTGGGAGACCCGGTGTGGGTGATCAGACCCCGCCCTATGGGCACCCACCGCACCAAAACCTGGTTCACACCCGGAGAGGTGGTCCGCAGGATTAGTGAGGACACCTACCGCATCAAGGTGGGTCACGGACAGTTCCGGGAGCGCCACGAGAGTCAACTCTGTGTGCGGGAACCCGACCTCCGTGGCCAACATGTGTTGCTGGACTATGCCGCACATGAGGCTGATTCGGACGACGACTATGCTGAGCACGACGACTATACCGTCGAGAAGATCCTGGCCCAGCGTCCGAACGCCTCGGCACCCGGAGGCCTGGAGTTCATTGTTTGTTGGCGAGGCTATGGGCTGTCCCACGACACCTGGGAACCCGTCTCCTCGTTCGTGCCGCGGATTAATACCCCCTTCATGGACTACATCCGCAAGCACAAGACCAAAGTCCATATCTCGGACTTGGCAGCACTCACCCGGGCGATTGCCGCCAGGGGCGCCTGATCAGCGCCCTGAGCTCTCCCCTGATGTATTTTGAGCGCTTGTTAGGTCGACGGATCGTCCCTCACTTGCTTGCTCTCTTCCATCTTCCGGTGACCTGCCATCAGAGTGGCCATATACCCCCCCCTGCTGAATCCAGAGGAGGATGGCCCCTCACTTCCGCTTCTATTCGTCACTCCCCGCCTGCTGAATCCTTGGGAAACCAGGCAGGGCGACTGACGTTGGCATTTCCTCAGCTCTTCGGGCCTTGAAGCCCATACGACGTTGCGCAACGGATGCCTCTGTCATCGGCATTGCGATTTTTTTGGTGTGTGGTCTGGTTCCATGGCACTTGCGGGATCCAGACCAGTCTACGTGTGTCTGCAGACTATATATGGCCTGAACTCAGGCGTATTCCTGTCCACCCTCCTGCATATGCCTTATCCTAACCAGGGCGTGGTTTGGCGCTCTATCCAGAGTGTGTTTACACGCCTATTTACCCAGTGTATTGCTTACTTTTCTGTTCCCCAGGATATGTGCATCTGTATGTTAAGTGTTGTCAGTCCATCACTGAGATATGGACTGTTTTTCCCCCCGAAGGGACACGAATCGGAATACGAAGGCGCCCTGAGTCGCTGTGTACATGCTCCCACATGAGGTCCGGCCTGGACCAGCACCTAAGTACAGATTCTTCTGTTTGAGTGCCCGTGAGACCGTGTGCCCTAGTGGCTGTGATGTGCTGAGATTCTGATGGCGCCAGGCGGGAAGCCCAGTTGCCTGACTACACTCCCAGCAGTCAGCCACTGTCAGTCCCAGTTAGAGCCTCCCGACTCGCAGACGCACTTGCAGTCGGTTGGCAACCTCCGGTGTCCTGACCTCGGTCAGTCTGCCTGGGAAACTGGTGGTTTGAGGAGTCGAAGCCTCCGCCCAGACTGCATGGGGACTCCCTCATGCATGGCCTTCGTGGTAATGGGGCGAGGGAAAAGACGGCCTTGATGCCTGATCCCTTATGGAGAAGCTCCTTCGACTTTACCACTCTGGACTCGCGTCGCGGATATGGACATGGTGCGCCCAAGGAAGGACCCGTGGGGACTCTCCCCCAGACTGCGGCCTTGGGAAGCCTGGGGTAGCCTGATGGATCTTTGTGGTCGCTTTCGCCCTGTGCGACCTCCTCGGTCGTTGTGTAACGCCTATGTTGGCCGTGTATGCCACTGGCACTGTGGTATTGACTGTCGCAGCTGGCACCCGGTGCGCCTGGTATGGGTTAACGGGTCCTTTGGATGCCGAACAATCGCCGCCAGGACCCGGGACTTGATACTTGATACTATACTTGCAGTTACCAACAGCTACAGCACCGTACCTGTCTTAGGGTGGGACTGTACTGGGCAAATTGGCCTGAAGTGAGGATGTGACACCCCCCCCCCCACTCAGGGGATGGTCCTGGGTACCCGCTGCCATGCTTGGGTGTTATCGAGCCCCCCCAGGGTTTGCTCTAAGGAGGGGGGTGAAGAAGTACCCAGAACCTATGGCCCATGGCCCGGAGGCCTGTGAGCCGTCACACTCGTTATGGCCCATGGCCCGGAGGCCTGTGAGTCGTCACACCCGTGCGGAAGCTGTTGACACCGGCTGTCAGCGGGATATCCCTGTTCTCTAATCAGCGGGATCCGGAATCCGATCCTTAACCATCAAATCAATATAGAATTACCATAACTTTATTGTCTTGGGCGATTTTCCGTCGGAAATCGGTGAAATACCCGATTTCTACCGCGATTTCTAATTTTCGTGAAATCGCTGCGAGACGTCAGCCGTTCCGTGCACTGCATTAGATGATTCTGTAGAACGATCTTTCTTGAAGTTAAGACTGAAACAGTCTTCGAGTGATCCGCAATTTCTTCCTTGATAGAACGCATCGCGTCCCAGATTTTTCCCAGAAAATCTGGGCGGCCGAAGGCGCTTTGATCCCCGAAGTGAAATAACAAGGGTTACAAGCGTTCAAGCGCCCAAGAACGAACTGACATGCCTCATAGGCACTGTGTATGAGGTTTTGCCCCCCATAGTCATAGGATGAGGCCAAAGGATCCAATCTCCATAGGCCCAAAGGGTTATTTTTTTTGAGTGTTCTCCAAGAAGTGCGCTTTTTCACGTACTTGGCGTCCAAGTACGTGTAGAAGTATGTTGGTTTGGCGTTTTCTCCCTCTTTGCTTGCCTCTAAATCCGGGGCATATCACTTGTCTTCCCCGGATAGTACATATATGATCTCCATATATATATTGGCAATATAATTTGCGTGCATGCTAAAATTCGGCTTTCCGAGAGAAGGTCGATTTTTCGACCAAAGCACTTGCATGCGTGTTAAGGGACCAAAGTTACTCTGGAATATAGGCATACTTTGATTCTAGGCCACTAGGCTGGGTGTAGAAGGCGAGGGTAGGGTTGTATGCCATATTTGGTGTCATATCACGTGCCCGTTTGGCGGGTGCGCCATTCCAAGACTAACCCGCCAATGGACCCCATATCGCACGAAGCCCTTCATTGTATTCCCAATCAACACTCGCAAGCCTAACCTCCGTGAAGGGACGCTTGTGGAGCGCTCCCGAAGCGATGCGTTGCGAGCAAGGTGTGTTTTTTGCAATATTTCATTTTTGCAAGTGCCCACTTGGGAGGCAGCGCGCGCGGCCCTCCAAAGCGACCCAAGTGGAGCACATATGTGGAATCGGAGGTCATTGGTGTTGAGTCATTGTGTTAAGAAGGTTTGGTCGATTACTCAATCCAAGCCGGAGATATCAGAATACTTTTGTGTAGTTTTCAGGGCACTTTTGCGTGTTTTTTCACCAATTTTGCTGTTTTTTGCCCGTAATGATGTCAAGTGGCGACCGTGTATCTCAACGTTGCGCCCAATTGACATCATGACTCAAGTATGTTTTGGAGGTACATACTTCCTTGCCCAACATATCTTAAACCCGGCGAACAATTCCCCCTCGGCTTGGCATACCGTGGCCGCCATGTTGGCGATTTGGGACAATCCCAAATCATGGGCTCACTTGGCGACCCTGCCATTCCCAATACCGGAGGGGTTTGGGCGATGCCCAAAAGATATGTTGGACGCATATGACTTGATACCAATCCTATGGCACACTCCGGTCCAAGTCCGGCATGTGCCTCATTTGCCCCAACCATGAGGTGCGCATTTTCGGCCATTTTGAGCAATTTTCCACATTTTCTGCCCGCCGTGCACCATGTTCAGCCCCCTCGTGCACGCCGCACGCATGGACCAATGGACCATATATGACATGGGTGTTATGGATATTGGTCACCATGGTTCGCACACCACGTGGGCAAAGCGGAGCAACCTTCGTCAAGGTGCTAGCTCAAAGTGAGTATGGACAATTTTGCCATTTTGGCATTTGTGGACCCAATTGGGATTATCACCACGCCGAGTAGCATGGGGATCTTTGAGGGCCAGTTGCATGGGAGTCTATGTTGGACTCCTGGTGAATCGCATATGGAATGGCAGATCCGATCTTCAAGCCGGCGTGGAGATATATCATTGAGGATACCCCGGATTTTGGCTCATTTTGAGCAGCCAAAATGACCCCCTTTTGGGACCCCAATTTCACCCCCCCATGTCGTCAATTGGCGGCCCCATATCTCTATGCCCACAAAGAGCCCGGACCTAATTTCAACTTGTCCACTCAGATAGAGGCCTAGGTCCTGCCTCCTTTCCTGTGAACCATTGGCCTTGCCCTGGCCGGGCGAGCCACGCGTGGGAATGACGCCAATTTTGGTGATTTTGGCATCATGACCCAACTTGACGAACCCGTAGTGCCCTGATGCCGGGACCTCAGAGGGAACCAGGTCGGGTGAGGGCTCCAGGGAGTTCGTACCTGAAGGGCATGGGGTCAGTTGCCTCGTCCCTACCTCTGGCGGGTCCAGACAAGGGGTCAATTTTGGATATTTTTGAGCTAATATCAGTTTGGGCTGAAACAGCCCATTTTCAGCTACCAACTCCTGGGGGAGAATGGCGGGGCCCTATCTCCAGCTCAGAAGTGAGTTGAGACCTGCCGTTAGGGGAGCATACAGAGCGACTGTTGGTTGGCTTTGAACTAACTTGGTTTCCAGGAAGTAGCCTGTGGCTGAGCGAGGCACCCCCCCTGTAGGCAGGGTTTCAGGGTCCGGACTGAGTAGGGCATGGGATGTGTTTGAGCCCCCGCCCCCGCCAGCCACTGAGAAGGTCGGACCTGGGAGTGGGATATGAGTTGGGACTGAGTGTCCATTGTCCTGTGATGCCCTTACTCCAGTCCAGTCTTAACCCCATGTGTACATATCCTGATGTGTTGCTGTACATACTTTTGTTCCCTTGTTTCAGAGTGACAAGGATCGTGAAACGCTTTGTCACATGACACGAGCGTAATGATGCCCCTGTGAGCGCAGTGCTTTGCCTGCCTGCTTGCTTGCGCGTGTCCAGCGCAGCGTCCCGTGGCCAGGCCCCCCACGGGAACGCGTCAGAAGCACAAAAAGCCGGAGACAGCGGGGGCGCGAGAGGGGAGGTGAAAAGAAAGGGGAAGGAAAAAACAGGAAAAAACAAAAAAAAAAATAACCAAACAAACAACCAAAGCACGGGCAACCCCAGCCGGGAGGGGGCCAAACGAAGAAGAAGGACAAAACAGCCACAGCAAAGGTCGGGCGCATCAAAAGGCGCCCAGGAGGCCGCCCCACCCGACCCCGCCACTAAGAGCACGCACAGGCACACACGCACAAAACCCGGGCGTGGCGTCCTCCAACCTGAAAGAGGAGGTTTCGGTGTCCACACGAAACAGGGCCGGTGCACTGGCCGAGTTCCCTGTTGAAAGACGGACCGTCAGTGACCGGGTCCACACACGCCAAACCACCACAGCGCACGCAGCCCAAGACCAGAGCCAGACAGATCCGCCAGTGACAACACCATTGCAGGGCCGCCAGCGGGTACGACGCGGAGCGAGCCCAGGGCTCCTGCCTTGGCAGGGGCCAGCGGCAGGCACAAAGAGCCAGGTTCTTGGCCGGCCTCCACATGCCCCGTGCAGCCGCCCAGTAAAGCTGGGGGCGACAGCCCCCCTTGTTGGGGGAAGGCACCACGGCGACGGGAAAGCCAACTGGAGCACCGAGAGCGACCGGACCGGACGAGGCGCGGCGCACCGACACGGGGCCACGAGGCATGCCAGAGAGGAACGCCGCCGGCCACAAGCACGGCACAAGGAACAACGGCCACCGGGTGCCGCAAACTCGGGAAGCGCGCACAACACAAGACCAAGCACGGCACGGGAGAAGGTGCCAAGGACAGCCAAGCCCCAACCCCGCACACCGCACCCACAGCCATTTGGGTAGCGGGCCCCGGCGGCACGCCCGAAGGACGGGCGGTCGATCGTGAGTGTGCGCCCAACCCTGGACGCCCTACACGCAGGCAAAAGGCGCACCCCCCGGGTGCCCTCGTGCCGCCCCCACAGCGCGCAAGGCCAGTTGGCAACAGCGCGCGCTGCAGGGTTGGTGACGGGTCCCCACGCCCACAGCGCCCGCACCCACAGCCAGTGGGTAGCGAGCCCCGGCCGCATGCCCTAAAGATGGGCGGTCGGGCGTCAGAGAGCGCCCAACCCCGGACGCCCCACACGCAGGCAGCTAGCGCCCCCCCCGGGCGACCTCGTCCTGTCCGCACAGCGTGCAAAGCCCACTCCCAAGAGCGCGCGCTGTGGGGTAGGTGACAGGTGCCAACACCCACACCAGTAAGAAAAGTTGCCTTTCATTGAGGGTCGCCATATTGTCAGTGTACTGTGTTTGCTGTGTGAATGTGCTGTGTGCCGTTAACAGATTTGCGTGTCTTCTGTCGCTGCAGCTGTCGCTGCGCTCTGTCGCTATTTGCATAATTCTGTCGTCATCTCTGATTTCATTCATGATTAAATAATGTTTGGTGGTAAGTTGGAACCTGGAGGGCGCTTCTAAGTGTTTTGGGTTTGTTCCGAAAAACTATTTGTATGTTTTGCACACTTAAAACAAGACTCCCAGTACCGACACCTGCTCGCCTTGTGTGTTGGGTGTGTGGTTGTGTCCTGCGTGGGTAGAATGCCTGCCCATGACATATACCTTATGCGCATCTCGTTTTCCTTTGTTCAGGGTGCCATGGGGATTAGGGATTAGGTATTAGGACGTAGTATGTCGAGTTATGACTTAGCTTAGTGCACTTAAGAGGTAGATCCCAACAATGACTCTTTGTTATTGCATACCTAGCATGGCATTGTGCAAAATTGCACGAGAGAAGGAATGCTAAGCACCACAAACTATAAACGACATGACACACATGAGAAAAAAATTTATGAGCCCATTACTTTATTTCTCGAAGAATGCTGTAGTCATCGCAACTTTGAAGCTTGCGTTGTGCCTGCTTTAGTATCAGAGTCCATAGATTAGTTAAGCTTAGAACAGTTGCAATAGCCTAGCCTAGCTTAGTCTAATATCCCCGTGCACCATGAAATTACCCCATCTCCATGGTTGTGTTCAAATGAGCCAAGAAAGACACCATCTTCATCATGGATTCCTTAGACATTGTGTCCACCAATGTCAACGTTGGCGGTTTGTTTGGGGTACTTGGAGAAGGATATCTTTCCAGACGTTGGACCTACGAAAATGTGTAGTGATGACGGACACATGATGGTACTTCGAGGAGAAGGATATCTTTCGAGAAGGGGGATCTACGAAGGATGTTTTGTGATGCCTGATACATGGTGGATTGAGACATGAAGGTATTTTGCGATACGAAATATGGGTACGAGGACACTTCGTTGAGATGCTAGACTATTTCGTGATGCTCAAGACACGAAAGATGCGTACGAAGAAATTACCAAGAGTGTTGGTACGAAGATTTCAAGAATCTTCAAGAGAATGGAACTTTGCTGAACCTTCGATGGAAATTCTATTCAAGGAAATTCGGAGAAACTTCGAGAGAATGACTTTTAAAAGAAATTTGGAGAACCTTCGATAGAATGGCCATTCAAGGAAATTTGGAGAACCTTCGAGAGAATGGATATTGAAGGAAGTTCAGGGAACCTTCGTGAGGTATGCCTCATCCTTGGAGAACCCCATGAGTACTACTTCTTTGAAGGAATTCTTTTTACCATGGACTTCGTTGGTGAAATGTACATCACGGACAACAAGTCCTATATCAAAGGAGGTCCGCCCCCGAGCGGAGACGATGACAAAGGTGTTGAACCCTTTTTGTCATGATTTTTGGGAGGTCGCGAGCTATATTGGCGAAACTATTTTTGGGGAAGGCTTTGAGATGTGAAAGGTACGCGCTAAATCGACCAAACTAACCATTTACGCTCCCGTCGCTGCCGCTAAATCGCGAATCAATCTGCGATTACGGGAAATCCTTAGTGAGTGCGATGCCAGATCAGAAATGGATCCTTCAAAAGATTCGAATTTTGGAAAAGGGACTTCGCAGTCATGTAGAGATTTCCATGCTGTTTGGGAAAATGCCAAGATACTGAGTTATGTGACGAAATTAGATTTAAAATCATAGGTGATGACTTTGCGAAAGGAGTGTCTGAAGATTATCGTGAGAACTTTCGTGAAAGATCGGATGACGTTCATGGGTTTCAAAAGCGGAGTTGAACAACAAGATTTTGACAAATGTACTACATTCTCACCAACAGGATGTACTTATTATCCTGCATGACATGCTCACGAGTGTCTCAAGCACCCAGCCTGCTGGGGAAGTTCGAACTATCCTTCAAAAGGATTATTGAGGTCACGGAAAAATTGGAAAGTTTCGTGAGTGAGTTCACAATTTTCTTGGAAACGAATGAGGTCACAGAAAATTTGGAAAAGTTTCGTGAGGATGTTCCCGCTATTTTTCGAGGAGGGTGAAGTCGTAGAAAATTTGGAGAAGAATGATACCGGATTTCCCGAAGCCCTGCGTCAGAGAATTCCAAATGCCGTTGAGAATGCGGGGAAGATCGGATTTCTCAGACTTTTCGTGAGAGGTTTTGTAACACTGCACAGACGAATGAGGAGACTGGTGCACGCCCAGTGTTGGTTTCCTTGCGCCACAGTTTACATCTTTCGGGCGTGCTCTGCCCAGGTTTTGCCAAAGTATGCTCCTTCTGTGGCGTGCACTGCCCAGGCTCTGCCGGAATGTGACACCTTTGGTTTTGCCGAAGGGTGCTACTTTGCTTTTCTTTTGGTTGGCGCTTGTTGGAACGAGGCTCAGCACAACTCAGAAGTCACCCTGTTCTTCTCGTACTACTGTGTCCAAGGGACAAAGACCTTCCCTGTTTATTTCAACCTTGGAGGCCCAGTATGGTCAATCGATGATACCGAACTGTACCACTTGCAGGGGCACCATATACAATGACACCTTCGCCGTGAATAACACCGCCGTGACCCAGTAGTACAGCGCTGCCTGTCCGGACTGGCTGGGCTCTCTGTCTGACAACAACATTGCTGGCAACCTGAGTAGAGAGCCTAATGATTATCACTGGTCTGACTCCGCGGAGCCGTTGAAGGATCCCGTGTAGTTGGAGAAACATAGCGAAGAAGGAATACTACTGGACCAGGAGGCGAGTACATTGTCCAGAGGAACGGTACAAATGCTTCTCTCCTTCAGGTGATGCCTCTGAGTCCTGAATAGAGAAAGCAATCTCTGATGCCTTTAGGCATAAGAACGAGTCCCAAGAACCTATGGTGGAGGAGACAAGCTCAAAAGCCTCTGAATATCTGGAGTGGATGCCCTTGAGAGCTCTGGACTTGAACCAGTTGACACTCCTGCAGAATGTGCTGAGGCCAAAACTCACCAGAAGTCTACGCTGGGTGTCTCTGAGTACCCCATGCATCAGGACTAGATATGTGAGTCAATGGCCCTTGCTGGATGGCTGGCCAGATGGGGAACAATAAGAAGTCACCCTGCGGGTACCATGTCCTGACGTCCAAGTCAAGGACACCCTGTGTGACAGGTGACCTCTGTGACACTGTGCTCAAGGACACCCACATGACGTCCATTCCCATGCAATTGCACAGGTGTGTGCCTGTGACTGACAAGCCGCTGGTACTAGTGGATATTGTCTCGCCCAAGCTGCACAACAATCCCGATGCCGGGTATTCGCATGCTAGCACTTTCTGTGGGGACCGTCTGCTACACCGCGTCAGTGACTTCATGCATTGAATCCCCAGGGCAGAAGATGGCCAGCAGCAATTGCCTTGGCCCCTGCCCCATGCGGTCCAGTGCTCTGGAGATCACTGTGACGAGTTGGAACTTATCAACTGTAATGACGGGGCGCGAGGCGGCAGCCATACGCATAAAAGAAGCGCAAATGGCCCGCAACACCTGCCCCCGGTGGATACTGGCGTCTCCACCCCCGTGATCACTGGCATCTGGGCCCAGCTACAACTCCTCCTACCGCACCACACACACGCCATCCTGACAAACCACCACTGCGATCAACAGGGGCCACTCGTGGCCACACACACCGACATCCACCGACGCCCGGCAGGCGAGGTCGACACCCTGCACCTCGTAGGGGCCACCATCACCATAGTGTATATCACCCCAACACAGATGAAGATCATGGCCCAATGCGACGCCCACCACGCCCCGTTCCTTTCCGACCCACAATGGCCAGCACGCCACGTCTTCCAAGCGTACCTCCGCGCATGTGCTACGAAGGCAGGGCGCGACATGCCGGGGCCCAAGGACATCGACACGGCGTACACAGCCTTCCAGCGCCAGCACCCCCGGCCCCGCCCGAGCGAGCACGAGACCCCGAACGACGACGGCACGACGCAGGGGGAGCCCACCCTGTCAGCCGAAGGCTGGACACCACCCACCATCCTGCTACTAGCACCAAACGGCCACAAACATGCTACCCGCACTGTCCAGCGACACCATGCCCCCTGGTCCATCCCCAAACACAATGCACCGGAGACCGATGTACCACCAGTCAGACACAGTGACCAGGGCATACCACGCACGTGCTGGCACTGCGGCCCGGCAGCCCTCGACACTCCGTGGCCCCTGCTGCACCTCATCTCCACCCACTACCGCACCCCCCCCGCCGCCGCCACCGCCGACCAGCAGGCATGGCTCTCCCCCTGGTTTCACACGGTACCTCCAGACCACCCGGCGCACGTAGCCTGGACCCGAACACCCACGGCGACATGGACGTTCACCAACGAGCGGGCAGACCCGGACAGCATAGCCATGGAGTACGACCGCTGCGACCCACACCGCGCAGGACCTCAGGAGGCACCCATGCGCCCCCTACAGCACAAATGCCCCACCCTCCGCGGCGACAAAGACGACAAGGAGCGGCGACAGACCATCACGTGCCAGCAGTTCCACCCCAATACGGGGTACCTCTTCCACCTGATGTACGCGTATATCACCCAGGGACGCCCAGACAGGGGCCTCCTCTGCCTCACCCCACGAGCCCAGGCCATCATCACCCAGGGAATAGGCGTCTATGCAGCGCCACTACTGCAACCCACGCAAATCACCACCAGAACCACCCAGGGGAACCCCATCAACGTCTATCACCCCACAGCAATCGCCCGCCTACCCATACCCAGCGACACCGACATCATCTACTTCACTGACGCATCCGGCACCCAGCAACGCACCCCCACGGTCGGGTGCGCCTCTGTGCGCATCACCCGGAACGCGGACGGCCTCCACGTGGAACACCACAACGGGACCACCATCTTTGGGGCGTCCTCCCACGGCGAACTGCGCACCATGGCAGACGCCGTCACCGCCACAACGCCACCCACGACGGTCCGGCCCCGCAACATCTGGGTAGTCGTGGACGCCAAGGTCGACATCCACCTCACCAGGCGCCTTGCGGACCTGCCCCTCCACAAAGCACTCGAGTCCGGCCTCACCACACAAGCGTTGGGACTATGGATGGCCTTCAAGGGCATGCACCCCCAGGACGCCCTACACATCGTCAAGCAGGAGTCACACCGCTATGCATACGGCAATGGACGCGCAGACACGCAGGCCAAACACCAGAACACCAACCACACCCCAGGGCTCGAACGCGTGCGACTGGACACCCCACACCACAGCCACCTGCAGCACCTGCCCCCGATACCCCTGGCCACACAGCCCCCCCAATGGATGCCCGAGGACACGCCGTACACGGATCGAGACAAGCAGTACCACTACCCCACACCCATCCAGCAACTGGCCACCACACTGGGCCACCCAGCGAACACCGAACTCCTCCGACGCCTCGAAGACTCCGTCCACACCCCCCTCTACTACTCCGCCCTGCGCCCGGATAGCCTCCCAGCACACCAACAAAAGCCCCGACTCCAACTCGCCCTCGAACAACTTCCCCTCCTCACCCGATACCACCGATGGTATACGCGCCGCTCGATCCACGTCCCCGCAGGACACACCAAATGCATCTGCAGCCACGCGGAAGAAGAAACATGGGACCACTTCAAGGCGTGCCCCCTGTACAGAGGACTGGACACCCTCACAGACTGGAACCCAACCCACACCATCGCACAGCACGCCAGATGGCTGGCGCAGTCCCCGGCGACCCAGCAACTCACCACCGTCCTCAAGCAGACGGAGGTGCTCGAGGCAGTCCGCAGGGGACTCGTCCCCACTGCCGTCTACACCTTGCTACGCACCCACGCGGAGGACCCCCAGGCCACGGCGGCGCACATGCAGCGGACGGCCGTTGCCAAGACGGCGGAGCAGCTCACATACCGCACCCACAAATACCTGCAGCATGCGGCAACCCTGCCCCAAACAGACCAAGCCCACCTCCTCAAACTCCTGTTCTACCAACCATGAGAACCTACCCCGTGACATACCAACATGGAACCCCCACCACGTCTACACACCGTCCACCGAGCACAGCACTGGCACAGCACACACGGGCGCCACAGGCACCGCACACGCTCCCACCAGCATGCGCGCGCCATCAGCCCCCATCCCCCCACGCCGCCGTCCGTCCACAGGTACCACCAACCACCAGCCACCGCATGTCCCCTCTGCGTTCGCCAGCGGCTACCACAGACAGCCCTGTTCTGCAACCCAGACCACTGGGTCTGCCTGGGAGCCGCGCACCGCCTCACCCACTGCCCCCACTGTGGGGACCTCAACCCCCGCCACCGCGAACGGCCCGCGGCCCCAGCCGCACGCCCCCCCGCCAGCCACCCCAGCTTCTACGGGATCCTCACCGACACCCTCCGGGACCAACTGGGAGGGTACTACGTGGCGGACGCGGCGGACCACGCATGGACCATAGCCGTGGCCACGGGCAACACACCCCTGCCCCCCCACAGCCCACCCCTACTCCACAGCGGAGGCGGCTTGAACGTGGCGGCCCGCCACATCCTCCTCGCCCTGTACCTCCACCACCGAGACCTACACCTCCCAGACCCACAACTCCCGGCCCCCCAAGCAGCGGCCCTGACGCCGGAAGCGTGGGCCGACACGGCACCAGAGAAGATAGCAGCCTACCTCCGAACCACTTGCCGCCGGTTCAAACACGCCTTCGGCCAACGGCAAGGAACACCTTACCCACTCAGCGCACTCCTCTACCCGGCACACCACCCCCACCCCGCACAACAGAAGCCCCCGGAGTGCTGGGCTTTTTTTTGGGACGCCCACCTGGCCGCCCCAGACGAGGCCACCGCCACGCGGATGGGCCTCACGGACCAGGAAGCCTACGTCAGAGGCCTCAGGACAAGCCTCCAAGAGGCACACCGCTGGCACGCCCGCTCCCCGTCGCCCCCACGGGGACAGGGGGGTTCACCCGCCCCCGACACCCACCAGGCCAAGAAGACCAGGACAGGTCAGGGGGCCCGTCGACGCGCCCGCCAGCAGAGCGCGACGCCCCGACCAGGGCATGGGTCCAGCCACACCGCACCGCCCCACGCCCAGACCCCCGGGGCACACCAACAACACCACCACCGCCAGCGCCCACCACCACCACCGTACCGCAGCACCCAAACCCTGCAGCCCAGTCAGCCACCACCGCCCACACACGTCCACACCATGCCAGGACCACCGTACGCGCAGAACCAGGGGACATGGCACCACCAACACCACCACCACGCCCCCGTCCCTCCCAACCCCTACCCCCTAATGCCCCCATGCTACAGCGATCCCCACCAGCTACATCCCCACAACGCCCCAGCACAATCAGGCCCCGCGAACCACCCACCCCACAAAGCGCACATCACCGCACCACACCATCACGTATTCCACCACCACCAGCCCCTGCCACCACACCCACCAACGCCGGGGTACCACACACAACCGGCACACCCTCCACACCACCACCACGCGGTCCAGCACCACCCGCCGCCCCCGCTACACGGGCCCACGACATACGAGCCACGGTACACCCCCATGGACCCGCGAGGAGCCGCGCACACACACCAGCAACACCAGGGCCTAGTAGGAGCGCCCCACCACCACCAACAGCCCCCCCACCCACACCCCATACCAGCGAGCACCATCCACCAGCAACCACCCATCACATGCGGACCACAGCCCCACCCGGGGGCTCATGCGGTCGCCTCCCACCCGCAGCCCGGCACCACAACCAGTCAAGAACCGCAAGGGCCACACGGCGCACACACGCAACACCCACACGACCCACAGGGACACCCGGACCCCCAGCCAGCACAACACCCATCCCCGCCCCCCCCACCCCACCACCACCAGCAGCCCCCCCACCCACACCCCATACCAGCGAGCACCATCCACCAGCAGCCACCCATTACATACGGACCACAGCCCCACCCGGACGCCCATGCGGCCGCCTCCCACCCACACCCCGGCACCACAACCTGTCAAGAACCGCAAGGGCCGCACGGCGCACACACGCAACACCCACACGACCCACAGGGACGCCCAGACCCCCAGCCAGCACAACACCCACCCCCGCCCCCCCCACCACCAACAGCGCCACCCCCACACCACCCCCCCCCCGCCCCCCCCCCCGAGACCAGGCCACGGACACAACACGCGGCAGCCAGCACCAGCCAATTGACGTCGATACCCCCGCCGACACACGCCACCGCGAATCCCCCCTCCCGCGACCGCCACAAGAGACCCCATCACCGGAGCCCGACCGCGACAACGACGACCACCCCCCCCCAACCCACACCACCCCCCCCATCACACCCCGCACCACCAGTCGCCGCACCGGCCGAACCCTACGCCCTACACAACCCCGCAGCGGTACGGCAGCACCTCCGGGGACTCGGGGAACAGGACGTCGTGCTGTGCCTCCGCACCTCCGGCACCAGCACCCCCATCCGGGCGGCCACCCTGGTCCAGGCGGCCACCCTGGGGTAAGGCGTCAGAGACTTCCTCTTCGACGCCTTCCTCCACGTCGCCCGACACGAGCGCCCCCCATGCGCCACCCCAGACGGCGAGAGCCCGCCCCCCACGGGGAGCCGGATCTGGGTACCCCCCATCGACTGGGGGCGGCACCTGGTCGGACACCCCGTGCCGGAGCGGGACAGCACCCAGGGCCGCACCCGCTACCGCGGGACAGCACCCAGGGCCGCACCCGCTACCGCGAGCCCAACATGGCCCACCCCCCACCCGACGCCACCCCCGACAGCACCAAAGAGTGGGAGCGGGAAACATGGGTAGCCCGGATGGCCTCCCTAAGCAACTTCCGGCACCACGTCCCGGGGGACATCCCCACCCCCGACGAGCAGCAGCCAGCCCCCTCCACGTACATGACCCACATGTACAATCTGCACTACACCCTCTCCACCACCACCTACGACGCACCCACAGACCACTGGGTGGTACACGGCACCGACTTCCTCCTCCCCGCCGACTACACCCCCCCCACACACAACCCAGGCCCCGACACGTACGCCAGCGGGGACGACCCAGACGACCCCCACATCTGGGGCACGTGGGAACCCGAATCCCTGGACACGCTGCTCTCCATCCGCAGCGGCTGCCAGCGCCTTGGTAGGGCAATGTATTGCCTCGCCAAGTGGACCCAACGGACCTGGGGGATCCCGACGCCCGATGGGTGTGGGTGGTCACGCTGCGCCCCCAGCAGAGGGAAGCCCCCCGAAACCGCAAGGGACCCACCCCCCCACGCCCCACCACCCCACAACTATGCCCGTACATGGTGGCAGCCCGCCTCATGGCGCTGCTGTGGCCGGGCCCCCACACCCCCACCCAAAACTACCCCCACCTCACAGAGGAGGACATGCCCGGCATCCAGCAATGCTTCTTCCGGACCCTCGACTACCTCCGACAAACAGACCCCCACGTCCTGGAGCAGATATGGCCACCCCCCGGGTAACCCACGTGCCCGCGCAGCCGAGGCAACGCCGCCACGCCAGCACCAGCACGCACGGATCACCAGGGAAAACGCGCGCACACGCCTGATGCCCGAACCTGCACCCTCGTTCTCGCTACTTACAGGACCCAGCATCATACGCCCGCCCCCGAGGCCCGGGACCCTCCGCCGTCTCCCACAGCCCTCTTCTCCGCCTCCGACTCCACAACCTCCACCACCGCGACCACCTCATCCACCACCACCACCACGTCCTCATCCAGCACTCCGCCCCCCAGGCCGCGGGGGACACCTCCCAAACGGGCCTCCAAACCCGCCCCCACCGCGAGCGGCCCCGCCGCCGCCAAAGCCCACGCCCCGGCGAAGCCCACGCCCACGACCCAGCCGAAGCCCAAGATCGCCGCCAAATGGCGACCCGCAGCCAAGCCCAAACCCAAGCCCAAACCCGGCGCCACGACGGCAGCGCGAGCCCGGCCCCCCGAGGATGTCCTCTACGACATCCGGCCCCAGCCGTCCCAGGCCCGAAGGCAGCAGCGCCCAGCGCGGCGCCCCCCCACCGTCACCGACGCCACCGCCACCACCTTCATGGCGGAGCGCGCCGCGGCCGAAGCGCGACGCGCCTCGTCCGACCACTCCCCAGAGCCCGCACCCCAAGCCCACGGACCGCTCCCGACCAAGCCAGAACAACGCCAGGGTCCACCAGCAGCGCCCCCGCCCCCCTACAGGCCCCCGATGACAGCCCACATGCAACGCATGCCCCACTACCGCCGCCGCCGCGAATCCCCGCCCAACCTCGAGGCGGAGACCGTACGCGCACACCCGCGGGTCCACATCCGCGTGCACCCCCACTCCCCACGCACCCCCACGGAAAAGGACTACGAGGAATCCCCCAGGCCCGCCACCGCCGCCGGTCCCCACGACCCCGTCACACCCACCCACGCCCACTCCTCCGCCCAAGACCGCAGGCCCGCCCAGGAACAGTGGTGGCAGCGCTGGACCCACACGCAGCTCTGGGAGCTGCGGAAGTGGGCCCGGGGAGAGCCCTCCCTCGAGGGCCTGGTCCATCGGCCCCGCAAGGGGTCGGTGGAGAACTGCCGCCTCCGGCCGGCGGGGGGGTGGATGCCGCAGGCCGCATGGGAAGCCATGCTGGCCGATGAGCTCCACCCCCTGGGAGTGCACCCCCGCAACCTCCCCGCGCCCCAGGACCACCCGTATGTCCTCAGGCGCCTGCGGGAGACCCTCCAGGAAACGCGGCGAGACGGCATCCGCCTGTGGGACATCACCCAAAGCCCAGCCCCGCACGCACACACCCCCTCACCACCCGGCAAGCGTCGGCGCACCGACACCGGCGACACCCACAGCACCCCAGGAGCCCTGCGCGCCACACAACACGACGCGCCCGACCCCCCGGCCAGCGGCGCCGCCATCTAACCCCATTACCCAGCACACCAACACCACGGGGCGCCACGCCAGGCCCCGCCCAGAAGTCACCAAACGAACCGGACGCCGAAGGAAGCCAACGCACACGACAACGAGCACCACTACGCCCAAAGGCGCCGAACCCAGGCCCGATACCGTGGGCTCCTCTCCACCCTCAGCACGACACACACGTCACTGACGTCACTCCTCCGCCGTGCCCCCTCCCACGCCACCGCCCCGCCCCCCCCCCCCTCCCGCCGCACGTCCCCAGGCCGCCCAGCACCCAGCCCCACACACTGTGCCACAGCATCGCCCTAGTCCGGCTCCTCCACCATCGCGCCACTTGGCACCTCACAGTAGACCGCCGTCCTGTGGTCCCGCTCCCCCAAGCACCGCTCCCGGGGCCGCACCCGGCCCACGTCGTGTTTGCCCCCACGTCGCGGGCCGCAGACATCCTCCCGCTCCTCGCCGCCACCCCTCCGGGGCATCGCATACTGCTTGCCGCCAACCCCTCGGTCCTCAGTGAGGTCCTCATTGGGCACGCCGACGCCCTGCACGTGCGCCCGCTGCTACCCAACCTGCACGCTGCGTACGCCCCCGGCACGCCCGTCGACCCCTCCGTGTGGCACTCCCAGTGAGGCCACCGGCCACCGGCCGGCCCGCACGCACCACCCCGCACTCGCCTTGGGCGCACAACCCCGTGGACGCCGCTACCCACACGCCCGGCCCCGCGCCACCGCCTAACCGAGCCAGAACTCACGCACAAATCAAACCCGAGCCACACCCCGAAACCGCTAACCCTTGACTCCTAACCAAACCCGCCGAGGGAACAACGTAACCACAGCCCACACCCACAGCCCACACAGCCGCCTAACCAGCCAGCTCCAGAAGCAAAGAGACACCTCACCAAACCCACCCTGACCCAAGCCAAACCGAGCCGAAGCCCCAACACAAATCGAACGCAAGCCACATCCCGAAACCGTCAACCCTTGACTCCTAACCAGGCCCGCTGAGGGAAATACGTAGACACAGCCCACAGCCACAGCCCACACAGCCGCCTAACCAGCCAGCACCAGAAGCAAAGAGACACCTAACCAAACCCACCCTGACCCATACCCGTGTACATCAGGACACGCGAGCCGCACCCCTGGGGCGCGGCCGCCACCAAAGCACCGAGGACACACGCCAGAGAACACGACACTATTGCACCACAGCACCAGTTGCCCATGCCCGTGCCTGCAGTGTACGCGCGCCCCTGTTTTCCTCTTTTTTGTTTTTTCTTTTTCTTTTTTCCCAAAAAAAAAAACAGGTAAAAAAAAAAAAACGAAAATTAGGGGGGGAGGAAGAGGGACACAACGACCCATGGCACACGCGCACCGCACACAGCACGCACACCGGTGAACAGGAGCCCAGTGGCCCAGGACACCGCACATGCAACACAACACACCGAGCGAGCACACCGGTGAACAGGAGCCAGCTGGCCCAGGACACCGCAGACGCACCACAGCAAACCGCGCGGGCACAACGGTGAACAGGAGCCCAACGGCCCAGGACACTGCACACACGTAGGGCGGCCGAGGGACAGGAAAGAACCAATACCCCATGGGTCGGACGCACTGGGGCGACCCAGCCGACCCACCGGGCCAGTGGCAGGAGCGGTACTCCAAGGCCACTGGTCCGAGCCCGGCCAGGCTGCATCGGGGACCATGGCAGACGTCACCCGGAGCCATGGAAGCAACCGGTGACAGGCGAGCCGGTACACAGTCCAGGAGGGGGTCACCTGCCAAGCAGAGTGGCCCCGCAACTCAAGCCACAAGGGGGAGGCGGTCGTACCGTAGACAAGCGGGAGCAATACCCCTTGTGGTGAGAGATACTCCACACAGCTGGGCAGACCCCGAGAGCTGCCGCCCAAAGGAGGGGGCATGTGGCCCTACGCATGGACACATGTGGGGACACCCTCCCACCTGGGACACATGGACCGGGTGGCCGCGACAATGCCTTCCCAAGCACATGCGGGAGCGGCTCAAGAGGCACCTGACATAGGGCAGTGGGAGGGATAGGACGTCCCCTTGGTAAGACCTTCTTCCTGCAATGTCAAAGGAGGCATCCCGAGCTCCCGAAGATACCTACCTACCTACCTACCTGTAATGACGGGGAGCAAGTTGGGAGGTCATCAGAAATGGAGACGTTGTGAACTGAAAAAAGGTAGCGTATTAACTGCCAGAACTCTGGATGTTTCTTGAATCGTCTTTTGGAAGCTGGTTATGGGTGCTACAAGTATATTGGTTGTGCCAGTGGTATGGCCGCTGCCAGTGTCATTCACGGTTGTGAAGAGCTGGTAGGATTGTACTTTGGAAGTTGGCCGGTGAATGCCGTGGGCCCTGGAAGAGACTTGCTCCGATACACTGTGGGTGAAGCCGGAGCACTCTGGAAATCTTGCTTTCGTCTTGAACACTTTCCTGGGACTTCAGGACAAGATTCGAAGGGCGCACAGCATCCTTGCGCTGCATAGCCTACGATCCCTGCCCAGATATGAATTCTAGGAAGCTGTGCGGGCTCCACAGAACAGCGTCGACGAATTGTCAGATTTTCATGAATTATTTAAGTTGGCAGATCTGGAGCCAGGTGACGTTGACGTGATGTACACCTGATATGTTGTCAGCAAGGACAAGGACACCCGTGTAAGCGTCCTGCCCAGTGAGGGCCAGGGGCGCTGTGGGCCACTCGGTGACAAGGAGTTGGACCTTTTTGCCCCTGCCATCCAGATCCTGACTTCTGCCAACTATGCAGTGCAGAAAATGCTGGACCCAGGCAAGGCAAAAGGAGAAACTAGCCCGTTTCTGTTTCCTGACAGACGCTCAGAGCGCACTGTGCACTGGCTTTGGAGGATCCCAACCACATTGATCACCCATTCATAAATTGGGCTCGTGGTTCTTGTTCTGATGGTCGTTACTTGTGACTCAAGACGGATGCCAGCCCTGCAAAAAGGCAAACCGTACGGTTTGGACGACAGTAAGACCTCAAGGGGGCTTTCAGGATTGGCTGATTTCGTGCGGATGCAGAGGCCTGACGTAGAGACCAGAAATGCCAAGGCAGTTTGCATTGTGTGAATAAAGAATTCCCTGGTTGTGACTGTCAGAGGCGCGCGTGAAGGCTTTACAATTTCCCCCATCGTTCCTCTGGACTGACAACTAACAAGTTGACTGAGCGAAGTGTGCAAAGGACTCTGCAAGAGGGGTTCATAGTGCTTGAAGCTGCCGCAGGCGACCGATCGGGAGTTGATTGATACTGAGACGGAGGAAGCTGTGGTACTATCCCTGAAGATATCAGCCTGCGATGACTGATGCCCAGATCGCCCAGCTGATGGATGAGCCGCCTCCTCTTGGGCGGGGTATGAACACCAAGACGCCTACACCAACACAACCGCTTTCACTTGGGCGGGGTATAAAAAAGAAAGATCCCTACGCCAGCACCACCGCCTGCACTTGGGCGGGATATAAATGCAAAGATGCCGACATCAACAGATGCACCGATGCAAGCTGCCAGAAGAGGATTTCAGCAACCGCTCCGACAAACTGGGTCCCATGAGCGATCGAGGGGGACATCCCTCAGTAACCGCTCTGTCAAACTGGGTCCCCTGAGCAATCGAGGGAGACCTGCCTCTCCAGGCATGGGGTCGAAGGCCAGGAGCCATCGTCGACGGCAGCCCAGGTGAACCTGCCCCTTAGACCGTCCACAGCCCCGTCGGTGCCCCACTGCGGGTCCTGTGCCGGCAGCTGGAGTAGACGCACGGATTGAGCTGTGATGTGCTGTCTTCTTGTGATTGTATATGGTTTGGCATATGGCGGTGGGACAAACATTCCTGGCATTTTATGGTCGTGTGTGTATGTATGCAAACTACGGTTGTATGGTCTGAGGCCTGCAAAAGCACATGTTAAGCCACAGGTGTTTGGCTGTCGGTTCGCAATGTAACTTAATGGCATTACAGTTGACTCCTGTTCAATGACTCTCACGCTTGCAGGAGGTCTCAGGCACAGGTAAGCGCAGATAGTCGCAGATGCATTGCGCCTGTAGGATTTGCGATTATTTGCATTTATCATGTCTTCGATATTTGCTGTGATTGATTGCTGTTGTATGTTTGTATATGTTTATCATTATTGATTACTGTCATTTCAGGGTTTGTTTAGACACACGTACATGTTTTGCTGCTCGTGGGATATCATGGGTACCAAGTACGTTGGTGTTTCATGGTAGCATCGTCTTGTTCGTGAATGCAATCCTATGGGTACTGCCTGTTGCTCTGTTACGCTGCCGTGTCATGGATGTCGACGCCAGTAAACTACAGGCCTCGATTCGTGTTCTGACAGCTGCCAAGTCAGATGACACATTTTGTGACCAGCCTTTGCGTGTTGCGCCAAACAGCTGTCTATCGTGTGGCAAAAATCCATCAAGCTTCTCTAGGCATTTGCGTCTGTTGCGTGGGGAACGAACATATCACTGTGTGACTCGGGAGCGGCAACCATTGGCTGAGTCCCAGTTTGTGCGAGGAGTGCGCCGACTCCAAGAGACTTCTGATGAGCTTGCTGAGTATGCAGCGTATGCGGCGGAGGGGCTGTTGGGTGATGAGGAGAGCGAAAAGGTTTGCAGGCGAGTATGGTATGTACTGCCAGAAGTTTCCAGTCAACTTGGTTTTTGGGTGTACACAGGAGAGCTTGACTGTGAAAGTCTACTTTGTAAGTATGGAGTCGCCAAGTCCCTTGTTCTTCCTGTGAGTACAGTCAGAGCAGTGACGCAAGTTCAATCTTTGCAGGCAGCAACAGCGTTAGAAGAGGTATCATCCTCAGTGGTTTTCAAAGAGACTCCCGGTTTGGATGTGCTACAGCATTCGACCCACGTGAGAGAGCAGGAGCAGCAAAATCTGCCTCCTGCAAAGAAGCTTTCCAGGGCCAAGCGTAAGGCAGCGCAGCGTGTGCAAGCAAAGCTTAGCTGAGGCGAAAGAAGTGTGCTGCGGTTCCTCGCAGCGAAGATGCGACGGGGGCGCTTGTGAAGGAGCGCAGAAAGCGCCGGGCGAAGCGTTGAGTGGAGCAAGCAAGCAGCTGCGTGCGAAGCGGCGAAGAGGACATTGAGCGAAGCGTCAAAACAGGCGCTGAGCGACAGAGTGAGTTGTCGACGGTGCCGGCGTTTGATCAATGGGTGCCTTCGTCCGTGGGGTGGATGCTGTTTAATTCTGGTTTTCCTGAAACTCTGGTGGTCTTCAAGTCCTAAGGCTCGTGCACAGCTCGTCGATCAAAGCTCGGGGCTCTGAATGTCAGGATTCAAATGATTTGATGGTGAATGTAAAAATCAGGTGGTTTGTTAGTGGTGCCAGCAGTTGCACCCTTGCTTTGTTTTGGTCAATCTGTCCCCTTTTCTGCTTCAATTTACTGCATGGTAAGTGCTGGGCCTGAGGCGTATGCGCTGTCAGTTTTTGGTCTCTGTCCTTTTGTTGGCTGTGCTCAGCCACGTGGCTCTGACACTCGGAGCCTATGCACATTGCTTTATTTGATTTGGCTGCAGTGCCACTCTTTGTGTGGTGCTTCTTCAATATGTGGACTTGTTTGGGAACATACACAGTGAAGTTTCATTGTTTTGGCTGCGCTGTGTGTGTATGGATGCCTGCTGTTTTTGATGTTTCGAAAATTTTCGGATGCGAAACAGCAGGAAGTTTCAACCCAAGCAGGGAAACAAACATTGGAGAACACTGTAGTCTTTTCGAAATTTGAAGGCAAGGTTTTATATATCAAAAAAAGTAAACGCTTTTTCAGAGTTTTGGTGATAGAGTGCACACTAGTGGCTTCCCGAAGAGCCTCAAGCAGTTTATAGTCTTGTTTCCACCTCACCCCAGGCCACCACACCCTTTAGTGCAAGCAAAGACACTGGAAAACACTCTTGGGTCAGGCTCTGAATTTGCCATTGTACAATAGGTTGATTGGCCCATTTTCTGCGTTATCTTGGGTGCTAGTACCCCACTCAGATTGTATCTAAAACCTGAAAGAAGGTAGATGGACCATGGCCCTAAAAGAGTGGTCCAGGGGATCACCCCACTGGACAATAGCTGTTGGCCTGTGCCTCCAGGTCCAATTTTCCGGCCTCAGATGGCCTAGGAGGGGGGTGCAGGAGGTCACAGGCACAAGTAGGCGCAGATAGTCGCAGATGCATTGCGGGTGTAGGATTTGCGATTATTTGTATTTATCATGTCTTCGATATTTGCTGTGATTGATTGCTGTTGTATGTTTGTATATGTTTATCATTATTGATTACTGTCATTTCAGGGTTTGTTTAGACACGCGTACATGTTTTGCTGCTCCTGGGATATCATGGGTATGCTCACCTAACGGGGTTCGCTGCTCTTCGGGGCAGTCACCCGTGATTTGGGTCTGTTAACCTCTTTTCCTTCCAATTCTCCTCTTCAAAAGGTGTTTGGACGTTTGGGACTGTTATGAGTCATCCATTCTTTTGGTGATATCTCTCTGCCCTTACTCTTGGGGGTCAGAAGTGACAAGGAGTCTAAACATGTCGGTACGGTTGCCCTGAATAGGCCACAGACCCGAGGGGTGCTTCTATATGGGAGTAACAGTTACCATTTTCCCCGTTGCTTGTCTCAATAGATAAGTGAGCAATCAGCCTGGGACACACCCGGGCGTGTGACGACGAAGTGCTTGACATAGGCTTAGCTGATTCACCTTGATTTCTACAAGCGAGTGTGCGCGAATTGATTCAGGAGCAGTAGAGCAATAGAAGGGTTTCCCCAATTATCACGGGAGATTTGGAGACAAATCTGAGGGTAAATTGCTGTTGCTGCGAATTTGCCCAAGGAGCGCACCGCTGTGGATCGCCAGCTTGCAGACTGTCCAGTGGGTGCTGTCTCTTGGTGTTGGCGGAATGCCTCGCAGGGCGGGATACCGGGGACCTCTTGCCACTTTACGGCGGGTCCCTGGGGTCCACTTGCCCGTAGAGGCTCTGCTCTCACTGACGGACCTGACCCAGCACAGATGCATTTCGTTCCCGATGCCTATTTTCTTTGACGCGGTCCCAATTCTGGAGGACTCTCCACAACCGCGCGACCTCGTACTCGTTGCTTGACGCCTTGTTGGCTGGAATGCCAGTGGCGAGTTTGCTGCGGCGTTCCCCACGGTGTCTGTGCATGGAGACGCCTTTTGTCGTCGCTGGAGTGTCGCTTGGGACTGGCTGAATGACTTTTGTTTTGCTTGTACAACCAAGGAGGGTCCCATCCGGCAACGTTCACTGGGTTATTGTAGCTAAGCTCTGTTCAGCCGGTCGGTAAGACTAGACCGGTAGGGGTGACTTCAGTCCCACAAGCACTCTCAAGGTTGCATGCAATCCTGATCTGACCCCCTGTCTCTCCCCAAGCGCTAACTGGGGCGCTATCCCCAAAAGCCAGTGTGTTACCCCACTTCTCTCCACTTGCAAAGATGGAATCTCTACCTGAGGTTGCTGTTACAGTTGAAAAGGAGGGGGGGTCCTGAGCGCTACACCAACAGATAGTGCAGGTGTGGAAGCCAACTCAAGGTCCCTGACCATATATGGCACATCCAGCCTGATGTGACAATCCCCGAAAGGTAATGCCCTTTGAGTATGATACCCCACCGAGGCCTCTTTGAGCAATGTTTGATGGAGTCTGTGGTGGGGGGGAATACTCCGGGAGGAATCCTTGAATGTCATTTTACTGAACTGAGCCGCCTGACTGACGTGCAACCCCGATGAGGTGTGAACCGGAAGTAGGAGGGTTGCTGTCTTCGTGGGTGTACACCTCAGAAGCTCAGTGGCACGGTAGTACCTAATAGGGAGCTGTCCAACTTGCGGCGCTGACATGTCTGTGACATGGAACTGTACGAGTTTTGTTGAATTGACCTTGCATCAACCTTTGTGTCTCTTTGCAGAGAGCATGCAAGGAATTATTGCGAGACCTCCTTTTTCTCCTTACAAGGTGGATCACGGAAAGCCAGTCAAGTGATCTAAAACTGCCACCCTCTACCTCAGTATTGGAGGGTTAGGATTGTACACCCGCATGTCCTGTCCAGGTTTGGATAGGTTTTAGTGGCCCTTGTGTTTTTCCTTTAGGGAATGTAGACCATTGAGACCAGGGATATGGTTCTCAGGGACGCCTACGGGCTGGATGATTTCTTGCCTATGGAGTGTGAACAGGTGGAGCGTATGTCTACCTTGGGGTAAAGAGGCAAGGTCAGTGCCTATCAACCCCACTCTGAGATCAGGTACCGAGAGATAACCTGACTCTGAAGGCTGTTGGTACAGTGTGTTCCTTCATTGCTCTCTGTAGGCCCTGCAAGAAAGATGTCCTTGATTAGTGCCCTATAGATTTTGATGAAATCCTGCAGGTCTTTGATGGTGAAATCCCAAAACCAAAGGAGCAAGTAGAGCAAGAACAGGATGCGGATCGAATCAATGAATAGTTTGAAATCCAGTGTAACACAGAAGGGCTGCAGATAGACAAAGCAGGTATAAACACAAAGATTCAATCATACATGGATAATACAAGGCATTTTAAATGAAAACTGGGCTGACTCTAGCCTGAAAGATAGCATCAAGCACTTCATGTGCACCCTTTTGGGTGAAATGGTGCTGGTTAGGAATGTGGAACATAGGTGTCAGGCCAGCCACAGAATATGACTTGGCCAAGCAACTGCATTCAGAGACAGTTAGAAGGTAGAGTAGGTAGGTAGGTAGGTGCACTCAGTTGTGGAGAGGCGCCCCATGGTTACCCCTGTCGTTGTTCCTGTGAGGAACAGGAAGAAGTTTCGCCCGTGAAGAGGGGAGGCGGCTTACATCCCGCTAGACCTGACTGGTGGCCCCCAATAAAGCGGCCGTGGGCAACACCGGCAGGGCTGATCGCCGCCAGCGTGACTGCTTGTCATGCCGCAAGGGTGGGCCCCCGTGCTTGCGCATGTCCCCTCCTTTGGGCGGAACCCTAGGGTTTCACCGGACTTCGAGGCGTATCCTGTTCCCAAGGCATGCATGCATGTTCTTGGTACTGGGGTCCTGAGGTGCTTGGGTGTCGCACGCTCCGCCTCGAGTCCCAATACAGCGCAGGCCTTAGGATGCAGCCTTACCCCTGGTCTCCGGATCTCGTTTGGCCGCGTCACCTGCGAGGCACGGGCTGCTTCAGTGCCCGGGCTATGGACACTGGGTTTCTTACTGTTGCGTGGCGCTTGTGTTTGGGTCTGGGTTGTGGTTAAGTTCGGGTTTCGGCTGCGCCCCGCCACTCCTGGCTGGGGTGTTGGGGTGTGTGTGCGCGTGTGTGTGCGCTCCGCTTGTACCCTGCCACTCCTGGCTGGGGTGTGCGGTGTGGATGTGTGTGCTTCGGCTCGGGTTTCGGCTGCGCCCCGCCACTCCTGGCTGGGGTCTTGGGGTGTGTGTGTGCTTGTGTGCGTGCTCCGCTTGTATCCCCCCCTCCCTGGCTGGGGCGTGCGGCTCAGGTGTGTGTGCTTGGACTCGAGTTTCGGCTGCGCCCCGCCACGCCTGGCTGGGGTGTTGGGGTGCGTTTGCGTTTGTCGGCGCGCTCTACTTGTACCCCGCCACTCCTGGCTGGGGTGTGTGGTGGGGGCGTCGGTTCCTTGGCTCGGGTTGCGGCTGCACCCCGCCACTTCTGGCTGGGGTGTTGGGGTGTGTGTGTGTTTGTGTGCGCGTTCTGCTTGCACCCCGCCACACTTGGCCGGGGTGGTGGGGTGTGCGTGTGCTGGTGTGTGTGCTCTGCTTGTAGACCGCCACTCCTGGCTGGGGTGTGCGGTGTGGGTGTGTGCGTTTGGGCTGGGGTTTCGGCTGCGCCCCGCCACTCATGGCTGGGTTGTTGGGCTGGTTGTGTGCTCGTGTGCGTGCCCCCCTTGTACCCTGCCACTCCTGGCTGGGATGTGCGGTGTGGGTGTGTGCGTTTGGGCTGGGGTTTCGGCTGTGCTCCGCCACATCTGGCTAGGGTGTTGGGGTGAGCCTGCTCGTGTGCGCGCTCCGGTTGTACCCCGCCACTCCTGGCTCCGGTGTGCGGTGGGGGTGTGTGTGTTTTGGCTGGGGTTTTGCTCGCACCCCGCCACTATTGGCTGGGGTGTTGGGGTGTGTGTGTTTGTGTGCCTGCTCCCTCCGTACCCCGCCACTCCTGACCGGGGTGCGCGCCGTGGGTGTGTGTGCTTGGGCTCGGGTTTCTGCTGCCTCCCGCCACTCATGGCTGGGGTGTTGGGCTATGTGTGTGCTCGTGTGCGTGCCCCCCATGTACCCCGCCACCCCTGGCTGGGGTGTGCGGTGTGAGTGTGTGCGTTTGGGCTGGCGTTTCGGCTGCGCCCCGCCACTCCTTGTACGGGTGTTGGGCTGTGCGTGTTTGTGTGCGTGCTCCCCTTGTACCCCGCCACTCCTGGCTCGGGTGTGCGGTGGGGGTGTCTGTGTTTGGGCTCGGGTTTCGGCTGCACCGCGCCATCCCTGGCTGTGGTGGTTGGGGTGTGCGTGTTTGTGTGTGTGCTCCCCCTGTACCCCGCCACTCCCGGCCGGGGTGCGCGGCGTGCTTGTGTGTGCTTGGGCTCGGGTTTCAGCTGCGCCCTGCCACTCCTGGCTGGGGTGTTGGGCTGTGTCTGTGCTCGTGTGCGCGCTCCGGTTGTACCCTGCCACTCCTGGCTGGGCTGTGCGGTGGGGGTGTGGTTGTTTGGGCTCGGGTTTCGGCTGCGCCCCGCCATTCCTGGCTGGGGTGTTGGGGTCTGTGTGTGCTGTTGTGGGCGCTCCCCTTGATAATTTAAAAAGCCAAAAAGTAGAACCACATGAAGTGGTAGTAACAGTTGAGTATAGGGGTCTTGGGGTGGGAGACCACTAGGCTTAACCTCCAAGGCCTAAAGCATGAAATGCCTATTTTCTTTCGGTATATCCTCCATGAAGGAAGATACCTCCGCTCAGTTAAGTGGTAGGGGTGAACTTCATGACGGGCTAGGGTTACAACCCTAGTTACTTTGAGAAAGTGTACTTTAAGCTTCAAAAGAGTGATAAAAATACTTAAGTTAGTCTTAGCATCAACAAAAGGGTTTTAAAGGGGCCTTGGCCTGGATCAAGCCCTCCAAGAAAGACAAGGCAGTGACTTTTCCCCCCTGGAGTACTAGTTAGCTAAGCTAGTAGGACCAAGGAAAAAGGCTCAAAAATTCCAAAAATTACCTCTGAAAATGCATTAAACTTACCAAAAACATCCTCATCAGTTCATAGAAGCCTATCACACTGTAGGCACCCCTGAAAAAAAGTGTAATGTACCGTGAATGATGTCCCTTCGATGGGGCATTCCTCAAAAGTCGCCAGCGTGCGACGAAAGGTTTTGGTTAAATTTTGGGGTTAGTGGGGTTTGAACCCAGGACTCCCTCCCTGGAGCAGATATGCTTGCCCACTAGAATACAGTCGAACGCTCCAATGCGGGCGGCCATCGCTGTATGAAGGGCGTTTTGGTAAACGTCCTGACCAAGGGCCAGGGCGGAGCAATACTCCCAATGGAGGACACAAATCTCCAGGAGCTGGAAAAAAAAGAAAATGTAACCAACAGGGAGTGATTCCTCTGGTTGAGCGAAAGGTGTAGCGGTAGTAAATCGCTAAAAATTGACGAAATCACGCGAGAAATCGTCATTTTTACACCAAAGGTCAAAGTCGCAGACAAGCGCATCAGACGCGGACCTCAAAGACAGGGTTGCGCAAGCGTAAACGGCTCGTGAAGAAGAAGGTATGAGCCGTAGTTTTTAAAGTTCTAAAGGATATTTTTGCACAGTTGCCTCAAAACCTTTATAAACGTTAGGGAAAGGTAGTCAAAGTCAACCCACACCACAGAGCAGGTCGACAACCCACCTCTCAGGGGTGCCAGTGTCATCTCACACGCAGGCGTTGCGTTCGTGTTGGTTGCTTCAGTAAAACTTTAGGGTTGTCAACACTGTGTTTGTTGGGGGTTCGGGTCCGCCCCTCTCTAGCTCTGCACAGGTCATAACAGGAATGAAAGGTATGCGATGCGACTGGAGCGCGCAGCGCGCACGTAGGGTTAGAATATGCGCTGTGCTCGCGATGCATGTGCCTATTTGAGGCATTCACACGCTGTGGCGCTTTCTCTGTACCCCAATTCCCCCTTGTTCTCTCTTCACAGGTAAGAGAAGAAAGTGCTTGCTTGTGTTTGTGTTGCCGTAGCGCTAAAGTAGGGTTGCTTAAAACGCTTAGGCTTGTTCTGCGCTGTGCAGTGCGCCAATCTCTCTCCGCTTTCTGCGGGATACAAGACAAGGGTAGCATGCATGACACACAGTGCATTAATCGCTTAGGGTGGTTTAGAATTCGTCGTAGGTTGGTTTAGGCGCGTAGGGTTGTTTTGCGCTTGTGTTTTTCTCGGCATTCACATGATGCGTGGTGAGTAAGGTAGGTAAGTCCACGAGGAGCTGACCTCCTGGTTGAGTCACGCTGTGATTGGTTATGTTGGGTTAAATTAGGAGAAAGAGTGGGGAATTGAAAGATCAGTGCATACTTGTGCATGCATATGACGCATGAAAGGGTAGGCCACGCGAAATGCGCACGGTACAACTCTTGTTTAGGCTACCCAGGGGCTCCACCCCACGTTCTATAAGAGAACGGGTGGAGTTCCTTAAGCTTGCTTGCTAGCACCTGGGTTTGAGGACAGCGTATTATAGGGCTAGCTGAGAAGCGGATAATACGTGGAGGTAGTCTTGGTTCCTCAGCCGCAAACCCAGGCCATCAGCCTTTGCTTTTCAGGTGGGAAGGTTGGGGCGATTGGTGCAGTCAGCTTGAGCAGCGCTAAAGCATGCTGCGCAGATCCCACAAACATATAACTGCAGTGAGTGCAGTCCGACTTCACTGCCATCCACGCTGTGCACGCACTCTGAGCACCGCTTCCCTCCAAGCCCTGACAGGGAAACGCGTAGTGGCGTCCCTGTTAGGCCACAGTCGCTTAGTAGCGCTGTGTCCTCTTGCTTTCTCACAGAATGGTCAATAGGACCCGAGACTTCATTGACATCAACTCCCAGTAGAGTGTGTGGGTGTTAGGGTCAGCAAGCCTGGCAGGTGTTGAGTGCAAGTGATGAGTGCTCACCCTGCCTTCGAAGGTTGGTGCTGGCGTGAGTGAGTGTAGTGCAGTGGAGTCTCCTGTCCCGCGTGCTTTTCCTTGTGGGCACGGGAGTGCGTTAGCTTTTGGCCTTTAGCAAAAAGTGGCTTTTTGTATGCCCTTAGCACACTTGGCCACCCCTCCCCTGTGGTAGGTAGGGCCTTTGCCGCCTTCCCCCAAGGATAGGCGCCAGCCCAGAGATTGGGCACCATAGGAGTCGTAATAGTACCTTATTAGGGCCTTCGGTCCGACGTCAGCGAAGCCCGGTCTCCGGGAGCCACGCCGGGAAGAGAAGTGAGACACACACAGACATACGTAGCACACATAGGGGTATGGTAAACCCTATAAGGAAGGGTAGAACCCCATGAGTCTGGACCAGCCTGGGGTCCTAACTGTGGGGTCGCTAGTCCCCAAGGAGGGAAGACACACCTTGCCTCATAACACCTTGCTTGTCATTCCCCCCTGGTGTAGTAAGCCACCGCTCTTTGTTGGCTCCCCAAGGTCATTACATCAGGGCAGTCCCCATGCAACACATGGTCAACAAGGCATACACTCGCTGGGTTGCTGGAAACCTGATAAGCGGCCACCTGGTCCACGCTAGAAAACCATAGGCATGGGTCTGCAGGGCACTGACAGGGTCAGTGCAGTGCTCAGTAAGCAGTAGTCTGTGAAAAACCAATGGCCTTCGGCAAGTGAGTGGTTGTCACGGGGGGCTAACGGTCCTGTCCTGCGATGCAATGCGGGGCAACTGTGACAACTGCTCTTACACCCATACACAGGCAAGTCTTTACAAGAGTGCTCACTGCACCTGTGAGGTTAGAACACAGTCAGTAGACTGACACAGGGAAATTAGCTTTTCCTTTTACGCTGGGAGAGGGTCTCAGCACGGGTTAATAGCTGCCCTTCGTTGTTCTCAATGAGATAGGAGCGAAAGATGGGATTGATACTCCCATCTGGTTGTATGAAGGCTGACATAGGTTCCAAGGTTGCCTCAGATAACCCATAGCCATCCCATAGGGTTAGGAATTTCCAGCCCTGTTTAAATCCGTGGCGAGCAATACCTGCAACCACGTAGTAACCACTGACTGCCATCTCATCGGCAGTCATCTCTTCGAGTTCGTCTGCCTCCTCTGGACTGGCAGCATTCTCTAGGTCCATACGCTCGACCTCACTGTCGCTGAGGAGCCACTCATCCCAAGACAAATCGTCAGGGGAGTGATAGTGCCTCAACTGTTTAGGTGCACACAGCAGTTCACCACCTAGGCGTGGACTCCACCTGACATGGATCCTGGATCCATCTATCCTGATGATACGATAGGGTCCAAAATAAGCGTCCTGTAGTGCAGTTACGTGAACAGGAGGGTAGGCGTGAATGGTGAACCAGAACAAGGTCACCAACCTTGAAGCCGGCAGGTCGCTGTAGGCGTTTTTGCCGGCTCAGTTCACGGTCACGAATGTGTCTCAGGTTAGTCCCAGCCTGGTTAGCCAGAGACTGCTTGTGTTCCAGCCAATCTCCCACAGGGCTCTTGAAGTCCTGAGGAAAGGGGGTTTTGAAGAACCATGCAGGTCGTCCTCCATGGAACAGTTCGTGGGGGGTGAAACCCGTGGAAGAGCTCCTCTGTGAGTTCATGGTCAGCACTGCCCAGGGCACTAGGCGTACCCAGTCCATGGTACGCTCCTGTTTCATCAGGATTCTTAAGTTTTGCTCCACCACGCGGTTCTGTGTCTCACAGAGAGGGTTAGACGTGTGGGTATAGGGCACACCTGTGGTTACCTCCACGTTGAGGGCATTTAGCACTTGTTTGTACCACCCAGTGTCACTGCGGATGCGTACATCTTCATCAGAGTGCACCTGTTTAGGTGCTCCATAGGGTTCGAACCATTGTTTGACCAACATTTTCACAGTCTGCTCACCTGTGATTTTCTTATTGCAAGGGAACACACGGGTGAAGCGAGATAGGCCACAGGTGACCACTAGGCAACTATCATAAGCGCCGAAGCATGGTGGGCCGTGGATGAAATCCACGTATAGAAAAAAGTTAGCACAATAGGGTATGGGTAAGCTGGAAATCAGCGCCTATCCCTACTGTCCTTCTGCTTGCTGGCATGACAGCCACAAGCATCCACAATGGTCTGCATACGCGACCGCAGTTCAGTCAGGGTTAGACTAGAGTAGAAACACTCACGGAAGAAGTCCACTGAGCGATTAGCGCCAGTGTTACCAGAACTGAGCCGGGACCACTGTGGCCACCAATCCAGTCGTGCCTCAGGCACAACAATCCGGTCCTCGTAGAAGACGTACTGATTGTTTTTCTACCACTGCTGCCCGTCAATGACACGGGGTTCCAGACCAGTGCTGAGGGTTTGGAGAATTTCTTTATACTCTGACCGATAGTCAGTTAGACTCCAACCCTCCAGGATTCCAGCAGTGCGCATGGATAGGTCAAGTTGGACATCCATACGCTGGAAAGCCCCTTTGGCGAGCGCCTCGGAGCTCTCACCTATGAGCGCATCGAAGTTATTGCGCGATGTATAGTCAGACAGTTCATTTCTTATACCGGGGATATGATGAACTGTCAACCTGACCAGGCTCAGGTAAGTCCACCACCGCCTTAGTTTTGCTTTCTCTGGCCGTGGGCCCTTCTGAAAAGACTTCACAGGTTCCTGGTCACATAGCCAGACAATAGGGTTAGATCCCAGGAGTCGGGATTGTGACGAAAGCACCAACATACCGGCCAGGAGTTCCTGGTCATAGGTGCTGTAATTGGAACGCGCTTGGTTCCATTTCCAATTCCAGTGTCCTAGTGGCACCAGCCGCCACTCACTGGTAGGATAGTCATGTTTCAACGGGCCTTCAAGGTTCAGTCCACTAGTACGATAATGGCAGTGGGTTAGTTCAGCGGGGTGAAGCTCTTGCCATTGGTAGATCGTTCCACCCCCCCCTACATCACTGGCATCAGTGATGGGGACTATCTCGCCCTTAGGGCGGGGGACTCCCAGGCAGTTGGAGGAGGCAACTTTCTTCTTCAACTCCTGGAAACATTCCTCCTCCCTGGCGGTCCACCTCCAGGGAGTAGTTTTCTTGATCACGTCAGTGAGGGGGGCAGAGGAGTAGCTGAATTTGTTGATGTGACGCTGATAGAAATTACAGGCCCCCACTTGTAGACCCTTCTTAGGGTCATCGCGAATCTGCATGTCCTGTAGGGGCTGCATCTTAAACGCGGCTGGTTTCCACCAGCCATACCCCACGTCGAAACCCAAATATTCCATCTCCTCTTTCATAAACTCACATTTTTTGAGTTCGATTCGGTGATGGTTTTCTTGACAAATTAAGGGAGGAGAAGGACATGGTCATCTTGGGTATTAGTACCCAAACTCACGTCGTCGATGTGAACCTCCATTTCTGCACCCCGAGAAATCAACTCCTGTACTAGAGGCCTGCGCCTCAGTATGTACAAAATTTTGTTCATTAGCTCCTGAAAGAGCGCTGGGGCATTGGCCACCCCGAAAGGCATGACCTTCCACTTGAAGACACGACCCTTAGTGGTTATAAAAGGGAGCAGCTCCTGAGCTGCGGCGATTAGGTCCACCTACCAGAAACCAGAGCGTTTGTCCATTTTGGTCTTGTACCTGCATTTGCCAATACGCTCCAGGGTATTGTCCATGTTGGGAATACTCCCTGAGTGGTTCTGGGTTTTCTTGTTGACCTCACCATAGTCAACAACCCGTCGTAGGGCAATGCACCCTGGTTTAGCAACCAGGAAACAGGGACTGCAGTGATGGGGGTAGTCCCCCTTCTTATATTCTTCAACGAGGCCAGCATCAATACGTTCCTTGATCTGGCGCCTGATTTCTTCAACCTGTTCTCCTTGGAGCGGGATAGGGACGAAGCCTCACTCGCGTCATTTCCAATTCAGGTTTCAGTTTCAGGTCCATCTGGACCAGTTTTTTACAAGAGAGGGGGGGCAGCAAGGCGCCGAACACCTCCTCAGCAGTTTGAGAAGGAGAAGGAGATACGCCGGCAAGAGGTGCCAGGGCTGACAGCCCTCTTTTCCCAGTCTCCGTCACCGGCACGTCCTGTAGTTCAGCAATAGGGACTGTCCTGGCGTGAGGATGAAAAGGGCTGGGGCAAGTGACCTTCGGTAGCAACCCGGATACCCCTGATCTTTTGAGATCATCAGCCAACGTGCTCAATCAGGGTGAAGGTGAGAGTAGCGCTGGCTTGGGTAAGGGTTCAGTGATACCCATTTTAGCCTTGACAGCGTCCGACAGAGCCGTCACATCCGGGTCTTCCGATCCGGATAGAAGTTTGGCCAAAAGTTCGGCCGTACGATCCAGAGCCCCATGGGTAGGCTCTGGGCGAAGAGGATCCATTGTCAGCAGGTCTGGTTGCCTTGCTCTCGGGTGTTCGTGTACTCTCAGTCGTCTCGGTAGTGATACTGTGTCCACCATATCTGTAGATGGCCCAGAACAGAGTAGGGAGCCCATCTCAGCTTGGGGCGGCGACCCGAGAGCATCAAGAGGTATTTCTTCATCTTCTCCTACGGTGGACTTGTGGTACTCTTTGTGGAGCATGAACTTGTCCATCCTCCTTTGTATGTCCTCTTGGTCTTCAGGACCAACTCCAAGTACGGTAGAAGACGAGGCCGGACAAGCTGTCCGGGCAATGGAAGCTTCGACACGCCTGCGGAGCCTTTGCAGGCTGTCTTCACCATGGGCCGCTAAGGTTTCCATGGTTAACAGGATTGTTCTGGGCGGATTTAGTTCCGCCCTTCTGTGCTCTGGATCTTCCTGAGACCCAGATGCTGCTCTGAGTGGCGGTTCACTCTTTGAGTGGGCTACACTGCCATGTTGCACTTGTATACTTCTGATCGGCCAGGTTCGGGAGGAAGGTTGAGTGGACATGTCCAATGTGCTTTTCAGTCTGTTTTTCTTGTGCTTCTGCTCAGAGTCGGTTCGAAAGGTTCTCAGCGTTTGCCTCTGCTACCGGAAAGATGTCCTTGATTAGTGCCCTATGGATTTTGATGAAATCCTGCAAGTTTCTTGATGGTGAAATCCCAAAACCAAAGGAGCAAGTAGAGCAAGAACAGGATGTGGATCGAATCAATGAATAGTTTGAAATCCAGTGTAACACAGAAGGGCTGCAGATAGACAAAGCAGGTATAAACACAAAGATTCAATCATACATGGATAATACAAAAGATTCTAAATGAAAACTGGGCTGACTCTAGCCTCAAAGATAGCATCAAGCACTTCATGTGCACTCTTTTGGGTGAAATGGTGCTTGTTAGGAATGTGGGGCATAGGTGTCAGGCCAGACACAGAATATGACTTGGCCGAGCAACTGCATTCAGACACAGTCCAAACGTAGAGCCACATGAAGTCATAGTAACAATTGAGTATAGGGGTCTTGGGGCGGGAGACCACTAGGCTTAACCTCCAAGGCCTAAAGCATGAAATGCCTATTTTTTTTCGGTATAACCTCCATGAAGGAAGATACCTCCGCTCAGTTCAGTGGTAGGGGTGAAGTTCATGGGGGGCTAGGGTTACATGCCTAGTTACCTTGAGAAAGTGTACTTTAAGCTTCAAAAGAGTGAGAAAAATACTTAAGGTAGTCTTAGCATCAACAAAAGGGTTTTAAAGGGGGCTTGGCCTGGATCAAGCCCTCCAAGAAAGACAAGGCAGTGAGCTTTTCTTGTTCTGCATACCAGTACTGAGGAATGAATGCGGTGTGATTACGGAACAGTCCAGAGGTAATATTGCCTGGTCTGATAGACTTTCGTGGGTGGCTGATAGGATAATTCTTTCTATCCATGAAGACGAGACCTCCCCTGAGATTTTGCCATCAGAGCAAGCCACAGCACCCCTGTGCTACGGGACAAGGCACAGGCAAGGGTCCTGATGAGGCCTCAGGTGACAGGGTGAACGCAGTAAATACCCCAGGGGTCCGCTGTTGCCCTACTGCTACGTAGCACCGTACCTGATGTTTCTGGTCTACTAAGGCACTGATGATACAGTGATGACACGTCAGTGTGCATACTGTACCGGATGTACATGAAATGCCCTGACAACAGGTGGAAAGCATGCTTGGGAGGCCATGAGGCGTATCTCCACAGCACCCCTCAGGTTACCACTGAGGGTGTGGAGCAGCCTACTGAGTATTCAACGAGTACCGGCTCTGAAGCTCATGCGGTTATCGGCAGAGATAAAGAACTGAGACAGCGTCTGAGAAGTTGTAGCCTGTGTGAACTGTATTGAGTATCTTAGGATAGAAGCGGTAGTAACCGGGAGCGTCACAGAAACCGCCGAAAGGTGAGTAACCTCTGGACTCCGGTAAGCATAAAAGACCCTACAGAATACAGTAACATAACCTAATCCACCCAGCTAAGAAACCCTTACTACTGCATGACAGCCTACTGCAGGTAGCTTGGTGGGGGAGCCGTGAGGGCATGACTGAGTAGCAGCCAAATTTAGTGTCCGTTATTGGGAATGTTCTACGTAGTGGTGTATGTGTAAGCTAAGAGGCAAGTTTGTCGCGCTCTGAGGTGTTTCCATTTTGCTTCTTTCCTTATTTTCAGGAGAATGAACAGGGATGAGTCGGGGTAGCAAAGCCAGGGGAGAGAAACCTGGCCGGTTGACACACTGAGGGAAAAATACCCTTATCCCCTCTTCAAGCGACGACCTGGCCAGTCTGCTCAGAGGCAGGGTTATGATTGATTCCAGCCAAGGTCACAAGGCAAGCCAGCATGCCCTCCTGCACCCCAATTAACCATTCTGACCGAAGTCTGGGAGGCATGTTGAGAGTAACCCTGCAGTTAGCCGAGGGAGTTTTCCAACAGCCGGTTGTGGAACTGAAGGTCTGTATGCGCTCATATACTTGCCCGGAGTATCAAGGTATGTAACTGCAGGAGCCAGATTGAGTGACTCTCTCTCTCTCTCTCTCTCTCTCTCTTTCTCACTCCTTGTGAAATGTGAAGGACCTCCCACTGTGCGCCTCAGCAGCAGGGTCTGATTATCATTTGTCTGGGTTGTCATTTGTGTAGGAGGGAACTTGAAGCTTGTCTTACTTGCTTACTCAGTAAAATTTTTCAGGGTGAAAATTTCGACCCAGTCCGTGGATGGAATGGCAAAACCTTTGGCAGTAAACACGCCACAGTATTTTGTTTCGCTATTCGTGTAGCTGGATGTTGTCTGTTCAACCTCCTTAGCTCTTTCCCTTATTCTCGGGCAGGGAATGGGAACAGGCAGGACCAGCCGGCTAACCCTTTGTTCTCTGGGTATTCCTGTCATGAGTACCCTGGTCTGGAATTTCCTACCCGTCCTTCGCTAAAAGCCTGTTGTTATCCTGTCAGGGTACCTGTGCCTCCAGGCGGTACTGACAGTGATTACTGCCTGTGAGGAAAGTGAGACCTGATGTAATGGTGCGTGCTGAAGACTAAGGAGGTATGCCAGGCTCTTTACGTGATGTGAGCATGTCATGAACAATACCTGGGTCTGTACTTTACTGGTATGTTCTAAATGCTTTGAGAAAAAATTGCTGACAGACCCCGGTTGCGAACTTACAGGCGCTTTGTATCGATACCAGACAGATATTGTGTTCTCTTTATTCTTTCGGTTAACTCACGTCATGATTTCACCCCCCGTCATATGACTGTTGCGGCATGTTCTTGTTGATGGCCTGCACAGGTGAAGTGCTGGCCGGACTGCTGTGCAATGTCAGATAAGGGGGGGGGGGTACCACTGCACCCCCGGAGGGATGATAACACCCCTGAAGTTTCTTGGTTGAATGGCGCCCCCTGCGACAGCCAACCTTTGGTGTAGTGTCTCGGGGGGAGTAAGAGAAAATTGCCTTTCATTGAGGGTCGCCATATTGTCAGTGTACTGTGTTTGCTGTGTGAATGTGCTGTGTGCCGTTAACAGAATTGCGTGTCTCCTGTCGCCGCAGCTGTCGCCGCGCTCTGTCGCTATTTGCATACTTCTGTCGTCATCTCTGATTTCATTCATGATTGAATAATGTTTGGTGGTAAGTTGGAACTGCGAGGGCGCTTCTGAATGTTTTGGGTTTGTTCCGAAAAACTCTTTGTATGTTTTGCACACTTAAAACAAGACTCGCAATATGGACACATGCTCGCCTTGTCATTTGCGTGTGTGGTGGTGTCCTGTGTGGGTAGCATGCTTGCCCATGACAAGTACCCTATCTGGATACTGTTTTCCTTTGTTCGAAGTGCCAAGGGTTAGTGGTGCACGGGGAGAGGATTGGGGACTAGGTATTAGGACATAGTATGTTGAGTTCTGACTTAGTTGAGTGCACGTTAGAGGTAGATCCCACCAAAGACCCTTTGTTATTGCATACCTGGCATGGTAAGTGATTCACCTTAGTGAGTGTTGTTGCGCGCTTTGCTTTGCCTTGTTGGTTAGCTTGATTGTTGTACGGTTCTCTTTACTCTTAAACAATCATTTTTATCTTACATAGACTAATGCCAAAATGGGAGTAAAGGCGTTTTTCTTTGTACAGCCCCCGCACCCACAGCCAGTGGGTAGTGGGCCCCGGGCGCACGCCCCAAGGACGGGCGGTCGGGCGTGGGAGACCACCCAATCCTGGACGCCCAACACGCAGACAAGAGGCGCCCCCCCTGGGTGCTCTTGTGCCGCCCCCACGGCGAGCAAAGTCAGCTTGCAGGAGCGCGCGTTGTGGAGTTGGTGAGGGGTCCCGAAGCCCACAGCCCTCCCACCCATATCCAGTGGGTAGTGGACCCCGGCCGCACGGCCCAAGGATGGGCGTGGGAGAGGGCCCCACCGCGGAACCCCTGCACCCAGGCAAGAGACGCCTGCCCCAGCCGCCCTCGTGCCGCTCCACAACGCTCGAAGCCAGCTCGCAAGAGCGCGCGCTGTGGGATTGGTGGCGGGTCCCCAAACCCACAGCCCCCGCACCCACAGCCAGTGGGTAGCAGGCCCCGGCCGCACGCCCCAAGGACGGGCGGTTGGGCGTGGCTGAGCACCCTACTGTGGACGCCCCACACCCAGGCAAGATGCGCCCCCCCCCCAGCACCCTCGTGCCGCCCCACAGCGCGCAAAGCCAGCTCACAACAGCTTGCCCTGTGGAGTTGGTGACGGGTCCCCACGCCAACACCCCCCACACCCACAGCCACTGGGTAGTGGGCCTAGGCCGCACGCCCCAAGGACGGGCGGTCCGGCGAGAGAGAGCGCCCAACCGCGGACGCCCTGCACCTAGCAAGAGACCCCCGCGCCCGGGCTCCCTCGTGCTGCCCCCACAGCGTGCAAAGCCGCTTGGCAAGAGCACGCGCTGTGGGGTTGGTGACGGGTCCCCACGCCCACACGCCCCGTACCCACAGTCAGTGGGTAGCGGGCCCTGGCCGCACGCCCCAAGGACGGGCGGTCGGGCGTGAGAGAGCGCCCGATCCCGGGCGCCCCACACCCAGGCGAGAGGCGCCCCCCCCTGGGCGCTCTCATTCCGCCCCCACAGCACGCAAAGCCAGCTCACAACAGCAGGCATGCCCGCGGGGGTGCGAGCGACCCCAAGCAAGGCAACGGGACGAAGGGACCGGGCCTGCCCCCCAAAAGCGAAGAAAGCGGTGCACAGGACCAGGGCAGGAAACGCGGAAGGGCACGAACTGCCTGGAACGACCAAACCGGCGCCCTGCACCGGAACCACGCAAAAAGCGCGCGCCACACCGACCCGGAGTGGAAGGGAGCCACGTACGTCGCGGGAGCACGGGCGCACACACACGCAACAGACACGCGGCGCGGACCCGAACCGAACCCGCGGAACGCACAGACCACATGGAATGGCGTACAGGCAGGCAAAAGGAAGGGACACCCGGGCAGGACGATCCGCAACACGCACCGCGAGGGATGCGAGGGCAGGGAGGAGCCCAAGGAAAGAGGCAAGAATCCGAACCCCCAGACCTGCCGCAAGCACCGCGCACACACGACCAGGGCACTGCGCCCGCCAAGGCAGTAGTAGCACACGGTGCTACGCACCAGGGCCGCAGCTAGGCAGTCTGCGCGCCAGCCCATGGAGGTCCCAGTGGCGACGAGCCAGTAGCACGAGCCCGGCGGCGCTGGCAGCCCGGGCGACCACGCATCAGGGGGGCAGCGTAGTTGGTAAGCGCCTGCAACCACCGTTGCTAAGTGACGCACTGACCGGGGAGTGGCGAAATGGAGAAGCCGGGGAGGGACAGGGCTCCGAGCCCCGTGAACCCGGGAAACTCGGCCATCAGGCAGGAGATGTGCCATGAAGGGCCCCCCACTAGGTCCCGGTGGGGAGGATATCACCTGGCCCAACCAGGTGGCACCCCGGGGCCGAACAACGTCTAGTACCCGAAAACTCCAACCTCAAGCCTCAAACCTAATTGCTCGGAACCCGATGACATAGGCAAATCAACAGTTGCATTGGACAAAATTCACACATGGACATGTGAAATCATCATTGCCTATATACATGTTCGTGTCACACCGAAGCAACTCAACACATGCTACTTGGAGAGGGATCCGATAAGAAGATGTCCCGGGTCACATGTAGAGACCTAGCCCAAACCCGCAAGGTGAGTGCACAACGAGAGATATCGCGCGTTTGTTCAGAGCAAGTCGATGTGACATCATCCCATCCCAAGGAGAGATAGTCCACCATCAGGGAGAGATGATCCCACCCTGATCCAGGTCTACAGAGAGATGCCCCCCTCCCAATCCATGCCCGGAGGGATGACGTAACCAATTCACGGCCCATGAGAGAGAACCTGACCAATCCTTCGCCCAGAAGAGAGAACCTAACCAATCCATGGCCCAGGAGAGAGTACCTAACCGATCCATGGCCCAGGAGACAGAACCTCAACAAAACCTAATCCCGAGAGCATCCATATGGAGAGAGAGTTTAGCCTAACCATGACCCAGGAGAGCATTCATGCACTTGGAGTGAGAATCCACCACTCTGCCGGAGAATTCATCTTGTTCTTAATTGGACCAGTAAATGATCCCATGCCCTGCTGGTAGCTGCCAAGAGAAAAATAGTGGATGACAGACCATGTTTGAGGAATGATATGAATTCACCGAAGGTCGACGAAGTAAGACGGTAAATGAGAGGTTAGCAACCAGGGCATAAGTGCAATTCACCAACCTTTCTCATGTCTAGCCACTGCACGTGCACACAACATGCTCTACACACGCAATCTCCAAAGATTGACCCTCTTTGACTCCATGAAAGATCAAGTTGTCGCGACACATATGCAAGGCAAACAAGTGATAAGCAAAACAATGAAAACTTTGCCGTGCGGAGCAACTACGGAGTTACTTTCTTCCTGACTGGTGTACCTATCTCACGCACCTCCACTTCAACCCCCCTTCCACTAGGGCTCCTCGAGCTTCAAGGGACTCGTGATCATCATGCACATAATGCGAGGCACAGGCCGAAGCAAATTTGCCCATTAAGGTGCACCAATCCCGTCTTATGGGGCCTGCCAATGTGGGCGGGGGCACCACACCAGAGTTTAGCTAGATACTAGGTCCAGGCCTCTTATCATCCACTGGAGCTGCCCTAGCTTTCAATTTGAATCCATGTCAGCAAAACAATAGAATCTAACACTAATACCACCCGTTGGAAAGAGTTTTGAGATGACTGGCCCACATTGAAGAACAGAGAGCACGTGCACACCGCCAGGAACACGCAATGGGCGCGTGCACACACAGCAGGCCTGATCTGAACCAGAAGCGCCTCACTCCCCATCCTGTGTATTATAAATAAAATCCATTCCCAATCCCCCTGAATTTATACGCGTGATCGCTGAAATCGCTGAGATCGCCAAAGTGTAGGACAGAGTACGTCCAACTGGGATCCGAACCGATTTCACCCCCCTTCCAAGTGCATTTTCACCTGCTCGGAAAAACATAACGAGGAAGTAAGGATCACGGTTGTTCCCCTGGCACTCCCCTCATTGTGGGAGGGTACCAGATAAACTGTAGCCATCCGCCCAAGTAATCGGTGGGGGGTGGGATAGGAACACAAAAAAATGAGGTGCCTCCAGTCAGCACTAAACCTAAAGACATAGGCTCCGCGGATCAAAGATAGACAAAAAGAGACGTCATCAACTAGTCTACATACAAGACCACAAACACGTATATGAATCTCGGCATGCACAGCATTAACCCCTTGCATGACACCCACTCTCACCAAGAGACATGAGAGCATTGGATCACCTCGTTGAGACATTGGCACTCATGGGAGGAATATTACACTGCACCATGACAAGTGTACACACGAAGAATGAAGAAATTGTTTTTGGAAAAAAAGTGTTTCCGAGATCTTTGTTTTGCGGTCAGACATTCCAAATCCAGCTCCAGGCGCGAGACGAGGCCAAACATACATTGCCATCGCGTTCCCCTTGCAAACAAATGGTACTGGATCCGTTCAGAATGTCCAAAGGTGCCAACGATGCCGACAAATGAGCAATAAAAGTTCTACTCCCAATAGTAACATTTGTTACTAAAACTCGCACAAGCAAAGTACTGAAATCTCCGAACTGAGGGACCGGGGGGGGAATCAAACCTCACCAACGCAACAGTGAAACCTATCCGGTGGCTGAAGATTCAGAGGAAACCCAAACAGGGGGCCGGCCTGGTGGAGTTCTAAAAGTTGAAAGTTTCCTTCTAAAAATAGAACACGTGAGCTAAAAATAGAACGTGGTCTGCTAAGAATAGAAATAGCACACGGGGAGGAAACTAGCACAACCGGTGCTCCCTGCTGCGTCCCGCAACCTCCAAATAGGTGCAATTGTTCCAGAGAGTGGCAGAGACAATGCAACCAAGCAAAGTGGGTGAGGACACCAAATCAAATAAGTATCAACTTCATATCCCCAGGAGAACTTCGAATTCGAACCTAGAAGTCTATAAAGGATCCCATATAGCAGGGGTGTTGCTGCCGCCGTTGCACTTACCAAAGGCTCAACCCACAAAGAATAGGAAGGCTGAGCAGTTCTTGACAACCATGGTACTGTGGTAATCCCCTGAGCAAGCGGTGACTGATTGTGTACACAAAACAGTATGAGCACAATCCAAGACTGCTATTGGTTCCAAAAGCTCGTCTCATGCCAACAGAATAGGGGTGACGGCTACTTGGGTGGTTTTGAGCCATGGCACGTGCATCATTACGGCTAAGAAATGCACTGCAAATATGTTGATGCACATAGATGTGCGTAGAGAGGGTTGGCCTCAGTCCCATTCACGCATGACCAAGTGAACCAGCACATCCTTGACATTCAACGTGTTTTTTTTGGCGCTGCGGTAGTCCAGCCACATGGACGTGTACGACGGCACACAGCTGCTCCGAGGTTCCCACGAGTCCCTCGATGCAGCAGAACTCTTCCATCGGACCTTGTATAGCCGTCCCCCCGGTGTCCTGGGATCAGGCGTGTCCGAGAGGATTCACTCTGTGGCGTGCTCGTCCTCCTCCCCGTCGTTGTCGGAGTCGAAGGCGTCCGCGGTGAACTCAAAGTTAACGGGACAGCCATGAGGATCTGGGTCGCGCCCAAGCAACTGAGTGTGATCCCGGTGCACCATTTTGTTGTTCCCCACTTGGATCACATACACATCTTGTCCGGGGTTCCGCAGTATAACACTCGGTGTGTACCATGACTGCTGCCGCTGCCGGGACAAGACGGACTTTTGGTGTCACTCCACCCACAGGGTCCCGTTGAGCGGATATTTGTGAACTTGCCTGGATGAAAAGTACTCGGCCCTCTTCGCCTGTTCCGCCATCATGGCATGACACACTTTCTTGTCCCTGTCGTCGGCTTCGGACATCATGACATTGGCCTCCCTTGCCACACTACCATGGTCCATCCATGGGAGAGTACGTGAAACTCTAGCCCGCAGGAGTAAGATACGATCAGGGGACAAACCAGACGGTCACAGTAAATAGTGGTATGCCTGCAGAACACTCCAAAGGGAATGATACCAATTTACCCCTAGCAGGCCGGGGATTAAGGAGATGCACAGTGCAAAAATGATACCAGTTTCTGCCCGGCTCCTGAATATGCCATTGCCGAAGTTTTTCGAACAATTGCCTGCCCGGCATTTCCGCTCTTTTTTTTTTATTTTTTATAAACACAAGGCCAAAGTCCAAGAGTCCACGTCCAAACTCAGGAAGGGTGAGCCCATCATACAGAAGTGACCCCATCCCATTGGGTCAGGGTCAGGCATGTGGGACGCGGACAGGGAAGAGGAAAATGGGCACAAGCAGATTTTTACGTAAAAGAATACATGGATGGCGACATGCGAGCAAACGCCCCTTCTCAGAGCCCCGGGGGACCAAGAATCATGCGGGGGTGCCAGGCATGTGGGCTACAGCCTGAGGAGAAGCCCTGGGAGAGAGGACAGTGCAAAAGACACGCACTGTCTGGGCAAGGTATGCTGGGGGGGGGGGGGGGGCAGCGCTGATGGCGTATGTCGCGTGGACTGTATGGGGCTGCGGGTGGGGACAGTGCAGAAAACTGATTTAACGTGGGTAGCTGTGACACTATTGGGCTGGGGGGAGGGGGGGGGGCTGGGTGTGCGCCATCGCCACAGGGCTCCGGCAGGCCCCAGCGTCAGACACGGGGGAGTCACAGCCACAGGCTACGTCCATTCAAAAGCGCAACCAGGGGGTACATCTGTCATGTGTCATCCATCGGCGGCGTGCAGAACGAAGGCAGCGTGAGCATCACTGTGATGACAAAGCATGTACAGTCGCGGCGGAAACTGAGTAAAGTACAGCGCCCTGGCGGCATGAGCACCACTTAGTTTAAGAGAGGGCAGCCATTGCAGCTTCAGGTGGTTGCCTGTGAAGAGAGGGGGGAAGGGGGGCAGGGGGGCAAGGAGGACCATTACAGGGTAGTGACACCGTGCGGTTTGAGCACACACGCATGCAGAGGGCGAGAGGGGGTCAGAATAGGCTCAGGGGCTGGGACCAATCAGCGGGGCTGAAGGGATTGGGCCGTGCCTGGGGCTTGGTGGGGACCGAATCGGCCAGAACCGCGGTGACATTATCCAGCACATGCTGCTGGAAGTGCCTGACGGTCTTCCGCGCCTCGCGCAGTCCCCCAAGTCTGGTCTTAAGGAAGCGGTACAGGGACTGAGGGATGGCCCGTCTGCCAACGATGCGAAGGTCCTTGCGCTGGGCGGACCGGCGCCACGTCAGGACCTCTGATCTTACCGTCCAAGAGGAGAGCCAAGCAGCAACCAGTGGGTGGGTCTGTGTGCAGAAGGCCAGTGTGCCGTGTAGGCTCTGGTTGTGGAAGCGGTGGCAGTGGGGGCAAGGGTGCTTGACGGGTGCGTCGGTCCAGAAGGTTGCATAGTGCGCGTACCCCAGGCGGGACTGCAGGCCAAAGAGCCACTTGTGCCATGCCAGCCTCCGGAAACGCAGGGGCCGCCAGGACAAGGGGTGGAAGCCTTCGTGGGCGTGTGTGGGGAACAGACCATGGGTCCACACTTTATGGGGGGGCGCCATGCGTTCACCGTGTCGGACCACATCCCAGGGGGTCACCCTTGTCTGTGGGGGGGGCAGGGGGAGGGCCGTACCGACTTTGGCATACTTGTGCGACATTTCATTGTGGACCTCCCCAGTGTGCCCTTCAACCCACTCCAGACCTTGGCATTTAGCCAGGATGGAAGTGCGCACTTCCTGCACCCAAAATGCCTGCCTGACTGGCCGGCGCGCGCTCTGCGCAGATGCAATGGCGCCCTGGCAATCCAGTCGGATGGTGTCCCCTACTTCCGAAAAATGGGAGCCCAGGAGCATTCCTACTAACTCCGCTTTATAGGAATTTGGGTCACCAGGCACTCTGCACACGGCAATGCGGCCATCTTTCAGCACAGCGGACGCCCCAGATGAGGGCGGTTGACCCATCTTGCTGCCGTCCGTGTAGGTGGCTGGCGGCTGGCATTGCGGGGGTAAAAGGTACACTGTAAGCCCGGCTACGTGGGCCACCTCGACGGCGTCGCGCTGTAGTTGTTGAGCTGCTCACGTAGTGTGTACGGGTGGCTGGGTCGGGGTCAGGGTTGAGAAGGGAGACAGCGGTGATGAAGGCATGGTATGGGGAGACAGTGGTGTGGGGGGACGTGGAGAGTGTATGTAGTCGCTGATTGCGGTGCAGCGAGTCCAGTACCCTAGTGGGGTGCAGGATTGGAAAGTATCCGAGGCCAAGGCCACGACTACGATGCGTGTAGAGTGTTTTCTTGGCGACGAGGGACGGAAGACCCATGACGCCGAAGATAAACCTTTCCAACAGGGAAGTGATGGACATTAGCTGCGAGGCGCGGAGTGGGATGCACTCTGTGCGATAGAGGAGCCTCGGTAACACCATAGTGTTGACTAAGAGGACCCGGTCAATCACTTGAATGGGTTGGGAGTGCAGCTCATTTAACTGGGCTTTCAGCTCTTGCAGCACAACCTCAACGCAGGCGTCAGGGCAGAGGCAGGGGGAGAGAGGGTGGCCCAAATGCATGAGGTAGGGGGCACGTGCAAAGCTGTGCAGTACCTGTACACTCCACTCTGGCGGGTACGGCGCAGAGACGGTGTACCATGGCGACGGACTGGCAGCCTGAACGGGGGAGGGTGGGTGCAGATACTTGGGGAGGGTGGGCAGGACAGGGGGCAGGGGTTGCATGTGAAGAGATTCGCTTTTGGTGACGTTCACCTGGCAAGCAATCAGACTGAGGGCGTTCTGTACGACCTCGGCAACGTGCTGGCTCTGGGCATACGGCGCGGGGGAGCATATGTCGTCGACATAAGCCGAGAAAGGGATGCCGTGTTGGTCTAACAATCGCAGGGGGATTTCAAAAACAACGACAAACAAAAAACAGGAAAGGGGGCAGCCCTGCTTGACGCCATGTGTCGTCCTAAACACTGTCTCCTCCGCTCCTCGTAAGAATGTGGACCCTTGCTCCATTACCAGGGAGATTATTTGCAGTAATTTGGAGGGGGTCCCCATTCGGTCGAGTACACCTAGGATAAGAGCTTTGGGTGGACTGTCAAAAGCGTGATAGACGTCGAAGGCGAGTAGGGCTTCCTTGTCCCGTATGGAGTCGATGGCATCAAGAAAAATTTGTGTGGCATGTGCTGTGGACGTGCCCTGTCTGCCGCCGAATTGGTTGGGGTGCAGGTGGGGGGACACTAAGGGGTAGAGCTCCGAGTAAACCCAGCGCATAAAAAGGCGGTAGATAGAATTGCTCATGGCAATTGGTCTCCACCGATCAGGGTCTTGCCACTGGCCCTTTCCTTTAAACAAACAAAATATCTCTGAGACCAGCCAGGGCTGTGGTAAAAAGCCTTCAGAGTAACAAAGGGAGATACAGCTGTGAACTAACTTGAAGACGGGGTCGGGGAGAATGTGCAGTAGGTACGGCGGGACTCCGTCCGGTCTGGGAGATTTTTTCCTAGAGGCACGGGCAAGGGCACGCAGTTCACTGAAGGTGGGGGGGGGGGTCGCACAGTCGTGCTCTTTGGGGTATGAGGTCTAAAGCGTGAGAGGACCACGGCGTGTTCCGTTGCAATATGCGTTGTATTTTCCTGGTGGGGTGGGGAGTGTAGACTGGGCGGGGGGGGGTGAGGAGGGTATGCTTGATGCGGCGGTAGAAGGTCTTGGACCTTCGCTTGGCTTGTTTGGCCAGTTGGCGTACTACAGACGACCAATCACTGACATCGTCAGAGGCTGGCGGGGAAGGTGGCCTCTGCGAGTTAACCCGGCGCATGGCAGTGAGCATGTGTGAGCACAGTTGTTGGTATGTGTGTGCAGTATCACTGGCAACGGTGGGGAGAGGCAATGCAGCTGTGGCTGCTGATATGTCACGGCGGAACCGCGATACATCCCTACGGTTCCACTGGGCGCAGCGCGCCTCAGGGATATGGGGCTGCGCCCAGGGTATAGTGTGGATTAGTATGGGGTTGTGGTCCTGAATGCCTTTGACCGAGGAAAAGTCTACTACCTGGGCACCAGAGGTCTGAAAGAGTGCACCGAACAGCCTCGTGCCGTATGCGCGGTCAAGGTAGCTGCGCGTGCCCGCATAGCGACGCACCCTGGTGTATGGGGTGCACGTCTGGTGTGGGATCAAGAGGTCAGAGAGCGAGCCGGCCCGTTCTTTGGCAATCAGCCACGGCCACAGGGGTGCACGGAGGGCTGTGGTATGGCCGGTATGTGTCACAGCATTGTAATCACCTAAGATAATAGCGCACTCGCGGGCAAGGCGATCTAGATGTCTCTCACAGGATGACCGCTCCCTAGACGTGTGGGGACCGTAAAAGGACGCTACAGTGACAGGGGGCATCGACGGGTCGTTGTGTAGTTGCAGGGAGGTGGTGACGAGCCTCCCGTCAATGATGGTCTTCATAGTGGGCCTGTGTGGTGCGATGGAAGTATGTACAAGCAAGGCTACTCCGGCCTTTCTGGAGGGAGAGCTGTGTAGCAGGTGATATCCCCAGTACATAGCCACTCTCTCGTGGTCCCGCAGGGAGGACGAGGCACTGGGCCGGAATTCCTGCAAGGATAATGTGTGGGGGAGGGGGTGAAAACCGGCCAGTAAATGACATAGGCGGTTCGGTGTGATTTCGACACCGCCGACATTGAGGGCGCCAAATGTGAATGTGGGGTGTGTAAGCGTGCGCGTGAGGTGTGTGGTGGTTGGGGTAGGGCTCATACCTGTGGGTGCATCAGAACCAGGGTTGACTGAGTCGTCCCGGATGTGGCGCGTCGAGTCGACCGGCCGGGCAGGCCCTGTGGGCGAGCAGTGTTTTAAAGTGGCACACACCAGTGTGAGGGTGGTCAAGCGGGACAAAAGATAAACGACGGTGGCGAGCATGCGCAAGATGCCTAGCACAGCCAAGGAGGTCACCGTGGGACAAGCCAAATTACAACCTTGCAGGTGAGTTGGCTCCCGGTTATTTCCTATAGCTCCATCTGGTGGCAACTGCAGACGAAGTGCAGCGGTGGGGTTGGGGGCAGTGGGGTGGGGCTCGGTATGTGGGGGCAGCACTGTGTGACGCACCGGCGGGCGTTTTCCGTGGCATGCGCGAGGTGTGACACCGAGGATAGTGCACATAGCAAGGGCCGACAACGCGGAAACTGCGACGGAGCAGATGACCTGTTGTGCTACTCGGAGATTGTGGTGGGCGCTGATGACCACTGCAGCGAGGTGGCACCAATAAAAACACATTTGGGAACCTGCATACCATTGTTTGAGGATCGACCCCAGCTCTGCATAGGAGGATGCAGTCCACCTGGCATCATGTACGAGTGTCTGCAGAGGTACAGGAAGACGTTGGAGGGCAGTGGGGGTGAAGCAAGCAAGGGCAGCGTTCACCTCAGGGGAGTTTTGCGTTTCAGTGAGGGGGAAAAGTACGCGGGGAGGCATCGTCCTCAGCCGGCGGCATGGCACTAACATCGTCGATGGTTCTCTTGCTCTGACCAGTCATACGGTCGTCCTCCTCCTGTTCTGCGGCTGGAGGGGAAACCGACAGGGGGGGTGAGACAGGTAGTGCACCAGATGGGGGAGGGAGGCCCACATTAATGTCCGGAAGGGAGAAGGAGGGCAGAGCATTAGGTACCGCCGCGAGATTGGACTCATTCAGTGCTGCCGTGGGCAAGCTACTTAGGTCAAGACGCTGCAACCTTTCCTCAAGTGACAGTGCTGTGTCGGTGGCAAGGGACCCTGATGTGAGGAAAACTGGTCCTGGCAGTGTGGAGCCGTAGGCTGCAGTCGCGGACTGCGGCGCCTGGAAACTTACCAAAAGCAATCCAGCTTGCTGGAACAGCTGGTGCGAGGTGACTGGCCCAAACACGAACACTGCATGCAGCACATCGGCAACACTGAAGGAGGGTGAAAAGCGCACCAAGACATGAGGGGGCTGCACCGTGCGTACCACATCCTTAGCACGTAGAGATGACCAGGAGATCACCAAGGTTTTCGATCTCTTGGATCGCTGGTTGCAGGAGTATTTCGTCCTTCACCATGCAAAAAACATCGTATTTGTTTAAAAAGGTGATGAACTCGAATTTCTTCCACAAATGAGGATTCATGTCTATGGCATCGCGTATTTCATTGGCAGGCATTTTTTTCTTCCGCTGCGCACCGGGTTTGAATGGTGGCTGGTGGGTAACTATGATACTACAACTCTTGATGGAGGAGTGTAGTAGGGCAAAAGAAACCCCCATATCTGCTAAGGCCTCTTCCTCCTCGTAGAACCTAGCCATGATATCCATAGGGACATGGAAATCAAAAACTTTGTACCCATCGGGAGCCGAACTAACGGTCACCGGCCAGTGGTTTTTGGTAATGCGCGGTACTGTAATGTTGCGCAAGACGGTGGAACCGTCGTCCGGTGATAAACCGCTGATAAGCAACATCAAGGGTAGTGTACCGCTGATGTGCCAACGGGTCTCCGTACCATCAATGTCCCGCACAATGTCTTGGGGCACATCCAAGCGGATTTGGAAGTTGGTCGAGGTGGGTGTGAAAAGCGGCCGGGTGTGCCCATCGACGGAAACGGCAGGTTCTTGTGCTCGGGGGTAATATTCTACCACCTTGGGAACGTGGTCCTTAGCCAGAGGTTTTGAAGTCAATTGGAAAATGATCAATGGGTTGTCGTTTGGAGTGGGGAGATCCTCAATCAGTCGAGTGACCGCAGCGGGTTGGGCGAGGTGGATGACGGGGCATACAACGGACAAATTTAGGTACGGCAGGGAGGGGATAAGATCTATCCGGCGATCCGAAATGGTCGCAAGTTCAGAGTCCGCAACGTTTGTGCGGGATGGGTAGGCAAGCCAAAACATTGTTTGTTTGTTTTGCTTTTTCGATTCGCGCAAAACGTTGACTAATTGTTTCACGATGGTCTTATGTGAAAGAAAGGGACCATCATCCTGAAAGGGGGCGGAGGCGGAAAGGAACGATACTGTGCCGATTAGTTTGGCCCAATCAAAGCCCGGCATGTCCGCGACGGAAAACGATCGCAGGAAGCCGGGGTATTGTAGGCCATCCCCACTCAATAGGATTTGGGGCGGTGGTGAGAGTGCCCTGAGTAAGTCCGTGGGTGGAAGGGGAGAAGTGTCCAAGTACAATGGGGGCGTGGCCGAAAACTGGTCTACGTTTGAAAATCTTGATTGTCCACGAATTTGCACTTTGCCGGACTGAACATCGGCGGTCAAGTCCCTGGCCTCGGGAAAGCCATTTGGCAAGGTGCCTTGTGATTGAAAGGTGCGTGCAAACCTTATGGGGTTCATTAGAAGGGGAGCGGACAGACCGGTATCGGAAGCTAGAGTAAACGAAGCTTGGCTTAGCGCATTGCGCGGTGGAATATGATGGCGAGTATCAACTTGCTCGTTGGCACTACGCAAGAGAGAAGGTGGTCCATAGCCCAAACCGTCGGGGTTTCTCTCTAAGGCGCATCGATACAATTCTTTATACCCGTTTGAGGGCCGGACTCGTTTGGAGTTCGGGGTCTCGTTGGCGGCAGCGGCTATTGATTCATGAGGGTCTGCGATAGAGTGGCCAAGGAGAGAGTCGTGTTCCGAATCGAAAGACACGTCTATCCTGTCTACATAGGCCATGTCTTCGTCCTCTTGAGAGAGGGCGGGAGGTCCCTTTGTGGGTGTTGGGCGAACGAACACGCTTGTGGCTTTTTTTTCCTCGTCTTTTTTTTCCCCGCCTTTTTTTTCCCCGTCTTTTTTTTCCCCGTCTTTTTTTTCCCGACTCATGTCATCACTTGGATGAGAAGTTGTTGCATGCGCATGATCTTTTTTTTCACTTCCGACATTGTTTTGAGCCCGAGCTTGGGCTATGACGCCTTTGGCACGAAGCGGTTTGGGCGCAATGAAATGGGAACCATGAGAGGAGGCCTCTTGTGGGTTAGCACGAAGACTCCGTGCTCCATATGAGACGTATGAGGATTGAGAAGGAGCCTTCTCGGTGCGGGCATGTGCTTGCATTGCGTCGCCCATATGCGCCATTATGTTAGGCAAGCTTGAGCGTGGGGTCACCTTTTTTTTTGGCCTCACTGGAAGAGACTCTTTCGGTGAAAGAGAGCGAGAGCGAGTGGCATTGTCTCTTGGGGAGACCGACCTTTGTGAGAACCTTGAGGCGGTGGAAACCGAGTTACGCTCTTGGGAACTGCGAAGCGCCTTTCCACTAGCATTGGTCGTTGAGGGTTGCTGATTCATGATGCAAATTCAAAAGTGCGTGAAACCGGAAATCAAAAGTCGCAGTATAATTGGAAGGTTCCGAAACCGTAACAAATGGTATAAAAAAACGGAAACTGCACGGAAAAGGAAAAGTCCTGACAGATTAGCAGGCGTCAGAAGGATCGGCCCACAAATCGCACGCGCGCACGTCGGATCCGACGTGCATTTCCGCTCTTTTGTTTGAGCCCCTGTGATATGCCATCGTCTTCGCACACCTCACGCCCATGTACTTGCACATTGTGCGAAGCCATGCGCCAACAAACTGCGTACCCCTGTCGCTGCATATCACGACTGGGAAATTAAATACCGTCAACAAATGCCGGAGGTTTGCATGCACCACAGTATTAGCTTGCAACCCCACTCCGTGCTTGTCCCTCTTGGCCTTCTTCTTCGATTTTCTGCCCGAAATGGCCACGATGTTTCCGCTGTGGCGGTCAACTGCCAAAATGACACAGTCAAAGACCTCGCCTTCCACAGTAACTTCCGGCATCGCAAAGAAATCCATTGAAATTGACCTCATTAGACTCTGCAGAATGACTTTGTACACGGAATTTTCAGCAGGTTGGCAGTGGGGATGCTTGGTGGCCCTGCAGACTGCATACACCTTGCAATACCAAGTCAGCACTGCATAATACCCCGGAGGGAACGAAACCCTCGACTCCGAGTCCTTCTGCAATTTTTTTTGTCCCGAATGCATCGACTGAGAGCTGTACCAACCGTCAATTGAGTCCCACAACCGGTTTTTGGGAACTTAAAGCTTGTCCTTGATAGAGAGCCTGTCCCCGTCTTCCGTCAATCCCACCGGCCAATCTTCGTCAAATGGCACACTCACCGGTTTCCAATATTTGCGCCAATGGCCGAAGTTTGCATAATCATCGGACCGATCCTCGATCAAACCCAACTGCACTCCTGCAACGGCTCGGACCATATCCTGCTGCTTTATTTGTGCACCCACCGCTTGCACCTTGGTGTCCCGGACTTGGGCCATCTCCGCGCGGGATCCCCTCACCGCAAAGCATTTGGCCTGTCTTCTTCCAAGAGGGGCTCGATGATGCGCTTGGCCTCCGCTGTCTCCTCGGCGTTGCCATGCATGGAGATGTCCATCCATGCTTTCTAGGCTTGGTAGGCCGAACACCTGAGCCAATGGGCCACAGTGTTGTCCTTTCCGGGCACACATCATCATCCTTAAGCTGGCCCTGCGTCATGTCAAACTGATTCCACTGATTGCGCTGCCGCTGATTGCGCTGATTTTGCTGCTGCCTGCCGCTTCCGCGGCTTCCGCAGATTACACATCAGCTTTTTCTCATATTTTCCTGTGATGCTAATAGTGTTAGATCACTAATCACTAAAGCAGTCCAAATGGAAAATAATACGGTGCCGCAGCTGCCGTCTAGAGGTTTGGGTACTAGTGCTGCCCGAAAGGTTGAAACCGCATTGAGAATGGTATGGGTAAACAATTGAACTTCTTTTCCTTGCTTAGATGTGCCTTGGTGTCGTGCATTTAACCAAACTACGTGATTTTTGCGCACAAATAACTTGTGTTTTGTTTTTGTAAGTGAAATCAGCTGCCGTCTAGAGCTTTAGGTACTAGGGTGCTCCCCGAAACGTCAGAAACGCATTGAGAACGCCATGGGTAAAAAGTGATAGCAATTGAACTTCGTTTCCTTCCTTAGATGTGCGTTGGTGTCGTGCATTCAACCAAACAACATGGATGTTTGTGCAAAAATCACTTGTGTTTGGTTTTTGTAAGTGAGATCGGCTTCCGTCTAGAGGTTTGGGTAACTATGGTGCTCCCCGAAAGGTTCACAAGTCTTTGAAATGTGTACCGATGTTTGTGCCGGCTGAACCGCTCTTTCTAAGTAACATCAGCTTCCGTCTAGAGGTTTGAGTAACTGGGGTGCTCCCCAAAAGGTTCACAACACTTTGAAACGTGTGCCTATGTTTCTTCCGGCTGAACCGCTCTTCCTCAGTGACATCAGCTTCCGTCTAGAGGTTTGGCTACTAGGGTGCTCCCGGAAAGTTTCAGAACGCTTTGAAATCTGTGCCGATGTTCGTGCCGGCTGAACCTCTCTTTCTACGTGAAATCAGCTTCGGTCTAGAGATTTGGGTACTAGGATGCTCCCCGAAAGGTTAAAAATGCATTGAGAATGGTATGGGTAAATACTGATTGCAATGCAACCTCGTTTCCTTGCTTAGATGTGCCTTGGTGTCGTGCATTCAACCAAACTACGTCATTTTTGCGCCAAAATCACTTATGCTTGGTTTTCGTAAGTGAAATCGGCTTTCGTCTAGAGGTTTGGGTACTAGGGTGCACCCCAAAAGGTTAAAAACGCATTGCGATTTGTATGGGCAAATAATTACTGCAAGTTACAAGAATAAAGGCATTAAGTAAAAACAATGAAAGAGTTGTGAAAAAGAAGTGGAATCAGTGCAAGCAGTTAAAAAAGATGGGGTGCCAAGAGGTGCCATCCCGGTTGTGCTAATGCGCCATTTGGCTGTGGGGAACACTTTTACGATGATAATTTATGTCCAAGGTGGCAAGTTAGAAGGAAGTGGAATCAGTGAAAAAAGTTCTTGAAAAGAAGTGAAATCAGTTTTGTGACGAAGGGTCAGCTTAAGGATGACAGTGCATACACTACGCTCAAGTCCAACCTGGCTAACATCTCGTGCCACCCGGCATATTGGGGTGCCTGACCCGAGGGGGTGTCCACGCGCTCCTTGTGCCAGCTCTGCAAGCTTTGAAGGACGGTGCACAGGAAACTGGGTTGCAAACCAATATGCGCGGACAACTTGCGCAAAGCGCAGATTATGGCATATGTCTCCCCTTCCCTTGCAGTCCAAGTGCGGCGTTACCCCTGCCAAAGCTGTACTCCAGGAGACCACTGGGACATGGGAACCATCCTCCCGGACCTACTCCAGGACTGCTCCCATGGCACAATCCGGAGCATCGGTGGGAGCACAAAGGCTTTGTCCAGATTGATAAGGAATAATCCAAACATTTTGAGGAGAGCTCTTTTGAGCCTCTCAAATGCTTCTTCCACCTGTGTTGTCCAAGCCAGCTTTTTCTTGCTCCCCTTCCCGCCATCGAACTTCCTAACCTGCCGCATCTTGTGCAAACGTCCTGAGAGTTCCGCATACATTCGTACGTAATCAGAATATCAATTGCAGAATGCCATGAAGGAATGCAACTCGCTGATGGTGGTTGTGCGCTCCCGATTGTTCAAGGCGACTAATTTACCAGGCATAGGCGTGTGTTGCCCATAACCAACCACCTGTCCCGCAAAATCGACTTCGATCACGAATAAGGACGCCTCCGTGAGCTTGCATACCATTGGTTGCTGATGTTTATCACGTCGGGCACTCATCTGAATTCTTTCTAGTGGGCCTTCATGAATTCATCCTCCGACTCAGTGGCTTTCGGTCCTTCAGCACCTTCTCCGGCACCATAGATGCCTTCTTTTATGAGATTTCACTGATATTCGGAGGAGATTTTTCCGGCATTCCGCTCCTGTGGGGGGTTCTCTAAGTTCGGTCCACTACAGCCCCGTCTTGCTGCCAATTGACCGGCCATGGGGCACTGGTCTCTCCTTCTGCAAGGCCTTGAGCGCCTCCATGCCCCGAATTAACAACTCTGCTGCTTCCTCCATCTGTCGAATTCGGCGGTCACCTGCATACCTCTGTCCTCTCGAGCGTCCACCAGAACTTTGCCCCCCTGCCATGCCTCTATACGCTTCTCTTCTGGCACCTTCACGGGGTGGGCTTGGAAGTAAGCCTTCTTGTCCTCCTCGTAGATCTTGCACGTCTTAGGGTCGTATTTGTGTGGGAAATTCTTCCCATAAGAGATCCAGCATCCCTCATGTTCCCGCCTGTATTCCTTGAAGGAGAGCGGAGCATTGCCGATCCTCCCTGGCGGTCTCCCCCTTCCTCCACGGGTTGGTACTTCACTCCGCTCGGATTTGTCCTGCCCATGCTCCTTCGTGTTGTGCGCTACAAACGTAAAGGTGTGCGCTTCCTCATGATCCTCCTGTGTCATACTCTCGCCCCAGGATGACCCTCAACCACCTTTGGAACTCGAGCAGTGTTCCTCTTTGATCTCTCAATGGGTTCAATCCTCGCGGCGATCATGGTTCCCATGACTGTGACGGTCTGTAAACATGTGCTTCATTTTTTCCAGTTCAGCCTCGGTTCCACGCTCATGTACTGGATGATCGCGTCCCGGTTGCAGCTTCAGCCTCTACTTGCGTCTCCACTTGACGTTTTTTCGGCGAAGGAGACGTCCAGCCACCATCTCGCCGAACACCTCCACATGAACGGAGTTCTTAAGCAAGGTCATCCCTTCCGGCGCTGCGAGGTTCCTTCAGAAATATTCCATCATGCCCGGGTGCTGCTCCTCCTGCGACATGATGTGCACTGCCATATGTTTCCTGGCTCGCTTCTTCTCCTTGTCTTCGACCTGTTTCTTCTCAAAGGCTGGAAGTATATCCCGCAAGAGGTGGCAAGTCTCGCCCGATTCCGACCAATCCTCAACCTGCTTTAGAAGTCAGCGGTACTTTCGACGATTTCCCCTCCACTGCCTCAACCGTAACTCCCCACGTTCCAAGTTGAGAGGCATTGCCCATACATCATCGAGCTTTTGGTTCGGGGTGGTCACCCTTTCTTCGTGCCCCAACCAGTCCAAACACTGCTCCTGTGTACGGATGCTTTTCTCCCGAATCCCGTCACGCAAGTCCGCCTTCAACTCTGCGGCCAAACGGTGTGGGAAAGTAAAACATGCCCAGGTGTCTCGGGCGTACGATCCAAACGGCATCTCACCCACGCTTTCCTCAGCGAAATCTTTCTCATCTAGGATGAAGTCGTCCGAATTGGCCGTGTCAATGTGGTAATGCGGTATTTTGACACACTGGAGGTCTTCGATGCATACAGCGTCCCCAACAGCCGAAGCAATGACGCCCCCAAGTTTGATACTTCCACCACTCCCATTGCCTGGGGAGTGGGAATAGTCTCCTCGGATCTCGATGTCTTCTAGCAGCCGAGATTTGGCTTGTTCCATGCTCGGATCGACAATGGTCTATATGCCTGACCGCGGAGCTTTGATGGATGATTGCCCACCTGATCAATCTCGGCAAGTCGGTGACCCCAACACTTCTTCGTCCACTCCTGCTGCATAAGCAGCTCTGGCGTTGAACTTCGCCGCAGCTGGAGGGCTGCTCATGTGGATCTCAACAGTGTCCTCACGGGTATCACGCTTGGGCGTACCAATCCCCGAGCCTTTTTCGGCGTCTTCTGCCCCAACATCACACTGCAGGGCATCTGCCTGCTGGATATCAGGTGCTTCATCGGACTCCGAGGGATATCACACTTGGTACCCTTCAAATAGTGCCGGCGCAGAGCCAGACTTCCCGGCAGGGCGACCGCATACCGCCCCAAATCCTGAACGTTTTCATGATGCAGCACAGGAACCGTTACTGCGAAGGTCGGCAACGACAAGAGTAGCATGGATATAGGTAATATTGATTGCACATGTCCAGGTGTTAATTGTGTCTAATGCACATGGTGATAGGCCTGTGCACTCGGGTTCCAAGCAATTGGGCACCAAGTGATGGGGCCCAGTGGTATGTCCAAGGATGTGAGGGCATGAGAAATATGTTGTGTGTTGGCTTCTGTATTCATGTCTTTGGTTTGCGACACTCTAATCTAAGGGAGCCCGGCAGTAGGTATGTAGCATAAACTAAACATGTGACGTTTGGTGGGCTCGCCCTTCTTGATGTTTTGTTTGCAAGCAGCAAGTAAACCCGCCAAGCGTATTCACTTGCTGGCCATTGTGTATGTTATTGCTGAGTGACAGGCACCCGGCGTCCGATGTCAAGTACTGAGGCATTGCTGTCATGTTGATATATATGTCCCACATGCCAGGTGTTAGTTACTGTTTGCCATTGCCGTGAGGTCACTCTCCCGACTCATATTTAGTGGCCATCTTTGCACGTTGCCGTTGTATTGTAAATGGTTTTCGCTCATAGTTCCAGTGTGCATGGTCTATAGATCACTTCTGGGAGTAGGGATGCAACATCGTCTTCCACAATCGCATATATTATTCAAGGGCTTCATCTTCACTTCAACTTCTCTTCTGTTTGCTTTCCCCGATATTGTTATCATTTGTTCCCCTCTCAATGACTTTCATGTATTGATCGACTCAAATGTCTCCGTCCTCAACTCTTCCTTAAATTTGAATTGGTTCACCACGTATTTGGAATTCATTGCCAAAGGTTGTCAAGGGGTGTGTTTGCGGAAATGTTTTGGAATTGGAAGTTCCAAAATTGGGGAGCATGGAAGCTTTGGTGAGATCAAGGACAATGGGGTTCACAGGGAAGAAGGTGGAAAAATCGAGAATAGGCGGTGGAGCCTGCACGACAGCAGGGGCTGGTCCTACGGACCTTCTTTATGGTAGCACAGGTTTACCTGCCGCCTACCGCCACATTGGGAGCGTGGACCCTCATGAGCCCGACCCAACTGGACCCCGGGTCACGATTGACGATACCATCTGGCCATTGTCGGTTGAAGCCCGAGAGGTGAGAAAATATTCGGAAAGAAGAGTGGGTACCGACATGGAGGACATCGTCACCTTTTGTGAAGGAGCATGATGAAAACATACTCATGTCCGATTACCCGCGGGAGAGTCGGCCGAGGCGGTCACGTGCTACCGCAGTGGCTCAAAGGCCCGGCACTACCAAAATCGCGGTGGGCCAAGACCGTACAAGGGGAATGCGGAATCGGCAATGGAAACTCCAGAATCAACTTTGGCGGCCCATACTGAAGTGATTGCGTCCTTAGGGTCTTCAACCGCCTCCGCAAAAACAGCCTTTGAACCCGTTTTGCCCACGTAGATGGCGGCACTAGTGTGCAGCCGCTGTGATGAAGTGTGACATAGGCCACCTGCACACCCCTTGCACACCGAACCGAAACTTTCATTTCACCCTCTTCTTTGGTGGTTTTTGGCCGCCAGCGAATATTCTATGGCATATTCCATTAGTGTAACATGGCCCAAACCTCTCACATGCCTCATAAATGTGTCCCATATCCATGTAACACCTCCCCGGAAAATTCCCAAACGGGGGGGCTGTGCAACCGCCCCCTTCCACAACCATCCCCTTGGACGTGCCATCCTAACCAAAGCAACCTTGCTTTCACGGTTTCCTTGTAATGAATAGGTTGTAGAGGGACCAGGTTTTTCTACCATCACGCACCACAATATTTCACATTGAAACCGATCCATGTCTACCCCCATTGGTGTGTGCAACCCCCCAGTTTCACCAGTTGCACTTCTGCAACCGTGTGCAACCGTGTGCAACCACCATGCTACGCGCCGTGCGCGCCGTACTACAAAAAAGAAGAATCCATTCAATGCGAGCACATTTGCACAATGCACAACAAAAGACACATAACACAATCAATCACGCATCCTCCATCATTGGAATCACATGTCATCACCACAATGGAACCCCATTTCAAGGAGTCCTCGTCGCACCGCGGGCGTCAAGCGTGCCCACGATGCACTCGTGTAGCATACAATAGCATAGCGTTCCCCAGGCCAACGTGTAGGTCCATGCAAATGATATGCAATGGAGAGGACGCCGGCTCTTGGATCGACCAAGCATCTCCATACCAGTCGCTCCCCCCAATGTGCCCATGCACGGGCCGTTACTTCCCCCCCACCCGGATAACCCGTCGTGAAAAGGTATCCCCCATCGAAATCACCAATGGTGATTTTGCCGGCGAGAGCACAAGCGTTGTGGCCATGAGTATGAAGGTTCATGGGGGCTCTCCCTGCGCCATGCACAAGAGCAATGCTTGTGTAGGACAAATGGCGGAGGTGTCGTTGCACAAATTTTGTTTTACATCGCACCAAGCGCTCCACATTAGAGGTCTGTGCGGAAATTGCAATCTCCTTGCCAAAGCTTGGAAATGCCTTAACGGCGCCAAGGAGGAGCCTCTGATAGTGAGTACCATGTCTCTCAATGGTCTTCTAACCCCTTGCATGACGTAGCTTTTGAACGAGTGTGTCGGCTAGTCATTGCAGAGTTGGCGAGCTCCGTAGCTTTTGCGTTGCATCCAAACCCTCCTTGTTCGGTGTGTTCGTCTTGGGTGCCTCATCGCTCTTCCCCTCTTCCTCCACGGCCAAACTTGTGTCACTTGGTTTGACGGGCTTGTCATTGACATCCTCCGTGGGCTTTGCCTCTTCTCCTTGCTCTCCCTCTTGCATGGGTTCATCCTCTTTCTTCGTGCCTTACCTTCCATCGGTACACACCAAGTCCTCATCGGCCTTAGGTGGGGACTCCCCTTCGTCCATTTTTCCCGCGTCACCGTCACCATCAGCATTGGGCTCTATCACGCCTTCGCCGGCCCCCATCGTCGCGGCAATGCCATTCGCATCGGGTTCCTCACCACCACCCTTGGCCTCGGCATCCGGCACCGTCTCTTTTCCTTCGTCCTTCGTGGCTTCCACCACTCTGTCATTGCCCTTATTGGCTTCCGCCACTTCCGCATTGTCCTCCTTGCTGACGCCCTTGTCCTCGTGCCCCTCGTTCATCTAATTGAGTGCTTGCACCGCGTCATCTTCGTTTGTAAATGAGGTGTTTCCCGGGACGACACATGCAGACCACATGACGTCAGCCGCCACCTCCCCATCATCTTCCAATTGCGGTGGGAATCGGAACAACTCTTGTCCTTTCTCCGGTCTCTTGTTACCTTTTTCAGGTTGGCTTTTGCCACCAACGGCGAGTCTGTAGCCACAATTCGGTCCTTGCAACAAGCACCATCGTACACAACAACCTGGCGGAAGACCAAACTTCTTGCATGCCTCCGCACGCTTGTCCGCGGCCTCCTTCCGGCGTTGCCTCGCGATGTCCTACGAAGGTAGGATGTGCAACCGGTGTGCAAGTGTGTGCAACAGCGCGAAAGGGAGTGCTTGCACAAGTTGCACAAGGCTTGCACACTAGTTGCACAAGCTACGTAAAATGGATTGCGAGTAAACACGACGGTGTCACACCTCCGCGGCGGACGTGGCCTTTTCGGGTGCAGCCGGCTCGTACTCATGCGGTGTGCTATGGTCACGTGCTTTGTTTGAGCTCTCCCCTTCTTTTGGATCTTTGTTCAGGCCCTCATTTTCGTGCCGCGCTTGCAGTTGTGGCGGTACGCTCGCCTTTGCGCTTTTCTTCTTCTTTCGCGCGTTCGGTTGTACGCTCTTGCCACTGTCTCCCTTCCCTTTCTTCGTGGCGGGCTTCTCCTCGTATGCCTTATTTTAGGCCGTCGTATCGCTATCCTATTCCACCGCAAGTCTCTTCCGTTCCGCTCAAGTTTGCTCCACGCCAGTCTTTCTTCTTCGTGGTCTTCTTCGTGTCGCTGGCCACACGCTCCTTCAATGCGTGTTGGGCTTTGAGCAACATCGTCTTCGGCGACATGTGGGACGCTTTTTGGCTTCCTCCTTGCGGAACGGGCCGTGGCCGGGGGGGTGCAGGCTTCTCTTGCTTCTCCATCTTCATTGGCTTTTGTTCCGTAGGGGGTGGTCAATCACTCTCATCCACAATGGGGTTGCCCAACTCACTATCGTTCTGAAAGTTTTCCTCAAGCTTCATTGCCAAATCCAATGCAAACTCCGTTGGGGAAGGGAGGTGAGGCGCAAACGGACCCGTTGCTGCGTCGTTGCAAAATTCAATGGAAACTCACTTGGGGCAGGGAGGTGAGGTGCCGCCCTCTCTGACTGCACCCATGGTTGCGATTACATCCCTTGATCCGGGCTTCCCACGCTCTTGTCCAACTCCCGTAGAGCGGCCTTCATATCTTTTTTCAACTTCTTCCTAAATCCCTCCACCTTTGTCGGATCCATGGTGAGCTGCCATTCATCAACCGGGATCGGCAGCCACACTCCACTCACAATCACACCTGGGCCACGCTTGTCGCAAACGAACAGGGCAGTCTGCACGTTCGTCGCCGTGAGCTATGAAGGGCGGTTGCACAGGTGCAAGGTGTGCAAGTGTATGGTTGCATAACAACTTCGCGTTCACAAACACCATAGCGAAAATGAACGAACTCATGTGTGGGACCGTAAATGGGGCATCTGATGCATGTCCAACGAACGAATCAATGCTAAACATCAGCCTAGTTGCACCATGGGCCGCTTACCGACCCGTCCTACAATGATTGACACATGGAGTGTGTGCACGACGGCACTTGCACATCCTTGCCCTGCGGTTGCACACCTTCTTAACTGGGGTGTACGTTGGCGCCATTGCATTGAGAGGACTCGGTGTTGTTGGCGGTGCATTGGAGTGTGCCACGGCGCCTACGGCTTTTGCGGTGCGCCGATTGGTCTTGGCACAATTGAGGCGATCTTGAACACAATCCCTAGTTGCGGGCTGAAGGTCCTTGCACTTCTTCCTAATGAATTTGGTGAGGTAGTCACCCACCCGAATAACAAGGTGCAATATGCACATAACCACAGATTTGAATCGTTCCTCTATATGCAACAAGGGTTCACTCACGCATCCTTTGGTGGTGGTACAATCCAACCCATTCTTATGAAGTTTATATAATCATTTGTCACTCGTAGGTGAACCCCGCCACTTTCGGTCCTCCCACTTTCCCTTGAGGTCGCACCACGTCGCTCAAGTATAAATACTCCCAATGCGAAAATGACTTGAAATTCCTAGCACTTTATGGAGCCATGGGGAGTCACCACCTAACATGACTCGGGCAAGACACCATTTTTCACGAATAAGGATCCATCCAGTATTCATCATACTTTGGAATGCCTCCAAAAGAAATTTGCACGTAGAGCATCGATGTCGTGGTCACTTGTGAGGGTGTCATCGATGGTCCAATTATAAGCTAGGGTGCGCGCCTTTTGACCATGGTTGGCAAACCCAATGGCCAATTGCACCCAAGGGCGAGATCCACAAGGGAATCCATCACCCCGAACGAGCAAAACATATCGTCGTTCCCGATCCAAAAGCGGGAACGACATTGCATCAAGTATATCGTCTTGAGTTGAGATATACTCAAAAAACTCATCAAGATCCCAACGGACACCTACCTCCCCATTGTAATCGTTTGGGACTAGGATTTGCTTGCTCCCAAGCTCCCGCCAAGCAATCTTGAAAGCCTCAAATGATGGAAAGCGGTGCTCTCAATTAGCGGAGAGGCGCCCCTTCCCAATCATTGCGAAGCTTGGATACCCAACGGATAAGGTTCTTGTACCTAGAAAGGGAGAGGCATATATTGGTAGTTGCACAAGTGCAACCGTGTGCAGACGGTGCAATAAACTACTTGCACACATGGTTGCACAAATCGTAACATTGCCATCATCACACTTTTTTTTTGAATGTGGTGTTATACGATGTCCTAGTGTGCAAGTTAGAGTATGTAGGTATCCCGAATGGAGTGAATAACCACGTTAGACAATGTATGAGAATGATATGGCTTCGAAAGTGGTTTGAGGTTTGAGGTTTGATTTTGCGGGTACTAGACGCCCTTCGGCCCCGGGGGGGCACCTGGTCAGGCCAGGTGATATCCTCCCCACCGGGTCCTAGTGCGGGGCCCTCCAAGACGCACCTCCCGCCTGGTGGCGGAGTCCCCCGGGTTCACAGGGCTCGGAGCCCCGTCCCTCCCCGGCTTCCCCATTTCGCCACTCCCCGGTCAGTGCATCAATTCGCAGCCGTGGCTGCGGGCGCTTACCCACCGCGTCGCCCCCCTAATGCGTGGTCGCCCGGGGCGCCGGCGCCGCCGGGCCAGTGCTACTGGCTTGTCGCCAGTGGGACCCCCCTGGGCTGGCGCGGAGGCTGCCTAGCCTAGGGACTTGGGCGTGGCGCAGTGCGCCACTACTACCTTGGCGGGTGCAGTGCCCTGTCCGTGTGTGTATGGCGCTCGCGGCCGGTTCGGGGGGCTCGGGCCGGTACCTGGTGTTGTGTCTCTCCTGTTTTCCTCTTCCCGCCCCGCGCTTCCTGCGCTGTGTGTGGCGGGCTGTCCTGTCTGGGTGTCCCTTATCCTCGCTTGCCGGTACGCCATTCCACGCGGTCTGTGCGTTCCGTGAGCTCGGTCCGGTTGCCCTTCTCGTAGTCCCCGGGTGCCCTTTGCGTGTGTGTGCGCTCGCGCTCCCGCGGCGTCCACTCCCCCCCCCCTGGCTGGTGTGGCGTGCGCACCTCGCGCCGTCCCGGCACTGGGCGCTGGTAGGGCCGTTCCACGTGGTCTGTGCCCCTCCGCGTGTCCTGCCCCGGTCCCTTGCTCCTTCTGGCGTGCTTGGGGGGGGGCGGTCCGGTCCCGGTTCCCCCCTACCTGGCTTTGCGCTGTCGTTGCGAGGGGCGCCTGAGGTCAGGCGCTCCCCCTCACCCGCCTGCCCGCACACTGGGCGGTTTGTTGGGGTTCGCTACCCACGTGCTGTAGGCGCGGGTGTGTGGGTGCGGAGGCTCAACACTGTCCCCTTAACCTGCATGCCCTGTGGGGGCTGCGTGCCGCGGGGGTGGTGTGGTGGGGGGCCGTCCCTGGGGGGGGGTGGCCTGCCACTGTTGTGAGGGGCATCTGGTGTCAGGCGCTGTCCCTCCCCCGACCGCCCATCCTCTGGGGCGGGCAGCCGGGGTATCGCGACCCGTGTGTTCCCGTTGCGGTCGGTGCGGGCGCCGGGACACAGCACTGGTTCAACAGCGTGCGCCCCTGCGGGCCGGCGTTGCTCGCTGTGGGGGTGGCCGAAGGGCGTCCCCGGGAGGGGTGCCTTCCACCGTTGTGAGGGGCGTCTGAGGTCAGGCGCTCCCCCTCCCCCGACCGCCCGCTCACTGGGCGGGCTGTTGGGGTCCGCCATTCACGTGCTGCGGGCGAGGGCGTGTGGGTGTTCAGGCCCATCACAGTCCCCTTGGCTGCATGCCCTGTGGGGGCTGCATGCCGTGGGGCTGGTGGGGGGCCGTCCCCGGGGGGTGTGGCCTGCCACCGTTGTGAGGGGCGTCTGGTGTCAGGCGCTGTCCCTCCCCCGGCCGCCCGCCCTCTGGGGCAGGCAGCCAGGGTTCCGCGGCCCGTGTGTCCCGGGTGCGGTCGGTGCGGGCTTGGGGACCCAGCAGCGGCCCCACAGCGTGCGCCCTTGCAGGCCGGCGTTGCTCGCTGTGGGGGTGGCGGAAGGGCGTCCCCGGGGGGGGTGCCTTCCACTATTGTGAGGGGCGTCTGAGGTCAGGCGCTGTCCCCCCCCCCGACTGCCCGCCCACTGGGCGGGCTGTTGGGGTCCGCCACCCACGTGCTGTGGGCGCGGGCGTGTGGGTGTGGGGGCGCAACACTGTCCCCTTGGCCTGCATGCCCTGTGGGGGCTGCGTGCCGCGGGGTTGGTGGGGGACCGTCCCCGGGGGGGGTGGCCTGCCACCGTTGTGAGAGGCGTCTGGTGCCAGGCGCTGTGCCTCCCCCGGCCGCCCGTCCTCTGGAGCGGGCAGCCAGGATTCCGCGACCCGTGTGTCCCGGGTGCGGTCCGTGCGGGCCTGGGGACCCAGCACCGGCCCCACAGCGTGCGCCCTTGCGGGCCGGCATTGCTCGCTGTTGGGGTGGCGGAAGGGCGTCCCCGGGGGGGGTGCCTTCCACCATTGTGAGGGGCGTCTGAGGTCTGAGGTGAGATATGGCCTCGATAGTGTGCAAGTGGTCAGTTGCACCCCACAAGGAGCGAGTGCACAATGCATCAATAACGCAAAAAAAGCAACATAGCAAGAAACATCACCTTTTTTTGGTTTTTCAAGCTCGATAACGAGGCAAACAGCCTGCGTAGGTGTGTAAACCTGCCAAATAGCGTCCTTTGCGCGTTTCTTGTATCGCTTTTGCTTATTGATGCGTGCATTGAGGCGATCAAATAGGGCGGTACCCGGTGCCGTTGGAGCAAAGAGTCCACAAGGTCATCCATCAAGTCCTTGCTGCTAACATTACCGTAAGTAGTTCTAATAAACTGGAAAATAGCATTTTCTTGCAAAACCTTTGCAAATCTGGCAAATGAGTAGTGAATTTCTGGTGAAATTTGAAATGCAGCAGCGACGGCGGCAGTCGCGACAACGGTGCCAGCGCGGTTGCACAGGGATTGCATTGTGCAACTGCAGTGCAATTCTGTGCAACTGGCAAAAATTTAGTGCAACTGCGTGCACACATGAATTTTTCTGTGCAACTCTACCTGGGCAAAACGGGTTGCTAGGGCACCGGCGCCAAATCTCATAGCAACTGAGGGCCTGGTACCAGGACGGGCGTGCGAACACCTCCACGCCTCTCGGACTCCCTCATCCTGTCCTAGACGGTCTCCAGGTACTTGATCATGTTGTCCACCACCCCTTGCTGCTGTACCAGCATCCTCTCCAGCTTGGCCTCGTAGTCGTCTTGATGTAACCGGATGTACTTCAGATCGTTGTCAAAGATTCCCTGGCTGTGAAGAATTCAAGAGGTGGTTTTGACCAACTTGTCGGTCCTTTGAATAAGAACATCTTTACCCACCCAGGAATAACTTCCGATGAGGAAGTGCACATGGCAGCAATGGCAGTGATCTTCACGTGCTGTGTCCCCACAGGCCACTTCCTTGGTGTCCCCGTGCGGATTTGGACCATCATCTTCCCGGTCCCGGACATCCCGCGGCGGATATCCCCGAGCTCCCCGCTCTTCTCCTCAGCCCATCGCAGTGTCGCCTGTCCTGTCAATGTCCATCCTCTGTTCCTCCTCAGCGTCTCCCGCATCAGCCATGTGGCCCAGTTCTATGCCAAACTTGGTATGTCTGGGGAGAGATAGTCTAGCCTCTCAGAGAGATGGTCCTGCCCTGATCCAGGCCTTGAGAGAGATGGTCCGCCCCAACATCCATGCCCGGAGAGATAACCTAATCAATCAATGGCCCAGGAGAGCAGGCCTAACGAATCCATGGCCCAGGAGACAGAACCTAACAAATCCATGGCCCAGGAGAAAGACCCAAAACAATCATTGGCCGGGGAGAGAGAACCTAACCAATCCATGGCCCAGGAGAGAGAACTTCACCAAAGCCCACTCCTGAGAGCATGCATATATAGAGGGAGCTTTGCCTAACCATGACCCGGGAGAGCTTTCCTGCACTTGGAGTGGGAATCCACCACTGGGACCGAGAATTCATATTGTCCCCAATTGGCAAACTAAAAAACCTCATGCCCTGCTGGTAGCTGACAAGAGAACAATAGTGGATCAACAACCATGTTTGACCAATGATATGAATTCACCGAAGGTCAACGGAGTAAGACGGCGAATCAGGGGTTGGCAACCAGGGAATAAGTGCAATTTTCCACCTTTCCTCATATTCAGCCACAGCACGTGCACACAATATGCTCAACACACGCAAAATCCAACCATTGACCCTCTTTGATTCCATGGAACATCAAGTTGTTGCAACACATATGCAGGGCAAACAAGTGATAAGCAAAAAAAATGAAGACTTTGCGGTGCGAAGCAACGACTGAGTTACTTTCCTCCCGCCCGGTGCGCCTGCCTCTGGTACCTCCACTTCAACTCCTCTTCCACTAGGGCTCCCCCGGCTTCGAGGGATTCTTGATCCCCCATACACGTAGGCGCGGCAAAAGCCATAGCAAATGCGCCCATGAACGTGTACCAATGCCGTTTTACGGGGCCTGCCTGTGTGGACGGAGGCACCACACCGGGGTTTAGCGAGATACTAAGTCCGGGCCTCCTATCATCCACTGGATGTGCCCTGGCTTCCCATTTGCATCCATTTCAGCAACAGGACACAATCTTCCACTATTAGCACCCGTTCGAAAGATGTTGAGACGATTGGCCCGCATTGAAGAACAGAGATCACGCGCATGCCGCCAGGAACAGGAGAAGGGCGCACGCACACGCAGCAGGCCTGATCTGAACCAGAACCGACAAATACCCCATCCCGTGTATTGTAAATGATATAAATTCGGAATTCCCCTGAATTTATACCCGAAATTGCTGAAATTGCTGAGTTTGCTGACGTGTAGGACAGACAGCAACCAAATAAGATCCGAGCCAGCTTCACAGGCTGAGGACCTCCTGGCAGACCCCCAGACAGATTGAGGCGGTTCGTGTACCTTAAGAAGAAGACCAGGGACTTGGACCGCGAGGTTCAGATCAGCAACACCGAGACGGACAAGCGTGCGACTGCTGCTTCGAAGGCCCCGAAAGAGCTGGACATCAGCAAGACGGAAGCCAATTTTCCACCTTTCCTCATATTCAGCCACAGCACGTGCACACAATATGCTCAACACACGCAAAATCCAACCATTGACCCTCTTTGATTCCATGGAACATCAAGTTGTTGCAACACATATGCAGGGCAAACAAGTGATAAGCAAAAAAAATGAAGACTTTGCGGTGCGAAGCAACGACTGAGTTACTTTCCTCCCGCCCGGTGCGCCTGCCTCTGGTACCTCCACTTCAACTCCTCTTCCACTAGGGCTCCCCCGGCTTCGAGGGATTCTTGATCCCCCATACACGTATTGTAAATGATATAAATTCGGAATTCCCCTGAATTTATACCCGAAATTGCTGAAATTGCTGAGTTTGCTGACGTGTAGGACAGACAGCAACCAAATAAGATCCGAGCCAGCTTCACAGGCTGAGGACCTCCTGGCAGACCCCCAGACAGATTGAGGCGGTTCGTGTACCTTAAGAAGAAGACCAGGGACTTGGACCGCGAGGTTCAGATCAGCAACACCGAGACGGACAAGCGTGCGACTGCTGCTTCGAAGGCCCCGAAAGAGCTGGACATCAGCAAGACGGAAGCCAATGAGCTGAGCGGGATGGTCACCGAGCTGCAGCGGAGGCTGCAGAGGCTGGAGGGCCTGGGAGCGCCAGAAGCGACCGGCTGCCTCTGGAGTCACACCTATGATTTTATGAAGCAGGCTCATCCCAAAATTAATTTTGGCTGATTTTTGACGAAAAATGTGACATTTTGGCGGAGAGAGGCTGCCAAAACTGGTCCATGTGCATTCCTTTGCTCCTGTGACGCGTTTTTGTTGCATCGGGCACCCTTGAAATAGGGGGGGGGGTCTTGGAAGTCCCCGCCAGGGCGAAAAAACCTGTTTCGGGCCAAAAAATGGCAAATTTTGGCACATTTTTGACAAAAAATGGCAGATTTTGGCGAAGACAGGCTGCAGAAATTGGTCTGTATGACTTTTCTTGATGCTAAGAAGTGTTTTTTTGTATTGGGCACCCTCAAAATAGGGGGGGGAGGTCGTTGCCAGTCCCCCACGGAGCAAAAAAACCTATTTTCGGCCAAAAAATGGCCTTTTTTTGGCCCTTTTTTGACGAAAAATGTCAAATTTTGGCGAAGACGGGCTGCAGAAATTGGTCTTTATGAGGTTGTTTGCTCCTGGGACGTTTTTTCTTGTATCGGGCACCCTCAAAATAGGGGGGGGGGGTCGTTGCCAGTCCATCACAGGGCAAAAAAAACCTATTTTTGGCCAAAAAAATGGCCTTTTTTGGCCCATTTTTGACGAAAAATGTCAAATTTTGGCGAAGACGGGCTCCAGAAATTGGTCAGTATGAACTTGTTCGTTCCTGAGACGTGTTTTTTTGTATTGGGCACCCTCAAAATAGGGGGGGGGGGTCGTTGCCAGTCCACGACAGGGCAAAAAACCTATTTTTGGCAAAAAAATGGCCTTTTTTGGCCCATTTTTGACGAAAAATGTCAAATTTTGGCGAAGACGGGCTCCAGAAATTGGTCAGTATGAACTTGTTTGTTCCTGAGACGTGTTCTTTTGTATTGGGCACCCTCAAAATAGGGGGGGGGGGGTCGTTGCCAGTCCACAACAGGGCAAAAAACCTATTTTTGGCAAAAAAATGGCCTTTTTTGGCCCATTTTTGACGAAAAATGTCAAATTTTGGCGAAGACGGGCTCCAGAAATTTCTTACTCTTGAGACGTGCAACACATCAGCAAATTGCAACATGTATCCTTCCCATTTGACACAGATACAACAGGCGCACAAACAAACTCATCGGAGACGTGCAACACATCAGCAAATTGGAACATGCCGCCAATGGACAAATGGAGTCAAAGCTGACATTGGCGAAGGCAAAGCTGATCAACTCGGACACCCCCAAGATTCCATGTCTCAAGGAACTCTGAATGAATCGCAGGATGCAGAATGCTGATTGAATTCGATCCAGAAATTGGTCTGTATGAACTTTCTTACTCCTGAGACGTGCAACACATCAGCAAATTGGAACATGCCGCCAATGGACAAATGGAGTCAAAGCTGACATTGGCGAAGGCAAAGCTGATCAACTCGGACACCCCCAAGATTCCATGTCTCAAGGAACTCTGAATGAATCGCAGGATGCAGAATGCTGATTGAATTCGATCCAGAAATTGGTCTGTATGAACTTTCTTACTCCTGAGACGTGCAACACATCAGCAAATTGGAACATGCACTCGGACACCCCCAAGATTCCACGTCTGAAGGAACTCTGAATGAATCGCAGGAATAGAGCTAGTCACGACTGGACGACGACGTTCAACTGACGACAGGCAACAGACAACAGACAACAGACAACAGACAACACTGGACGACGTCCAATTTACCTCAGGCGACACGCAACAGACAACAGACAACAGACAACAGACAACAGGCAGGCAACAGACCAGACCGCAGACAACAGACAACAGACAACAGACAACAGACAACAGACAACAGACAACAGACAACAGACAACAGACAACAACAATGGACGACAACGTACAACTGACGGCAGGCAACAGACAACAGACCGCAGACAACAGACAACAGACAACAGACAACAGACAACAGACAACAGACAATGGACGACGACGTATAACTGACGGCAGGCAACAGACAACAGACCGCAGACAACAGACAACAGACAACATACAATGGACGACAACGCTCAACTGACGGCAGGCAACAGACAACAGACAACAGACAATAGACAAGTGGGAGAGGCCTGCATGTAAATGAGATCCAGACACTATCCAGACACTCTTGTGGAACAATAGGCCACTCTTTGGCACAGCATAGTCATTGCCCATGGAATCTTGCATTGTGGTAGATTTCGGAGCCTGTCACAATCAAATACAGGATGAACCATGCAGTGATTGTTGGACGCAGAAAATAAATGGTAAACTAAAGCACTGCCACAGAAAGTGGAGCAGCTGTGCAGCCACAGAAGGCACTGTTGTCTTCACACCTTCCTCACCTTTTTGCTTGTGTGTGGCATATGAATATGCTTTTGAGACGGAGACTTCCATCCTCCACTGGTACAATTCACCATACACAGAGAAAGACGCCTTTGAAACTACAACAGCAGGGAATTTATGAATCCGAAATCTAAGCCTGGGCTCAGCACCACCTATTTTGGTGCATGCCCATGCCCTGCCCCATGCCCATACCCATACCCATACCCATGCCTTGCCCCATTGCCGCACCCATACCCATCCCAGGTCCCATACCCATGCCCTGTCCCATACCCACCCCTTGCCCCATCCCGGTACCCATACCCATCCCTTGCCCCATACTCATACCCGTACCCATGCCCATGCCCTGCCCCACGCCAACGCCCATGCCTGTGCCCATCAGCATGTTAGGGTTTTGTCCCATGCCCACACCCATGCCCATGCCTGACCCCATCCCCATGCCCATGTTCGGGCCCATAGGCATGTTTGAGTTTTGCCCCATACCCATACCCATGCCCATGCCCATGCCCATGCCCATGCCCATGCTTGGCCCCATCCCCATCCCCATCCCCATTCCCATGGCCTGTCCCGCACCACCACCCTGCACCATGCCCTGCACCATGCCATGACCCTGCCCGGTGCCCATTCCCATGTTCGTGCCCTGCACCATGCCATGACCCTGCCCGGTGCCCGTTCCCATGTTCGTGCCCTGCACCACGCCATGGCGGGGCTCATTGCCCATGCCCTGTGCCGTGCTTGCACCCGAATTCTTGTCCGAACTCTTACTACGCCTTAGGTCGTCCAATTCCTTCTCCATCTCACTCAGGCGGTTGGCCCTTGCCGCCAGCAAACTTTTTTGCGAAGCCAATTCCTTCTTGCAAGCCTCCTTCTCGGCGCGCTCCTTGGCCGCATCCTTCAATGCCTTGGCCGCCTTTGCATTCGCCACCTTAGCGAGCTTCGCTTCCGCCTTGGCCTTGGCATGTGCAGCAGTGGCGGCAGCTGCGTGCGCCTTGAGCTCCTTGGCATGTGCAGCATCCCGCTTGCGAGCATCATCCTTCTTGGCGCCATCATCCTTCTTCGCACCATCATCCTTCTTGGGCGCCGCGTCAGCAAGGTGCACGCGATCCGACCTCCGTGGGCCCTGGGGTGCTGCAGGCAAAGTGGGCCTTCGCCTGTTGACTTCATGGACCTATAGGCAAAAGGAAAAAGAGCTCTGCGGTGTTGTGCTCTGCGGTGTTGTTGTGTTCTGGTCTAATTTACCGCATTGGGAGATGGGAGTTGCACACTATGCCTAAAAATTGAAAAATTCGCCCACTATATCCTTTCTTTGGAAGATTCTCCAACCTCATTTGCTACGGCCCATATGGGAGAGGAGAGACAAAGTAAGAAGGCAAAGATGACACATGTAGGCACAACACAAGAAGAAAAACACTCTTCAGGCCATGAACCTGTCAGGTGCAATGTTCGCCAAATACACATAGATTATAATTCGCACACTGCACACTACATACATCACGTGGGGAATCAATGGCCATTGGCAATGGGTGTTCAGCATCTCCAAACTGCATCGCCAGAAAGTACGCGGGGCGACCAGCTGGATGAAGAAGTGAGCGAGCATTTTCAGCAGGAACTTGGAAATAATCACGGTCACCAACTTCCCATGTGTACTCTCCACTGCTCAAGATGACCTTCACCTTCCATGAAGTCCCTTTCGGTAGGCCTAGTGGCACAAAGACCGTCAATCCCGAACGCTTTTCGGCCCAAAAATTGGTGAATGAGCCTTCACGGCTGCCCTTCAGGCGCCCAAAGTAAACACCTTGCAAGGGCAGCCCATATGTCGTCCTTTGAGCCGTAATGGACTGCAGCACGTGCTCTTGCCATTCATCGGCTTCGTCCTCAAGTGCGGCTGGGTGCAGCCGCATCTCTCCAAGGTCGGGCCACATATATTCAAATGATTCCACTCGCAAACTGCGTGCTTTGACTGTGCACTTGTTCAACACGTCACCTGTTCGAGAGAAGGCCTTTCGCCGCACCAAAGCATGGATATCGGGGTCCTCATCATCATGCTTGTCGCCATCGTCAAGGATTTCGAGGTCATCATCATCATCATGATTGTCGCCATCCCTTGGTTCAAGGATATCGGAGTAATCATCATCATCATGCTTGTGGCCATCCCTTCTGTCATGCTTTCCCGGGAAGAGGGTGCGGGACAACGGAGGGGTGACTCGCCCTTCCCCAGACTTGTCAGTCATGTAACCGTCCCCGGCGTCGTCACTATTGGCAATGACGTGTGCCTCATCCTTTCTACTTGGGGGTCCTACGGTCAACCCATCCATTGACAAGGAAGACAAGGAGGACAAGGAAGACGTCTTTTGCAAGATATGTTCCTTTGAATCGGTAGCACGTGGTGCAGCTCCTGACTCATCCATTGAGTCCTCGTCCTCGTCGTCCACCGCCAAAGACAACGCAGAAGTCTTTCCCAAGAGAGGCTTAAAAGTGCAGGCCTCCTTTGGACGTGCAGCAGGCACAGTGCAGGGCTCCCTTAGGCCATCATCGAGATCCCTACGGAAGGCAGACCGCATCTCTTTTGACGTGGCACTCTTAGTGTGGTAGGCTCCGTATGCATCCAGAAGTGCAGCCATGCTCTTGGCATCCCAGTCTCGGGTATCATCCAATGCAGATGACCCATCTTCCCTAACCCGTTGCAGCACGCGGCGAATTTCCTCCTCCGGTGCCTTCCGCCCCCGCTCAGCCTTTTTTGCCGCTGGCTTCGCGGTTTTTTTGAGGCATGGCTTCTTCTTTCTCTTCTCGGCTGATGGTGGAGATGCATTGCTCGGCCGCTTTCTCTTTGAATCACCGTCACTCTCATCAGAGGCATCATCCCCGCTACTGACATCCCCGCTACTACTTCCTTCATCCGGGTTGAAAGCGGCATGAGCGGCCTTTGCGTCTTCGGACAGAATTGCTACCGCGGGCGAGATTTCACGTATCCCATAAATGAGCTTCGGTAGCACGTGCTCTGGTTTGTACCTATTCGGCCCATCCGAATGCTGAAGCTCGATCTCACCATTGGGGAACACTTTCCCAGTAACCTTCCCCTTCCATGCTACTTGAAAGAGGGTGGGTGCGGTGGGTGGTGTGCCTTTCTCCCGTACGCGACCACTGAGCCCAAAGGCCACCGAATTGATTTGCAAATCATTCTTCACTGCGGTATGCTCCTCAGCCGGTTCCTCCTCCGCCCGGAAAACATCACTGATATGGTATTTGAGGGCTTCGGCTTTGGAGCAAAACCGTTTGTGGTCGCGTACATCTGCCTCCCCGGACATGATTGCCAAGCCTAAGACAGGGTTCACTTGTGGTAGGCGGAAGAAACACTTTTGGGGGGGGGGGGGGAAGGGGGGGTGATATGTCATTTTCCCAATCCAACGATGAGATGTGCCGCACGATATATTTGCCTTGGTGACCCTTGAACAAACAACGCAACGCAGCACAAAACAAGAAGTAGTTGTTGCAAGCTCATACTTGGCAATGCAATGGCGTGGTCACAATCGTTTTCAAGGTGGATCTCACCTTCAGCCCATAGTGCTAGATCCAAAGCCGCATCCCGTCCAAATTCTTTCATGCCTTCTGGACATTTGTGATTCGGCTTGGACTTCCGCACGGCAACAATTCTATGCACCGTCTGATGTGCATGCTCGCCACCTTCGCTACTGCCACCTTGCAAGTTTGCATGCCTACGCAACCGCGGCTCATAGTGGGCGAGGAAGAAGTGACATTGGACCGTGATCCTTTCCGTCGGGAGCCCAAGGGCCTGATACACCCGGTGCAAACGGTCACAGTCAGCAGTGCGCCGCTCAACTCCTTCGGGTTTCCAGGCACACATTTGCACGCACAAGCGGCGGAGCTCTCTACAGTACCATTGCAAGGGGCTTCCACTTGGCACACCGGGGTGTTTTGCGCCGAAATCTAGCCCATGTGCAGCCGTTGGAAGAACGGCGCACAGGTCATCCCAGAATTTGTCATTGTACAAAATTTGTTCCTTTGACATATTTCCTCCAGGAGACCAACCTTTGTACTCAGGGCCGCGCTTGTCCGGAGGTCTATACGGACACCGTTCGAGATGCTTGTTGTACACATCCCGCAAACGACCCAACAATCCCGGATCAACAAGGTGTGGGTACTTAGCGCTCATATCTTGCACCCATATATCCAAAGCGTGCAACAACATGTTGCGGAGTACCAATGCAAGACAATGGACGACGTCATAGATGATATCGTCAATTGTCTCAAAGAGGGACAAGAAAAAGCCCAATACGCCACCAAAGAAGGATTCCAATGGCCTTTGTGGTTGTTTCATGTAGTCACAATACATCCAATGCCGCCGGAGCGCAACACAGGCCCAGCATGCTTTCTCGTGACCACTCTGCTCCCAACACAAGATTTTTGTTAGAAGGCTCCAATCCAAGTTCATGGTGATTCGATACCTATGCCCATCAAATGCACCCTTTTGAGCGTCAGTCAATACTTCCTTTAGCTTCAGATTACGTAGCCGCAGCTTCAACTCGTTAGGTTCTTCGGTGCCCATCCAATGACACAGGCGAAGCACAGCACTAACTTGATGTGGAACCCGTAACGTTGGTAGAGTAAGAGATAGAGTAACCACACCAGCGGGTTTGTAACACGCCACCTCGCAACCATCAATGAAGATGTTTATGCTGCGTTTGTATGTACCTTCATGGTGCAAGTGGTCGCGGTTCGCTATTTGCAAGTAGAGAGGGATGGCCTTCCATGGGTCGAGTCGGCTCGATCGCCGCGTGAACACCACGCCACCAACATTGGCCCTTAAGCTTTTGGCCAAGCGAGTAACCTTGTTGCGGTAAATGCCTAGATGTTGATCGTCGCTGATATCCTGCTTGGTATCGATAAACTGCTTCCATGTCGATTTGCCCGCATGCTTTGCCAATAAGGAGCGTACAATAACCTCTGGGGGAGGGTTTTTCTCCGCACGTTGTCGATTTTTGACACGTTTTTGATTCCGAGCTTTGGCATTAGTCACCAACTGGGGAAGTGCCCTTTTAAGGTTTGCATTTGCGGCACTAGCTCTGTTCCTCAAGGTCTTCAGCGACGGATTGGCCAATCGGGGACGGCCCACGCGGGGCTTGCTCTTCGTCATATCATAACAATGGCACTTTAAAGGATTGAGTACCTACCTAGTGTGACATGCAACACATCGTATGGAAACCCTCCCTGCGACACAACAAGTTGGCACGTGACAAGACATAGCAGCTGGGCATGGGACACATCACTACCCCCAAACATGGCTGTTTTTGGCACCGTCCGCGTCATAATCTTCAATATAGGAGAGGAAATTGTACCAATATTTGCCTAACCCACATCCTCGTCATCAAGTGGTTCCATGGAACACAATAGAAAGATTCGCGGACTCTCGCAACAACATTGACCAAATATTATGACCGTAACCATGCAAAAAAAGGCTGAAATATGGCAGTTTTGGCGAAAAATGGGGGTATACTCGCATGTCACGAGAGGTAGATGGCTTGGTGGATGTTTGTATGTTTTGGAAATCGTCAAGTGGTTCCATGGAACACCTTTGATTGATCCGCAGCCTCTTAGAAAGAGATAGAATGTGTTTTATGATGAAAGAGTGGTGAAAAAAGGCCAAAATGTGGCATTTTGGGCCAAAAATGGGGGTAGATTCGCACGTTACGAGAGCTTGATGGCTTGGTGGATGTTGCTATGTTTTGGAAATCGTCAAGTGGTTCCATTAAACACCTTTGATTGATCCGCAACCTCTTAGAAAGAGATAGAATGTGTTTTATGATGAAAGAGTGGTGAAAAAAGGCCAAAATGTGGCATTTTGGGCCAAAAATGGGGGTAGATTGGCACGTTACGAGAGCTTGATGGCTTGGTGGATGTTGCTATGTTTTGGAAATCGTCAAGTGGTTCCACGGAACACCTTTGATTGATCCGCAGCCTCTCGGAACAAGATAGAATGTGTTTTCCGACGGAAAAATGGCAAAAAAAGGCCAAATTGTGGCTTTTTGGGAGGTAATTGACCGTTTACGAGACTTGGGAGCAGTTCCGAGCGGGGTATCGTGATTGAAAAGGTGCGGGTGGTTGGTATCTTCGATTGTACGCGCAAAAAGCGCTTCGTAATCGCGTATTTTCAGATTTCTGAGCCAAAAATTGCTCTCGGCGAGTGAAAATGCGCGCGCGGCGACAGTTTCTGTTGGTTTTTTGGCATCCGCTGCGACAATAATTTTGGGATCTGGCGACTTCATAAAATCATAGGTGAGGCTCCTCAGACAGTGTCTGGGGACCCGGCCCTGGTCCAAGGAGACCCCGCACCCCCGGTGGAGCCCGGCGGAGCAACCATCAGCCCTTGGGGCGTGGCGGCGGTGGAAAGTGTGATGAGCGGCTGACTGCGGACTACCGCTGACGCCATGATCCTGTCTGCACCCCTGTGCACTCAAAGCGCCCAAAGTGCGCCCCAGAACCCGCTCTACCGGCGTACAGCCGGTATGGAGCGCTGAGGGATGAGGTCCGCGAGGAGGACATGGAATGGGACATGGACAAAGCTGATGGAGACCCCATGGAGGACTTCGCAATCACGCTGGCCCAGGAAGAGCGACGTGAGGCTGCCAGCCGGAGCCGCCAGCACTGCCAGGAGGGGGAGTACATGGAAGGCGTAGGCCGAGGAGTCCTTGAAGGAGCATACGTGGAGGAACTGCGGAGCGGACGCCGGGAGACTGAGAAGGAGATGGAACTGGCAGCCGTCCGAACGCGTGGGAGACGCCGATGCACGGATTGGTTGTCCTCGCGGCCGGCGTTCATGGTCTCCAAGGCCGCGAACGCTGCCGTGTGGGAAGGTCGGAAGAACATCCGGCCCCCCATCTACGATGGGAACCTCCTCTACCTCGACCGCTTCTTGGAGAAGCTGGACGATCGGCAGATGAATGTCACCGAGGACATGGAACCCGCCCAGATGGAGTAATATGTTTTCAAATGGTTCCGGCACGAGGATTGAAGAATTGTGCGCCAGCCCACGTCCGGGAAGCCGAGATGGAAGTATCCAAGGATGAGCTCTCGAGGCTTATGATGGTCGGTCCGAGACTCGCGAACGAGATTGAGGAAGTCAGGAGATCCTCGGCTCCAAAAGCAGGACAAGGACAAGGACGAGGACAAGGACAAGAAGGGTAAGGGTGGGTGGAGGAAGAAAGGTGACGGATTGAATGGGGTCACCGCGGAGGAGAACATCCCGACCAATGACGCCCCTTAGCAGAGCCCCTGCAGCCAAAAGCCCCAGCTAGGGTGGTCGCGGGACGGTGCAATGGTCAATGCCGTGCCATCAACGTCCGATACTGTTCACTTCCCCGGACGTCCACCCAGTGGAAGACTCTAGGCAGATCTTTGTGTCTCACGAAGGTGCCCGGTGAAAGCGCAAACCCTTGGACCCAGTCATCTTTTGCGACCAGGAATTTATTCGACGTACTCCGGGGTCTTTCCCAGAGTATCAGGGGATAAGCCGGACCGCAGCTGGACGCTGCCGATGGGATGTTAGAGCCCATTACCGACGGCCTGCACGAGTCGCTGATTGGGCTTCTGGAAAGGCCGGAAATCGGGAGCCTGCTCGCCGTGCGCCGGCAGCTCACCTGAAGGTCCCAGCCCTATGGCGGGGAAGTGGAAAGGGTCTTCAATGTAGTGGTTGACACAAGCGCGCAGGTCAGTCTAATCAAGGCTGGTCTACCTCTGCCAGGGTGTCTTACCACGAGTCGGGGGCCCGTCAGCTGAAGGTAGCCAGCGGCCCGTACATGGTTGGGGGCACGAAAGAAGCCGAGATCGCGCTGCAACTTGTGAACCACCATGAGCTGAGCCGCTCGGACCTCGGCAAGGAAATCCCCCTCAAGGAAACGTTGTACAAGGCCCAGATTGACCTGGACATGATCGTTGAGACGACATCATGATGGAGACGAACTCAAGCGTTCTCCCGGTTCAGCCCTCTATGAGGCCGTACCAGGACGACCAACTCTGATGGCTATCATCGCCCGAACACCACGTGGAGTGCCAATGCATCGACCTATGATTTTGTGGGGCATTCTGCGGCCAAAACCGCATTTACGCTACCGCACTGGATCTGAAACGGCCCAACGGATCTGAAACGGCCACCGTGCGCGCCTTCGGCTCACAGTAGCCTGACACGGAATCGAGCCCGCAGGGCCGACATCCCTGCAGTACGGTGTCAAGCAGGAAGTGGGAAACCAAGTAGTCGCTGATCTGGGAGCATCGGATCTGGCCCTGGATGCGTTCCACCGAAGAACGTCCCCCCATCTTTAGGTGTCTGCACCGTCATCCTTAAGCTGACCTTTCGTCGAAAAAATTTATTTCACTTCTCTTTCAGAACTTTCTTCACTGATTTCACTTCCTTCTAACTTACAACCTTGGAGATAAATTATCATCGTATATGTGTTCCCCACAGACAAATTGCGTATTAGTACAACCGAGATGGCACCTCTTGGCAACCGACCTTTTTTCACTGCTTGCACTGATTCCACTTCTTTTTCAGAACTTTTTCTACTGGTTTCACTTCCTTCTAATTTGCCACCTTGGACACAAATTATTATCGTATAAGTGTTCCCCACAGCCAAATTGCGCATTAGCACAACCGGGATGGCACCTCTTGGCACCCCATATTTTTTACGTAGTTTGGTTGGATGTGCGACACCAAGGCACATGTAAGCAAGGAAACTAAGTTCAATTGCAATCATCATTTACCCATACCATTCTCAATGCGTTTTGAACCTTTCGGGGAGCACTTGAGTACCCAAACCTCTAGACGGAAGCTGATTCCACTTACAAAAAGCAAGCATAAGTGATTTTTGCGCAATAGAACACGTAGTTTGGTTGAATGCACGACACCAAGGCACGTCTAAGCAAGGAAACGAAGTTCAATTGCAATCATTATTTACCCATACCATTCTCAATGTGTTTTCAACCTTTCGGGGAGCACTGTAGTACCCAAACCTGTAGACAGACACTGATTTCACTTACAAAAACCAAACGCAAGCAAATTGTGCGCAAAAATCACGTAGTTTGGTTGAATGCACGACACCAAGGCATTTGTAAGCAAGGAAACGAAGTTCTGAAGCGGTGTGGGGTGCCTCACCTATACCCGCTGCCCAGCCTGTGGCGCTCTTCTCATCAGGAATTTTCCTGGGCTGATTCCCAGCCCTATGGCATCCCGATTTCTGTGGAATTTCTGTAAAATACCCCAGACCTCGTCATTTTCCGTCATTTTTGGGCTGGCGACGACCTTTGTCGCCTGCGCGACGCAGCCCCAGATCGAAGTTTCATTTCTCGGTTTCTGAAGATTTGAATCCATTTTATTATTGATTTATCGTTTTTAGAAATATAGGAATATAACGTGACCTTTTTCGCGGCGTTCCGCGAAGGTCAATTTTTGCGAAATCAGTCACGTTCACGATTTTTTTAAAAAATCCTGAGGCGATCCCAGGAATCAGCCAGGCGCCCATGGTGTGGCCCAAGAGTGGGCCTCCTCATATATAGTTTGAATTGGGACAGAAACGCGTCGTGTCGGCTACGCGACGCGTTCGGGGGAGACACGCAAAATGAGTGTTTTTGGCTCAAAAATCACTATATTTCACTGTTTTTCGCCCAAAAACCACTGTTTGGCCCAGTTTGGGCAGGATCTCAGTGGAGATCCTGATGGCGACGACTCGTAGCCGTCAGATTTTCTGATGGCGGCGACGCCGCTGCCTTCATTTCGTCCTCTTTTCTAAGCTATTTTATAGTTTAGATGTGATACATGTACATAATACTAGTATACGTGTCTTCTTTGTCTACATATACTCTCATCTCTTGCCTAGGACGCCAGATTGTGTCATTGCTGAGGCAAGGATCACAGAATTCTTTGGAGAAACCGGGACTGATGGAAGATCAGTAAGAATTTCAAGAGGAAGTCTTGGATTTCATGGGATGGGGGTCGTGCATGCCAAGGGAAGCGTGGAGGTTGCCCTCCCCCCAACCTCTCCAAAAGAATTCTGCCGACCCCAAGGCCACCAAGGCGGTGTGACTGCCTGCGGACGGCTACGACGCCCAGACGGCAGGAGAATTGTCAACGACGTCGACATCTGCAGGAGCTAAGGTCCAGGGCATCAACATGATGAAGGAGGAACTCCTTGACTCCTACGATGGGTAGAAGACATCATGGAGCCTCCAAGTCTATTCCCCCTCTGGGCGACGACCACAGGGACGACGACGCCATCTGCGAACGTTGCACGCGCGTTAATTCGTCGCCTTGGGTTGGTTGGATGCAACCAACCCTAAACAGGTGCCGGGCGCTTTGGGTAGGAAATGACCCTAAATGCACCAAATCAGGCGCGTTAATTCGTCGCCCTGCGTTGGTAATCGACCCTAAACAGGCACGAGGAATTCGTCGCCTTGGATAGGAAATGACCCTAAATTCAGGCACGAGGAATTCGTTGCCTTGGGTTTGACCCTAAATATTTTTTTTTCGGCATTTGAATTTATTGAATTATTATGTTTCCATGCCTATGGAAAAGAAGGGCCAATATGTGCGCCTCAGCGCCATCAGTCAGGTCGGAAGGACCTGCAGCGCCCCTGGTTTGGTCACCAGAGGCTACAGGGAGTGCCAGGGACCAGTGTGGTCGCCTGGGGGGCAATTGCCCTAAGAATATATCAAAGATTATTGTAGACCTAAATGTAAGTGGCATGTAAATTACTTACAAACCCCCACCCCACTGTCCTGCTGAATCAGTTTTGATACCAGGGCAGTGCAGGGGTCAGAGCGCCTCCTTGGCCTTGCCTTCCTTTGGATATAGGCAAGGCTTCTAAGGAGGGGGGTGAAGCGGTATGGGGTGCCTCACCTATACCCGCTGCCAAGCCTGTGGCGCTGTTCTCATCAGGAATTTTCCTGAGCTGAATCCCAGCTCTATGGCATCCCGATTTCTGTGGAATTTCTGTAAAATACCCCAGAAAACGTCATTTTTCGTCATTTTTGGGCTGGGAACAACCTTCGTCGCCTGCGCAACGCAGCCCCAGATCGAAATTTTATTTCTCGATTTCTGAAAATTTTAATCAATTTTATTATTGATTTATCGTTTTTAGAAATATAGGAATATAACGTGACCTTTTTCGCGGCGTTCTGCGAAGGTCAATTTTTGCGAAATCAGTCACGTTCACGATTTTTTGAAAAAATCCTGAGGCGATCCCAGGAATCAGCCAGGCGCCCATGGTGTGGCTCATCAGTGGCCCTCCGCATATATAGTTTGAATTGGGACAGAAACGCGTCGTGTCGGCTACGCGACGCGTTCGGGGGAGACACGCGAAATGAGTGTTTTTGGCTCAAAAATCACTATATTTCACTGTTTTTCGCCCAAAAACCACTGTTTGGCCCAGTTTGGACAGGATCTCAGTGGAGATCCTGATGGCGACGACTCGTAGCCGTCGGATATTCTGATGGCGGCGACGCCGCCGCCTCCATTTCGTCCTCTTTTCTAAGCTATTTTATAGTTTAGATGTGATACATGTACATAATACTAGTCTACGTGTCTTCTTTGTCTACATATACCTTCATCTCTTGCCTAGGACGCCAGATTGTGTCATGGCTGAGGCAAGGATCACAGACTTCATTGTAGAAACCCAGACTGATGGAAGATCAGTAAGAATTTCAAGAGGAAGTCTTGGTTTTCATGGGATTGGGGTCGTGCATGCCAAGGGAAGCTTGGAGGTTGCCCTCCCCCCAACCTCTTCAGTTCAATTGCAATCATTATTTACCCATACTCTTCTCAATGCGTTTTTGACCTTTCGAGGAGCACCCTAGTACCCAAACCTCTGGACAGAAGCTGATTTCTCTTACAAAAAGAAACCAAGAGATTTTTGCGCAAAAATCACGTACTTTGGTTGAATGCACGACACCAAGGCACTCCTAAGCAGGGAAACAAAGTTCAATTTTTTACCCATACCATTCTCAATGCGGTTTTAACCTTTCGGGCAGCACTAGTACCCAAACAACTAGACGTCAGCTGCGGCACCGTATTTTTTTCCATTCCGACGGCTTTAGTGATGAGTGATCTAACACTATTGGCATTACAAGAAAATTTGGGAAAAAGCTGACGTCAAATCTGCGGAAGCTGCGGAAGCGACAGGCAGAAGCGAAATCAGCGCAATCAGCGGCAGCGCGATCAGTGGAATCAGTTTTGTGACGCAGGGTCAGCTTAAGGATGACGGTGTGAGAAGTACTGGAGCTCCAAGGACTCTCTGTGGAAGAAGCACTGGCGTCTGCATCAAGGTCTGATGTGGATCCATTGTCCCCCAGTGGATGTACTGAAGGCTTTTGCGAAAATCCGCAAGGACCGTTCAAAGGCACTGCTAGTCGTCCCAATGGGGTGTACCAATGAGGAAAGTACCCGAGATTGGCCGACTCGCTGAACAACATCACCTTGAACAAGGTTGTCCTATCCGCTGGAGAGTGTCTATCAAAACGCTAAGGGGGGCTTTGAACAGGCAGACTCCGGGGATTTCATACCTACAATGATCTGTTCTGAGGCAAGGCCCGAGATTGGCCGATGCGCCACTTGGGGAGACCCTCAGAGCTTACGTTGAGTGGGAATGACACCCCACGAGTAAGCTCAGTGGTCCAGGTGTCGAGCAAAACCAAGGCAGAGTCTGAGTAGTGCCCCAAGATCCAGGCATTGAGGGCCAGGCTCAGGGAGAAGTACGGAGATACTTTCCTCAGTGGAAAGCCTGTGCTCTGACCACCAGTGCCTACACCGTACGGCAAGGCTAAGATAAGACTGAAGCCAGAACCCTGTGTGTACCGACACTGGGAGTTCACGATCAGGGGCGAGAGGAAAGAGGCCATGGAGAAATTCCTCCGGGAGTTCATTGACAGAGGCTGGTGGGGGCCCTGTCACTTCGAGTGGGTGTCCCCCTGCTACTTCCTCCCCAAGAAGGTGGCCGGAGAGTGGCGGCTCGTGGTCATGTACCGCTGCCTGAACGCCCAAACGCAGCACAACAGCTATACGCTGCTCCATATTGAGGACATGCTGCAAAAGCAATTCTGGCAGAGGATCTTCAGGGTGATCGACCTGGGACATGGTTACCAACAGATGCCTCTCGCCAAGGAGTCCCGTGCTTGCTTGTGTGTCAACTGCATGATGGCGTAGCCCTGGTGGCAATGCTTTGCGGTTTCCCCCATTGACATTGCCAAATCCGAGGACCCTCTTTCTGATGAGGAGCTGGATCGGGTTCAGGGGTACATGGACCGGCCCTTTCATGATTTGGTAAGCCAGCGAGAGGAAAAAGGCTAGGACAAAGCCTGGTGGGAAGTGGATGCCATCGTCTCTGGTTCCTATGACAGGAACACCTTCGTAAGGAGGATACTGGACCACATGTCCAGCTAGCATGAGCCTGTTGGCGGAAGCCCACCCAGCCATGAGCAGCCCACTTCTACCCCCCAGGTCACCCAAGTGCCCATGGGCGTTACTGACGGCAACACAGCTTTTCAGCGGATGCTGGAGAACCTGCTTGAGCGGGTGCGTGACTGTGCGGACCCCTTCTTGGACGACGGGATCATTGCGTCAGGTGACCCCGGCATGACGTACGATGAGCTGCTGGAGGCACATGAGAGGGACGTCACCAGAGTGCTGGACTTGCGGGTTCTGCAGAAACTTATGAACAGCATTGACAAGGTCACCAACGCGGTAAGCAAAGTGGTCCTTGCCGACCACGTCGTTGGCAAGGGGCAGCAGAAGCCCATACCTGGAAAGGTAGCGGCGATTGAGCACTGGGAAAAGCCCAAGACGGTGTCCGATTAGCAGGCAGACCTGGGGTTCTGCTACTACTACTCGGCGTATATCAAGATGTATGCGGACTATGCAGCCCCCATTGACAGCCATGCTCAGGGGCAACCGCGGAGAGACCAAGAAGGGATCCAAAGAAGGCTCTGCTCTGGAATGAACTGGAATGCGGGCCCATTAGGACACCGCCACATCGGGTGGCTTGTCGCCTCATCGGATTCTCTTTGGCAGGGACCGCCTGGGTCGGGGACCTCCCTTGTCAGTTGATGGCATGGCTATCGATACCAAGCAGTTCTTTGCGCGGGGGGAGACTACGGCGCGGGAGATTTGCCAGCAGCTCGAGAAGTAGCACATCATGCGAGCCAAGACCGCCTCTAAGTTGACAGCGCAGAAGTTCACCGTGGGTGACCTGGTGTGGGTACTGAGACCTCTGCCTATGGGCACTAACCGCACCGAGGCCTGGCTCATGCCCGGAGAGGTGCTGCGCAGGATTGGTGAGGACACGTACTGTATCAACGTGGGCACCGGATAGTTCAGGGAGCGGCATGAAAGTCATCTTGGTGCCCGTGAGCCTGACATCCGTCGGAATCATGTGTCCCTGGACTAAACAGCCCAGGAGGCCAATTCGGACGAGGACTAGGCTGAACAGACAACTACACTGTCAAGAATCCTGGCCCAGCGTCAGAAGACCTCGGCGCCTGGAGGAGTGGAGTTCAAGGTGCGCTGGCGAGGCTATGGGCCGTCCCACTACACCTGGGAACACATCTGCGCCTTTGTGCCGTGGATCCACAACCGCTTCGTGGGATATGTCCGCAGGCACAAGACCAAGCTACAGGTCTCAGACTTGGAAGCTCTTACATGGGCAATTGAAGCCATGGGCGGCTGATCCCTGCCCTGAGATCTCTCCCGAGTGGGCTGATTGAGCGCAGGTCCGTCAGGTTGTCAGAATGTCACTTGCTTGCTTGCTCTCTCCCAGCTGTTGTGCAACGTCATTCTGGTGGAGTGGTCGAAATGCTGCGCATGTTGAGCAGCCCCCTAATCAGATGGTTTGATACAGCCGTTGTGTGTCGCTCTGACCTCTGCGTGATGTCGCACTCCCGAAGCCGAGTTCAGCGGACCCAGTTCTGCTCCCTCTGTCCTCCTTATGGTCGAGTTGTCGTCGTTGACCCCACCTGCTGAATTTGAAGGAAACCAGGCGGGATTACTTCCTGTGCCGGGATCAGAGGCCCAAGGAGACGGCCGTACCCCTGCCTGCTGAATCCTGTGGAAACCAAGTGGGTGGATGGCCCACCCTCCGCCGTCCCAAACGTTTACCTGTCATCTATCATTTCCTCCCCTGATGAATCTTTGGGAACCCAGGTGGGGCGACTGACCCCTTCGCTTTTCTGAGCTCTTCGGGCTTTGAAGCCCATACAACGTTGCGCTACGGGTTTCGCCACCATTGACACTGCAAATTGATGAGTGATCTGGTCCCATGGCAACTTCAGGGATCCTGATTCTGGGTGAGTGTGTGTGAGTTGTTTGCCCTGAGGCATTTGTCTCCCCACTCCCCCTGCTGACGCCTTATCCTGAAGGGGGCATGGTTTGGTGCTCCATACGGAGCCTGTTTACATGCCTGTTGACCTATATACCTGTGTCATCACCCTGTTCTCCAGGATGCGCGTTATACATTGCTGTCTTTCATTACTTCATACGCCAGCGACCTCAGGTGGTCTATGTCACACTGAGTGTTGCTATGGACATGTGCACACGGTCCTGCCTGGACCATTATACAAGTACCGATTGTCCCCAAAAGGGACACAAACCCAACTATGGTGGCAACCATGTCCGTAGTGGCATGCTCGCCGTGTACATTTCTTTACATATGGTCCAATTTGGGCGAATACCTGAATACAGATTGTGTCTGTGATACTGTGCGACCGTGAGGGTGCCTGTGGCTGAGATCCTCAAGGCACCGGGCTGAAAGCCCAGTTGCCTGAAGCGAACTCTCAGTTGTCCGCCACTGTCAGTCCCACTGGGAGCCTACGGACTTGCCTCCGCAGTAGGCTGGCCACCTCGCGGTGTCCTGATCTCGGTGAGTACGCTTGGGAAACTGGTTGTTTGAGGAGTCGACGCCTCCGCCCATACTGCATGGGGATTCCCCCATACGTGGCCTTCGTGGTAATGGGGCCAGGGAGGAGACGGCCTGGATGCCTTATCCCTTAGGGAAGACCTCTTGCCGCGTTACCACTCAGGACTCGCATTGTGGATATGGACATGGTGCACCCTTGGAAGCACCTGTGGGGGCTCCCCCCCAGTCTGCGGCCTTTGGGAGCCTTGGTTGTCCTTACAGATCTCTGTGGTTGCGCTCGACCCTTGGGCCCGCCTAGGTCGTTGCCTGATGCCTATGTTGGCCGTGTATGCCACTGCCACGGTGGTGGTGACCGTCGCAGCTGGCACTCGGTGCGCCTGGTATGAGTTAACGGGTCCTTTGGTTGCCAAATAAGCGCCGCCAGGACCCAGGATTTAATACTTGATACATTACCATGCTTTACAGTCATATACAGGTTCCTACCCAGCCGTACAAAGGTCTTTGGGGAACCCTTTACCACCTCTGTGACATTTTGGAGTCAAGTGGTGATCCTCATCCGAGGATATGCCCGAAAATGGTATGCCCCCCCAGCGGCTGTCCTGGGTACCCACTGCAATGCTTGGGTGTGATCGAGCCTCCCCGTGGTTTGCTCTAAGGAGGGGAATGAAGCGGTACCCATGACCCTATCCCCCATATGATGAATGTCTAACCTCCCTGGTGACACATGACTATTCGTCACCCTGCCTGTGAGGATAGGTTTATTCCAGGGCTTTGGGAACAAGCATGGGACGGATCCCGTCCCTAACCTTCCCAATCGAGAAATTGATCTGGAATTTTCATAATTTTAATTTGATGATGGAAACATGCAGGAAATCGATTCAAATTGAGTATTCTGACCCGATCTCTCGCCGCTGAGAAAATATCTCCCGTCCTCGCCTGCCCGCGTTTCGGCGCCGATATTCTGTGGCGACTTTTGTTTTGACTTCTGTTCCTGTACCTTTGAGGGTAGAAAGGAAGTTCAGTGCTGAATCTGTAGGGTGTCTCAGGTACTTTCATCTGGTGTACTCACAAGAATTTTTCGCCGTCCCGTCTCGAAGAAAATCGACGCGCGAGTCTCTCAGTCAAGTGAGCGAACTCATGATTACCATAGACCATGACTTTGTTGGGAACTCTACATCTGCCCCCTGCCTGCCTCTCATAACACTTTCACATGGGCATATCCTGTCGTTTGGGGAAGAGTCTTACAAGGGTGTTGTGGAGCGCTTAAGGGTGCGAAAAACTCGAGTTTTTATCCTGCGCAAACGGTAACTTTGTGTACTTGTGAGCATGAATGTAAGGAACTTTACACAATGCTCCTAAGACCAAAGGCCCAAGGACATTTTCGATTTTGGAGGTAGCTCAACAATGCCTCCAAGCTCTTCTATGCGTACCAAAACACGGTCGCTTGAAAAGACAATTTTTCCTCTAAAATGTGGCCAAAAACGCTGGGGCGCCAAGGCTTGTTCTTGAAGCCAACAACGAGTTGGGGCTCGAACCAAGCCAATATGGAAGGTAGGGACCACAAAGAGCATGGTGCATGGCTTGCTTGAGTTTCCAAAGCTTGTCTATTATTCTATACAATATTGCCTTGTGAGCACACGTGCCATTTCTCCAGTTTGCACAAGTGTTCACATGCATGCACGATTGACTTGGGATCCAAGAGACAACTTGACCGATAGTAAGCATGTTTGTAAACACTTACCATGGGTCCTTTAATTTCATCTTATGGCATGGTATATGGGCTTTGGTGCCCCGTGAATATATATGTCCCAATTTTGGTATTTTGGCGGTTTTTTTCACACTTGTCGTGTGCTCCGAGTGAAATGTCAAAAATGCCTTTCTTGCGCTTCAAACGCGCACCCTTGTTGATAAACGAACATATGGCTTTGTGTTGCTTCCATGCCCAAAGCCCATCTCCCTTGCGAACCGGAGAGACACGCTTTTTGAGCCAATCACGTTTTGGACAACTGACCCTCTTTTCGATAACAATGGTCCCCAACTCACTCTCCCCCTCATTGCAGCCCTGGGCTTGTGTGCGCCCGGTATATAACATTAGGGGCGATTTGGAAAGGATACAAGAACCCGCCCCAAATAGGCTACGTCCCCATGCATCCTGGTCTTTCGATGGGAGATCCACGGGTGACCCAATATTCGGTATGTTGCTGCTTGTTCTTTTTTGTGTGTAATTCCTCTGCTACGGGGAAAAGTAGCTACAGGCACCCTCGAGGGCTTTATGGGGTAATATGGGGACCCAAGTGCCATGCGTCTATAGCATTTTTCCTTAGATTCTTACTTGCCACACTCATCTAGATATGGCATCGTGAGCGCGGGCCCTTTCGGCCAAAATCCGCTGTTTTTGCCATTTTAGGCCAAGTTGGGAACGCCATATATCCATGGGACTATTCACCCAGTCAAAAAGGAGCCAGGCCAGGAGTGCCCAGTCTTGTAGCAACCAACCAAGGATCGATTGTCCTAGGTTTTCGTATTCGCTCCTCCAGCGTAGCCGCAGTTATGCAACTTACGGTGTGCGCCACATTGCCCAATTTTGCATGTCTTGCTGTTTTCTGCCCCGTCGCGTGACCATCCCCTTGGGGAACAGCAGCAAGCCAACATGACAGCAAGCCAAACCCGGATGAACGGGATCAAAGGGGATGTCAATGCCAGTAAATTAAGGCCTGGCTTGACGAGAGCGCCACAAAGGCTGACGCTGGTCGGTCATCCAAAACAGCCATGTTTGCCAATTTTTGCATCGTGACCCCACATGGTGACCCTGTAGCGCCAGAATGCCAGAGACTCTGAGGGAACCAGGTTGGGTCGGGCCTTTAGGAAGATTGTACTCAAAGGCAGGCGTTGGTTGCTTGGCCCCTGCTTGAGTAGGGCCCGACCAAAGTGTCCAATTTGAAATTTTTTCAGCCAATGTAAGGTTCGGCTGCAAGAGCCCATTTTCAGCCTCAAACTCCTAGGGGATATTGACGGAGCGATACCTACCGCTCAGAGAAAAGTAAGGATGAGGGATCAGAGGAGCATGGGGAGATACTGTTGGTTGGCGCCGGAGCCCATTGGCTCCCGGGAACACGCCTGTGGCTATTAAAAAGACTCTGAAGCAGGTCAAAACCCTACCCTAGCATATTACCATTAAGGGATGATTATATGGCCATAAATATGGGATCATTATATATTATATTTTATTTCCTTGTTAGGAACATAGGATGTGGGATAGATAAGTCAATCTTGGATCTTTTGTAGTTATATGAATTAGTGGATGATAGCGTGGATTTCTCATATGTGCATCTCGGGTATTTCATTGGCTATGTGTATCATATCTGTTTGCAGGATACTATTCAGTCAACACTATTGTCATGTCTTCTTTGCCAAGCAATGCTGCTGCCCATGCCACTGCGACCTCTGCTTCTGACCCTACGGTCTGGTTTCGTGGTAGCAGAGGAGGAAATTTTTCGTCTCTGTTGGGCGCTTGGCATCGTGGAAAGCAATCGGTCCGCAAAATCCAAGTGCCAGGTGGCTATCAATTCCAAGTCTCCGAAATCCCCGAATGTTCCCATGGGGCCCCCCATCCTAGAGATCTAGCTGGTGTACCTGGGAAGGTTGGGGCAGAAAAAGACAGCCACCATCAGAGAGAGCCAAGAGAACCACAATTGCATTTTCCCAGGCACGGAAACTGTTATTAGCGCCGAGAATCGGGCAATAAGCGAACCATGTACTACGGTGATTGAGCGTACGATCGCTGCACCCTCGCGCACTGCCCACTGGGGTACGATGGCTTCCCAATGGGTCCCATGGTGGTTGACTCTGGCACTCCTCCTTCGCTAGGGGGTTTGCCAGAGCCCCAGGTCAGAAGAACCTGTTTGCGGCAGGGCCCATCAGCCCTATCGTTGACCAACTCGACGCCAAAAACTGTCTAGTCGGCCCGCTCACACCTGATCCCCATGGTCATCTGGATCCTGCTCGTGAAGCCGCCGCCCTCATCCAGCAATCATCGCGGAGTCCCCCACGGAAATCGAGGGGGATGAGTGTGACCAGTGATTCCCCATGGCGTTGGAACAGGGGAACGACGATGAGGAGGAGGACATTGGAGTGCTGCAACGTCGCGCCCTCCATCATTCCCCTATTTCCGTTGCCTCGCCGCCTGCACCGCCCGAACCTATGTCAGGGACCAGGAATCGCCACATGCTTGTGGAAGCTTCCCCAGCGCACCACTACATCAGGGTGGTGTCTTGTCGTGGAATCTCGGAGCCTACAGAGGACCGGGACGGTACTACGTCTCCGGTGCCTATGAGTGGCACAAAAGATCGTCCATCCCTAGTGGATCATTCCCCGGCGGTGCCGAAGGTTAACAATCTGTGCTGGGGGGGAGGAAATCCGCTTGAGGGAGGTTCTGCAACCCTCCAAAGAAACTTGGTCTCTCCCCCCTCAACTACATCTCCTATGGAGGAACCCCCGTCCTGGGTACTGCCCAACTTTGGGGGGGTATCCGCAGGTTGCAACAGGGTTGGAGCCTGTTTTTGCTTCCCATCCGCGAATGCAATCACCTAAGGTAGTTCATGAGTCACGGCAATATATTGTGGTGGACGAATCCCCGTCGCCACCACCGCAGCCGAATACTGCTGGTCCTATTACCCCTCCACCGTCACCCTGCCCCCACCAGGGGGCTAACATCGAGCACGTGGACGGCATGCTGTACTTGCTTTGGCCATCCTGTGGTGGGGGTTCCGGGGGGGGACATTCCTCTAGTGGGGATGCGCCTGCGCCGGTTGCTGCGCGCCCCACACCCCTATTTTGACCTGCAGGCGGGCCCTCCGGTCCCTCCGTGGCCGGTGCGGCTGCTGGCGGAGGCGGTGGTGGGTCATCACCTCCTCTTGGGGGTGGGGGTCCCTCATTTTGACATTCTGGGCCCCCCGCTCAAACACGGGGGGAGGCTGAACTGAAGCACACCTGTGGCTGTCCCAGGTGTGTGCTGCACCAGCAAACGTGCATCAAATCTCTGATGGCTCATGTGCAGGACTTGCGAGATCAAAATCTAGAGCTGCAGCGATCCCTGCAGGAGCTTTCTCAGGCAGTAGCCTCTACTGCTCGCATCAGTCAGTCCTACGGGGAACGGATGACTCAAATCTTGTCTATGTTGGCTAAGTTTGACGCCGTGGTCCACGGCTACCAGCAGCATTCTAAGGCGGTGGCGGCCAGTGTGACACATCATCTTAAAATGTCCAACAGCAACACGGCAAAATGCTTTAGCGCAGTGGAAACGCTCGCTACGCGTTATGCCGTGGTTGCATGTAGGATCGGTCCCTGGGACCACTGGTAGGCTACGCATGTAGAACCCCATTTGGTGGTCCCGCCCCCCTCATTACCGCCTCCACCTGTTCCTGATCCTGAGGCGGCGGCGCCTACGGCGCCCATGGGCACGCCATCCGGTTCATCCGGTGGTGGTTCCTCCTTACTCCGACAACTTATCGCACGATTGAATCTACCATCCGAACGCTTGTCCGGACTCGGGGGGCCCGAGGGGGGGGGATGAACACCACGAGCACCCCAATCACCAGGATTACTTCTTGGAGAGGAACTGCCAACAAGCAGAAGGAACCTGCTATCCCCGAGTGGAGGGCGTTGACTAAGGGCGAACAATACCCCTCGGAGCCTACGGCCCCCTGGACCGGTGCGGAGGAGAACTCCTCCTCGTTGAGGAACATCAATCCCCTCGCGAAAAATGTTTTCACTTCCCCCAGGAAACCTTCTTACACGATCTCGCATCCCACGGACACGTTTATAGTTTCTCCAGTGAGAGTTGCACCAAATGTAAGTGGAGGTGCACCCCCAACCATGGCTGCCCCCGCTTACCATCCGTACCAAATGCCTATGGTGCAAAATGGTTACACCCAAGCTGTGGAGGAGAGCGATATGCCTAAACTGCATTTTAATGGGCAATGAGAGAACTATGAAGAGTGCATGGAGAAGCTTCAACAATGGTTTGGGGGGGAGGTTGATCCCACATACCGAAAAGCCAACGAGGCGCGCATGATTTTGAGTACCTTGCCCCCGTGGCTAAAAGGGATAATCAACACACGAGTCGCCGAAGCCACTCAACATACATGAACGGCCCCCACCCTAAAAAAATTGTGGGATTTTTGGGAACAACGCTTCCACAAGTATGACCCGTCAAGGGCCGATGAAGGACGGCAAGGCCTCACCCCCAGGTTTGTTAAAGGGCAAGTGACCCTCATCGACTTGGAGGATTTCTATGCTCGCTGGCAACGGTGGTTGCCTTTGACTGACAAGACTCACGTGATCCAGGAGCAGCTCCTAAGCAAGCTCCCGTGGATCAAGGAGAAGGTCGTTAAAAAGTAGGCCAAATATGGCCTGGGCAGTTATGTGGTGGATTTTAGTGGCGTTGACGCTTCGCCAGATCGCTCCCGGCTCGAAAATGAACTCAGGAGATATAGCGCTCAATGTTGCACCACGGTTCCTGAGATTGTTTTGTATCCGGGGCCGGGGTTGTTAGTTGATTGCAAAGAACCGAATCTACAGGAATGGATCTTGCAACTCAACAAGACGCCTCACACACGCGGCTACACTATGAACACGGAGCAGGGTAGGCCTCGTTTGCAGCCTGAGGATATCTACGCCCTGGCCCATAAAGATGTCTCCGAGAGGGAAGCTCTCGATCGCCTAAATAAAAGAGACGAAACGACGATGACATACACCCATCGCCCTTCTGACAATAAAAGCGCAGTAAATGCGGTTAATGCGAATGCTACGGCGGACCCTAACACCGCCAAACCCACTGACACCTCTGTCAACGCCGCGGGCACCTCAAACCCGCGGCGAAGAAAACGGCCGACCCCGGGCCTAAACCGCCAGACTCCCTTTGGTTTCCGTGTTCCAAACATTGGAAACAACGTAAACAAACAGATATGGAATACCATATTGATTGTGGTGTCACCAGTAGAACCCCTTGGACGCGTAAGCCCAGTTCACCATGCAATGACATCCATCGAACCGTTCAGGGTAAGTCTACAGGTCGTAAAGCTAAGGGTGGTGGTGGCGATAAACTGGGCAGCAAGGGCGATGAAGGAGGAAAAGGACCGCAGTATGGGCGCGGACGCTGTACGGAGTGCCCAGGGGAGCCCCCATCGGAAGAAGAAAGCCTCAGGCAACCCGTTGACACTACGGTGGCTCTCGCTCCTTCGAGAGTCATGAAGGGGCATATTGGGACTGGTGAAGGTCAAACCGAACTCTCCAAGCAGGTTCTTTTGCCCAATGGGGAACTGAAGGCTCTACGTGTTTTGGTGGATTTCAAATGCGAAGCGGTTCCTTTAACCAACCCCAATTCTTTTGGAGACCAAATCTGCAAACAATATGAACCCCCCAAACGTAGGCACCTACTCCCAGCAGATAAGGAGACACCTTTGCCGGGGGGGGGGCGAGCAAATAGATGTCAAAATTGACTTTACGGGGGTTGTGGATGGTAGTCTGTCACTTCCTCCTGTTGCCCAATATGGCGTGTCCCATACCTTGTCCCACAATTACCTTGGGATATGGTCTTGGGGCACCCATGGGGTTATGAACATTGTCTGAGCCATTTTGCACGTTTCAAATGTTTATACTCTCACCATCCAGTGCACACCATTTTTGGATGGAGGGCTTCCCTGAAGCTCCACAAACCAGCAAACCATTTTTGGTCTAAACCATTCATGGTAAAGTGTCACGTCAGTCCGTGTGGGGCATAACCGTTCCAATCGTTGGAGCGGTCACTCCTATGCACCTGTCCCCGGCAATTGTGGTTACGCCCCCTCGTGGCCAACCGCCCAACCCTGTTGAGGCCGAGAAACACATATCCTATGCCTTGACGACTTCCTCCGTGACCCCTGTGCAGGATCGGGCTTGTGCATTGGAGCTCGTTAAGTGCGTTCCCGAAATCCTTGCCCGTGATGTTCCACCTGCACGGCGTGATGGGTCCGTGTGGAAGCAGTCTCACTCTTGCCTCACGCCGTATTGGGTGGCACGTGTTAAAGAAAAATTTGGAATAAACCCTGATGTGGACGCCCTCAATAGGGTCCCGGGTATGGCTCTGGCTACGCGTTGGGTTTCGCCACTGGACGAGTTCTTTTCCACTCCCGCGGACCCATCCAGGTTGTACTGGATGTGCCCCCCCTATCATCGGTTTTCCGATTGTGTCCGAAAAATGCGGCAACAGAAACTACGAGTCATCGTCGTAGGGCAGAAGTAGAATAGGGAGTGGTGGAAACCCCTTATGGAAATTAGTTTGCAATGTACCACCTCCCTGGGCCGGAGACTAAGACCCGTCTCTATCAACATGACCAACTCACACCTCTTCCTCAACAGGGTTGGTCCACGGTGGCGCTCTACGTGGACGGTGGTACTGCAGAGGAAGGTGTGGCGGCCACTAAATGTCATGTGGCCTCCGTTTTGCCACCGGCTGTCCCTAACCCCAATGCGGATGACGAGCCGGGCACAACCTCGGAGGAGGAGTCGGAGGATGAAAGGGTGCCGAACCATTTGGCCTCCGTGCGCATCCTCACATATCAAGCGACTAACAAAAAACTCCTCGTCCACATTACTCTTGACCCCACTCCCGGCGATTTGGAGGCGCAAGAATGCGTGCGTTCACGCATTGCAAAAATTGAGAAAGAGTTATTGGGCAGGGGGGGCCAGGACCGTTAAGCGCTACCGAAAAACTAATGGTGCCCAGCAATTGTTGGCTGCTTCTCGTGTTGGTGGCGTAATCACCACCCTAGAACCTATTGTGTTTCTGGAGGTGGAGCTCATGAGGAAGCGCATCCTCGCAGACTATGAGCGGGATGTTTTTAGTGGGGAGGTTTGTCTCCATCCGGGCCAGGAACATTCTAAGGTCCGTGGTACGGAGCGGTTGGGGTTTGCTATGCTTGACGTATACCCGAACGCTAAACCCAAATCGGTGAAGCCTATAAGGTTGGTGGGGGAGCGTGCCAGGGCGGAGCAGGAGATAGGGGAGGACCTTCTGGCTCGTGGTGGGATTGAGCTGTATACTGCCTCCGAATGGGCCCCCAACGGTTTCCTTGTGTCCAAAAAAGAGAAAGGAAAATGGCGCCTCGTTGTGGACTACTGCGAACTTAATTAGGCTACCTTGCCCAACGCGCACCCCCTCCCCGTCATAGGAAATATGTTGGCAAAAAAATCCAAACACAAGGTATTCAATATTGTGGACTTGAGTAAAGGGTTCCATCGAATTCCCCTTCGCCCTGGGTCCCGGGCTAAGACCGCCATGAGTTTGGCGGGTAGGCGGTACCAATGGCGTGTTATGCCTATGGGTATCAAGAATGGGTCCGGTATTTTTGAACGGGTCATGGACCACATCTTGCAAGGTTTGGATTGTGTGGACGTATATATTGATGATATTATTATTGGTTCCTCCGGTGATACGGAGGAGAAGCTATTGGCTAACCACAACCACGACGTGCGTGCTGTGTTGAATAGGCTAAGGAAGGAGGAGCTACTCAGCAAAACTGATTTCTTTGTGCGTTCGTTTGAATTTTTTTCGCCATCTGTTCGAAAATGGCACACGCCTGCCGGCGCCAGGGAAAACCTTGGTGCTTCAACGTTGGGAAAAACCGGATAATATTCGGGAGCGCTGGGGGTTCTTGGGGCTCGCCAACTATTATTTGGGCTATATCCCAAACTACACCTCCATAGCTACCCTTTGGATTGAAATGTTGGAAAATTTGCGTAAGCAGAAGAATAGGAAGAAGATAGGCCTAAAGTGGAATGCTTCGGCTAACATGGCCTTTTTGAAGCTCAAAGGTGCTAGAACGGATATTGTTCTGCTCCAACTAGCCAATTGGGATAACGACTTTGTCCTCACCCCGGACGCTAGTAATTTGGCAGTGGGGGCGGCCCTACAGCAGGAAGGTCCAGATGGTGCTCTTCGCCCCCTTGCCTTTTTCTCCCGTAAATTGTCAGGCAGCCAATTGAATTGGAGCCCGCGGGAAAAAGAGTGCTACGCCATAGTGGCGGCACTTCTCAAGTGGCATGGTGGGCAGGGGAACAAGCGGGTGGAGGTCCGTACTGACCACCGTAGCCTTCAAAATTGGGCTACTCAGGACCTCAAAACCGTGGGGGGTCCTTCTCCACGCCAAGCGCGTTGGCATGAGTTGTTCTCCAAATTTGACCTCCATGTGCTTTACAACCCGGGGCCCGTGAACCCCGTGGATGATTTTCGGTCCCGTTGGGCTTACGCTGCTAACCAGGGGTTGGGCGATGTGTCCATACATGGGATGGCCCAAGCGGCCGGGGATGTGCGGGACATGATGGCGGTCGAGAGGGAGGAACTTCTCGCCTGCCCCCTTGTATTTCGGGCGGTTGTAGCGCCTGTGGATACTAGGTCTAATGCGGCGCCCCGGGCTATTGTGGCGCCCGTTGTTCCCGGGCTATTGAGGCGCCCACATGTGATCCACCCCCTCGGGCTTCGGCTCCAGTGTTCGGAGGACGGAGAAACGAAACAGCTCCGAGGACCGGAGCGAATTGCCAAGATAAAACAATCTTGGAAGTCCCACAAGAAGGCACCACCTATACATGCGGAGGATGCTCCCAAAGTTTTTGAGATAAATTTGCCTACACACTACCCAAATGTGAAGGCTACAAAAAAACGCCGCACCATGCCTTGAATGGGAACTTCCAAGACGGAGTGAGGCTGGTGGATAACAAGCGCGTGTGTGATGGACGGTGCTGTGTTCCTACGTCGCTAGTGCATCATTTGGGGGCCGAATACCACTATGCACTTCACTTAACTACCCCCAGTGTCGAAAAACACTGGAAGCAAATTAACCATGGCGTGGAAGGCGAGGGATTGTACAAAGCAGTGGAAATGCAATGCCAAACATGTTCCTCATGTGCCGTTCACACACATGACAACAAGCACAAGCAAGGGTACATGACCCCCATGCCTGTACCTATGGAGCCCATGGACTCCATAGCGCTTGATCTGTTTCACTACCCTACCACCTCTCATCATGGAGAGGTGTATAACCGAATGCTCTTATCTGTTTGCCGGCTTTCGGGCTACCTCATGGCCATCCCTATTTCTAAACCTCATCATGAAGACAAGGTTGACGGGCTGACGGGGGAAAGAGCAACCCATCTCATAATGGAACGCTGGGTTGATAGGTTCGGAGTCCCTCGTGAGATATGCTCCGACCATGGGCCACACTTTGTAAGGCAAAATTTCGAAATCCTTTATTCTAAGATTGGAGCGTTGCTTGCCCCAAAACACCTAGCAAGGTGCGTGTCCTAGGCGCTAGGGACTTGTGCGCGCCCCAAAACAAAACACACACAAACAACAACAACGCCACCGGCCGCCGAAAAACAAGTATGTTATATGCCGCGCAACGCTAAAAAACCACGTAACAAGCACAACACGGTCAGATGTAGACAAGGGGAGAACAAGTATGTAACAAACCGCGCCACAGTGGAGATGTACCGCAGGTATGAGACCATGCATTGCAAGCCTACTTGCATAGGGAGTACGAAGGCGCCGTAACACGCGAAACACGAAAAGATGTGGGTAAAAAGGAAGCCGCCCAAGTATGTTGCATGTCATGCCGTGCACGCGGGAAGGACAACGACCAAAGGTGACCAAAGAGGTGCCGGGTGCAAGCACAACACCCACAAGCAACAACAACGCCACCGGCCGCCGAAAAACAAGTATGTTATATGCCACGCCATGCATATCGCCATAGCGCATATCGCCATACATAACGCCGTACCAAACACAATCCACAAAAAGATGGCAAGGAGGCAAGTGTACGGTAAAAACCACGCCATGGTGGAGGCATACCGCAAGTGTGCACACATGTGTGCGAAAGCCCCGCCCAAACACGCCAACTCGCATAGGGGGTACGACGGGGCCGGAACACGCCAAACATGAGAGGAGCTCGGTAAAGAGGAAAGCCACGCAAGTATGTTACGTGTCACGCCCCGCATGCGGGAAGGGGAACGAACAAAGGTGGCCAAAGAGGTGTGTGGAGCCGTGTCGAGTGCAAGGAGGATATAAACCTACGCCAAACAACGCACGCTAGAATACGCCGTAGCAAGGGCAACACGGTGAGAAATAGGAGAGGGGATACGTACGAGGCATAAGTAGGTAATATACCACGCCACCGCAAGAGTAAGAGACCAACCGAGGATGGCAATGGCAAGACGCCATGGCACGACAAAACCCCCGCCGCCGCACGCCCGTTTGCATAGGGAGCACAACGCCACTGCGACACACGAAACACGCAAAGATGTGGGTGAGATAAGTATGTTACACCCACGCAAGGAGCATAACGGCGACAAGACACGCATCACACGAAAGGATAAGGAGGGAAAGGAGCAAGGAGCAAGGAGCAAGTATGTTACCATGTCGTGCCACGCGGCGCACACGAGAGAAGCAACGAGCGCCCGGCTCGCGCCACCAGCCGCTTGTGCTTCGCTTCTTCCCACACCTTGCTTCACTCTACGATTAAGAGGATTAGGACTCTAAGATTAGGAGGAAAAAGCAAGATTGAACAAAGTTTGTCTCCCTAGAAAGTATGTTGCATGTCACGCCGCGCAAGCGGGACAGACAACGAACAAAGGAGGCCAAAAAGGAATGTGGGGCCGTGTCGAGTGCAAGTAGGATATAAACCTACGTCAAACAACGCACGCTAAAATACGCCGTAACAAGCACAACACGGTAAGAAATAGGAGAGGGGAGAACACGTACGAGGCATGAGTAGATAACATACCACACCACCGCAAGAGTAAGGAACCAACCGAGGATGGCAATGACAAGGTGCCATGGCACGACAAAACCCCCGCCGCCGCAAGCCGGTTTGCATCCTCTCTCTTCACAGGTCCGAAGGAGAAGGCCCAACGAGAGAGAACGACGAGCCGGCAAGGAAAAAGACCGAGACACGCACCAGAGCGGAGGCAGGGAAAAAGTGCATGCCAGGGAGAAGGGTAGAGGAGAGGGTAAAGAGCAACGAAGCCACGAAAGAAACAGGGGGAAGCCAGCAGCCGAGCAGAGGGCCGCGCGCATGGAAGGGGGCACGACAGGCACACGGCGAGCACAACACCGCACCGAAGCACCGGAGAGGGGACCACCAGAGGGACAAGAGAAAAGCGGCACCGCGCACCACGACACGCACCGCACAGACACCACACACACCGCACACACCTACACCCGCGCCCACAGCACGTGGTCAGCGAGCCCCGGCAGCCCGCCCAGAGGGCGGGCAGCCGGGGGAGGGGGAGCGTCTGACCCCAGACGCCCCTCACAACGGCGGACGGCAACCCTCCGGGGACGCCCTACCGCCACCCCCACGGCGCGCAACGCCGGCCCGCAAGGGCGCGCGCCGTGGGGCCGGTGCTAGGTCCCCACGCCCGCACCGACCGCAGCCGGAACACACGGGTCGCAGGAACCCTGGCTGCCCGCTCTAAAGCATGAGCGGCCGGGGGAGGGACAGCGCCTGACACCAGACGCCCCTCACAACGGTGGCAGGCCAACCCCCCCGAGGACGGCCCCCCACCACCCCCACGGCACGCAGCGCCCGCAGGGCATGCAGGCTAGGGGGACAGTGTTGGGCCCCCACACTCACACATCCGCGCCCACAGCACGTGGGTAGTGGACCCCAACAGCCCGCCCAATGGGCGGGCAGTCGGGGGAGGGACAGCGCCTGACCTCAGACGCCCCTCACACAATGGTGGAAGGCGACCCCCCCGGGGACGCCCCTCCGCCACCCCCACAGCGAGCAACGCCGGCCTGCAAGGGCGCACGCTGTGGGGCCGTTGCTGGGTCCCCACGCCTGCACCGACCACACCCGGGACACACGGGTCGCGGAACCCCGGCTACCCGCTTCAGAGGACAGGCGGCCGGGGGAGGGACAGCGCCTGACACCAGACGTCCCTCGCAATTATGGAAGGCACCCCCCCGGGGACGCCCTTCCGCCACCCCCACAACAGGCAACACATCAACGCACCAACGCACCAGCCACGGGACATCCGCACTCCATCCCCTGCTCTTAGGCACAGCGACACAACAATTGCGGAACCCGCAGCCCCACGCAAAACACGACCCCGATCTCCGACGCTGGACGCAGCACACGAGGTTATCAGGGCGCTGGGACTCAGAGACAGCGAAGGAGACCCCCCAAAAGGGAACGTGGTCACGGACTCCGACCTGGAGGCAATACCGGAGCCCTCCACGGAAAGCGCGCCCGCGGAACCTGCGCCGCCGGCGGGCAGCGTGCCCGCCCTCTGCCCCGCGTGGAAACGGGGCCACTGCAGGGGCGAAGGCTGGTGCCCCAAACAGCACCCTCAGCCCGGCCCCGATGACAGAGCGCTGCCCGAGGTGGGACCCGCGGCCGCATGCGCCGCCCTACGCTACGGGGTGGCGCAGGGCTGGATCCTGGATGAGACCGCTCGCGGCAGCGTGAACATCCAGGAGGCCGTCAACCGAGTCACCCTCGCGGGACAGGCGGCAGTGGCCTTGCACACCCCGGGCCGCCACGGCGGACCCGCAGAGGGGATCAGTGTGGAGCCCTCTGGAATGGTGCTGGTCCTGGCGGCGGACATATTCTGAGGGGTGTTCAACGCATTCCGTGTGCGGCGGGCGTGCTCACAGTGGACCATCCAGGTGTACACCCCCCCACGGGCGTGGCCCTTCTCCACGTGGGCGGTGCTCGCCGTCATGTGGCACCTGGTACCGGAGGACGCCCCCACAGGGACCGCGGAGGAAATCGCCCGGGACCTCCACACCTGGCCGGCCGACCAGGGTTACCCCTGGCGCAGGCCCCGGGGCGGCCTCCCAGTGGCACCCGCGGCAGAGGGGCTCAGCCTCTCGGCAACCCTCCAACGGCACCCTGACAAGAGGGCACGCGACTTCCTGCAGGCGGGCATGGTCCCGGCCGCCCCGCCAGACTCCGAGTGGCGATGGGACGCAGGGGGGGCGCAACCGCTGCCGGGCCCCTGGGTCCTCCCGTTGTGGTATTTGCCCATGGCCACCCTGGCCCACGCCACTCAAGCCGTCAAGGGGGCTTTCCCACAGCCACTCCTCCCCGGCATGGCCCTGCTCCGCAGCCTGCAGGCAGGGGCGGCCTGGGTACGGTGGAGGGAAGGAGGCGGGCGCTCGAGCCCCTATTTCCCTCTGGTTCAGGGCCAGGGGCTACTCCACGCCGAGGGCATGGGGACCGTGGAATGGGGGGCGATCGTGCCCAGCACGGCGTGCAGGTGGATCACCGCGGCCGCCCCAACAGCCCATGCCATCGCCGCTGGCGTGCCACCGCCTCCTACGGATGGTTCCCTTTTTTGGCCCCCCAACACGCCTTTACGAGGGACGTATGGAGGGCCATACTGAGCCACACCAGAGAGTGGCTAAGGTACCCGGGTGCACGGTACCCGCCGGGGCCGGTGCTCGAACAGCTCACGGCCCCCACACCCGGGGTCCGCCGCGCCCTGCACAGGGCGTCGGCTCTCACGGAGCAGCTCAACGACGAGGTGCTAGACCTGGCGCTGGAGCCGCTGCGGGTACTTTACTCGCAGACCCAAATCCCACCAGCGGGCACGTCCAACCGCCTGGGCCGCCTGGGTTTGCAGCGCCGCGTCGAGGCCGCGCACCAGGGAGGCGTGGTGGAACAGTGGCTAACGCTCCGCAACCCGTCCGCCGCGCAAGGCCACTGGTACCTACACCAACTCCTCTTCCTACCACGGGCGGCCCCGGAGCACCACCGGCAAAACCCGTACCACACGCACCCGGAGCGCCGAGGCGCGCAGAGCTTCCCCCAGCCAGTGCCGCCCGCCCTCTCGCCGGGGCAGGGCCCAGAGGCGCTGCAGCAGGGCCCCCCGCTCGACACCGCCACCACGATACAACAAAGGAGAAGCGACGGCGCGGATGGTGCCGAACCGAATGTCACGAACTGCGGAGCGGTGGCAGGGACGGCGGCCTGCAGGTACCTCGCCCGAGATACCACGGTGCTCAGGCAGTACAGACCAGCGGACTGCACGGCGCTGGCGTCCGCTGTCGCGTCCGTCACCATGGGTCCCGTGGCGGCGTGGCCGGCGCAGCTGCTGCCCCACGTCCCCTGCCGCGACACGCAGCCCCGCCAGCAGGCCGCAACGCACGCGCCGACTGCACCCCTCTTGGTGGAGCAGCTATACGTCGTCGCGGCGGCGGTGCTGGCAGATGGCGGGGAGAGCTTCGTCCACCACCACGGCCCGGCGCAGATTGCGGGAAGCATACAAGGGCTGCAGCGCGATGCACCCCATCCGTGGCACGCCACACTCTGCGGGCGCACCCGCGTCTGGGATGCGGGCGACGGCACACCCCCTCCCGGGCCTCAGCAGGTGGAGGCACTGGTGCTGAAGACGGCAGGCTACCAAGCCATCCTGCACGGCCACGCCAGAGGGTACCGGTCGCACGTCCTGGCCGGGGGCCGCTGGACTGTCTGGCACAGCACCGCCAGGCAAGGGGCATTCCCGCCCCTGCCCCACGTCGACTCGCAGCAGGGGCCCACCCAGGCCTACTATATGTTGGCGGACCCCTGGCCGCTGGCGGTCCTGCTACACACCGTCAGCGCCCCCAAAAGAAGGCAGGAACCGGGATGGGTCAACCCCCCTGCACTGGTGGGGAGCCCCGACCAGGAGGAGCATCTACGGGCCGCGTGGCACGGAGACGCCATCAGGGCCACGGCCGTCCCGGACCTCTACGCGGGGCCAATCACGCACGCCTGCCCAGCAGCTACCCTGGGGGTGGCCCAACAGGGACAGCAGAACCCACAGTGGGTGGTCTGCATGTTCAGCCCGGCGGATGCGCACATCGTCGTTTGCGACCCCGAGCGCCTGCCGTGGCCCGAGGCCGTGGTCCGCGTGGCAGACTGTACCCGCATGATCGTCAAGGCGCTACGGGAGGGCGAACACCACGCCCTCCTGCTCCAGGTCAGGCTGAAGGACAACGCCCAGGCAGCGAGGCCGGGGGTGTGGCCGGCAGCGGCGCACCCTGCCGACCTAGAGCTCCAGCTGGCGGTCCCTACCACAGTGTACCACTGGCTACAAGCCTTCCACGACCTGCGATGGAGGGGCAAATTCGACCGCCAAATCTGCTGCACGCACTGGCAAACGTGGCTGCAAGCAGACGCGCAGCGCGATGCCATCCGGAGTCTCGGGCCCGCGCCCGCGACACGAGCCCTCGATGCGGCGGCCCCGGGCCGCGCGCTGGCGCCACACACGGTTCCACTGGCCAACCTGTCCTTCGAACCAGCGACTGAGGGCGCCATCCGGAAGTCAGTACCGCTCCCCGCGGCACGAGTGGCCACGGAACCAACGAAATGCCCCCTGTGTGCAGACAAGTACTACACAAGCGGGGCAATGCTGGAACACCTGGCGTGGCACGCGGTGCACGCTGCAACCCCGGTGGACGACAAGGAGGCGGCCTCAAACATCCTGCAAGGGAGGGCACGGAGGTCCCCATGGCACGCCCCGTACGCCCGGCGCCCCCGCCCCAGGCGGCCAACCACGCAGACGGCGATGAGGAGGCAACCGGAGCGGCCCCGGGGACCGGCGGTGCGGCCCAACAAGGGTCCATCCCCGCGGGGCTGGCCCCCCTGGCCCCCCTGTGGGCTCCGCTGGGAACGGGCTCGCACCCCATGGCCCTGGCGCACCACGATGCCCTGGCCGCACCGGCGGACCCAGCGGCGATGCCTATGCGGGATAGCTGACTCCAGGAGGACACGGCGGGGGACGCCCTATGGCTCCTCTCGTGGAACCTGCGCAACGGCCTCGTACCGCCAGACCGGTCCCTCCGGGACACGCTCCGGCAGCGCCAGGGGCCGGCGGCCTGTACTGACAAGGAGCACCTCATCACCGGCATGCTACCCCAGGAGGGGGGCTTTGCTATCATGCTCCAGGAAACAGGGATTGCCACCCGGGCGCAGGATATGCACGTAGCCGCGGCGCTCCGGGACAAGGGGTACAACCCCTTCTTCAGCAGCCGGCTGGCGGAGACGGGGGCCACTTCCACCTCGAGAGGGGGGGGCCTCCTCACCGCGGTCAGCAGCAAATACGTGGCGGAGCACGAGGTGCTCAGTTTCACAGAAACCGTCCCCGCACGGACGGGGGAGGCCTCACCCCCATCAACGTCCACGGGCTGCAAGCAGGCTGCTCCCCGTGGGCAGGACGGGCGGCGTTCTAGGCCGACATACAAATGTATGCCACGGCACACAGCCTCGGTGGGAGACACCCGGTGGTCATCGCCGGCGACACCAACATCTACATGGATGCCACCACCAACCCGGCCACGAAACACTTCTGCGCGGGCTGGGAGGCCTGCGGTTTCCGGAGGGCCACGGCAGGCGGCGAGGAGGACATGACCCCCACGCTCCACCCGTCCCAGCACAGGGTGGACACCTACCTGGTCAACGAGCTCCTCCTGCCGTGGTCCCTGCGGGAAAGCGTCTGTGCTCGCGGCATGGCACACCCCCAGGTGATCGGCTTGGACCACCTCCCGGTCCGCCTGGCCTCGTTGGGCCTCCTCAGCGCAGCGGGGCGCGCGGCGGTGCCCACCCCCTACAGCCACACGAGGGGCCGCCTCCTCCCGTACGACGCCGAGGCCGCGCCCGTCCAACACTGCCTGTGGGCGGCGGTCACCCCCGCACAGGATGAACCCCCCCCGCGCCCTGGCTGGGTCCTGCAGAGCAGCACGCCTACGGGTCCATGCCCGCGGCCGCGGTGGGCAAGGTGTTCGAACGCCTCCACGCGGCGCATGACGCCCTAGCGCGTGTGGTGGGACGCCGGCAGCCGTCCCCAGCGGGGACGGGGCCGGCAGAGGGGGACCCCCCTGAGAGCGGAAAGCGGCTCCAGGCGGCAGTCCTCTGCTATGACACCCTGGCAGCGTGCGCGCCGGCGGCGTACCAGGCGGACGCGGCACGGCATGGCATCCGGTCCGAGGCGGCGCTCCAGCTCGCGGAGGAGCTGCGGGGTGCGTCGCCCGGGTTCCACCCAACCACATAGGGCCAGTTACAGGAGGAGCTGGAAAGGCAAGCAGCCGCCCTCGAGGAGGACATTCGCCAACTCCGCGCACTCTTGGCGGCAGACAGCAAGCGCGCCATCAAGGACTTCTGGCGCCGCCATGCCCCCGACATCGCCCAGCGATGGAAAGCCGTGCGGAGAGCCATAGAGGTAGAGGCCCCGGGCCCGTCAGGCCTCTGGAACGTCCCCAACACCCAAACGCTCCTCACAGAGGCCCATGACGTGATGTTCGCAGTTCGCGCTTTCTGGCAGGAACTGTATGACAAACGCCCGGTGGACCTCCGAGGCTTCCAGGAAGTCCTCAGCCGCCATGTCCCCCGGGTCCCTGACGGGGCCTGGACACAGGTCCAGCAGTACTCCATGTAGGACCTGCAGTCCGCCCTGGACAAGGCCGATGGCAAGGCCCCAGGTCCCAACCACGTGGAGGCCCGTTTCATCAAGGCCCTCCCGGCATCCGTCCAGTGGCTCCTGGTCCACTCCTACCGGGCCATCCTCCGCGGCACCCCGCCGCCGATGCACTGGAGGGACGCACACATCTGGCTCAGCCCCAAGGTACCGGGCTCCGCCAGACTGGACGACTACAGGCCCATAGCCCTTGGCCAGCTGGACATGAAGCTGCTCACGGGCCCCCTCACCCAGCGCATCACGGAAGTGCTCACACGGCACGGAGTGGTCAGCGACTGGCAGCAAGGGGCCCTCACTGGCTCCAACACAGGCCCCCCAATGTGCAGGGCGCAGCGGCAGCTCCAGCGGGGAAGGCCCAACTACGTTTTCTCCCTCGATGCCCGCAAGGCCTTCGACACCGCCCCGCACGGCGCCCTCCAACTCATCCGAGCCACCTCTCCATGCCGCCGGAGGTCATTGACCTCCTGCTATTCCTCCACACGTGCGCATCGTCACCGCACACGGACTAACACAGCCCGTCCAGACGCTGCGCGGCGTCCGGCAGGGCAACCCCGAGAGCCCCCTGCTGTACGCGCTCCTCCAGGAGCCCCTGCTCAGGGCGAAGGGGCACCACCGGCGCCTGCCTGGAGGGGCCGAGCAAGGCCTAATCCAGGCCTACATCGACGACCTGCTGGTAGTGGCCCACACCCTGCAGCACTTCGTCGAGGGCGTGGAGGCGGTGGCTGCGTACCTGGGGATGATGGGCATGGAGCTCAACCCCCGCAAGTGCGCCATGGTCTCCGTCCCCTACCTGGGACTCCAGCTGCAGCCGGACGGGGAGTTCTCCCTGCAGCGCAAGCAGCGGCTACGCCTGGCGGCGGTGCACCACTTGTGCCTCAACACCCTCGCGCCACCGAAATCGGCGCAGGACGTCATCCTGGCGATCCTCGGGGGGCTGACGCAGTACGTCGCCCCTTTCATCGCTGACGACTCTGACACTGCGCGCCACCTGGACCACATCACGGTCCAGGTCGCGAAGGACAGGGCGCGGTACGCCTTCGACGCCTCGCGGGACAGCCTGCAGGATGACCAGACCCTGGGGCTCACCGGGGTACCAACGCGGTGCCAGCAGGCAGCGGTGGCCCTCGTTGGTACACTCATCCACCACCGCTCAACCTCCGTGCGCGCTGAGGTCACCAAGATGTTCTGCGAAATAGCCAGCGCGCACAGAATATGTCCCAAGGTGCACTACCTCGTCCCGGAGTTCGCAACTCTAGCGGGGGGTGACTGGGTCCAGCGCATACCCCAGGCCCTGGCCGCCCTGGGAGTGGGGCTGTACAACCCCATCGCGTGCCCCAGGGCGGCCCACGTCCAACTACAGTCCCCACCAGGCAACATCGTCACGCTGCGCATCATCAAGCTACGACACTGCGACATGTGCCGCCTGACGGTGCCGCACACAACGCCGTGGCATGGGCACCACAGGCCACGCCACCCCTTCCTGAACAACGACGACCTGTGGCCGATGGCGGTGCGGGAATGCCTCAACCAATGCGCCGGTGAACACCTCCACTATTGCCGCCGCGAGCAGGAGCCCACCAACCACCCCAGGTGGCGCGACGCCTTGGTCCACCTCTTCCACACCACCGGCACACGGGACCCCCGCCTGAGACTCGTCCAACCCACGAGAGCTAAGCAGGACGCCCACACCGGCCCACGGGGAACCCCGGACGGCCTGCACCTCCACGTCGGGGGCTACCGCCGCCAGGGCGGCCTATCCCCCCCACACGGGGGGCGGCGTACCACCCGCCAGCAGCCCTCATTTACATCCTCCACGACGTACTCGCGGAAAGCGAGCACCGAGAGCCTAACGCGGATGTGGCGTGGCCCGAGCCCCTGCGCCCCCAGACCCACGCGCCGACGCCGCTGTGGTTCGTGACCACGGACGACCAATGCACCCGAGCAGCGGGGCAAGCGCAGCTCCAGGCTGAGTGGGTAGTAGTGCAGGTGGGGGCAGGCCAGCCCAAGCCCCGTGGACTCCCCCGTGGCACCGCCCTGCTGGTAGCTACGGGGGTGCTGCACGACCCACACATGGCAGTGCACGCGCTGGAGGACCAGCCAGAGGACACGGGACACCTGGTGGTGCACCAGCGCGGAGGCCCGGCGTGGCTCAAGGAACATGTGACGGCACTTCGGTCCTGGGCAAGGACGATTGCCGGAGCAGAAATCCGGCTGCACGACCACCCGGCGATCAGCCCTCGCGACACCAGGGCGCTGAGCCTGGACCAACTGACCCCCAACCACCCCGACGTCCGGTGGCACTCTGCCGACCTCAACGCGGGGTGGCTCAGCCCCACCGGGTACTACTGGATCCCGGAGGCCTGGGGCCACACCTCTTCCGACGCGTCAGGGGGCGGACCCTGCAAACACGCCACCAGCGTTGCTCTCGCCGCCGACCTCAGCCGCACGTGGGCGGTGGCCATCTCGGGCACGGTGCCCGACGGGGAGGGGGTGGCCGCCTCCCTCCCCGTACAATACGGCGCCCACCAACCATGGATCAACACGGTGGACGCCGAAGTCGTCCTCCACCTCCTGCAACACGCAGATCGCAAGCGGACCACGGGGGTCTCTGCGGGCGCGGCGAAAGTGGTCAACCAGATGCCCCTACGGTGGCTCCGGGACGGCCTGTGCGCGCGAGGGCGACACGCCGGGCACCCGTTCTGGTACGTCCGAGCCACCTCGCACCACAGTGATGCCCTACTGCACAAGGCGGACTGGGCGGCGTCCCAGGACACCGTCCTGCAGAACACGCCCCCGGACCCTGGCCATGCCCAACTCATTGTCGCCGGCCTTGACAGCCACCTCGATCTACGGCCCCCCACGATGCAGGCGCTCGGCGAGATCGCGCAGCGGGCGCAGACGGACCATGCGCTGACGCACCGAGGACACACACCTTTGGGCGCGGCCCACGCCACAGCCTATGTCCACCCCCGGGACCTCACCGCGACGGCCACCAACCGCCGGGCGCTGCGGGCGAAAGAGGGCAACACGTCAGTGCAGCGCAGGCTCCGCGTCTGTAAGGAGCGGCTCTCCGGCGTCGCTGTCCTCCCACAACCTTGCCTCCTATGCGGCGGCCCGGAGGAGACACCGGTGCACATGCACGTGGGGTGCGCCCACTTACGGCTCCTCTGGCCCCACTACCGCCAGGCGGTACACGAGGCGGCCCGCCACCTCCCACCCGGGGACAAAGCCCTATGGGTGGCCTCGTGGCTCTCCGCAGGCGCCACATGGACGGAAGTCTTCTGCTTTGGACTGGTGCCTGAGGACGTGGAGGCGCAGCTCCGCGCCATAACCCGCTACGACCCGCCGGGAGGGGCCTCTGTGGACAATTTCTTCCACCACATGCTCCGGCTGGGGGACTTCGCATGGGAGCTTCGCAACCACCGGCTGGAGCAATCCCTCCGCGAGCCCCGTAGCGCGGCGGCCCGGGCACACCAATGGCTAACCGTGGCGGAGGGCGATCACCCCCCCCGGTCCCCCGCGCCCTGACAAGGACTTCCTAGCCACCCTCCCTGTCGTGAATGGCACTCGGGTGTGCCCGCCACAAGAGGGCCCCCACCCGTACCAGGACCTGCGGGGGGGGTTCTCAAAGCACCTACAAGACGCCCTCTTCCCACCGTGGATCATCGGGCGCGGCTCCATGACCGCGTAGGAGGCACGCATAGTGGGTGAGGAGTGGGCGCGCGAGTGGAGCCGGTGGTGCGCCGCCAGGTGTGCCCCGCAGACCCCTGCGCAACGATACGCTGCCATCCCGCTCGAGGGATGGGGGCCGGACACCCGGCCGAGACCCACCGTGATCCGCGGGGCGGGACCTGACCAACCTGTGGGACGCGGCGACGGGGGAATGGCTGCAAGCAGCCCCGGGGCCGCAAACAGGATGGACTGGGGACGTGTCCTCACTCGCCAGGACGCCCGTCCCCTCCCGCATCGTCCTTCGGGCCGCCAACGTACTCCGGGCTACGGATATACGCAAATGGGGACACACCACGGCCACCGTCTGATGGCACCCCCCAGAGGACGGGGCCGCCCAGCTCGCCGTGGCGCACTTCAAAGCTGGGGGGCCGGTATACAACGACGCCCTGTCCCGGCTGGGCGACACCCAGGGGCCCTTGCTCCTCATGCTCCCCACCGACATTGCAGCCGCGCTGCGCCAGGAGCTGGACAGCGGCGAAGGGCTGCGAGTGCAATGGGAGGCAGTCGCGGACGGCACCCTACTGGCCCTCCTCCACCGGGACGCCGCAAACAGGTGCCAATCGGATACGCTGGCGCCCCACCTCACCGAGCGCCACGTGTACATGGCAACCCCCCCCCCAGGGGCTCCCCCGCCCAGCGTGGAACGACCTCATCGCCGCCTTCCACGACCACGGGATTCTCCCCGACCACACGTGGCAGGAGGTCGAGCAGAAGACGCTCGGCAGGGACTAGCGGCGCCGCGTCCGCGCCCGCCTGCTTGAGATCCCGGACCCCCTCTGACAGAGGTGGGACGACCTCTGGCTCTGCCATCTCGACCCTTGGTCGCCGCCCTCCCACCTCCGGCACACCTGCCGGCTCTGCGGGGAATGTGACACGGTGTCCTCCGCAGCGTCGACAGGCGCCAACAGGTGCGCGCGGTGCGCCCAGGTGGCCGCGTGCCCCTGGCGCGAACCTCCCGCAGGCCCGCGCAGGCGCACGGAGGAGGAGGCCCTGCACCGGCGCATTGAGGGGGCACATGCCCCCTCACAAGAAACGCGCGGGCCCCACGGGCGCTGCCCTTCTGTGGATCCACGTGCACCTGCGGGACCCCACATCCGTTGCGCACCTGTCGCACGTGTTCGCGCCCTGACCCCCACCCGCCGCCGCCCTTTGCAGAGCCCGCAGTACCATGTTACGCCGACGGGGGGATGAGCCGGGACACGCCAGGGCCCGCCGCAAAGCGCAGGAGGCGACCGTCCGGGGCCTAGTGGCAGACGCGGTGGCGGACGCGCACGAGGCGCACGCTGCCTCACAGCGTGACCTGACGGGCAGTGCGAGGGCTTTCCTCAACGAGACCGGCCTCCCGGCCGTCTGCGCCCTGAACGGAGCAGGGGCCCCTACGCTGCTCCCGGTGATGCACCAGATCGTGAACGCCATCCAGCCGGGGCTCATCAGCCCGGAGGCGGCCCTCTACGGGCACTGGATTGAGTGGCATGAGTCCAACCGGTCGGGCCGGCCCCTGTCCATGGGGGACAACCTGTGGCTGACGGGAGCGGGGTCTGCCATGTCCCTCCGCAGCAGCGCCCCAGCCCTGCTGCACGCCCTCAGGACGCGCTACCCCGGGGACACGGCCCCGTACCTGAACCAGGCGCGGGCCACATACCCGGGGGGAGTGTCCGAGCTGGATGCGGCGCTGCACCTTCTACACCCGGCGGACGAGGACCTGGAGGCGGGCGAAATCACGGTGTTTGTGGAAGGCGCGGACGAGGCGCCCGCCCGACGACACCCATACGACGGCACCAGGCCGAACCCCCCAGTACGCCATTGTATGCGAGGCGTTCCCCAGGGAGCCCGCCTAGTGCCTCGCCCTCCCGCCAGCGACGCACGCGCCCCGCGGCTGGGCGAGCCCAGACCTGTCCCCCCCCCTCTCCAGAACCAGAGGTGCCCACCACAGAGGGCAGGTCCTCTGGCAAGAGTGCCCTGGCACCCCCCTGGTCCTCCTCGTCGTCGCGACCCGCGGGGACCCGGAACGGGTCGTGGGGATTACCCCCACCCACCTCTATGGGGCAGCACCCGTACCCCGCCCCCCCCTCCCGGCGCCCGCGGCGCGGGACGGGGTACACACCTTCCTGCGAACACAGGAGGTCACGCCGTTACGGGGGTCCACCTAGTGCGGCTCCCCCCGGCACCACCCGACGACCCCCGGGGGCCGAGGGCCCTGAGCCCCGCCCCAGACGGGGAGCTGTGGCGCGACGGGTGGGCCGCGTGGCTCCCCCGCCTCCCCTCCCAATGCCGACGGATGGCCGCCGGCCCCCGCCCGTACGGGGCTGACGCCACAGCCGGCCCCCCTACCCCTCCCCCCCCCCCGCCTGCAGAGCACCGCACGGCACTGCCCACGGCACGACACTGATGCACCGGGAGGTAGTGGGATGGGCGCACCTGCGACCACGCATGCCTACCAGGATAACAGTGATGGCAGACTCCGATGGCTCCCCCCAGCAGGAGGACCGCCACCACTGGCGGTCCCGCTCCCGCTCCCCCGTCTCCCCGGAGTGGACGGGGGGGACCCCCGCAGAGCGCGAGGAGGGGAGGCTGGCGGAGGCGGCGGTGCTGGTCGGGCCGCCAGCTCGGCAGCCCCGGGCGGCCTCCGCCGACACCGGGCCGTCAACCCCGGAGCCTGAGCCAGCCGAGGTGACCGCCCCCGCCGCCCAAGCAGCAAACCCTGCCACCCCGCCCCGAGAGGGGGCCCCAGACGCGTGGGAAGCAGAGACCGCAGCCCCAGCGAGCCACGCCACGGCCCCGACCGCGGCCCCCGGCACACCGCCGACACGGGGGGTAGCCCCGGCGCAGGAACCAGGCGCATCGCCGAGGGCTGCCGCAGCCGCGTAGGGGAGCGGGAAGGGCGCGCCACGGGTTGCGACCGCGGCCCCGGCGAGCCGCGCCACCGCCTCGGCGGGCCACGCCGCGGCCCCCAGCATGCCACGAAAGCAGGGGAAGGACCCCGCACGGGCCACGGGCGCCTCCTGCACAGTGGGCAGGGAGGGCGCGAAGTACGGCACCCACGCGAACCTCACCCACACCCACACCAGCCCCCCCAAGCCGTTCCCCCCAAATCCCTTCCCCCCGGGGGGGACGTGGCACGTCCGCCCCCCCGGCGCCCGAGAGCTCGCCGCCAGGCGTCACGCTGCCGCAGCTGCAAAGGCAGGGGGACGCCCGGCGCGTGATCCAGGAAGGAGGGGATGGCGCGCAGGCAGAGCTGCGTGCCAGCCACAGGAGCGCGGAGCGGGGGACAGGAGGCGACAGGGGAAGTGCCCAGGAGCACGCGCAAGGAGCGGGCCAGAGCACGAGCGGCAGGGAGCAAGGGCGCAGCAGCGGAGGGGGACAGAGCGCGGGCAGCGAACGGCGCGACTCAGGGCAGGGGGCCGGGAAGGGGCCAGGGCACGGGAAGGGCGCGCAGGGGCGCGGGCAGGGCGCCCAGGTGCAGGGAGCGGAGCGAGGAACGGTGGGCGAGCGGGCAGGCCAGGGCGTGGGTGACAGGGGGTGGGACCCACGGCACGGGCAAGGGGCCGGAGGGGGGCCCGAGGGCAAGGGCAAGGGCGCCACGGGCCCCAAGGGACAGGCAGGACGGGGCATAGGAGCCCTGGGGGAAGGGCGGGTCGAAGGGAGGGGGGCGGGGGGCGGGGCGCCCCCGCAGCCAGACGTGCAGCCGTCGAGGTGCATCCCCCCCGGCATCCAACAGATGCCGCCACACCACACCCACCACCACCACCACCACCACCACCACCACCTCCTCCACAACATCGACCCCGATGCCGGCGAGCTCATCCCCCCCCAGCCCCCACGACCCCGGCACCAGCCAGCCCCCCCCCCGCGCCGAGAGCGGAACCGGCGCGGATGGCCTCGGCGGGGGGGGGCGGGGCGCGGCACCAGCGCCGCAGACACAGGGGCAGCAGGGGGAGCTGGCGCGAGGGGCAGAGGGGGCCCGGCCCTGGGACCGGGACTGGGGCACGGTCCCGGACCCTCTGGGGGATGAGGCCCTCCCCCTGGTGGGGGAGGTGTACGGGTGGTTGAGCTGGGCCAACCAGGGGACCACCAAGGGTTGAGGAACCGCCCCTTCCATGCCGTGCTCCTCAGGAGGGACGGAGGAAACCGGGAGGTACCCCTGGGTGGTTGGGCAGCCCCAGAGGACCACAAGAGGGCCCTCAGGTCAGTGATCAGGGCGGCGTGGCCCGACAGGGGGCTGACGTGGCCGGCCTTCCTGGAAGGGGGAGCGGTACTCCGCATGACGGACGCGGACGCCAATAACTGGCTCCCCCGGGCCTTGCGCAGCGCCCTCCCTCACTGGCTCTACCGCCAGCGCAACCCGCCGCCCCCACAGCCCCAGCCCCCACAAAAGCGGCGGCGCAGGTCACGGCCCTGACGGCGGACGCGAGAAAGTGGGGGGGGGAGCTGGGCCTCCCGACCCACGCCCCCCCCACGATACGGCGTGACGGAGGAGCGCGCACCACCTCCCGCGGGAGGGAGGGCGGAGACAACGAGCGCGGGGGGGAACCTACTGCCCCGCAGCCCGCTAACCGCTGACCGCTAACCCTTCCGGCCGCCCCCGGCCGGCCAGCGCCGCGCGACGACGGCGAAGGGGACGACGGGCCCCAGCGAGGGCCTGCACGAGGGTCCGACTCTAGGTAGAGGGGGCGGGAGAAGAGTGCGACCCCACAGCCGACGGCCGGCCCCCGGGGCCGGGACCGCCAGGCTGCCCCCCCTCGGCCGTCATAGGGCGGCGCCAGGGGACCAGAGGCCCCCCCCCACTCCCCCCCCCCTCCCCCTCAGGCTTAAGAGCGGACGGAGGCAGACCGAAGAAATGATGGCCCCGCATCCCCCCTGAAGAGGCCGCTGCACCCGGGGTGAGGGGGCACCAGGGCCGAGGCAAGCGCCCGCACGCCCTGCCCGCTGCCGGCCGACGGCGGACCGGCGGCGCCAAGGACGGCGCAAACAGAGCGGCCCCTTCAGAGGTCGGCCCGGGGAAGACGGGGGCGCGAACAAGGGCGGGGGGGTCCCCCCCCCCCCCCCCGCCGCACTGACCCATTGGCGGCCGACCGGACCGCCCCCGACGCCCGCGGCCGCCCCGCTACCCCCACGGCACGAGTATACCCCGGGGGGGCACGCCGGAGACAACAAATGGCAGGCCGACGCCCGACGGGGCGGGGGGGCGGAGGGGTGGCCCCCCCACCCCCCCCCCGCCCCCCCCCCCCAGCTTGAGGGCCACAGGATCGACCCTCCGCCTCCCCGGACCCGAGGAGACGCCCCCCCTCCCCCAGAAGGGACCGTGACGCGGGGGGGGAGGGATGCGGCTGGACACCGCGCGCCCGAGCGCCCCCGGCCGCCTGCTCCCGCGGGGGATGCAGCCGACAGGCGAGCCCGGACCAGCGCGCTGGAGCAGCACGCGGACCAAGCCTGGGGGCGGCGCGCGGCGGCGCACCAGAACAGTATGGAGGCCACGCCCCCCATGACCCTCCCATGACCACAGCCCACCCAGGGAGGGCAGAGGGGGGGTTCAGGTCTGCAGGGGTCGCCCCTCATCCCCACCCAGCCAGGGGCGGCCCCGCGACCCCGATCGCACGCGCACGCCGATGGGGAGTGCGCCGACGACAAGAGGGGAGCCAGGGTGGGGAACCCCGGGCCGCCACCCAGAGGGGGAGCAGGGAGGCCGCGGCGCGACCCCCCCCAGCCATCCCCCCCGACAGCCCGCAAGCCGCGGGGGCCCCAGCCCCCACCCCCTGAGGCAGCAGAGAGGAGCCGGAGCGCGGCCAGCCCCCCTGCCCCAGCCGCCGGCTCCCACAGGAACCGCGGGGAACAAGCGAGCCCGCACCAACGCGCCAGGACGCCGCACAGATCGCGCCCAGTGAAGGCGGGCGACCACGAACCGGAGTGGTATGGGGGGCCACGTCCCCCATGGACAGAACGACGCCAGTGACACCCGCTTTGTTGCCTGCCCAGGGAAGGCAGAGGGACGGAACGAGGCAGAGCAACCCCTCGCCCTGCAGGCCCCCCCCGGCCGCACAAACGGGGGCACGGCGCACGGGCCGCCCCCCCCCCCGCCCCCCAGCCCGCCCCCCGGCACACGAACGCCACGGACCCGCCCCACGGGGGGCGCACAGCCCCAAGCCAGGTGAGGGGACAGCCCCCCACCACCCCCGCGGCACGCAGCCCCCACAGGGCGCGCAGGCCAAGGGGACAGTGTAGGGCCCCCAGACCCACACGCCCGCGCCCACAGCACGTGGGTAGCGGACACCAACGGCCCGCCCAGTGGGCAGGCAGTCCGGGGAGGGGGAGCGCCTGACCGCAGACGCCCCTCGCAACAGTGGAAGGCACCCCCCCCAGGGACGCCCTTCCGCCACCCCCACAACCCCAAGCCAAGTAGGGGGGAACCGGGACTGGACCGGCCCCCCCCAAGGCACGCCAGACGGAGCAAGGGACCGGGGCAGGACACGCGGAGGGGCACGGATCACGTGGAACGGCCCTACCAGTGCCCAGTGCCGGGACCGCGCGAGGTGCGCACGCCACACCACCCAGGGAGGGGGGAGCGGACGCCGCGGGAGCGCGAGCGCACACACACGCAAAGGGCACCCGGGGACTACCAGAAGGGCAACCGGCCCGAGCTCGCGGAACGCACAGACCGCGTGGAATGGCGTACCAGCGAGCGAGGGTAAGGGACACCCGGACGGGACGGCCTGCCACACGCAGCGCGGGACACGCGGGGCGGGAAGGGGGAAATGGGAGAGACACAACACCAGGTACCGGCCCGAACCCCCCGAACCGGCCGCGAGAGCCCTGCACACACGGACGGGGCACCGCACCCGCCAAGGCAGTAGTGGAGCACTGCGCCACGCCCCAACGCCTAGGCTAGGCAGCCTCCGCGCCAGCCCAAGGGGGTCCCACTGGCGACAAGCCAGTAGCACGGGCCCGGCGGCGCCGGCGCCCCGGGCGACCACGCATTAGGGGGGCGACACGGTGGGTAAGCGTCCGCAGCCACGGCTGCGAATTGATGCACTGACCGGGGAGTGGCAAAACGGGGAAGCCGGGGAGGGACGGGGCTCCGAGCCCTGTGAACCCGGAGGACTCCGCCACCAGGCAGGAGGTGCATCTTGGATGGCCCCCCACTAGGACCCGGTGTGGAGGATATCACCTCGCCCGACCAGGTGGCCCCCCGGGGCCGAAAGGCGTCTAGTACCCGCAAAATCAAACCTGAAACCTCAAACCTTATTCTAAGATTGATGCCCGCTCAAATATATTTCTCGCGGGTAGACACCAAGGTAATGGCAAAGCTGAAAATACCGGCAAGCAGCTAAGGCGTGCCGTTGCTAAAGCCCTCACCTTGAAGAAGGGCACGAATGGGCTAGAGTTGTACGGGCGTCGCATGAGACTACAGGTCCTCAGGTTATTCGCCCAATGAGATTGTGTTTGGTAAACACAATCGTACTAAGGGGCCCCCTCTTGCGGAGCCTACGGGGGTTGCCGAAGACGCCGCTCACTACTTCCAGCAGCGTGAGGAGCTTATTGCTCTTGCACATAGAGCTATGAGTCACGTGCAAGAGACAATGGATCATAAATATAATAAGAGGAGGAGGATGTCCCCCAATTTCTCAGGAGGAGACCGCATATGGTTCAGTCGCCAACGCCAAAATCTTGGCCATAAGACTTGCCTCTCTTCGGATGGACCCTATGAGGTTGTGGGCAAGAAGGCTGACGACCTCTATGTTATTCAAGTTGATTAACGGAGACTAGTTGACGTCCACGTTGATCGTCTAATGAAGAAGGTCAAATTGCCTCGCTCCCCCATGCCCTCTAAACTACACAGAGGAGGTTGCTAGAGTGCCCCCCCAATTGGAAGAGGACACTTATAATGTGAAGAAAATATTGGGTCACCGTACTCACCGCAAGGGACTTCTTCTCAAGGTACGTTGGGAGGGTTATACCAAGAATTGGGATACCGAGGAGCCCGTTGAAACCTTGTTACCCTCCTACAATAAGGTTTGCCGGGATTACATGCGGAATCAGAATCTCATCCAAACCATTGACGTCCTCGGCCACCTTGGTTGACCGCTCTATGAGCGTGCCACGGAAAAGGCCCTAACCAATATGGGGATATAATATTGTTTGGGGAAGGGAGGAGAGAGCGAGAAGGGGTGGGAGACAGGGAGAAAGCGTGGAGAAGAAAACGTGCATGCACAGCGCGCCCCTCGGTTACAAAAGTCCCCACCGGAGCAGGGCGGTGGGTACCCCACCGTCTACCTCTCTCACCTCTGAAGACTTGAGAATCCTTAGGGTGGGTTGGCATGGCATATAGCCTGGGGCGGAAGTGGGACGTGTTCTTTGGGGAGTCTTAATACCATTCAGACCCCTATCCATGGGTCTTACTGGAGCACTCCTACCACCACCAGGACTAAGTCCTGCCCACGATGACGCCCCCCCTCAAGGGTGCTAACAACGTGGCAAGCACTTTCCGAAGACTCTACTAGGCTCTGCGCATGGTGGCTTTTGCAAGGTATCGGAGTGCCGCCCTGTACCAAGACCAGGACCCCACGACCGTCCCTGACCCGTGACCCAAGCAAGCGGGCCAAAACATTTCCTCAGAAGTGGCGAGGGCTCGAAGAATTGAGTGGGTTGGCGGGAACAACCCATTTTCCCTTTTTGCATTGGGCGTGATGGTTTTCGACCGAGTTGCCCTTGTCCACACCAGGGTAAAGTATACAAGGTACAAAGTACTCGTGTGGCTCACATTACATGAAGAAAAAATTTCGTGGCGTGCAAAATTGCGTCTACATACAGCGACGACTTAAGCCTATAGGGACGAGTCGTCCTCTACGTATAGGTATTCCAATATGAATTGCAATCAGTGCCTTTGCCTCGTGACTCCTTGAGTGGGTGCAGTCTTCAAAGGCAATGGCATTATGGATTCTGCCATCTCCGCCGCCTGGGTATGTGCCCCCGGTCGCTATGCGTGGCCGGGTTCGGAGTGAGTACCCCTCATTGCCATTGCTTGGCGCCACATGCTGGCTGGGTATTTTCTCCATATTCTTGACGAGATTCACGGGGGATATTCCTGCCTGCAACGCGAGGGAAACGAGGAACATGAAGAAGAGGCGATTGTGCACGTGCGTGTATTTATGATAGGATATATATGTTGATATTTTCTCTAGAGTTCCCCACAATTGGACTTGGATTTGGAAAACACCTGAGGGGTCCTCTATCGCAGCACCCAACCAAATGGGTTGGGATATGGGCTTGGCATAGTTTTGTAGTGGCCCGTGCGTGGACTTAGATTTCCACAACACACACGGACTGCTCTCCGTTGGGCACACCAAAACCGGCTGTGCCCCGTGTCCATCGGTTGCGTGCGTTTGTGTGCATGCGCTTATCCTAATTACGGGAGTATATGGTTACCTATTGCGTGGGTTATCACCGCCCCGTGATCAAGCAAGACCTAGGTTGACCTACCTTTAGGTTTTGTAACCGTGTACACCGTAGCAAGTGTACACACGGAGGTGTAAACATGCACCGTCAGACACGGTGTATTGGGCTAGGGGGAACAATGCTCCTTTGGGGCGTGTCATCGTGCCCCCGGGGATCTGGCTGGGCTGATACACCAGCGGGACAGTATGGGTGACCTCCTCAAATTTGCGCATGGAGATGACCCCCTGCCTTACTGCCCGCCGGTGACACACCCACCGACAAAGGTAACATGCAAGCTAATCCAAGTGTCTATACGCAAGCCCCGAAGACACACACGAGCACAAAGCAACAAGGTGGCATACCTATACACGTGTTCTATTGTGAATATGTTTACCGTTTGTTGTATGTACGTGAGTAGTTTGTGGGAGCTTTTTTTTGTGTGGATGTGTGGCACCACGTGCTCCAAGGCCGCCATTACGAGGCCCACACCCTGTGACGCCCTCCGGGGGAGTGTGTACCTCCGGGCCCTGCTGTTGGATTTGCACGCCCAAGTATGTATTGTGTTTGTTGGCGTGCATCGCTCTATTATGTACGTATATGATATATATACTTACTATGGCTGCTAGGTGGTGGGTTAGAAAGTCAGGTCAGTTTATTAATATATCGTTAAGAGCTTTGTCCATTCAACTGTGTCTACTGACACCCTCATCCCATCTCCGTACCTCCTCCTGTACCGTCTAAGTGGTGCATCCCGTGTGACACACATCCTTACTTTAAGCGGAGACAAGGACACGGCCCTTGGCTGAGCCGTGCACACGGAGCATATTCCCTGAGCCAGTGCCGTGGCCCTCCAGTCTCAATGAAGCTCTCCGGCCGTTTCTGAAGATTTTTTTTGTTATTTGTGGCGGTTCTTTTTCAAGTAGGCCTTTGGCTAGGCCTTCTTTCTGCATTTCCAAGCAAGTGATCAAGCAAGCTTACATCTTACAAGCGAGAGCTCACTCATTACTGCAAGCGTTACATCAAGCACATCAAGAACATCAAGCACATGCACGCGCTCATGAACTCTCTGAAGCAGGAAGGTGCAAGGTGTGGGCATTTTATCCGTGTTTTGACTTGTGCCTAAGTGTCCTTCGGTCATTTACCCTCAGGTCGTTGTGGCCTCTTTCCTCTATTCAGTGAGCTACCGCGCGCACCGTGGGGCCATCCTGGCCGTGTTTGTTAGTGGCCTGGGCGTGGCACAAGAAAGGGGCAGGCAGAAGGCAGTAATGCATCGCACGGCAACTTCTAAGCACGTTTGGTAGTGTGCTTCCTCATCGTTTCCCTGACCTCTAACTCTACTTTCCCATGTGCTCCCTATTGCAGGCACAGTCCTAAGCTGCTGTCACACCCTCCCGTCGCTGTTGCTGGCATTTCCTTCCCAAAAGTAAAACTTTGGCATTGTCGCGTTGCACTGTTTCGCAGGGACCATTACCTTCAGAAACGTTTAAAAGTGTCGTTTCACTTTGCCTTTAGTTTTAATTCTGAAGAAAAATACTAATTTTACCTGCTGGACCCCACAATGCCTTATGCGACACACGGGGAGCAGACTCTGCGCGCAACAGCTCGCAATTCCGCCTACTACTTATTGCGAGATCTGCGGGATCCCGTTAATGCATTTGCGGATGTTGGCGGTGGTTTCATTCCCTCCGATCGGGGCTACTTCAGCGGCCGTGCGGCCGGCTCCGAGATTGCCAGCGGAGGTTCGAATTCCTCTGGGAGGGATTATGTGCTAACCCGACATTTGCTGCTGTTTGTGACTGCTACGTTCCTCTTGGACATATACTTCCTGGCCCTATATATGGGACCATTGTATATTATATTCCATTTCCTTGTCGGGAACATAGGATGTGGGATGGATAAGGCATTCTTGGATCTTTTGTAGCTATATGAGTTAGTGGATGATAGGGTGGATTTCGCACCTGTGCATATCAGGTATTTCATTGGCTATGTGTATCATATCTGTTTGCAGGATACTATTCAGTCAACACTATTGTTATGTCTTCTTTGCCAAGCAATGTTGCTGCGCATGCCACTGCGACCTCTGCTCCTCACCCTACGGTCTGGTTTCTGCTCCTCCCTTGGCAGGGTTCCAGGGTCATTTCTGGGCAGGTCTGTGGCCTGTGTTTGTGCCCTTGCACCTGCCTGCTACAGGGGAGGTGAGATCTCGGCATGGGATATGATATTGGACCGAGTGTCTATTGCCCTCAGGTGCCCTTATCCCCGTCTTTGACTTAGCCCACCTGTGTGTACATACCCTGATTTGATGTTGTACATACTTTGCTTTGTTGCAGAGTGGGAAGGATCCCAGAACTCGTTGTTCTCTGGTGATGCCCCCGTGAGCACAGTGCTTTGCCTGCCTGCCCCCTTGCGTATCCGCGGCGGCCCGACTCGTGGACAGGTCGGCCACAGGAACGCGTCAGTACTGTGTATACTGTCCTTACTAAGCAGCATTCCTCAAAGGTGGCCGGCGTGCGGCGAAAACCTATGGATAATCTTCCGGCTGTACAGGGGATGCAACCCAGGACCCCTTCCCTAGAGTATACATGGTTACCCACTAGGGTATGGTAGAACGCTGTAATGCAGACTGCCACCGCGTATATACAGCGTTTTAGTAACGTCCTGACCAAGTGTCAGGGCGAGCAACACTTTTGGTCGGGGGCAAAAATCTGCAGGAGCTGAAAAAAAAGATACCTCAACTAGCAGGGTGTGAATCCTGCAGCTCAGCAAGAAGGTTAGCGATTTAAGAATTCAAAATGCTATAATTTGACATGAGGACGTTAGAAATTGTCATTCTTGGTCCAAAAGAAGCAGTTGCAGACAAGGGCAACAGAGCCGCGCTTAGTAAAAGAGGCTAGAAAAGCCGAACGGCCACGCTGAAAGAAGGTGTGTGCCGTGTTTCCAAATGCTTTCATAAGAAATTGGTTGCAAAGTTGCACTAAACATTCCATAAACATTAGGAGAAATTAAACAACTCAGAAGGATGGCTGTAGACCTGTATACCACAGTCTGCCTGGTACCATGAAAGTAACTGTGTACCACCTCTTTCCTCTGTATACACTGTAGATTGTATACCGTATACGGCTTCCTGACCGAATACTCATGGTATGCGGAGACTGTATCCCTGTAGACCTGTAGACCAGTATACCTGTGTACCTCTGTATACTAGCTGTATACCGTAGGCATACGGATCTGTAGACCGCATCTGTAGACAGTTGGCTGTAGACCTGCAGACCTGTAGACCATGAATCGACTCTCAAACATCATATGCATTGCAAGCACCCATGATTGAACATATGTGTTTATTGATGTATGGATGCAAGGCATGATAGGTGTCTCACATATGTATGACATGGAATACGTGTTTCTAGGATCATACAATCTCTAACAGAGATTCTAATAGAGGGGCCAATCTATTTTTACACAATCAGTGGTATGTACCCCTGCATACGTAGCAACAAGCATTAGCAAACGGAGCCTGAAATAGCATCTTAACTGCAGTTAAATGATTCAAAGGAATTGGTTGACATGGTTGTGATGGTCTCGGAGGACAGTCTACCACCCCACCGCAACCAGAATTTGCAATATTGACCGTTGCGTGTTTCATTTTGGAACAAGGATATTGATTATCTACATTGGTTGTTGCATTGGCGGATAACAAACTGTCAGAGCTCTAAGCCAAGGTTCTTGAGAAAGTGGCGAAACATTCTGTTTTCCAATTTTCGAAAGGAAGTACATTAGGGCAAGGCTGTGCACATGCCATGACCTAATCCACCTGTGTGTACATACCCTGATTTAATGTTGTACATACTTTGTTTTTTTGCAGAGTAGGAAGGATCCTAGAACGCGTTGTTCTATGGTGATGTCCCCGTGAGCATAGTGCTTTGCCTGCCTGATCCCTTGCCTATCCGCCGCGGCCCGACCCGTGGACAGGTCCGCCACAGGAACGCGTCAGTACCGTGTATGATGTCCCTAGGAAGCAGCATTCCTCAAAAGTGGCCCGCGTGCGGCGAACACCTATGGAACATCTTTTGGCTGTAGAGGGGATGCAACCCAGGACCCCTTCCCTATAGTATACATGGTTACCCACTAGGGTATGGTGGAACGCTGTAATGCAGAATGCCACCGCGTATATACAGCGTTTTAGTAAACGTCCTGACCAAGGGTCAGGGCGGAGCAACATTTTTGACGGGGGGCAAAAATCTGCAGGGGCTGAAAAAAAAGATACTTCAACTAGCAGGGTGTGAATCCTGCAGCTCAGCAAGAAGGTTAGCGATTTAAGAATTCAAATTGCTATAATTTGACATTAGGACTTTAGAAATTGTAATTCTTGGTCCAAAAGAAGCAGTTGCAGAAAAGGGCAACAGAGCCGCGCTTAGGAAAAGAGGCTAGAAAAGGCAAACAGCCACGCCGAAAGAAGGTGTGTGCCGTGTTTCCAAAAGCTTTCATAAGAAATTGGTTGCAAAATTGCACTAAACATTCTATAAACATTAGGAGAAATGAAGCAAGTCAGAGGCATGGCTGTAGACGTGTATACCACAATCTGCCTGGTACCATGAAAGTAACTGTGTAGCACCTGTTTCCTCTGTATACACTGTAGATTGTATACCGTATACGGCATCCTGACCGAATACTCATGGTATGCGGAGAGTGTATCCCTGTAGACCTGTAGACCAGCATACCTGTGTACCCCTGTATACTAGCTGAATACCGTAGGCATACAGATCTGTAGACCGCATCTGTAGACATTTGGCTGTAGACCTGTAGACCATGAATCCGCCTCTCAAACATCATATGCATTGCGAGCATCCATGATTGGACATATGTGTTTATTGAGGTATGGATGCAAGGAATGATGGGTGTCTCACATATGCATGACATGGAATACGTGTTCATAGGAACATATAATCTCTAACAGAGAGGGGCCAATCTATTTTTACACATGGGTTGTATGTACCCCTGCAAATGTAGCAACAAGCATTAGCACACAGACGCCGAAATAGCCCCTTTACTGAAGTCAAACGATTCAAAAGAATTGGTTGACATGGTTGTGATGGTTGTCGGAGGACAATCTACCACCCCTCCGCAACCGGAATTTGCAACATTGACCATTGTGTTTTTCATTTTGCAACAAGGATATTGATTATCTACATTGGTTGTTGCATCGGCAGATGACAAAGTGTCATAGCTCTAAGCCAAGGTTCTTGAGAAAGTGGCGAAACAATCTGTTTTCCGATTTTCGAAAGGAAGTGCATTAGGGCAAGGCGGTGCACATGCTATGGCAATGTTTTTTGAGTCGGGTTAGACCAACGGACCAACCGTGATTTGGAAACAGAGATAAACCCAAAACAGAACTCTTGTTTCATCCTGCCTTAGCACATGGAGCCAAGTATTGCACCGTGACTGCATCCATGCATGATGAATTGGGAGACCCCAAAAGCGGTGTTGACTATTGGGCATGCCTCGCAAAACCGGCAAGCTGACACATACTCAGAAAGATAGAACACTTGAGAATGCCCACACCAAAATTCAGCCTGTATCCTTTCCGTAGACTCCCTGTAGACCTGTAGACCGGTATACGGAAGTATCGACCCTATAGACTGTCTGTAGACCCTGTATACCTGTAGACCTATATCCCGGTTTCCGGTTACTATCATGGTGACACTGTGGACTCTGTAGACAGTTTCTCTGAGAGAAATGGGTCCAGGACAACAGAGAAACTGGACAACCTGCTTCACAGGTATGTCTTGTCACGCCACAGATATGCAATGTGTTCGTGTTGTTCATTTCGTTAAAACGATGGGGTAGTTACCGCTTCGTTTCATGGGGGTTGGAGTTCTCCCCTTCCTTGCTCTGCACAGGCAAAACTGTGAATGAAAAGTATGTTTCACGAATGGAGCACACAGCGCGCACATAGGGTTAGAGAAAGCTCCGTGCTGGCGATGCATGTGCCTAATTTACGCATTCACGGGTTGTTGTGTTTTCCCTGTGCCTTTTCTCATCCTTCTGTTGTCCCCAAAGATTGAAAAGAAAAAACTTGTGCGTGCTTGTATCCGCCGTGATGGCAAACTACGGTTGCTTGAAATGTTAGCCTTTGTTTTGCGTTTTCATTTTGCCGCCTATCCTTTTTTTTCTCCTGCAGGTGACAAGGGACAAAGTGCGTGTCACACTCATGTGGCATCAATCGCTTCGGGTCGTTTTAAATCACTGTAGGCTTCTTTAAGCGCTTAGGGCTTTTTTTGCTTTCGTGTTTTCAGCATTCACACGCTGTGCATACTGAGTAAGCTGAATACACGCAGGAGGAGCCCACGTCCTGGTTCAGTTTGTTGGTGATCGTGGTTATATGGTTTTGTGAATGGAGGTCAAGAGTTGGACTGCCTTTCCTGCATGCTCATGCTCCGTTAAAGGGTTTAGGCCATGCGCAGTGCACACGGTATCAATCTGTGCCAGGTTACCCGGGGCTCCGCCCTGCGTTCTTTGAGAGAACGGGTGCAGTCGCTAGAGCTTGCCTGCTTGATAAGATGTTTCTGGGAATTGTCAATTATTTTCAAGTCGAAGACCCGTATAATACGGCGCAGCTTGTTAGGTTGCAGGCCCAAAGCCTCTTTGCTGGTGCCACTTTCAGGTGGGAAAAGCCAGATTGAAGTGGTGCACTTGTACAGCCCTGCTAGAAACGGGCGCAGGTGAAAAAAAAAGTGAGTTGGGAGTATGGACAACATGTCTGTAGTCAACGAGTACAAAGCGCTCTGCGCTCGACCAGTGCACTCCTCACTTCAAGACCTGGCAGAGCAAATGCGTGGAGGCGCCCCTGTCTGGCCAGAGCTGCCCAGTGGCACTGTGTTTGCCTGCCTCTCCACAGGTGGACCTTTTGAGCCTGAGAGACCTTTGCCCATGCCACCCAGTAGAGCGTGTAGGGGTTAGGGTCAGCAAGCCTGGTAGGGACTGAGTACGGCTGTGCTCACACTGCCTTGGAAGGCTTGTGCTGGCAGTAGTGAGTGTAGTGGAGTGGTGTCTCCCGCTCTGCGTGCGTTTCCTCGCGGGCAGGGGCGTGGGTTCCTTTTTGGCCAACAGAGAAAGTGGCGGTTTATATGCCCTTAGCACACTTGGCCGGCCCTCCCGGTTAGCAGGTAGGGCTTTTGTCGTCTACCACAAGGATAGGCGCCAGCACAGAGACTGAGCGCCCTATGAGTGGTTATGCCACCTGACTGGGACCTTTGGTCTGACATCAGTGAAGCCGGTTCCCCACAACCAGCCCCTGGAGAGCATTGACACACAAACAGACATACCTGGCACACGTAGGGGTAAGGTAGCACCTTCCAACAGGTTTTAGCAGGGTACAACCCCAAAGATCTGGACACGTTACGGGTCCTAACTGTGGGCAGCTGTGTCCGCAAGGAGGGTGAACACACCTGGCTTCTCAAGACCTTGCTTACTATTTCCTGCTGGTCTAGGAAGCCAACGTTCATTGTTAGCTCCCCAAAGGTCATCGGGTTAGGGCATGTCCCATGCAACACATGAGCAGGCACTCACTCACGCTGATAACCAAAGCATGGGACTGCAGGGCACAACCAAGGCAGGGGTAGGGCTGCAAAAGCAGTGGATGTGAACGTGTTTGGGAAAATCAAACCCGAAAGAGGGCGGGCGTTAGTACACTCACTGAAGCTCGAGCTCTACGGGCTCCAAAAGCTGTCATTGTACACATTATTTAGGCGTAATTGTCAGCAGAACCCTGACGACCCCTGGGAGGTTAGGAAACAGAGGGGGTTGCGAGCAAAGGGCATCAACTGTGAGTTCTCAAGAAACGGAACCTGTTCCTGCAAGCCGGCGTGTTCAGGTGACCCGCAATTGAGCTGGTCATATGGAGGTGGGAATCTCGGACTGAACCGACTGTACGGGTACCTAGTCCAGCGCGTTGGCGGAATCTTGGTACTACACGGAGCGGATTATTGTACGGTGGGAGGCTGGGCCAGTAGGACACAGCAACCATCGGGCTGCAGACATGATAAGCTGCCCGGTGGTATTCTGATGCTCTGCAGTGTTGCTTTCCTCGGTGAGCGGGAAATGTACCTCCAGGGGAAGCCTGTACTCCTGAAGAAGTGGCTTGAAAGAAGACTCCCCGCGCGAGGAGGGGAGGGCTCGGTGGTACCACCGCCTCTTGAAGCTCCTCAGTTCGGAAAGGAGCAACAAATAGATAGGCACAAGGAGATTACTTTTTCTTTTTACACTGTGACAGGGTGTCAGCGCGGGTTAGTAGCTGACCCTCGTTGTTCTCAACGAGGGCGGAGAACTAAAAGATGGGATTGATAGTCCCATATGGCTGTATAAAGGCTGGCATGGGTTCTCGGATTTACCCGAATAGGTGAGGAGGAAAGAAGAGATGGCGAAGCAATAGCACTACACAAGACACATATATGGGCCAACTCCTTAAAACCGGTTTGTTTTCTCTGTTTTCTGCTCTTTTGGTGCCCTTTGCTACCTTTCATTGAAACGGGCACCCTCAAAATATACACAAAAATGGTATTATACATGAAAAATGAAATTTTTGACCTCAAATACCCCCTCCATGGGGTTTGAACCCACACTCTACCAACCTTAGAGTTGTGTTTTTCCTCTAAGCTACGACCTGTCGTCGACGATCTCAGAGAAAACCGTAGTATAATAAAAAATTTGGAAAATCAGTACTCCTTACATGCTCCAACCACTATTAACCTCCCATGCTCTTAAAACCGTGGCAACCGACGACCCAAGTGTCAACTGCTTTTCACGGTGAGCGAAGAACTTAAGGGAGGGACAGGGTGGGCATATATGTGTCTTGTGTAGTGCTATTGCTTCGCCATCTCTTCTTTCCTCCTCACCTATTTGGGTAAATCCGAGCTGGCTCAGCTAGCACTACACAATCCCCATATATGGGCAACAGAACAGAAGACTGAGCTCCCGTGAACTGAACCCTTTATAAGAATTAATTAATCGCCAGGCGCGAAGCGCGCGCCGCTTCTCCAGTGACCAGATCAGGAGGGACCAGAACTTGCGCGATGCGCAACAGAGCTCTGGTCCTGTCGTAAAACTTTCTGAATGTATCGTAACAGGACCAATCACCCAATGCTGCTACCACATGCGGATCCACGCCAAGATAGATTAGTGCAGTTGCTGCTGCTCCTCGTGTAGAATGCGCGGAAAACGAATCCGTCTCCAGTTCCCCCAATTCCAGTAGGTGTTTCCTTAACCAGCGAGTAGTGAGACCGTTGATGGTATCAGATGATAAAGGCTTCCGTGGCTTTCGTAGGGACACAAAAATCTCAGAACCCTCGTAATCACCAGTAGCCTCCAAATAACGCGCTAAGCAGCGCTGCGGATCAATTGACGGTGGCGTAACATTGTGAATAGGATAACGTGCATAGTATCTCCTCCCTTTGCGCTTAGCAGAAATGAACCAAGGCTGAGCAGCGCGTTGGATATCCCTTCGTGATCGCGCCAGATCAACGCCTCGGAACAAGGCAAAGAATCTCAAGGACAAAATGGCTTGCCAGCGCAGCTGAGCTTCCGTCTCCACAGGTTGCTGATGCATGACTTGTATAAGACGCCGTACATCATAGAAACGATGATAATGAGGAACACTGACGAACCAGTCACGTTTCAAGTTGCGTAGCATACCCTCGAAACGTAGTTGCGAAAAGCACGGGAATAAACACACTGCTGAATACGCCATACGCCCAGCACTTAAAGAATGCGTGCGTGAAAACTTTAAAAGTTGCACCGCCACCGTCATCAGTGGGATTTGACCAAAGCGCTCCACCTTTAACAGTGGAGCAAGCGCCGCGTCTTGTAACAAGAACGTACCAAACATGTGCCACGCAGAATTGTAACGTTTCAAGGTGTCCTTCCCGATTTCATTGATGATAAGCGTCGCCTCTTCGTTGGTAGCTCCTCGCAATTGATAGTATTCACGCAAACATACGCCAAGGTCAACACGAAACGTGGTTGTGTCTCCGTGCCGTCTGGCATTTGCAAACGGAACTCCGACGTGTTCACTGCGTACTTCACGTGTTTCATCAATAGGTTCCACCAAACCTCGCGTGGCCTGTACGGCAGAGCCATGAGAACCTTCACCCCTGGTGACTCCAACACTTTGTTGACCAACTGAGGTATGTGCTTGAACGGCGGGAAGACCCACCCCGGTGAAAGTAAAGTTAGATTCTGGGAGAAGACATCGATGGCGTAAGCCCCCGGCTGAGGACACGGACTGACGAACTTGCTGCACACCGCATTGGAACTCCTTGACATCCAATCGATTTCCGGCTGAATCCAACTTTTGAACTCCTCCAGGATCCAAGTCAACACGTCCGACGGGAAGGTAGCCTCCGACGGTGTCCAACGAAGCCGAGACCAAATGTCCGCCGGATTCACCGAGGTGTGCACGTAAAACGGTTGAATCTCGATGCGATTGGCTTGTGTAAAATTCCACAGTTGGAGAATCAATGCGTTGAACCGCGGCTTGCGACCTCCCCACTTGCGGAGATACCAGTAAAGGACCATTGAGTCGGTGAAAAATCGCAGCGTGGTGTCCCTCAGCGCATACGCTTGAATAGTCAGTAGGGCTCCCCTGAACTCTTTGACGTTTATGTGTTCCTCTCGATTCAGGAACCAACCGAACGCTGCTGGGGCATTCCCTTGAAGGACTCCGCCCCACGTCAGATCTGACGCGTCCGAGTACATGTCCCTGACGTGACCCATGGAAACTACGAGGGTGCGTCCCTTCCACTGGTGTAACTCGTCCGCCAGATCCATCAACTGACGTGACACGCGCTCCGGGAGCGCCACGTCTGCCTCCCAGCCAGCCTGGACTGCCACCGCCACGTGCACCGCCAGGGCGTCGCTGAGGAGTCGGATATGGGGCATGGCGAACAACAAGGAATGGATTCTTCCAAGAACGGAGGCGCATCGCCTCACTGATGGTGTGTGACTGTGTGCCAGTCTGTTCACGTCCCGAAAGATTGCTTGTAGGCGCTTTGGAGGTACCGCGACGAATCCTTCCCTGAAGTTGGGCATAAAACCAAGCATTATAATTTCTTGAGACGGCTCCAAACATGATTTTGGGACATTGACCAATATACCCAACCGATGCAAAAGTTGTACCAAAAAACGTGTGTGTTCCAGACATTCACGGTAAGTATTGCCAATGATGAGCCAATCGTCCAAGTAGACCCAAACGAGTGCTCCGCGTTCGCGCACGGCATTTAAAATTGGTTGCATGAGGCGTTGCCATTCCCGTGGTGCAACGTTTAATCCAAACGGCAAAACGCACCACCTGTAAAATTCACCGTCGACGTAGACCCCCAAATAAGGTCGATCCCGCGGATGGATACCCATGTGAAAATAAGCACTTTTCAAGTCAATTTTGCAAGCATACTGACCGGGTCTCAAGAACGGTAAAATGCCCCACAGAGTGACCAAACGAAAATAGGTGGTCTGTACAAACATGTTCACGTTCTTCAAATTGGTGATAGGTCGACGGCCTCCCTCAGGATGTGCCTCGTCTGACGCTTTGTCCACTGCGAACATACTTGCACAACACTTAATGTCTTTTCGCTCGACGCGTTCCATGCAACCCTGTTGCACTGCATCCAACACGTGTTTTACCAATTCAGGGTCGGCTACCTCTGCGTGGGAAGAACGAGGACGGAAGTCGTCGGTTGGCCGATCCGGATCAAAACCGTCAACCCAATCAAGCCGCAGCCCATTGCAAATCACTGACGCCGCGTATGTGTCCTTCAACGCTTCCCATTCATGCAATTGTGCACGACAGCGCAAATAGAGTGGCATGTGGGGATGGATCGGCGGTGGCACGCACACGGCTGGCGCCAATGAATCCTCTACAGTCAAGCTACTGCTGTGGTCGTTCATCTAACTTGTCGTTACGTGGCACAAATCTTTGGGTGAAACCCTTACCTTTGCCTTTGCCTCCTTTGCCAGATCTCCGTGGATCAAAACGACCTCGTGTTGAAAACGAACGGAAAGAACTACGATGCAAGTAAGGGGAGAAACGCGTGCCTCTCAGGTCTTTTTGTAATTTGTTGCGCGACTGAAGTAGTGACATGTCATCCTTCGAGAGTAACTCTGGTGCAATCGCAGGTTGTTCAAACCGTTTATCTACTGCCACTCGCCGGGAGCTTTGGATGCTGTAGTCCAACGCACCCAACATTGCAAACAAATGTTCACATAGTACCAATGAAACAGGTGCTTCCGGAGCTACCGTTGTGTCATCTTCGCGTGCTAAGACTACTCCCAGGACTCGCATGGCGTCTTTTACCTGTTGTTCCCAACGACGCTTCTCCGCGTCCGCTGGATGTTTGTGCGTTGGCGCGTTATTAACAGCTGCCCTATGGAACTCGTCGAACACTGGAAGGTGCTTCAACATCTTTTTTCTGCGAAACTCGTCTTGCAAAACCTTTCGCTCTTCCAGGAGTGCAGACAAGCGTGAAGGAAGCGACAGAACCTCATCGCGCCACACGAACGTGGACTCCTTGTCCGACGCGGGGCCAGCGTGGTCCTTGGGACCGCTCAAAGTTTCGCATGCCAAGAAGACGTCTTCGCGATGCGACGACGTTCCTGTTCTGCCAATGTCGTCGCCCTTTAAGGTGAGTAAGGCATCACGAACCAAGGCCATCGTGTCTTTGACAGTGGCCAGCGTTTTCTTTCCTGTAAGTTTGGAATACAGTGACGCTGCCTGCCAAGGACTGAGACCACTCATTGCGCCTTCCTTTGCCAACTGTGCTGCATGTTCCAACGACTCAGAACTCAGGTTCCACGCCGAATCCGGCAATTTCAGCACGAACTCGTGAAAATCCAGTGTCTCATTTCCTTCTGTCATTTTGTTAAAATTTATATCCTTAAAACATTTTGGATTGCATCAGAAATCAAAGCTCTGGGTACAGCAAATCACTAGTTGAACAACTCAGTGAGCGCGTGACCGGTTTTAAGAGCATGGGAGGTTAATAGTGGATGGAGCATGTAAGGAGTACTGATTTTCCAAATTTTTTATTATACTACGGTTTTCTCTGAGATCGTCGACGACAGGTCGTAGCTTAGAGGAAAAACACAACTCTAAGGTTGGTAGAGTGTGGGTTCAAACCCCATGGAGGGGGTATTTGAGGTCAAAAATTTCATTTTTCATGTATAATACCATTTCCTCAGACAGCCCATAGCCGTCCGACGAGGTAAGGAATTTCCAACCTTGTCTATACTTGTGGCGAGCAATACCTGCCACCAAATAGTAGCTATCGACTGTTATCTCATCAGCAGTGATCTCTTCGAGTTCGTCTGCCGCCTCGACATTGAGAGCAATCTCTGGGTCGATGGGTTCGACCTCCCTGTCAGGGAGACGCGACTAATCCCAGGCCAGGTCCTCAGGGGAGTGGTAATGTCTCAGCTGTTTAGGTGCACACAGCAGCTGTACACCTAGGCCGGGACTGCATCCCACATGAATCCCGGATCCATCTATTCCTACAATACGATAGGGCCGAAAGAAATGGTCCTGCAAGCAGTTGCAGGTCCATGACGGCATTGGTAAATTATGTACAAGCACCAGGTCTCTTAGAACTGGCTGTACGCCTCGTGCGGTTACGCCTAGTCAGGGCACATTCACGAACGTGCTTCAGGTTAGCCTCTGGCCAAGTTGGACAGGTGGTGCTGATGTTCCAGCCAGTCCCCTACGGGGCTTTTGTAGTCCTCAAGGAAAGGGGCTTTGAAAACCCATGCAGGACGCCCCCCATGGAACAATTTGTGGGGGGTTTCGCCAATTGAGAAAGTCAATTGAGTGTTCATGGTTAACACAGCTCGCGGTAACAAGCGTACCCAATCCCTCGTACGTTCTTGCTTCATCAGTACACTCACGTTCTGTTGCACCACATGATTCTGTCTCTCAAACAGAGGGTTAGAAGTGTCAGTTTAGGGCACATCTGTGCTCACGCGGACGTTCAGGGCGTCCAACATTCTTTTGTACCACCCGGTGAAACTCCAGATGCGTACATCGTCATTTGAGTGCACCTCCTCGGGTGCTCCATGCTGTTCAAACCACAGTTCAACCAGACTTTTCACAGTGTGTTCCCAAGTGATCTGTTTGCTGCAGGGGAACGCACAGGTGAAACCACTTAGACCACAGCTGACGACAAGACAGCTGTTGTAACCTCCAAGCCTGGTAGAACGTGGGTGAAAGCCACGTACAACAGGGAGTCAGCACAGTAGGGGATAGATCGGCTGGACATTAGTCCCCGGTCGTGAGGGTCGCTTTATCTGCTGGCATGACAGTCGCAGGAGTCCACGATGGATTGCATGTGCGACCGTTGTTCAGGCAGGGTTATTTGGGAGTAGAAACACTCTCTGGAGGCATCAAAAGAGCGGTTGCAGCCAGTGTGCCCTAAACCAAGGTGAGGCCACTGCAGGCAACCGTTCACTCGTGCCTCAGGCACAACTATGGGGTCCTCAAAATACAGGTACTGACTATCTTTATACCAGCGGTCGCCGTCTATTACACATGCCACTAGGCCATCACTGTGGATCTGGAGTACAGATTGGTACTCGTGTTGGTAGTCTCTCAGACTCCACCCCCTAGGACACCCGCAGTGTGCATGGACAGTCCTGGCCAGACAGCCATGCGTTGAAACGCCTCTTTGGCCAACGCCTGCAAGCTCTCACCTAAGAGGGCATTGAAGTTATTACGAGATATATAGTCAGCCAGTTCATTTGTTGTACCCTGTATATGGTGGACAGTCACTTAGGCGGCTCAAGTTGCATGGTCAAAATCACACCAAGTGCACCCGATCTGGACCATGCAAGAAGATAGTTTTTCACAGGCTCTGTTTTTTGAAAACAGAATATTAGTCGAAAGAAAGTATCTTTCTTACCATTTGTGCCATTTTGTGCCTTTTTTCAGACAGCCGAAAACAAAAGAAAACTTATTAATTTAGTGGAAAATGATGTTCTTTTAGCAGAAATTAACCAATAAATGCATTTTGTGTTCCCTTAGTTTGTGGGATGAACATGGTCTGCCGAGAAAATGATTGCAAAATCAATTTGTGTTCTTCATGATCCTTGCATACCGAGAAAAAGGCATTATTGATCGAATTTTATGCGCGCGGCCTCGCGCGATCAAGACCAAAGAACATTAAAACAGATGCATGGTGGATTGAATATCGGTGCAACGCATATGCAACATGTGGTTCAAGGGCTGCCCCATGCGCGAGGCCTCGCGCATAACTTGATAAACCACAAACCTCAACTAATTCTTATTGCTTTGGAAAGACAGCTTCAGGGTCGAGTGATCTTGCCACCCACCCCAGGGATTGATTTTTGATTTGCACTGCCCAAAAAAAGAGGTATAGGTTGTGACTTTCAAGTTCTGGAACTGCATTGCAGTCCCCTAGCGCGAGGCCTCGCGCAAAAAAAAGCCCAGAAAATATATTTTTGGTATCAGTCTGATGGGTTCTCATCTGATAGCGCTACTGCACAAACTTCACTGAAGCAACTGGTCACAACAGGTACGTAAATTGTTATTGAGTCATTGAAATTTACCAGAAGCCGGCACCCCCGGAGGCAGAAAAACTCTTCTTGGGCTTGGTCAGCCCCTGCGCTTGGCAGACTGGTTCCCCCAGGGCACCTTCTTTACTTTGATTCATAGTCAACAACGGGAAGATCAACTTTTGTGGCATTCTTGCATTTTACTCTCCACAAAATCAATTTTTTAAGCCAAAAAACACGCTCAAAAAGGTACCACACATGGCGAATTTGTAGGTTCTTTGCACAATTTACTTTGGTTATTGTCAACAACGGGAGGGTCATTTTTTTTCAGCCAAAGCTACAGGGGTGGTCCCTGTCCAGCTCAACGTCCTCTGGTGAGTGGACATGCGTCATGTTCCACCAGTGATATTCGTTTTTTTGCTTGACACCCTGCATAGCTTTCGACAGGTGTCCATCATCAGCAATGCTGAAGGATGCACCCTGTGCAACACCTCCTACGTATGTGCTCCTTTTGTTAGGAAGGCAACAACATCAGAAATGATTTTTGAATCATTAATTAGATTTGCAAGGCTTGTTGGGAGCGCTGAATGTCCGCCCGCATAAACATATGGTACCGTCTGATCCAGTCAACGCTGCCTGTAATGTCACTCCAGTGTAGGTGCCTGCCTGATTCATAAGTTCTACCATCATTACCTGGCTTTGGAGGGGCAATAGACTGCTCCTTGCGCAAGGCCCCGCGCAAGGAGCTGTCCATTTCTCCAAAAAATGCATTTTTTGGACCCATCCTGACCAAAAAAGGGCCAAAATTCCAGACATAAGAGGTCTCTTGGTGTTTCAGAAACGGCTTGATTTTTTGGAAGCCAAAAATTTGTTTTTTCGGTGTTTTCTGAGGCCCTGTATTTCAGACACTTTCTGTCGTTTTATACCATGCAACTTGAGCCGCCTAAGAGTCAACCTGAACTGATTGAGATAGGTCCAACATCGTTTTAGTTTTGCCTCTGCCGGAGGGGAACCCTCCTACGTTTTCACAGGCTCTTGGTCACAGTGCCACACAATAGGGTTAGTACCAAGTGGGGGGACTGGTAAGAGAGTACCAGCATGCCACCCAAGAGTTCGTGGTCATAGGTACCGTAGTAGAATCTTGCTTGGTTTCCCTTCGAGTTCCAGTTCCCAAGAGGCACAAGACGCCATTCATTGGCAACGCAGTCATGCTTCAGCGTGCCATCATGGCTCAGACCTGAGGTATGATACAGGCAGCAAGCCAGCTCAGCGGGGTTCAGCTCCTGCCACTGGTATCGGGTATCCCTGTCCCCTAGATCACAGGCATCTGTGACGAGTATTACCTCGCCCTTAGGGCAGGGTACCCCCAGGCAGCTGGTAGAGGGCATTTTCTGCTTCAACTCCTGGAGAGAGGCCTCCTCCTTGTCGGTCAACTTCCAAGGATGGCCTTCTGTATAAGGTCGGTCAGGGGGGCTGATGACTAAGTAACGTTATGTATATGGCGCTGGTAAAACTCCTAACGTTGTGTAGAACCTTCTTGGGGCGGCACGTATCTGCATGTCTTGCAGGGGTTGCATACTCGGTGAAGCTGCTTTCCACCAGCCATACCCAACGTTGAAACCTAGGTATTGCATCTCAGCTTGCATGAACTCACGTTGCTTGAGTTTGATGCAGCAATGGTTTTCTTGACAAACAACGGGAAACTCTTGTAGGAGGAGGATATGATCCTCCTGGAGATTACTACCCCGGCTCACGTCGTCCATGTGTGCCTCCGTTTCAGCCCGGCGGGAAAGCACTTCCTGAAGAAGGGGTCTGCATCTCAGGATATATAGGATTTTGTTGATCAGCTCCTGAACGAGTGTAGGGGCATTCGCGACACTGAAGGGCATGACCTTCCAACAGAAGACGAGGCCCCTTGGGGTTTACAAAGGTCCACCTGCCCGAAGCCATTGCGCTTATCTATCTTGATCTTGAATCCGCACATTCTCTCTAGGGTGTTCGGCATGTTGAGGATACTCCCTGAGGGGTACTGGGCCTTTTTTGTGACCTCACTATAGTCAACTACCAAGCCCGTAGCCGTGGATCCAGGTTTGTCCACAAGGAAACAAGGGCTACAATGGCGAAGATAGTCCCCGTGTCTTTCTTCCTCGACCAGGCCAGCATCTATACATTCTTGGATCTGGCGTCCAATGTGTTCGATTTGGTCTTGTGGGGCGGTGTACGCACGCCGTCTTTCCACACACCCTTCAAACTTTCGTTTGAGTCCGATGTCCATCTTGACCAGTTTTCTGCAAGACAGGGATTGGAACATCGCTCCAACAACCTCCTGGTATTTCAGGATGAGCTTACTAAGATCAGGGTGGAGGTTCATGCTGTCCAGTTTCTCAGCAAAGTCCTCCTGAGGGTGGAGGTTGCTCTTCCCTCCTTCCTGTTTCTTCATTCGCCCCATAGTTTCAGGGGGCAGCTCATCTCCTCAGTCCTGACGAGGGTTTCTGGACATAGTGAAGGGAGTACACCAGAGCTGTCTCAGGATTGGGGACAGTCATCTCTTCACCATCTTTCTTGGACCATATGGACGTTTTCTAGGTCTCCTTGAGGTGGTCGATGCGGGTCCGTTGCTCGATACCCACAGCCTTAGCCCATAGAACTAGTTGAAAGTCCTGCACGTCGTATCAAGGGACGGGTATGGGGTTTGATGAGGGTTTAGCGCCGGGTACCTGACCTGTAGGGACATCTGTGGCCTGCATTTAGAACACAGCGTGATCATGAGGTCCGCCACGTGTGGTCTCGCCAATATCCACGTCTTCCTTGAGCAGATGCGCTAGGAAGGCGCTGTGATTCAGTGTCAACACATACGGGTCTACCGGCTGTATTGACTAGGTCATCCCACTTAAGTGGTCGTCAGCATCAGCCACAACGGGAGGGACTGCTGGCGTCTCCCACTCATTGTAGCACTCACCACTCGTAGTTGTGAGCGAAGAACACTCGCGTCTCTTCTTGAGATCCAAGAGAGTAAGTCCTCGATTTCCTGCCATCAACTCCTTGAGCATTTCCTCGTCAAGGTCATTCACCGGTACGGAGTTTAGAGGACTATCAGCAATGGACAAGAAGCAGCTCCATTCTGGGGCGGGCATAGTCTCTTCAGAGCCTTTAGGAAGGTAGATGGGGCCGTTGGGGAGTTCTGTGCTTACCACAGTCTTGCAGTCTAATAAAGGCCCCCATTAGGCGTGTTCCCCTGTGGTACCCTGGTCGGGGGTGCACAGCACAACTCTCGCTGCCTCAAAGGCAATTTCCGTGAACACCTTCGCGAGTTGGCAGAATGGGTGGTTAGATTAGCACAACCCCATCAATCTCCAGTTGAAGCAATCCGCATTATTGAGAAATGGCGAACAATAGAGCTGCCTCATATGCTGCTCCTTACTCACAAACAGTTCGCATTGACCTTTATTAACGTCTACCTGCACATTGGCCAGCCCATTATCGAGGACGGGTTGCATCAACTGATAGTTTTCGGTTGGATAAGACCGGTACAGTAGCTTAGACCGGATTCCTTTCGTCTTAATGGGTCAACAGGGACAGTGAAAAGGCCACTGCCGCACTCGCAGTGTAGGGCATAGGCACTTTGCAAAGACTGACAGAAAGACAACAGTTTCACTTCGGTGTTACAACGCAGGAAATCTGTGCCAATGACAATGTCAAATGCGGTGGTGTCCAGCACGTTGCAGTGCTGAGCCACCTTTTCGTCGCCCAGACACACAGTCACATGGATCCCTCGCAGGGAAGGGATCGTTCTGCCATACCAAACCCTTATGGCCGCGGTTTTGGATTTCCGGATCTTGGCTTGCATTAGCAATGTGCGGCCCACGATAGAGAGCGTGCCGCCCGTGTCCAAGACTGCCTGGTAACCCGGATTAACTATTTTAACGGTGATCCAGAGAACCGAATCCTCTTCCTCGGAGCCGCCCCCCTATACCTCTTCAGGGAAGTCCACCTCCACACCGGCAACCTGCAGGCACCTAAAGTGGCAATTCAGCCTACTCTTCTCGGCGTTCCCGCTCTTGTCGGCAACGCCAGTGCTGGGAGAAGGAGGGGGTGCAGTTCTCTTTTCACCCTGCTGCTCACCTTTGGGGGCAGGGTTAGGGGGTCCCCTTCTGCCTGTGGCAGGGGCTGATAACCTTCTTCCTCCAGCAGGGTTTCCCTCACCAGGGGATCTCCCCGGGCTACGACCTCCCCCATCAGGGTTACCCTCTCTGCCGCCCTTCCGGCGTTCTTCTTCCGCTTTCTTGTGTTTTTAGGATCTCGGGCGGTTTAGGTGGCATTCATCCGCGTGATGCTGATGCTTGCCTCAATATCCGCGCGTAATCGTGCAGCGGAATTGGTCTTGGTATTTCACCTCTTCACTATCCTTGGTTTTCTGCTTGCGCTCATGTTGCAGCAAGCATCAGTTTTGTCCATCACAGTCGGGCGCGTGGCAAGGTCCACCTGTGTTGGCTGTAAGACGACAGCAGAAAAGACTACGAGCCCCTTTGTCATTGGAGGGAGGGGTCTCTTGCATGTGTTTCAACTGCCCACCACGGCCTTCACCCAGGTTAGAGTGGGGTTGAGACGAGCTTCCTCTGTTCCTCCAGGATTCCTCTCAGCAGGGGTCTCCCTTGGCAGATGCCTGTGCACGTACCTGTTTATTTGAGAGTCCTTTCCCCTCCTCCGTGGCCAGCTCCATCTGAAGACCGATCGGATCATCATAGGAGTGCGTGTGAGCCTTCCACTCGCACGTCTCCCTGCAGTTCTCCGAAGTCTTCGGAGGAATCTTCCCTACTAGCCAAAATTGAGGCTCAGTAGGACCATAGGATGTGGGGTTCATCCTTTTCATGAGATGGTCCAGCCGCGACAAGGTTATTCAGATACGGGCAGCTGACAGAAACTCGGGGAATGAACGCAACTCCTCGATTTCAGTACGGACACTCAGGTCCATCTGAAAGACTGATTACATCGGTTACAGTCTGTTCAGGAAATTGCATGAGTTGGAGCTCTTCTTGATAGCGGTCTTCACTTGCCGCTGGAGATTTTTGTTTTGCAGGACTTCCTGATGAGCGTGCATTTTGTCTTGACGTTGGCATGTTACGGACCCGTGAGGAGTAAAGATTCAGAGAATTCCTCAGCCCACTACGGCAGACGCTTGGGATGGAACTCAGAGACTTCGATCTGAAGGTTCGATGTGGCGATAGCCATCGTTCCCCTTCCGGGCACACCTGTGTCACCTGGTCCACCTGAAGGGGGTGAGGGGTGTGTAATGGCCGATGGCGCCAGTGCAGCCAGGCACTAGCTCTTCATCCCTGCCTAGGAGGTGTTGCCTACACTACAGACGGGCACAGTGCTCACACCGGGGTACAAAGGGCTAGCACAGGTGTCCAAAGGGCCCCAATTTTGTTTTTAGTGCTGCGGACAAGGCACTCAGGCTCGGGTCCTCTTCAGCGGCACCAAAGGCCCTAGTGTGGAGCTAGACGGCCTCATTGATCATCAGTGGATTATTTTCCTTTCGAGGGGGGGAGGCGCGCTCGACACATGCAGGCTCGGGATTCTTACTCAGTGAGGGCGTGCGCGCCCTGCGGTCCCAGTCGTCGAACATCTCGGAGGACTTGATGGAGTCAGCGTCAGCAACGTAAGGTGACTTCCGCCCTAGGTCCCACGTTTTGATCATGTCAACCACGTCTCTGCCTCCACACTCCTTCACCTTCGTCCTTGCTAATTTTCGGTTTGCAGGATCAGGAGGAGTAGCGGAAGGAGTGAGAGAAGGGATGGAACGGGCCCCCACAGATGTTAAGGCGGCCACCAAGAGGTCCTTGCTCCTCAGCCTTTCCAGGTTCTCCACCGTTATTGCAGAACTCTGAGGGGTTGTAGGGATGTCAGGGGGTATGTATCTTTTCCCCCCTCTTGGTTCTGTCTGTTCTTCTAGAGGACCAGAATCACGGGGAGTTCCAATTGTAGATGATGGTGCAGTGCTCACATTTCCAGTGGACGGTCTGGTGGTGATTGCTTCAGTTTGGGCACTGAAGGTGACAGACATTTCAGAATTCCGGATAAAAGTGTACCTCATTCTCCTTCTTGTTGTGCTTCAGTCTTTTGGGGTGCTGTCACTGCTGCCCGAAAAGGTTTCTGGCTTATCCCATGTTGTGCTTGTTCTTTGTTTTGGATAGAGAAAACCTTGATGCTTTCCCCCAAACAAAATGAAGTCCACAAGAAAGAAGACTAGGAAAATCCAGGCACCAGATGGAGTCCTTCGAAATCAAAACATGAGTAACAAAGAGGGGCTACAAAATGAACAATGCAGGTCCAAATACATACCTTCAGTCAGGATTAAACAAAACAATTGGTTCTATAGTGAAAACTGGCATACGTCTGGCCCCACAGATAGTCCCAAGCACTTCATGTGCACAGCTTGACATGCAATCGAATTGGTTAGGAATCAGGGGCAAGTAGGATGGGCCGGACACACGGTATGTCTCGGCCTGCGTGGCCAAGCAACTGAATTCAGAATCAGTTGAAACGTAGAACCACAATAAGTAGTTGAAACAATGGAGTATATGGGTCCTGAGGGGGGAGACCACTAGGCGTAACCTACAAGGCCCTGGGCATGATGTGCCTATTATATTTCGGTATAACCTCCATGCAGGAAGATACCCTCGCTCACTTGAGTGGTAGGGGTGGACTTCATTGGGAGGGTTTGTTTATAACCCTAGTTACTTTGAAAGATGTACTGTAAGCTTCAAAAGAGTGATTACAGTGATTGAGTGTTAGTTCTCAGGACGTCCCAAACAATAGGGGGGGGGGACGTGGCCTGGATCAAGTCCCCCACAAAAGACATCGAGGCGACTTTTTCTTACTCCGCATAGGTAGCCCATCCAGCCCCGCCCCTGCTGTCGCCGGGATGCTAATGTGCTTGCGCAAGGCTTGGTGGTAACCAAGTGTCTCCTGAAACCAGGGACATTGCAATCTGTCAATATCTGTGCATGACTCGGAATTAGCATCTTTTTCGGTCGGCACTAGAATTTGCAGTTTTTCCACACATTGGACTAGGTAACATTCTCAAGCATCCAAAAAAAAAAAGGACACAGGCAATTTTCTGAAACGAACGTGAAACTCCAGTCCTCACTAAATGTTGAAGAACATCGTTCTAAGTCGACACTGAGCAAAACACCTTCTTTCGAATCAGCAAAACATCGCTAACGAAAGTGATGCAACCTTTCCGACAATCTTGCCAATAGATTCCTGTACTTTGCTTGGTGATCTGAGAATTGCAATTGCGTGGAACTGGGAAGAAATAAGAAATTTCCTTTCTGCTGTGATACTGTCCATAGTGGAGTACGGGTGTTGTACGGTAAAATATGGATTTGTGACCTGCGCTAAATGGCATCTGGAGGTGTCTTGATCAATACCGATCAAAATTGTTAATGTTAACAGCAATTTCTACTGACAAAGGTTTGAAACATCACTCTCCTGTAGCATTTTTCTGGGCAAAGGTCGTGCTTTGGCAATGACTTCCTTGGAAGAACACAGAACCAGATCAGAGGTGCTGCTCGTGCTCTTTATATCAAACGGTAAGCGACGTGCAATAATATTAACGGGTACGAAGTCCAGTAAGGTATGCAAAAGCTCGGGAAGCAAGAACACTAAAACGGTTACGCATTGCCAGGCCGTCACGTACCGCTTCATGGGAGTGAGAAGAACAGGTATGCTTGCCGTCTGGTTTTCAAACATCCGTCAAACAATTTGTGCCTTGGTGCTCCAACCGACGAGTGCACCTTGCTTGCTTAGTGCGTAACGGCTAAAGCGTGTTCCTTTCTGTAGTTTGCAAATACAAAAACTCACAACTCTCGTGACTTTATGCGTCAGTGAAATGATTGCTTCAAGTGAACAACGAGGAGTATGCACGAAAAGCTATGCGGGTTATATACTGTTGAAGCGGCGTTGGTTTATGCCGTAATGAAAGGACGTTTCATGCTCCGTATAACTTGCAAGGTTAGAAGTTTGGTGATGGACGATGACCAGGCTGACCCCTGGTATTTCTACATGCCCACATATCATATACCATGAGGGTCCACAGGGGGGAGGCCGGTCATCCCGCAGCATGAGAGGCACAACTCGTGAATATCGCTGGCTTTGATTGCGGCTGGTGGGTGCTGAAGCTTGGTCATTGACCGCCTACAGGGGTACCCACCAAAAGTTCGCCCTGGGCCCTGGTTACCTGGTGCACCTCATCTGACCCACATACATTGTCTTGAGGCCTAGCCTTGACCCTTACCTGCACTGTTTGGCCACCTCCCGTGGTTGTGTAATATCCGCCACAGCAACGACCAGGCTGCAGGTTCCGCATCCACAGACAATGTAGCATGCTGACGCGTTCCCGTGGGGGGCCGGCCACGGGACGCTGCGGTGACACGCACAGGTGAGCAGGCAGCACACGCTCACAAGGGCATCAATACGCTCGTTTCATGTGACAAAGCGTTTCAGGATCCTTGCCACTCTGCAACAAGGGAACGAAAGTATGTACAGCAACACATCAGGATATGTACACATGGGGTTAAGACTGGACTGGGGTAATGGCATTACAGGACAATAGACACTCACTCCCAACTCATATCCCAATCCCAGGTCCGACCCTCTCAGTGGCTGGTGGGGGCGGGGGCTCAAACACAACCCATGCCCTGGTCAGTCCGGACCCTGAAACCCTGCCAATGGGGGAGATGTCCCGCCTAGCCACAGGCGAGTTCCTGGAAACCAAGGAACTCCAAGGTCAAACGACAGTAGCTCCCTCTGCTCCCTGAACAGCAGGTCCCAACTCTCCTCTGAGCCAGAGATATGGCCCCGCAATTATCACCCAGGAGTTGGTAGCTGAAAATGGGCTGTTTCAGCCCATACTGAAATTAGCTCAAAAATCTCCAAAATTGACCTCTTGTCCGGACCTGCCAGAGGTGGGGACGAGGCAACTGACCCTATGTCCTTTGAGTACAAACTCCCTGGAGCCCTCACCCAACCTGGTTCCCTCTGAGGTCCCGGCATCAGGGCAACACAGATTCGTCAAGTGGGGTCATGATGCCAAAATCACCAAAATTGGCGTCATTCCCACGCGTAGGTAGCCCGGCCTGGGCAAGGCCAATGGCTCACAGGTTAGGAGGCAGGACCTAGGACTCATATCTGAGTGTACAAGTTGGGTTTGGGTCCGGGCTCCCTGTGGGCTCAGAGGAATAGGGCCGCCAATTGACCACACGGAAGGGGGAAATTGGGGTCCCAAAATGGGGTCATTTTGGCTGCCTGAAATGAGCCAAAATTTGGGGTGCTCCCAATTGTATATCTCCACGCTGGCCCGGAGATCGGATCCGCCATTCCATACGCGATCCACCAGGAGTCCAACGGAGACTCCCATGCCATTGGCTCCCAGAGATCTCCATGCCATATGGCGTGGTGAAGATCCCAATTGGGTCCACAAATGCCAAAATGGTAAAATTGTCCACACTCATTTTGAGCTAGCGCCTTAACGAAGGTTGCTCCGCTTCGCCCACGTGGTGTGTGAGCCATGGGGACCAATATCCATATCACCCATGTCATATATGGTCCATTGGTCCAAGCGTCCGGCGTGCACGAAGGTTAGAACATGGTGCACGGCGGGCAGCAAAAGTGGAAAATTGCTCAAAATGGTCAAAAATGCGCACACTCATGGTTGGGGCAAAGGAGGCACATGCCAGACTAGGACCAGAGTGTGCCGAAGGATTGGTATCAAGTCATATGTGTCCAACATATCTTTTGGGCGTCGCCCAACTCCTCCGGTTTTGGGAATGGCAGGGTCGCCAAGTGAGCCCATGATTTGGGATAGTCCCAAATCGCCAACATGGCGGCCACGATATGCCATGCCCAAGAGGAGTTATTCGCCGGGTTCAAGATATGTTGGGCACTGAAGTATGTACCCCCACAACATACTTGGGTCATGATGTCAATTGAGCGAAACGTTGAGATACAAGGTCGCCACTTGACATCATGACGGGCCAAAAACGGCAAAATTGGCACAAAGACACACAAAAGTGCCTTGAAAGCTACATAATTATATTATAATATCTTTGGCTTGGATCGTGCAATCATCTAATCCTTCTAAACACAATGACTTGACACCAATGACCTTCGATCCCACATATGTGCTCCACTTGGGGCGCCTTGAAAGGTTACGAGCGCTACTTCCCAAGTGGGCACATGAAAATATGGAAAATTGCAGAACACACACCTTGCTCCCAACGCATCGCTTCTGGATCGCCACACAAGCTTCCCTTCACGAAGGTTAGGCTTGCAATTGATCGTAGGGAGTATGGATAAGGGGCTTGCACAATATGAGATCCATTGGCGGGCTTGGCTTGGAGCGATGGACCCGCCAAATGGGCACGCAACACAACACAAGGCACATACTCCATATTGCCCAAAAAGGTAGCTCCCCCCACGATATGTCATGCCCCTCCAAGGGCATAACTTTGTGTCAATCGCTCATAGGAACTCAAGGAGAGTTCCTATGCAACACCAACACTCGCGCGCTACAATCGAAAGTTATCTTAACGCACGCAATATCATGGCCATAGAGTTACAACGCAAACTCTACCCTCTTGACCATGATCCATTACACTAGCGCGCACGTGTGGAGACGCAAGGCATGTAATGCTTCCTAAATTACGTCGGGAGTATTGTGAATACATCCCACGTTTCCTTATCGTAATTCCTCGCAAGCAACACGAGATATGACCTCCACAAGTGGCCTCACGAATCAACTTTGTTTTGCCCATATCTTTAAGACAAATGGAGGGCAAGAGAAAAGGAAAGTTGATTCGTGCATAGGGAAGCACGTAGGTCCACTCGAAAGAGGTCAAATCAAGTGCGGGGATGTCGAAGTCGAAAATCCGATTTCGACATCCTGAAAAATTCGGATTAAGGTTGCGAGTGTAAGATGTGAAAATTGCGGAAGCATCCATGCAGTTCCTGAAGACTTTGGAGCCTTCGTGACGGATTGCGTTAAAATTTCCATTAATAACAGTTAAACTGGCGGTTACGGTAAAGTCGCGATCCAACCGCCAGCAGTCAAAACAGTGAGTATCAGAACGGAAGCGTAAAAATTGACGGAGACAATATGAAAATAAAACCCTGTTGATTCCTGATATTCTGATACACAAATCTCCGCTGGCGGTGCATCGGTTGCCGATGCGGGGCTTTACGGCACGGAACACGCTCCCGCCGGGCTCGCACCGGGCGTCAACGGGCGCCTTCCGTACATGGGGTTAGTGGACCGGAGACCGGTCTTCCCTTCCGTACTTGGGGTTAGTGGACCGGAGACCGGTTGTATGCCCTAACCTAGCCATGGGGTTCTGGGTACCGCTTCACCCCCCTCCTTAGAGCAAACCCCTGGGGGGGGCTCGATAACACTCATGCATGGCAGCGGGTACCCAGGACCATCCCCTGAAGGGGGGGATGTCACACCGTCACTCCAGGCTGACTCAGGTGAGGCTGCCCAAATCCCACAGTAAGATAGGTATGATGCTGTATAAGCTCGTACCACAGGTATAGTATCAAGTATCAAGTCCCGGGTCCTGGCGGCGATTGTTCGGCATCCAAAGGACCCGTTAACCCATACCAGGCGCACCGGGTGCCGGCTGCTACGGTCATGACCACAGTGGCAGTGGCATGCACGGCCAACATAGGCGACACACGATGACCGAGGTGGTCCCACAGGTCGAGAGCGACCACAAAGATCCATCAGGCTACCCCAAGCTTCCCAAGGCCTGCCGACTGGGGATAGTCCCCACGGGTCCTTCCTCGGGCGCACCATGTCCATATCCATACGACGCGAGTCCAGAGTGATACAGCCGAACTCCTTAAGGGATCTTAAGGGAGCTCCTCCTTAAGGGATCGGGCATCAAGGCCGTCTTTTCCCTCGCCCTATTACCACGAAGGCCATACATGAGGGAGTCCTCATGCAGTGTGGGCGGAGGCGTCGACTCCTCAAACCACCAGTTTCCCAGGCAGACTGACCGAGGTCAGGAGCACCGGAGGCCGCCATCCGACTGCAAGTGCGTCTGCGAATCGGTAGGCTCACACTGGGACACACAGTGGCGGACCGCTCGGAGTGTAGTCAGGCAACTGGGCTTCCCGCCTGGCGCCATCAGGATCTCCACATCACAGCGAATAGGGCAACACGGTATCACGGGCACTCAAACAGAAGAATATGTACTTAGGTACTGGTCCAGGCTGGACCTGCAGTAAAAGCATGTAAACGGCGACTCAGGGCGCCTCTGTATCCCGATTCGTGGTGAAAAACAGTCCATCCCTCAGCGATGGGCTGATGACACTTAACATACAGATGCACATATCCTGGAGGGCAGACAAACAAGCAATAATTTGGGTAAATAGGCGTGTAAACACGCTCTGGACAGAGCGCCAAACCACGCCACGGTCAGGATAAGGCAATGCAGGACGGTGGAAAGGAAAACGCCTGGGTTCGAGCCATATATAGTCAGCTGACACACGTCGACTGGTCTGGATTCCGCCAGTGCCATGGAACCAGACCACACACCAAAAATTCGCAATGCCGATGACAGCGGCATCCGTTGCGCAACGTCGTATGGGCTTCAAGGCCCCAAGAGCTCAGAAATATGAAGGTCAGTCGCCCCACCTGGTTTCCCAAGGATTCAGCAGGGGGGGGAGTGACGAATAGAAGAAGAGAGGGGCCATCCTCCTCTGGATTCAGCAGGGGGGGGTACATGGCCACTCTGATGGCAGGTCACCGGAAGATGTAAGAGAGCAAGCAAGTAAGGGACGATCCGTCGACCTCACAAGCGCTGAAAACACATCAGGGGAGAGCTCAGGGCGCTGATCAGGCACTCCTGGCTGCAATCGCCCGGGTGAGTGCTGCCAAGTCCGAAACGTGGATCTTGGTCTTGTGCTTGCGGATGTACTCCATGAAGGGAGTATTGACCCGCGGCACGAACGAGGAGACGGGTTCCCAGGTATCGTGGGACGGCCCATAGCCTCGCCAACGAACCTTGAACTCCAGACCTCCGGGTGCCGAGGCTTTTGGACGCTGAGCCAGGATCTTCTCGACAGTATAGTCGTCCTGCTCAGCATAGTCATCATCCGAATCAGCCTCATGTGCGGCATAGCTCAGGGACACATATTGGCCACGGAGGTCGGGTTCCCGCACACGGAGTTGACTCTCGTGGCGCTCCCGGAACTGTCCGTGACCCACCTTGATGCGGTAGGTGTCCTCACCAATCCTGCGGACCACCTCTCCGGGTGTGAACCAGGTTTTGGTGCGGTGGGTGCCCATGGGGCGGGGTCTGATCACCCACACCGGGTCTCCCACCCTGAACTTCTGCGCTGTCGAGCTCGGGGCGGACTTCTGACGCTCAGCATGCTCCTTCTCGAGCTGCTGGCGGATGTCCCGCGCCGTTTGCTCTTGCCGCGCGAAGAACTCCTTGGCATCCATGGCCATGCCATCACCAGACAAGGGAAGTCCCCTACCCAGGGGGTCCCTGCCGAACAGAATCTGGTGAGGGGACAAACCGCCCGGAGTGGGGGTGTCATGATGGGCCTTCAGAGCAGGCCACATCTCCTCAAACCAGTTCCGCCGTGGATTGGTGATGTGGATCTTGCGCAGCTTCTCGAACAGCTGCCGTCCAGCCACTTCAGCACGGCCGTTAGACCGGCTGAGAGAGGCGACGCTCTTGGCATGACGTATCCCCATGAGGGAACACATAGCCTTGAACCAGCCACCAGTAAACTGGGGCCCTCGGTCACTGCAAATGGTGCGGGGGATGTCAAAGACGGTCAGCCAATGACGAATCATCATGACTGCCACTTCCTTGGCAAGCAACCCCTTTTTGCGTGCCGGAACAGCTACAACGTAGCCGCTGTGGCGGTCCACACAGAGAACCACACAGTCAAAGGTCTCCTTGCCAATGTGCACTTCGGGCATGGAGAAGACGTCCATGGCCACGCTCTCCATGGGCTGATCAGGAACCGGGGTCCATTGGGGTTCCCCCTTGACGTTCCGGTTGTCGGGATTGCAGGCCTGACAGACCGAGCAACCCTTCCTGACCTTCTTGATGGCGGTGTAGAGAACGATATGGTCGATCTCGAACCGACGCTGCATGTCAAGAGCTTGCTTCTTGACCCCTGGGTGCAGCATGTGGTGGTGCCAAGCTTCACACAGCTCGAGCACCCGGGACTCTGGTACTAGCAGCTTACCATTCCGGTAGAGCTTGCCATCTTCCTCAGTCAGCCCCTTTGGCCACTTCCCCCCGTCATCAGGGTCGGTCACAGCCCTATACTCGGCCGCAAAGGCCTCAGACTTGGCGTAGTCGTCAGTCCAGTCGTCCTGGAGGCAAGACTCCGGGAAGAGGTGCTTGTCCGACTCAGCTCCATCAGGGGCCAGTACTCTGACCGCTCTGCTCACCCTCGACGCGAGGGGGGCATCTGCAGCCATGACGACAAAGCATTTAGCACCCTCTTCCTCCATCAGGCGCTCCATTTCGATGATCCTCTTGGCTTCAGCGGTCTCAGCCTCATCGCCATGGGCAGAGATATCCGTCATGCCCTTGCTGGCGGGATAGGCCCACCTGCTGAGACAGTCCGCCACGGTGTTATCCTTTCCAGGAATATACACAACCGTAAGGTCGAACTTGGCCAAGGTCTCATGCCATCTTGCCCGTCGGGAGGCGGGACCTGAGGGGGTGTCCACGTGCTCCTTGTGCCACGACTGCAGACTCTGATGGTCGGTGCAGACGGTGACGGGATGGAGGGCTATGTACCCAGCCCATTTCCTGAGAGCCATGACGATAGCATACGCCTCCTTTTCACGGGGCGTCCACGTCCGTCTCTGGCCTTCCGCCAGGACTCGGCTCCAGAAGGCCACGGGCACGTGCCTCCCATCGTCGAGCACTTGCTCCAACACAGCGCCAATGGCGTAGTCGGAAGCGTCGGTGCGCAGGACGAACCCTCGGTCGGGATCCACGAGGTGCAGACCCACTGCGGATAGCAGCGCCTGCTTCATCCCCTCAAAGGCACGGTCGGACTCAGCTGTCCAGACCAGAGCCCTCTTGGACCCCTTCTTGGTCTCCTCTCTGTTGCCCTTGAGCATGGTCGTCATGGGGGCTGCATACTCGGCATACATTTTGATATACCCCGAGTAGTAGTTGCAGAACCCCAGATACGCCCGTAGCTCAGAGACCGTCTTGGGCTTTTCCCAGTGCTCAATCGCAGCCACCTTGCCAGGTATGGGCTTTCGCTGCCCGTTCCCGACTACGTGGCCAGCGAAGACCACCTCGCTTACCGCAATGGTGGCCTTGTCACTGCTGCCCGTGAGTTTGTGCCGAACCAGGAGGTCCAGCACTCGAGTGACATCCCTCTCTTGTGCCTCCAGGAGCTCCTCATAGCTCATACTGGGGTCCCCGGACGCGATGATCACGTCGTCCACGAAGGGGTTCGCACAGTCGCGCACCGGCTGAAGCAGGTTCTCCAGCATCCGCTGAAAAGCCGCATTGCCGTTGGTAACGCCCATGGGCATCACCTTCCACTGGAGAGGTCCAAGTGGGGTGCTCATGACCGTGCAGGCACGGGACTCCTCGGCGAGAGGCATCTGATGATAACCATGTTTCAGGTCAATCATCGTGAAGATCCTCCGCCGGTGTTGTTTTTGCAGCATGTCCTCAATGAGGGGCAGCGTATAGCTGTCGTGCTGCGTTTGGGCGTTCAGGCCGCGGTAGTCGACCACGAGCCGCCACTCACCGGCAACCTTCTTGGGGACGACGAAGCACGGAGAGGCCCATTCGGAGTGGCACGGCTCGAGCCAGCCTCTCTGGATGAAGTCACGGAGGATCTTCTCCATGGCCTCTTTCCTCTCGCCCCTCAGGGCAAACTCCCGGTGCCGATACACAGGGGGGTCCTGCTTCAGTCGTATCTTGGCCTCGCCATACGGTCCACGCACCGGTGGGGGAAACACAGGCTTACCGCTGAAGAAGGTATCACCATACTTCTGCTTCAGCCTGGCCCTTAATGCCTGGATCTTGGGGCAGTCATCGGACTCCGCCTTGGCTTTTCCGGGCACTTGAACCACGGAGCTTACTTGAGGGGTAGCTACTCCGCTCGCTTTCGCCTCAGGCGGTCTTCCCAGGTGGCCCAAAGGGCCATCTCTGGTCTTGCCTCGGAATAGATCGCCGTAGGTTGGGGGGTTACCGCCGGGCGGCTCGTCCTGGCTGGACATATGATCCAGCACCCTCTGAACGAAGGTATTCCCGTCATAGGAACCGGAGACGATGGAGTCCACTTCCCACCAGGCTCTGTCCTGGCCCTTGGCCTCACGCTGGTTTCCCCAGTCGTGAAAGGGCTGATCCATATACCCCTGAACCAGATCCCACTCCTCTTCAGTGAGGGGGTCTTCGGATTCCGATTCTTCGATGTCAACAGGGGGAACCGCAAAGCATTGCCGCCAGGGCTCTGCTATGATGCGGTTGACACACACGAAGTCCGTGGCGTCGCCCTGATCAAGGCCCCCATCCACATAGTGGAATTCTGTTGGCCATATCTGGGGTGGCATGGGCTGTCCCTTAGCGTCCTGATAGACACTCTCTCCAGCCGGTAGGACGACCTTGTTTAAGGTCATGTTGGTCAATGAGGCTACCCAATGTCGGGTACTTTCCTCCTCGGTGCATCCCATAGGAACAACCAGCACTGCCTTGGAGCGGTCCTTGCGAATCTTCGCTATCGCTCTTGGAATGTCCCAACGGGGGCAATGGATCCACATCAATCCCTGATGCGGACCCCAGTGCTTCTTCCACGCGGAGTCCTGTGCGCTCCAGTACTTCTCACACACCCGAAGATGGGCGGAGGTTCCTGAAGAGAACGCATCCAGGGCCAGATCCAAAGCTCCCAAGTCCGCGACAACTCGGCTCGCCACTTCCGGCCTTACGCCGTACTCCTGGTTTGCAGGACCAGTTGGCTCAGTGTCCAGCGCCGCCACTTCGAGCTGATTGCGTTCGGGGTGGATCCATTGGCATTCCACATGGTGCTCAGGTGACGAAAGCCACGAGAGTTGGTCGTCCTGGTACAGGGTCATGGAGGCTTGGGCCGGGAGAACGCCGGAGTGCGTCTCCATAATGAAGTCGTATCCAACGATCATGTCCCAGTCCATCTCAGCCTCGTAGAAGCGACCGTGCAGGAGGATTTCCTTGCCGAGGTCTGGGCGGCTCAGCTCACGATGGTTCACGAACTGCAGCCCGATGGCCGCTTCCTTCGTGCCTCCCACCATGTGCTGGCCGTTCGCCACCTTCAGCCTGACAGGTTTCCGACTGTCGGTCAGACACTCTGCCGGAAGTAGGCCAGCCTTGACCAAGCTGACTTGAGCTCCCGTGTCGACCAACACGTCGAAAACCTTTTCCACTTCCCCGCATAAGGCACGAACCTTAAGATGCAACTGCCGCTCGCGACCGACACGGCGCACGGCGTGCAAACTCAGGATCTCCGGCCGTTCCAGAAGCTCAACAAGCGACTGGTGCAGGTCGTGGACAATGGGCTCAGGCTGCCCATCTGCAGCATCCAGCTACGGTCCGGGTGATCCTCCGATACTCTCGGAAAGATCCTGTAGTACATCAAACACATTCTTGGTCGCGAAGGACGGACGGGTGCAAGGGTTCGTGCCTTCACTTGCCCTCAGCCCGCCTCCGCGACTGGGTGCCGGACCGGGCCTTCCGCCCGCGGCAGTCCCTTTGTGCTTATCGACTCCCGACTGGGATGGTTCGGCGCTTCCCACGTCACCATCCTGCGACCGCCCTAGCTGGGGCCTTCCGCTGCAGGGGCTCCGCTAGGGGGCGTCGGTTGTGGAGGAAGGGGTGTTCTCCTCCGCGTCAACCTCGTTGACGCCCTTCTTCCTTCCCCCTTTCTTACCCTTGTTCTTGTCCTTGTCCTTGTTCTGGTCATTCTGGTTGTTCTCCTTGTTCTTGTTGTCCCACCTGGGGACCCAGTTCCTCTTGATCTCCTGGATCTCCTTGGCCAACTCGGTCCCCTGCGACACCAGTATGGAGAGCTCGTCCCTGTCCACCTCCACCTTGGCTTCCCGGATACCCGCGGGCGCACGCTTCTTCGACCCGTGCGCCTTCTTGTAAGCCTCCGTGTCGGCCTTGTGGACGGGGCATGTTCGGTGGTCATGGTTGAAGCCTCGCTTCCTCCCATAACACACGAAACAGCCCTGAGGGTGAGCTCGTATGAACTCCCCAAAGGACAGCGGAGGGTCGCCAATGCGGCGAGGGTCCCTCTTCTCCTGCTTCCAGTTTCCCGGTTTGCTCCCCGCGCTCAGGTTCTTGGCCACGAAGGCACAAACGGCCACCTCGGCAGGCTCATCGTCGTCGTCATCGTCGACGAGAGTCTCATCGCCGCCAGCTCCCGCTGGGTCCATGGCAGCTTCCCCGCCAGGTCCCTCGCCAACGTAGTTGACGTCGCGGTCGCCGGGCCTCAACCCGCGGGTGTGGTGGAGGTTCGGGTACTCCTTGAGTACTTCCTCGCCAACCCACTCCAGGATCTCGTCGCAGCTCATCCGCGCCGGGATGGCCTGCAGACGGATGGTCTGGCCGCTCAACTCACACTCGTCAAGGCGCCACATCGCGGTCTTCTCGCGATCGCCCGAGACGGTGATGAGGAGAGCGTTCCGCAGGGAGTGCCGTTTGACATCCCGGGCCACGTTCTTCTTCGCCCAAGCCACCACGTTCGTATGATACTCTTTTGGGAGCATCATCTTGACCGTGTGGTTGGACTTGGCCCTCTTGGATTCCTCCTTGGTGACCCTCTTGATCCATGCTTCCGGCAGCATGGAGAGCAGGCGAGCCTGCTCGTCACCCTCGCTCCAATCTTCCACGTTGCGGCGGTAGAGGGTGTATTGCCCCCGGAAGTCCCGCCAATCTCGTAGGCGGATCTCCTGTCCATCATGCTCAAGCTTGATGGACTTCCACCGCTTGGCAGCCACCTGCGGAGCGTCCACCCGCTCCTGCTCGTTGAGCCACTTCTTGGCTTCCTTGAGGGTCTTGATTTTCCCTTCCTTGGTCGCCATGAAGTATAGCTCTCCGAGCACTTCCGGCAGGCGGTACCTGAACCGTCTGAAGACATATCTCTCCGCATCCGCGTGAGGCATGTCTTCAGTGACGGTCAGCCCCCAATCGTCCACCTTCTCCAAGAAGCGGTCCAGGTTGAGGGGGTTGCCGTCGTACATGGGGGGCTTGACGTCCTTCAAGTCTTCCCACACGGCGGCGTCCGCGGCCTTAGAGACCATGAACGCCGGCCGCGAGGTCGACCGAGGTTCCCATCGGCCTCACCCACGGACTCCCACGGCCGCCACGTCCATCTCCTCCATGGAATCCCTGTGGCTACGCCGCGGTTCCTCCATGTACGCTGAACCTAGATGTTCACGCCGTACTGCTTCCATGTACGCATCCTCATCACGGCGCTGGCGGCTGCGTTCAGCAGCCTCCCGTCGTACACCACGCGGCGGGCTGATGTCGAACTCCTCCAGGTCCAGGTCTAGATCCTCACCTTCGCCGACATCCCACTCCACGTCTCCTCTGGGGACCTCATCCCTGAGTCCACCATAACGTCCTCCAGCAATTGGGATTTGCACTGGGGCTGGTGCCGGGCGTCGGGGGCGTACAGGCGTCCGCGGTGGAGCACGGCGGTTGTGGTAGTCCGAGCTGAGCCACTCATCACGCCAATCCTCACTGCCACTGCCGGGCGGCACGCGCTCGTTGCGGCGGCCCGCGCTGTGGTGAGAGGGGGCGGTGAGAGAGGGGGCGCTGGCGCCGGGGCGACTCCTGGGGGCTCCGCCGGGGGCGTGGGGTCTGCCTGGACCTGGTCCGGGTCCCCAGCCGTCGTCCGACGAGCCAGACTCCAGGGGTGGGTGGTCGCTGCCGACGCTCCCACGGGCCTCCAGCGCGTCCAGCCTCTGCTGCAGGCCGCTGATGACCGTGTTCAGCTGTCTGATCTCGGCCCTGGCGATGTCCAGCTCTGTCTGCGCGCGCGCGGCGACCTTGGAAATGCGAGTCATCTCGCCCTTGCCCGTGTCTACCTCGCACTCGAGGGAAAAGACCCTCCTGCGGAGGTAGACAATCCACCGCCAGGCGGTATCCGGGTCGCCGTTCCCTGGTGGGTCGTCGGGGTCCCCAGGGGGTCCTCCAGGAGGGCCTCCGCCTGGTCCGCCCGGTCCAGGGGGTCCTCCCCCGCCCGGTGGTCCGCCTCCAGGGGGTCCACTTGGTGGGCGTCCTCCAGGGGGTCCTGATGGTCCTCCGCCAAAGGGTCCCGGTGGGCCTCTGCCGGGTCGCCTCGGTGGGTCCGAGGATGGGCGCTTCTTCGTGATGCCGAAGTCCATGTCGTCATCCTCGTCCATGTCGCCCCACGTGGGCGTCTCGGTCTCGGAAGACTCCGAGCTCGGGTAGGGAGGAGGGAGATCCTCATCCTCACCTTCCGGTTCCATGGGGACGTCTCCGCCGCCTCCGCCCGTCCAAGCCACCACTTGGCGATGTCGGCGGCCTCGTTCATCCCCGTCACTGGCGGTGAAGAAGGGGTCACTGTCGTGGGGGTGTCCACCCGCTGGCCTCCGCGGCCTCTCGGGGGTCTTCCCCTTGCCCTTCCTCTGTCGATGGGCGGTGGGGCCACTGCTCCCACTGCTGCCCGTGTCCGCCTCATCCAGCGTCATCTTGGAGGAGGCGTCCCCTTCGAAAAGCTTTCGAAGGGTCTCCACTCGTGATCCTCCCGGGGGAGTCTCGCGGCGGAGTTTGGCCTCTGCCTCCTCCATTGCGGCGGCGGTGGCTGCGGCAGCCCGCACTTCGGCTTCCTCCCGAGCACGAGCCGCCTCTGCTTCCCGGGCCTGCTGCAGCCGCGCCTTCTGCGCTTCCAACGCCGCCAGCTCCGCCTCCGTCTTGGCCCTCTCCTCAGCGACCTTCCGTCGCGCGGCCTCGACGGCGTTCTTCTTGGCGGCGTCCGCCTGGGCCTTAGCCGTCGCTTCGGCGTGGGCCCTTTCCTCCGCCTCCTTCTTTGCCCTCTCTATTCCAGCGCCCTCACCTCGGCCTCCTTGCAGGCAATGGCCTCCTGCGTCAGGCGGGCTTCCTCGTCGGCTGCCGCCAACTCACCGTTGACCTGGGCAGTCGCTGCCCCATGGGCGGCTACGGCCGTGAGTCCGGCAGCAATGGCCGCCACGGTCCGGGCGTGGATGGCCATGCCATGCGCCCACTCTGCAGCCTCCTCCTGGGCGATGCCGACGGCGCCCTCCACGGCAGCGCTGTGCTGCCTGGACCGTTGCCGGGCAACCCGAAGGTTGCAGGGCACCCCACAGACGCGCTCACAGGCGCGCGCCACGTCCCTGTCGGGAGCGACGCTGCTGCTGGAGCTGGCCCGGTCGGCCGGCATCCTCCCGCGGTGGGCCGACTCCACGTCGCTTCTGTGGCCTGCTGGGGCCTGCTGGGGCCTCAGGAGCAGCTGACGGGGCTTGGCCTTGGTCTGCCTGGCGACTTGGATGAAGTCGCCGAGGGTGGCGTGGCCGGGGTGATGACCACCATTGGCCCGTTGGGGACTGGGGGCTGGGGTTCCTCCCTTGGCGCCTTGGGCGGCTTCGGCGGCCAGGGACTCCTGGTACTCCCCCCACTTCCGGTCCCGCTTCCTGTCCCCGGCTGACCGCTTCTCCTTCGCCGGAGACGCGCTGCTGCTGCCCTGCAGCCTGCGCTCCCTCCCCGGTTCCGGGAAGTTCTTCTCGATCATGTCCCACATGCAGACATTGATCGAGGCGCCCGACGGGTAGGCGTTGGGGTCCTCGTCCTCCTCAATCCCGTCGGGGCGCAGCCCTTCGCCGGGCCTGTCCGGCCGGGTCCAGGTCCTCCAGCGCTTGCGGCTGAAGCGGTACTCGTACCCTTCCGCCCGCAGCCACTCCTCCACTGCCCGCAGGCGGTCCTCCCCCATGTCCTCGCGGAGCTCGAAGCTCCCGGGCATGCCGCCTTCGCACTGGGGGTGGCTGTGGCGGTAGTGCTGGTCCCAAACCAACCCACGCAGCAGGCGTGCCGCATGGGGGTGGGGCCGCGGCCACATCCTGCCCGCTTCCTGCCAGTTTACCATGGCAGCGGGGGCGTAGTTGGTCTTGAGGTCCTTGGTGATCACTTGTTCCGCTCAACGAACTGGTTCTGGTTGTGTTTGTTGAGGCGGAAGATGCAGCACTGGACTGGGTGTGCGGCTGGTGCTGGTCAGCCGGTGGTTATGGAGGTGGTTGACGCGGCCTTGCTGGTCGGCCGATGGGTCTGGTCTGTGCACCTCCTTTACGGTCGCGGCGGGGTCAGGGCGATGCTCTTGACGGCGCTGCGGACTCCGTGACTAACTCGGCGCTGTCACTGGGCGGCGCTGCGACCCGCTGCGCTGCGCTGCGAGCTGCTGCGCTGCGCTGCGAGCTGCGAGCTGCGAGCTGCTGCGCCGCGCTGTTCGGGGTTGGTGGCCCCGAGTGGCACGCGGGGGATGGGTAACCCCGCGGCGGTGAAACGCTTTTGACGCGTTCCCGTGGGGGGCCGGCCACGGGACGCTGCGGTGACACGCACAGGTGAGCAGGCAGGCAAGGCACTACGCTCACAAGGGCATCAATACGCTCGTGTCATGTGACAAAGCGTTTCAGGATCCTTGCCACTCTGCAACAAGGGAACAAAAGTATGTACAGCAACACATCAGGATATGTACACATGGGGTTAAGACTGGACTGGGGTAAGGGCATTACAGGACAATAGACACTCAGTCCCAACTCATATCCCAATCCCAGGTCCGACACTCTCAGTGGCTGGTGGGGGCGGGGGCTCAAACACAACCCATGCCCTGCTCAGTCCGGACCCTGAAACCCTGCCAATGGGGGAGATGTTCCGCCTAGCCACAGGCGAGTTCCTCAGAACCAAGTAACCCCAAGGTCAAACGACGATAGCTCCCTCTGCTCCCTTAACAGCAGGTCCCAACTCTCCTCTGAGTCAGAGATATGGCCCCGCCATTATCACCCAGGAGTTGGTAGCTGAAAATGGGCTGTCTCAGCCCATACTGAAATTAGCTCAAAAATCTCCAAAGTTGACCTCTCGTCCGGACCCGCCAGAGGTGGGGACGAGGCAACTGACCCTATGTCCTTCGAGTACAAACTCCCTGGAGCCCTCACCCAACCTGGTTCCCTCTGAGGTCTGGGCATCAGGGCAACACGGATTCGTCAAGTGGGGTCATGATGCCAAAATCACCAAAATTGGCGTCATTCCCACGCGTGGCTGGCCCCGCCAGGGCAAGGCCAATGGCTCACTGGTTAGGAGGCAGGACCTAGGACTCATATCTGAGTGTACAACTTGGGTTTGGGTCCGGGCTCCCTGTGGGCTTAGAGAAATAGGGCCGCCAATTGACCACACGGAAGGGGGAAATTGGGGTCCCAAAATGGGGTCATTTTGGCTGCCTGAAATGAGCCAAAATTTGGGGTGCTCCCAATTGTATATCTCCACGCCGGCTTGGAGATCGGATGCGCCATTCCATACGCGATCCACCTTGAGTCAAACAGAGACTCCCATGCACTTGACGTTCAAAGCTCTCCTTGCCACCTGGCGTGGTGACGATCCCAATTGGGTCCACAAATGCCAAAATGGCAAAATTGTCCACACTCATTTTGGGCTAGCGCCTTCACGAAAGTTGCTCCGCTTCGCCCACGTGGTGTGTGAACCATGGGGACCAATATCCATATCACCCATGTCATATATGGTCCATTGGTCCAAGCGTCCGGCATGCACGAAGGTTAGAACATGGTGCACGGCGGGCAGCAAAAGTGGAAAATTGCTCGAAATGGTCAAAAATGCGCACACTCATGGTTGGGGCAAATGAGGCACATGCCCGACTTGGACCGGAGTGTGCCATAGGATTGGTATCAAGTCATATGTGTCCAACATATCTTTTGGGCGTCGCCCAACTCCTCCGGTTTTGGGAATGGCAGGGTCGCCAAGTGAGCCCATGATTTGGGATAGTCCCAAATCGCCAACATGGCGGCCACGGTATGCCACGCCCAAGAGGAGTTATCCGCCGGGTCCAAGATATGTTGGGCACCGAAGTATGTACCCTCATAACATACTTGGGTCATGATGTCAATTGAGCGCAACTCTGAGATACAAGGTCGCCACTTGACATCATGACGGGCCAAAAACGGCAAAATTGGCACAAAGACACACAAAAGTGCCTTGAAAGCTACATAATTATATTATAATATCTTTGGCTTGGATCGTGCAATCATCTAATCCTTCTAAATACAATGACTTGACACCAATGACCTCTGATCCCACATATGTGCTCCACTTGGGGCGCCTTGAAAGGTTACGAGCGCTACTTCCCAAGTGGGCACATGAAAATATGGAAAATTGCAAAACACACACCTTGCTCCCAACGCATCGCTTCGGGATCGCCACACAAGCTTCCCTTCACGAAGGTTAGGCTTGCAATTGATCGTAGGGAGTATGGATAAGGGGCTTGCACAATATGAGATCCATTGGCGGGCTTGGCTTGGAGCGATGGACCCGCCAAATGGGCACGCAACACAACACAAGGCACATACTCCATATTGCCCAAAAAGGTAGCTCCCCCCACGATATGTCATGCCCCTCCAAAGGCATAACTTTGTGTCAATCGCTCATAGGAACTCAACGAGAGTTCCTATGCAACACCAACACTCGCGCGCTACACTCGAAAGTTATCTTAACGCACGCAATATCATGGCCATAGAGTTACAACGCAAACTCTACCCTCTTGACCATGATCCATTACACTAGCGCGCACGTGTGGAGACGCAAGGCATATAATGCTTCCTAAATTACGTCGGGAGTATTGTGAATACATCCCAAGTTTCCTTATCGTAATTCCTCGCAAGCAACACGAGATATGACCTCCACAAGTGGCCTCACGAATCAACTTTTTTTTCCCCATATCTTTAAGACAAATGGAGGGCAAGAGAAAAGGAAAGTTGATTCGTGCATAGGGAAGCACGTAGGTCCACTCGAAAGAGGTCAAATCAAGTGCGGGGATGTCGAAGTCGAAAATTCGATTTCGACATCCTGAAAAATTCGGATTAAGGTTGCGAGTGTAAGATGTGAAAATTGCGGAAGCATCCATGCAGTTCCTGAAGACTTTGGAGCCTTCGTGACGGATTGCGTTAAAGCTTCCATTAATAACAGTTAAACTGGCGGTTACGGTAAAGTCACGATCCAACCGCCAGCAGTCAAAACAGTGAGTATCAGAACGGAAGCGTAAAAATTGACGGAAACAATATGAAAATAAAACCCTGTTGATTCCTGATATTCTGATACACAAATCTCCGCTGGCGGTGCATCGGTTGCCGATGCGGGGCTTTACGGCACGGAACACGCTCCCGCCGGGCTCGCACCGGGCGTCAACGGGCGCCTTCCGTACATGGGGTTAGTGGACCGGAGACCGGTCTTCCCTTCCGTACTTGGGGTTAGTGGACCGGAGACCGGTTGTATGCCCTAACCTAGCCATGGGGTTCTGGGTACCGCTTCAATGCCAACCAATAGCATAGGCCTGGGCTTCACCCCTTGGACCTCTCATACAGTCTCTGTGTATTGCAATACTTCAGCGGTCGCTCAGGCATGTGCCCTTGATAGAGTCCCGTGAGCCTGCTACCACCGTATAGCCTACATATATAAAGACCGCGGCTGCTTGTGCAACCTCACTCCGCCTATGCCCGCCACCGATGAGCCACACGGCCACACCATGGCGATGGTCTTCTACCGCAGGTGGCTTCCCCCACGCTTAGGTCCACCAACGCACTGGTTGCCGTGACACCAGTGTCATGTGCAGAGGTCAGACGGTTAAGCTATGTACACGCCCGCAGGCATTGTCCGTCTAGTTTGTTTGAGGGCCCAGGGGGTGCCCCCGTACCCCCTCTGAGTTGTTCGAGGGGTCTGAGGGACACCCCAGTACCACCATGCATCCCAGACTGCTCAACCGATACTGCCCCCAGTACTGCCAATCGGCCCCAAGTACTCCCACCATATTGTCCCGAGCACCGCCATGCGTTCCCCAGCACTCCCAGCATATTGCTTCCAGCACCGCCATGCATCCCCGGGCACTCCAACCTTATTGTCCCTACTACCGCCATGCTTCCCCCAATACTCCCACCATACTGTCCCTAGTACCGCCATGCTTCCGCCAATACTCCCACCATACTGTCTCCAGTACCGCCATGCGTCCCCCAGTATTCCCACCATACCGTCTCCGGGGCCCTCCAGTGGCCCTTACCACCCCCTGTGTTGATCCTGAGGCCAGGAGATGCCTCCGCACCGTCATTGATTTCCTCCCGGGATTCATGGGCAGTCACAACGCCCCCTCTGCTGCCTCAGTCGTTGTCTGCTGGCAGGACCTCATCCAATCCACGTCGACGCGGATGCTGCCGCGGCCCCACGCGCTGTCTGCCTTGCCTACCAATCTCCCAACCAAGCCTCACGGCGCGGGCGCAGGGGTACCAACATAATTTTCTAGACCCCAGAGTAGCCTGAGGGAACACCCCTGTGACTGCTGTAACCGGGCCGCCAGTAGAGATCCCCGTGCCTTTGGAATAGCCTACAGGGGTTTGGGCCTTATTACCCTGGTCAGGACAACCCATGATACCTCACCTTAATATGCGGCGACCGAGGGCAGGCGGGTGAAGCTTCATGTCTCCAAGTGAACCGCGTGTGCGGCGGCAGAGCAGCTCACTATCAGGCCAGCACGACCTGCCACTTCGTGTTGGCCATCACACATGGTCTGCCGCTGCCGCACACATAGGCCGGTGGGAGACCACTTCTCGAAAGCCATCACGGCCATTGTGTCCAGCATATGGATAAAACCCAGTCCATCCACTACCCTCGCACCTCGTCAAGCCGCGTCAAGCCCAACACTCGCAGCCTCCCCACATTGTCCCCGGTGATGCCCCAGCTATGGAACACGCGAGTCACCGTCCAAAGCCGCCCACCACAGCAGCAGGGGCAGCGCCGCAATCCGTTCACTTGGGCACCGCAACCCATCCACCCGAACGCCCCGCAAATGGCGCTGAATCGTGTTCCGAGAACTAAACAACAGTTGCCCAAAGTGGCGTAGCACCCATGTGGCTTTGGGCCACCCCCTACCGGCGCGTTCTCGGCGCGACCCACAGAGCGGGACAGAGGCACACTGATGCACCGATACCGGCGCTGTCTCCCCGCATCTGTAGTGCTGTAGCCGGAGCACCAACCGCAAAGGTGTACAAAAGCGACACAACCGCCTTCACAGCATTACAGCCACAGGTCCTGCCACACCGCACTGGAAGCCTCTTGGTGCTGGAGAAGCGCACTTTCTAGTGCATGTGCAGTGGCAAGAAGGAGCAGGCTTCACCTCGCCTGGTCCCACGTGGACACCCGGTCAAGAACCGTCCGTCCGTCCAACGTCGCTGAGAGGTGCTCGAGTAGCCGGGGCAACCACACTACCCTGAGACTCTGTTTGCCGCTCGTCAGGAGCTTCCACCCATAGTGCGGTACGACCTCCCCGATAGTATCCGGCCCGACCGGCCCGGGGCCCCGGGCAGAGGCGATCACCATGTGTTGTGCACCTGACCGGGCCTCGACAACTAGCTCCAGGCCTCAGGCGTCCAACGAGTGACGGGTGTCTGCAGCCACATTTGTCGCCTCGTTCCGGCAGAGATAGTACTACCCCCCTGATGTGTCCCGGCGTTTCTTCCTCCTGAATCTGCGCAAGCTGTTTGGACCCCACCAAAAGGACCATGGACCTTTGTCCCTTTGCCACCAGAATGATCCTCTGTAACTGCCGGTCATACAGCCACAGCACTCCCACGTGGAGCACAGCGGCAACCAGCAAAACTGGGATGGAGCACAACGGTTGATGGAGGACCAGCAGCACTTCACGGGGCCAATCCATAATGTTCCCGACAGCCGGATCGTTTGCAAACGCCTGAACCCAGGGTTCCCCTTGACCGTCCGAGTCGCGTACCATGGAACCACGGACTGTGGCCCAGTACTGTGCGCGCACCGTACCGGGGCGCTTCCGGAACCTGGGATAATCTTGGGCAACCGAGGACTCCATCCATTGGCCAAAGGCCTGCGCAACCGCCGCATTCCACTGTGGAAACGCCGACATGGGCTCATTGTGCGTGACCTGGACACCAACAACGCATGCAGTGGCGCCCACTGAAAAGTCGCCAGCAGCTTGCCGGGGACGACATCGTAAGGGTTCCACGGCGGCAGCCGCTTGACCCTCCCAGCAGACAGGCAAAAGGAGGTATCACCATGTAGGAATGCATATACGGCCTTCCTCCGTTTACACATCTGCAGTTGCATTATCTGAGTGAGCCGATGATTCCTCCTGGCGTACACATCTTCCCCAATCTGGATTATGTCCCCCAGGAACCGCTTGGCTTTCGTTGGGCCCTCGCCGCCGTGAAGAGCCGATTGAGTTCCTTGGGCACGACTCTTGTCATCAAGGACTCCGTCCTCCTGCAGCCGTGAACTCCATCGCTCTGTCCGCGAGGTTAGGGTGAACTCCTCCAATTTCGCATGCAGGATTTGCGCCACCGTTTTGTCCCTTCCACACATGATGCGCATGTGGCCCGTGTCCTCTTCAGGCCTGCCACGAAAGATACTTGGGCTCGGCACAATCACCGTGAGGGTGAATTGTTGCCACCACCGCCGCATGCCTTGCATGGTGGAGAAGCGGCCGTCCGGCGCCGGCAGGAGGTTCCTGTGTGTATGACCGTGGTGTATCGCGGCGAGGGGTACCGCTTCTCAAGCACCAGCCAGCGGCGTGCGGGCCCTGGTGAGCGCCGCCAACGAGTGCAACTTCACATCCCTGACCTGATGGAGGGCCTCGCTGGAGAGCACATGCGGTTCGAGTTTCCCTTCGTCCCCAGGTACCAAGGGGGTTGCATGCTCCTTTGGCAACAGCGGATGCAGGAGCGGGACCTGCGCGTGGCCCGCAGCAAACTCTGGCTCCTCTAGTGGGACTGCCGCCAAGTGCAAGCTCTGCCGCACTGGCCGGTGCTGGGGCCCCAAAACTCTGCGCGGCAGCCGCCGCAGCCCCTCAACAATGCGATTCGACGCATGCTGGTTGGCCAAAAAAGAGGTCGGCCCTTTGATGCCGCGTTATAGGGCCTCTTGGGGGCCTCCTACGATGCAGGAATCCACAATGTGTACTGTGTGGCCGGAAGGAAGGGCCTGAAGCCGCTACGCTGCTGCCCCAATGATTTCCGCATCGGGTAATGTGTGCTATGACAACTCACCACTGCTATGTTGGTTGCCCCGTCCTCCTGGGATGAGGCATCAGAGGACCTAACCTTCGCCGCCGTTGGAACCGAACAGTACCGGTGGGGCTTCATCCACGCCGCGTCCGAATGGGGGCTCTGCAACACCCTCTCTAGGGACGCCGTATTCAATAGTGGCAGCTCCTGGGATAGGGCTGCTTGCAGGTGATACAAAGCATGCGGCCGCTGGTGTACGTCGCACGCGGAAATGAACTTAATGGCGCCTGAGGCCGTGGTGTTCTGTGCTCCCCATAGAGCCATGGAGCGGATCGCGTGGTATACCACCGTAGTGCCCTGCTCTACTACCCCACCATCGCGCACCGAAGTGACTGCGATGTGTTGATCGGTTGGTACTTTGTCCATCCGGACCAACTCCCGGACGGGGCATTCATCAGCATCTAGGGCGAGGCCTGACAGCAGCAAGAGGAGTATTACCCACTCCCCCAGCTCCCACACCATTTTGCATGTCCTGCCAACCGCACGCCTTCCGTGTACAACCCACAGAGGCGGGAGGCTATGGCCAGCCTTGGCATGCGGCGTAAGCAGCGGAACTGACGCAACATCATCGTGTTGCCGGTGACCATCAAAGACATCGCCTAAGAAGAACATCAGGGCGGCCAGCCGCACAAATGGCATGAATTATCCATGGCAATCAGGGTCCCAGTTTTGGTCCCTATACCCACCCGCCACATACGCATCAGCGGTTGTCGATTGCCTGGTAGGTTTGCTGGCTTTTTTGTGGCGCACCGCGTATAGCCGACAATGAGTTAGGTGGCTCCCAATCCGCAACTAGAAGACCACCTAGAGACACGTGAACCATACGTGGTCTAGCTGTGTGGGCCTAACTCCCTTGCGGGGTAGATGCAGGTGGTCCTCGTGACGGGCCCGCAGCTGCACAGCCCAGTGACCAGGTTCATGGCACAGAGGCCGCATGTGCAGAAAGTCATTCGCACGATCCGTCAAGGACCTCCCTGCCGCGTCCGTGCGGGGCCCAGACAACACACTGACTTCTCGACCCTTGAAGGTGTAGGACCCCGTCATCCACCTGCCTCAAGCCCATTGCACCTGCGGCAGATGGGCGTGCACGCACAGGTACACCGATAATGGCATGAGGAGTCCTGCTCCCAGTGTCCCCATCACTCTGGGCACTTCGTCGACGCATGTATCTGTTTCATGAAACGCCAACGCCGTGGAGGGGACCACGAATTGTCCGCACACCCCATACTGTGTGTGCAGATTGCCAAACATTGTCCTCCGCTCACCTCGGACCACAGCCGAGCGATGGTGCGCAAGCTTACCCAGGGCTGCCACCACGGAGTCGCGGTAGAGGACCCGGATATCCGCAAACTTGGAGCAATACCAGACATCACCGCCACGTTGCACAGGCCTTTGGGCAGGTTTTCAAACTGCAAGGCCGCAGTCTTGATGGAAGCATTTGATTGCACCACTGCCTCGACCATGTCCGACAGCTACAGCGCCGCGTACCGCACAATGCCACCCACAAACGCTGCCATCACCTCATCCTGTACCTACGCCAGTCCTAGGGTGTTCTTGGACCAGCCTGGGAGAGCTTCGCAGCGGAGTATATGCTTCTCCTTCATGCACGCCAGTCTTGTCGGACCGGGATAGAGACCTAGGTACAGCACCGTACACTTGGCTACTGGAGGGACCCACGGAGGTGCCGCCTCGGTAAGGTACAAGCGTAGCATGATCGAGGGAATGCGAGCGGTGGTGGTATACGCGCACTAGCGGACGCTGACGGACATGCCCATGTCTGTCAGGTATTGTGCGATGGCGGACGCGTGCTCCAAGAACTGCGGTAAGAAGTACGCTATCAGCAAGACGTCATCACAATACTCTTGTACCAAGGATGGCACAGCGTGGAGGGCATCCCCTTGGGCTTTGCAGGTAAGGTTCTGCAAAAGGGGCTCCACGAGGAGGAGGTAGAGCACGGCACTTTCCGCACTGCCCTGCCTCAGGCCGCGGTGGAGGCGGATGCTTGGAGTGGGGCGATGCGGGGTGACGATGCGCACTGTGGTGGCGGAGTTAAGGGTTCGGAACACCTTGATGAGCTCCTCCCGGACCCCCATGTGGCACAGAAGGAGAGCCAGTGCCCCATACGGGGCTGTGTCGAAAGCCTTGCACACATCAAAGGCGAAGACATGATTCTCCTGCTGCCCCCGCTACAATTGGCGCTGGGCTAGCAACACCCGAACCGCCGCCGTTGAGCCCGGCCTAGCCCCAAACAGCCAGTCGGCGGCCAACCCCTTGCGAGCCAAGACTGCTGTGACCCTCCTCATGAGGGGTGTCTAAAGCATTCTCATGTCCTGATGCCCTAACGCTATAGGCCTGTATTCATCTATGTCCCCGGTGGCCGTGCCCTTGGGCACCAGCCAAATGAGGGCCTCATGCCAGGACTCCGGAACTTCCGCACCACGGAGGATGGACCGATAGGCGTGTACGAGGAGTGGTTGTACCGGCTCCGGCATCTCTGCGATCAGGGCAGCCGTGACCCTATTACACCCCGGCGCCTTGTCATCCGCCACAGCTTGCTTCACGCCGTTCTTGAGGTCTTGTACCGTGTAGTCTTGTGCCGACCTCCATTCATCTTGAACACCCCGAGGGATATGGGCCCTGGCCAGCCTTTCAAAGGCCGGTAGGGTCACCGTCTTCTTGGCATACAGCGCCTCGGAGTACCTCCGAACTTCCACAATTACCTCCAAGGATTCCATGACCAGTTTCTTCGACTTCCGGGAACGGACGGACCATGTGCCAGAGGGGGCGTAGCTCACCACGTTGATAGCCCTTGCGGATAGTAATACAGCCAACTTACTGGTCCGGCACCTTGCTCCGCCAACAGTCCTTGATGGACTTGAGCCGGTTGCACTTGAGGACATCCTTGAGCTCCTCGACGCGACTTTCGAGATGTTGAAGCTCCAAGTCCAAAGCAGTGAGCCAGTCCTCAATGGTGGCAGGGCACAAGTTGGGGTCGGCCTGCCGGAGGTGTTCCAGCAGGGCACTCGCCTCATTGGATGCGAGCCATGCACCCGCTGCAGCCCGTTTCCACGGCTCGTGGGCACGCCACGCGAGGGCCTGCTAATCTGTAAGGACCTTGGAAAGAGATGCCTCCGTCTCTACTTGCCCATACGGATGCTAGGGGTCCATACCCGATGGCATGCGCACCCTTGTCACTCCCGACACCTCGTCGAGGGAGGGCATAGAGCACGTCAAAGACCGCCTGCACCTCCGACGTGCCCATGGTAGTAGTGTCCTAATCCAACGAGAGTCACCTGCGGAGCGCTGGGTCGTCAGAAGCCTTCCACAGTACCGTGGCCGCCGCGTCGCGAACTCCTGTTGAGTCTGAACGTATAGCGTGTAGCCTGCGCTGAGCGTGCGAATAGGCCAGCTGCGTGATCCTCTCCTTGGGAGCTACTGACAGCAGGATGCTCAACACCACCGGGCCATGATCTGACCTCAGCGACGCGGCAGACTTCCCCGGCGCCAGGTTCGGGCATTCACGCATCGCCCATGGGACCAGCGGTGCGTTGTGGAGGCGTGACGATCCCTCAGCTCAACCTGACGCCGACCTGAGCCACCCACCTCGTGAGGAGGTCATCGCCGGGCGCGCTCCACCAGACACCGCTTGTTCCCGTGCCCCCCGTTGAAGACACCAATGCAGAGCCGCAAGCTCCATTGGAGGTCGCCGACATTAACGCCCCTTGTGTCCCCGAAGGATGGACTCTTGCGGGCAACCCGGGCGCCTTCGATCCAGCTTGGGCCGCTGCGAAGGGCCCCGCTAGTCGTCCTGGCATAACGCACTTGATCATGGCCTCTACTTGCTCACGCTGAGCCGGGTCCGACCCATGATCTTTTGCCAGGTGGTCCAGGAGGTCCTTGGGGTGAAGGCGGTTGGGACTGAAGTGTTTGATGGCTCGCCATGTGCAATGGCCCGCCCCCTCCAGCTTAAGACCAGGGGCAGAAGTTGAGCTCCTTTGACCCACGCTGCTCCGTGGCCAGCTCCCCCCCTAAGTGCCGCAGCACTACCCTAATGTTGGAGTAGTTGCCATAACGTTGGCCGAGGCCCTTCTTGGCAGGTGGCTTCGGTGCTACTTTCGGGACCGCTTTCGCCACACCGACCGCAGGGGCGGCTGGCCGAACCGGCAACAGACTACGTGGCTAAGGGAGGTGTAGTATTCCCTCTGCACGGAGCTGCCCCTCCAGCCAGCAGCGCCACGCATCAGCGAACCTCTCCCGATCACCCCCGATTTTCCACCAAGACGTGGAGAGCGCCCGGAGCCACGGTGCAATGTTCCCCGCCATGACCAGGCAGAAGGCATCTCCCCCGTACTGCCGGCGGAACCGGACTGCTGCCGAGCCCACTACGGTCCCATGAAGGTACAGCGCCGTATATAGGGGTTTGTCCGGGGGGGGGGGGGGTTCTGACACAAAGTCCGAGTTTGTCAAAAATATCGTTCTGCACGGGGGGGGGTATGTTTAACTTTTTGAAATCTCCGAGAAGAGGTCGTTTCGGAAAAATTTGGGTGATGGGGTTGGGTAGGTGACCATATTTTTTCGCCCCGGGCCGCCGAACTTGTGCGTTCTGGCAACCGCTTGTAAACATTTGTCTACACTCCATGCAAAATTTTCAAAATGGTCGGACCGGTGCTTCAACATATCGCTGCAATCACCGAAAAAATTGGCATATAAATTTGTGCATTTGGTTCTTCTGAATTTAGAAAAGCAACAGTTTCGGATCAACAAAACAATATGCTAAAGAAATTTCCCGTTTCCTGCCCCGATTTCCACTACCACGCTGATCACAGCCAATGAAATCGGAAAAGAAAATGTGACCGTTTAGAAACAAATTGGTCGATTCTCCAACATATCATCTTGTTGAGCTGACATGAGTGCATTTTTTAATACACCACATCAAAATGCACAATTTTACATCCCCCCTTTTTTCGTCACCGAAATGATGTGTTGGAGATGTAGGCCCGGCTGGTTGTTGGTTGTGGCCTGCTATTAAGGGGAACCAGTTTTTGTCCTGAAAACCAGCCAACTTCCCTACTACGCCCAGCCTAGGCACTGTCTCGTTTGGACATCGGACCTTGCGTTTTGGATTCTCCATGTCCAAAATAGGGGGGGTACCTTATCCTATATGACATATCCCCATGACAAAAATCCAGACACGGCCGAAAAAATTCCGACTTTGCATCAAAATAGCCTTTATCACCCCCCCCCCCCCCCCGGTCAAACGCCCATCTCTCTCTCTCTCTCTCTCTGTCTCTCTCTCTCTCTGTCTCTCTCTCTCTCTCTCTCTCTCTCTCTCTCTCTCTCTCTCTCTCTCTCTCTCTGTCGGACACCAGATTTCATGCCAACACGGAGCGTTTTCAGGGGTTGGTGTCTTTCTTGCCTCATCTGTGCCCGCGGACTATCCCCAAGGGGGGGGGGGGTATGTCGGGTACATTCGAAAAGCCCTTGAAAGGGCTGTTTGGGACACCCTGGGTGTGCATGCTGTACTAGCGACATGTTTGACAGTTTCGTCCATTTTGGGCGGCATGTGTGCTTGTGCTGCCTGTTGCCTCTCTTTGTCAACAAGCAGCTGCAGGGCAAACCGCGAACTTTTGTAGAACTTGAATTTTTGTGTTTGGAGATCGGAATTAATTTTTAGCAAAAAAAAATTGTTTTTGTCCAAAAAAACTGAAGAGATAGTTTTTTTGCGATTTTTTATGTAAATAGGCATTTTGCGGCACCCAATTTAACCCTAGCAAAGGCTATATTTAATTGAATTTCTGCCATTTATTTGGCCAGATTTTTCTTTTTGCGTCAATTACGATTTACCCGTGTACCCGTGACTGAAAGGCAGTTTTGCCAGCAGTTTCACAACAGGACTGATGGCCAAAGCAAGGCCCCAGCAGTTTGGGTCCAATTGGGATGGAACCCAGGACCCGTATTTCTCAAGGCTGTGCATATACCACTGTACTACTGCACCAATCTGCCCTCCCTGACACAAGACACTACAGTGCACAGTGCTTCATGTATCCCAGGAAGACAGTCCACAGAGTGCAATTATTTCTTGACACATTTTGCCAAATTCATTTCCTTTAAATCTGCGTACATTTCTTCAAGAATGTGCTGCCAAATGCCATAATTATTTGATTTTTTTGCGTTAATCTTTTTTTTTTGCGGACACACTGAAATTACCAGAATCCAGGCTGTGAATTAAATATTTTGCCAAAAATTCAAAGTTTGCCCGGTACTATGTCTGTATACAAATTCATGCAACGTGCTGTAGCGTCCCCCGACGCACCACAAAAACCTTTGGTGCGCAAAAGGGCTCGCTCTGGGGGTGCAGAGTGGGTGCGTGTGACTCGGGGTCCTGCCAAGCAAACCAAGCAGCCTGGTACAGGCGGTTCACAGCAACCTGCATGCAACCACGAGGAGCACTAGATTTTTTCCACTGCTGAGGCCATTGCTTTTGCAGCCCAGTTTTGGGATAAAAAGACACACCTCACCAAGGCTTCGCAACATGAATTTCTGGCAACCTGCATTGACGTGGACTTGAAACAAAATGTGAAACATGCAGGTCACCAGAAATACACCAGAAAGAGCGGCCACCAGACAACGTACTTTGTGCCGTACCGTGGGAGGCGTCGACAAATTTGCAAGACGCAGTTCCTGCACTATTTCAAAATTAGTCGAATCGTTGTGGAGTTGGTGGCGAAAAACAAAGCAGCAGCCGCCATTGCCAGCCCCTTGAGTCCCATGAAGAGTCCACCGAAAAAGGCTGTGGTCAACACCAGGCGCACCAGCGGGGTGAAGTCGAGGTTTGAGAAATTTCTGCAGGAGCTGCCGCAGGCTGAGAACCGTTTCAGCGACGCCGCACGTCCTGACACGGACATGGTGCATTTGGCCCCGGTCGGCGGACGCCGCGCTTCCCCATATAATGCTTGGATCCACTGGCTGCAAAACGAGGAGCCAGACCAGTTTGCAAAGCGGGGGAAAGCAGATTTCAAGCCTCAGATTTCACTGAAAACGGCGCAGCGAACAATGAAAACGTTCAAACTTGGATATCAGGCGCCGATGAAGGATACGTGTGCCGAATGTGAGCTGCACAACCTTCAAATCCAAACAGCCCCACCTGCTTTGAAGGTTGTTATGCTCCACCGCTACAATCCTTCATCTTCGTCTATTTTTTGTGTTCGTCTGTGCCGCTTTTTTTTGCCCATTTTCAGGCCAAACTACGCCACGAGCAGGCCACGCATTTACGATTGGCCAGCGAGGGATACGACCAGAACAAGTACCATGGACAGTTCAGCATGCAGACCTGGGGTTCCGCAAAAGTGACGACGTATACCACCCCTGGGGTTCGTCACAGTGATCGGGCAGAGCATGTCGTTCTGGACTACAGCAAAGCGATGAGTCTGTTGAAACTGCCCACGGGGGAGAAATGGTACACGTCAGAGTTGAAGGCCCACCGCCTGGTGCTGCACCGCACCACTGTAGGCATTGATACTGTGATGGTATGGAATTTTTGGAAGCTATTCGATAAACTGGTGCAGTGGCGCTGGTTCCATCGTATTTCCTGGTGCGTGTTCAATACGGGCCACTCGTACAACGTGTGCGATGCCGCATCACGTGCCATGGACCGCACCCTGCAGAATGTTGATTACTATTATGGTCTAACAGATATGGCTGGCCTAACAATCCAGCATGTTGTGCGCAACAAACAGCGATTCGTCAGAAAACTGCGCATCCTGACCAGAAATAATTTTTGGGACGTCAGCCGTTGGCTGGCAGGTGCCTACGCATCGGCGTCTGACCATCTGGGCCAGCATAAAAACCCTGTGTTGATTCGGAACCACAAGATGAAGTGGTTGGATTTCGGTACCACCACTGATGAGGGCAACCTTTCGCCTCACCCTGGTTTTGCCTGGATGAAAGCAGGGTACAGCGAGTCCATTGAGTGGCGCAAGGTCAGGCTCACCAAACAACGGAACGTCGACCTCACAACAGATGGTCTTTGGGCAATGCCTCTGAATTCAGGGTGGGTACTGGTACAGAGTCGCAGGCTGCAGGATTGGCAAAAGCTGAAAAAATATGTTCCAAACAATAAGCATGGTGATGTCTGCCCAAATGGGGTCCCAGCCCTGCCTGAAAAAGACAACGCAAATGATGATTCGGAATAAGCGAGTGTGACATATTCAGTGCATGTTTGCATGCCGGCTTTGCAGCAGCCTGGGGGTCAAAACTCTGAAAGACCGAAAAGTTTGGCCTCAGTACTGAAAAATATGGTCAGCTACCCCCCCCCTAACCCAACATTTCTGAAACAGCCTTTTCTCACAGATTTCAAAAAGTATACACATACCCCCCCCTACAGAATGAAATTTTGGTGCTTTGGACAAAAAATTGAGAAAACCCTGAAAAAACACGAATCTGCTCCGCGTTGGCATGTTATGAATGTCCCCGAGAGAGAGAGAGAGAGAGAGAGAGAGAGATGTATATGTATACATGTTGTTCTTTTTAGTCTCACGCGAATGACTCGTACGACACTCGAAAAAAATATTTTTATATATTGTTCATCTCTTTTTACACTCGCACCACACTCCACCCCCTCTAGTGCTTGCTAACACGCAGATGGCCTTTAATCTAAGAGTAAGCTAGCCTATAACAGCTTGACTAACCTTAACCCAAACCCTCCTCGTACTGTTCACACACTCAGCTCCACATAGCCCATACAGGCTGTCACAAAAAGTGCACAATCAGTCTTGCCCTGACTGGTGGAGGGGCTGCATTCCTTATAGCAGGTCCATCAGGCCGCCGAAGAGTTGGGCTTTTCCTGGAAACACCGCGACTGCGATGGCCGAGAGTGAATCAAAAGTGGCAACAGTTGTGTCGTTGTCGTGGCACAAAGCTGCGTGAAGCTTTGCTGGAAGGAGATGCGTACGTGACTAGAACATTGGCGCTGACCGGCCTCAATTATGCTGTGCAGGAATACTCAAATACCTCGGGACATCCCGAGTGGGAGACACCATGCAAAAACAGCGCAATCAGCGCGGCCTGGGCCGCCAGCGAAGCCTTGGTCCCGAAACACATGAAGTGTGCAAGCAGCCAGGCCCCCCAGTAGTAGTGGGGTTTCATGTGCGAAAACCTGTATGCTGCAAGCCCAATGGTTGTGAAAGAGATGACCATGCACAACGTTGAGATGTAAAATTTCAGTAAAGCCCATTTCTGATGCAGGGCGACCATTATATGATGGAACATGATCGTGAAGAGGAATGTCGACGTGACACTGATCAGCAGCCGAACGGTCCTTGAATACTCTTGTAGGTCTGCGTTGCTTCGAGCGCCTTGCAAGCTCAGTTCCAAGGACTTGCCATGCACCTCCACCCACAGTCCATAGGCAGTGGCATAGATCACGGAATTGTAGAGAACCAGACCCAAAAAAAATCGCATCTGGCGCCGTTTCAGTCGGTTCTGCACTCCAAACATCAACAGCGTCATGCCTCGAAAGAGAATGCATTCGATGTCAGCAAACCTCTGGGCCACACTGCTCTCAGGCCTGGCTAGCTTGGTGTTGTTGGTCTGAAGCATCGCGATTTGCGACGAAACCCCATAAACCACAAACAGAAAGACAAACCAGATGAGAACATTCAAAGGCATGGGGACCGCCACATGCGTCCGGTGGGACCCCCCAGGAAGTGAGGCTTCCAGCAGTATTTCCTCTGCATCAAACTCGGACTTCACAGAGGCGGTAGATGGCAAGTGCACCAAAGATCCCGTACTGTACCGGCCCGAACCTGTACTGCACCGGCCCGTGCGCTGCGGTGAAACTAGACCTTTCCAGGACGCGTCACTGTACTGCACTGGAGCAGGTTTGCTGTTGTTAGGCACGCCTCCAGTGTAGTCCTGCAGCGCCCCTCGCTTGTAAAGATATTTCAGGTGCTCGCGGGCCCAGAATGAGGTAACCGTCCAGCAGACAACAGGAAGAAGCCATAGAAAGCCGATCAGCAGCTGCAAACATAGGACAGCTTCAGGGGTTTGCATCAAAACGGAAAGCGAAAAAAACCGGCACCCAGAAAGCGTACTTCCTGAACATGAGGGAATCTGAAGGCACAGTGTGCAAAGACCTGGATAGCTATGAAGCCATAGCAAGAGCACACGGCCACAGCCTCATCCGGTCCCTGCCACACCATGCAAGCCTACCCAAGCCCAGACCCCTCAAACAATGTGAAAATGTGGTCAGCCACCCTCCCAGGAACTGATCAGTGCACCGTCTGCAGTGCTCCCCCAAAACGACTGCTTCAGCAACTGCTTCATTGTCACCAACCTCATTGGCTGTTGCGGGCTGGAGGAGCAGAGGGCCATTGAGGACTGACCCTGCATCCTGAGGACAATTGGGTGGGAGACAGTGGGGTGCAGGCCTTCTGCAAGACCATCCTGAGTCACAGCCACTGGCCCAAGGCGCAGCAGCGGTGCGAAGACCGCCCGTATTGCGTGCGCTGCCTGCTGAACCAGTCTGTAGCAACCAGCGGCCCGGATGTCACGCTGCACTGGCCCTGGTTCTGCGTGGCCCTTGCAGCGCTAAAGGAGGCCCCCTCACTGCACACACTGACCGTGAATCTTGACTTGCACATAGTGACCCTCTATCCGAAGACGAATTCCTCAGGACAGCATTAAGGAAAAGCAAAAGGAAAAGGAAAAAGGAAAAGGAAAAAGGAAACGGGAAATGGGGGCTTTGGCATGACGCCATGGTGTGATGATCTCGTCTGCAGCTGGCGGCGCCTACTGGCCGATCGCCATTCGCTGCCCTTCCCTTGGACCCTTTCCCTCCATAGGCGGTGGTGCCCATCAGCTTCTCACCACCCTTTGACCTTCCTCTTCCTCCTTGCCCTAACCTTCCCTCTCCCCTCCCCTTTCCCTTCCCTTGGCCTTTCCCTCTGTAGGCCACCGTGCCCATCGGCCTCACCACACTCCTTCCCTTCCCTTTCCCTTGGTCGGTTGTGCCAACGGAGCCCCCGGACTTGCCCTGTTTCACTTCTCTGCGTCGAGTCCACGCAGAGGAAGGCAAATGCCTTCGCCGTTGGCCAGGTGCGTCCAAGCGGCCATCCCAAGCCGGCGGTGAGGTACCTCTCCCCAACGGCGGCTGGTGGGCCCTGGGATGGCCACTTGCGGGGTCGTTTCCCCGACGGGGGCACATAACAACCTTTCTCCTCCAAGTTCCCGCGCTCAGTCCATCCTTTGGCGAGCGCAACACAAACCCCCTACCCTCTCCTTCATGCCTTTGCTGCGCGGACGGGGGTTGTGGGGGATGCGTGGGTGCACGGGGGAGTAGGATGTGGGAAATGGGGGCAAGACCATTGGTTTTGGTTGGTTTGGCATGCACGGACGCACTGCAACCAGACTTTTCTTAGCCACAGGGGAAGGGGGGGAGGGGAGGGGGGGGTGAAAAGGGCAGGCACCCACTTCAGCTTGAGGCACAGCACTCGGCCTACCCCCAGAGCAAGTGGGGGGGGGGGGGGCAAATTCAGAGGTTGTGCTGGACATCAAACTGGGTTCCTGACAACTGAGCAAGTGTTCCATTCCAAAACAGTGGTGTTCAGACCGGAGAGCACAGCGAGAGGGTAAACCTGCACCGCACGTGGTTTTGGAACAAACCATGGGGAAATGGTGTGCTTTCAGCAGGCCTCTTTAGATGCTGCAGGGTGGGCCTCTGGAGGAGGTGGAGGTGTGGCAGGAGCCTTCCTGTTTGTACCTTTGGCTTACTCTACAGAAAAACCCCAATACACATAAGGTACTTCTCTGAACGCACCCTTGTACACCATGGTTGGAGCGCTCGACTTCAGGGACATCAAATCACCTCGCAGAGGTTGTTAGATCAAAGCCAGGCAGGCGTATATAGGGGGAAACGCCACATACCCCCCGATTTTGGGCCTTTTGGGGCCTATTCGCGTACCCTACCCCAAGGGGTTGAATTGTGAGTTTAACCCCTTGTAAAATCATTATTTTGTCCAATAAACACATCCCCCAATGAGTTTTTGGTCCGGACCCCCCCAGACCCCCCCTCACTTGAAACCCACTTTTTTGAGGTTTTGTGGGAGGTGGGGAGGGGGGGGGGGTGGGGGGCAAAAATGTCGAAAAGATGACACCCCCTTTTTTTGGGTCGAAAATCAGGAATCTTTTGGTTTTTTTCGATTTTGAGCTGAAAAAGTGTTTCCGGGTCCCGACACCATAGGGTTTGTATGGGGCGGAGTGGGACGAGCGCTTATGCAGTTTATGCACTTTTCAGCCATTTTTGGTATGTTCGGGGTTTTGGCGACCTCGGTGACCCTGTGGTACCCACTCCGAGGGGTGTGAGTGGGGATGTTGTGACAGTATATGCCTACTAGGATACAGAAGGACGTTTTTTGCAATCTCTAGCCGTGCCGAGGGCCGGTCAATGCCGGTACCAAAAACGCGAAACGGGTGTTTCCACCAATCATGGGTTAGTGAATGGGTTGGTACAAAACCTGCTTATGCTGTTTTTCACCCTGGGCAGCTCGAAAATGGAAGTTTTCGGAACTTATTCCTATGATATTGTGATCACCTAAAATGACCATCCGAAGTATGTAAAGCATGTTTTAGGCCGTATTTACATGATTTTCACCCTATTTGGGTATTAGGTCCCTGGGAAGGGGAGGGGGGGGGGGGCTCCCAAGGGATTGGTACACAACCTGCTTATGCAGTTTTTCACCCTGGGCAGCTCAAAAATCAAAGATTTTGAAACTTATTTTTTTGATATGGTGACCACACAATATGACCATCCAAGGTATGTAAAGCATATGTTAGGCCGTATTTACATGATTTTCACCCTATTTGGGTATTAGGTCGTGGGGGGGGGGGGTCCAGGGGATTGGTACACAACCTGCTTATGCAGTTTTTCACCCCAGGCAGCTCAAAAATCGAAGATTTTGAAGCTTGTTTTTATGACATTGTGGCCACACAATATGAACATCCAAGGTATGTAAAGCATGTTGTAGGCCGTATTTACATGATTTTCACTGGGAGTCGGGGGGCCGCCCACCCGGGACGGGCCCGGTGGGGCGCGCGCTCCGCACGGCGGCCTCCCTGGGCTGGGCCCCGCACGAGGGCTGGTGGTGCTGGGACGTCCCGGGGCAGGACCACCCCCTGCATTTCGTGCAGGAGCCGCTCCGCCAGCTCCAGCACCGGGTCCGGGACAGCCTTCACTGCCACTCCGCGCGCCAGCTAGAGGCGCGACGCCCCGCCACCTTCGGGGGGCTGGGCGACAGGGCGGACGGCCCGGCCTGTCGCGCGGCGCTGCGGGGGCCTCCACGGAGTTGGAGAAGTTGCTGCTGCGCGGGCTCCTGGCTGGAGCCATGTGGACAGCGGCCCGGGTGTCGGGTCACGGCATGCGCGCCAACGCCGCGTGCCCGCACTGCGGCGCGGCGCACGAGGACGAGGCCCACGTCCTGTGGGACTGCCCGGAATGGGACGACGCCAGGGGGACGTGGCTCCCCTGGCTGCACGACGCGGCGCGGGCTATCCCCAGCCTGGGCCCGCCGGACCGTTGGCCCTCCTGCCTGCGCAAGGCGGGGCTTTTCCCCCTCCGGCTGGCGCAGGGGGTGGACTGGGACCTCCTCGATGAGTTTCTGTACCGCCTGTACTGCATGTATTTGGCGGTCCTCGCGGCCCGGATGGCGGCCGGCGTGAAGGATCAGCCGGGCCACGGCGACTCCCTCTTCCCGGAGCAGCCGCGTCCGCGGCCCCGCAATCCCTTTCTCTGGGACGCCTTCGTTGGCCCCATACCGGGGGATGCCATCCGCCACCAGCCGCGGCTGCAACCGGGGTGCCACCTGACTGGAGGTGGCCCCAGGATTTCATCCACCACCTGGTCAGGTGGGCCCGGGCGCTGACCTGGGCTCCGGGGCCGGCGGAGGTCTCCTGGGCCGAGCTGGCCCTGGACTATGAGGCCTTCGTGGGGCGGGCGCTCCCGGCCTCACCGGACCACCGGCTGCGGGGCACTCGCCTGCCGCCGGGAGAGCGGGCGCAAGTCCTGCACAAGGCGGTGGGGCTGGCGGAACGCCACCTGGCGGCGGGTGCACTGTTGAGTGGAGCCCCGCTGGGACGCTGTCGCTCGCTCCTCCCCCTGGGGGGGCGCGTGTGCGCGGGACTCTCAGCGCGTCCGTACTTCGTGGCGCGCCACGAGGTCATGTTACAGCTGATGCGCTTGGCGGCGCACTGCCGCGACTCGTGGGCCAGGCGCCTGCGGGCGCCGGCGCGCATGCGACCACAGCACAGTGACCGCTTTCTCATGGATTATTTCCCTCGCCCCCCTGAGGTGGGGCCTCCCCTGCTGCCCTATGCCCGACGGCCCCCTCGGGCCCCGGCCAGCAGCGTCCCTCTCGCGGCGCCGCAACGCAGCCGCCCCCCAGGAGCGGGCAGCGGCACGCAGGGCGCGCTCTGCTTGGAGCACGGGGCGCCGTCGTGTGCCCGCTGCAGGAGCCTGGGCTGGGGCATCAGCCGCTGCTGCCGGGCTGGCCACGTAGGCCACGCGGGCCTCTCGGGGGGCTCGAGCTGCCCCGTGGCCCCTCCCCGGGTCGCACCGGGCCGCCAAGTGCTCGTACCCGAGGCCCGACAGGCGGGGGCAGCGGCGTTGTCCTCCTGGCTGGGGCGAGCCCGCCTAGCGTCGTAGGCCCTCCCCGATTCGGGCCCCCCGGCGGCGCACCGGTGTGCGGCCCCGCCCAGGGTGCTGGGCACGCGCCCACCCCTAGCTTTGGACCTGGGCTCCTCCAGGCCCGTAAAGCGCCAGACACCTAACCGGGCTATTCGGGGGGTCCCGGGGAGGATGTCACACCACACAGCGGGTGGGGGGGCCACAGACCCCCTATCACCCCGGCCAGCGTGGGGGGGCAATAGCCCGAGACCGGCCCCCCTGGCACTCTCCGCCTGCGCGGAGGACGTGGGAGCGCCGCCAAGTGGGGGGGCAGCAGGGCCCCCCCTGTGCCGGCCAGCGGGGCGGGGCGCAGCACCGGGGCCGACCCCCCCCTCGCCGCCCGCGGAAGCGGGGGCCTTGGTGGAGCCCGCGGCGCGGCAGGACCCCCCCCCCCCCAGGCAAGGCGACCCCCAGCGTCGCTCCCGGACGTATCCGGCCGCATCTCGGCGGCCCTGAGCAGCCGCGCACCACCGCGGCGACGGTCCCCACCGCGGGCGCGACGGCGACCTCCCCCCAAGGCCAACAGGACGTTGGCGGACATGCTGCGAACGCGCCCGCCAACCCCCCCCCCCCCCCCCAGGCCGCGAGCGACGCAGCGCCCCCCCCCCCCCCCCTCGGACCCAATGGCGGACGCGCCCCCAGCGGCGTTGCCATCTCAGTCTACACTGCCGCCGCGGCGGCAGCACGGCAGGGCCAGCACGGAAGAGACTTAGTCCCCTCCGGCTCGTCCCTCCCGGCCGCCGTGCAGGCACTGGCGGGGGGCCTGTAGGGGAGGACACGGGCGCCTGACCTCGACTCGGCCCATCTCCCCGCCCCTCTGCCTCTGTACATAGACCAGTGGACGTTAATCGACGAATGCCGTATTTACATGATTTTCACCCTATTTGGGTATTAGGTCCGTGGGGGGGGGGGGGCTCCCAAGGGATTGGTACACAACCTGCTTATGCAGTTTTTTACCCTGGGCTGCTCAAAAATCGAAGATTTTGAAACTTATTTTTTTGATATGGTGACCACACAATATGACCATCCAAGGTATGTAAAGCATGTTTTAGGCCGTATTTACATGATTTTCACCCTATTTGGGTATTAGGTCTTGGGGGGGGGGGGGGCTCCCAAGGGATTAATACACAACTTGCTTATGCCGTGTTTCACCCTGGGCAGCTGAAAAATCGAAGATTTTGAAACTTATTTTTTTGATTTGGTGACCATACAATATGACCATCCAAGGTATGTAAAGCATGTTGTAGGCCGTATTTACTCGATTTTCACCCTATTTGGGTATTAGGTCCCTGGGGGGGGGGGGGGGGGGCTCCCAAGGGATTGGTATGCAACCTGCTTATGCAGTTTTTCACCCCGGGCAGTTCAAAAATCGAAGCTTTTGAAACTTATTTTTTTGATATTGTGACCACACAATATGACCATCCAAGGTATGTAAAGCATGTTGTAGGCCGTATTTACATGATTTTCACCCTATTTGGGTATTAGGTCCCTGGGGGGAGGGGGGGGGTCCCAAGGGATTGGTACACAACTTGCTTTTGCAGTTTTTCACCCTAGGCAGCTCAAAAATCGAAGCCTTTGAAACCTATTTTTTTGATATTGTGACCACACAATATGACCATCCAAGGTATGTAAAGCATGTTGTAGGCCGTATTTACATGATTTTCATCCTATTTGGGTATTAGGTCCGGGGGGGGGGGGGGGCTCCCAAGGGATTGGTACACAACTTGCTTTTGCAGTTTTTCACCCTAGGCTGCTCAAAAATCGAAGCCTTTGAAACCTATTTTTTTGATATAGTGACCACACAATATGACCATCCAAGGTATGTAAAGCATGTTGTAGGCCGTATTTACATGATTTTCACCCTATTTGGGTATTAGGTCCGGGGGGGGGGGGGGCTCCCAAGGGATTGGTACACAACTTGCTTTTGCAGTTTTTCACCCTAGGCAGCTCAAAAATCGAAGCTTTTGAAACCTATTTTTTTGATATTGTGACCACACAATATGACCATCCAAGGTATGTAAAGCGTGTTGTAGGCCGTATTTACATGATTTTCACCCTATTTGGGTATTAGGTCCCTGGGGGGGGGGGGGGGGTCCCAAGGGATTGGTATGCAACCTGCTTATGCAGTTTTTCACCCTGGGCAGCTCAAAGATCGAAGATTTTGAAACTTATTTTTTTGATGTGGTGACCACACAATATGACCATCCAAGGTATGTAAAGCATGTTTTAGGCCGTATTTACATGATTTTCACCCTATTTGGGTATTAGGTCTTGGGGGGGGGGGGGGGGGCTCCCAAGGGATTGGTACACAACTTGCTTTTGCAGTTTTTCACCCTAGGCAGCTCAAAAATCGAAGCCTTTGAAACTTATTTTTTTGATATTGTGACCACACAATATGACCATCCAAGGTATGTAAAGCATGTTGTAGGCCGTATTTACATGATTTTCACCCTATTTGGGTATTAGGTCCAGGGGGGGGGGGGGCTCCCAAGGGATTGGTACACAACTTGCTTTTGCAGTTTTTCACCCTAGGCAGCTCAAAAGTCGAAGATTTTGAAACTTATTTTTTTGATGTGGTGACCACACAATATGACCATCCAAGGTATGTAAAGCATGTTTTAGGCCGTATTTACATGAGTTTCACCCTATTTGGGTATTAGGTCCGCAGGGGGGGGGGGGCTCCATGGGGTTTGGTACACCACTTGCTTATGCAGTTTTTCACCCTAGGCAGCTCGAAAGGCGAAGTTTTCGGAACTTATTCCTATGATATTGTGATCACCTAAAATGACCATCCAAAGTATGTAAAGCATGTTTTAGGCCGTATTTACATGATTTTCACCCTATTTGGGTATTAGGTCCCTGGGGGGGGGGGGGGGGCTCCCAAGGGATTGATATGCAACCTGCTTATGCTGTTTTTCACCCTGGGCAGCTCAAAAATCGAAGATTTTGAAACTTATTCTTTTGATATGGTGACCACACAATATGACCATCCAAGGTATGTAAAGCATGTTGTAGGTTGTATTTACATGCTTTTCACCCCATTTGGGTATTAGGTCCGTGGGGGGGGGGGGGCTCCCAAGGGATTGGTACACAACTTGCTTATGCAGTTTTTCACCCTAGGCAGCTCGAAAGGCGAAGTTTTCGGAACTTATTCCTATGATATTGTGATCACCTAAAATGACCATCCAAAGTATGTAAAGCATGTTTTAGGCCGTATTTACATGATTTTCACCCTATTTGGGTATTAGGTCCCTAGGGGGGGGGGGGCTCCCAAGGGATTGATATGCAACCTGCTTATGCAGTTTTTCACCCTAGGCAGCTCGAAAATCGAAGATTTTGAAACGTATTTTTGTGATATTGTGGCCACACAATATGACCATCCAAGGTATGTAAAGCATGTTGTAGGCCGTTGTAGGCCGTATTTCCATGATTTGCACCCTATTGGGGTATTAGGCCCCTGGGGGGGGGGGGGGGGCTCTCAGGGGATTGGTACACAACCTGCTTATGCAGTTTTTCACCCTGGTAGCTCAAAAGTCGAAGATTTTGAAACTTATTTTTTTGATATGGTGACCACACAATATGACCATCCAAGGTATGTAAAGCATGTTTTAGGCTGTATTTACATGATTTTCACCCTATTTGGGTATTAGGTCTTGGGGGGGGGGGGGGGCTCCCAAGGGATTGGTACACAACTTGCTTATGCAGTGTTTCACCCTGGGCAGCTCAAAAATCGAAGCTTTTGAAAACTATTTTTTTGATATAGTGACCACACAATATGACCATCCAAGGTATGTAAAGCATGTTGTAGGCCGTATTTACATGATTTTCACCCTATTTGGGTATTAGGTCCGGGGGGGGGGGGGGCTCCCAAGGGATTGGTACACAACTTGCTTTTGCAGTTTTTCACCCTAGGCAGCTCAAAAATCGAAGCTTTTGAAACCTATTTTTTTGATATTGTGACCACACAATATGACCATCCAAGGTATGTAAAGCATGTTGTAGGCCGTATTTACATGATTTTCACCCTATTTGGGTATTAGGTCCCTGGGGGGGGGGGGGGGGGCTCCCAAGGGATTGGTATGCAACCTGCTTATGCAGTTTTTCACCCTGGGCAGCTCAAAGATCGAAGATTTTGAAACTTATTTTTTTGATGTGGTGACCACACAATATGACCATCCAAGGTATGTAAAGCATGTTTTAGGCCGTATTTACATGATTTTCACCCTATTTGGGTATTAGGTCTTGGGGGGGGGGGGGGGGCTCCCAAGGGATTGGTACACAACTTGCTTTTGCAGTTTTTCACCCTAGGCAGCTCAAAAATCGAAGCCTTTGAAACTTATTTTTTTGATATTGTGACCACACAATATGACCATCCAAGGTATGTAAAGCATGTTGTAGGCCGTATTTACATGATTTTCACCCTATTTGGGTATTAGGTCCAGGGGGGGGGGGGGGCTCCCAAGGGATTGGTACACAACTTGCTTTTGCAGTTTTTCACCCTAGGCAGCTCAAAAGTCGAAGATTTTGAAACTTATTTTTTTGATGTGGTGACCACACAATATGACCATCCAAGGTATGTAAAGCATGTTTTAGGCCGTATTTACATGAGTTTCACCCTATTTGGGTATTAGGTCCGCAGGGGGGGGGGGGGGCTCCATGGGGTTTGGTACACCACTTGCTTATGCAGTTTTTCACCCTAGGCAGCTCGAAAGGCGAAGTTTTCGGAACTTATTCCTATGATATTGTGATCACCTAAAATGACCATCCAAAGTATGTAAAGCATGTTTTAGGCCGTATTTACATGATTTTCACCCTATTTGGGTATTAGGTCCCTGGGGGGGGGGGGGGGCTCCCAAGGGATTGATATGCAACCTGCTTATGCTGTTTTTCACCCTGGGCAGCTCAAAAATCGAAGATTTTGAAACTTATTCTTTTGATATGGTGACCACACAATATGACCATCCAAGGTATGTAAAGCATGTTGTAGGTTGTATTTACATGCTTTTCACCCCATTTGGGTATTAGGTCCGTGGGGGGGGGGGGCTCCCAAGGGATTGGTACACAACTTGCTTATGCAGTTTTTCACCCTAGGCAGCTCGAAAGGCGAAGTTTTCGGAACTTATTCCTATGATATTGTGATCACCTAAAATGACCATCCAAAGTATGTAAAGCATGTTTTAGGCCGTATTTACATGATTTTCACCCTATTTGGGTATTAGGTCCCTAGGGGGGGGGGGGGCTCCCAAGGGATTGATATGCAACCTGCTTATGCAGTTTTTCACCCTAGGCAGCTCGAAAATCGAAGATTTTGAAACGTATTTTTGTGATATTGTGGCCACACAATATGACCATCCAAGGTATGTAAAGCATGTTGTAGGCCGTTGTAGGCCGTATTTCCATGATTTGCACCCTATTGGGGTATTAGGCCCCTGGGGGGGGGGGGGGGCTCTCAGGGGATTGGTACACAACCTGCTTATGCAGTTTTTCACCCTGGTAGCTCAAAAGTCGAAGATTTTGAAACTTATTTTTTTGATATGGTGACCACACAATATGACCATCCAAGGTATGTAAAGCATGTTTTAGGCTGTATTTACATGATTTTCACCCTATTTGGGTATTAGGTCTTGGGGGGGGGGGGGGCTCCCAAGGGATTGGTACACAACTTGCTTATGCAGTGTTTCACCCTGGGCAGCTCAAAAATCGAAGCTTTTGAAAACTATTTTTTTGATATTGTGACCACACAATATGACCATCCAAGGTATGTAAACCATGTTGTAGGCCGTATTTACATGATTTTCACCCTGTTTGGGTATTAGGTCCCTGGGGGGGGGGGGGGGGCTCCCAAGGGATTGGTACACAACTTGCTTTTGCAAATTTTCACCCTAGGCAGCTCAAAAATCGAAGCCTTTGAAACCTATTTTTTTGATATTGTGACCACACAATATGACCATCCAAGGTATGTAAAGCATGTTGTAGGCCGTATTTACATGATTTTCACCCTATTTGGGTATTAGGTCCGGGGGGGGGGGGGGGGCTCCCAAGGGATTGGTACACAACTTGCTTTTGCAGTTTTTCACCCTAGGCAGCTCAAAAATCGAAGCCTTTGAAACCTATTTTTTTGATATTGTGACCACACAATATGACCATCCAAGGTATGTAAAGCATGTTGTAGGCCGTATTTACATGATTTTCACCCTATTTCGGTATTAGGTCCGGGGGGGGGGGGGGGGGGCTCCCAAGGGATTGGTACACAACTTGCTTTTGCAGTTTTTCACCCTAGGCACCTCAAAAATCGAAGCTTTTGGAACCTATTTTTTTGATATTGTGACCACACAATATGACCATCCAAGGTATGTAAACCATGTTGTAGGCCGTATTTACATGATTTTCACCGTATTTGGGTATTAGGTCCCTGGGGGGGGGGGGCTCCCAAGGCATTGGTATGCAACCTGCTTATGCTGTTTTTCACCCTGGGCAGCTCAGAAATCAAAGATTTTGAAACTTATTTTTTTGATGTGGTGACCACACAATATGACCATCCAAGGTATGTAAAGCATGTTTTAGGCCGTATTTACATGATTTTCACCCTATTTGGGTATTAGGTCTTGGGGGGGGGGGGGGGGGCTCCCCAGGGATTGGTACACAACTTGCTTTTGCAGTTTTTCACCCTAGGCAGCTCAAAAATCGAAGCCTTTGAAACCTATTTTTTTGATATTGTGACCACACAATATGACCATCCAAGGTATGTAAAGCATGTTGTAGGCCGCATTTACATGATTTTCACCCTATTTGGGTATTAGGTCCGGGGGGGGGGGGGGGGGTCTCCCAAGGGATTGGTACACAACTTGCTTTTGCAGTTTTTCACCCTAGGCAGCTGAAAAATCGAAGCCTTTGAAACCTATTTTTTTGATATTGTGACCACACAATATGACCATCCAAGGTATGTAAAGCATGTTGTAGGCCGTATTTACATGATTTTCACCCTATTTGGGTATTAGGTCCAGGGGGGGGGGGGGCTCCCAAGGGATTGGTACACAACTTGCTTTTGCAGTTTTTCACCCTAGGCAGCTCAAAAATCGAAGATTTTGAAACTTATTTTTTTGATGTGGTGACCACACAATATGACCATCCAAGGTATGTAAAGCATGTTTTAGGCCGTATTTACATGATTTTCACCCTATTTGGGTATTAGGTCCGCAGGGGGGGGGGGGGGCTCCAGGGGATTGGTACACAACTTGCTTATGCAGTTTTTCACCCTAGGCAGCTCGAAAGGCGAAGTTTTCGGAACTTATTCCTATGATATTGTGATCACCTAAAATGACCATCCAAAGTATGTAAAGCATGTTTTAGGCCGTATTTACATGATTTTCACCCTATTTGGGTATTAGGTCCCTGGGGGGGGGGGGGGCTCCCAAGGGATTGATATGCAACCTGCTTATGCAGTGTTGCACCCTGGGCAGCTCAAAAATCGAAGATTTTGAAACTTATTCTTTTGATATGGTGACCACACAATATGACCATCCAAGGTATGTAAAGCATGTTGTAGGTTGTATTTACATGATTTTCACCCTATTTGGGTATTAGGTCCGTGGGGGGGGGGGGGGGGCTCCCAAGGGATTGGTACACAACTTGCTTATGCAGTTTTTCACCCTAGGCAGCTCGAAAGGCGAAGTTTTCGGAACTTATTCCTATGATATTGTGATCACCTAAAATGACCATCCAAAGTATGTAAAGCATGTTTTAGGCCGTATTTACATGATTTTCACCCTATTTGGGTATTAGGTCCCTGGGGGGGGTGGGGGGCTCCCAAGGGATTGATATGCAACCTGCTTATGCAGTTTTTCACCCTAGGCAGCTCGAAAATCGAAGATTTTGAAACTTATTCCTTTGATATGGTGACCACACAATATGACCATCCAAGGTATGTAAAGCATGTTGTAGGTTGTATTTACATGATTTTCACCCTATTTGGGTATTAGGTCCGTGGGGGGGGGGGGGGCTCCCAAGGGATTGGTACACAACTTGCTTATGCAGTTTTTCACCCTAGGCAGCTCGAAAGGCGAAGTTTTCGGAACTTATTCCTATGATATTGTGATCACCTAAAATGACCATCCAAAGTATGTAAAGCATGTTTTAGGCCGTATTTACATGATTTTCACCCTATTTGGGTATTAGGTCCCTGGGGGGGGGGGGGGGCTCCCAAGGGATTGATATGCAACCTGCTTATGCAGTTTTTCACCCTAGGCAGCTCAGAAATCGAAGATTTTGAAACTTATTCTTTTGATATGGTGACCACACAATATGACCATCCAAGGTATGTAAAGCATGTTTTAGGCTGTATTTACATGATTTTCACCCTATTTGGGTATTAGGTCCGCGGGGGGGAGGGGGGGGGGGGGCTCCCAAGGGATTGGTACACAACCTGCTTATCCTGTTTTTCACCCCAGGCAGCTCAAAAGTCGAAGATTTCGAAACTTGTTTCTGTGATATTGTGGCCACACAATATGACCATCCAAGATATGTAAAGCATGTTGTAGGCCGTATTTACATGATTTTCACCCTATTTGGGTATGAGGTCCGGGGGGCGGGGGGCCTCCCAAGGGATTGGTACACAACTTGCTTATGCTGTTTTTCACCCTAGGCAGCTCAAAAATCGAAGATTTTGAAGCTTGTTTTTGTGATATTGTGGCCACACAATATGACCATCCAAGCTATGTAAAGCATGTTGTAGGCCGTATTTACATGATTTTCATCCTATTTGGGTGTTAGGTCCGGGGGGCGGGGGGGGCTCCCAAGGGATTGGTACACAACTTGCTTATGCTGTTTTTCACCCCAGGCAGCTCAAAAATCGAAGATTTTGAAACTTGTTTTTGTGATATTGTGGCCACACAATATGACCATCCAAGGTATGTAAAGCATGTTTTAGGCCGTATTTACATGATTTTCACCCTATTTGGGTATTAGGTCTTGGGGGGGGGGGGGGGTCCAGGGGATTGGTACACAACCTGCTTATACAGTTTTTCACCCTAGGCAGCTCAAAAATCGAAGATTTTGAAACTTATTTTTTTGATGTGGTGACCACACAATATGACCATCCAAGGTATGTAAAGCATGTTTTAGGCCGTATTTACATGATTTTCACCCTATTTGGGTATTAGGTCCGCAGGGGGGGGGGGGGGCTCCAGGGGATTGGTACACAACTTGCTTATGCAGTTTTTCACCCTAGGCAGCTCGAAAGGCGAAGTTTTCGGAACTTATTCCTATGATATTGTGATCACCTAAAATGACCATCCAAAGTATGTAAAGCATGTTTTAGGCCGTATTTACATGATTTTCACCCTATTTGGGTATTAGGTCCCTGGGGGGGGGGGGGGCTCCCAAGGGATTGATATGCAACCTGCTTATGCAGTGTTGCACCCTGGGCAGCTCAAAAATCGAAGATTTTGAAACTTATTCTTTTGATATGGTGACCACACAATATGACCATCCAAGGTATGTAAAGCATGTTGTAGGTTGTATTTACATGATTTTCACCCTATTTGGGTATTAGGTCCGTGGGGGGGGGGGGGGGGCTCCCAAGGGATTGGTACACAACTTGCTTATGCAGTTTTTCACCCTAGGCAGCTCGAAAGGCGAAGTTTTCGGAACTTATTCCTATGATATTGTGATCACCTAAAATGACCATCCAAAGTATGTAAAGCATGTTTTAGGCCGTATTTACATGATTTTCACCCTATTTGGGTATTAGGTCCCTGGGGGGGGTGGGGGGCTCCCAAGGGATTGATATGCAACCTGCTTATGCAGTTTTTCACCCTAGGCAGCTCGAAAATCGAAGATTTTGAAACTTATTCCTTTGATATGGTGACCACACAATATGACCATCCAAGGTATGTAAAGCATGTTGTAGGTTGTATTTACATGATTTTCACCCTATTTGGGTATTAGGTCCGTGGGGGGGGGGGGGGGCTCCCAAGGGATTGGTACACAACTTGCTTATGCAGTTTTTCACCCTAGGCAGCTCGAAAGGCGAAGTTTTCGGAACTTATTCCTATGATATTGTGATCACCTAAAATGACCATCCAAAGTATGTAAAGCATGTTTTAGGCCGTATTTACATGATTTTCACCCTATTTGGGTATTAGGTCCCTGGGGGGGGGGGGGGGCTCCCAAGGGATTGATATGCAACCTGCTTATGCAGTTTTTCACCCTAGGCAGCTCAGAAATCGAAGATTTTGAAACTTATTCTTTTGATATGGTGACCACACAATATGACCATCCAAGGTATGTAAAGCATGTTTTAGGCTGTATTTACATGATTTTCACCCTATTTGGGTATTAGGTCCGCGGGGGGGAGGGGGGGGGGGGGCTCCCAAGGGATTGGTACACAACCTGCTTATCCTGTTTTTCACCCCAGGCAGCTCAAAAGTCGAAGATTTCGAAACTTGTTTCTGTGATATTGTGGCCACACAATATGACCATCCAAGATATGTAAAGCATGTTGTAGGCCGTATTTACATGATTTTCACCCTATTTGGGTATGAGGTCCGGGGGGCGGGGGGCCTCCCAAGGGATTGGTACACAACTTGCTTATGCTGTTTTTCACCCTAGGCAGCTCAAAAATCGAAGATTTTGAAGCTTGTTTTTGTGATATTGTGGCCACACAATATGACCATCCAAGCTATGTAAAGCATGTTGTAGGCCGTATTTACATGATTTTCATCCTATTTGGGTGTTAGGTCCGGGGGGCGGGGGGGGCTCCCAAGGGATTGGTACACAACTTGCTTATGCTGTTTTTCACCCCAGGCAGCTCAAAAATCGAAGATTTTGAAACTTGTTTTTGTGATATTGTGGCCACACAATATGACCATCCAAGGTATGTAAAGCATGTTTTAGGCCGTATTTACATGATTTTCACCCTATTTGGGTATTAGGTCTTGGGGGGGGGGGGGGTCCAGGGGATTGGTACACAACCTGCTTATACAGTTTTTCACCCTACGCAGCTCGAAAATCGAAGTTTTCGGAACTTATTCCTATGATATTGTGATCACCTAAAATGACCATCCAAAGTATGTAAAGCATGTTTTAGGCCGTATTTACATGATTTTCACCCTATTTGGTATTAGGTCCCTGGGAGGGGGGGGGGGGCTCCCAAGGGATTGATAAGCAACCTGCTTATGCAGTTTTTCACCCTGGGCCGCTCAAAAATCGAAGTTTTTGAAACTTATTTTTTTGATATGGTGACCACACAATATAACCATCCAAGGTATGTAAAGCATGTTTTAGGCTGTATTTACATGAATTTCACCATATTTGGGTATCAAGTCCGCGGGGGGGGGGGGGGCGGGCTTCAGGGGATTGGTACACAACCTGCTTATGCTGTTTTTCACCCTAGGCAGCTCAAAAATCGAAGATTTTGAAACTTATTCCTATGATATTGTGATCACCTAAAATGACCATCCAAAGTATGTAAAGCATGTTTTAGGCCGTATTTACATGATTTTCACCCTATTTGGGTATTAGGTCCCTGGGGGGGGTGGGGGGCTCCCAAGGGATTGATATGCAACCTGCTTATGCAGTTTTTCACCCTAGGCAGCTCGAAAATCGAAGATTTTGAAACTTATTCCTTTGATATGGTGACCACACAATATGACCATCCAAGGTATGTAAAGCATGTTGTAGGTTGTATTTACATGATTTTCACCCTATTTGGGTATTAGGTCCGTGGGGGGGGGGGGGCTCCCAAGGGATTGGTACACAACTTGCTTATGCAGTTTTTCACCCTAGGCAGCTCGAAAGGCGAAGTTTTCGGAACTTATTCCTATGATATTGTGATCACCTAAAATGACCATCCAAAGTATGTAAAGCATGTTTTAGGCCGTATTTACATGATTTTCACCCTATTTGGGTATTAGGTCCCTGGGGGGGGGGGGGCTCCCAAGGGATTGATATGCAACCTGCTTATGCAGTTTTTCACCCTAGGCAGCTCAGAAATCGAAGATTTTGAAACTTATTCTTTTGATATGGTGACCACACAATATGACCATCCAAAGTATGTAAAGCATGTTTTAGGCTGTATTTACATCATTTTCACCCTATTTGGGTATTAGGTCCGCGGGGGGGGGGGGGGGGCTCCCAAGGGATTGGTACACAACCTGCTTATCCTGTTTTTCACCCCAGGCAGCTCAAAAGTCGAAGATTTCGAAACTTGTTTCTGTGATATTGTGGCCACACAATATGACCATCCAAGATATGTAAAGCATGTTGTAGGCCGTATTTACATGATTTTCACACTATTTGGGTATGAGGTCCGGGGGGCGGGGGGCCTCCCAAGGGATTGGTACACAACTTGCTTATGCTGTTTTTCACCCTAGGCAGCTCAAAAATCGAAGATTTTGAAGCTTGTTTTTGTGATATTGTGGCCACACAATATGACCATCCAAGCTATGTAAAGCATGTTGTAGGCCGTATTTACATGATTTTCATCCTATTTGGGTGTTAGGTCCGGGGGGCGGGGGGGGGCTCCCAAGGGATTGGTACACAACTTGCTTATGCTGTTTTTCACCCCAGGCAGCTCAAAAATCGAAGATTTTGAAACTTGTTTTTGTGATATTGTGGCCACACAATATGACCATCCAAGGTATGTAAAGCATGTTTTAGGCCGTATTTACATGATTTTCACCCTATTTGGGTATTAGGTCTTGGGGGGGGGGGGGGTCCAGGGGATTGGTACACAACTTGCTTATACAGTTTTTCACCCTACGCAGCTCGAAAATCGAAGTTTTCGGAACTTATTCCTATGATATTGTGATCACCTAAAATGACCATCCAAAGTATGTAAAGCATGTTTTAGGCCGTATTTACATGATTTTCACCCTATTTGGTATTAGGTCCCTGGGAGGGGGGGGGGGGGCTCCCAAGGGATTGATAAGCAACCTGCTTATGCAGTTTTTCACCCTGGGCCGCTCAAAAATCGAAGTTTTTGAAACTTATTTTTTTGATATGGTGACCACACAATATAACCATCCAAGGTATGTAAAGCATGTTTTAGGCTGTATTTACATGAATTTCACCATATTTGGGTATCAGGTCCGCGGGGGGGGGGGGCGGGCTTCAGGGGATTGGTACACAACCTGCTTATGCTGTTTTTCACCCTAGGCAGCTCAAAAATCGAAGATTTTGAAACTTATTCCTATGATATTGTGATCACCTAAAATGACCATCCAAAGTATGTAAAGCATGTTGTAGGCCGTATTTACATGATTTTCACCCTATTTGGGTATTAGGTCCCCGGGGGGGGGGAGGGGGGGGGCTCCCAAGGGATTGGTACACAACCTGCTCATGCAGTCCTTCACCCTACGCAGCTCGAAAATCGAAGTTTTCGGAACTTATTCCTATGATATTGTGATCACCTAAAATGACCATCCAAAGTATGTAAAGCATGTTTTAGGCCGTATTTACATGATTTTCACCATATTTGGGTATTAGGTCCGCCGGGGGGGGGGGGGGCTCCCAAGGGATTGGTACACAACCTGCTTATGCTGTTTTTCACCCCAGGCAGCTCAAAAATCGAAGATTTTGAAGCTTGTTTTTGTGATATTGTGGCCACACAATATGACCATCCAAGGTATGTAAAGCATGTTGTAGGCCGTATTTACATGATTTTCACCCTATTTGGGTATTAGGTCTTGGGGGGGGGGGGGGGGTCCAGGGGATTGGTACACAACCTGCTTATACAGTGTTTCACCCTACGCAGCTCGAAAATCAACGTTTTCGGAACTTATTCCTATGATATTGTGATCACCTAAAATGACCATCCACAGTATGTAAAGCATGTTTTAGGCCGTATTTACATGATTTTCACCCTATTTGGTATTAGGTCCCTGAGGGGGGGGGGGGGCTCCCAAGGGATTGATATGCAACCTGCTTATGCAGTTTTTCACCCCAGGCAGCTCAAAAATCGAAGATTTTGAAACTTGTTTTTTTGATATTGTGGCCACACAATATGACCATGCAAGCTATGTAAAGCATGTTGTAGGCCGTATTTACATGATTTTCACCCTATTGGGGTATTAGGTCGGGGGGGGGGGGGGCTCCCAAGGGATTGGTACACAACTTGCTTATGCTGTTTTTCACCCTGGGCAGCTCAAAAATCGAAGTTTTTGAAACTTATTTTTTTGATATTGTGACCACACAATATGACCATCCAAGGTATGTAAAGCATGTTTTAGGCTGTATTTATATGATTTTCACCCTATTTGGGTATTAGGTCCGCGGGGGGGGGGGGGGCTCCCAAGGGATTGGTACACAACCTGCTTATGCTGTTTTTCACCCTAGGCAGCTCAAAAATCGAAGATTTTGAAACTTGTTTTTGTGATATTGTGGCCACACAATATGACCATCCAAGGTATGTAAAGCATGTTGTAGGCCGTATTTACATGATTTTCACCCTATTTGGGTATTAGGTCCGTGGGGGGGGGGGGGGCTCCCAAGGGATTGGTACACAACTTGCTTATGCAGTTTTTCACCCTACGAAGCTCGAAAATCGAAGTTTTCGGAACTTATTCCTATGATATTGTGATCACCTAAAATGACCATCCAAAGTATGCAAAGCATGTTTTAGGCCGTATTTACATGATTTTCGCCCTATTTGGTATTAGGTCCCTAGGGGGGGGGGGGCTCCCAAGGGATTGATATGCAACCTGCTTATGCAGTTTTTCAACCTGGGCAGCCCAAAAATCGAAGATTTTGAAACTTATTTTTTTGATATTGTGACCACACAATATGACCATCCAAGGTTTGTAAAGCATGTTTTAGGCTGTATTTATATGATTTTCACCCTATTTGGGTATTAGGTCCGTGGGGGGGGGGGGGCTCCCAAGGGATTGGTACACAACTTGCTTATGCAGTTTTTCACCCTACGCAGCTCGAAAATCGAAGTTTTCGGAACTTATTCCTATGATATTGTGATCACCTAAAATGACCATCCAAAGTATGCAAAGCATGTTTTAGGCCGTATTTACATGATTTTCGCCCTATTTGGTATTAGGTCCCTAGGGGGGGGGGGGGCTCCCAAGGGATTGATATGCAACCTGCTTATGCAGTTTTTCAACCTGGGCAGCCCAAAAATCGAAGATTTTGAAACTTTTTTTTTTGATATTGTGACCACACAATATGACCATCCAAGGTTTGTAAAGCATGTTTTAGGCTGTATTTACATGATTTTCACCCTATTTGGGTATTAGGTCCGCGGGGGGGGGGGGGGCTCCAAAGGGATTGGTACACAACCTGCTTATGCTGTTTTTCACCCTAGGTAGCTCGGAAATCGAAGTTTTCGGAACTTATTCCTGTGATATTGTGATCACCTAAAATGACCATCCAAAGTATGTAAAGCATGTTGTAGGCCGTATTTACATGATTTTCACCCTATTTGGTATTAGGTCCCTGAGAAGGGGGGGGGGGGCTCCCAAGGGATTGATATGCAACCTGCTTATGCAGTTTTTCACCCTGGGCAGCTCGAAAATCGAAGTTTTCGGAACTTATTCCTATGATATTGTGATCACCTAAAATGACCATCCAAAGTATGTAAAGCATGTTTTAGGCCGTATTTACATGATTTTCACCCTATTTGGTATTAGGTCCCTGGGGGGGGGGGGGCTCCCAAGGGATTGATATGCAACCTGCTCATGCAGTTTTTCACCCTATGCAGCTCAAAAATCGAACATTTTGAAACTTATTTTTTTGATATGGTGACCACACAATATGACCATCCAAGGTATGTAAAGCATGTTTTAGGCTGCATTTACATGATTTTCACCATATTTGGGTATTAGGTCCGCGGGGGGGGGGGGGCTCTCAAGGTATTTGTACACAACCTGCTAATGCTGTTTTTCACCCCAGGCAGCTCAAAAATTGAAGATTTTGAAACTTGTTTTTTTTTTTTGATATTGTGACCACACAATATGACCATCCAAGGTATGTAAAGCATGTTGTAGGCCGTATTTACATGATTTTCACCCTATTTGGGTATTAGGTCCCTGGGGGGGGGGGCTCCCAAGGGATTGGTACACAACTTGCTTATGCAGTTTTTCACCCTAGGCAGCTCAAAAAACGAAGTTTTTGAAACTTATTTTTTTGATATTGTGACCACACAATATGACCATCCAAGGTATGTAAAGCATGTTTTAGGCCGTATTTACATGATTTTCACCCTATTTGGTATTAGGTCCCTGAGAAGGGGGGGGGGGGGGCTCCCAAGAGATTGATATGCAACCGGCTAATGCAGTTTTTCACCCCAGGCCGCTCAAAAATCGAAGATTTTGAAACTTGTTTTTGTGATATTGTGGCCACACAATATGACGATACAAGGTATGTAAAGCATGTTGTAGGCCGTATTTACATGATTTTCACCCTATTTGGGTATTAGGTCCGGGGGGCGGGGGGGGGGGGGGGCTCCCAAGGGATTGGTACACAACTTGCTTATGCTGTTTTTCACCCTGGGCAGCTCAAAAATCGAAGTTTTTGAAACTTGTTTTTTTGATATTGTGACCACACAATATGACCATCCAAGGTATGTAAAGCATGTTGTAGGCCGTATTTACATGATTTTCACCCTATTTGGGTATTAGGTCTTGGGGGGGGGGGGGCTCCCAAGGGATTGGTACACAACCTGCTTATGCAGTTTTTCGCCCTAGGCAGCTCAAAAAACGAAGTTTTTGAAATTTTTTTCTTTGATATTGTGACCACACAATATGACCATCCAAGGTATGTAAAGCATGTTTTAGGCTGTATTTACATGATTTTCACCCTATTTGGGTATTAGGTCCGCGGGGGGGGGGGGGGGGCTCCCAAGGGATTGGTACACAACTTGCTTATGCAGTTTTTCACCCTACGCAGCTCGAAAATCGACGTTTTCGGAACTTATTCCTATGATATTGTGATCACCTAAAATGACCATCCAAAGTATGTAAAGCATGTTTTAGGCCGTATTTACATGATTTTCACCCTATTGGGGTATTAGGTCCGGGGGGAGGGGGGGCTCCCAAGGGATTCATACACAACTTGCTTATGCTGTTTTTCACCCTAGGCAGCTCAAAAATCGAAGTTTTTGAAACTTATTTTTTTGATATTGTGACCACACAATATGACCATCCAAGGTATGTAAAGCATGTTTTAGGCTGTATTTATATGATTTTCACCGTATTTGGGTATAAGGTCCGCGGCGGGGGGGGGGGGGGGGGGCTCCCAAGGGATTGGTACACAACCTGCTTATGCTGTTTTTCACCCTAGGCAGCTCAAAAAACGAAGTTTTTGAAACTTATTTTTTTGATATTGTGACCACACAATATGACCATCCAAGGTATGTAAAGCATGTTTTAGGCTGTATTTACATGATTTTAACCCTATTTGGGTATTAGGTCCGCGGGGGGGGGGGGGCTCCCAAGGGATTGGTACACAACTTGCTTATGCAGTTTTTCACCCTAGGCAGCTCGAAAATCGACGTTTTCGGAACTAATTCCTATGATATTGTGATCACCTAAAATGAACATCCAAAGTATGTAAAGCATGTTTTAGGCCGTGTTTACATGATTTTCACCCTATTTGGTATTAGGTCCCTGAGCGGGGGGGGGGGGGGCTCCCAAGAGATTGATATGCAACCGGCTTATGCAGTTTTTCACCCCGGGCAGCTCAAAAATCGAAGATGTTGAAACTTGTTTTTGTGATATTGTGGCCACACAATATGACCATACAAGCTATGTAAAGCATGTTTTAGGACGTATTTACATGATTTTCACCCTGTTTGGGTATTAGGTCCGGGGGGCGGGGGGGGGGGGGCTCCCAAGGGATTG